>OW052239.1:24882211-26132211 GCA_932527175.1 Operophtera brumata
TCTATATTAAATTTCTTGGCTTGAAAACCTTTTTGAACCTGTTCTTTGTTATAGGTTTTAATAGTTTTCGATTCAAATTTGACAGCCTGGTTTGAAATTTTGAATTTTAAAAATAAGTTACCTACTAGTTTCGAACTATAATTTTGTAATTAGAATGACAACTATAATTTTAGAATAAGAATGTCAAATTTTGTATAAAAGCCGGCTCCTGTTTCAAATAAAATCAGTCTACCTCAGAATCTAGCTCGGAGTCTACCTCAGTCTAGCTCAGAGTCTACCTCAGAGTCTAGCTCAGAATCTTAACCGGAGTCTAGTGGAGAAGCCTAGTCTGGGCCTGGACTTTTATTCTACCTTTCTGGGTTAAAAGCCTTCGCCATCCTCGGTGGCCATCTGGGCCACCTGAGTTGCGGGGCCATCATCATCCTCGGGGCTGACTGAGCCGCCTGAACTGCGGGACATCGCCATCCTCGGTGACCGTCTGGGTCACCTTGAGCTGCGGGACTTCGCCATCTTCGGGGTCGTCTGTGTCACCTGAGCTACGACTTCAAGTGGCCATCTACGTCAACGGGGCCGCCCGCACCACCTGGCCTGGCTCTTCGGGTGTTCAACGGCTCCTGACCGTTGCCACCTCTGATCCGCCTTCATCGCCGGAGCCCCCTTTCGCCCGGATGTCTCCGCCATAAGGTTGCCTCAAATCCATCACTCGTTAGAAGCAGTACCTGTAGTAGTCTAGTGGCTTGAAGATTTATTTATACTCCCTAGCTACTAAATTAGGTGGTACAACGTACCTAGGCAGATCGTAGCACGTCTACTTTGACTAAGGAGGTCTAGATACTTTTGTTTTCCTATTTTTACATGCAGCTTGCGGTTCGCCTTGGAATGACCTTCTAGACGAATCGTAACGTTACAAAGTAAACACAAAGCTGGGCGTTCAGAGTATTAGTATGGAATGTAAAAAAAAACAACGCTGGGCTGTATGCTCCACTAGTAAGCACTTTGCAAAGACCATGGCCGTTCAGAGTATTAGAATGGAATGTAAGGAAACACAACGCTGGGCGTTCAGAGTATTAGTATGGAATGTAAGTAAACACAAAGCTGGGCGTCCAGAGTATTAGTATGGAATGTAAGTAAACACAACGCTGGGCTGTATGCCCTACTAGTAAGCACTTTGCAAAGACCATGGCCGTTCAGAGTATTAGTATGGAATGTAAGTAAACACAACGCTGGGCTGTATGCTCTACTAGTAAGCACTTTGCAAAGACCATGGCCGTTCAGAGTATTAGTATGGAATGTAAGTAAACACAACGCTGGGCTGTATGCTCTACTAGTAAGCACTTTGCAAAGACCATGGCCGTTCAGAGTATTAGTATGGAATGTAAGTAAACACAACGCTGGGCTGTATGCTCTACTAGTAAGCACTTTGCAAAGACCATGGCCGTTCAGAGTATTAGTATGGAATGTAAGTAAACACAACGCTGGCCGTTCAGAGTATTAGTATGGAATGTAAGTAAACACAACGCTGGGCGTTCAGAGTATTAGTATGGAATGTAAGTAGACACAACGCTGGGCTGTATGCTCTACTAGTAAGCACTTTGCAAATACCATGGCCGTTCAGAGTATTAGTATGGAATGTAAGTAGACACAACGCTGGGCTGTATGCTCTACTAGTAAGCACTTTGCAAAGACCATGGCCGTTCAGAGTATTAGTATGGAATGTAAGTAGACACAACGCTGGGCTGTATGCTCTACTAGTAAGCACTTTGCAAAGACCATGGCCGTTCAGAGTATTAGTATGGAATGTAAGTAGACACAACGCTGGGCTGTATGTTCTACTAGTAAGCACTTTGCAAAGACCATGGCTGTTCAGAGTATTAGTATGGAATGTAAGTAGACACAACGCTGGGCTGTATGCTCTACTAGTAAGCACTTTGCAAAGACCATGGCCGTTCAGAGTATTAGTATGGAATGTAAGTAAACACAACGCTTTTATTTTCGGGGAAATGTAGCGTTTGCCTTTGGGGCATGCTACGTTTTCAGCTAAATAATACTTACGAGTTAGGTAGGCTTGCTTTATTTATGTATTTGGACATATTGTTTTTTTCCATTAGCGTCTATTTAGGCCTCTTCACGCCAAAGACCATGTTTTTATATCCTAACGATGTAATTTCTCTTATTTAGGCTAAAACTAGACATTCATTTTATATTTTTCTGACGTTACCAGGATAAACAAACTGTCGTACTGTCATAATATTTTCTTCTATATTAAATTTCTTGGCTTGAAAACCTTTTTGAACCTGTTCTTTGTTATAGGTTTTAATAGTTTTCGATTCAAATTTGACAGCCTGGTTTGAAATTTTGAATTTTAAAAATAAGTTACCTACTAGTTTCGAACTATAATTTTGTAATTAGAATGACAACTATAATTTTAGAATAAGAATGTCAAATTTTGTATAAAAGCCGGCTCCTGTTTCAAATAAAATCAGTCTACCTCAGAATCTAGCTCGGAGTCTACCTCAGTCTAGCTCAGAGTCTACCTCAGAGTCTAGCTCAGAATCTTAACCGGAGTCTAGTGGAGAAGCCTAGTCTGGGCCTGGACTTTTATTCTACCTTTCTGGGTTAAAAGCCTTCGCCATCCTCGGTGGCCATCTGGGCCACCTGAGTTGCGGGGCCATCATCATCCTCGGGGCTGACTGAGCCGCCTGAACTGCGGGACATCGCCATCCTCGGTGACCGTCTGGGTCACCTTGAGCTGCGGGACTTCGCCATCTTCGGGGTCGTCTGTGTCACCTGAGCTACGACTTCAAGTGGCCATCTACGTCAACGGGGCCGCCCGCACCACCTGGCCTGGCTCTTCGGGTGTTCAACGGCTCCTGACCGTTGCCACCTCTGATCCGCCTTCATCGCCGGAGCCCCCTTTCGCCCGGATGTCTCCGCCATAAGGTTGCCTCAAATCCATCACTCGTTAGAAGCAGTACCTGTAGTAGTCTAGTGGCTTGAAGATTTATTTATACTCCCTAGCTACTAAATTAGGTGGTACAACGTACCTAGGCAGATCGTAGCACGTCTACTTTGACTAAGGAGGTCTAGATACTTTTGTTTTCCTATTTTTACATGCAGCTTGCGGTTCGCCTTGGAATGACCTTCTAGACGAATCGTAACGTTACAAAGTAAACACAAAGCTGGGCGTTCAGAGTATTAGTATGGAATGTAAAAAAAAACAACGCTGGGCTGTATGCTCCACTAGTAAGCACTTTGCAAAGACCATGGCCGTTCAGAGTATTAGAATGGAATGTAAGGAAACACAACGCTGGGCGTTCAGAGTATTAGTATGGAATGTAAGTAAACACAAAGCTGGGCGTCCAGAGTATTAGTATGGAATGTAAGTAAACACAACGCTGGGCTGTATGCCCTACTAGTAAGCACTTTGCAAAGACCATGGCCGTTCAGAGTATTAGTATGGAATTTAAGTAAACACAACGCTGGGCTGTATGCTCTACTAGTAAGCACTTTGCAAAGACCATGGCCGTTCAGAGTATTAGTATGGAATGTAAGTAAACACAACGCTGGGCTGTATGCTCTACTAGTAAGCACTTTGCAAAGACCATGGCCGTTCAGAGTATTAGTATGGAATGTAAGTAAACACAACGCTGGGCTGTATGCTCTACTAGTAAGCACTTTGCAAAGACCATGGCCGTTCAGAGTATTAGTATGGAATGTAAGTAAACACAACGCTGGCCGTTCAGAGTATTAGTATGGAATGTAAGTAAACACAACGCTGGGCGTTCAGAGTATTAGTATGGAATGTAAGTAAACACAAAGCTGGGCTGTATGCTCTACTAGTAAGCACTTTGCAAAGACCATGGCCGTTCAGAGTATTAGTATGGAATGTAAGTAGACACAACGCTGGGCTGTATGCTCTACTAGTAAGCACTTTGCAAAGACCATGGCCGTTCAGAGTATTAGTATGGAATGTAAGTAGACACAACGCTGGGCTGTATGCTCTACTAGTACGCACTTTGCAAAGACCATGGCCGTTCAGAGTATTAGTATGGAATGTAAGTAAACACAACGCTGGCCGTTCAGAGTATTAGTATGGAATGTAAGTAAACACAACGCTGGCCGTTCAGAGTATTAGTATGGAATGTAAGTAAACACAACGCTGGGCTGTATGCTCTACTAGTAAGCACTTTGCAAAGACCATGGCCGTTCAGAGTATTAGTATGGAATGTAAGTAAACACAAAGCTGGGCTGTATGCTCTACTAGTAAGCACTTTGCAAAGACCATGGCCGTTCAGAGTATTAGTATGGAATGTAAGTAGACACAACGCTGGGCTGTATGCTCTACTAGTAAGCACTTTGCAAAGAACATGGCCGTTTCGAGTATTAGTATGGAATGTAAGTAGACACAACGCTGGGCTGTATGCTCTACTAGTAAGCACTTCGCAAAGACCATGGCCGTTCAGATTATTAGTATGGAATGTAAGTAGACACAACGCTGGGCTGTATGCACTACTAGTAAGGACCCGCGACCCGTGCACCCACTGGCTTTACCCACCGGTGGGTGTAGTGGTAATTCCTGTTTACCCACTGCGATATGGTTGGAATTAATTATCGATGAACCTATAAAAAAAAAATACGATAAGTTCGATGTTAAAGAGAAAAATAACACAAAAAGTTTTAAACCTCGTTACTATTAGACCTATTTATCCAATGTACCAGGCTAGCAGAAAAATGCAGGAGTAATCGAGACTTATGTGGATAACACCGCGAGGCGCAGCAGCAATGCGAAGACTTTTCATCAAATGTACCAGGCGAGCAGCAGAATGCAGGAGTAATTAGGTAACCGAATATCTAGAATACCGGTGAAATGGGGGCGAAAGTTTATCCAATGTACCAGGCTAGCAGAAAAATGCAGGAGTAATCGAGACTTAAGTGGATAACACCGCGAGGCGCAGCAGCAATGCGAAGACTTTTCATCAAATGTACAAGGCGAGCAGCAGAATGCAGGAGTAATTAGGTAACCGAATAACTAGAATACCGGTGAAATGGGGGCGAAAGTTTATCCAATGTACCAGGCTAGCAGAAAAATGCAGGAGAAATCGAGACTTAAGTGGATAACACCGCGAGGCGCAGCAGCAATGCAAATAATTTTTATCGAATGTACCAGGGGAGCAGCAGAATGCAGGAGTAATTTGATAAACGATTACATTCCCACGGGATTTAGACCTATGCGGGAAACAACGCGGGCGCAGCAGTTAATGCGAAGATGTCATGCTCTGCTCTGTCATGCTCTGTCATTCTCTGTCATTATCTGTCATTCTCTGTCATTATCCGTCATTCTATGTCATGCTCTGTCATTCTATGTCATGCTCTGTCATTCTATGTCATGCTCTGTCATTCTCTGTCATTATCTGTCATTCTATGTCATGCTCTGTCATTCTATGTCATGCTCTGTCATTCCCTGTCATTCTCTCTCATGCTCTGTCATTCTCTGTCATTATCCGTCATTCTCTGTCATATTCTGTCATTTCCATTCATTTCTCTTCATTTATTTTTTTATTTTTTTCATCGATAATAATTTCCAACCATATCGCAGTGGGTACACGGGTAAACAGGAATTACCACTACACCCACCGGTGGGTGAAGCCAGTGGGTGCACGGGTCGCGGGTCCTAGTAAGCACTTTGCAAAGACCATGGCCGTTCAGAGTATTAGTATGGAATGTAAGTAGACACAACGCTGGGCTGTATGCTCTACTAGTAAGCACTTTGCAAAGACCATGGCCGTTCAGAGTATTAGTATGGAATGTAAGTAGACACAACGCTGGGCTGTATGCTCTACTAGAAAGCACTTTGCAAAGACCATGTCCGTTCAGAGTATTAGTATGGAATGTAAGTAGACACAACGCTGGGCTGTATGCTCTACTAGTAAGCACTTTGCAAAGACCATGGCCGTTCAGAGTATTAGTATGGAATGTAAGTAAACACAACGCTGGCCGTTCAGAGTATTAGTATGGAATGTAAGTAAACACAACGCTGGGCTGTATGCACTACTAGTAAGCACTTTGCAAAGACCATGGCCGTTCAGAGTATTAGTATGGAATGTAAGTAAACACAAAGCTGGGCTGTATGCTCTACTAGTAAGCACTTAGCAAAGACCATGGCAGTTCAGAGTAGTATGGAATGTAAGTAGACACAACGCTGGGCTGTATGCTCTACTAGTAAGCACTTTGCAAAGACCATGGTCGTTCAGAGTATTAGTATGGAATGTAAGTAGACACAACGCTGGGCTGTATGCTCTACTAGTAAGCACTTTGCAAAGACCATGGCCGTTCAGAGTATTAGTATGGAATGTAAGTAGACACAACGCTGGGCTGTATGCTCTACTAGTAAGCACTTTGCAAAGACCATGGCCGTTCAGAGTATTAGTATGGAATGTAAGTAAACACAACGCTGGGCTGTATGCTCTACTAGTAAGCACTTTGCAAAGACCATGGCCGTTCAGAGTATTAGTATGGAATGTAAGTAAACACTACGCTGGGCTGTATGCTCTACTAGTAAGCACTTTGCAAAGACCATGGCCGTTCAGAGTATTAGTATGGAATGTAAGTAGACACAACGCTGGGCTGTATGCTCTACTAGTAAGCACTTTGCAAAGACCATGGCCGTTCAGAGTATTAGTATGGAATGTAAGTAAACACAACGCTGGGCTGTATGCTCTACTAGTAAGCACTTTGCAAAGACCATGGCCGTTCAGAGTATTAGTATGGAATGTAAGTAGACACAACGCTGGGCTGTATGCACTACTAGTAAGCACTTTGCAAAGACCATGGCCGTTCAGAGTATTAGTATGGAATGTAAGTAAACAACACGCTGGGCTGTATGCTCTACTAGTAAGCACTTTGCAAAGACCATGGCCGTTCAGAGTATTAGTATGGAATGTAAGTAGACACAACGCTGGGCTGTATGCTCTACTAGTAAGCACTTTGCAAAGACCATGGCCGTTCAGAGTATTAGTATGGAATGTAAGTAAACAACACGCTGGGCTGTATGCTCTACTAGTAAGCACTTTGCAAAGACCATGGCCGTTCAGAGTATTAGTATGGAATGTAAGTAGACACAACGCTGGGCTGTATGCTCTACTAGTAAGCACTTTGCAAAGACCATGGCCGTTCAGAGTATTAGTATGGAATGTAAGTAGACACAACGCTGGGCTGTATGCTCTACTAGTAAGCACTTTGCAAAGACCATGGCCGTTCAGAGTATTAGTATGGAATGTAAGTAAACAACACGCTGGGCTGTATGCTCTACTAGTAAGCACTTTGCAAAGACCATGGCCGTTCAGAGTATTAGTATGGAATGTAAGAAGACACAACGCTGGGCTGTATGCTCTACTAGTAAGCACTTTGCAAAGACCATGGCCGTTCAGAGTATTAGTATGGAATGTAAGTAAACAACACGCTGGGCTGTATGCTCTACTAGTAAGCACTTTGCAAAGACCATGGCCGTTCAGAGTATTAGTATGGAATGTAAGTAAACAACACGCTGGGCTGTATGCTCTACTAGTAAGCACTTTGCAAAGACCATGGCCGTTCAGAGTATTAGTATGGAATGTAAGTAAACAACACGCTGGGCTGTATGCTCTACTAGTAAGCACTTTGCAAAGACCATGGCCGTTCAGAGTATTAGTATGGAATGTAAGAAGACACAACGCTGGGCTGTATGCTCTACTAGTAAGCACTTTGCAAAGACCATGGCCGTTCAGAGTATTAGTATGGAATGTAAGTAAACAACACGCTGGGCTGTATGCTCTACTAGTAAGCACTTTGCAAAGACCATGGCCGTTCAGAGTATTAGTATGGAATGTAAAGTAAACACAACGCCCAATAAGACCGCCCATTGTACGTTACTGTTATTGGTTTTTGTACTTTTATATTTTTTCAACACACTTGCTCATAAAGTGGCTCTAATTTCACCGCAATTAGGCACATAATGATACCTGCAATCAAACTGTGACTTTTTCATTGCTATTATTCACTAGTGAGTTATAGAGACAGTTGAACATTTACACAGAGTGTGTGTTTGTTTTATTATTATTTTATTCACAAGTGTGTTGAAAAACGTCGTATGATACACGTGTGTATTGACGATTACCGTCCTCGGCTCTCTTAAGACCCTCACCTGACGGCTCACCGTCCTCGGCTCTCTTAAGACCCTCACCTGACGGCTCAGGTGATGGCGCCTCAACGGTAATCACCAACATTACACACTATTACCATAATGTACTATTATTTATCTGTTTGGTGCAATAAAGTGTGTATCTATCTATCTATACCGCTGGGCCCCACTAAGCAGCAAGGCTTGTGGAATGTGTGCGTTCGGAGTACTTGTTTGAGTTTAATGTGTGCGTTCGGAGTACTTGTTTGAGTTTAATGTGTGCGTTCGGAGTACATGTTTGAGTTTAATGTGTGCGTTTGGAGTACTTGTTTGAGTTTAATGTGTGCGTTCGGAGTACTTGTTGTAGTTTAATGTGTGCGTTCGGAGTACTTGTTTGAGTTTAATGTGTGCGTTCGGAGTACTTGTTTTTAATTTAACTACAAGTAATTAATTTTGTAAAAATTAAAAAAAAAACAACGCTGAACGGCTGAACCGATTTTGATTAAACAAAGCTAAGAACACTCCCGACAAATACACCTATCAAACAAAAAAAAAACGGTTAGCCGTTTGGGAGCTACGTTGGGACAGACAGACACACACACAGACACGTCAAACTTATAACACCCCTTCGTTTTTCGTCGGGGGTTAAAACAGACTCACCGCTTTCCTTTTCCTTCCCCTTATAATCCTCATCCAGTGTGTCTCTTTTCTTAGGAGACTGAAAACAAATTAGAAAAATAGTTAGATAAATAATAAATAAATAATGCTGGACAGTTCACACGACATTATCTAGCCCCAAGCTAAGCAGAGCTTGTGTTATGGGTACTATACAACTGATATACTTAATACAATATTCTATGCTTGGTTGTTTTTTATTTTTATATAATTGTGTGCATGCAACATCGCTTTGGATTTCTGTTATGGTGTTGTACTTGTTTCTTAATAAATAAAAATAATAATAATATTATCACATAGATAGATACTTTTAATGTGTGTCCGGGTGGAATCTTGCAACTGAATTTTAAAGCAGCTATCCTCAACCGATTGAGATGATATTTTGTATACCAGTCAAGTTCCGATGACAATACAATATGATGGTGACAGCGAGCTGATCTGATGATGGAGACGGAAGGTGGACAACGGAACTCCTCGATTGATAATAGTAGACTGGCCGTGTTTAGGCTCATTGTGATCAGCTCACGGTTACAATCACTAATTTTGTAAAAGCTTGTATTGAAAAATATATTTTTCACAAAAAACTTATCTACAACTACACTAATATTATAAAGAGGAAAGATATGTATTTTTGTGTGTGTGTATGTTTGTAATGAATAAATTCAAAAACTAATGTGCCGATTTCAAAAATTCTTTCATCATTGGAAAGGTACATTCACCCTGAGTCATAGGCTAACAGAGGGGGGGGGGGAGGGATAGAGTTATACGAGTTACGATGATACAGTTTGACGACCTCTGCCTTCTGGCACTGTACGTCTTATTACCGGAATGTAAAGTCGGTATTTTAGGTATATTTACACTCGACGTCCACTGCCCTGAAAGTCCAGTTTTCTAAACGTTTATTCTGTTTACGTCCTACTTTTCTTAACGCCCACTTCCTTGAACTACCACCTTCCTAAATTGTCCATTTCCCTGAAAGTCCACTAATTAAAACGTTTGCGGCGAAATTGGTAAGTAAAGTAAAGTAAAGTATCAGCCTATACAATGTCCCACTGCAGGGCAAAGGCCTCCATCATAGAAATAAAGTCATCGCTACTATGATGGGATTAGGCTTAATCACCACGCTTGCCAAATGCGGATTAGTGATCACAAACCCGAGCTATGTTCGAAAAATTCGAAACATACTTTATGCTCGACCCGGGAATCGAACCCAGGACCCCTGAGATCACGGCTCGGTACTTAAACCACTAACAGGGCGAAATTGGAATCTATCTAGAAGGAAATATTGAGTTCAAAATGTTATGTAATAAAACATTTTTATAAGTTCCACTACCGTCTTTTGTTTCTAAGATCTTCAGTACTTTTTTTTTCAAAGGTACATTTTGCAAAATCGGCTAATTACTGAAATGGACGCTCAGAAAAAGTGGCATTCAAGGAAAGGGAAGGACCGGGAAAGCGACATTCAAGGAAAGGGAAGGACCGGGAAAGCGACATTCAAGGAAAGGCAAATACAGGGAAAATGACGTTCGCGGAATGTGACTTTCGGGCAATAGGACGTTCGGAGAAATACTGAGTTGACATTCCGGTAATAGGACGTATAGTGCCAGAAGGGACCTCTGTGGCGCAGCGGGCGAAGCTTGGCCTGCGACGCAGCAAGTTGCGGGTTCGATTCCCGCCTCGGAACAAATTATTTGTGCGATCGCAGATATTTGTTCAGGGCGTTCTGGGTATATTCTATGTATAGTAAAAAAATATCTATCTATGAAATGTATTGTATTAAGTTTATCAGTTATCTAGTACTACCCATAACAGAAGCTTTGCTTACCTTGAGGCTAGATAATGTTGTGTGAACTGTACAGCATTATTTATTTATTTATTATATTTAATTAGTAGGTAAACCAACAGCTATCTATAAATACATAAAAAACAGATTTAAAAACTAGAAGCCAACAGGTTGTCAGTGTAGAGAGCTTAATAGAACAAACTAGTCAATAGTAACGAAGATACATACCTACATAGTTTTATTTTCACGTGTAGAGAGCTTAATAGAACAAACTAGTCAATAGTAACGAAGATACATACCTACATAGTTTTATTTTCACGTGTAGAGAGCTTAATAGAACAAACTAGTCAATAGTAACGAAGATACATACCTACATAGTTTTATTTTCACGTGTAGAGAGCTTAATAGAACAAACTAGTCAATAGTAACGAAGATACATACCTACATAGTTTTATTTTCACGTGTAGAGAGCTTAATAGAACAAACTAGTCAATAGTAACGAAGATACATACCTACATAGTTTTATTTTATTTTATTTCCTATTGTTTTCACGTGTAGAGAGCTTAATAGAACAAACTAGTCAATAGTAACGAAGATACATACCTACATAGTTTTATTTTCACGTGTAGAGAGCTTAATAGAACAAACTAGTCAATAGTAACGAAGATACATACCTACATAGTTTTATTTTCACGTGTAGAGAGCTTAATAGAACAAACTAGTCAATAGTAACGAAGATACATACCTACATAGTTTTATTTTCACGTGTAGAGAGCTTAATAGAACAAACTAGTCAATAGTAACGAAGATACATACCTACATAGTTTTATTTTCACGTGTAGAGAGCTTAATAGAACAAACTAGTCAATAGTAACGAAGATACATACCTACATAGTTTTATTTTCACGTGTAGAGAGCTTAATAGAACAAACTAGTCAATAGTAACGAAGATACATACCTACATAGTTTTATTTTCACGTGTAGAGAGCTTAATAGAACAAACTAGTCAATAGTAACGAAGATACATACCTACATAGTTTTATTTTCACGTGTAGAGAGCTTAATAGAACAAACTAGTCAATAGTAACGAAGATACATACCTACATAGTTTTATTTTCACGTGTAGAGAGCTTAATAGAACAAACTAGTCAATAGTAACGAAGATACATACCTACATCGTTTTATTTTCACGTGTAGAGAGCTTAATAGAACAAACTAGTCAATAGTAACGAAGATACATACCTACATAGTTTTATTTTATTTTATTTCCTATTGTTTTTTTTAAGTTTTTTGTCTGATTTTGGTGGCATTTTACCCAATGATTAATATTTTATTGATTATATGTGCAGTTTTGGTAAAATAAATTCCTTTCTTTCTTTAAATGTAGCTCGTCTTTAAGGCTGCGTTTCCATTGACGCGGAGTTGGGCGGAGCGGTGCTTAGCGGTGCATGAATTGACCAATCACTATGCTCGAAATCTCTGCTCCGCTTCAATGGAAACAGCACGAGCGGAGCGGGGCAGAGCTGAACGGATATTCATATAAAATAAGCGAGGTGATGCGGAGCGGAGGACAGCGGGGCGGTGCGTTGCGGAGGGTAGCTAGGAGAGCTAAAAGAAAGATATAAAAGGATTGCTTTTTTCTTTTGAAGCGACAACATGACATATGCTCTTTCTGAAAGATGGAGACAAACTGAGCTCAAAATTGCGCAATTCCAAAGTTAGTTCCACTCCGCTCCGCTCCTTAGGCTGCGTTTCGATTGACGCGGAGCTGTGCGGAGATGAGCGGAGAATAGCGGTGAAAAGTGGTAAGTGTTTCCACTGAAGCAGAGAGGAGAGGAGCGGAGCGGAGCGGAGCGGAGAGGAGAGGAGCGGAGCGGAGTGGAGCTAACTTTGGAATTGCGCAATTTTTAGCTCAGTTTGTCTCCATCTTTCAGAAAGAGCATATGTCATGTCGCTTAAAAAGAAAAAAGCAATCCTTTTATATCTTTCGTTACTTGACGACGAAGATAACGAATCAGATGAAGTAGCATTGACTGTTGCAACTTTTTTGGATATGAAGAGAAAACATAGATTCTGGATTCGACAACATATAAAATATCGTTCTGTGCATGGAGAATTTTCAACTTATTCGCCGCTTCGCTCTCCTAGCTACCCTCCGCAACGCACCGCCCCGCTGTCCTCCGCTCCGCATCACCTCGCTACGCACCGCCCCGCTGTCCTCCGCTCCGCATCACCTCGCTACGCACCGCCCCGCTGTCCTCCGCTCCGCATCACCTCGCTTATTTTATATGAATATCCGTTCAGCTCTGCCCCGCTTCGCTCGTGCTGTTTCCATTGAAGCGGAGCAGAGATTTCGAGCATAGTGATTGGTCATTTCATGCACCGCTAAGCACCGCTCCGCCCAACTCCGCGTCAATGGAAACGCAGCCTAAAGCACAAGTGTAGTGAAATGAAACGGAAGTGTATTGCGTGACTTTTTAAATTGGTGGAAACTGTCTACTAAAGTTTTAGTAAAACGGCCACCGTTTTACTAAAACATGACTTGACTGTGACTTTGACGACTTGGAAGGATTGTAACATTGCAAATTATGTTGAAAACACAATAATAAATTATACTGAAAATGGCAAACACACAAGCCGCGGGAATTTTTATTTTTCGAAAAAAAAAAAACGACTTAGCTACGATTTTTTCCCCAATACAAGATAGTCTAAGACACGACAAGAGTATTTATTCTGTGAGCGTTAATGGTGGGTAATTTTATGGTACATACTTGAAAGCATAAAATAGCACCTTGTCCAGAACATTTTTTTTTTCTCTTTTTTATATTTGTGTCAAGGCCATTTTTTTATATAGGAGTACTTATACCTTCATCATCTACAGCCTGACTTCACCCACTGCTGAGTATAGACCTCTCTTTGCCTGTGCCATTCCTTACGGTCCCATGCCAGTCTCATCCAGGTTCGGCCCGCGACGCATGCGATATCGTCTGCCCATCTATCTGCTGGACGACCAACGTTTCTGTACCCAGTTCTTGGACGCCATTCAGTTAGCGCCTTACTCCACCTATCGTCACCTGGTCTTGCCAGGTGTCCTGCCTAACTCCATTTTAGTTCCGTTATACGATTCCCAACATCTTTGAGCATTGTTCGACTTCGTATGTCTATGTTGGGAACACGGTCTATAAGCTTGATGCCGAGCATGGCGCGTTCCATGGCTCTCTGTGCAACTCTCATCCTGTACACAGCCTCCTGCGTGAGTGTCCATGTCTCGGCACCGTAAGTCATGGTAGGCAGAACACACTGGTTATAAAGTCGGGTCTTCAGACATTGTGGAATTTCAGCGTACTTAAGAATGTCGTCCAGTTTGCTGAACGCCGCCCATCCAAGTTGTATCCTTCTTGCGATCTCCTTATTTTGATGTTCTTTGCCAAAGGATAGAATATGTCCACGATAAACATACCGGTCAACCATTTCCAATCTCTCATGGCCACTTATACCTTACTTTTAGTATTTTTCTTCTTATTCGTTTGCTTTATGTTAGTGTGTTTTTTGTTGTATAGTCGTTGTGAGTTGGTGCCAACAAGTGGTTCTGCCGGAAGACCAGCGTTGGTTGCTAGCTTGCTGTCAACCAACTCATGCTGAGGCAGAGCCATTTTGTTACTAGAGTTACAGCTCGTACCTACATATCTGTTTCTTCTTAGTTTAATATGTGTTTCTGTGTAGCTCATCATGTGTACAAATAAATATATATTCTTTCTTCTTTCTTTTTCTTTCACCATCATATTGTATTGTCATCGGAACTTGACAGGTATGCCAAATTTCAGCTCAATCGGTTGAGGTTAACTGCTTTAAAATTCAGTTGTAAGATTCCACCCGGACAAACATACATTACAAGTTAAATAAAAGCTTGTAAAAAAGAGCCTATGTGAGGTTCACTGAAACCTTTCAACACACTGGTTCTTTCACTAACGCTCACCTTACCACCAAGCTGGTTGATGACCTAATGTAGGTTGCCCAACAAATTAATCTGCCAGCTATTTATAGGTGACACCGTTGCTTGATCTGTTTCTGGTAATGTCTCAGTGATCAGTGCCCCCTCAGTGAGTTCTTTCAAAAATAGACTTGTCAAACATTTAAAGTGCACTGATAAGGACTAAGATATGCACGCATCAGCTCCGAGAGCTGCCTGTGTAATATAAATAAATAAATAAATAATGCAGAGCGTCGTAGTACTGCGGCTGTTAGAGTTGCTTGATGCCCTCCACCGCGGACAGTGCCCAAGAAAGACCCAGTGGCACGCTTGCAGATACAACATGCAACACACACCCGTCGCTTGATGCCCTCCACCGCGGACAGTGCCCAAGAAAGACCCAGTGGCACGCTTGCAGCTACAACATGCAACACTCACCCGTCGCTTGATACCCTCCACCGCGGACAGTGCCCAAGAAAGACCCAGTGGCACGCTTGCAGCTACAACACGCAACACTCACCCGTCGCTTGATGCCCTACACCACGGACAGTGCCCAAGAAAGACCCAGTAGCACGCATGCAGCTACAACACGCAACACTCACCCGTCGCTTGATGCCCTCCACCGCGGACAGTGCCCAAGAAAGACCCAGTGGCACGCTTGCAGCTACAACATGCAACACTCACCCGTCGCTTGATGCCCTCCACCGCGGACAGTGCCCAAGAAAGACCCAGTGGCACGCTTGCAGCTACAACATGCAACACTCACCCGTCGCTTGATACCCTCCACCGCGGACAGTGCCCAAGAAAGACCCAGTGGCACGCTTGCAGCTACAACACGCAACACTCACCCGTCGCTTGATGCCCTACACCACGGACAGTGCCCAAGAAAGACCCAGTGGCACGCATGCAGCTACAACACGCAACACTCACCCGTCGCTTGATGCCCTCCACCGCGGAGAGTGCCCAAGAAAGACCCAGTGGCACGCTTGCAGCTACAACACGCAACACTCACCCGTCGCTTGATGCCCTCCACCGCGGACAGTGCCCAAGAAAGACCCAATAGCACACTTCTAGCTACAACACGCAACACTCACCCGTCCCTTGATGCCCTACACCACGGACAGTGCCCAAGAAAGACCCAGTGGCACGCTTGCAGCTACAACACGCAACACTCACTCGTCGCTTGATGCCCTAGACCACGGACAGTGCCCAAGAAAGAGCCAGTGGCACGCTTGCACCTACAACACGCAACACTCACCCGTCGCTTGATGCCCTCCAACGCGGACGGTGCCCAAGAAAGACCCAATAGCACACTTCTAGCTACAACACGCAACACTCACCCGTCGCTTGATGCCCTACACCACGGACAGTGCCCAAGAAAGACCCAGCGGCACGCTTGCAGCTACAACACGCAACACTCACCCGTCGCTTGATGCCCTCCACTGCGGACAGTGCCAAAGAAAGACCCAATGGCACACTTCTAGCTACAACACGCAACACTCACCCGTCGCTTGATGCCCTCCAACGCGGACGGTGCCCAAGAAAGACCCAATAGCACACTTCTAGCTACAACACGCAACACTCACCCGTCGCTTGATGCCCTACACCACGGACAGTGCCCAAGAAAGACCCAGTGGCACGCTTGCAGCTACAACACGCAACACTCACCCGTCGCTTGATGCCATACACCACGGACAGTGCCCAAGAAAGACCCAGTGGCACGCTTGCAGCTACAACACGCAACACTCACCCGTCGCTTGATGCCCTCCACTGCGGACTGTGCCTAAGAAAGACCCAATAGCACACTTCTAGCTACAACACGCAACACTCACCCGTCGCTTGATGCCCTACACCACGGAGAGTGCCCAAGAAAGACCCAGTGGCACGCTTGCAACTACAACACGCAACACTCACCCGTCGCTTGATGCCCTACACCACGGAGAGTGCCCAAGAAAGACCCAGTGGCACGCTTGCAGCTACAACACGCAACACTCACCCGTCGCTTGATCTGTTTCTGGTAATGCTGTGCGTCGTAGTACTGGGGCTGCGAGCGCCTCACGCGGCCCGTGCGCCGCTTGGTGTCCTCGACCGCGGGTGGCGACAGCGAGTCCGCCACGCGCCGCGCCGAGAAGAATGTGTGTCCGCACTTACACGACTTAGACGCTACAGCTACCTGAAATATCACATACTAGACTTTGACACGTGTGTACTTCCATTACCTGTACTTGTGAAACTTGACACGTGTGTACTTCCATCACTTATGGTTGTGAAACTTGACACGTTTGTACTTCCATCACCTATGGTTGTGTACAGACATGTGAAAATTCAGAAACGGCGGAAAGCTAAAGATAGTGGATGCTATCTGTGCATAAAAATAGAACCAAGTACCTAAATAATAGAACTAAGTATTTTTTTAAATCTAAACTCTGATGCGCGTGTTCTGATCTGTGGATGGCAAGTTTGTGTGAGTTCGCTAACTCATCTGAACTCCTTTGATTTGGGCAAAAATACCGCTTCCGGAGAGATCTTGAACCAACTCGATCAAGCTCGACCGAACTCACCCGAACCACCCCTCCACACATCGACGGTTGAAGGATCAGTTCGGATGTTGGAAGATAGTGTGAAGCCAGCATTAAATGTTCAATCCCCTTTAGAAAAGCATCAATTTTTTATTTTTTTTTATTTTTTATGTATCCTACTTCTTGGCAATCTGTTTTAATAACAATAATCCAATTTGCTGTCCGATTTGATCCGTTTTTTGTGTTGAATGGAGGGAGATAAGTCCAGTGAGTAATCTCTCAATCTTTCTCTGTGAATCCACTAGACTAGTCTTTAAAATGTAAGGCTGCCCGTTCCTTGTAACTGAGCAGCAAGTTCGTTCCTATGACTATCTAGTCTTAGTTGATAGTTTTTGCTGTAGGATTCTATTTCTTGTTTTACTGTTTTTTGTTTTTAAATTTTTGTTTTTAAGAAAAGCATCTAATATCTTTTTTTGCTTGAAATCAGCGAAAACTACTAGTCTATAAATAAATAAATAAATAGCTTTAATAATAATTAGGTATATTTGTTTCAGGCTTGAAGATACTAGTAGATTCGTTGGAGTCGTGGAACCTCTCGGCAGTAGAGCAGAGCAGTAGAATAGTAGGTACCTATATGATGTAAGGAACTTAAAAAAAAATTACGAACGAAGTTTCCACATGCCCTGCGTCGTATGTCATACACAGAGAGACTCCGCGCATTACGCTTCACTACCCTGGAGGAAAGACGTCTGCGTGGCGACCTCATTGAGACCTTCAAGATCCTCTCTGGCACTTACAATTTGACTGAATTTCATGAAATCTACATTTTAAAAGAAAGCTCTATGTCGTTGAGAGGGCATAGTCGCAAAATATCACGTGGACCATCCAACACAAACACTGCACAGCACTTCCTTAGTAACAGAATGGTCCATAATTGGAATGATTTACCTGAAGGTGTTGTTACTGCCACATCAATAAACGCTTTCAAGAACAAATTAGATAACTGGTTGCGAACGAACAAACTGTTAACAATTAAAGACATTAAAAGTGTAATCAGTGCAGCGAGTGAAACTAAGACATTTCAACACTCTGAAATAGGCACATCAGCGAAAGCTGCTCGTCTATAATTTTAAATAATAATAATTATTTAAAATCAGACCTTGTGGGACCTGAGGTGCCGTACTATAAGTACGTGCCTCAGCCGGTTCTTGAAAATGGCCGTGCCACGCTCTACTGGGACCGGTCTATCATCACGGATAGGACTATTGTTGCCAATAAGCCTGATATCGTGCTGGTGGACCGGTCGGAACGCCGGGCGATACTTGTTGATGTCACTATCCCGCATGATGCTAATCTCGTGAAGGCCGAGAAAGACAAGTTAAGCAAGTACCTTGACTTGGCTCACGAGATTACCGCCATGTGGGATGTGGATTCAACGATTATCGTCCCGATAGTCGTTTCAGTGAATGGACTGATTGCGAAGAGCTTCGACCAGTACCTTAAGAAGCTCTCGCTAAATAGTTGGATCAAGGGTCAGATTCAGAAGGCGGTACTCCTGGACTCGGCACGTATAGTCAGGAGGTTCCTCTCTCTGCAGCCCTAGCCCCCGACCGTTTGGGCCTCGCTCCGCGGTCGGTGGTTCCCCGTTTTGATTTATATTTTTTACTATAATGTTTTTTACTATTTATTTTTTGTAGATAGTATACCTTTATAGTGAAAAATATATTTTTTTACGAGATTTTTAATAAATGAGTGTTATAATAATATATATTTTATAGGGCCACACAGGCAGGAACCTACCTGACCGCGTATCGAGTCCGGATGCTTCCTTTGTTTCAGGACCTTGAACCAACTGTGTCCGTCACTGCACAGCGACTGTCGGATCAGGTACGTGCCATCCAACGGTTGAAACTGTTGGATGACACTGCGCTTGATCGGTTACGCTCCGAAACGCTGAGTGCTCTTGTGGTTGACCACTCGCAACGAGGCCCGACTGTCTTGCCGTCGGTTGCAACACCGTCAGCATCGGCGATTACACAGGCGGACCCCGTAGCTGATGTCGTCGATTGTGAGATTACCAGTGTGAGTACCCAGGAGAATGAGCAACTGAGGAGGGCTCTGGGAGATGCGATTTCGTCGTATCGGTCCGCACCTCTCGAGGAGAAGCCGCGTCTACCTCGCTTGCCCACGTATAGACGGAATTTGGTGTTAATTGGGGCCCTGAACCCTTTGCTAGTCCCATACTTATTGACTAGCAAAGACCTAGCTGATACCCATTCGATCCTGTACTGTGGGGCCATTGCGGCGTGCCGCGTTGCTCGCGTCAAGTTCCCGGACACTGACCGAGTGCCGCGACCTGCCGCTAGCACACCCCCCTGGCAAGTACGGATCGAGAGACGTATCAGTACGTTCAGGACCCTCATTGCAAAACTAATTTGCTTCAGAGGGGGTAACCATCGCCCCCGAGTGATGCGCTTCGTGACTCAGGCTTATGCAGGGACTGAAACACGGCCCCAGGACTACATGGCCTGTGTCACTGAGCGCATCGACTTTCTGAAGCAGAAAGTCTCTGCGTGGGCAAGCCGTATCCGCCGCTATAGAGAGCGTGTGGATAGATACTGGCAGAATCGCAACTTCCAAAGTGACCAAAGGAAGGTGTACCGAAGTTGGGAGAAACCGGACCAAAGTGTGCACGACGGGGGTATGCCGGACGCTGAAGTCGTGAATAACTTCTGGCGAGGCATCTGGTCTACGCCCGTCGAACACACGGAGGGTGACTGGATGAGTGTGGTGAGGGCCGAGTGTGAACCGATTGAAACCATGGAGGCTGTTACCATCTGCCCCTTGGACGTAAGTTGTGCAATCCGTTCAGCTCAGAACTGGAAAAGTCCTGGGCCGGATGGATTACACAACTTTTGGCTAAAGTGGTTTCGGTGTTCACACTCGGTGCTCGCCAAGCAATTCCAGGAAGCCCTCGAGCTGGGATCTCTTCCAAGTTTCCTAACTACAGGTGTCACCTTCCTGCTCCATAAGTCCGGTAGTACCGCGGAAGCTAAGAACTATAGACCCATTACATGCTTGCCTACCATCTACAAGCTCCTTACATCCATTCTGACCGTAAAAATTAACTCGCATATTGTTGCGAATAATATTTTGGCTCCTGCTCAGAATGGATGTAGGGTTGGGTCCCGCGGTACTAAGGAGCTCCTCCTCATTGACATGGCCATTAGCCAGCAGGTCAGGAGGAGCAAGGGGAATCTCTCGGCTGCCTGGATTGACTATAAGAAGGCCTACGATTCGGTGCCTCATACATGGCTGGAGAGGGTCTTGGAATTGTATAAAGTGGATGCAACTCTAAGATTCTTCCTAGGATCGTGTATGAGGCAGTGGAAAACAGTCCTTCAACATCCAGGTAGCCGATTGGATCCCTCTGCTCCGCAAGACCTAATAAGGATTGAGCGGGGTATATTTCAGGGCGATAGTCTGAGTCCTTTGTGGTTTTGCCTAGCACTGAATCCTCTCAGCACTCTACTGAAGGATTCAGGTCTAGGCTATCGACTTCGAAGAGAGGGTGAGCTCATTTCTCACCTTCTGTACATGGATGACCTCAAGCTTTTTGCACCAAAAAAACCGGAGCTGGTAGCGTTGTTGAATATCACACAGGTATTCAGCAACGCTATCAGTATGGAGTTTGGTGTAGATAAGTGTGCGGTCATGCAGGTACAGCGGGGGAAAGTTGTAAATTCCACGAACTTGCAGCTTTCTGAGACAATGTCACTCAGATCTCTCTCCGAAGTCGAAACCTACAAATACCTTGGTATGTCGGAGTCGTTAGGCATGGTAGATAGGGACATAAAGCAGTCGGTGAAGGAGCGTTTCTTTTGCCGCTTGACAAAAGTACTTAACAGTCTTTTGTCGGGTGGCAACAAGGTTCGCGCGTTTAACGGCTGGGTTATGCCTCTGCTCATATACACCTTCGGCATATTAAGGTGGACACAGACAGAGTTAGATGCCCTGGATTGTAGAGTTCGTCAACTATTAACGACCCATCGCATGCGACACCCTCGTTCGTCGGTTATGAGAATGTACATCCCGCGGAAGGATGGAGGTCGAGGCTTTTTAAATGCCAAGACTCTCCACAACCGCGAGGTGTGCAATCTCAGGGAGTACTTCCTCCATGCCGAGTACGGGATGCATCACGATGTCGTTGCAGTTGATAAGAACTTTACCCCGCTCTCCTTAGCAAAAGAGAACTGGCGTAAACTATCAGCCCTGAGCACTCAGGAACGCAAGACCATATGGGAGAGCAAGGAACTGCACGGGCGGTTTTACAGGGCCCTCACAGGGCCCGATGTAGATCTGCTCGCTTCAGTAAACTGGTTACGTTTCGGTGACCTCTTTGGGGAAACCGAGGGTTTTGTCTGTGCGATTATGGATGAGGTCATCAAGACGAACAACTATCGAAAGTACATCATGAAGGATGGGACGGTTGATATCTGTAGAGCATGTCACCGTCCCGGAGAATCCCTCAGGCATGTGCTTTCGGGTTGTTCGCATCTTGCTAACTCTGAGTATCTGCACAGACACAACCAAGTAGCCAGGATCATTCACCAGCAACTTGCCCTCCGATACGACCTTGTGGGACCTGAGGTGCCGTACTATAAGTACGTACCTCAGCCGGTTCTTGAAAATGGCCGTGCCACGCTCTACTGGGACCGGTCTATCATCACGGATAGGACTATTGTTGCCAATAAGCCTGATATCGTGCTGGTGGACCGGTCGGAACGCCGGGCGATACTTGTTGATGTCACTATCCCGCATGATGCTAATCTCGTGAAGGCCGAGAAAGACAAGTTAAGCAAGTACCTTGACTTGGCTCACGAGATTACCGCCATGTGGGATGTGGATTCAACGATTATCGTCCCGATAGTCGTTTCAGTGAATGGACTGATTGCGAAGAGCTTCGACCAGTACCTTAAGAAGCTCTCGCTAAATAGTTGGATCAAGGGTCAGATTCAGAAGGCGGTACTCCTGAACTCGGCACGTATAGTCAGGAGGTTCCTCTCTCTGCAGCCCTAGCCCCCGACCGTTTGGGCCTCGCTCCGCGGTCGGTGGTTCCCCGTTTTGATTTATATTTTTTACTATAATGTTTTTTACTATTTATTTTTTGTAGATAGTATTCCTTTATAGTGAAAAATATATTTTTTTACGAGATTTTTAATAAATGAGTGTTATAATAATAATAATAAGGTATATATGATGAAATGCTGCTCTGCAGCCCTAGCCCCCGACCGTTTGGGCCTCGCTCCGCGGTCGGTGGTTCCCCGTTTTGATTTATATTTTTTACTATAATGTTTTTTACTATTTATTTTTTGTAGATAGTATTCCTTTATAGTGAAAAATATATTTTTTTACGAGATTTTTAATAAATGAGTGTTATAATAATAATAAATTAGTCTCTTCGAGACTAATATGAAAAACTCGCCTAGTTTTGAAGCTTAATTATAGTATAAACCTACGTGAATACGTACGTATGCCCTAAGTTATAAAGTCAGGGTTTGGATTTGTAAAATTTATTCTAAGAACTCTACCTTACCTGCATTTCGCATTTCGGGCAGCTCTTCGCAATCATTTTATTTCTACCCATTGCTAAAACTAGTATCTGGCACATATAATATGACTTTATACACACAATATGATTACTATTTCATGAAAACAAACAAATATCATGAACAAACAAAACACATCACCGCCATCATGAAAATTAATTGGTAAACAACTTTTTGCGTCCCACGGCTTTTGCATTTACAGATCCACCAACTTATCTGTAGAATGAATGTATGTAGTTTTCTATCATCTACATACATTTCATTCTACAGATAATTTGGTGGATCTATACAATACAACATTTTCTGAGGAGTTTGATGCGAGGTTTGATGAGTACAGCTGGTTCACCGTAAGATGGCACCCCTGTAAATACTCCATGGCAGGTGCCAACATACGATGAACGGGGCAGAGGGGCAAGTCCGAGTTTACACACACCATCGTAACGATGATCGTAACGGCGAGTGTACGTGTATTGCGTAGTAACTAGCCATTAATCTGTGACGTTTTTGACACAGATTAATAGCTAGTTATTATGTTATACACGTACGATCGTGTTACGTTCACCGTTACGATGGTGTTTGCAAAACTCAGACTCACCCTCAGCTCATTCACCGTTATATGACACCTGTCTTGGTTGCAAGCCAACCAAGACAGGTGCCATCTTACCGTGAACGAGCATTAGAAGTGAAAATATCAATGACTAAAGAATTTCATTAGTCATTGGAAAATATGCCTAAGTAGGTACAACTTTGTAATCTTTGTACGTATAAGGTATAAAGTACACTTTTTAAACTGTGGACGTTGGGTAGATCCATGAAGTTTTAGGGTAGATCCATGATAGATCACAGAAGACATAATTACTACATCCATGGAGTGGATGATGGAAGTTATTATTCGATCGATTCGATGTACTCTGTGGTTGGTCGTGTTTGTTGTTGATTATTTTTAATTGTTTTCAATTTTATTTTACACGTATTTTGCAGTTCGCGTACATGTTTTATTGGAAATTAGACTATCAAATGATCAAGAACAATACAATATATTTGAAATGAGAAATAGACCGCGGAATAGTATTAAAATTGCAGGTCTGACTTTAGACCTTACGAGTAGCCTCAACAAGTTTTTCATGTGCGAATGTGGTAGAAAATATGAGAAGAAAATAGTTCTTGCAAAGCATGTGGCGGGCTGCAGTGGAATACCCGTGACCCATTTCTGCCACTGGTGTAATTTGACCTTTAGAAACCGTGGAAATCTTGTTCTACATGCCAAGTACATCCATGGAGATGAAAGGTAAGATCAAGCTCTTTGGAATTCCTCTAAATCTTACCAAAGCCAGCCATATTCATGTCTTATTGTTCCGGTTGGAATGGCAAGGTTTTCAGTGAAATTATTGCTACAAACTTACCAACAAATATACTTAATGGTACCCATTATGCTTGAAATTGTGTGAGCCTCCACTCCAACCAATTTAGTGCATATCTTAGGGATAGGCAATGCCACCTAGATATACTGGGCATGTGCCCCTAGTGATAAAAAGAAAAATGTTGAATGTACATTAAAGTCAAAATGAACCTATAAGGTTCTAAAATTACAAAGCATATTTATTTTCGCCTATTATTAATCAAAATCCATAGCTTTGTGTTGTTTTTGTTACACAGGTTGGCTAACTGAATCTAGGTTTAGATTATTGATTGAACCTAGGTTTGGTTGGCTGAACTGTCAATATAACCTAACTCCATTCTGTCACTGGAGTTATTGTATATTTGTAGCTAAATAATAAACATACCTCTTTATTAAAGATTGCAATCATTAAAACAATTTAGTTATAATATTTATCTAATAATAGGATTCAACATTTATATTTTTAGCCAATTTTCACTGAGCAGTTTATGCAATCAATAGTGTCAGAAAGGGAAAAACCACTTGTTTCATTTTAATCTTTTTATTTTGATCTAGGTATCAATAAAAATAATAAAAAAATACAGTTCTGATTTGAAATAATAAAATCACATACAAAGAACATGAAGTTTCTAAACTATAAGCTGTATTTTTTTCTTTTATCTAAATTAAAATACATAAAAGGATGTAATAAACTAAACTGTGAATATGTGAGTAATCTGTATTGAAAGAATGAATCCTCCAAAAACAACGAAAGTGCCAAAAACTCTAAGAAGGTATTATCAACGTGAATTAAGTGTCAAGCTTTTAAGGCCCAACATTGAAGTGTTTCTTAGTAGTAGTAACCTTTTTTGTGAAAGAGTTCATCCGGAGAAGTACAACCAACATACCTATTTCTGCCACAAAGTGTTCCAGTTTGAATAGTATGTTGCCGGTGAAATTACAGGCACACAAGACTTCCCATCTTTATGTCTCAGGGTGGCGGGCGCCGTGCAAATCTATATGTATAAAACAAAGTTGTGTTAGTTACACCACTTATAACTCAAGAACGGGTGGGTTGGTGGGGAGGTAGCTTAGAACCAGGAGAAGCACATAGGGGGGGGGTGGACCGGGGGCTACACGTGCGAAGCCGGGGCGAGAGTGTTCCTTACCGAGCACAGAAAAGAGGGGACTCTTCTAAAACAGGTTATTGTAACTTACCAGAAGAGATCCCCACCCGATTCATTTTATTTTATTATTTATTTATTTATTTATAATACACTGGCAGCTCCCGGAGCTGATGCGTGTATATCTTAGTCCTTATCAGTGCACTTTAAAAGTTTGTCAAGTCTACTTTTGAAAGAATTCACTGAGGGTGCACTGATCACTGAGTCTGGTTGCCGGTTCCAAGTGCGTACGACGCGATTGGGCAATATGTGTGTCCTCGGATTGCTGGTACTTGGCCTGCGTTGCAGCTTCAGCGAGTGTCCTCTGAGCCCTATATTAATGTTCATGGTATACAGTGTCTGTGATAAATCTGGTATAGTGTAGTTGTTGTTTAGGATCTTGTTGTTGTATCATTGTATAACTCGAAAACAAAATAAAAACCATTTTTTTAAAAAAAAAATATGCCTTGTATGGTGCGTCCTTGGTGGACGTGACCTATGAGGTAATGCATTGTTAAAGGCAGAGGTAACTGCTTAACATCAGGTGGACCATCAGCTCGTTGTGTGTAGCAAACTATATAAGTACAGCGGTGTAAACGGAACGGACAGTAGTGAGTCAACTTGGCTTGTCTAAGGTCTAAGCTATTCTAGAAGCTATTTTATTCTAGCGTGGATCGGGACTCGCATATATTTTATGAAAGTCATGGAATCAGGAAACCATGACGCGTCTCCCTCTCGCAGAGTACAGGGTCTGGTGGCGCCTTGCTCAACATCTAGGTAACCATGACGTGTCTCCCTCTCGCAGAGTACAGGCTCTGGTTGCGCCTTGCTCAACATCTAGGTAACCATGACGTGTCTCCCTCTCGCAGAGTACAGGCTCTGGTGGCGCCTTGCTCAACATCTAGGTAACCATGACGTGTCTCCCTCTCGCAGAGTTAAGGCTCTGGTGGCGCCTTGCTCAACATCTAGGTAACCATGACGTGTCTCCCTCTCGCAGAGTTCAGGCTCTGGTTGCGCCTTGCTCAACATCTAGGTAACCATGACGTGTCTCCCTCTCGCAGAGTTCAGGCTCTGGTTGCGCCTTGCTCAACATCTAGGTAACCATGACGTGTCTCCCTCTCGCAGAGTTCAGGGACATGTAGGTAACCATGACGTGTCTCCCTCTCGCAGAGTTCAGGGTCTGGTGGCGCCTTGCTCAACATCTAGGTAACCATGACGTGTCTCCCTCTCGCAGAGTTCAGGGTCTGGTGGCGCCTTGCTCAACATCTAGGTAACCATGACGTGTCTCCCTCTCGCAGAGTTCAGGGTCTGGTGGCGCCTTGCTCAACATCTAGGTAACCATGACGTGTCTCCCTCTCGCAGAGTACAGGGTCTGGTGGCGCCTTGCTCAACATCTAGGTAACCATGACGTGTCTCCCTCTCGCAGAGTTCAGGGTCTGGTGGCGCCTTGCTCAACATCTAGGTAACCATGACGTGTCTCCCTCTCGCAGAGTTCAGGCTCTGGTTGCGCCTTGCTCAACATCTAGGTGGTGCAACAACGTATTTTCATAAGTTTACAGTTTTTACAATTTTAATGGTACTCTTGTATGGGTTTAATGTTTTTTTACCTCTTTGGCACGGCCTGCATGTAGCCGGCTTAGATGAGAGGGGTTGCGGGTGCGATTCTGGCTTTGAGACATGTTTTTTTACTTTGATAGACCTTTGTTTGACCACAATCTCACCAAGTGCCGATGTGGCCGAAGATTGAGCACAAAAGGTCTAAAGGGCACCAATTCACTCTAGCCTTGAAAAGAACCAGATTATAGTTTTCAGGAAAGACAGACGACGGTAGTGTGTTCCACTCCTTAGCAGTTCGCATTATAAAGGTAGAACTGAAACGTTTAGTACGAATAGAGGGTATACTAATGAGGTCCGAGCCGTGCGTCTGCTCTCTATGATGAAAAGGCGATGGATATATATATATTATATACTGATGGTTATATTGTTATAGGATCTGCAAATATTGTTTTACTATGGTTTTCGTAGTGATACACGTTAGGGAATCCTGGTGTAGCATATAGGCGACGTATGTGACTGTTGGGTATAAAAAAAAAACGACCAAGTGCGAGTCGGACTCGCGGACGAAGGGTTCCGTACCATTATCTATAAAATTTGCACGCAAAAAGTGGTCACCCATCCAAAAACTGACACCGCGCTTAACTTACATTTGGAAAAAATCACGTTTGTTGTATGGGAGCCCCTTAAATATTTATTTTATTCTATTTTTTAGTATTTCATATCATTCTTTATTGTACACAGAAAAACACAATACAAATAAAGTAAAAACAAAAGATATGTACAAAGGCGAGCTCGAGGCGATTTCTTGTTATAGCGGCAGCAGAAATACATCATCTGTGAAAATTTCAACTGTCTAACTATCACGGTTCTTGAGATAAAGCCTGGTGACAGACAGACAGACAGACGGACAGCCGAGCCTTAGTAATAGGGTCCCGTTTTATCTTAGGATACGCAAAGGGTAAAACAAACAATTAATTTTGTAAAAATTAAAAAAACCCTCAACGCAATGAAACGGCTGAACCGATTTTGATCAATTTAGCTAAGAACACTCCCGACAGGCCTCACCCGACAAATTCACCTTTCAAACAAACAAAAAAACGAAATCGGTTCATCCGTTCGGGAGCTACGAGGCAACAGACACACACACACACACACACACGCACACACACACACACTCGCACACACACAAGTCAAACTTATAACACACCGTCGTTTTTGCATCGGGAGTTAAAAAAAAAGGTTTTTAGGTATATTTTAAGGGTTTTAGGGTACCCTAAAACTAATTTGCGATCGTTAATTTCAGCTACCAAGAAACAGACAACAAGCAAAAGAAGTTCCACTGCAACGCGTGCGATGCCAAATACGACAGTATGTGGAAGCTGAAATACCACATCCGGGGAACGCACTACAACCTGTTAGCGGGCATACCGCACTTCCAGTCCAAACAAGTCAACCAGGTGTGGTTCGAAAAGGTGTTGAACTCAAAAAACCTCGTTGAGATCAGAAAAACTGGCCCAAATACTCTGTTAATGAAAGCCATGGCTCCTGATACAAATATCAAACTCAGCGAACACCACCAACCCGAGAAAATAGACCTGCACAGTGTTTATCCAACCGGCCGGAGAAAAGTGATCGATGTGATGTGTAAAATATGTAAAAAACTATTCAAGAATAGAGACCTCAAGAAGCATATACAAGAAGCACATCAGAAGGACTTCGCGAAGCATAAATGTAACAATTGTAATATGACATTTAAGAGATCTTACATCTATCTGAAGCATGTGTGCAATAAGTCAGACGGGCGGTATAAGAGGCGGGTGGTGGAGGGGGTGACGCAGTACGGGAAGCGAGGCATTACTATCACCAACGTGTCCAGTTTACACCCCGTGGAGATAGACTAGCACCGGTCTAGCTTACACCCCGTGGAGATAGACTAGCACCGGTCTAGCTTACACCCCGTGGAGATAGACTAGCACCGGTCTAGCTTACACCCCGTGGAGATAGACTAGCACCGGTCTAGCTTACACCCCGTGGAGATAGACTAGCACCGGTCTAGCTTACACCCCGTGGAGATTGACTAGCACGGGTCTAGCTTACACCCCGTGGAGATAGACTAGCACCGGTCTAGCTTACACCCCGTGGAGATAGACTAGCACCGGTCTAGCTTACACCCCGTGGAGATAGACTAGCACCGGTCTAGCTTACACCCCGTGGAGATAGACTAGCACCGGTCTAGCTTACACCCCGTGGAGATAGACTAGCACCGGTCTAGCTTACACCCCGTGGAGATTGACTAGCACGGGTCTAGCTTACACCCCGTGGAGATAGACTAGCACCTGTCTAGCTTACACCCCGTGGAGATAGACTAGCACCGGTCTAGCTTACACCCCGTGGAGATAGACTAGCACCGGTCTAGCTTACACCCCGTGGAGATAGACTAGCACCGGTCTAGCTTACACCCAGTGGAGATAGACTAGCACCGGTCTAGCTTACACCCCGTGGAGATAGACTAGCACCGGTCTAGCTAACACCCCGTGGAGATTGACTAGCACCGGTCTAGCTTACACCCCGTGGAGATAGACTAGCACCTGTCTAGCTTACACCCCGTGGAGATAGACTAGCACCGGTCTAGCTTACACCCCGTGGAGATAGACTAGCACCCGTCTAGCTTACACCCCGTGGAGATACACTAGCACCGGTCTAGCTTACACCCCGTGGAGATAGACTAGCACCGGTCTAGCTTACACCCCGTGGAGATAGACTAGCACCAGTCTAGCTTACACCCCGTGGAGATAGACTAGCACCAGTATTCTTAGTAGCCGCTACAACTGACGTCCACTCGACTCAACCTCACCCGGTATTCTTAGTAGCTCCTACAAGTTTCTTCCACTCGACTCAACCTCACCCGGTATTCTTAGTAGCTCCTACAAGTTTCTTCCACTCGACTCAACCTCACCCGGTATTTTTAGTAGCTCCTACAAGTTTCTTCCACTTGACTCAACCTCACCCGGTATTCTTAGTAGCTCCTACAAGTTTCTTCCACTCGACTCAACCTCACCCGGTATTCTTAGTAGCTCCTACAAGTTTCTTCCACTCGACTCAACCTCAGCCGGTTTTCTTAGTAGCTCCTACAAGTTTCTTCCACTCGACTCAACCTCACCCGGTATTCTTAGTAGCTAAAACTAAAGAACATGGGCAACTCCCCATACATTGTTTGACCCAACTATGTTGACTAAAGTTTATTTTTATTTTTTTACTACTTGAATGACGGTACAAGCAGATGGCTCACCTGATGTTAAGCGGTAAACTCTGCCTATGAACAGTGCATTACCTCATAGGTCACGTCCACCTAGGATGCGCCCTATGTGGCATTGCACTGCGCTCGCCACCCTAAGACATAACGATGAAAAGTCTCATGTGCCAGTAATTTCACGGCATCCGTAGCCTTAAACCGGAACACAGCAATGCAATCACTACTTCTTTGTGGCAGAAATATGTATGGTGGTATTACTTCCCCGGACGAACTCTTTCACAAAAAAGCTCTAATACTACTAACGTAACGTACAGTTGGGATACTTTTGGCTAATTATTTTATCTGTGTTTTTGGTTATTGATAATATATGTTAAGATTATTTTATAAAAACGGGAAATTTTTACGTACTGTTAAATCGATGTAAGCACCGACATTGTTTCGACCCGTTTCGAGAGTCTTTTTCAAGGTGAGTGTCCGCGACGCACTCCCCACGCGTTCCGTTTAGCACGGTGCTAAACGGGACGCGTGGGGAGTGCGTCGCCTTCACACACCTTGAAAAAGACTCTCGAAACGGGTCGAAACAATAAAATTATTGATATGATTCACGAAAGTTTTTATAGTAAAATATGTTAAGATAATAAAAAAGCTAATTTAATTTCATGCGTAGAAGTTGTGAGAAAGTAATGAAGCTTGTTGCGTTTTGTTTCAGGCAAATGCAATGAGTTCATTTATCAAATTATTTAGAAATACAACTTTTGCTTCCCAACGTCTAATAATATACAAGTTCTTTAGAAAAATTGCACTAAAAACAACATTTAGAACCGTACTAATTACAGCGGTTGCGCACCTCCTTTAACAATCGAATAACATACCACTCATGAATTACTAAGTCGACTTAAAAAATAGTGCGATACTAGATGTTATTCAATAATTTTATTCGAATAAACGAATACTGTTTTCAGTAATACTTACGATCCGCACGCAAACACCGAACGGAGACGAATGGTTTGATAAACTAATACTATTTTCATCCACTAGGTAATAATTGTACGAACCGCGGCGTTTCAAAATGATCCTTGTGTATACGGGACAAGGAATATTTTAATGAACTTGGTTCCTAGAGTGAGTTTGAGTCGATGATAGTTAGAGAAATGACCAAAAGTACAGGTGTAGAACTATGTACCGCTTGCTTGTGTCAGACTGTTTCAAATACTATCACATTTTTTAAAATCAACTGAAGTAGGTAACTGTAAATTTAAATGTAACCCAAAAATTTCGTTCCAGCGGGACTCGAACCAGCACCCTCGCCTGTGATCGGCCTTGCCTTGCTTTTACAAATACAAATATATTTATTTTGCCAATGACACAAAAACTTACAACTAAAACATTACCTATCCAATTAATTAAATTAGCAAAAATGGTCGTCACGTCGTACGTCGTGGTCGTACGTCGTATGCTGCGACAGCGCAAACGCTGTGCAGCGCTGGTTTTACGTATGCTGCGACAGCGCAAACGCTGTGCAGCGCTGGTTTTACGTATGCTGCGACAGCGCAAACGCTGTGCAGCGCTGGTTTTTTGGGTTACATTTAAATATAATGTTATCCATTACATTACACATTGTTTTGAAACTCGTTTTGCTTGCTATCGACGGGTTATGGCTGAAAATCAGTGTTTTTGCTTCTTGAGCAAAATATCTCGCTGAGCCATGGCCTTTTTGACGTACTGCAGCACACACAGACATTTTACTTGGATTGTGTATATATTATTGTTTGTTTTTATTAGTTTACTGTATTTTATTGTTTATTTTTACTTGTGCACTGTACTATTTGTTGTAATTTGTATGTGTGTGTCTGAAGTTCTAAATAAAGGCTTTATCTATCTATCTATCCATGAAGTGTGGTTTACACTTGAAAAATAATAAACTTAAATAACTGTGTTCAATGATATGGGCTTTCGCACTTTTCTTAACCTTAATGATTGTTTTAGCCTAAAGTACTCGTGTACCAAACGGCTGTCCTGTACATTTATTTTCGGTTCTTTATCGTAGTCCGACCACTATAGCGGACAAGAAATAAAATATTTATTAAAATTTAAAGTTTTGACATTGTGACATTATGTATTGTTTTTAAAGTTTATTTTATTATTAGATAATCTTATTTTATTGAATTTTAGTTTTAATTTAGGTCACGTCCTACGTCCACGTCGTCCTAGGACGCGCCCTATATGGCATTGCACTATTATTGCGTTATTTGGATGATGTGTAAGATAATTATTTGTCATGTACATATGTAAAATAAATTATTATAAACATTGCGCAGCTGTTTTAAAATACTTAGGTAACCTATCTAACTAGGGTTGCCACCCGTACTTTATAATAAAGTATTGTACTCTATTTTGGCCAAACGTACTTATACTTTATGAAGGCAGTAAAGTACGTGAAAATACTTTATTTTTACCAGTGAAGATTTTTTTAAATGGGCTTCAATTTTTTACTTGTAACGTAACGGACTGTTTTGGAACGTAGCCTAAAACGTCAATGTCAATTGTAAGGGATTGATTGTAAAGATGCCGTTAATATATTTACACTACTAGTATAGTATTATTTTATCTGTGATTTACACTAGCAATGTTGGATGTAGCTAGAAGCAACAAAAAATATGTATGGAAAAGATACAGTCTAGTAAATAAATAGTAGTAATTACTAGTAAGTAGTAGTAAATACTACTTTATTTTCAGATTTTGTACTTATTTTTAGCCTTAAAAATTAAATATACTCTATTTGCTTAAAAAAAGGTGGCAACCCTATATCTAACCCTGTATTTTAGGATTCTTAAGCCTCCACTACACGTCAACAGATGCATCTACAGAAGTCATCCTCGGATGCGTCCGCCGACGTAGAGGGGGCATGAGAGGGGGTAATGTGCGCGTCTGTGGAAGGTTAGTTAACGTCCGCCGACGTAGAGGGGGCATGAGAGGGGGTAATGTGCGCGTCTGGGGAAGATATTTAACGTCCGCTGACGTAGAGGGGGCATGAGAGGGGGTAATGTGCGCGTCTGGGGAAGGTATTTAACGTCCGCCGACGTAGAGGGGGTAATGTGCGCGTCTGGGGAAGGTATTTAACGTCCGCCGACGTAGAGGGGGTAATGTGCGCGTCTGGGGAAGGTATTTAACGTCCGCCGACGTAGAGGGGGTAATGTGCGCGTCTGGGAAAGGTATTTAATGTCCGCCGACGTAGAGGGGGCATGAGAGAGGGTAAAGTGCGCGACCTATACAGACGGCTCGTGGTCCGCGGAATGCGAAGCTACTTTACACCTTCCTCATACAAGGGCTAACTCATAGAAATAGCCTTGATGATCGACCTATACAGACGTGCGGACGGCTCGTGATCCGCGGAATGCGAAGCTACTTTACACCTTCCTCATACAAGGGCTAACTCATAGAAATAGCCTTGATGATCGACCTATACAGACGTGCGGACGGCTCGTGATCCGCGGAATGCGAAGCTACTTTACTCCTTCCTCATACAAGGTTTTTTTTTTTATGAAACTTAGGCAAACTATCTTACGGCCCACCTGATGTAAAGTGGTCACCGTCGCTTATAGACACCGGCAACACCGGGGGTATTGTCGATACGCTGCCTAATCTGAAGGAATTTATGAACTCATAGAAATCGCAAAACGGTTTGTTTGGGGTGGCGCCACCTAGTAGTAAATCTTGAACTAATTACTATTATTTATTTATTAAAAAAACTCACAAAACAGTAGTGCAAGGAGGACTTAATGCTAACAGCATTATCTGCCAGTCATCCTGGACGTGCAGAAAGATGGTGAGGCGTGCCTTACGTGCAGGAGGTTGCGGGTTCGATTCCCGCCTCAGAACAAATATTGGTGCGATCGCAGATATTTGTTCAGGGTGTTCTGTGTATTTTCTATGTATAATAAAAAATAAATATCTACGTAATATATTGTATTAAGTATATCAGTTATCTAGTACCTACCCATAACACAAGCTCTGCTTAGCATGGGGCTAGATAATGTTGTGTGAACTGTCCAGCATTATTTTTTTATTTAAAAAAAAGAACCATAGACAAAATAATAATAATACAAGTTTAAATATTAAACTAAAAGGATAAATATAATATACTAATAAATAAAAAATAAAAAAAACTCTCCGCGGTCGGGGTTCCCTGTTTAGATTTATATTTTTGACTAGGTATAATGTTTTTTATTCTATTTATTTTTTGTAGATTATTCCTTCATAGTGAAAAATAGATTTTTTACGAGATTTAGAATAAATGAGTGAAATAATAATAATATACATACAGTGGTGGCCATATAATTAAGAACGCTGATATAAAGGAAAGATTTTTTCCAACTAAGATGCAAAACTAATTGTATGCATTTGTTTTTATTTCTCTCGGTATCGTAAAACATTTCCATATTACCACTGTATTCATTGATACACATGATTGGCTAAAAATCAATAGGCAAACTTTTTACACTACTTTTAAACAAAGTATTCCTTATTACTGGCTGGTCACGTAATTAAGAACGCTAAGTAGTTTATACCTTTATTCAAATTTAAATGGAGAACACTCAGTCGATTTGTTACTGTTTGTATAATTTTGGCGCCATTACGTGCTGTAAAAGATTAAAGGTGATTGCTTCTTTAGAAAAAACAATGGGAAAAAATAAAAGTTGTTATAAATCTACAAGGGAAGTAATAATAAAACTTCGCCGGAAGAATTGGTCTTATAAAAAGATAGCCGACCATCTGCAATGTTCAAAAACGATGGTTTTCCACGCTGTAAAGCATTTTGCTACGTATCAAACTACTTCGAATGTTCCACGTGTACCTAAACAGAGAAAAACAACTCCTCGAGATGACCGAAACATCGTTCGTATGGCAAAACAAAATCCTTTTAAAGGGTCCAATGAGCTTAGAAAATAATATTTTGGTGAAAACAACCCTTCAGCAATCTCAGCACGCACTATTCGAAGACGTTTGGTAGAAGAACAATTGCACGGTAGGATAGCAAGAAAGGTACCCATGTTAAAACTTTGCCACAAGCAAGCCCGGCTTGCATTTGCGAGAAAGTATGAAAACTGGACTGTGCAACAGTGGAAAAATGTACTTTTTTCTGACAAGATGAAAATAAACAGAGTATGTTCTGATGGAAAACGATATGTACGACGTCCCCCGAATACAGCATTCGACCCAAAGTACACGAAAGTTACATTAAAGCACGGTGGTGGAAATGTGAAAATTTGGGGTTGCTTTTCTGGACATGGTGTAGGACCTGTAAAGTTGATAGAAGGTAACATGGATCAGTTCCAATACAAAAATATACTGGAAGAAACAATGTTACCATACGCTGAAGACGTTCTACCGGTCATTTGGACATTCCAGCATGACAATGATCCAAAGCACACTGCACGCACCGTAAAGGAATTTCTTACAGCGCAATTAGTTTCTGTCTTAGACTGGCCTGCTAACAGTCCAGATCTAAACCCAATAGAGAATCTGTGGTTTGAAGTAAAGAAAAAGGTTTCAAATACAAAGTGTGGAAATTTAAGAGAGCTGTATGACGTTTTTTTAGAAGAATGGAACTCTATTTCTCTTGCGAAATGTTAAAAATTAATAGAGTTAATGCCTCGCCGGTGTAAAGCTGTAATTAAAAGCCGTGGATATGCTATTAACTATTAATTTTAGTTAAATATTTATTAAATTTCTTTTTATGTTTCCTGTGCTACATAATATTGTGATTTTTTAAATCTAAGTGTCATACAAAACAATTCCCGAGCAGTTAAATAAATCGTTCTTAATTATTTGTCCAGTTTCAGTACTATTTGAATGTGTTACTTTGATAAAATCAATAAAATGTGCAAAAAATAGTTAGCGATTTCATACTTTATTCTTAAGTCAGGTTGCTCTATTAATGTGACTATTATATAACATAACTAGTTGCTTCTCAGAAGGTACACATCTCTGTGTATGATACGATTTAAATAAAAAACTTCTAGAACTTCAAATCGTTCTTAATTATATGACCACAACTGTATATACTTCGACCAAAGTAAAATAAAGTAGTAGAAGTCTAGGACTGAAGCGAAGTATACTAGCTAGGTCTGTTTAGAAGCTTCAAAACTATCGTTCCCTAAGGCCCGTCCATTCATTTTATTTACGTCGATGCATATATAAATAACCATGACAATATAAAAGGTTCACATACTTAGTAGGGAAGGTACATAGGTATTAGGTACATATGTATTAGGTACATATGTATTAGGTACATGTGTATTAGGTCATAGGTAGGTGGTACGATTCAACACGCAGGCGAAACAAAATTACTTATGTTTTTTTGTTTTTTTTTTATACTTCTTGTCATGACGGTGCAAGCAGATGTCCCACCTGATGTTAAGCGGTAACCTCTGCCTATGAACAGTGCATTACCTCATAGGTCACGTCCACCTAGGACGCACCCTATGTGGCATTGCACTGCGCCCGACACCCTGAGACATAGATGAAAAGTCTCATGTGCCTGTAATTTCACCGGCACCCTTACCCTTCAAACCGGAACACAGCAATGCGAGCACTACTGCTTTGCGGCAGAAATAGGTATGGTGTTAGTACTTCCCCGGACGAACTCTTTCACAAAAAAGCTCTACTACTACTGTGTATGGTAGGAAAAGAAACAACTAGGTATTGTACTAATGTTACAAGTAACACTTTATTAGTCGTGCGCGGCGTATCTGTCGCGGCACGGCTTGCTGTACAGCACGTACAACATGGCCTTGTCGCCCTCGCTGAGCTCCGCGCGGTGTCCCATCGCCAGTGTCCGCTGCCACAGGTGGTCCTGAAAAAAAAAACTCATATAAGCTAGGTTCATATTGTTGTGTCGGGGTGTGGTGTGGCGCGCCAGAACGCAATCGGTTACGTTTATTACCTACTAGCAGCGCCCCGCGGTTTCACCCTTGTAAGTCTCGATCCCGGGGGAATATCGGGATAAAAATGTGCCTATGTGTTATTCCGGGAGTCCAATTATCTCCATTCCAAATTTCATCCAAATCCATCCAGTAGTTTTTACGAGAAAGAGTAACAAAGATACATCCATCCATACAAACTTTCGCGTTTATAATATTAGTAGGATGACTAGATTCACATTAGTAGGTTGTGTTGTGTCGTGGTGCGCCAGAACGCAATCGGTTACGTTTATTACCTATGACTAGATTCACATTAGTAGGTTGTGTTGTGTTGTGGCGCGCCAGAACGCAATCGGTTACGTTCATTACCTATGACTAGATTCACATTAGTAGGTTGTGTTGTGTCGTGGCGCGCCAGAACGCTATCGGTTACGTTTATTACCTATGACTAGATTCACATTAGCAGATTGTGTTGTGTCGTAGCGCGCCAGAACGCAATCGGTTACGTTTATTACCTTTGACTAGATTCACATTAGTAGGTTGTGTTGTGTCGTGGCGCGCCAGAACGCAATCGGTTACGTTTATTACCTATGACTAGATTCACATTAGTAGGTTGTGTTGTGTTGTGGCGCACCAGAACGCAATCGGTTACGTTCATTACCTATGACTAGATTCACATTAGTAGGTTGTGTTGTGTCGTGGCGCGCCAGAACGCAATCGGTTACGTTTATTACCTATGACTAGATTCACATTAGTAGGTTGTGTTGTGTTGTGGCGCACCAGAACGCAATCGGTTACGTTCATTACCTATGACTAGATTCACATTAGCAGGTTGTGTTGTGTCGTGGCGCGCCAGAACGCAATCGGTTACGTTCATTACCTATGACTAGATTTACATTAGCAGGTTGTGTTGTGTTGTGGCGTGCCAGAACGCAATCGGTTACGTTTATTACCTATGACTAGATTTACATTAGCAGGTTGTGTTGTGGCGCGCCAGAACGCAATCGGTTACGTTTATTACCTATGACTAGATTCACATTAGTATGTTGTGTTGTGTCGTGGCGCGCCAGAACGCAATCGGTTACGTTTATTACCTATGACTAGATTCACATTAGCAGGTTGTGTTGTGTCGTGGCGCGCCAGAACGCAATCGGTTACGTTTATTACCTATGACTAGATGCACATTCGTATGTTGTGTTGTGTCGTGGCGCGCCAGAACGCAATCGGTTACGTTTATTACCTATGACTAGATTCACATTAGCAGGTTGTGTTGTGTTGTGGCGCGCCAGAACGCAATCGGTTACGTTCATTACCTATGACTAGATTCACATTAGCAGGTTGTGTTGTGCCGTGTCGCGCCAGAACGCAATCGGTTACGTTTATTACCTATGACTAGATTCACATTAGTATGTTGTGTCGTGTCGCGCCAGAACGCAATCGGTTACGTTTATTACCTATGACTAGATTCACATTAGCAGGTTGTGTTGTGTTGTGGCGCGCCAGAACGCAATCGGTTACGTTTATTACCTAGGTATGACTAGTTTCACATTAGTAGGTTGTGTTATGTCGTGGCGCGCCAGAACGCAATCGGTTACGTTTATTACCTATGACTAGATTCACATTAGCAGGTTGTGTTGTGTTGTGGCGCGCCAGAACGCAATCGGTTACATTTATTACCTAGGTATGACTAGTTTCACATTAGTAGGTTGTGTTGTGTCGTGGTGCGCCAGAACGCAATCGGTTACGTTTATTACCTATGACTAGTTTCACATTAGTAGGTTGTGTTGTGTTGTGGCGCGTCAACGTAACCGATTGCGTTCTGGCGCGCCACGCCACACCCCGGACACAATAATATGAACCTAGCTAGGACGTCCCAAGACTATGCGACTTGAAGAGAAAGTACCTTAAATATTGTAGATAGGATATTTTGTTGAAAGGAGACTTTATTTTATTTGAAAACTAGGTAATACTGCATTAATAGTTTTTTTTAAAACTACTTTCTTCGTCTGGTCTCCCCCTGGCTACAGGCGCGGCACACACATGTAGTTGGTGTGAGTCACCTGTGCGGGTTGCAAGGTCTCCCCCTGACTAAACACACACATGTAGTTGGTATGAGTCACCTGTGCGGGTTGCAAGGTAGTCTCCCCATGGCTAGACACACACACACATGTAGTTGGTGTGAGTCACCTGTGCGGGTTGCAAGGTAGTCTCCCCGTGGTTAGACACACACACACATGTAGTTGGTGTGAGTCACCTGTGCGGGTTGCAAGGTAGTCTCCCTCTGACTACACACACATGTAGTTGGTATGAGTCATCTGTGCGGGTTGCAAGGTAGTCTCCCCCTGACTACACACACACATGTTGTTGGTGTGAGTCACCTGTGCGGGTTGCAAGGTTGTCTCCCCGTGGCTACACACACACATGTAGTTGGTATGAGTCACCTGTGCGAGTTGCAAGGTTGTCTCCCCGTGGCTACACACACACACACGTAGTTGGTATGAGTCACCTGTGCGGGTTGCAAGGTTGTCTCCCCGTGGCTACAGACACACATGTAGTTGGTATGAGTCACCTGTGCGGGTTGCAAGGTGGTCTCCCCCTGGCTACACACACACACGTAGTTGGTATGAGTCACCTGTGCGGGTTGCAAGGTGGTCTCCCCCTGGCTACACACACACACGTGTAGTTGGTATGAGTCACCTGTGCAGGTTGCAAGGTAGTCTCCCCGTGGCTACACACACACACACATGTAGTTGGTATGAGTCACCTGTGCGGGTTGCAAGGTAGTCTCCCCGTGGCTACAGGCGCGGCACATGTAGTTGGCCGGCGCATGCGCGGCGCTGTAGAAGTCGTACGGGAACAGCGAGTCGCTGAGCCAGGCCGCCGCCGGCGCCCTCTCCAGGTAGTGCTCCTTGCCTGCAACCAACCGACCACCGCTCATTCATGAGGACTTTTGATATTTCCGTTTTTAGGCAAGACCTCATTTCACGCCCACCATATCTCCTATAACATAGCGCCGTACTTGAAAGCGGTAAAACAGCGAACTAACGCAGTCCATAAATAGATAGGAACCAATAGATGTCGCTATTATCAATTGACCATAGGAACCAATAGATGGCGCTATTGTCAATTGACCATAGGAACCAATTGCTGACGCTATTATCGATTGACCATAGGGACCAACCAATAGATGGCGCTATTGACATTTGACCATAGGAAACCAATAGACAGCGCTATTGTCAATTGACTTTAGGAACTAATAGATGGCGCTATTGTCAATTGACCATAGGAAACCAATAGACAGCGCTATTATCAATTGACTTTAGGAACTAATAGATGGCGCTATTGTCAATTGACTATAGGAACCAATAGATGGCGCTATTGTCAATTGACCAAAGGAACTAATGAATGTCTTGACCTTCAGGCAGATCTTTCTAGTCTGGACAACTATTGTCGTATTAACAAGCTCGAGCTCAATCCATCCAAGTGTTCGATTGTGACTTTTTCTCGTAAGAAATCAATAATTTCGTTTAAATATTCGCTGAAGTCAGAGACTCTGCAGAACTGCAACGTTGTTAGGGATCTCGGTGTCGTCCATGACTCTAAGCGAATTTTCGATGATCACATCCATTCAATTGTTTCTAAAGCCTCTAAAGCGCTAGGATTCGTCATGAGGAGTGCTTCTAGCTTTCACCGCGCAAAAACGTTTAAAATTCTTTACTGTTCATTTGAAGCATTCTTGAGTATGCTTTACAGATTTGGAATCCTCGTTATGATGTTTATATTACAAGAATCGAGCGCATTCAAATTAAGTTTATTAAGTACCTCTGCTTCCGTCTTAAAATTCCATATAGTTCAGCTAATTACCTTGATCTATGTAAGCAATTTCATATTCTTCCTCTTTCCAAGCGGCGTGAGATCGCTGACTTATCTTTTATGATTAAAATCACGTCAAATAATATTAATTGTCCCGATTTACTTCAAAAAATTCAGCTTAACATTCCGTACAAACCTATCAGGTTTAACCCCCCTATTTATGTTCCTCTTGTTGGCACTAACTACAGGCAAAATTCCTTCTTGTGGCGAGCGAGTAACAATTTTAACAAATTAAGCAAGCGATTTGACCTTGATTTATTCTGCACGAGTGTCGGCTCAGCTAGGCGGCTGCTCAGCGGTGAGTTTTTTGGCGCCGATGGTGGTAATGTTGATGACAATTGTTTAGTTTAAAACATTGTAACTTTAAATATTTAAATAACTATATTGTATAGATGATGCATGTTGATTAGTCTCATTATGTTCATAGTTTTTTTGTTGTTGTACTATTCCGCTACCTATCCGTGAAAACCTTCAATAAGCTTTCTGATATTTATTAATTTGTAAGACTGTTAATTTTAAGCCTTTGGTTTTCCTTCAAATAAATATAAATATAAATATAAATACATGGCGCTATTGTCAATTGACCATAGGAACCAATATATGGCGCTATTGTCAATTGACCAAAGGAACTAATACATGGCGCTATTGTCAATTGACCATAGGCACCAATAGATGGCGTTATTGTCAATTGACCACAGGAACCATTTATGTAGCTCCTTTCAAAGAGCACAAGTGTAGTGAAATGAAATGGAAGTGAATTGCGTGACTTTTCATAATGGTGGAAATTGCTTACCAAAGTTTTATTAAAACCGGCCACCGTTTTATATTACAGTTTAGCGGTAATATAGTTCACATTCACCTGGGACACATACACAGGACAGATGTGCCCTAGCAGTGTAGGTCACGTTTGTTATTTATTCTGTGGTCACGTCCACCTAAGACGCGCCTTATACATATATGGCATTGGCCGGCCAGATTCAGACATAAAGATGAAAAGTCTCAGGCGCTTGTTATTTTACCGGCACGGGGCACCCGGCTTTTTAGTAGTAGTAGAGCTTTTTTGTGAAAGAGTTCGTCCGGGGAAGTACTACCACCATACCTATTTCTGCCGCAAAGCAGAAGTGCTCGCATTGCTGTGTTTCGGTTTGAAGGGTAAGGGTGCCGGTGAAATTACAGGCACATGAGACTTTTCATCTTTGTCTCAGGGTGGCGGGCGCAGTGCAATGCCACATAGGGTGCGTCCTAGGTGGACGTGACCTTTGAGGTAATGCACTGTTCATAGGCAGAGGTTACCGCTTAACATCTGGTGGGCCTCTTGCTTGTTCCGTCATCCAAGTAATATTAAAAAAAAAAACTTTTAAAACAGAACACAGCAAGCACTACTGCTTTGCGGTAGATATAGGTATGGTAGTGGGTAGGCACTTCCAAGTACGAACTCTTTCGTAAAAAAAACCTACTAGGTACTTCTACAGTTTCAGTATTTCATTCTATGACAAGTAGACGCACGGCTCAGTACCATCCTTACCCTCTACCTCTACGTACTAAGAGTTCCGAAGAGCCAAACTAGATGTCGCTACGTTGTTAGGAAAGTTACCACTCACAAGTCAGCACGATGTAGCTTGAGCCCAACAAGTTACCGAGTCACGGCTGTATATATTCTGTGGTCACGGTAATTAGAATCCTAGTGGAGAATATATTAGAGCCTCCGCACAATGAGCCACTGGTCAGTTAACGGTGACGTAGTAGTCCCTAGTGGCTCAGTGTGCGGAGGCTCTAGTGCGTACCTTTGAGCACGTTGTTCCAGGTGACGGTGACGTAGTAGTCCCTAGTGGCTCAGTGTGCGGAGGGAGGCTCTAGTGCGTACCTTTGAGCACGTTGTTCCAGATGACGGTGACGTAGTAGTCCCTAGTGGCTCAGTGTGCGGAGGCTCTAGTGCGTACCTTTGAGCACGTTGTTCCAGATGACGGTGACGTAGTAGTCCCTAGTGGCTCAGTGTGCGGAGGCTCTAGTGCGTACCTTTGAGCACGTTGTTCCAGGTGACGGTGACGTAGTAGTCCCTAGTGGCTCATTGTGCGGAGGGAGGCTCTAGTGCGTACCTTTGAGCATGTTGTTCCAGGTGACGGTGACGTAGTAGTCCCTAGTGGCTCAGTGTGCGGAGGCTCTAGTGCGTACCTTTGAGCACGTTGTTCCAGGTGACGGTGACGTAGTAGTCGCGGTCGTGACGGTTTGACTGCATGGGCAGCCCGAGCGCGCGCAGCAGCATGCTGAGCGCGTGCGCCACGTGCCCGGGCGCGCCCTCCGCCATCGATGCCAGCGACACCGACTGCAACCAACCATTGTCATCTCTGTGCACTTACAACCACCGTCACCTGCATGCACTCACAGCCACAACCAACATCACCACCATACACTCACCGTCACAACCACCATCACCACCATACACTCACAGTCACAACCACCATCACCACCATACACTCACAACTCCTCGAGGGATAATAGTAGACTGGCCGTGTTTAGGCTCATTGTGATCAATGCGAGGCTACGATAACTAATTTAATAAAATCTTGTATTTAAAAAAAAAAAAAAACTTTTTGTATGAAGATTTCTACCTATTATTCAGTGCCCGAATAAATATTAGTACAAGTACTATGGGACAGCAATGCATGTCATGGTAATTTTAGGCGCAGTGTTATGGTAATTGTTAGGCTACCTGGTTCCCTGCGAGGAAGCCGAGGTGCGGCGCCTCCCCTCCCCGCGAGACGAACCACAGCAGGCTGCGCGTGCGCAACTCCGCGTCGCTTTCTACCTCCTGGAACACCACGCACGACGCCAGCTCGATGGTCGCCATCGCGTACTTCAGCCTCAAGTGGAACTCACTGTTTCCTGCAAGTGACGGAAACAACGAGTAATTAATTTTATAAAAATTTAAAAAACCCTCGACGCAATGAAAACGTGATCAAATATCCGTAGACAAAAAATAAACCTGATACTAAAGTTCTGAAGGCGCTCAAGTTTATCGAGTTGGTCTTCAGTAAGATCCGGATAGCAAACGTCAGCATAGTCAAGAATAGGAAGTAAGAGAGATTGAGCAAGCATGATCCGGATAGCAAACGTCAGCATAGTCAAGTATAGGAAGTAAGAGAGATTGAGCAAGCATGATCCGGATAGCAAACGTCAGCATAGTCAAGTATAGGAAGTAAGAGAGATTGAGCAAGCATGATCCGGATAGCAAACGTCAGCATAGTCAAGTATAGGAAGTAAGAGAGATTGAGCAAGCATGATCCGGATAGCAAACGTCAGCATAGTCAAGTATAGGAAGTAAGAGAGATTGAGCAAGCATGATCCGGATAGCAAACGTCAGCATAGTCAAGTGTATGAAGTAAGAGAGATTGAGCAAGCATAACCTTGGTGGCAATTGGAAGAAAGTTTCGCAGACGCCTCAATTAATGCCGATGCGAACATTCTCCGGCTTAGTTCTGACAACTGCGGTCCCCATGACAACACTTTGTCAATTAAAATACTGTGTCACTGAAAGGAATAGGAACACTATCAAAAAATATTTGACGCAAGACAGACCAATCAATCCTCTGAATCATCCTCGAGCTGCCAACGATAATAACTTGAGTTTTTTTAGGGTTCACTTTAAGGCCATAATCTCCACTCCATGCAGGAATCCGCGCAAGGTCACCGTTAACATTTTGAATAGCTATATTCAGCTCACCAACTGGTGCGTGGTGTAAATCTGGAGGACATCTGCATAAAGGTGGTAGGAACTGGACAATGTATTTGAGATAGAATTTATAAAGAAAGCTAAAAGAAGAGGAGATAAAACGCCGCCCTGCGGCACACCTGCAGTCAGATCACACCACGATGAGTATTTGTCATCAATACGAATACGTTGCCGGCGACCAAACAGGTAACTACGAAACCAGTCAATAACTGTCGGAGATATGTTAAGAGAACCAAGTACACCCAGAAGAATTTCAAAATCCACATTTTTGAAGGCGCTACTGAAATCCAACAATGACAGCACAGTCACATGTCCGCAGTCCATACCCTGGCGAATGTCATCCATGATCTTGGACAGGGCCGTCACGGTGCTGTGACCAGAGCGAAAACCAGATTGGAAAGGATTCATGAGGGAGTTACTAATAAGAAATCTGCTTAATTGGTTGTGGACAAGGCGCTCTAAAACTTTGGAAAGGAATGGGAGAATGGAAATGGGACGATATTCAAAAAAAGAGGAAGGACGTGATTTTTTGGGCAGGGTAATAATCAGTGCATCTTTCCACGCACTAGGAAAATTACCACTATGACCTCGTCGATAATGGGCAGTAACATATTGCGACTAATGCTGTCATTGCTGACATTATTACATTCATTGCTGTTATTTATTTATTTATTTATTTATTTTATTTTATTATTGGCGACTGCATTGGAAATTATGGACATAACACTTCTCTTAACATCACAATCGGAAAATTGACGAAGAAGAAATGGAGAAAAACCAAGGGGTGTTGTTGATGAAAGACTTTTTAAAGTATTTGACTTACTAAATTGGTCAATATTAGAGGAAGAGGAGAAATGTTGATTCAAAAGATTTATATCTAAATCCTTATGTATGCATTCGTGTCGAGATTTACCAACCCCTAGGTTCTAAGAAACTTCGAAGGGTCATCGTTTTCAACAGATTTATGGATATGTCGGCGATGTGCGTCCCTACACACCTTATTGCAGTGATTCCGGCGCTCGATATACTTAGCGGAATTTTCAACCGATGGACTATATTTATCCCTGAACTTGGCAACATTTTTCTGATGCATTGCCAGCTTTATATCTTCGGTTAGCCATGGTGCTGGAAGATGTTTAATTTTGACTTTTCTCATAGGCGCATGCGTGTCGTATAGCTTTATTATGGCAATATTAAATGAGCAGGTTTTATCGTCAATGGTTATAGCATTAAAAACCTCAGACCAATCCATTTGTCGTGCATCCTCACGTATGCACCCTAAATCAACGCCACCAAAGTTACGCTGAAGGATGATTTTAGGCTTAGCTTTTGGCGGACGGATTTTGTAAGAGAGAAATATCAAATCATGATAGGAGAAGGCATCCGCAGCACAGTGGCTATGCTTAGCGACATTATTAGTGGATGATACAAGCACCAAATCCAAAAGAGAACAAACAATTAGGAAAATGGTGCGTGGCACCTAAGGGAAGAATAGAATAGAATAGAATAGAATATTCTTTATTGCACAAAACAAACAATGTACATAGGCGAACTTAATGCTAAGAAGTATCCTCTTTTTTTTTATACTACTTGGATGACGGAACAAGCTCCCACCTGATGTTAAGCGGTAACCTCTGCCTATGAACAGTGCATTACCTCATAGGTCACGTCCACCTAGGACGCACCCTATGTGGCATTGCACGCACCCGCCACCCTGAGACATAGATGAAAAGTCTCATGTGCCTGTAATTTCACTGGCACCCTTACCTTTCAAACCGGAACAAGCTAACCTTTGTGTATTGTGGATACATTTATGTAGGTTGTGCATAAAAAACGTAATAAGGAGAAGAAAAATAAGGCCTTTGTAGTACCTATATCAATACAAGATATGTAAGTAACATAATTAATATTATAAAAATAAATAATAAGGTATAATATAAATATATAATATAATTACATACTACTAAAATAAGAATGGCGAAGTTACTTGCTCTAATGAGTGATTCAAAATGATTGGTACGATAGTCACGCTTAAGAAGGCATGTATTGAAATTACCCATGATAATTGTGTGAGTAAGAGAAGGAGTGAGTTTTTCAAGGAGTTTTTCAAAAGAAGAAAAGAAGTTAATATGAAGGGAAGGGCTGTAGTAGACTCCGAGTAATACTTTAGTGTGCAAGAGCGTACATTCAATAAAAAGGTGTTCACCAGCATTTGGTAGCGGTGGCTGTGGAGACGCGCTAACTACTGAGAAAGGGATATGTGCACGGAGATAAATAGCATCGCCTCCACACCCTCGGCCGATGCGGTCATTCCGGATCAGAATAAAACCTGGGAGCGAATAGGACGTTGACGGAAGACAAGGCTTTAAAAAGGACTCGGAGACTAATACAGCATGAATATTTTTGTTATCAAAGGACGCCAGCATATCCGAGAAGTGGGCAGGAATACTCTGAGCATTGATGTGAACAACGTTGAAATTTTTAAGTACAGTTCTCCTCGTTGGCACGCGACATGCGCATGTCGTCCTCGAGTGTGTCGCCCACAGGAGCGCTGCGCCTCTCCGGCAGCACGCTCAGCGCGCCGCACTCGCGGTGATAGTGTGTGTTGATGAAGTTGTAGGTACTCACGCAAGCGTGCTTCCACGCCGTACATGAGGACGCCGAGCGGCCACAGCTTGTCCTTATAGTACTCCTCGTTGGCACGCGACATGCGCATGTCGTCCTCGAGTGTGTCGCCCACAGGAGCGCTGCGCCTCTCCGGCAGCACGCTCAGCGCGCCGCACTCGCGGTGATAGTGTGTGTTGATGAAGTTGCGGTCCTCGAGAGACAGGAGCGTAGGTCTGGACAGATCTTCTTGCTGGATAACATCGATAATCTTATGAAGAGAGATTACATGCCTTACGCCTCACTACCTTTGAAGAAATTCGCCTTCGCGGTGACCTCATAGAGACATATACAATCCTGACCTACCAATACAACCTGCCAGACCTACATGATATCTTTGTGAAGAAAAAAAGATCATCTCGTGGCCACCAATTTAAACTGGCTCGAGATCCTGCGAACGCACTTGTTGTACATCACTTCTTCAGTAACAGAACAGTGTCAGTGTCAGTGTCAGTTCAGTGTCTTCTTCACAATTAGAACATACTGCCAGACGATGTTGTTTCTGCCACGTCCATCGAGCAACGCAGGCCTCCGGTTGCTCGATGGCCACGTCTCTAAATGCATTAAAAAACAAGCTCGACAACTGGCTACGAAAGGACAATTCAGAACTTAAAATAGTGACCCAAAATTAGACATTCCACACTGTGACGATGTAGACATATCGGCGAAAGCTGCTCGTCTAATAAATAAATTATAATAGCAGGTACATTACAGCTGGGCCTGCACGTCTGGCGATGATAGTCGAACATCATCGCCTAGTTAAGACAAAGGCTTGTACACTACTACTAGGAATAGTGGAATAGTAGATTATGCACTAAGGGGATAAATCAGTGGGCTACGTCACGGGCGGCAAATTGAACCCTGAGCGTAACGAGAGACTCGAGTTATGTAAGTCCTGAGTGAAGCGAGGGGTTCAAGCTGCCCAAGACGAAGACAGGCTTTATCCCAGAGGAGCATATTCTACTTTTCACACCTTCTGCGAGACAATAAAAAGCCAGGGCTCCATAAACCAAACACCGTCTCTTGTTTCACATTCTTTGAAATCGCGCATTTTGTTTTTAGTTCTGTATTTTTTGGCCAGTTCGATTTTCGAACAAACCTCTTTACAATGCCATATGGGCATTTTTGTACACAGAGTTTTCCACGAGTTTCTACACGAATTTGACGTTCCAATTTCAAATCACTTTATTCCCTTGGGAGTTTCATACAACTTTACCTCCCTTTAGAAGTGCCTAATGCTTTACTTAACGTTGAGACACAGAATAAATATTAGGTATTCGAGCATGTGAAATGTAATTTATTTATTTAATTTGTTTGTAAAACTAACATTTTATTATACTTACATAGTGGAGGTGTAGAACAATATAAATAATAACAATAATAAATAATGCCGGACAGTTCACACAACATTATCTAGCCCCAAGCTAAGCAGAGCTTGTGTTATGGGTACTAGACAACTGATATATTTAATACAATATATTACATAGATAGATATTTTTATTATACATAGAAAATACCCAGAACCCCCTGAACATATATCTGCAGATCGCACAAATATTTGTTCCGAGGCGGGAATCGAACCCACAACCTCCTGCGCCGCAATGATAAAACTTCGTTTTGATGCTAAAGTAGCATATATAAAAATAAATTTTCTACTATAATTAATCTAAGTAATGTGATTACCTACTGAATATAAATACATATAAAATTTTCTCTAATCGAAGGAGAGACCTTAACTTTTGTTGCTAGCCTTTACTGTTACTGAGTAAGCATGTAACGCAACGACTCCCAACATTTTAACACGTCGTCTTCAGCCTTAATTCTGATAAAGGCATGAAGGCGCTACTCACCTGTTCTTGAAACTTTCTTACTAAATCGTTGCTGTTTACTGTCTTTGCTGAAAGATAACACATCAATTTGAGTTGGTTCATCCATTCAAAAGTTGCCTGGAAGAGATGCTCTTAGCGATAAGGCTACACTGTGCCACCGGGAAATAGTTTTTGCTAGGGCGCTTGAGGCTAGGCCCATTTTGATGAGATAATAACAACTCATTATCACATAGGTCACGTCCAACTAGGACGCACCCTATGTGTCATTGCACTGCGCCCGCCACCCTGAGACACAACACCCATAAAAACTTAGACACCCCATTGCACCCGCTTTTGGGGTTTTTTTTTCTTTATAATTGGCGCCGCACGGCTTGTGCATTTGCCATTTTCAAGTAAGTAGGTATCTGTATTTTCACTATATTGTATTTTCAATATATTTTGCAACTTTACACTCCTTCCAAGTCGTCAAAGTCACAGTCGAGTCATGATTTAGTAAAACGGTGGCCAATTTTACTTAAACTTTGGTAGACAATTTCCACCAATTTCAAAAGTCACGCAATGTTCATAGGCAGAGGTTACCGCTTAACATCAGGTGGGCCTCTTGCTTGTTCCGTCATCCAAGTAGTACAAAAAAAAAAAAAAAAACACTTCCATTTCATTTCACTACACTTGTGCTTTTTAAACGAGCTACATTAGTTAAAATGCCACCAAAATATCACAAAATAACTGAAGAAAACACTAGGAAAAGAAATAAAATAAAAATAGACAACGTCTCTTTTCGAAAATGGCGGGAAGAGTCCGCTTTTAGGGTTAATGAGGGCTTTTCATTTTCGAATAAATAACAAAAAAGTAGTTCGATTTGGCTCGATAGATGGCGCTAACTCAACTGAGGTTGCCAAAATTAACAAATGCATTGTCTGTGCTTCTGTGTGATAGTAACAAAATACCACGAAAATAGGTATATCACTACGTTGTTGACTTTGACATCTCACTTTATTTTGACAGTTAAGTACAGAGCTGGCGCCATCTATTTTCAAGGTTATAAACATGATGTGCAACGGCCGTGAAAACCCTCACTTCTGTGCTATGGGAATAGTAGATTACATACGTGTTCGGAATGGCTTATATTTACGAACCGAGCCGAAGGCGAAGGACGTTACGAGGTTTGTAAAAAAGCCTTTCCGAATGAGTTTTGTATACTATTTTTCCGCCTGAGAACCCGAAATCAAGCGGCGACGGTGCTATTTTGAGGTTAGAAGGCGAAAAATAATATTTTATCCTTTTATGATTTGCATTGAAGCATACTTATGCAAAGTTTCAAGTTTGTAAGTTCTAGAAATAGAACGGTTTTAATACAATTGTTTTCACCCCTTTTCACCCCGTTAGGGGTTGAATTTCCAAAAATATCTTCTTAGTGGGTGGTTTTGCCATAAAAGGAATGTACGCTCCAAGTTTTAGCTTTCTAGGTCCAGCTGTTTCGGCTCGGCGATGATGAATGATGAATCAGTCGGTCAGCCAGTCAGTCTGTCAGTCAGTCAGTCAGGTAGGTATCAAGCTGTAAAACTGTTTAAGATGCATACTTCCTACAGAGTTGAAAGTTGGTATTCAAAGTACCTAAGTCTTATAAAGCTACTGTTGAAAGGGTGTTTCTACACGGTTGATGAATTCTTGACATGTGATCATTTTAAATAGGGTTTATTATATTATTTTATTTCTTCTGACATTATGAATTTTACTAAACGTATGTAATTTATTTTTAATTGTTTGTGAAAAAAATTAAATAAAATGAAATGGTTAAGCTCTTAGCTAGGTATAGATTCTAAAGCAGGTATAGGTAGGTAGGTACCAGCAGATATCTGGATGCTAGCTCGCAGCATGTCCACCGTGATCCTAGCGACGTCCCGGGGGGTGATGCACTTGTAGCCGACCGCCATATCCTGTACAGAACACCTTTCAGTCATTACCACCGTCACTTACCGTCGTCTGTCTTTCCTGAAGACTATATCTCTTTAAGGCTAGAGTGAATAGGTGCCTTCTAGACCTTTGTGCTCCATCTTCGGCCACATCGTCACTTACCAACAGGTGACATTGTGGCCAAACAATGGTATTGTAAAAAAAAAAACAGGAAGAAAGGTGTGAAGTTCCGCCTGTCACGTGATCCCCGGCCCGCGACGCGTCAGCGATCACACGTGTGTTAGATTAAGTAATTAATAAAGTGTTTTTGTATGTACTTATGTTAGTTTCTAAGGTATTTATGTTGCTATGGGCTTATTGTTTAGGTTTAGTGCATGTCTAGATAAGTCCGAAATAAAGATTCTGAATTTGAATTAAAGAAATAAATAAATAATGCTGGACAGTTCACACAACATTATCTAGCCCCAAGCTAAGCAGAGCTTGTGTTATGGGTACTAAATAACTGATAAACTTAATACAATACATTACACAGATAGATATTTTTTATTATGCATAGAATATACCCAGAACACCCTGAACAAATATCTGCGATCGCACAAATATTTGTTCCCGAGGCGGGAATCGAACCCGCAACCTCCTGCGTCGCAGGCCAAGCTTCGCCCGCCGCGCCACAGAGGTCGTCAAAACAAGTAACTAGTTAGGTATACAGTTTTACAATAATTCTTTTAGAAAAATAAACCGTTTGAGATTTTATAATTTATAATATTAGTGATCGTAACCGTGTTTACGAAGTAACTATTAATTTATCTGTGACCGTGTGCTGATCACAATGAGTCTAAACACGGCCAGTCTACTATTACCCATCGAGGAGTTCCGTTGTCCACCTTCCGTCTCCATCATCAGATCAGCTCGCTGTCACCATCATATTGTATTGTCATCGGAACTAGACAGGTATGCCAAATTTCAGCTCAATCGGATATCGGAAAGTCACCCTTATCGCTACCCGTGAAATACTTATCATTGAGTAGTTCCAATGGCCATCTCTGGTCTTCTTCATCAGTTCCACTTCAACAAATGACACTTTCTGAATGCACATGCTTGACTTGTTGCTGAAAATACCGTAATCGCCTACGCGCTACGTGTGTGTAATATTTGAGGAAATATGTTGCATTAAATTTAAATGTAACCCAAAAATTTCGTTACAGAGTGACTCGAACCCTCAGCCTCGCCTGTGATCGGCGATGCCTTTACCAATTCGGCCATAGAACGAGCTATGACGCTGAAGACGAAATTTGTGGGCACTATCAACTCGGCTATATAGCGCCGATGGGAAATATATAGCTATATATCGCTATGGCTATATTGTTGTTTTTTGCCCATTACAGCTCATCTACACTTCTTCAGATAGCGAAAGTTGAGTTCGCGAGAACAAGGAGACTTGACACACATGTTTTAATTGATAGTACCTATCTCATAAATATCATCAGTTTAGCTATGATACCCCTGAACACATTTTTACAGTGTTTTTTTTTTTGTTTAGGGGTATCGTAGCTAAACTGATGATATTTATGAGATACTATCAATTAAAACACATGTGTTAAAGTCTCCTAGTTCTCGCGAACTCAACTTTCGCTATCTGAAGAAGTGTTGATGAGCTGTAATGGGCAAAATACACAAAAAAAAAAGAATTTCGCGCAACATTCGTGAGCATCCACCTTAATGTTATCCATAAAGTGTGGTTTACACATGAAAAATAATAAACTAAGATGTTACACATCAAAACTCGACGCGCATGTTCCACTAGCTAGACTAAATGACTTACCACGACGCTCCCGGTATAGTTGTAGGTGTCGGGAGGGCAGTTCTTCCTCTTATCTGGGTTGGTGATGTACAGCACCTTGTTGTCGACGGTCTGTGCATAGTTAGGCGGCGTGTCAAAGAACTTGAGGCACACCTCTCTCTGCACGTCGGATAGCGCGCCGGTTATGATGTCCTGCGAGTGGATATCTGCAAGGGCCGGTGTGGAGGGCGGCGATCAGTGGCGGAGTTATTTTATTTTATTTTATTATTACATATTTGGAAAACAAACAGCGTGCAACAGGTCTTCATTCAATTGTGTATGATTCTCTATGCGGAAAGTGATTAAGCATTACATAACTAGATGGCAGCACAGGCCAAACTAGAAAGCGCTATCGATGCGTTTTGTCCGATCTACTACACAAGTCTAATGTATCACGGAAGGCAACTTTATTCAGTAATATAAACCTTTTTAATACAAAAAGTGTTATTATTACTCGCCACCCCAGGGGGAGGAACAACAGCCAAATGAGGTCAGGACCTCATTTGGCTTTTGTTCACAGCGCTTATTTAAGATAATGGAATACCTACATACTAATATAGAAACATATTGGCCTTGAACAGTTTTCACTTATGGATACAAAGAAAAGCAAAGTTGTCCTTATTAGATGTATACCTATATAAGACAATTAGTCTATTATGTTTTGGAACCGTCAAAATAAACCATGTGTTGCTCTGAAAATACAAAGTTTTATTTTTACACATGCAAGTTTCACTTTTACACAACAAATTACATTCTCAACAGAGACACTACCTTACCTGAAAATACAAAGAAACGACATTTAAAGTTTATAACAGGTTTGTCGATTCCTTTTCACAAATCACAATAATAAGTTTTCACATAAATAATTCCTTTCTATTTATCTTCTGACGGACGCCATCTTATTCCCACGACTCTGCTTTACCGATCCGGCAGACAGCGCCATCTTTGGAGTAGATTGAGAGGTAGGTTTGCTTCTGTTTTATCATCAACGAAAAGGCGCGCGTAAATTAAATAACATAAAAGGATCTTATTCCTTTATATCTCCCCCCCTAGGCCAGAAAATTTCCTTGAAATTTTCCTTCAAGTTCATGGTAGTAGATTGGTGCACCTCCGTTATCTTCTTGAGTAGGAACAGGAATAAGTTTCGTAATGTGGAATAGATTTGACTCCTTCTTCCTATGACCTGTACTTATCTTGTATATTGATTGTGATATTTTTTCTTCAATTTTAAATGGACCAATCCTTAGTTCATCTAGTTTTCTCCTATTAAGTTTATGTCCATTTTCAACATACACCATATCCCCTTTTTCAAAGTTATGGTGTGTTCTATTTTTATCATTTATCTTTTTGTTATATTCATGTGACTTGATTGATCGTTCCAATGCAATTTTTCTGTCTTTAATCCAGTTATCTGCTTGTTTTTCTTGTTTTAGTTCATCTGGCATGAACGATACATCTGTACCATCCAGTAGGTATCTTGGTGCAAAGCCAGTTATTGTATGTTCAGTGTCATTATACTTATCCACACAGTTATGAGCAATAGTTGTCCATGCTGTTGTATTTGGTTTCTCATTTATTTTGCATCTTATTTTATTTACCAGTGTTTGGTTCAGTCTTTCATTAAGACCATTTGAAAATGGCGAATTTACTGCAGTAAAAAGCTGCGTAATTGATTTTTCATTCAAAAAATCTTTAAATTCTTTTGAGGTAATTCCTGGATATTGGTCTGTGAGAACCATACCGATTTCATTACAGTTTGGTACTTTTTGTATTACTTTTATGAAGTCATTTGCACTCTGTGTCTTCGAAGTTACTATATATGCGTATCGAGTGAAATGATCTACTAAAAGGTGTAAATATCTTTTTGTTGATCGAGAGCCTCCGAAACCTCCAATCGTGTCTATTGAAACAATTTCAAATGGTTTTGAGGCTGGCCCCAAGTGCGACATTAATCCACACTTAACTTGACCTCTTGTCTTATTCTTTATACATGTCTCACACCTTTTGCATGCATCATTAATGTTTTTTATTAAATTCTTTGCTGTATAATGTTTTCCTATTTTCTTTTGCATTTGTTTTATGCCTATATGACACATATTTTCATGTATTTGTTTTATAATGTTTTTACTGAATTCTTCTGACAGTATAATTTTTTCTTGTTTCTTTTTTAACATATAATATATTTTGTGTCCATGTATAACCTTATCGAATTTGAGGCAAATGTACATTTCGTGAACTTAAGTCTGAATCCTTCTTGGTTTATCGCCTCTAACAGCTGTGATAAATGGTTTATGTGTTCGGTATATGATTTTGAGAATATCATGATGTCATCGATGAAATTAACCGTGAAATCCGTTAATTTATACTTTCTTAGTATGTTACTCAATATCCTTTGAAATATAGCGGGAGATGTCTTCAAACCAAACGGTAAGCATGTCCATTGGAAATGGCCTTCCTGAGTCACAAAAGCAGTAAGTTCAGCAGCAGTTTCTACCTATGTAGTGCTCGCATTGCTGTGTTCCGGTTTGAAGGGTAAGGGTGCCGGTGAAATTACAGGCACATGAGACTTTTCATCTTTATGTCTCAGGGTGGCGGGCGCAGTGCAATGCCACATAGGGTGCGTCCTAGGTGGACGTGACCTATGAGGTAATGCACTGTTCATAGGCAGAGGTTACCACTTAACATCAGGTGGGCCTATTGCTTGTTCCGTCAACCAAGTAGTATAAAAAAAAAAAAAAAACTGCTTAGGAGTGGAATACACAACCGTCGTCTGTCTTTCCTGAAGACTATAATCTGAGTCTCTTCAAGGCTAGAGTGAATAGGTGCCTTCTAGACCTTTGTGCTCCATCTTCGGCCACATCGTCACTTACCAACAGGTGAGATCGTGGACAAACAAAGGTCTATCAATGTTAAAAAGGACTAAAAACTAAATACCTAATATATATATATATATATATATATATATATATATATATTATATAAATAGTAAAATCAAAACATAAATTATTGAAATAGGTACATTTGGTGCTACTTATCAAATTAAACAAATCAATTTCTGTCTTGACTCGAAAACACTATAATTGATAGAGTTAAATACATTTAAAAGTAAATAGCAACACATACACCTAATAAGGAAATAAATTACTAACTAACCAAATACTAAACCATATCAACCCACAATTTGCAGTCTAGGCCGCCCTAGGCCCCAGCCCATGTAGTAGGTCCTAGGCCACAGCCCATGTAGTAGGTCCTAGGCCCCAGACCATGTAGTACCTAGGTCCTAGGCACCAGCCCCTGTAATAGGTCCTAGGCTCCAGACAATGTAGTAGGTCCTAGGCCCCAGCCCATGTAGTAGGTCCTAGGCCCCAGACAATGTAGTAGGTCCTAGGCCCCAGCCCATGTAGTAGGTCCTAGGCCCCAGCCAATGTAGTAGGTCCTAGGCCCCAGCCCATGTAGTAGGTCCTAGGCCCCTGCCCATGTAGTAGGTCCTAGGCCCCTGCCCATGTAGTAGGTCCTAGGCCCCAGCCCATGTAGTAGGTCCTATGCCCCAGCCCATGTAGTAGGTCCTAGGCCCCAGACCATGTAGTAGGTCCTAGTCCCCAGACCATGTAGTAGGTCCTAGGCCCCAGCCCATGTAGTAGGTAAGTAGGTACCACCCCTTTCTCAGAACTCATCAATGCCTGGCCAGTCGGGCCTTTCCGTTGGCTATTTTTTTAATCAATCCGAGCCTGTCCTGTCGGACCGTGGTGAGTCGGGCCGCGGCCCATAATAGATAGACTATACTAATTAATTTCGCGACCGACTAACCTTCACACTGCTCTGTCACACTGGTGTGATTAAATAATAGTTACTTCGTAAACACTGGTGTGACTAATTTACTTTATTGCAAACTTTCATCGAAATGCGCGAACCTTTTGAATATTTAGGTAGGTACCTACTTTGAGTTATTCTTGTTATCATCAGTGAATTCTTTGTCAGGTTTTTTTTTTTTTTTAACATTGATTGACCTTTGTTTGGCCACGATCTCACCTGCTGGTAAGTGACGATGTGGCCGAAGATGGAGCACAAAGGTCTAGAAGGCACCTATTGACTCAAGCCTTGAAGAGACACAGATTATAGTTTTCACAAAAGACAGACGACGGTAGTGTATTCCTCTCCTTGCAGTTCGCATTATAAAGGTAGAACCGAAACGTTTAGTGCGAATAGAAGGTATACCAATGAGGTAAGGATGGCACTGAGCCGTACGCCTGCTCGTCCTATGATGAAAAGGAGATGGTGGGATCAGATCGATCTTGCAGTTCCAGGGAGCATTCCCCGAATCATTCTTATTATAAAGCTGAAGAGTTTGTTTGTTTGAACGCGCTAATCTCCGAAACTAGTGGTTCGAATTGAATAATTCTTTTTGTGTTGGATAGTCCAGTTATCGAGGAAGGCTATAGGCTATATAACATCACGCTACGACCAATAGGAGCAAAGATATAGTGGTAAATGTGTAAAAAACGGGAGAAATTATAAGTAATAAAATATCGCGGGCTGGCTGTTTTTCACCGGGGGCTACCCGTGCGAAGCCGGGGCGAGCCGCTAGTGTAACATAAAGAAGATCGAAAGGCATGCAACCTTACGACGGTGCTCGAGACTCTGGATCTTAGTCTCCGCCATATGTTGTTCACCTATAAGCCTGAGAGCTCTACGTTCGATCGAGTCCAACGCAGCAAGCTGGTGTTTGGCCGCCCTAGGCCCGGGGCTACTGGGCCTTAGGGCAAATCTGCCACTGGGTGGTGCGTATCGCATTCTAATAGTAACCTACATCTAAGTATATATATTAAACATCTTATAGGTTTTTTTTAATTTTTAATTATTGTATCTTATAAATTATCACCTAAAAATGTAATATACACTCAAAAGACCCTTATATGGGTTTGTTCAGAGTGTATACAAACCTCCTTACGTGTAAATATATAATCTTACTCCTTCTGACGCATAATGACCAACACGCTTTTGACTAATTTTAAATACCTTACAGGCATTACAGCATTACAGGCCTCCGTACTTAGAGCATTACAGGCCTCCGTACTGAGAGCATTGCAGGCCTCCGTACCTACTTAGAGCATTGCAGGCCTCCGTACTTAGAGCATTGCAGGCCTCCGTACCTACTTAGAGCATTGCAGGCCTCCGTACTTAGAGCATTGCAGGCCTCCGTACTTAGAGCATTGCAGGCCTCCGTACTTAGAGCATTGCAGGCCTCCGTACCGTTAAATACGCATAGGTATTGACATTTACGCAATATATGCAATACGCATTTCAGTATTCTCTTCACCGCTTAAAATAGGTATCTACGTACCTACATAATTAAGTTAGGTACTTATTTTAGTCCTTACCATAGTCTTTGCTATTGATGGCATAATGGACCACGCCTTTAGTCCATAAACATAATCCAAGCTCCAAAAATATGACAAAATATAATAAAAAATGCAACATTGTTTATTTTCTGGTACCGACAAGTGGGTATAGGTCCATAAATTGTATTACAACGTTATTTTTATGAGGCAACAAATCACATTTTGCTATAAAACGAACAATTTCAATGCGGGATCATACATAGATATGTAAGTAGGTACGCTACGATACCTACTTTATTAAATTGTTCATACATAGATATGTAAGTAGGTACGCTACGATACCTACTTTATTAAATTGTTCATACATAGATATGTAAGTAGGTACGCTACGATACCTACTTTATTAAATTGTTCCTTGTTTTAGTATTAGAACAATATAAATAGGTAGATTTTAACGTAGAGGTACACAAAATATTGACATAAATCACTTGTAGGTACGAAGGTTGTACGAAAAGCTCGACGTTTAATATCGTCCATACGTTTTGCCACTCGCACCACCACAGAATAAATAATAAATAAATAATACTGGACCAGTTCACACCACATTATCTAGCCCCAGCTCTAAGCCAGAGCTTGTGTTATGGGTACTAGTTAACTGATATAATTAATACAATACATTACATGGATAGATATTTTTTATTATACATAGAAAACACCCAGAACACCCTGAACAAATATCTGCAGATCGCACAAATATTTGTTCCGAGGCGGGAATCGAACCGGCAAACTCCTGCGTCGCAGGCGAACCATCGCCAGCCGCGCCACAGAGGTCGTCAGAGGTCACAGTGATAAATAATATTACAAGTATAATAATAATGGCACCACAGAACGACTGCCTTTCGTGGCAGCTTCCGGTCAAAGACTTCTACTAAAACTGAGGTTTTAATAGCACCTCAGTTTGTACTATTATTTATTCTGTGCCTCAGTTTAAGCCTCTGACCACAGAATAAATAATAGTAGGTATATAATATTGCGAGTGTGACTCGCACTTGATTGGTTGTTTTTATTCTTACGGCCGTGGAGATAATGCGATGCGCGGTCCCAGGTGCCAAATCTGGTCCATGTATGCCAGGAAGAGAGTCGGGCCTAAGACGCTGCCCTGAGGAATACCGTTGGTCACAGGTAATACTTACTCCAGGCACAGTAAAGCTCGCCCTAGGCCCCCCTGAGTTCGGCCTATGCCGCCACATGCGAGCACACGCCAGGGAGTGCTCAGGGTCGCCATTGTTTATTTTATTTTGTATACTACTTGAATGATCTAAAAAGCAGATGGCCCACCTGATCTTAAGCGGTAACCTCTGCCTATGAACAGTGCATTCTCACATAGGTCACGTCCACCTAGAACGCGCCCTATGTGGCATTGCACTGCGCCCGCCACCCTGAGACAAAGATGAAAAGTCTCATGTGCCTGTAATTTCACCGGCACCCTTACCTTCAAACCGGAACACGGCAGTGCGAGCACTACTGTTTTGCGGCAGAAATAGGTATGGTGGTAGTACTTCCCCGGACGAACTCTTTCACAAAAAAGCTCTACTACTACTAATGGGATGTGGCACTCGAGAAGTGGGATTCGACAAAGAAGCCCCCATCATCCAGCTCTTAGAACATGGTGTATAGGTACCTAAAAGCGAGATCTTGCATCATTGTAACACTGAAAATGTTTTCTTTTGGGATTTAAATTATCAACATTAAAATTAAACAATAAAAAATTAATCGTTAGGGTTGGGTAAATCGGGACGTGTTTTTTTACAACTATTACTAAGACTTCGCTGTCCGTCTGTCTGTCTGTCTGTCCGTCTGTCACCAGGCTGTATCTCATGAACCTGGTGATAGTTAGACAGTTGACAATTTCACAGATAATGTATATCTGTTGCCGCTATAACAACAAATACAGAAAACAGATAGAGAAACAGAATAAAATAAATATTTAAGGGGGCTCCAATTCAACAAACGTGATTTTTTTGCTCGATATTGATGCTCCCAGGAACTGCACGATCTGATCCCACCGTCTCCTTTTCATCATAGGACGAGCAGGCGTACGGCTCAGTACCATCCTTACCTCATTAGTATACCTTCTATTCGTACTAAACGTTTCAGTTCTACCTTTATAATGTGAACAGCTAAGGAGTGGAATACACTACCGTCGTCTGTCTTTCCTGAAAACTATAATCTGTGTCTCTTCAAGGCTAGAGTGAATAGGTGCCTTCTAGACCTTTGTGCTCCATCTTCGGCCACATCGTCACTTACCAACAGGTGAGATCGTGCTCAAACAAAGGTCTATCAATGTTAAAAAAAAAAACCGCAACAGGTAGAGGCTTGAAATATTCACAGAACATTTAGTTATATACTTATTCGCTTTAAAAATAAATAATTGCATTAAAATAAAACAAAAGGTAGAGATCCCATACAACAGACGTTTTTATAGATAACGGTACGGAACCCTTCGTGCGTGAGTCTGACTCGCACTTGGCTGGTTTTTTATGAAAGTCATAAAAGCGGAATATTGGATAAGCCCACATATACCAATGGTATACGAAACGTTTCATACCTTATATACCTAAACGTATTACTTATTTAAAAAAGCATTTAATTTTGTTGGATGTTTTCTTCAGAGCAATGCTATTTTGCAACTGTAAGTACCTACTTACTCCCTACAGTCTAGAGATAGTACCTACCTACAGTCTAGATATAGTACCTACCTACCTACATACAGTCTAGAGATAGTACCTACCTACCTACCTACAGTCTAGAGATAGTACCTACCTACCTATAGTCTAGAGATAGTACCTACCTACCTACCTACAGTCTAGAGATAGTACCTACCTACCTATAGTCTAGAGATAGTACCTACCTACCTATAGTCTAGAGATAGTACCTACCTACAGTCTAGAGATATTCCCTACCTACCTACCTACAGTCTAGAGATAGTACCTACCTACCTACAGTCTAGAGATAGTACCTACCTACAGTCTAGAGATAGTACCTACCTACCTATAGTCTAGAGATAGTACCTACCTACAGTCTAGAGATAGTACCTACCTACAGTCTAGAGATAGTACCTACCTACCTATAGTCTGGAGATAGTACCTACCTACCTACCTACCTACCTACAGTCTAGAGATAGTACCTACCTACCTACAGTCTAGAGATAGTACCTACCAACTATGTTAGAAATACATTAGTTATACTTAGCTATAAGTTGAGGTGAAAACTCTCATCCGAATCCCGACCAAACAGACTCCAGTGAGACTACCTACCTGATCAGGACCCGGATATAAGCCTTCATTACTGGCAGGTCATAGCGATCGGGCATGAGCTGCAGGATGCCGTTGGAACTGCTCCGCACTCTGCTGAGCAATGAGGCAGTTCTCTTACGGATGATGGCGTGGAAACCATCAACCCGAGCCTCCGCAAACATCGCTGATGCACTGCAGAAATGAAATAATGAAATGAAATAATAATTTATTGCATGAAATATGGTAGGGTAGGGATGCCAACAATGAGCCATGTGCACACAATGGTATGTCCCATGGTAACTTGAAAACGAGGCGTTGCCAGTTCGTGCAACTCGCAAGAATACACGTAGCCCCCGCTTTAATTACCCCTCCCCAGTCGCCGGCGAGCTGCTGTTGAACACGCGCGTGTGCGGAGCATTTTCAATTTCCAAGGGCCAAAAAGTTAAAAAAAAAGGTGAGTTAACTTTTCTTCCTACTTTAATTGTTAGATACTTGCTAAGTAATGAATATGATTATAGTTTTTAACTTTTAAATTGCATTTTTTGAGTATTATTCACAATTGATTCGGTGCTTCTTGTTGGAAGCTATATAACCTACAAGTTTGTGGAACAGGTGTGGCACACAGTGAGCCATTTTGTCTGTGTACACAGTGAATCATGGTTCATTGTGTACTTTTGGCTTGAGTTAAGATGACGATTAATAGAAATGACGATTAATAAAATTATTGATTTGAAATAGTGTTTTTTTTATAAATTTCAGAATGCGACGAAATTCAAAGGGAAGGGAATTGAGAAAAAAAGGGTCAACTTCTAAAGAAGATATGAAACGAGCTATAGACCTGCACGTTAAAATTAAGATGAGAACTTAATAATACCTACTTGAAAAGTCTGATAAATAATTACTTGGTTGTGTGACGTTGATTAGTTTCATAATGTAGAAGTAAGTTTTGTTTATTTTATTTCGGAAGAGTATTTTTGTTTTCTTTTAGAAGTTTCGAAAATTATGTCCCTACCTCAGATTTTTTAATAAAAATAAAGTTCAAGCACAATGAAGTAGTTTTTTTTTGTTGTTCCATTATTCCCAGCTCCGGCTATTAATCCTAACATCAATTTTAACACACGTGATTCACTGAGTACCCTCTGGTTTATTGAATACCACCCCCTATGTTCATTGTGTACCCCGGGATGTACACAGTGAGCCATTTTCCATTTTTTTTTCAAAAACTTTTTTCTAAAAACCAATGTTCACTATAATAAAAATCTTAAATGCAATCGTAAAGTCAAATAAATTACCAACAATTTGACGTATAAAACATAGGTTTTAAACGAATAGGAGCAAAATAATTTGTCCTCAAAATTTAGGTGGCTCATTCGTGCCACACCCACCCTACAAGAGGATGAAAAAATATATATAAGATTATTTAATCTTAGGACCAGCATATAAGCGAGGAAGTCCTTCCCATCAGCATCCTAAAACCATTATTATATTGGACGCGCAGGGCACTAAGCGACTTCTGCGTATAGCTGAACCACGGGATGTTGTTGTTTGAGATGTTTAAAAGTAAATAGTTCCAACAGCCTGCCCATTTTTAGCGTACCTACCAACATATATGCGAAGTTAAAATATACTTAGCAAATATAGATAAAATTATAATTATAAACTAGGTAGGTACGTATAGATTAATTGAAGCAATTAATTTGCGAACTTCAAAATATTGTTCCATGGTACCTATACCTACGTAGTATTAGTAGGTAGTATTAGTATTACTTTAGAATTTAGCCAAGCCTTCAGTTTCTTTTTAAAAACAATACAATTTAATATTTTTTTGTCTTGTTATCAGGAGCAGAAACTTATAAATTTGTATGGCCATGGCATATACATTATTAGCATACATACTGTTGTTAAACTGTGGTATACAGATATTGTACTTATGCCTATATAGTTGTCTTAATTTCAGCATAATTCGACTTTATTTCACAGAAATAGTTTGCATTATTTTTTGCGAATAAACAAGTTTCATAAAAAAATATTTTATAAAAACGGGAACTTTTCACGTACCGTTAAATCGATGTAAGCACCGAAATTGTTTCGACCCGTTTCGAGAGCCTTTTCCAAGGTGAGTGAACGCGACGCACTCCAACCGCGTCTCGCTTAGCACTAATCCGCTCAGTGCGAGCTGCAGCCCGCTCGGCTCGTGTAGTGGGGCGCGCGGGTAGGAATATAGCTTGTGTTCGTTTCGTCATCGTCGTCGGCGCAGTGGATTGTGGTGTCTCATCGCTGTCACTACTACTACCATCACCACCGTATGGCATTCCAGAGAGACAGGCAACACTCACTGTGTCTCTATCAGCTTCGTCTCTCGCACTAACGTGAGCACCATGCAGATATGATTTCCAGGCAGGTGGTAGAGCCCATCCCCGGTCCCTGTTGAAATTCGGACAATCTCGATTGCCTCACGGATCTTACGAGGACCGTAAAACTTCTCTCTGGCCAAGACCCGGGCCTTGTCGAACCGAATGTAGTGTGTCGAGCCGGCAATCAACGAATGTTCTGCTATTGCAGAACTATCCACATCGACATTCTTCACGGCGCGTTCATGCTCCTTAAGGCGCGATAGGTTCTCAAATGTCTCTAGAATTTTAAAGTTTTTGATAAGAATTTTCATAGTTTTCTATGAAGAAAAAAATATATGATATTCTTGAGCTTTTTATCTAGTGAAATCAATAATTCAATACAATATTTGAATTACTTCACTCGATAAAAAAAAATAACAAAGATACCCCCTTTTTAAAATGTAAATGCTATTTTCCACTCACTTCTCTCACGTTTTAATTTTTGAAACATTTGGTTACATGTTAGTTATTATTTGAGTTAGTGAATTCATCAACAAAATTAAACAAAACTTTGAACGACATTTTTATATAATTTTTTTATACATAAAAACACGGTATCAGAGCTTGCGCTCGCCTTCTTCGCCTCATACAAAAATGTTCGTTGAACCTATAGCGCCTTAAGCCTAGTAGAGACAATCCTCTTCGTCTCGCCAACGTAACATTTGCCGCAGTCGCAGGGAATTGCGTAGACACCGGGGACACCCAATGGGTCTTTGTCCTTAGGAGATCGGATCATTTGCCTCAGTTGCGTAAGGGGTCGGAATATTGTTTTAATGCTATACTTTCGCTGCAAAAAGTTTCCGATTATGTCCGTTATACCCTTCACAAATGGCAAGTACGTTACAGCCCCCCAAAAAAAAAAAGGAAAGAATAACAAAAAATAACAAAGAATAAAAAGTTCCCGTTTTTATAAAATAACTAGCTGTTACCCGCGACTTCGTACGCGTAATATTATTTTATCCATAATAAATAATAATAATAATAATAACTATAACTGGTTTAATGCTTGACTTAAGTGTGTGTGTAATCTTAGTAGAAAATCGCACTGCGCTCACCGCTAAGGTAAACTCGGTTTTGACACTATTACTTAATCTGTGGTATAATGCGCGTAATGTAAAAAGAACGCTGGCGGTCAAGCAACCTCAGGCGTTCCAGCGTTCTTTTTAAGAGATTACTTACTTTTCTACTTATTTAAGAGATGTATACCTATGCATTGAATGAGTGCCTACCTAGTTTACTACAAATAATGTACAATTATAGTACGCGTCATGTAAAAAGAACGCTGGAACGCCTGTAGAAGCTTGACCGCCAGCGTTCTTTTTACATGACGCGCACTATATGTATGTAATTTATTCTCCCGCGCGTAGTTCTTACTCGCAAATCTCACAATCTGTAATATTATAAAGAGGAAAGATTTGATTGTTTGTTCGCAATGGCTACAAACTACTGAACCGATTTGAAAAAATATTGCACTGTTGGGTAGCTACACTATCTCCGGGTACCATAGGCTATATTATATTTCCAAAAAATTAGGGATCCTTATACTGTATAACCAACTTTTGTAACTACTAGTGTGCCATTTTAGAACTAGAGTGCGCTAGTAAAAAGTTACCGATCCTGCATCGCGTTGACGAAAACGCACGGCTGTGAATGACTACTGCATCATAATTTATGTACTTTGAACGCAATAAAACCTATACAAAGTTCTTATTGTTTGTTTCCAAACAACCCTTTGCTGGTTAGACCTATCTCGATCGCGGCTCCGATCTGTACTTCGTACATTTTGGTCCTTCGAGCCGGATTTGTGTCAAGGCGCATTTTTGTACGGAGCCCGTCCCACCCGGGTGATATCGGTAGGGACTAGGGACTAGGGACCAGTCGAAGAGGGATTCTGGCGGCAGGGGCGCGCTCAGCTTGAAGCATAAGCTTGAGCGCATTATCAAGCACCAAGCTCAGGAGGGAGCGGGGTGCAGTCGACCAGCAGCAACCAAGCGGCAGCCAAGCTGCAACCAGGCAGCAACGAAGCTGCATCGAAGCTGCATCCAAGCGGCATCCAGGCAGCATCCAGGCGGCATCGGCGCTGCATCCAGGCGGCATCGGAGCAGCACCGAAGCTACATCCAAGCAGCATCAGGAAGGAATCCGAACACAGCGAGGAATTTGGTGATATGAACATTGGACTATTTAGTTTAGTAGTAGGTCAATAAAATCTTTAAAATCACTTGTCTTGTAAACTAACATAAAATCACTTTTATTTGAACTAGCATTAACTTAGAATAATTTTAAGTAAAGTGGTCATACGGGGAACCTATGCCCGATTTTCTAAAATTTGTTCAAACACTTAGAAAATTTTAGCATAAAAATATTTGGACTTGTAAAATTTCTAGAAATTGCATTTTTTGTGTTAACTTCAACGATGGAACAACTTTTATTTACTCAAGATGATCTAAGTTCGAGGTTGTCGAAAGCGCGTACCAACTACAAAAATACCTCTAAAGAAAGAAAAACGAATCAGTTGAGTAAATTAAAACTTGAGTCATTAGAGAGCCTATGGAAAACATTTGTGGATACTCACGCCGAACTATACAAAACGGCAAAGCCCGAACAGTTAAAAGCAACAGCGTATGTAACACAAGAGTTGTTGGATACTACGGAAGAACTATACATGGATTATAAATGTCTTATAATGCAGGATTTATATGTTGAGAGTGCTGCGATAGGCGAATCAGTTGGGTCTCATCCAACAGATAAATCGGGGGGTAACACAGCAAATTTTGCAAAATTACCAAAAATTGTGATTCCAAAATTCACTGGGAATTATTCTGAATGGATCACCTTCAGAGATCTTTTTAAATCATTGGTCCATGAAACTAAAATAGACAATGCTGTCAAAATGCAATATCTCAAAGGGTTACTAGGGGGAGAAGCAGAACAATTAGTAAGGAATTTTACCATATCATCAGCGAATTACGACAAATGTTGGAATACTCTTATCGAGCGCTATGACAACAAACGATTTCTTTGTAACACAATCTTAAAGCGGTTATTCAGCCAACGTAGTAGCAACTCTGAATCGGCATCCTTTTTGAAGGAAATATTAGACAACACCACAGAATGTATCGGTGCTTTAAGTAATCTTGGGGTAGATGTGTCCACCTGGGATTTAATCATTATCTATATGACTTCGTTGAAGTTGGACCCCGAGACCAGAAAGCAGTGGGAACATGAAAGTGCAAACATTACTGGCAATGAACTACCCAACTTCAATGCGTTTCAAGACTTCTTAACTAAACGATTCCGGGCGTTGGAGTTCGTGGACACAGGATCCACCTCCAACAAGTCAAGGGTTGCACCAAGGTCCTTTCACGTTGCTGAAGAAGCTAACGTTTCTGTAACATGTAAATTTTGCAAAGAACAGCATAAGCTGGTACATTGCAAGTCATTTCAAAGCGAAGAGGTACCAGCCCGTAGGGTATTTGTCGAAAAGCAGCGTTTGTGCTTTAATTGCTTAGGCGATGGTCACTCGGTCAATCAATGCCGGTGCCGAGTTTCATGTCGCGTTTGCCGACGTCGGCATCATACATATCTGCACTTAGCAGGTGACACCGAATCCAAACCAGTAGCAAGTAGTGGTTCACCTGTGGTTAGTAGTTCAGGGGAAGAAGCACCTGTAGTGTGTTTCGCATCAGGAGGAGTAGCACCGCGAAATCAGGTGTTGCTAGCTACTGCTCTCGTCAAAGCGGACACTGGAAATGGAGACACTAAAATCGTGAGAGCGTTGCTTGATCAAGGATCCCAAGCATCCTTCATCACAGAAGCAACGGCTCAACACTTGGGTCTAACAAAGATCCCGGTAAGGGGAGTTATCTCCGGAGTAGGTGGAGGACATAACGTTTCCTCCAAATCTAAGGTTAAACTTAACATTTCATCGATGCAAGAAGGCTTCCAGAATATCAAGCTATCATTAGACGTGTATGTCTTGAAGTCTATCACGACCTTACTCCCCAGCAAACAGGTAATTGCAACACAATGGGTGTGCAGTTTACCACTAGCTGATCCGGGATACAACACGCCAAGCAGGATCGATCTTCTGTTGGGAGCTGAGGTTGTGGGTCAAGTAATGCGTGAAGGAGTTCAAAAGCAGGGGTCCTTATTAGCACAGCACACATCACTATGGTGGATTCTATCTGGGGTGGCCGGTGCAAATTCAAACAAGCAACCAACGAATTTAACCGTCATGCATCAAGTGTGTGTTGAAGAGGATAATCAACTTAAGAAGTTCTGGGAGCTAGAAGCAGATACAAAAACAAACACTAAGCCAATACTAACCGAAGAGGAGACACGTTGCGAGAAGTTCTTTGCAGAGACCACCAGAAGAGATGAAGATGGGAGGTATATTGTGAAGCTGCCATTTAAACCCGAAGATCTGAAAGTAGAAAAGTCTAAGAAAATAGCAGAGAAGCGGTTAGCATACCTAGAAGCAAAGCTAAACAAAACAACAGATTTGAAGACCAAATACGTAGAAGTTATGGAAGAATACTTGCATCTGGATCACATGGAGAGGGTACCTGAGGAAGAAGTAAACAACCCAAAAGGGACATACTTACCTCATTTTGCTGTGGTTAGAGATGACAAGGATACCACGAAGGTCCGGATAGTGTTCGACGCGTCCTGCAAAGGAGAAAATGGAGTTTCACTGAATGATACGATGATGATAGGACCTACCTTGCAGCCAGAGCTAAGAAATATTCTGATAAGATGGAGGCAGCATCGCATTTGCTTGTCATCCGATATTATAAAGATGTACCGCCAGGTGAAAGTTGCAGCTGAAGACGTGGACTTCCAGCGGATTCTGTGGAGAACAGATCAAACAGCGACGTCTTCTCCTGCGCTCATAGCAAAATCTGCAAATCAATCAGGAAAATCAGAAGAATTTCGTTTACTGAGGGTCACGTTTGGTACAGCTTCAGCTCCATATTTAGCGGTAAAAGCACTCCAGCAGGTGGCGATCGATGAAGGGGCAAACTATCTAGAAGCAGCTGCTAGGGTTAATAAGGATTACTACATGGATGACCTTCTAACAGGTGGAGAGGATGTAGAATCTGCACTGAAACTATACAGTGAAATGGTAAATCTTCTAAAAAGAGGGGGATTTGAACTGCAAAAGTGGTCCAGCAATAGCGAAGAACAATTAGAAAGAATCAAAGAAACAGGAAAAGGAGTGGATAAGGAAGACGGACTAAGGCTAAAAACGGATGAAGCAATGAAACTGCTGGGACTTACCTGGAACCGAAGGAGCGATGCGTTTCAATACACGGTGACACTTCCTCATCTGAAGAAACCTGTAACAAAAAGAATAGTTATCTCAGATATATCACGACTGTTCGACCCGTTAGGTTGGGTCGCACCTACAGTCATAGTCGCAAAAATGATCATTCAAAAGCTGTGGATATCAGGAATAGAATGGGACGAGGAAGTGCCGAGCAAGATTTTAGAGGAGTGGTTAACTTACCGAAACGAACTACCTGATTTATCCTCATTGCGAATAACTCGTTGGCTTCATACTTCGCAGAAGAACATGCACGTCGAACTTCACGGGTTTTCTGATGCATCGAAGTTGGCGTATGCAGCCGTAGTCTACCTTCGAGTTATTGACGAGAAAGGGGACATCTATGTTAATCTAGTCACAGCAAAAACCAAAGTGGCACCTATCAAGCAAGTGTCAATTCCAAGACTAGAACTGTGCGGAGCTGTTCTCGTGAAGAGACTGTTAGTTGAGGTAGCCGAAATTCTGGAAATTGAAAAACAAAACATCCATGCTTGGACAGACTCCACAGTGGTGTTAGCTTGGCTCAACAGCCATCCAAATCGGTGGCAGACCTTCATAGCTAACCGGGTTTCAGAAATTCTAACAATATTAGATTCGAACCAGTGGTCACACATCAGATCAAAACAAAATCCAGCAGATTGTGCATCACGAGGCTTAAAACCTTTGGAACTCGTCACCGATGTATTGTGGTTCAATGGTCCAGAAGTACTGCATAAGAAAGAGGTGATCTATGATAGAATGAAGGATCAAGAAACTGACATAGAAGAGATAAAGGTTCACATCGTAAACACGGAAACACGGAAACTATGGGAAAGGTTTTCGAATCTGGGTAAGCTAGTCAGAGTAGTAGCATATTGTAGACGCTTTATGACGTGGAAGAAACGAAAGCAAAACAAAGATCAAGGGTTCCTGACTACACAAGAACTGAAAGAAGCGTTAGAGGTGTGTATCAAGCAATGTCAGAATGAAAACTTTGTGGAAGAAATAGCAAGCATAGAAAAAAGTGGGAATGGAATAGCATACAAGCTTAAAGGTCCATTCAAATCATTGAATCCGTTCCTAGACGATAAGCACATATTAAGGGTAGGAGGACGTTTAGAAATGTCGTCTCTAAGCGATGATAGGAAGCATCCGATACTAATTCCGAAGAAGTCGGATTTCACAAACTTATTAATAGCTGAAACTCACACAAAGACACTCCATGGAGGGCCGCAACTAATGCTTACTTACTTGCGGTCAAGATTTTGGGTGTTTGGAGCTAAAGAGTTAGTCAAAGCTTATGTCAGGAAGTGCGTCAAATGCACAAGATATTCAGCAACATCTTCAACTCAGCTGATGGGACAGCTACCAGCAGCCAGAGTAACACCAACACGACCATTTAAATGTAGCGGAGTAGATTATGCAGGGCCGATAAACGTCAGAACTTCCAAAGGCCGTGGACAGCATGCGTATAAGGGCTACATTTGTCTGTTTGTCTGCATGTCAATGAAAGCAGTGCATATTGAAGTAGTGAGCGACCTTACAACGGAAGGGTTTTTAGCAGCATTCAAGCGATTCGTTTCACGTAGGGGGCACTGCTCCGACATCTGGAGTGATAACGGGACTGGGTTTGTAGGAGCATCCAGACAGTTGCCGAAAATGTTTTCTGCAGAACAATCAGCAATGCAGAGCGAGGTTGCAGCTAGCTTGGCCAGCAACGGGACGAAATGGCATTTTATTCCCCCGCTGTCACCGAACTTCGGCGGATTGTGGGAAGCGGGAGTAAAATCTGTTAAATTCCACCTGAAGCGCGTTGTTGGTGACACAACTTTGACGTTCGAGGAGTTAAGCGAAGTACTTGGGCAAATAGAAGCATGCCTGAACTCACGACCGCTGTCAAGAGTAGACACGGGCTCCGAAGGGTACGAAGCCCTAACTCCGGGACACTTTCTTGTAGGGGAACCACTGCTTACAGTCCCGGATTACTCTTTCGAAAACACTAACATGGGAAGTTTGCGTCGTTGGCAACTTACCCAAAAAATTACTCAAGACTTTTGGCGACGCTGGTCCCAAGAGTATTTATCATCTCTTATACATAGGTATAAATGGTCTTTTCAAACTCCAGAGCCAGCCATAGGGGATTTGGTCCTAGTAAAGGAGGAAGGATTGCCTCCTTCTCGTTGGTTGCTTGGCCGAGTGATCACTAAACATCCTGGTCCAGACAATATCACTCGGGTTGTATCTCTTCGTACCAAATCAAATGTCATGAAAAGACCCACCTCAAAACTATGTATTTTGCCTATTACGGCGTAGTTAACTTCATATTGTATCTACTTAGATTTTAACTTAGTTATCTAAGAAATGTAGATTGTAAGAAATACTAACAAAATTTCAACTTGAAACTTTTATTTTTGTACATGTGAACTAACTTTTGCCAACTTCAATTATGTAACATAACTAGCAATTTAACTTTTTACTTAACTTCTTACTTATTGAGCTAAACTTAATCTAAACCAAGGCTCATGGTGGGCGGTTTAGAAAATTAGAAAGGACAATTTTGTCAATTTGTCCTTGGTGGGCGGTAATGTATAACCAACTTTTGTAACTACTAGTGTGCCATTTTAGAACTAGAGTGCGCTAGTAAAAAGTTACCGATCCTGCATCGCGTTGACGAAAACGCACGGCTGTGAATGACTACTGCATCATAATTTATGTACTTTGAACGCAATAAAACCTATACAAAGTTCTTATTGTTTGTTTCCAAACAACCCTTTGCTGGTTAGACCTATCTCGATCGCGGCTCCGATCTGTACTTCGTACACTTACTAAAACTCCAATAATGTAACCCAAGGTGTAAAATAATGTTGTTTGTATGGATAAACTAAAAAACATTATAACCAATTTTAAAAGTTCTTTCACCTGCAGAAAGCTACATTATCAGCAAGTAACATAGGCTATGGTTTATTAACTTTCACCCGCGACTTCACTCGCGTATTTGTATGTTTGTTTATAATGGATAAACTCAATAACGACTTGACCGATTTTAAAAGTTAAAAGAAGAAGCAGAAAGCTACATTATGGCTATAGGATTAAGGGGCTGGAGGGGGGGGGGGGGGGGGGGGGGTTGAGGAACTGTTTTAACTGTTTTTTGCTTGACTATGTCTCTTATATTTTGTAAGATACCGTCAAACGACCTTTGAAACGACACCATACTTAAGTTTTTAAATTTAGGGTTCCCATTTTAATCTTGAGGTCCTGAAAATGTTTTAATCTCAACAACGACACCGTGACACGATCTTTGTAACGACACCATACTCAAGTTTTTCAATTTAGTGGTCCCATTTTAACCTTGAGGTCCTGAAAATGTTTTAATCTCAACAACCACACCGTGACATGACCTATGAAACGACACCATACTCATGATTTTCAATTTAGAGGTCCCATTTTAACCATGAGGTCCTGAAAATATTTTGATCTTAATGACTTCACCGTGAAACTAACTTTGAAATTGTCTAAATACGCTGAAATCTGGCTTAAACCTAAAGTGTATTAATTTACAAAGAAAATGTTCCGCTTCCTTTTTTCAGCTAAATTTCAGGTACTGCTAAAACTTATGTTGGCTATTTTTTTTTTTAAATTAACCTGTGAAATTTCTTTTATCTACTACCAACGGTTTCGGAATTACGAATCATTTTAGTTTAACATTAAAAGCCATTTTGGACCCCTTCCAAAGTGATTTTTCAAAAACCCTTTCTTAGTACACCCCTACACCCAATAATGAATACATCTAACAAATTTCATGTGCCTAGGTCCAGCGGTTTATACTGTGCGTTGCAAAACGCAAAGTGTATACGTTAAAAGCCTATTTTGGACCCCTAAGACGGCGAATTTTTCAAATTCCTTTCTAAGTACACCTTTACACCCTAAAAGGAATACACTCTCCAAATTTTAAGTCTCTACGACCAGCGGTTTGTAAAAACCAAAGTTTTTTATTTATTTACAAAAAAGTTTTCTTTCCGTTTTTCAAGAAAAATTCAGGAATCGCTGAAACACGTGTTTATTAATTTTATTTGAGGAATCTCCATGTAAAATTTTAAGGTTCTACTGCTAACGGTTTCTGAAATAAAGAGCTTTTTTGTTGTATATTAAAAGCCCATTTTGGACCCCTTAGCATGCGAATTTTCAAAATTCCTTTCCAAATGCAACCCTAGACTACAATAGGAACGTACCCTCCAAATTTCAGGTCTCTAGGACTTACGGTTTAGGCTGTGTGTTGTAAAACGCAAAGTGTATACGTTAAAAGCCCTTTTTGGACCACTAAGAGGGCGAATTTTCCAAATTCCTTGCTAAGTACACCTTTACACCCTAAAAGGAATACACTCTCCAAATTTTAAGTCTCTACGACCGGCGGTTTAGGCTGTGCGTTGTAAAAACTATTTTTTTTATTTTTTTTACAAAGAAAACGTTCCCCTTCCATGTTTTAAGAAAAAAATCAGGAATCGCTGAAACACGTGTTTATTTATTTTATTTGAGGAATCTCCATGTAAAATTTCAAGGCTCTACTGCTAACGGCTTCTGAAATACACAGCTTTTTTGTTATATATTAAAAGCCCATTTTGGACCCCTTAGCATGCGAATTTTCAAAATTTCTTTCTTAGTGCACCCCTAGACCACAAAAGAAACGTACTCTCCAAATTTCAGATCTCTAGAACTTACGGTTTAGGCTGTGCGTTGATTGTCAGTCAGTCAGTCAGTTAGTCAGTCACGCAACGATTTTATATATATTGATTGATATGATTCACGGAAGTTTTTATAGTAAAAAGTTTCATAAAATTCAATGTAAGTATTCTTTTTAAAAACAATACAATTTAATATTTTTTTGTCTTGTTATTAGGTGCAGAAACTTATAAATTTGTATGGCCATGGCATATACACTATTAGCATACATACTGTTGTTAAACTGTGGTATACAGATATTGTACTTATGCCTATATAGTTGTCTTAATTTCAGCATAATTCGACTTTATTTCACAGAAATAGTTTGCATTATTTTTTGCGAATAAACAAGTTTCATAAAATTCAATGTAGGTATTCTTTTTAAAAACAATACAATTTAATATTTTTTTGTCTTGTTATTAGGTGCAGAAACTTATAAATTTGTATGGCCATGGCATATACACTATTAGCATACATACTGTTGTTAAACTGTGGTATACAGATATTGTACTTATGCCTATATAGTTGTCTTAATTTCAGCATAATTCGACTTTATTTCACAGAAATAGTTTGCATTATTTTTTGCGAATAAACAAGTTTCATAAAATTCAATGTAGGTATTCTTTTTAAAAACAATACAATTTAATATTTTTTTGTCTTGTTATTAGGTGCAGAAACTTAGAAATTTGTATGGCCATGGCATATACACTATTAGCATACATACTGTTGTTAAACTGTGGTATACAGGTATTGTACTTATGCCTATATAGTTGTCTTAATTTCAGCATAATTCGACTTTATTTCACAGAAATAGTTTGCATTATTTTTTGCGAATAAACATGTTTCATAAAATTCAATGTAGGTATTCTTTTTAAAAACAATACAATTTAATATTTTTTTGTCTTGTTATTAGGTGCAGAAACTTATAAATTTGTATGGCCATGGCATATACACTATTAGCATACATACTGTTGTTAAACTGTGGTATACAGATATTGTACTTATGCCTATATAGTTGTCTTAATTTCAGCACGATTCGACTTTATTTCACAGAAATAGTTTGCATTATTTTTTGCGAATAAACAAGTTTCATAAAATTCAATGTAGGTACCTACCTGAATGCCAACCGTAAGGAAATTATTAGTTTTTAAAATATCACCTAGTACTTTCTAATCTAAATATAATTCCTATGCATCTTTTCTTTCTTATGCATTTTTTATATTTCTATTTTCTATAATATATAAAGCTGGATTACGGTGACTGACTCACTCATTGACATAGTTGTTTGCATAGAAGGAGTCGATTTAGACATGGGACATGTTCTAGAGATGTGTTCAGCTCTCCGATGTGACCCCGGGAAAAGTCTGACATTTTAAAAAAATCCCCATTTTTAGGGTAATTTCTAAAACATCCCGAAAACCATTTTCAATGAAACAACTAGAGCAACAAAACGGTCACGCGAGCAGCTTGCAGCTCGCGCACCACCGACCCACTAGTTTGTTCATCGAGCAACGCAGGCCTCCGTGGAGAGTTTGTTATATAAAAGTTGAATCAATCGCAACAGATCGGCAATTAATCAATAAAGAAAAAGACACCAATTCCCCGAGTGGCCCAACTTTAGGAGTTTGGTGATCATGTTTTTGTTATTAACCTATTTTTTAGCAATACACAGTGTTCAATGCAGCCGATACAATATAGAAGAAGTATGCATTAACACTAACAACACTAAACGAATAACACTTTTCTCCACTGTTTCACTGAAACGGTTGAGAAAAGTGTTGAAGTCAACTCCAAACTCATTGATGCATACTTCTTCTATATTGTATCGGCTGCATTGAACACTGTGTATTGCTAAAAAATAGGTTAATAACAAAAACATGATCACCAAACTCCTAAAGTTGGGCCACTCGGGGAATTGGTGTCTTTTTCTTTATTGATTAATTGCCGATCTGTTAATTATATTTAGATTAGATAGTATTTTTTGATATTTTCAAAACTAATAATTTCCTTACGGCCACTGGCATTCAGGTACATTTTATTTAATTTATTATTCATTTTTCACCTGTTAGTGTTCGTTTTTTTGTATCAATAAAGAGACTTTATTTTGACTAAATAATCTTTCACTCAATATGATTTTCAGACAGTCTCTGTTGTCGATGCCTGCTTGGCTCTATCATCTATGCATGAATGCAGTAGTACAGGATTGAGTGCTAAAATAGCATAGTGTTCCTTCTTACTCCTATCCTAGAAGATAGCTTGCTATCCTATGTTAGAGAGAAACAAATATATTGTCACACGACTGTCGTTTTTTCGTTCCGTACCCTGAATATTGGTACCATGAATGTACATCTTCCTAGATTGGTACCATGAATGTAGTAGTAATTGGTACCTAGTGTGACATTTGGCGTGGTACGAGTTACACAAATAAGAACAGATAGATATATGCTTGTCTCATTCCGACACATGAATACATTCATATAAAAGAATGAGACTGGTATAATCGAATCAGGTTTGTTTATAGCCTTATTTCCATGTAGTACATCTTCCTAGGCCACCGTGCACCGCTTACAGGATGTTCTGTTTTGGACCCACCTTTAAACGCCTTGTTCATAATCTTTATTTACATTCTACCTCTTGCTACCTACCTCTTACTATTTATTATTTACTCTAGTTATTTTTAATATTATTTTTATATTTATTCCTACCTACTTTCTTAGTTACACATTATGCATATCTTAGATACTGCATGATATATATACATTATACTTTATTTATTTTATTTATCTATCTATTAATATATATTATTTTTATTAGGAATCTATTCATTTAAATTATAAGTATGTTGTTTGTTATAGGTATGTATTTATTTTAAGGCAAATTAGTTTCTAAGCTGTATTATAGTATCTTTCTTTTGTAATTTAATTAGTTTTGAGCACGCCAACCGTTATGCATCATCCTCATGGATGACTGCCAGAAAATGCTGCTTAGCATTAAGTCCTCCGTTTGCACAATTTCCTTGTGTTTTTTGTGCAATTTATTGTAATAATTGTTTTTTTTTTGTATTTAATTCTTTAGAATTAAATAAATAAATAAATGTATGAAACCAAAACCTATTCAAATACGAATTCCCATAAGTAGGGAAAATGATAAAATGTTCTGCTCTGTTGTATGTAAATGTCGAGACATAGATGTCGCACTAACACAATTAATGTCGAGACACAGATGTCGCACTAACACAATTAATGTCGAGACACAGATGTCGCACTAACACAATTAATGTTGAGACACAGATGTCGCACTAACACAATTAATGTCGAGACACAGATATCACACTAACACAATTAATGTCGAGACACAGATGTCGCACTAACACAATTAATGTCGAGACACAGATGTCGCACTAACACAATTAATGTCAAGACACAGATGTCGCACTAACACAATTAATGTCGAGACACAGATGTCGCACTAACACAATTAATGTCGAGACACAGATGTCGCACTAACACAATTAATGTCGAGACACAGATGTCGCACTAACACAATTAATGTCGAGACACAGATGTCGCACTAACACAATTAATGTCGAGACACAGATGTCGCACTAACACAATTAATGTCGAGACACAGATGTCGCACTAACACAATTAATGTCGAGACACAGATGTCGCACTAACACAATTAATGTCGAGACACAGATGTCGCACTAACACAATTAATGTCGAGACACAGATGTCGCACTAACACAATTAATGTCGAGACACAGATGTCGCACTAACACAATTAATGTTGAGACACAGATGTCGCACTAACACAATTAATGTCGAGACACAGATGTCGCACTAACACAATTAATGTCGAGACACAGATGTCGCACTAACACAATTTATGTCGATACACAGATGTCGCACTAACACAATTAATGTCGAGACACAGATGTCGCACTAACACAATTAATGTCGAGACACAGATGTCGCACTAACACAATTAATGTCGAGCCACAGATGACGCACTAACACAATTAATTAAATTGAATTAATGTTTTTTTAATGAATAAACATGTAAATAAATAATAAATAATGCTGGACAGTTCACACAACATTATCTAGCCCCAAGCTAAGCAGAGTCTGTGTTATGGTTACTAGATAACTGATATACTTAATACAATATATTGCCATAGACTAACTAAACACAATAGACTGCCAATCTCATACAAGAAAACGTGACTCAAAAAATGACAAATTCCAGGCTATTTCTAGATGGCGCTGGCAAATAGCCTGGGAATCATTCAACCAGCATTTTAAACCAATTACCTAATCTCTTTTAATTCTTTAAAAATAAACATTTTATTTTATTTTTTAATTATGAAACTATGGTAGATCTATTCGAATTTAAAGCATTACAATGGTTTATAGCAGATTCAAAACACTCGGCGACATCTAGCGTCATTGTAGGCAATCATTTATCGATGCACGTTTTCTTGGCAGTCTGTGTTTAGTTAGTCTATGATATGCTACATAGATAGTTTTTTTTTATAATACATAGAAAATACCCAGAACACCCTGAACAAATATCTGCAATCGCACAAATATTTGTTCCGAGGCGGGAATCGAACCCGCAACCTCCTGCCTCGCAGGCCGACCTTCGCCCGCCGCGCTACAGAGGTCGTCTATCTTTGTCTCTGTCGCTTTGAATAGCACAGAAGCGGTGTGCGAGCGTGACCGCAATATACTCGTGTGCGAGCGACAGAGAAAAAGATAGGACGGGTCATTGTACGAAATTATTCCTGCTCTGCGACCGGACTTTAGTTCAGTAATGCCGGCCACTCACGCTCAAGTTCAGTTGATTAGCCATACACAGGCAAGTTTTTTTTTATACTGCTTCAATGACGGAACAAGCAGATGGCCCACCTGATGTTAAGCGGTAACCTCTGCCTATGAACAGTGCATTACCTCATAGGTCACGTCCACCTAGGACGCGCCCTATGTGCCATTGCACTGCGCCCGCCAACCTGAGACACAAAGATGAAAGTCTCATCTGCCTGTAATTTCACCGGACATACCTTCCAACCGGAACACAGCAATGCGAGCACTACTGCTTTGCGGCAGAAATAGGTATGGTGGTAATACTTCCCCGGACGAACTCTTTCACAAAAAAGTTCTACTACTACTTTGGGAGGTTCAGTAGGTATCCATTGCGCCATACACCGAGTAGAATCATAGTGCATTATTACATTTAAACCCGTTTGCACTAAACATAAGTTAGGCTTGTCCTAGTTAAGATACACCTAAGCCTAAGAACATAAGTGGACTAAGGACTGGCTTAGGGTTAGTGCAAGCAAATTTATCGTTAGGTGTAGTCTAAACAAGTTAGGAAAGAACTTAGGAGATTCTTATGTTTAGTGCTAACGGGTGTGAGTCTTTTTCTAACTTAAAAACTAACTTAAAGTAAGAACAGTCTTCTTTCTTGAGGTACAAATGAAACAGCCAATGGAGTCACACATTTTAGTCAATGTACTTATAACTAAGTTCACACACCATGTGTCTTCACAATATCTTCGGAAACGTGAGCTCTTGAGTCCTTCATACGATATATAAAGGTGGTTCACTTGTGAATAATAGCAATGAAAAAGTCACAGTTTGATTACAGTTGATTATGTGCCAAATTGCGGTGACATTAGAGCCACTTTATGAGCAAGAGTGTTGAAAAAGCATTTGGAATTTGGTGCCTCAGCGGTAATCACCAACATTACACACTTGTACCATAATGTGATATTATGTTTGACTTTGGTTAATTAGTAAACCCAATTGAAGGTAGGTAGTTATTGAAACTAAGAGAGCTCAATATTAACACTGCTCTCAATATTAAGCTAACTGCTCTCAATATTAAGCTAACTGCTCCCAATATTAAGCTAATTGCTCTCAATATTAAGCTAACAAAGTAAATTAGTGAATTACTGACAGTTACATATAAAATGGCTGGCATTAAATTCATATTTCCGAAATATTAAACTAAGTACTATATACTTCGATCAAGAATACAACTAGATGTCAGATCAGCGAAAAAAATACGTCTCAGTGACTAACAGCTCACTTGAAAAGTGAGCTCTTTTTTTTATTTGTATTTGTGAGAACTTTATTTGTAGCTCTTTAAGGTTGATTTCACACTAAATGTTGTTTAACTTATGTATTTTCATTTCGTAAGTGACACGAGTAATTAATTGCTTTGGTCGTTTTTTTTCACAAATGATCGTAAGTATCCTAGTAATATTATAAACGCGAAAGTTTATAAGTATGGATGGATGAATGTATGTTTGTTACTCTTTCACGTAAAAACTACTGGATGGATTTGGATGAAATTTGGAATGGAGATAGCTGGACTCCCGGAATAACACATAGGCACATTTTTATCCCGATATTCCCACGGGATCGAGACTTAAGCGGGTAAAACCGCGGGGCGCTGCTTGTACGTGAAAGAGTATCAAGCATCCATCCATCCATACTTACAAACTTTCGCGTTTATAATATTAGTAAGATAGGCTAAGTATAAAAATAAATAAATAATGCTGGATAGTTCACACACCATTATCTAGCCCCAAGCTAAGCAGAGCTTCTGTTATGGGTACTAGACAACTGATATACTTAATACAATGTATTACATAGATATATATATATTTTTATTATACATAGAAAATACCCAGAACACGCTGAACAAATATTTGTTCAGAGGCGGGAATCGAACCCGCAACCTCCTGCATCGCAGGCGAACCTTCACCTGCCGCCCACAGAGGTCGTCATATATACCCATGCGGACGTATTTTGTACGTGACCCGAAATCTAGTTGTATTGTTGATCGAAGATTTCATAGCATAAAAATGAACCTTACATATAAATGAAGTTAAACCTGCATAGGCTCTGCGAGAGGGAGGATATGATGGTAAAACCTTACATATAAATGAAGTTAAACCTGCATAGGCTATGCGAGAGGGAGGATATGATGGTAAAACCTCACATATAAATAAAGTTAAACCTGCATAGGCTCTGCGAGAGAGAGGATATGATGGTAAAACCTTACATATAAATGAAGTTAAACCTGCATAGGCTCTGCGAGAGGGAGGATATGATGGTAAAACCTCACATATAAATGAAGTTAAACCTGCATAGGCTCTGCGAGAGAGAGAGGATATGATGGTAAAACCTTACATATAAATGAAGTTAAACCTGCATAGGCTCTGCGAGAGGGAAGATATGATGGTAAAACCTTACATATAAATGAAGTTAAACCTGCATAGGCTCTGCGAGAGGGAGGATATGATGGTAAAACCTTACATATAAATGAAGTTAAACCTGCATAGGCTCTGCGAGAGGGAGGATATGATGGGGCCGTAGCCCTGCGCGTTGTCGTACAGCTCGAACAGCGGCGCCGCCACCAGCTTGTAGTTCTTGGGCACCGCGAACAGGGCCCGGTCCTGTAGCTGCACCAGGAACAGCCTCTTGTGCTCCTTGGGCTTGGTGATGTGCGGGGGGATGTACGGGTACTGGGGGGGCTCGAAGTTGGGGCGCCACCAGTTACCTGGAGCTTTTTTGTTGTATATTAAAAGCCCATTTTGGACCCCTTAGCATGCGAATTTTCAAAATTCCTTTCCAAATGCAACCCTAGACTACAATAGGAACGTACCCTCCAAATTTCAGGTCTCTAGGACTTACGGTTTAGGCTGTGTGTTGTAAAACGCAAAGTGTATACGTTAAAAGCCCTTTTTGGACCACTAAGAGGGCGAATTTTCCAAATTCCTTGCTAAGTACACCTTTACACCCTAAAAGGAATACACTCTCCAAATTTTAAGTCTCTACGACCGGCGGTTTAGGCTGTGCGTTGTAAAAACTATTTTTTTTATTTTTTTTACAAAGAAAACGTTCCCCTTCCATGTTTTAAGAAAAAAATCAGGAATCGCTGAAACACGTGTTTATTTATTTTATTTGAGGAATCTCCATGTAAAATTTCAAGGCTCTACTGCTAACGGCTTCTGAAATACACAGCTTTTTTGTTATATATTAAAAGCCCATTTTGGACCCCTTAGCATGCGAATTTTCAAAATTTCTTTCTTAGTGCACCCCTAGACCACAAAAGAAACGTACTCTCCAAATTTCAGATCTCTAGAACTTACGGTTTAGGCTGTGCGTTGATTGTCAGTCAGTCAGTCAGTTAGTCAGTCACGCAACGATTTTATATATATTGATTGATATGATTCACGGAAGTTTTTATAGTAAAAAGTTTCATAAAATTCAATGTAAGTATTCTTTTTAAAAACAATACAATTTAATATTTTTTTGTCTTGTTATTAGGTGCAGAAACTTATAAATTTGTATGGCCATGGCATATACACTATTAGCATACATACTGTTGTTAAACTGTGGTATACAGATATTGTACTTATGCCTATATAGTTGTCTTAATTTCAGCATAATTCGACTTTATTTCACAGAAATAGTTTGCATTATTTTTTGCGAATAAACAAGTTTCATAAAATTCAATGTAGGTATTCTTTTTAAAAACAATACAATTTAATATTTTTTTGTCTTGTTATTAGGTGCAGAAACTTAGAAATTTGTATGGCCATGGCATATACACTATTAGCATACATACTGTTGTTAAACTGTGGTATACAGGTATTGTACTTATGCCTATATAGTTGTCTTAATTTCAGCATAATTCGACTTTATTTCACAGAAATAGTTTGCATTATTTTTTGCGAATAAACATGTTTCATAAAAATCAATGTAGGTATTCTTTTTAAAAACAATACAATTTAATATTTTTTTGTCTTGTTATTAGGTGCAGAAACTTATAAATTTGTATGGCCATGGCATATACACTATTAGCATACATACTGTTGTTAAACTGTGGTATACAGATATTGTACTTATGCCTATATAGTTGTCTTAATTTCAGCACGATTCGACTTTATTTCACAGAAATAGTTTGCATTATTTTTTGCGAATAAACAAGTTTCATAAAATTCAATGTAGGTACCTACCTGAATGCCAACCGTAAGGAAATTATTAGTTTTTAAAATATCACCTAGTACTTTCTAATCTAAATATAATTCCTATGCATCTTTTCTTTCTTATGCATTTTTTATATTTCTATTTTCTATAATATATAAAGCTGGATTACGGTGACTGACTCACTCATTGACATAGTTGTTTGCATAGAAGGAGTCGATTTAGACATGGGACATGTTCTAGAGATGTGTTCAGCTCTCCGATGTGACCCCGGGAAAAGTCTGACATTTTAAAAAAATCCCCATTTTTAGGGTAATTTCTAAAACATCCCGAAAACCATTTTCAATGAAACAACTAGAGCAACAAAACGGTCACGCGAGCAGCTTGCAGCTCGCGCACCACCGACCCACTAGTTTGTTCATCGAGCAACGCAGGCCTCCGTGGAGAGTTTGTTATATAAAAGTTGAATCAATCGCAACAGATCGGCAATTAATCAATAAAGAAAAAGACACCAATTCCCCGAGTGGCCCAACTTTAGGAGTTTGGTGATCATGTTTTTGTTATTAACCTATTTTTTAGCAATACACAGTGTTCAATGCAGCCGATACAATATAGAAGAAGTATGCATTAACACTAACAACACTAAACGAATAACACTTTTCTCCACTGTTTCACTGAAACGGTTGAGAAAAGTGTTGAAGTCAACTCCAAACTCATTGATGCATACTTCTTCTATATTGTATCGGCTGCATTGAACACTGTGTATTGCTAAAAAATAGGTTAATAACAAAAACATGATCACCAAACTCCTAAAGTTGGGCCACTCGGGGAATTGGTGTCTTTTTCTTTATTGATTAATTGCCGATCTGTTAATTATATTTAGATTAGATAGTATTTTTTGATATTTTCAAAACTAATAATTTCCTTACGGCCACTGGCATTCAGGTACATTTTATTTAATTTATTATTCATTTTTCACCTGTTAGTGTTCGTTTTTTTGTATCAATAAAGAGACTTTATTTTGACTAAATAATCTTTCACTCAATATGATTTTCAGACAGTCTCTGTTGTCGATGCCTGCTTGGCTCTATCATCTATGCATGAATGCAGTAGTACAGGATTGAGTGCTAAAATAGCATAGTGTTCCTTCTTACTCCTATCCTAGAAGATAGCTTGCTATCCTATGTTAGAGAGAAACAAATATATTGTCACACGACTGTCGTTTTTTCGTTCCGTACCCTGAATATTGGTACCATGAATGTACATCTTCCTAGATTGGTACCATGAATGTAGTAGTAATTGGTACCTAGTGTGACATTTGGCGTGGTACGAGTTACACAAATAAGAACAGATAGATATATGCTTGTCTCATTCCGACACATGAATACATTCATATAAAAGAATGAGACTGGTATAATCGAATCAGGTTTGTTTATAGCCTTATTTCCATGTAGTACATCTTCCTAGGCCACCGTGCACCGCTTACAGGATGTTCTGTTTTGGACCCACCTTTAAACGCCTTGTTCATAATCTTTATTTACATTCTACCTCTTGCTACCTACCTCTTACTATTTATTATTTACTCTAGTTATTTTTAATATTATTTTTATATTTATTCCTACCTACTTTCTTAGTTACACATTATGCATATCTTAGATACTGCATGATATATATACATTATACTTTATTTATTTTATTTATCTATCTATTAATATATATTATTTTTATTAGGAATCTATTCATTTAAATTATAAGTATGTTGTTTGTTATAGGTATGTATTTATTTTAAGGCAAATTAGTTTCTAAGCTGTATTATAGTATCTTTCTTTTGTAATTTAATTAGTTTTGAGCACGCCAACCGTTATGCATCATCCTCATGGATGACTGCCAGAAAATGCTGCTTAGCATTAAGTCCTCCGTTTGCACAATTTCCTTGTGTTTTTTGTGCAATTTATTGTAATAATTGTTTTTTTTTTGTATTTAATTCTTTAGAATTAAATAAATAAATAAATGTATGAAACCAAAACCTATTCAAATACGAATTCCCATAAGTAGGGAAAATGATAAAATGTTCTGCTCTGTTGTATGTAAATGTCGAGACATAGATGTCGCACTAACACAATTAATGTCGAGACACAGATGTCGCACTAACACAATTAATGTCGAGACACAGATGTCGCACTAACACAATTAATGTTGAGACACAGATGTCGCACTAACACAATTAATGTCGAGACACAGATATCACACTAACACAATTAATGTCGAGACACAGATGTCGCACTAACACAATTAATGTCGAGACACAGATGTCGCACTAACACAATTAATGTCAAGACACAGATGTCGCACTAACACAATTAATGTCGAGACACAGATGTCGCACTAACACAATTAATGTCGAGACACAGATGTCGCACTAACACAATTAATGTCGAGACACAGATGTCGCACTAACACAATTAATGTCGAGACACAGATGTCGCACTAACACAATTAATGTCGAGACACAGATGTCGCACTAACACAATTAATGTCGAGACACAGATGTCGCACTAACACAATTAATGTCGAGACACAGATGTCGCACTAACACAATTAATGTCGAGACACAGATGTCGCACTAACACAATTAATGTCGAGACACAGATGTCGCACTAACACAATTAATGTCGAGACACAGATGTCGCACTAACACAATTAATGTTGAGACACAGATGTCGCACTAACACAATTAATGTCGAGACACAGATGTCGCACTAACACAATTAATGTCGAGACACAGATGTCGCACTAACACAATTTATGTCGATACACAGATGTCGCACTAACACAATTAATGTCGAGACACAGATGTCGCACTAACACAATTAATGTCGAGACACAGATGTCGCACTAACACAATTAATGTCGAGCCACAGATGACGCACTAACACAATTAATTAAATTGAATTAATGTTTTTTTAATGAATAAACATGTAAATAAATAATAAATAATGCTGGACAGTTCACACAACATTATCTAGCCCCAAGCTAAGCAGAGTCTGTGTTATGGTTACTAGATAACTGATATACTTAATACAATATATTGCCATAGACTAACTAAACACAATAGACTGCCAATCTCATACAAGAAAACGTGACTCAAAAAATGACAAATTCCAGGCTATTTCTAGATGGCGCTGGCAAATAGCCTGGGAATCATTCAACCAGCATTTTAAACCAATTACCTAATCTCTTTTAATTCTTTAAAAATAAACATTTTATTTTATTTTTTAATTATGAAACTATGGTAGATCTATTCGAATTTAAAGCATTACAATGGTTTATAGCAGATTCAAAACACTCGGCGACATCTAGCGTCATTGTAGGCAATCATTTATCGATGCACGTTTTCTTGGCAGTCTGTGTTTAGTTAGTCTATGATATGCTACATAGATAGTTTTTTTTTATAATACATAGAAAATACCCAGAACACCCTGAACAAATATCTGCAATCGCACAAATATTTGTTCCGAGGCGGGAATCGAACCCGCAACCTCCTGCCTCGCAGGCCGACCTTCGCCCGCCGCGCTACAGAGGTCGTCTATCTTTGTCTCTGTCGCTTTGAATAGCACAGAAGCGGTGTGCGAGCGTGACCGCAATATACTCGTGTGCGAGCGACAGAGAAAAAGATAGGACGGGTCATTGTACGAAATTATTCCTGCTCTGCGACCGGACTTTAGTTCAGTAATGCCGGCCACTCACGCTCAAGTTCAGTTGATTAGCCATACACAGGCAAGTTTTTTTTTATACTGCTTCAATGACGGAACAAGCAGATGGCCCACCTGATGTTAAGCGGTAACCTCTGCCTATGAACAGTGCATTACCTCATAGGTCACGTCCACCTAGGACGCGCCCTATGTGCCATTGCACTGCGCCCGCCAACCTGAGACACAAAGATGAAAGTCTCATCTGCCTGTAATTTCACCGGACATACCTTCCAACCGGAACACAGCAATGCGAGCACTACTGCTTTGCGGCAGAAATAGGTATGGTGGTAATACTTCCCCGGACGAACTCTTTCACAAAAAAGTTCTACTACTACTTTGGGAGGTTCAGTAGGTATCCATTGCGCCATACACCGAGTAGAATCATAGTGCATTATTACATTTAAACCCGTTTGCACTAAACATAAGTTAGGCTTGTCCTAGTTAAGATACACCTAAGCCTAAGAACATAAGTGGACTAAGGACTGGCTTAGGGTTAGTGCAAGCAAATTTATCGTTAGGTGTAGTCTAAACAAGTTAGGAAAGAACTTAGGAGATTCTTATGTTTAGTGCTAACGGGTGTGAGTCTTTTTCTAACTTAAAAACTAACTTAAAGTAAGAACAGTCTTCTTTCTTGAGGTACAAATGAAACAGCCAATGGAGTCACACATTTTAGTCAATGTACTTATAACTAAGTTCACACACCATGTGTCTTCACAATATCTTCGGAAACGTGAGCTCTTGAGTCCTTCATACGATATATAAAGGTGGTTCACTTGTGAATAATAGCAATGAAAAAGTCACAGTTTGATTACAGTTGATTATGTGCCAAATTGCGGTGACATTAGAGCCACTTTATGAGCAAGAGTGTTGAAAAAGCATTTGGAATTTGGTGCCTCAGCGGTAATCACCAACATTACACACTTGTACCATAATGTGATATTATGTTTGACTTTGGTTAATTAGTAAACCCAATTGAAGGTAGGTAGTTATTGAAACTAAGAGAGCTCAATATTAACACTGCTCTCAATATTAAGCTAACTGCTCTCAATATTAAGCTAACTGCTCCCAATATTAAGCTAATTGCTCTCAATATTAAGCTAACAAAGTAAATTAGTGAATTACTGACAGTTACATATAAAATGGCTGGCATTAAATTCATATTTCCGAAATATTAAACTAAGTACTATATACTTCGATCAAGAATACAACTAGATGTCAGATCAGCGAAAAAAATACGTCTCAGTGACTAACAGCTCACTTGAAAAGTGAGCTCTTTTTTTTATTTGTATTTGTGAGAACTTTATTTGTAGCTCTTTAAGGTTGATTTCACACTAAATGTTGTTTAACTTATGTATTTTCATTTCGTAAGTGACACGAGTAATTAATTGCTTTGGTCGTTTTTTTTCACAAATGATCGTAAGTATCCTAGTAATATTATAAACGCGAAAGTTTATAAGTATGGATGGATGAATGTATGTTTGTTACTCTTTCACGTAAAAACTACTGGATGGATTTGGATGAAATTTGGAATGGAGATAGCTGGACTCCCGGAATAACACATAGGCACATTTTTATCCCGATATTCCCACGGGATCGAGACTTAAGCGGGTAAAACCGCGGGGCGCTGCTTGTACGTGAAAGAGTATCAAGCATCCATCCATCCATACTTACAAACTTTCGCGTTTATAATATTAGTAAGATAGGCTAAGTATAAAAATAAATAAATAATGCTGGATAGTTCACACACCATTATCTAGCCCCAAGCTAAGCAGAGCTTCTGTTATGGGTACTAGACAACTGATATACTTAATACAATGTATTACATAGATATATATATATTTTTATTATACATAGAAAATACCCAGAACACGCTGAACAAATATTTGTTCAGAGGCGGGAATCGAACCCGCAACCTCCTGCATCGCAGGCGAACCTTCACCTGCCGCCCACAGAGGTCGTCATATATACCCATGCGGACGTATTTTGTACGTGACCCGAAATCTAGTTGTATTGTTGATCGAAGATTTCATAGCATAAAAATGAACCTTACATATAAATGAAGTTAAACCTGCATAGGCTCTGCGAGAGGGAGGATATGATGGTAAAACCTTACATATAAATGAAGTTAAACCTGCATAGGCTATGCGAGAGGGAGGATATGATGGTAAAACCTCACATATAAATAAAGTTAAACCTGCATAGGCTCTGCGAGAGAGAGGATATGATGGTAAAACCTTACATATAAATGAAGTTAAACCTGCATAGGCTCTGCGAGAGGGAGGATATGATGGTAAAACCTCACATATAAATGAAGTTAAACCTGCATAGGCTCTGCGAGAGAGAGAGGATATGATGGTAAAACCTTACATATAAATGAAGTTAAACCTGCATAGGCTCTGCGAGAGGGAAGATATGATGGTAAAACCTTACATATAAATGAAGTTAAACCTGCATAGGCTCTGCGAGAGGGAGGATATGATGGTAAAACCTTACATATAAATGAAGTTAAACCTGCATAGGCTCTGCGAGAGGGAGGATATGATGGGGCCGTAGCCCTGCGCGTTGTCGTACAGCTCGAACAGCGGCGCCGCCACCAGCTTGTAGTTCTTGGGCACCGCGAACAGGGCCCGGTCCTGTAGCTGCACCAGGAACAGCCTCTTGTGCTCCTTGGGCTTGGTGATGTGCGGGGGGATGTACGGGTACTGGGGGGGCTCGAAGTTGGGGCGCCACCAGTTACCTGCAATCACATTAATTTTACATGTATAAAAGAAAGTCGTGTTAGTTACACTATTCATTCAATTCAAAATTAAAACTTTATTTATTCAATAGGATTTTTAAAAAAATCTCTTTGACACGTCACTTTTTATAAATGAATTATAGTTTGCAATCTTATTCGTTTCGTTTCGTATGAGGTAGTGCTGGCCTCTGGTGTCGGAGTTTGTCAAGCCGCCCGAGGGCCTCTGACATGGCTTATCGACTTCTATTAATCAATAACAGCCGGGACCGACGGCTTAACGTGCCCTCCGAAGCACAGAGCGATGGAAATCCGCACATAACTTAGAAAAGTCATTGGTGTGGAGCCTAGGATCGAACCCGGTATCGTTGGATTCTGAGTTGCACTATTGAACCGTTAGGCTACCATCGCTCACTTAATGTAATGTAATGCAATCTTATTATTAGATATACATTTGTTTTGGCTGTGTTGGAGCAAGTTCAGTCCCAAGCTTGGTTATCATCTAAATAATCTGAGATTTTATAGTACGCTTTTTTAGAAAGTTTACTTTTAACTAGCGACTCGCCCCGGCTTCGCACGGGTAGCCCCCGGTGAAAAACAGCCCCCCCCCCCCCCCGAATATTTTATTACTTATTCTGCTTTTTGAATCGGTCGGTAGTAGAGCTTTTTTGTGAAAGAGTTCGTCCGGGGAAGTACTACCACCATACCTATTTCTGCCGCAAAGCAGTAGTGCTCGCATTGCTGTGTTCCGGTTTGAAGGGTAAGGGTGCCGGTGAAATTACAGGCATATGAGACTTTTCATCTATGTCTCAGGGTGGCGGGCGCAGTGCAATGCCACATAGGGTGCGTCCTAGGTGGACGTGACCTATGAGGTAATGCACTGTTCATAGGCAGAGGTTACCGCTTAACATCAGGTGGGCCTCTTGCTTGTTCCGTCATCCAAGTAGTATAAAAAAAAAAAAAAAAAAAAAAAGAAGAAGTACAATCTAGCTTAACGCCCTTGTGGGATGAACAACATAAAAGTAAAATTACCTGTAAAACGTCTACAATTAAAAACGCCTTACAAGTAAAACGTCTACAATTGACGACCTCTGTGGCGCGGCGGGCGAAGGTTGGCCTGCGACGCAGGAGGTTGCGGGTTCGATTCCTGCCTCGGAACAAATATTTGTTCAGGGTGTTCTAGGTATATTCTATATATAATAAAAAATATCTATCTATGTAATATATTGTATTAAGTATATCAGTTATCTAGTACTCATAATACAAGCTCTGCTTAGCTTGGGGCTAGATAATGTTGTGTGAACTGTCCAGCATTATTTATTATTTATTTATTTAATTATAAACGCCTTACTCCTCCTAGTAACCATCTTTAACGCATGTTTAAGGCTATCAGTTTTCCCAAGCCAATGGAAAATTGCCCAGGTTGTAATGATCCCAAAACCGGGCAAATCACCACAAGAAGTTTCTTCGTATAGGCCCATAAGCCTACTACCAATTGCTGGAAAATTGCTTGAAAAAATGATACTGAATAGAATGCGAGAACACCTAGAGGAAATCATTCCTAACCACCAATTCGGCTTTAGGGAAGGACATGGGACGATCGAGCAAATACATCGCCTTGTCGATACCATAAACAGAGCTCTAGAAAACAAACAGTACTGCTCTGCAATATTTCTAGACATCAGCCAGGCATTTGACAAAGTTTGGCACGATGGCCTACTTTTCAAATTGAAACAAATGCTACCGCACTCCTTCTTCCTAGTCATAAAATCATATCTCGAGAAAAGATGCTTTGAAGTCAAATATAACACTGAACTCTCCAAAATGTATGAAATTAAATCAGGAGTTCCGCAAGGTAGCATTCTGGGACCGATTCTCTACCTAATTTTTACTGCTGATTTACCGACAGCAGAAGTTACTACTATTACTGCTACATATGCAGACGACACAGCACTGCTCTCTGTCCATGAAGACCCGGATACTGCATCAAGTAACCTTCAAAGACATCTGGCCTTAATTGAAGAATGGTTCACCAAATGGCGCATCAAGGTCAATAAAGATAAGTCTGTTCATGTAACTTACACACTTAGAAGAAAGACCTGTCCATCCGTCCTACTCTATAATGAACAAGTACCCCAAGCTGAAGATGCAAAATACCTGGGAATGCATCTGGATCGTCGCCTAACCTGGCGAAAACATATCTGGACCAAACGGAAACAACTCGACTACAAAATTCGTAGCATGTACTGGCTCGTCGGGCGCAAATCCCAACTCACAAACAACAGCAAAATGTCGGTTTATAAGACTATAATTAAACCAATTTGGACCTACGGCATTCAGTTATGGGGCTCTGCAAGCCTTAGTAACATCGAAATACTGGAAAGATTTCAAAGCAAGACCATCCGAAATATGCTAAATATACCTCCGCATATGAGTAACAAGTATGTGTACATGGATATCAAACTGAAAACAGTAAAACAAGAAATAGAATCCTACAGCAAAAACTATCAACTAAGACTAGATAGTCATAGGAACGAACTTGCTGCTCAGTTACAAGGAACGGGCAGCCTTACATTTTCAAGACTGAAAAGACACAGCATACCAAGTCTAGTGGAAAGATTCACAGAGAAAGATTGAGAGATGACTCACTGGACTTATCTTTCTCCATTCAACACAAAAAACGGATCAAATCGGGCAGCAAATTGGATTATTGTTATTAAAACAGATTGCCAAGAAGCAGAATACATAAAAAAAAAAAAAAAAAAAAACGCCTTACAAATAAAACGTCTACAATTAAAAACGCCTTACAAGTAAAACGTCTACAATTAAAAACGTAAAAAATATCCAATTTTTTTGTGTTAATGTGTATGCTGTCGCTTGAGGCAAGAAATTCTTTTTTTTTTTTTTTTGCCCCTTACTGCTCATCAACACTTCTTCAGATATCGAAAGTTGTTTTCGCGTGAACTAGGAGACTTAACACACATGTTTTAACTGATAGTATCTAATTATATAAATGCGTTCAGTGTGTCCCGAGGTAGCCTCTCACCTATAGTGTCCTCGATGAGCCACTCTTGCTTGACGCCGTCTTGTCTGCCGAGGGTTTCCGTCAGTAACCTCTTCAGTCCGTCAATTTCATCCTGGAAATTACATATGTTTTTTCATTAAAATCATAAGAATAGTCGTACTAGCATCATAAGAAAGAATTAAAATCATAAGAATAGTCGTACTAGCACCATAAGAAAGTATTAAAATCAGAAGAATAGTCGTACTAGCATCATAAGAAAGTATTAAAATCATAATAATAGTCGTACTAGCATCATAAGAAAGTATTGTGGCGCGGCGGTGTAACCCTGTTATTTTGATGTAGGCATGAAACGCATCTGGCGTTCCGCCTTAAAATGCCATAAAATTGACAGTGACATCTTTATTTCGTAATGTTGCTTACATTTTCAATTTCTACTAAAATAGTAGTTTCATCATGGTTTCAGATAATGGCTTGGTAAACTATTTTCCCTCGTTCCAGGATAAGAGCTGTTGTAACCTTTTCTAAATTTAACATGGAACTACTCAGGTCTTCGTCACTTTTTGACGTCCACCTTTATCTAAATAAACTCACCATTTGAGACCACTAATCCTACCAAAATGCGTTTTGGTAGAATCTAAGTTGGCGACTGGCAAGAGACAGCCATCTTTCTTTTTCTTTTCTTGGGTTCATCGTCGCAAGCACATCTATTTTGCTAAATCGAGTTCCGTCCAACTGGGCTCCAGGCTGACGCGGAGGACTGCCACGTGGCGGAGGACGTGAGGTTGGCGCTTAACATCTGCCCTAATCGATCCCGCCATCGTGTGGGGCGACTCTTTTCAAGCCTCTAATTAGAGGCGCCCGAATTCCCCGCGGTTAAAGCGGTTCCTAAGAGCTCGGTTGGACGGGTGTCGGCCATCTGGCCAGGCGGTTATAACGGCGAAGCCGAAGCGCTTAATCCTTCGAAGAAACCCCATTGGGGTTCTTTGGGGAGGCTTTTGAGCCAGCTCCGTATCCGGAGCATTCGAGAGACAACGACGTGGTGGGAGGAGGACGCCTTCCAGTCCGGACGCCTACGGACCAGGTGCCGGGGACCCGGCTGTGCTCTCTTCTTTCGTAGCCAGCCACCTTGGGCCTGCGTAACCGGTATCGCGGTCTAGGAGTGTCTTCACTCCCCGAGCTGTGTTTCACCTTCTAAGTGTTCTGTCCAAACTAACCAACACCTCACACTCGACACCACACGTTGTCACACATCTTACGGGGCCCCTCGGTCCTTCTGGCCGGAGAGCCCACCGATACTGACCTGGTTGCTAAGAAACTTGTAACGTAGGTTCAAACTCATGACCCTGAGATAAATACTTTCTTTCATGCTAGATAAGGCGCCCAAATTGTAGTCTGATTACTGTGTTACATGTAAATAATGTTATAATAAACTTATCTAATCTCAGAACGCTGTACACTCATTTATGTGCCTGTACCTGGTAGGAGTACAGCGGGCCCTACTCCATCTTAACCCCCCTTCGCTGCTCGGAGGCAAGCCAGTCCTCCTGGCCCGGGACGTCTGCTTCTTGGGCTGGGACATGGCTGGTGGAGTCTGTCCCTGTGGAGGGGCTACATGGAGAAGGCGCCCGCTGGGAACCTCATCCTCTGCCCATAAGGCTTCGACACTTTTAAAAGCGTTACAGCGGGTGAACATTCGCCTGCGACGCCGGAGGTTGCGGGTTCGATTCCCGCCTCGGAACAAATATTTGTGCGATCTGCAGATATTTGTTCAGGGTGTTCTGGGTATCTTCTATGTATAATAAAAAATATCTATCTATGTTATATATTGTATTAAGTATATCAGTTATCTAGTACCCATAACACAAGCTCTGCTTAGCTTGGGACTAGATAATGTTGTGTTAACTGTTCAGCATTATTTATTTTATTTTTATTTATTTATTAAAATCATAAGAATAGTCGTACTAGCATCATAAGAATAGCCGTACTAGCATCATAAGAAAGTATTAAAATCATAAGAATAGCCGTACTAGCATCATAAGAAAGTACTAAAACCATAAGAATATCCGTACTAGCATCATAAGAAAGTATTAAAATCATAAGAATAGCCGTACTAGCATCATAAGAAGGTATTAAAATCATAAGAATAGCCGTACTAGCATCATAAGAAAGTATTAAAATCATAAGAATAGTCGTACTAGCATCATAAGAAAGTATTAAAATCATAAGAATAGCCGTACTAGCATCATAAGAAAGTATTAAAATCATAAGAATAGCCGTACTAGCATCATAAGAAAGTATTAAAATCATAAGAATAGCCGTACTAGCATCATAAGAAAGTACTAAAAACATAAGAATATCCGTACTAGCATCATAAGAAAGTATTAAAATCATAAGAATAGTCGTACTAGCATCATAAGAAAGTATTAAAATCATAAGAATAGCCGTACTAGCATCATAAGAAAGTATTAAAATCATAAGAATAGTCGTACTAGCATCATAAGAAAGTATTAAAATCATAAGAATAGCCGTACTAGCATCATAAGAATGTATTAAAATCATAAGAATAGCCGTACTAGCATCATAAGAATGTATTAAAATCATAAGAATAGCCGTACTAGCATCATAATAATGTATTAAAATCATAAGAATAGCCGTACTAGCATCATAAGAATGTATTAAAATCATAAGAATAGCCGTACTAGCATCATAAGAATGTATTAAAATCATAAGAATAGCCTTACTAGCATCATAAGAATGTATTAAAATCATAAGAATAGCCGTACTAGCATCATAAGAAAGTATTAAAATCAACAGAACGACGGTATTATTTGTAAGCTAAGTTCTATATTTTTTGATGTTGTCGTAATTTATATTATAAAACATATATATAAATTAATTTAACAGTTTTAAAATTTTAACAGTGTTTCCATCCCGTTTCTGTGTAGATAGTACAACAGGAGAATTCAGAAGGGAAATAATGTTAGTTAAAGCTATGTTCATACTGAATATTATGAGCCCAGCATGAATATCAAAACAAAATCAATACATAGTATAATGAAACAATGTCTTGCCCAAGACGTTGCCCCCCCCCCCCCAATGATCCATCCACACACCAAATACCATCCGCTAAACAGTTACAGAGTGAGATAATGGTCAAACAAAGGTCTATTAAAGTAAAAAAAAAAAAAAAGATTTGAGCGTAATTTATAGTTATTTTTTTTTTTTTTGTTGCGTGTATTTTTGTATTTTTTTTTGCATGGCACCGTTTTTAGAGACGCAATTTTATTGATTATTAATTTATTAACTGCCTTAGTGTTTGAGTTTATTATATTATTGTTTGTTGAGTTTATTATATTTTTTGTCATTTGAATTATTGTGAATCTGTGATTTAACTTTTAACTTGTAATGATGTACTTATTTTTTTTTTTTACTTTGCATGCTGTAAATCTGATTATGGCCTGTATCTTTTTATTGTTATTATCATCTTATGCACCCATGTTTCGCAAAATAAATGATTGATTGATGGATTAATTAGACAAGGCGTAAGCGTAGCCGCGTGCGGAAGCTAATAAAGTACCGAAAACAATAAAGTTAAAAAGGAGTTCAACGAATATATAGAAAAAAAATGCCGAATTGGTCAAGCCCTTCTCGGGTTTTGCACTTGAATGACGAGACATGCAGACGGCCCACCTGATGTCAAGCAGTAACCTCTGCCTTTAACAATGCATTAACTCATAGGTCACGTCTACCTAGGACGCGTCCTATGTAGCATTGCCCTGCGCCCACCACCCCTGAGACACGAAGATGAACAGTCTCATGTGCCTGTAAAACTTACTTGAAAGCGTGCATAGGAAGGAAGGTAGTAGTAGAGCTTTTTTGTGAAAGAGTTCGTCCGGGGAAGTACCACCATACCTATTTCTGCCGCAAAGCAGTAGTGCTCGCATTGCTGTGTTCCGGTTTGAAGGGTAAGGGTGCCGGTGAAATTATTATTATTATACCACTCATTTATTAAAAATCTCGTAAAAAAATATATTCTTCAATATAAAGCAATACTATCTACAAAAAAATAAATAGTAAAAAACATTATAGTGAAAAATATAAATCAAAACGGGGAACCACCGACCGCGAAGCGAGGCCCAAACGGTCGGGGGCTAGGACTGCAGAGAGAGGAACCTCCTGACTATACGTGCCGAGTCCAGGAGTACCGCCTTCTGAATCTGACCCTTGATCCAACTATTTAGCGAGAGCTTCTTAAGGTACTGGTCGAAGCTCTTCGCAATCAGTCCATTCACTGAAACGACTATCGGGACGATAATCGTTGAATCCACACCCCACATGGCGGTAATCTCGTGAGCCAAGTCAAGGTACTTGCTTAACTTGTCTTTCTCGGCCTTCACGAGATTAGCATCATGCGGGATAGTGACATCAACAAGTATCGCCCGGCGTTCCGACCGGTCTACCAGCACGATATCAGGCTTATTGGCAACAATAGTCCTATCCGTGATGATAGACCGGTCCCAGTAGAGCGTGGCACGGCCATTTTCAAGAACCGGCTGAGGCACGTACTTATAGTACGGCACCTCAGGTCCCACAAGGTCGTATCGGAGGGCAAGTTGCTGGTGAATGATCCTGGCTACTTGGTTGTGTCTGTGCAGATACTCTGAGTTAGCAAGATGCGAACAACCCGAAAGCACATGCCTGAGGGATTCTCCGGGACGGTGACATGCTCTACAGATATCAACCGTCCCATCCTTCATGATGTACTTTCGATAGTTGTTCGTCTTGATGACCTCATCCATAATCGCACAGACAAAACCCTCGGTTTCCCCAAAGAGGTCACCGAAACGTAACCAGTTTACTGAAGCGAGCAGATCTACATCGGGCCCTGTGAGGGCCTTGTAAAACCGCCCGTGCATTATTATTATTATTATTAATTTATAGACGAGCAGCTTTCGCTGATGTGTCTACGTCACAGTATTAGAGTTTAAAATGTAGTCGAAATATTGTCTCTTAGTTTTGGTAGATTTTTTTGAGCACTGATTTATTTGCAGGCAAATTATTATTGTTTTTTTTTTTTTTTTTAATTACAGGCACATGATACTTTTCATCCTTATGTCTCAGGCTGGCGGGCGCAGCGCAATGCCACATAGGGCGCGTCCTAGGTGGACGTGACCTATGTGGTAATGCACTGTTCATAGGCAGAGGTTACCGCTTAACATCAAGTGGGCCAACTGCAGGTTCCCCGTCATTCAGTAGTATAAAAAAAAAAAAGGAAGGCAGTTCCAATGCAAGTGCACGTCTGTGACCGCATTTAAAAACAGGCTCGACAACTGGCTACGAAAGGACCATTTAGAACTTAAAAATGTGACCCAAAATTAGACATTCAACACTGTGACGATGTAGACATATCAGCGAAAGCATTTATAAATAAATAAAATTAAATAAATAATTTCACCGACAACCATACCCTTCAAACCAGAACACAGCAATGCGAGCACTACTGCTTTGCGGCAGTAATAGGTATGTTGGTAGTACTTCCCCGGATGAACTTTTTCACAAAAACAAACTCTACTACTATATATACACAATACAGATAAACCCAATTCAACTCCCTCCGTAGACCAAAACACGTTCTTGGTGATCCCGATGACCCTATCACTGCCGCTAATGCGGTAGTGACGTCATCCAGTCAAGACAGAGAAAACACTACACCCTTACACCGACCTCGCCGGCGAGGTCGAAGAACCTTCTAAGTACCTTCTGTACCTTCGCCTAAACCGGTACAAGCATGTTCCGGGGCGTTCTGTTCGATCCTCCCAACCTGGCAACAGCCCAAGCCGAGGTTCGTACCTAGTGGTGCCCTTGTGCTCGTTGCCCCAACCTAACTTTACAGGTTGAGCGCCATCTGCGCTCACCAAAAGCCCGGTAAAGCAGTAATGGCCCCTGGCGGTCAACTGCATTAAACTCCATTCGAAAAAAAGAAAAAAAAACCCAATTCAACTCAGCCTACTTAGATAGAATAACCTAACGATTTCCACAATCATATGTTCTATGCACCAGAAGTAACGTACCTCTCCGGGATTGAGCTCTCCACCCGGCAGCTTGAAGAAGGCCGTTCCGAGCTGCAGCAGCAACACGTGTGGCAACCCGTGCTCATGCACCAGGAGGACTCCTTCCACCGATCTGAAAGAGAGGTAGCTGATGAAGCTGGTCTTGGAATACCGTTATTAGGTGTAAGTCTGTGTCTTGTACAGATCAAGACTGCAGCATCAAGCCTCTGCCTTATGATCGTACAAGTTTACAAGTTTCAAGAGTGATTTACAAGTTTAGTTTGATAAACAGTGCTTGAACCGTGTATTCGCCGGTCAATTCGTTGTGATAACCTTACCTTCTCATACCAATTTTATGAAACTCTTCCCTCATCCTTTGAAACCTGGCTGGGACAGACGCATCCTTCTCGAACAGCGGCTCCTTCGTACCAAACGTGTAGTTCGTAAGCGGGTACAGGTTTATCGACCTATTCAGTGTGAGATTAGACCCGCTTTGGCTGATCTGATGCTGTATACCGGGCCGACCCGGCCAGGGTTTGTTACCAGGTGGGCCTTGAACTACGGCCATTATCAGATGTTTTCACAATTCGCAACACGTAAACACAGTTTTGCAATTGATATTCACAGTTCACACAGTAAACAGCGTGGTAAATTATTAAAATTTCGCGTGCAATGACGCTAAACAATCGTCAGCCATTAATTTTTTAACAGATACAAACAGATTATAAATCATAGAGCTGTGCAAAATTCCTCTATGGAGCTGTGTTATGTGTTTAGTCTCCCTTCATAGAGTTTGGTTTTCAGTCGATTATTTTTAGGAAAAGATCGGAAAGAAAAGACCGACAACTTCCGAAAAAAAATATGGCAGATCCCACAGAAGATATACCTACACATGAATGTGTTCTTATTCCGAGATACTACACCTAGGAACAAGTTACACAAATAAGAACAGATAGATATATGCTTGTCTCATTCCAACACATGAATACATTCATTTAAAAGAAAGAGACTCTGAGGTCTATGAGTACAGCTGTGCTTGTAGACAGAGTATATCTCGCTCTACGGCTGTGCCATGGATGGGCTGTGCCCTTATACACGCTCTATGGGCTATGCTGATTAATACGTAGTTTTTTTTTTATCATATTTTGAGCGTATTTTTGTGTTTGTTTTGATTGAAGGTTTCTTGTTTTTCAGTTTTGTTTTCAGTAATAATGTCACAACAGCTAGAATTATTAACAGAAAATCAATTCCAATGGAGTGCCGTGGCTTATGTCACTCCTGAAATACAGAAGAAGGAGATAAAACCATTTGTTGTTTGTAAGTTTTGGAGTAATTGTACTAACTGCTCATAATCGTGAGTCACATCAAAACTTACATTCTTTTATCATAATTAAACACATGCACGCACTCACAATAGACTAAATTAATTGCCTGAGTAACATTACATTATAACATTCTCTAACGCCCCCTTGCTTGTGCAGGCGGATTGGTGGTTAAGTTCTCAGTGGATTGGCGTGTTAAGTACTCAGATGAATGCTGCTGCCAATCCTCGGGCGTAATCTCTAATCTGTAAGTCGCCTTTTACGACCTAAATTCCATGATGGTGAAACCTACTGTGAAAAGAGGCCCGTTGTGAAGTTTACAGAAGTTTTTTTCCTACTTGTAATGACGAAACAAGCTGATGGCTTACCTGATGATAAGTGGAACCTCCCTGTTGGCTTTAGAAGGGGGGGGGGGGGGGGGGGGGGGGGGCTGCCCCGGAAATCACTCTCCCATCTAGGAAGCAAATACATAGAAAGAAAATGTAGAGTAGGTTTTTTTTTTAACCTATATTCTGCCACTGCTGGGCAAAGGTCTCCCCCAAATTCTTCCAGTTGTCCCTGTCCCTGGCAGTCTCCCACCACTCCTCAAGATTAACAAGAACGTAGGTATGAAGGTCTAAGAAGTACCGATGAGTAGGTATGAAGGTCTAAGAAGTACCGATGAGTAGGTATGAAGGTCTAAGAAGTACCGATGAGTAGGTATGAAGGTCTAAGAAGTACCTATGAGTAGGTACGTAGTTTTGGAAGTGTTGAAAAAGCTAGTAAGGGGGAGGGGGAGCGGATGGAGTGGAGGGGATCCCTCGCCTGTGAGCGGAGAAACGAATATTAAAATTTAATAAGTAACCTGCTTTTACCCGGACTTGTTGATAAGATTCGTTGGTATAAGATTTGTCCTGGCTGCTAGCTTATTATGGAATATGTTATTACTGGAAGAAAGTGTTAGCGGAGTCAGTCGTGGGAAGCAATGGCGGCGATAAGCTCACCACTTGTCACGTCACTGTGGAAAGAGGGGCATTGAGGCCCTGTCTTGTCTACCCCTTCAGAGATAAAGGTGTGTGTCTATGTATGTATGTATCTATGATGTGCATAGAATTAGAGTTGCACAAAGGTTTATGGAGCGTGCCATGCTTGGAATATCTTTACTGGACCGTGCGAGACTAAAGTGGCGCTGGGTAGGACACTTGGCCAGATTTGGTGACGGCAGGTGGTGTGAGGCCCTGACCGAGTAGTGGCCGAGAGGGAGCACTAGAGGCCGTGGCAAAGCATCAGCCAGGTGGGCGGATGATATAGATGCCGTAGAGCAGGGGTTCCCAAAGTGGGCGATAACGCCCCCTTGTGGGCGCTGCAGGCATAAAGGGGGCGGTAAGAGACCCAGAAAAAAAATGGGGGCGTCAAATCAAACACACTTTCGCATTTTAATAGATTTTAGTATTCCTAGATAGGTCATTTTCGTAGATAATAGACCGCGGGTAATCATGTTTCAACAAGGTTTTGTTAAATAACCCGGTTTGTGCATGTTTAATCTCCGCTAATATAGCTCACAATAATTCATTTAATTTGAAGTTATTGTGGTTTTCAAGTAGGTAAAAAAATGGGGGCGCTAAAAAATAACTTATTCTTAAAGTGAGCAGTAGACAAAATAAGTTTGGGAACCCCTGCCGTAGAGGGAAAGACCTGGATGCGAATCGTATATAATTGATTTGTTATTATATCTGATTCCAGTGGCCCTGAAGGAGTTAGAAGGCCACCCTGACAGTAGGACGTCGAGCTTAGTGAACGCTGACAAGTTTGCAGCGCTCCGGGCAGTCGTGAGACACATGGCGAGACTGCGGTCCGCGAGCGGAGGCCCGTGGGGGCACGAGGATGTTAGGGGCTTCGTTGAAGGACTGGGGTAACTGACTGTACCATGGGACTCTTTCCGCCATTTTTATTGTTCCGTACCAAAAGGGTAAAACGGGACCCTATTACTAAGGCTCGGCTGTCCGTCCGTCTGTCTGTCTGTCTGTCTGTGTGTCTGTCAGTCCGTCCGTCCGTTGGTCCGTCCGTCCGTCCGTCTGTCCGTCTGTCTGTCTGTCTGTCTATCTGTCTGTCCGCCTGTCCCCAGGCTGTATCTCATGAACCGTGATAGTTAGACAGTTGAAATTTTCACAGATGATGCCGATTCTGTTGCCGCTATAACAACACTTACTAAAAAATTGAATAAAATAAATATTTAAGGGGGCTTCCATACAACAAACGTGCTTTTTCCAAGGTTTTTTTTTTTTAGGTTAAGCAATTATCTGCGGTGTCAGTTTTTGGATGGGTGACCACATTAAGCGTGATTTTTTTTTAAACGTTTTTATTGGTAATGGCGCGGAACCCTTCGTGCGCAAGTCAGACTCGCACTTGGCTGGTTTTTTGAAAATAAAGGTCTACCACAGAATAAATATTAGTACAAGTACAGAAGACTCACTTCGCGTAAAAATTTATATAAATGCCTACTCTTGCTGGGACGCAACAAAGTGCAAATCAGCTTGCATTAGCGTTCAGTGCCTATCGCAATATCTACCTAAACATTCCCGCTCTCTTCTAACGCGTAACTCTGTCGCTGTCTGGCGCGGAGTGACGCGGCTCGTAAGGGTTGTCGACTAGTCGCTTACTATAACATAATTATCTAATAGCATAGGTACGATAGTCTGTACCTATCTAACTTAACTACAATTAATTGAGTGTCTCCCAGTGCCATTCACGCAGTGACGTCATAAATGGGGAGACACACTGCTTATTTATCACGCTAGGTGGCGCGTAATCGCTGGTGTTGTTTCGTAGCCAAACATAGGTCTATAAATATTTTAAAAAAACTGTCAAAAGTGTCAAATATCAATGGATAATTGTAGTAAATAAACATTAAATAATAGTCTGGTATAAAACATGCCTCTGTGTAGTGCATTTCAGTGTACAAATAAAGGTACAACCAGGTAGGTAGGTCCCTTCTGATGAGAAAAAGACAAGACCACTAAATGAGAAGCACCAGCGATGGTGGCGCCATCTGAGATTAGTTTTGCCTGTGGCTCCCCATTGGAGTCTGACTCAGCATGATGATATAGTAGTCCGACTCGCCCTTGACCGATTGGTTTGATATCTGAACAGGTTCTCCCCTGAGTGCTGTTCAGAGCTGAGTGCGCTGCTGAGCACCGACAGTATGTACGCGCACATCCCTGCGCACTTGAGAGTGAAGCCAGCCCTCGCCGGGCTGACATGGAAAATAGACCTGTCTCTGAGGTGAGCGTCCATTGTGTGTACTTACACGTGCTACGATTACAACCTCCGTCTCCTCCCGTGGATGTTCAGAGCTGAGCACCGACAGTATGTACGCGCACATCCCCGCGCACTTGAGAGTGAAGCCAGCCCTCGCCGGGCTGACGTGGAAAATAGACCTGTCTCTGAGGTGATCGTCCATTGTGTGTACTTACACGTGCTACGAGTACAACCTCCGTCTCCTCCCGTGGATGTTCAGAGCTGAGCACCGACAGTATGTACGCGCACATCCCCGCGCACTTGAGAGTGAAGCCAGCCCTCGCCGGGCTGACGTGGAAAATAGACCTGTCTCTGAGGTGAGCGTTCATTGTGTGTACTTACACGTGCTACGAGTATAACCTCCGTCTCCTCCCGTGGATGTTCAGAGCTGAGCACCGACAGTATGTACGCGCACATCCCCGCGCACTTGAGAGTGAAGCCAGCCCTCGCCGGGCTGACGTGGAAAATAGACCTGTCTCTGAGGTGAGCGTCCATTGTGTGTACTTACACGTGCTACGAGTACAACCTACGTCTCCTAACGTGGATGGTTACATTTCGGGGAATGCTCCCAGGAACTTCACGATCTGATCCCACCATCTCCTTTTCATCATAGGACGAGCAGACGTACGGCTCGGTACCATCCTTACCTCATTAGTATACCTTCTATTCGCACAAAACGTTTCAGTTCTACCTTTATAATAAGAACTGCTAAGGAGTGGAATACACTACCGTCGTCTGTCTTTCCTGAAAACTATAATCTGGGTCTCTTCAAGGCTAGAGTGAATAGGTGCCTTCTAGACCTTTGTGCTCCATCTTCGGCCACATCGTCACTTACCAACAGGTGAGATCGTGGACAAACAAAGGTCTATCATTGTTAAAAAATAAAACAATTAATAAATTTCGTAAAAATTAAAAAAACCCTCATCGCAATGAAACGGCTGAACCGATTTTGATCAAACATAGCTAAGGACACTCAAGACTAATACACCTTTCAAACAAAAAAAAACAAATAAATTCGGTTATCCGTCCGGGAGCTACGATGCCACAGACAGACACACACACAGACACGTTAAACTTCTAACACCTCGTCGTTTAATAAACATAGTCATAGCCAACTTAGGGATTAAACCAGCCCGTTATTACACCAGGGTATTTCCAGAAAGTGCTTCTAAACTTTCGATTCGAAGATTTGAATCCTACGTAAAGAATAATTTAATTAAGAAAGCGTATTACACACTACATGACTATGTTAGTGATAAAGCCGCGTGGCCTGATGTCGCTCTGCCCTTCGACACCTAATTTGTCAATGTGCAATGTCTGTACCTACATATAATTTATTATTGATGTGTTATTTATGAGTATATCAAGCGTAGAGTGTGCTGCCTTATGAACTTTTGCTGATTCTCTCTAGCATCTTACGTTTGACTGCCTACCTGAGGCTATTAAGTTGGTTTTCTTTTTTTAATCCCCGACGCAAAAACGACGGTGTGTTATAAGTTTGACGTGTCTGTGTGTGTGGGCATCGTTGCTCCCGAACGGATGAACCGTTTTTTGTTTTGAAAGATTAATTAGTCAGGAGTGTTCTTTGCTATGTTTAATCAAAATCGGTTCAGCCGTTTCATTGCGTTGAGGGATTTTTTTAATTTTTACATAATTTATTACTTGTTCTTTGAATCAGCTTCCACTTGTTCACTCGGCACCGCACAGGCGCTCTCCACCTTTCGGGTGTTCGTCCGGGGAAGTACTACCACCATACCTATATCTGCCGCAAAGCAGTAGTGCTCGCATTGCTGTGTTCCGGTTTTAAGGGTAAGGGTGCCGGTGAAATTACAGGCACATGAGACTTTTCATCTTTATGTCTCAGGGTGGCGGGCGCAGTGCAATGCCACATAGGGCGCGTCCTAGGTGCACGTGACCTATGATGTAATACACTGTTCATAGGCAGAGGTTACCGCTTAACATCAAGTGGGCCATCTGCATGTTCCGTCATTCATTTAGTATAAAAAAAAAACTCTTTTCTAGTGAAAAGTATTATTGACCTATATTGCCCCAATGCTGGGCAAAGGTCTCTTAAAAAACTTATTAAATAAATTTCGTTGTGTTTCAGCCAAGCAAACATCCAGTCTGAGACCGCTTCTCCACAGAGAAGCAAGGACATCCTTCGTCGCGATACGTACATAGTCCTCTCGCTGACGCTGACAGACGGACAGACGCTCACGTATCGGCTCTCTGTACAGAAGTTCCACGAACTAAGATACGTGGTCGCCGGAGCCCTTAAGAATGTTATTGTGTTGGAAAGGAGGAAATGTATGAGGAAAGACTGACATTGTACAAGGGCTAGGTCATAGAATTTAAATAAAAAAAAAACTGGACAATTTCACACAACATTATCTAGCCCCAAGCTAAGCAGAGCTTGTGTTATGGGTACTTGATATTGTACCCAATTGGGTGGTTGTGTTGGGGTTTAGTAGTAGTAGAGCTTTTTTGTGAAAGTGCTTGTCCGGGGAAGTACTACCATCATACGTATTTCTGCCGCAAAGCAGTAGTGCTCGCATTGTTGTGTTCCGGTTTGAAGGGTAAAGGTGCCGGTGAAATTACAGGCACATGAGACTTTTCATCTTTATGTCTCAGGGTGGCGGGCGCAGTGCAATACCACATAGGGCGCGTCCTAGGTGGACGTGACTTATGAGATAATGCACTGTTCATAGGCAGAGGGTACCGCTTAACATCAGATGGGCCATCTGCTTGACCCGTCATGCCAAGTAGTATAAAAAAAACGTAGCTACTTGTAATGACTGATAGGTGACATATACATGTTATGGTACACCTTATTTGTAATTATACTATTAAAACTTCCGTAAGTGTTATTCATATTACTAATGGAGACGTGAGCCAGGCCCATAAACGTACCAGTGTGGTGAAAGCCCGCATTAGTAACATTTTGTCATACAAATTGTAACATTCCATTGGGTCTTTGGTATTTCTTGATAACTGCACCAACATTTTTAATACGTTTGTCATTTGTCCACCAAATTAATAAATAAATTAAGGATGTAACGATACATCATTAATGAGGGCTTTTCATTTTCGAATTTAAAAAAAAGTAGTTCAATTTGGCTCTATAGATGGCGCTGACTCAAGTACGCTTGTCAAAATTAACAAATGCATTGTTTGTGCTTTTGTGTAATAGTAACAAAATACCATGAAAATATATCACTACGTTGTCGACTTTGACATTTCACTTTATTTTGAAAGTTCAAAGCAGCGCCATCTATTAGCGAATGATTTGAAACGTCCGTGAAAACCCCTCATTAGTGATGTAAGGATACATCAATTCGCAAATACAATACCGATTGTTATAGTAAATAATCAGCGATAGGTACCGATACCGATATCGGTGGCAAAAATAGTAAAAATAAAACTTTATTATGCATAGAAGTTACCAATATTTATCAGAGTCTAGAGAAGGTTGAAAACCAAAATGTCAAGTAAAACATTTATTTATATGAAATAATCAAGAATATGATCAAGCAATCAAAGCGCTAATTGAGAAAGTAATTATTATAAATAATCAAGAATATGATCAAGCAATCAAAGCGCAAATTGAGAAAGTAATTATTATAAATAATCAAGAATATGATCAAGCAATCAAAGCTCTAATTGAGAAAGTAATTATTATAAATAATCAAGAATATGATCAAGCAATCAAAGCTCTAATTGAGAAAGTAATTATTATAAATAATCAAGAATATGATCAAGCAATCAAAGCGCTAATTGAGAAAGTAATTATTATAAATAATCAAGAATATGATCAAGCAATCAAAGCGCTAATTGAGAAAGTAATTATTATAAATAATCAAGAATATGATCAAGCAATCAAAGCGCAAATTGAGAAAGTAATTATTATAAATAATCAAGAATATGATCAAGCAATCAAAGCGCAAATTGAGAAAGTAATTATTATAAATAATCAAGAATATGATCAAGCAATCAAAGCGCAAATTGAGAAAGTAATTATTATAAATAATCAAGAATATGATCAAGCAATCAAAGCGCTAATTGAGAAAGTAATTATTATAAATAATCAAGAATATGATCAAGCAATCAAAGCGCTAATTGAGAAAGTAATTATTATAAATAATCAAGAATATGATCAAGCAATCAAAGCGCTAATTGAGAAAGTAATTATTATAAATAATCAAGAATATGATCAAGCAATCAAAGCGCTAATTGAGAAAGTAATTATTATAAATAATCAAGAATATGATCAAGCAATCAAAGCGCTAATTGAGAAAGTAATTATTATTACACAAAGTTACATTATTATTACATTATTATTACACAATAATCAAGAATATGATCAAGCAATCAAAGCGCTAATTGAGAAAGTAATTATTATTACACAAAGTTACATTATTATTACACAAAGTTACATTATTATTACATTATTATTACACAATAATCAAGAATATGATCAAGCAATCAAAGCGCTAATTGAGAAAGTAATTATTATATATAATCAAGAATATGATCAAGCAATCAAAGCGCTAATTGAGAAAGTAATTATTATAAATAATCAAGAATATGATCAAGCAATCAAAGCGCTAATTGAGAAAGTAATTATTATTACACAAAGTTACATTATTATTACATTATTATTACACAATAATCAAGAATATGATCAAGCAATCAAAGCGCTAATTGAGAAAGTAATTATTATAAATAATCAAGAATATGATCAAGCAGTCAAAGCGCTAATTGAGAAAGTAATTATTATAAATAATCAAGAATATGATCAAGCAATCAAAGCGCAAATTGAGAAAGTAATTATTATAAATAATCAAGAATATGATCAAGCAATCAAAGCGCTAATTGAGAAAGTAATTATTATTACACAAAGTTACATTATTATTACATTATTATTACACAATAATCAAGAATATGATCAAGCAATCAAAGCGCTAATTGAGAAAGTAATTATTATAAATAATCAAGAATATGATCAAGCAATCAAAGCGCTAATTGAGAAAGTAATTATTATAAATAATCAAGAATATGATCAAGCAATCAAAGCGCTAATTGAGAAAGTAATTATTATAAATAATCAAGAATATGATCAAGCAATCAAAGCGCAAATTGAGAAAGTAATTATTATAAATAATCAAGAATATGATCAAGCAATCAAAGCGCTAATTGAGAAAGTAATTATTATAAATAATCAAGAATATGATCAAGCAATCAAAACGCTAATTGAGAAAGTAATTATTATAAATAATCAAGAATATGATCAAGCAATCAAAGCGCAAATTGAGAAAGTAATTATTATAAATAATCAAGAATATGATCAAGCAATCAAAGCGCTAATTGAGAAAGTAATTATTATAAATAATCAAGAATATGATCAAGCAATCAAAGCGCTAATTGAGAAAGTAATTATTATAAATAATCAAGAATATGATCAAGCAATCAAAGCGCTAATTGAGAAAGTAATTATTATAAATAATCAAGAATATGATCAAGCAATCAAAGCGCTAATTGAGAAAGTAATTATTATTACACAAAGTTACATTATTATTACATTATTATTACACAATAATCAAGAATATGATCAAGCAATCAAAGCGCTAATTGAGAAAGTAATTATTATTACACAAAGTTACATTATTATTACACAAAGTTACATTATTATTACATTATTATTACACAATAATCAAGAATATGATCAAGCAATCAAAGCGCTAATTGAGAAAGTAATTATTATATATAATCAAGAATATGATCAAGCAATCAAAGCGCTAATTGAGAAAGTAATTATTATAAATAATCAAGAATATGATCAAGCAATCAAAGCGTTAATTGAGAAAGTAATTATTATTACACAAAGTTACATTATTATTACATTATTATTACACAATAATCAAGAATATGATCAAGCAATCAAAGCGCTAATTGAGAAAGTAATTATTATTACACAAAGTTACATTATTATTACATTATTATTACACAATAATCAAGAATATGATCAAGCAATCAAAGCGCTAATTGAGAAAGTAATTATTATTACACAAAGTTACATTATTATTACATTATTATTACACAATAATCAAGAATATGATCAAGCAATCAAAGCGCTAATTGAGAAAGTAATTATTATTACACAAAGTGGTAAAGTAAGACGCAAAAAAAAAATTAAATAAAGAATTTGAATTTGATGCAGTCAGTATTTAAAGTTACTTTTCTTAGATTTTTGTTAAGAAAACATAGTTTGTTCAAAGTATTAGCAGATAATCTGTTATACGCTAATCTGTTGTATACAGGGTAATCTGTTATACGCTAATCTGTTGTATACAGGGTAATCTGTTATACGCTAATCTGTTGTATACAGGGTAATCTGTTATACGCTAATCTGTTGTATACAGGGTAATCTGTTATACGCTAATCTGTTGTATACAGGGTAATCTGTTATACGCTAATCTGTTGTATACAGGGTGTAACATAATATCCCTATAAGCCCGGCGAGGGGGTATTCTACACATCATGGCGAAAAACTTTAGTTCTGCTACTTTTTAAATTTCGTAGTTTTTCATTCATGAAACGCCTCGCAAAAATCATGAAATGTACCTAACACAATATGAGGCAGACCCACGTAAAGTACCGTAACGAATCGTAACGTCCTCGTCGTCGTTTCGTATGAGGTAGTGCTGGCCTCTGGTGTCAGAGTTTGTCAAGCCGCCCGAGGGCCTCTGACATGGCTTATCGACTGCTATTAATCAATAACAGCCGGGACCGACAGCTTAACGTGCCCTCCGAAGCACAGAGCGATGGTGAGCACGTCCTCATGTTGTGCTACGTACATTTTTGGAGGAATTACAGGATTTTCTGGCGACGTTTTATGATTTTTGCGAGGCATTTCATGAATGAAAAACTTCGAAATTTAAAAGTCGTAGAACTAAAGTTATTCGCCATTATGTGTAGAATACCTCCTCCCCGGGCTTATAGGGATATTATGTTACACCCTGTATAATCGGCGATGCCTGATATATGGGTATCGGAATCGTTACATCCCTAAAATTTATTGTTATTTTTACTATTTAAGACGCTATGTTAAAATTTTGGAGTCGTTTCGTTACATGCTCACTCATTATCAGTAAAGGTTACAAACTTGATGTTAATACAGTAATTACTTGAGGATGTAATCTAAATAAATTATAGACTAGAAACACGATTCGCGAAACTTTTCTCCATAGCTTTATTTTTTGAAATTGGCTCTTCTAAAGCCCTTTTTAGGTCCCTCCTTCGACTAGAGAAAGTATTAAGCATATTTTTGTATTCAGTAGGTAATCACGTTACTTACATTAATTATAGATAATTTATTTGTATATTTGCTACTTTAGAAGCAAAACGAAGTTTTATCATTTGTCGCTTACGTCAGTTACTTCCGAGTGGCAAAAATCTATACCTCACCTTTTCCCGGGTTCAAGTGAGCAATAGCGCTGTCACTGTCTTACAGCTATTGTTTTCTGGCTAGACTCCGCCCATTCGGTATTTTAACATATCGCCTTAAGTAATAAATATAAGAAGAAAAATAATTTGTTATGTTCCAGTTATATCATGACGATTGTCTATTGGTGCTAGGTACAAAATAAAATAGGTATATAGTTACAACGAAACAGTTTGTTGTAACCGTATTGTTTTTAGGGTTCCGTAACCAAAGGGTAAAACGGGACCCTATTATTAAGGCTCGGCTGTCCGTCTGTCTGTCTGTCTGTCTGTCACCAGGCTGTATGAACCGTGATAGTTAGACAGTTGAAATTTTCACAGATAATGTATTTCTGTTGCCGCTATAACAACAACTACTTAGAAACAGAATAACATAAATATTTAAAAGGGCTCCCATACAACGAACGTGATTTTTTGCAGTTTTTATAAATAATGGTATGGAGCCCTTCGTGCGCGAGTCCGACTCGCACTTGGCCTGTTTTTTAGATTGTAATGTAAAGAAAATACGTCCTAAGAGTTATTTTTAAAATAAAACTGAAAATTAATAAATAGGTACTGATTTTTTTTATCAAAACTATGTACATTTTACTAAACTAGTTGCTTATTGAGATACATACTCCCTCATCTACACTCATATTATAAAGAGGAAACATTTGTATTTTTGTGTGTGTGTTTGTTTGTAATGAATTAACTCAACAACTATATTGCCGATTTCAAAAATTCTTTCACCATTGGAAAGCTACATTCACCCTGAGTGACATAGGCTACATGGGGGGGGAGGATAGGGGGGGGGGACTGTTTTCATCCTGAACTACCCGTGCGAAGCCGGGACGAGGCGCTAGTATATAATAATAATAATTTTAGTAGTAGTAGAGCTTTTTTGTGAAAGAGTTCGCCCGGGGAAGTACTACCACCATACCTATTTCTGCTGCAAAGAAGTAGTGCTCGCATTGCTGTGTCCCGGTTTGAAGGGTAAGGGTGCCGGTGAAATTACAGGCATATGAGACTTTTCATCTTTATGTCTCAGGGTGGCGGGCGCAGTGCAATGCCACATAGGGTGCGTCCTAGGTGGACGTGACCTATGAGGTAATGCACTGTTCATAGGCAGAGGTTACCGCTTAACATCAGGTGGGCCATCTGCTCGTTCCGTCATTCAAGTAAAAAAAATAGTGACAGCTGTAGTGTGGCTCTTCGTTGCGGCGTGAACTTCAAACCGTATTGTGTTTGCTCTTCGACGCTAAGGAGTGGAATACACTACCGTCGTCTGTCTTTCCTGAAAACTATAATCTGTGTCTCTTCAAGGCTAGAGTGAATAGGTGCCTTCTAGACCTTTGTGCTTATCTTCGGCCACATCGTCACTTACCAACAGGTGAGACCGTGCTCAAACAAAGGTATATCAATGTCAAAAAAAAAAAGAATTTGCGGAGTCAAGAGCACATGAATTCTCCTCAAATATTATACACACACACATCTAGCGATTTCGGTATTTTCAGCAACAAGTCAAGCATGTGCATTCAGAAAGTGCCATTTGGTGAAGTGGAACTGATGAAGAAGACCAGAGATGGCCATTGGATCTACTCAATGATAAGTATTTCACGGGTGGCGATAAGGGTGACTTTTCGATATCCGATTGAGCTGAAATTTGACATACCTGTCAAGTTCCGATGACAATACAATATGATGGTGAGTGACAGCGAGCTGATCCGATGATGGAGACGGAAGGTGGACAACGGAACTCCTCGATGGATAATAGTAGACTGGCCGTGTTTAGGCTCATTGTGATCAGCACACGGTTACGATCACTAATATTATAGAATCTTGTATTGGGGAAAAATTCCTAGCTTTCAAGCAGGGTTGGAATTTTTTTTTTTTTTTTTTTCAAAAATAACCATACTTTGATTTTGATCTGAAGCCCAATTCTCTTATTTGTAACCACACTGCAAGTTGACCGAAACGAGATTGTATTGTAAATTGACTGAAAAATTGGTATTCTGCTCCCTCTTAACAACAATATAATCTACTTTCAGTTCTTGCGACCATATATTAGAGTAGGATAGTGCTATATAATAATTGTAAAGAGTGAAAGAGAGAATTCTCAGAACTTTGAAACATTCAAGTTACAGTCACATTTCGATATAATCACATTCCGCGTTGTATTGTCAGGTGAGCAGAATACCATTTTTGACGTTTGTGTCATCGACACTAGATCGTAACATGATCAGAACTTTAATTTGACTATTTTTTATTACGATAATTATTACGGCTTCTGCTAACAAAAAAAAATGTTTAAAAACAATTTATATTATTTATTTTTTTAGTATTTTAAACACATTTCGCAATTTAATTAATGCTTTTTTGAGCATTCTTATAATAGATTGGTCTGTATTTGTATATTTCGGCGGATACATAGGACGCGCCCTATGTGGAATTGCACTGCGGCCGCCACCCTGAGACATAAAGATGAAAAGTCTCATGTGTCTGTAATTTCACCGGCACCCTTACCCTTCAAACCGGAACACAGCAATGCGAGCACTACTGCTTTGCGGCAGAAATAGGTATGGTGGTAGTACTTCCCCGGACGAACTCTTTCACAAAAAAGCTCTACTACTACTAAAACCTAGTTATATTAACTCCACTGGCAGCACAAAAACGGGCTGGCTCAATGGATTCGGACGGGAACATCCCTTTCGCAAAATGTCCCGCATGCTCAAAACGGCCCGTTTTCGAAATGTCCCTTTCTTAAAACGGCCCTTTCTTAAAACGTCCCTTTCTTAAAACGGCCCTTTCTTAAAATGTCCCTTTCTCAAAACGGCCCTTTCCTAACACGTCCCTTTCTCAAAACGGCCCTTTCTTAAAACGTCCCTTCCTTAAAACGTCCCTTTCTCAAAACGGCCCTTTCTTAAAATCCTCATTGGTGATGACGTCTGGTGTTTCCCACGTGACCATCGTCTCGGAGTGGCGTGCCTCTCTTAATTTGAAGGGTGGAGGGTCGTCAGCTTGTTTTAACACTGAAAAAGAAAAAAACCAGTAAGAAACCTCTAGGTCAGGGGTTCCCAAACTTATTTTGACTACTGCCCACTTTGAGAATAAATTATTTTTTAGCGCCCCCATTTTTTCACCTACTTAAAAACCACTATTCTTATTCTTATACTTCAAATTAAATTAATTATTGCGAGCTATATTAGCATTAACATGATTAAACATGCACAAATCGGGTTTACTGGGTAACAAAAACTTGTTAAAACATGTTTAATGTCTATTATCTACGAAAATGACCTATCTAGGAATACTAATAACTATTAAATTGCGATGATTTGACGCCCCCATTTTTTTCTGGGTCTCTTACCGCCCCCCTTTAGGCATGCAGCGCCCACAAGGGGGCGTTATCGCCCACTTTGGGAACCCCTGCTCTAGGTCTATCGATCTTCATGCATGGAGAGTTCCGAGCCTCGACTCTGCAAAGACAAGCAACGCGCAACGTTCAGTTTTTCCCCTGAGGGGGATTCTAGTGGAATAAGTTTTTTTGTTAGATTCCTCTTTTCCCCCCTAAGGAGGATTTTCAGGGGGGAATAGTGGAATAAGCCTACACGGGCATGTGGTGTACACTACACGGATTTTAGTATAGAGAAATCGAAGAGACCCCTAGCAAGAACCTTGAGAACCAAAAAAAAAAAAAAAAAACTCGTACAAAAATCCATGAAGTGTACACCACACGGCCGTGTAAGTTGCTTGTCAAAGCAGACTATCCCCTCTGGCCGAGAGGTGAGGTTCTTCGGACGCCTGACACGAGACACCGCGCAGTTGCGTCATACGTCGCCGTCTACACGTGTGCATTAAAGTAACATAAAGTGTTTTTTATATGTATGTTAGTTTTAAAGGTATTTATGTTGGTATGGGCTTATTGTTTAGGTTTAGTACAGTTCCCAGTAAGCCTGAAATAAATATATTGAATTTAATTTAATTTAGAGACATTTGATTGTGAGCATAAACAGTACAAGTGGTTGTTTCCAAAATTGAACACCATTTGGAAACCACACAGCTCTTTCCTGAGTATGAACACCTTTTTGAAACTCACAAGCAGTATTATTTATTTATTTATTTATTTTTAATTAGTAAGGTATGGTACACATAGTCAGTGGGTAAGTACGAAAACGTGAGTTTTTATTTTTATTTTTTACTTATCTGGAATACCGGTTAAATGGGGGCTAAAGTTTATCCAATGTACCAGGCTAGCAGAAAAATGCAGGAGTTATCGAGACCTATGTGGATAACACCGCGGGGCCAGGAAATGCGAAGACTTTTCATCAAATGTACCAGGCGAGCAGCAGAATGCAGGAGTAATTTGGTAACCGAATATCCTATCCTAATTACTCTTTCAAGTAAAAACTACTACTGGATGGATTTAGATGAAATTTGGAATAGAGATAACTGGCCTCTGGAATAACACATAGGCACATTTTTATCCCGATATTCACACGGGATCGAGACTTACGCGTGTGAAACTAACTTCACCCGCGTAAGTCTAATAATACTAGCTTAGTAATACTCGCCTGCTTAATAATCCTGCGCAGACGAAGTCGCGGGTTACAGCTAGTATAATATATATAAATAATTCAATAAATAACATGAGACAGATGAACTCACTCTTGTTTGTGTGTGTGGACGCGCCAGGCGTGCGCGCGGAGTGCGTCGCGGCTGCTGTAGCGGCGCCGACAGAGCGCGCAGGCGTGCGCGCGCGGCGCGTCGTGCGCCGTGCTCGCGTGCGCGGCGAGCGACGCCGGCGTGAAGAAGCGCATCGCGCATTGCGCGCACGCGTGCCTGTAACCGAGTTCCCTAGAGAGCGCGCGTATTGAAGATACCCTGCCCTGTTGTTAGAACCCTTATTTTATTTTATTTTATTTGCTTCTTTATTGCCCATAAAACACAAGGAAATTGTACAAACGGAGGACTTAATGCTAAGCAGCATTTTCTGCCAGTCATCCATGAGGATGATACATTAAGGTTTGCGTGCTCAAAACGGAGTTCCGTCTAAATAAATTGTTAAAAATACATTTATTTATTAACTAGCGACTCGCCCCGGCTTCGCACGGGTAGCCCCGTTGAACCCCCCCCCCCCCCCCCCCCCCCCGCCTCCTACCTTTCCCCCTATTTCAATCTCCTGGTTCTAAGCTACCTCCCGAACAATTTTCATCCAAATCCGTCCAGCTGTTTCCAGAACCTTCTAGAAGTTTTGGTTGAGTTTCAGGTCAAGTTGACCTCATTCTAAACCGTCTTTCTCTAAACCTTAACCGCGCAGCCCAAAACCCAAACCACAGATTACTTAATAGTTACTACGCCCAAACCTTCTAAACCGTTTTTCTCTAAACCTTAACCGCGCAGCCCAAAACCCGAACCTTCTTCATGGATGGGAGGGCTGGGGCTACCCGACGGTTAAAGCTTTTTTGGGCTGCATTGGTTCGTTTTTGAGTTTTATCGGCACGCACATTTTATCAACTTAGTTTTATTAATATAATATTTATATAATGATGACAAGAAATTACACTAATGACACTGTAGCAGTGTATGTACTACAGATAATGACAATAATATAGCTTAGAAACTCATTTACCTTAAAACATATACATACCTATAACATACAACATAATTATAACTTAAAGAAAGACTCTTCCCGCCATTTTCGAAAAGAGACGTTGTCTACTTTTATTTTATTTCTTTTCCTAGTGTTTTCTTGAGTTATTTTGTGTTATTTTGGTGGCATTTTAACTAATGTAGCTCGTTTAAAAAGCACAAGTGTAGTGAAATGAAATGGAAGTGAATTGCGTGACTTTTGAAATTGGTGGAAATTGTCTACCAAAGTTTTAGTAAAATAGACCACCGTTTTACTAAAACATGCCTCGACTGTGACTTTGACGACTTGTAAAATTGACCACCGTTTTACTAAAACATGACTCGACTGTGACTTTGACGACTTGTAAAATTGACCACCGTTTTACTAAAACATGACTCGACTGTGACTTTGACGACTTGTAAAATTGACCACCGTTTTACTAAAACATGACTCGACTGTGACTTTGACGACTTGGAAGGAGTGTAAAGTTGCGAAATAAATTGAAAATACAATATAGTGAAAATACAGATATTTGAAAATGGCAAATGAACAGGCCGTGCGGCGCCAATTATAAAGAAAAAAAAACTTAAAGAAAAAAAAGGAGAAAAAATGAAAAGAAGAAGAAGAGAATGCATGCTTCTTAGCATTAAGCTCGCCTGTGTACATTGTTTGTTTAGTGCAATAAAGAATATTATATTCTATTCTATAATCATGCTTATGTAGTATCCATGACGGTATAATAGTATGGAGTGAGTGCTAAAATAGCATAGAGTGTTCCTTCTTACTCCTATCCTAGAAGATAGCTTGCTATCCTATGTTAGAGAGAAACAAATATATTGTCACACGACAGTCGTTTTTCCGTTCCGTACCCTGAATATTGGCACCATGCATATACATCTTCCTAGATTGTTACCATGAATGTACTAGTAATTTGACATTTGGCCTGGTACGACTTAAACAAATAAGAACAGTTAGATTTATGCTTGTCTCATTCCAACACATGAATACATTCATATAAAAGAATGAGACTGGTATAATCGCTAACGTTTCGTTTTTAGCCTTAGTTCCATGCCTTTAGTCCATCTTCCTAGGTAGTATCCAAGGAGAAGGGTATCGTCGTTACCCCGGATATTGTTTTTACAAGCTTTATATTAACTTGCAATGTATGTCCGGGTGGAATCTTGCAACTGAATTTTAAAGCAGTTATCCTAAACCGATTGAGCTGAAATTTGGCATACCTGTCAAGTTCCGATGACAATACCATATTATGATGGAAGACCAGCGTTGGTTGCTAGCTTGCTGTCAACCAACTCATGCTGAGGCAGAGACATTTTGGTACTTGAGTTACAGCTCGTACCTTCATATCTGTTTCTTCTTAGTTTAATACGTGTTTCTGTGTAGCTCATGTACCTACCTACATAATATATTTATTTATTTTATTTATTTTATTTATTTTATTTATTTTATTTAAAGGAGAACCAACAGCTTACATATATTAGAACACACATTAAGATAGCATTAGAGAGCCAATTAAAGGTTCTCACGAATAGAAACAGTGACGATACAATCATCACCATTATTATATTATATAAAACTATACGGCAAAAACTAACGAATAAATGGATAATTTAACAGATTACATATACAGTGGAAAATAAGTTACAGTTTAAATAAACATAATAGATATAAAGTAGATATATTATACGGTCACTAAACATCGTCATCATCAGCTGCGAAGAATTCTCTGCTCAGCCGCAGTCTCGCTGAGGAGACGCTAGTGGCAAAGAGGTCAAAGTCTGCTTGCTTACTTAGTTTATTAAAGTTGTCACTTGCTCGCAATAAATATGATTTTTTTCTGTAATTGGTTGATACTATTGGCACATGCAATGGAGCTAAAAATCTGGTTTGAATAAGTGGAACATTTATGTTAATCTTATGTAAAATTTCAGGGCAATCAATGACATTACTCGTTAACTTTAATAAAAATACAATGTCAGCTATTTCACGTCTTTTGGAAAGCGGTAGAAGATGATTTTTTTTACAAAGATTATAATAGTCATCATGAGAATATGGAATCCGCAGACGATAACAGAGATACTTAAGAAACTTGGTCTGAAGCCGCTCAATTCTCGAAATGTACGTGTCATAGCAAGGGTTCCAGATCTGCGATGCGTATTCAAGGTTACTCCGAACAAATGTGCAATACAAGATTATAAAAGTTTTAGCTCGTTTGAAGTCACGTGATGCGCGCATGATGAACCCAAGAGCTCTTGATGCTTTAGCGACAATGGACTCAATATGGTCATCGAAAAGAAGTTTAGAGTCGTGAATTATCCCAAGATCTCTGACTACACTGACTTTTTCAAGAAGTTGGCCTTTTAGCGTGTAAGATGTTTGAGTTATTAGTTTTTTACGGGTGAAAGTTACTACGGAACATTTACTAGGATTAAGATCAAGTTTATTGCGGGTACAATATAAGTCAAGGCGTACTAAGTCTGCTTGAAGGTTCTCAATGTCAAAAGTGGATTGAATGGTGCTAAATATTTTCATATCATCAGCGAAGCATAATAATTGGCTGTTAAGAAAACATTCAGAGATATCATTCACAAATATTAAGAAAAGTAAGGGCCCCAACAATGAACCTTGTGGGACCCCGCTGGGTATGCGAACCCATCTAGAGATGTAGTTATTGACCACAACCGCTTGAGACCTGTTGTCTATGTATGAAGAGAACCATCTGAGGAGATCACCTCGTATACCAATGAGTTCTAGTTTGGATAATAGGAGCCTGTGATCTATCCTATCGAAACATTTACTATAGTCCGTATAGACCACATCAACCTGTTTACCCGAGTTCATAGCGTCAGTTAAATAGTCATTAAAAAGGACCAGGTTGGAGACAGTTGAGCGGCCTCTCAGAAACCCATGTTGATTTGGTATAAAAATGGTACGCAACGCAGAGTAGACTTGATCATAGACGACCCTTTCAAAAACTTTTGCTATGATGCACAGTTTGGAAATCGGTCTGTAGTTAATAACCTCAGACTTAGAACCCTTCTTATGAACCGGTGTTATGAGGGCCGACTTCCAGATGTTAGGGAAAGTACATGCTGAGAGCGATTTCTGAAAGAGTAGGCTAATTGGTACGGCCAAGGTTTCGGCACAGTTTATAATAAATATGGGGCTCACGTGATCCGGACCAGCCGACTTAGATGGGTCTAGTTTCAAAAGATGCTTAGCAACGCTATCAACATCAATATAAATTCTACCTAAATCAGCAACTTGCGATGGTGGTGATTCATTAATACATGCAACATCAGGACTATTAGAGTCCTTGCATAGGAAAGTGGAGTAAAAATACTTAGAAAAAGAGTCACAGATTGATTCACCAGATGTAGCTACCGTGTCATGATACTTCATGCAATTAGGTATGCCACCTGACTTAGAACGTGATTTAATAAATGACCAGAACTGCTTTGGACTCTTTTCAATAGAGTTCTCTATCGTAGTCAAGTACTGCTCATAGCATCGGTCTTCTAACGTTTTAGCCCTATCACGTAACAGTTTAAAAATTTCAAGGTTCGCCCTATTTCCATAGGTTTTAGATTTAGATAGGTACTTAAACTTTTCCTTAAGAAGCTTCTTGAGCGCCGGCGTGAACCAGATCGGATATGAATCATTCCTTACATATTTTGAAGGTATATACTTATATTTCAAGCTGTTTAGGATACCATAAAACAAATCAATGGATTCCTCAAGTGATTTAGAAGATAATTCAGATACCCAGTCGGTCTCCCTAATTATTAAATTAATTGAATCATAATCCCCCTTATTATAAAGATACTTTAGATAAGCTTGAGGCTTTAAGTTAGGAAGATTACAGAAATTGACGCCGATAACAAGTGCTTTGTGGTTAGGATCAATCGGTACTAATGGCTCATTGCATTCAGACACCGAAATTTCATCATTTGAAAGCGCGAGATCAAGAATCCTACCGTAAATATTTTTAACAGCACTAAATTGATGCAGATCCTGTGTATGCAATTCATCGATGAGTAGGTGTTCATCACTACTAGACATATTGGATGGAGTTAAAAATAGGTTATCACTAGATACCCATTTAATGCCACTAAGGTTAAAGTCGCCGAGCACAATCAATTTATCTGACGGGTTAGATAGAACTAAAATGTTTAGCTGAGATAGGAAATTATGTAATTGGGTTGAAAAAGAGTGACCTAGATTCTGCGCACACAGATAAACACTACAAATATGAATATTCATAGGCAGACTATTCGGCTGTCTTACTTGAATGGTTATCCACAAATCCTCCGCAGATGAGCAAAAAGAGACCTGAGGCGTAACATGAATATCCTTCCGCACGGCAATAAGCACCCCCCCGCCCAGCGACTGACTAGTCAACTCATAATCGCGATCCCGTCCGATAATATAAATACTTTTTTTTTTTTTTTTTTATACTACTTGGATGACGGAACAAGCAAGAGGCCCACCTGATGTTAAGCGGTAACCTCTGCCTATGAACAGTGCATTACCTCAAAGGTCACGTCCACCTAGGACGCGCCCTATGTTTGTAGTCACTAGTAAGTTTTGTTTGATATATCGTACTAAGTAGAATCTTTTGTTAATTTTAAGCTGTGTAGACCTTTTTCGCCATAACTTTGTAGCATCATTTATTGTATAAATAACAGCGATTTACAGAATTAAATAAAATAAATTAAAATTAAAATGATGATGACAGCGACCTGATCTGATGATGGAGACGGAAGGTGGACAACGGAACTCCTCGATGGATAATAGTAGACTGGCTGTGTTTAGGCTCATTGTGATCAGCACACGGTTACGATCACTAATTTTATAAAAACTTGTATTCAAAAATATATTTTTCACATAAAACTTATTCTACTTACTTGTAGGCGGAAGAGTCTCGATGTCTTTTTGCTTTCTTGAAATGCAACCGGAGACTTTCCTGAGAACGCACAAACAATAAGGGACTGAGTACTAAACCAATACTTATCAACATCTACACTAATATTATAAAGAGGAAAGATTTGTATTTCTGTGTGTGTGTTTGTAATGAATAAAAAGAAAGAAAAAAAAGAGAAAAAAAAAAAGAAAAAAGAGTTCGTCCGGGGAAGTACTGCCACCATACCTATTTCTGCCGCAAAGCAGTAGTGCTCGCATTGCTGTGTTCCAGTTTGAAGGGTAAGGGTGCCGGTGAAATTACAGGCACATGAGACTTTTCATATTTATGTCTCAGGGTGGCGGGCGCACTGCAATGCCACATAGGGCGCGTCCTAGGTGGACTTGACCTATGAGGTAATGCACTGTTTATAGGCAGAGGTTACCGCTTAACATCAGGTGGGCCATCTGCTTGCTACGCCATTCCAGTAGTAATAAAAAAAAAAAAAAAAAAAAACTACAGGGCCGATTTCAAAAATTCTTTCACCATTGGAAAGCTACATTCACCCTGAGTGACATAGGCTACATGGGGGGGTATAGGACGGGGGATTGCTGTTTTTCATCCTGAAACTACCTGCGCGAAGCCGGGACGAGTCCCTAATTTATTATAAACAGGAAAGATTTGATTGTTTGTTTGTGTGCATTGAATAGGCCCCGAAACTACTGAACCGATTTAAAAATTATTTCACTTATGGGAAGCTACACTATCCCCGGGTGACATAGGATATATATCAAAATCGGATATCGTATTTTCAAAAAAATTAAGGGTCCTTACTAAAACTACAATAATGTAAACCAAGGTGTAAAAAAATGCGCTTCCAAAAGTAGTGATGATAGAATAAAGTAAAAATGGATAAACAAAAACAACACTACATTATCGCAGAGTGCTATAGGATATGGTTTATTAGCTAACGCCCGCGGCTACGCTCGCGTTATTTGTGGCTCCACTCCGTAACGGTTACGCGGATTTTGATGGCATTTGGTATGTGGATGGATACGGGGGGGTAGGAGGGGGGGGGGGGGCTGTTTTTCATCCTGAAACTACCCGTGCGAAGCCGGGGCGAGTCGCTAGTATACAATATATTTAGATCTATCGAGTGTCACGTCGCACGCGCACGGCGTGCCGCAGTGAACAGGGACTCACGTTGGATTTGAACTGCGCGTCGCACTCCACGCAGTAGTAGTCGCGGCGCTCGTGCACGCGCGACACGTGACGCCGCAGCAGAGTGTCACGTCGCACGCGCACGGCGTGCCGCAGTGAACAGGGACTCACGTTGGATTTGAACTGCGCGTCGCCCTCCACGCAGTAGTAGTCGCGGCGCTCGTGCACGCACGACACGTGACGCCGCAGCAGAATGTCACGTCGCACGCGCACCGCGTGCCGCAGTGAACAGGGACTCACGTTGGATTTGAACTGCGCGTCGCCCTCCACGCAGTAGTAGTCGCGGCGCTCGTGCACGCACGACACGTGACGCCGCAGCAGAATGTCACGTCGCACGCGCACGGCGTGCCGCAGTGAACAGGGACTCACGTTGGATTTGAACTGCGCGTCGCACTCCACGCAGTAGTAGTCGCGTTGCTCGTGCACGCGCGACACGTGACGCCGCAGCAGAGTGTCACGTCGCACGCGCACGGCGTGCCGCAGTGAACAGGGACTCACGTTGGATTTGAACTGCGCGTCGCACTCCACGCAGTAGTAGTCGCGGCGCTCGTGCACGCGCGACACGTGACGCCGCAGCAGCGAGTGGTACACGAATGTGACGTCACACTGAGCGCATTGCAGCCGCGACGACTTGTCGTGTCTCCTGCAAATATATACACAGACATTATAACCAATAAAGTAATAAGTGAATACTCACACGGTGTGCACTGGTAATAAGTGAATACTCACACGGTGTGCACTGGTAATAAGTGAATACTCACACGGTGTGCACTGGTAATAAGTGAATACTCACACGGTGTGCACTGGTAATAAGTGAATACTCACACGGTGTGCACTGGTAATAAGTTAATACTCACACGGTGTGCACTGGTAATAAGTTAATACTCACACGGTGGGCACTGGTAATAAGTGAATACTCACACGGTGTACACTGGTAATAAGTGAATACTCACACGGTGTACACTGGTAATAAGTGAATACTCACACGGTGTGCACTGGTAATAAGTGAATACTCACACACAGGTACTGAACATACTCACATGGTGTGCACTCGCAGCGAGTCTATGCTCTTGAACAGTTTCCCACACTTGTCGCACGCGTGAGGCTCCGCCGACGCGTGACTCTTGACGTGACGCTGCATCACAGTGCGTTTACTGAACATACTCACATGGTGTGCACTCGCAGCGAGTCTATGCTCTTGAACAGTTTCTCACACTTGTCGCACGCGTGAGGCTCCGCCGACGCGTGACTCTTGACGTGACGCTGCATCACAGTGCGTTTACTGAACATACTCACATGGTGTGCACTCGCAGCGAGTCTATGCTCTTGAACAGTTTCCCACACTTGTCGCACGCGTGAGGCTCCGCCGACGCGTGACTCTTGACGTGACGCTGCATCACAGTGCGTTTACTGAACATACTCACATGGTGTGCACTCGCAGCGAGTCTATGCTCTTGAACAGTTTCCCACACTTGTCGCACGCGTGAGGCTCCGCCGACGCGTGACTCTTGACGTGACGCTGCATCACAGTGCGTTTACTGAACATACTCACATGGTGTGCACTCGCAGCGAGTCTATGCTCTTGAACAGTTTCCCACACTTGTCGCACGCGTGAGGCTCCGCCGACGCGTGACTCTTGACGTGACGCTGCATCACAGTGCGTTTACTGAACATACTCACATGGTGTGCACTCGCAGCGAGTCTATGCTCTTGAACAGTTTCCCACACTTGTCGCACGCGTGAGGCTTCGCCGACGCGTGACTCTTTACGTGACGCTGCATCACAGTGCGTTTACTGAACATACTCACATGGTGTGCACTCGCAGCGAGTCTATGCTCTTGAACAGTTTCCCACACTTGTCGCACGCGTGTGGCTCCACCCACGCGTGACTCTTGACGTGACGCTGCATCACAGTGCGTTTACTGAACATACTCACATGGTGTGCACTCGCAGCGAGTCTATGCTCTTGAACAGTTTCCCACACTTGTCGCACGCGTGTGGCTCCACCGACGCGTGACTCTTGACGTGACGCTGCATCACAGTGCGTTTACTGAACATACTCACATGGTGTGCACTCGCAGCGAGTCTATGCTCTTGAACAGTTTCCCACACTTGTCGCACGCGTGTGGCTCCACCGACGCGTGACTCTTGACGTGACGCTGCATCACAGTGCGTTTACTGAACATACTCACATGGTGTGCACTCGCAGCGAGTCTATGCTCTTGAACAGTTTCCCACACTTGTCGCACGCGTGTGGCTCCACCGACGCGTGACTCTTGACGTGACGCTGCATCACAGTTCGTTTACTGAACATACTCACATGGTGTGCACTCGCAGCGAGTCTATGCTCTTGAACAGTTTCCCACACTTGTCGCACGCGTGTGGCTCCACCGACGCGTGACTCTTGACGTGACGCTGCATCACAGTGCGTTTACTGAACATACTCACATGGTGTGCACTCGCAGCGAGTCTATGCTCTTGAACAGTTTCCCACACTTGTCGCACGCGTGTGGCTCCACCGACGCGTGACTCTTGACGTGACGCTGCATCACAGTGCGTTTACTGAACATACTCACATGGTGTGCACTCGCAGCGAGTCTATGCTCTTGAACAGTTTCCCACACTTGTCGCAAGCGTGTGGCTCCACCGACGCGTGACTCTTGACGTGACGCTGCATCACAGTGCGTTTACTGAACATACTCACATGGTGTGCACTCGCAGCGAGTCTATGCTCTTGAACAGTTTCCCACACTTGTCGCACGCGTGTGGCTCCACCGACGCGTGACTCTTGACGTGACGCTGCATCACAGTGCGTTTACTGAACATACTCACATGGTGTGCACTCGCAGCGAGTCTATGCTCTTGAACAGTTTCCCACACTTGTCGCACGCGTGTGGCTCCACCGACGCGTGACTCTTGACGTGACGCTGCATCACAGTGCGTTTACTGAACATACTCACATGGTGTGCACTCGCAGCGAGTCTATGCTCTTGAACAGTTTCCCACACTTGTTGCACGCGTGTGGCTCCGCCGACGCGTGACTCTTGACGTGACGCTGCATCACAGTGCGTTTACTGAACATACTCACATGGTGTGCACTCGCAGCGAGTCTATGCTCTTGAACAGTTTCCCACACTTGTCGCACGCGTGTGGCTCCACCGACGCGTGACTCTTGACGTGACGCTGCATCACAGTGCGTTTACTGAACATACTCACATGGTGTGCACTCGCAGCGAGTCTATGCTCTTGAACAGTTTCCCACACTTGTCGCACGCGTGTGGCTCCACCGACGCGTGACTCTTGACGTGACGCTGCATCACAGTGCGTTTACTGAACATACTCACATGGTGTGCACTCGCAGCGAGTCTATGCTCTTGAACAGTTTCCCACACTTGTCGCACGCGTGTGGCTCCGCCGACGCGTGACTCTTGACGTGACGCTGCATCACAGTGCGTTTACTGAACATACTCACATGGTGTGCACTCGCAGCGAGTCTATGCTCTTGAACAGTTTCCCACACTTGTCGCACGCGTGTGGCTCCACCGACGCGTGACTCTTGACGTGACGCTGCATCACAGTGCGTTTACTGAACATACTCACATGGTGTGCACTCGCAGCGAGTCTATGCTCTTGAACAGTTCCCCACACTTGTCGCACGCGTGTGGCTCCACCGACGCGTGACTCTTGACGTGACGCTGCATCACAGTGCGTTTACTGAACATACTCACATGGTGTGCACTCGCAGCGAGTCTATGCTCTTGAACAGTTTCCCACACTTGTCGCACGCGTGTGGCTCCACCGACGCGTGACTCTTGACGTGACGCTGCATCACAGTGCGTTTACTGAACATACAGATAAACAAATGTCAATTACATAGTAAGTGTTAGATATAATGGTTAAAACAAGCCACGAGTCAGGCATTTCTCTCAGAATATGGATTAAACCAGACCCGTGCTACGCGGAAGAACTGTCACCACGCAAACTAGTCTCAATGAGAATAATTTCACCCAGTCTGTGGTCGGCCGTGTGGCTAGTCGAGTCGAACCTGAAACATTTCCTTGTGAATATGCCGTCGCGTATCGTTCCCACATGTAAAAATTCTGCTAGGCGTAAAAATAAAAAGGATAGAATCACACTTCATACTTAAGTATTTTTAAATATCTTTTTGGTTTAAATAACGAATTTTGTTTACCATTCATTTTTTTGGAAAAAAGTCAACATTCCATTTAAACATTGTTGCCAACATCACCAACACATTACCCATACTGGTGGGAAGTATGATAGGCGCGGGGGAGGCATTGTGTTTAGGGGACACAGCGTCCCGTACTAATAGCATCGTAAGCAATATTAATAAGTGAATACTCACATGGTGTGCACTTTTAATAAGCGAATTTTAATAGTGGAAACTGTCGGGGTATCCGCCGCACATAGGGGGTGGAACTAACCCCAGGTACCCTGCCCTACGTGATGCCGTTGTGCTCTAGGAGGTGTTGTCGAGACAGGCGGCACTGTCAGTACATACGGCGCAGTACATACTTCGTGTTGAACTGGCAGGCGTCGCACGAGTAGGTGACGGCTTGCCGCGTGTGCGTGATGCCGTGGTGCTCTAGGAGGTGTTGTCGAGACAGGCGGCACTGTCAGTACATACGGCGCAGTACATACTTCGTGTTGAACTGGCAGGCGTCGCACGAGTAGGTGACGGCTTGCCGCGTGTGCGTGATGCCGTGTTGCTCTAGGAGGTGTTGTCGAGACAGGCGGCACTGTCAGTACATACGGCGCAGTACATACTTCGTGTTGAACTGGCAGGCGTCGCACGAGTAGGTGACTGCTTGCCGCGTGTGCGTGATGCCGTGGTGCTCTAGGAGGTGTTGTCGAGACAGGCGGCACTGTCAGCACATACGGCGCAGTACATACTTCGTGTTGAACTGGCAGGCGTCGCACGAGTAGGTGACGGCTTGCCGCGTGTGCGTGATGCCGTGGTGCTCTAGGAGGTGTTGTCGAGACAGGCGGCACTGTCAGTACATACGGCGCAGTACATACTTCGTGTTGAACTGGCAGGCGTCGCACGAGTAGGTGACTGCTTGCCGCGTGTGCGTGATGCCGTGGTGCTCGAGGAGGTGTTGTCGAGACAGGCGGCACTGTCAGCACATACGGCGCAGTACATACTTCGTGTTGAACTAGCAGGCGTCGCACGAGTAGGTGACGGCTTGCCGCGTGTGCGTGATGCCGCGGTACTCTCTACTTGTCAGAAATGTCGTAGGTAGTAATCGCTTCTTCTTCTTATAGTATTATTTCCCTTCACTTCAGTATAAGTACGTATGTATATATATATATATATACAGTGGTGGCCATATAATTAAGAACGCTGATATAAAGGGAAGATTTTTTCCAACTAAGATACAAAACTAATTATATGCATTTGTTTTTATTTCTCTCGGTATCGTAAAACATTTCCATATTACCACTGTATTCATTGATACTAATGATTGGCTAAATATCAATAGGCAAACTTTTTACACTACTTTTAAACAAAGTATTCCTTATTACTGGCTGGTCACGTAATTAAGAACGCTAAGTAGTTTATACCTTTATTCAAATTTAAATAGAGAACACTCAGTCGATTTGTTACTGTTTGTATAATTTTGGCGCCATTACGTGCTGTAAAATATTAAAGGTGATTGCTTCTTTAGAAAAAACAATGGGAAAAAATAAAATTTGTGATAAATCTACAAGGGAAGTAATAATAAAACTTCGCCGGAAGAATTGGTCTTATAAAAAGATAGCCGACCATCTGCAATGTTCAAAAACGATGGTTTTCCACGCTGTAAAGCATTTTGCTACGTATCAAACTACTTCGAATGTTCCACGTGTACCTAAACAGAGAAAAACAATTCCTCGAGATGACCGAAATATCGTTCGTATGGCAAAACAAAATCCTTTTAAAGGGTCCAATGAGCTTAGAAAATAATATTTTGGTGAAAACAACCCTTCAGCAATCTCAGCACGCACTATTCGAAGACGTTTGGTAGAAGAAAAATTGCACGGTAGGATAGCAAGAAAGGTACCCATGTTAAAACTTTGCCACAGGCAAGCCCGGCTTGCATTTGCGAGAAAGTATGAAAACTGGACTGTGCAACAGTGGAAAAATGTACTTTTTTCTGACGAGACGAAAATAAACAGAGTATGTTCTGATGGAAAACGATATGTACGACGTCCCCCGAATACAGCATTCGACCCAAAGTACACGAAAGTTACATTAAAGCACGGTGGTGGAAATGTGAAAATTTGGGGTTGCTTTTCTGGACATGGTGTAGGACCTGTAAAGTTGATAGAAGGTAACATGGATCAGTTCCAATACAAAAATATACTGGAAGAAACAATGTTACCATACGCTGAAGACGTTCTACCGGTCATTTGGACATTCTAGCATGACAATGATCCAAAGCACACTGCACGCACGAAAGGAATTTCTTACAGCGCAATTAGTTTCTGTCTTAGACTGGCCTGCTAACAGTCCAGATCTAAACCCAATAGAGAATCTGTGGTTTGAAGTAAAGAAAATGGTTTCAAATACAAAGTGTGGAAATTTAAGAGAGCTGTATGACGTTTTTTTAGAAGAATGGAACTCTATTTCTCTTGCGAAATGTCAAAAATTAAGAGTCAATGCCTCGCCGGTGTAAAGCTGTAATTAAAAGCCGAGGATATGCTATTAACTATTAATTTTAGTTAAATATTTATTAAATTAATTTTTATGTTTCCTGTGCTACATAATATTGTGATTTTTTAAATCTAAGTGTCATACAAAACAATTCCCGAGCAGTTAAATAAATCGTTCTTAATTATTTGTCCAGTTTCAGTACTATTTGAATGTGTTACTTTGATAAAATCAATAAAATGTGCAAAAAATAGTTAGCGATTTCATACTTTATTCTTAAGTCAGGTTGCTCTATTAATGTGACTATTATATAACATAACTAGTTGCTTGTCAGAAGGTACACATCTCTGTGTATGATACGATTTAAATAAAAAACATCTAGAACTTCAAATCGTTCTTAATTATATGACCACAACTGTATATATATATTTATTTATGTATTTATGTATCTGTATGTATTATTTTACTGTAGTGTAAGTTTTTATGGTATGTATGTGTAATATTGTAATATTTTAAGTAGTTTTTACAAGTTTATGTTCTTAGTTAGTAGATAGTTATTATTTATTTATTTATAGGTATTTTGTCTTTAATTATTTCTTCCCTTCTTTTGTATCTATAATATACATACACCCCCTGCAATTATGCCTAACTTATAAATTTATCTTTATCCAAAGGTTGTCTGGAAGAAATCGCTGCTAAGCGATAAGACCGCCCATTGTACGTTTAATTATAAAGTTAAGTTTGTTTCTTTTTGTTTGTATTATTAGCTATTAAGGTGTACAATAAAGTATTTTCTATCTATCTATCTATCTATCTATCTACTCTAGGAGGTGTTGTCGAGACAGGCGGCACTGTCAGTACATACGGCGCAGTACATACTTCGTGTTGAACTGGCAGGCGTCGCACGAGTAGGTGACGGCTTGCCGCGTGTGCGTGATGCCGTGGTGCTCTAGGAGGAGTTGTCGAGACAGGCGGCACTGTCAGTACATACGGCGCAGGACATACTTCGTGTTGAACAGGCAGGCGTCGCACGAGTAGGTGACGGCTTGCCGCGTGTGCGTGATGCCGTGGTGCTCTAGGAGGTGTTGTCGAGACAGGCGGCACTGTCAGTACATACGGCGCAGTACATACTTCGTGTTGAACTGGCAGGCGTCGCACGAGTAGGAGACGGCTTGCCGCGTGTGCGTGATGCCGTGGTGCTCGAGGAGGTGTTGTCGAGACAGGCGGCACTGTCAGCACATACGGCGCAGTACATACTTCGTGTTGAAATGGCAGGCGTCGCACGAGTAGGTGACGGCTTGCCGCGTGTGCGTGATGCCGTGGTGCTCTAGGTGTTGTCGAGACAGGCGGCACTGTCAGTACATACGGTGCAGTACATACTTCGTGTTGAACTGGCAGGCGTCGCACGAGTAGGTGACGGCTTGCCGCGTGTGCGTGATGCCGTGGTGCTCTAGGAGGTGTTGTCGGGACAGGCGGATCACGCCGCACAGTTTGCATTTGTATCTGAAACACGACGAATTAACTATTTAATACTTGCACACTATGTAGTGTACAATTTGACATGAGCCCTTACCTAGTAGTGTGCGATTCGACATGAACCTCTTACCTAGTAGTGTGCGATTCGACATGAACCTCTTACCTAGTAGTGTGCAATAAACGTGTCCCCCTTTCCTACTAGTGTGCCATTTGACGTGACCCCTTACCTAGTAGTGTGCGATTTGACGTGACCCTTAACCTAGTAGTGTGCGATTTGACGTGACCCCTTACCTAGTAGTGTGCGATTTGACGTGACCCCTTACCTAGTAGTGTGCGATTTGACGTGACCCCTTACCTAATAGTGTGCGATTTGACGTGACCCCTTACCTAGTAGTGTGCGATTTGACGTGACCCCTTACCTAGTAGTGTGCGATTTGACGTGACCCCTTATCTAATAGTGTGCGATTTGACGTGACCCCTTACCTAGTAGTGTGCGATTTGACGTGACCCCTTACCTAGTAGTGTGCGATTTGACGTGACCTCGCAGCGAAACGGCACTGCGGCAGTATTGAGAGCACATATCACATTGAAACGCGCCATTTTCCTGAAAATATATAAAATTACATAATCATCATTTATTGAACTAGGTCTCAGGTACAAATAGGTCTTAAATTCTAGGTCGATCTACCAAAACCTGCCCTTACAGGCGCATGAACATTGAAAGCTAATGCCAAATTAGTCTATACAATAAAACCAAATCTATCAAGGACAACAACAATAAGCTTTTTTTGAAAAATATATTTTTCAATACAAGCTTTTATATAATTAGTGATCGTAACCGTGTGCTGATCACAATGAGCCAAAACACGGCCAGTCTACTATTATCCATCGAGGAGTTCCGTTGTCCACCTTCCGTCTCCATCATCAGATCAACTCTTCCAAGTTCACTCATAGAACTCGCTTCGCTCGTTAAATTAGGGCAGGGGTTCCCAGGCGCCCCCTTGTGGGCGCTGCAGGCCTAAAAAGGGGCGGTAAGAGACCCATAAAAAAAGGGGGCGTCAAATCAGACACACTTTCGTATTTTAATAGTTATTAGTATTCCTAGATAGGTCATTTTCGTAGATAATAGAACGCGGGCAAACATGTTTTAACAAGTTTTTGTTAAATAACCCGGTTTGTGCATGTTTAACCTCCGCTAATATAGCTCACAATAATTAATTTAATTTGAAGTTATTGTGGTTTTTAAGTAGGTAAAAAAATGGGGGCGCTAAAAAATTATTTATTCACAAAGCGGGCAGTAGACAAAATATGTTTAGGAATCCCTGAAAAAGGGGATGTGTAACAGCATCCACCTGAGTACTTAGCGCCTATACGCGATCACTACTGCACCTGCCAAGAGTGGTGGTCACGATATATCCTCCCATTGTACTCGACAGAGTAGTAGTGGACATCAATCGGATGACGATGCTGTCACATGGCATATGAGTAGAGCTTACTTATTTCTACCGCAAAGCAGTAGTGCTCGCATTGCTGCGTTCCGGTTTGAAGGTATTGCCGGTGAAATTACAGGCACATGAGACTTTTCATATTTATGTCTCAGGGTGGCGGGCGCAGTGCAATGCCATATAGGGCGTGTCCTAGGTGGCCGTGACCTATGTGGTAACACATAGGGCGCGTCTTAGGTGGACGTGACCTATGAGGTAATGCATTGTTATAGGCAGAGGTAACCACCAGAGGTTCGGTTCTATAATAAACTTCCAGAAAGTGCTTCTAAACTTTCGATTCAAAGATTTAAATCCTACATAAAGAATCATCTAATTAAGAAAGCGTATTACACTCTACATGACTATGTTAATGATAAAGCCACGTGGCCTGATGTCGCTCTGCCCTTCGACACCTAATTTGTCAATTTGCAATGTCTGTACGTACATATAATTTATGATTGATGTGTTATTTATGAGTATATCAAGCGTAGAGTGTGCTGCCTTATGAACTTTTGCTGATTCTCTCTAGCATCTTACGTTTGACTGCCTACCTAAGTAAGGCTTTTAAGTTGGTTTTCTTTTTTTCCTTGAATCAGCTTCCACTTGTTCTCGAGGCACCACACAGGCGCTCCCCACCTAGTAGTAGTAAGAAGAATCATCAAATAAAGCCGAGCCGTGTTTGTTGCCTGATTCTTCTAGGTCTGGTCGCGTTGGAACATTATTTTATACGACAATTCAAAACGATCCTTGTGATTTCAATAAATAAAATAATTTTGATTTTGACTACCACATAAAATAAGGTGGACCAAAAGCTTGTTCAGTCATTGAAGAAGTTAAAAAAAAAAAAAAAAATGCATACCATAGTATGTTTCTCCAAGTGGGATTGTAACACATCCTGGAAGTTGAACCCTTTGACGCACTCCTCACATTTGAAAGGCGACTGCAGGTACGGCTCACTCTTACACCTCTCCGCCATTTGTTGTAGCACCTGTTACATACCCAACAGTCACATACACAGTCCTGACCCCACACTAGGATCCCCTGTGTCGTGTGTATCAGGAACTACGAGCATACAAAACGGCCACCGTTTTACTAAAACATGACCAACTGTTACTTTGACGACTTGGAAGGACTGTAGCGTTGCAAAATATATAAATTACATTAAATAAACTTGAAAATGGCAAATGCACATGTCGTGCAGCCCAATTATAAAGAAAAAAAAACCTATTTTAATGTTATTATGTTGATATATTATCTATTGATTCTAATGTGCGCACAAAGAAGTTTTGTAGTTTTTGTAATTAAATACATCTATTTACTGAAAACTGTGGTTTTTTTTTAACAGTCTCATACATAGTCCTGACCCCACACTAGGATCCCCTGTGTCGTGTGTATCAGGAACTACGAGCACCATGCTACCACAACACAGACACGGAACTAATAACAGATCATACATAACATAACACCCAACAGTCACATAAATAGTCCTGACCCCACACTAGGATCCCCTGTGTCGTGTGTATCAGGAACTACGAGCACTATGCTACCACAACACAGACACGGAACTAATAACAGATCATACATAACATAACACCCAACAGTCACATAAATAGTCCTGACCCCACACTAGGATCCCCTGTGTCGTGTGTATCAGGAACTACGAGCACCATGCTACCACAACACAGACACGGAACAAATAACAGATCATACATAACATAACACCCAACAGTCACATACATAGTCCTGAACCCACACTAGGATCCCCTGTGTCGTGTGTATCAGGAACTACGAGCACCATGCTACCACAACACAGACACGGAACTAATAACAGATCATACATAACATAACACCCAACAGTCACATACATAGTCCTGACCCCACACTAGGATCCCCTGTGTCGTGTGTAACAGGAACTACGAGCACCATGCTACCACAACACAGACACGGAACTTATAACAGATCATACATAACATAACACCCAACAGTCACATACATAGTCCTGACCCCACACTAGGATCCCCTGTGTCGTGTGTATCAGGAACTACGAGCACCATGCTACCACAACACAGACACGGAACTAATAACAGATCATACATAACATAACACCCAACAGTCACATACATAGTCCTGACCCCACACTAGGATCCCCTGTGTCGTGTGTATCAGGAACTACACTGAAAAAACGCAACTTTAGCAAAGTACCAATTTGGCTTGTCTAAAAATATTTCGGCTGCATACAACCAAGACTTAGTTAAAAATTGAATTAAAGCTTTGTTCCTAATAGGTAGGTGAAGTTTGTTAAATGATCTCGGGTACTATTAGCAACGAACTTATTATTTCCAAATAAGTGTCTCGGTAAATGTAAACCTTTTCGAAAATATTTAAAAATTGATAAGCTGCTCTGTTATTTCCTGATAAGCACCTTATCTAGTGGTAGATAATCTAAACTTAGTTGTAACTACGTTGTATCTTCGAAGCATGTAATCGTGTCACTTTGTTAAATTTAACCTACAACTAAGTAAATGACAATCAAGTAGAACGGTTAGAATTACACGAGCTTGCGTATCTGTGGGTAAATGAGCCTAAGTAGTTTATTAGCAGCAGAGTAAGTGTATTTAAAATTAGCCTAGTCGGTTGATTGTATGTAACTAACACTGTGTTGTTTGTCAGTAACCAAGTCACTTGGCAGGAAACAACAAAGCCATTGTCTATAAATAACTATGTGATTGGCTGAATTCAAGCAAGTGTCTATGGTAGGTATCCGCACCGCGGCCGGAAGGACATACGCATCGGCCATTTGCAAATTCATAGTAGCAGGCAACGCATGTCAGCTTCGCTGCGTCGTCTGGACATCTGAATATTCTGAATCTCTTTTATGTATCGGGCACTCGCTACACAACATGCATCGATATTTGTTTTGTGACAGACTATTATTGACGTATTCAGCTAGTGTAGTGTAGTGAGTGGAGTAAAAAACTAAGTGGAGTGATTCGCGTGCATTTGCTGGACAGAGCACGCTTGGGTTGCAGAAAAGTAACATGGATGAGGAAGTCCGAAATCTTCTCCTTGCTTGGAACTTGGAGGAATACGCTGAAGTTTATCCGAAGTGTTATCCGATGGTAGACAGTACGTAGTCCTAAGAAGTCCTTTGTAAAAAGGTGATTGAAGTGATGCTAAGTTGAATTAGCGATATAATTGAACGGTTAGCCATTTTTTTTTTTGTAAATCAGATTTCTTAATCGAGAAAGTTAAACCGTTTAAAAAAAACCTAACAACATATCTGGGGACTACAATCCCAGTTTTTTTGTACTGAACGTCTTTGTTCAATGATAGGGCTAGCCGTTCAATTAAACCTGTTGGCTGCGAAATATACATCAGTTCAGTACAGTGTCACACTAAGTTCATTAAATTACTAATGTATAATAATAATCATAAGAATTTAGAATATATACCTAAGCATGAAGAGCGTTAAGATGAACACCGTCTTTTGTAAATAGTTTCAATCACCAATTCTAAACGCTTTTAGTATTGTGTTATAGGGTCGAATTCTGACAATTTCTTTTTTCTCCTCATAATTTCTACAGGAAAATGCCACCGTTCATTTTTGTAAAATGTTCATGTTTCTAATAAAATAAATGCAATAGTTATTAAAAACGTATTTTCGTGTTATTAAAATATCAAAATCATGACGTACGCTGTTAATTTTTGTACACTATTTTTGTTTTGACTTTAAAATTATAACTTAAATGAAAATGGACAAAGTAGTTAACCCCAGTAAAATATTAATATTGAAAAAATAAAAATACGTATGTTCAAAAATGGCAATCTGTTGAAGCTATTTTCCTGTATAAACAATAAGCAAAGAAATTATGTAAATGTTTAGTTCAAATTTTAGTTAAGTACGTAGTTAAGTGTTTACAGATAAAAACATAAATAAAAAGTATTTTTTTAATTAAATAATTGTATTTATTTCAGTAACTACATATACTACGGGGTAACCGCAGCAGTGAATTCGGTAGATGTACTTCAATTGTATTGCTGCGGTTACCCAATACACCCTATTAGGTTTACCAAGTAAAATGCTACTGATACCAATTTGAGTTATTTAGAAATAACTAAGCAGATAGGTTGCAGTTACCCAGTAAAATCATACTGATACCAATTTGAGTTATTTAGAAATAACTAAGTAGGTTGGCTGTGGTTACCCAGTAAAATCATACTGATACCAATTTGAGTTATTTAAAAATAACTAAGCAGATACGTTGCAGTTACCCAGTAAAATCATACTGATACCAATTTGAGTTATTTAGAAATAACTAAGCAGATAGGTTGCAGTTACCCAGTAAAATCATACTGATACCAATTTGAGTTATTTAGAAATAACTAAGTAGGTTGGCTGTGGTTACCCAGTAAAATCATACTGATACCAATTTGAGTTATTTAGAAATAACTAAGCAGATACGTTGCAGTTACCCAGTAAAATCATACTGATACCAATTTGAGTTATTTAGAAATAACTAAGTAGGTTGGCTGTGGTTACCCAGTAAAATCATACTGATACCAATTTGAGTTATTTAGAAATAACTAAGTAGGTTGGCTGTGGTTACCTGCAACCGATACAGATATAACCAAGCAACTTAGTTGTGACCACCGAGTTATTTGTTATCATCACAAAGCACGTTGGCTGTGACTACAATTGTGATTGGTTCAGAATAGCCAACTAACTTGTTTATAGGTTATCAACAAAAGTGATTGAAAATACAAACACAAAGTAGTCATGGTAACCAGTAGCTTCACTAAAAATCAAAAGAGGTACTGAGTTAAATCGGTTAATGGTAATAAAGCTAAGTTGGCTAGTTTTAAATGAGCTATTTTAACAAAGTTACTCGGATAATGTTACGTAAGTATCGTTAACAAACTTGACTTGTTTAATATTAGCAACGAAGTTTGCAGGCTCTGTGGGAAACAAGTCACTCGGTTGTATTTAGCAAAAAAATTGTTATATGCAGCCTTTCCGTTTTCTCAGTGTACGAGCACCATGCTACCACAACACAGACACGGAACTAATAACAGATCATACATAACATAACACCCAACAGTCACATACATAGTCCTGACCCCACACTAGGATCCCCTGTGTCGTGTGTATCAGGAACTGCGAGCACCATACTACCACAACACAGGCACGGAACTAATAACAGATCGGACTGTTAGGTGCTATGTTATTTTATGTTTTTGTTGAAAATATAAGTAAGTAAGTTTAAGATAAAAAAAATTGAGAGTTGAGGTCAAGTCTGGAGATAAAATCCTTTTCCTAGGATGACCCTTTCCCTGTCGTGTACCATCAACAGGGAATGGGTAAAGCTGGCCGAAGATCGGGAGGAGTGGAAGAAAGTGGGGGGGGGACCTTCGCCTAGCAGTGGGACAGTACAAGTAAAACTAGTGGTTCGCCCCGAACTGAAACCTCGCGAATACACGCGATTAAAGTAGGTTACCTTATTTCTTTCGAAAAAATATACGTACTTGTGAATCGAAAAGTTAGACCTACAACGTCGTTCAAATTCCTAGAAACGTTAGGTCAACAATGGATGTTATACTGGCTTTGTTTTATAGTGTACAAGTTTCGAAATTCTTCAATTTTAGACTTTTCCCAGTATTTGTGTCGTAAAAGCTACAAACATATCAAATTTCAGCATTGTAGGATTAGTGGAAGGACCCTAGAGGTTTTGGTTTTTTTACATTTTAGATTTACCCTAATATCACAAAAACTAAATAAGTTAAAAAATTATAAAAAATAGTTTTGAAATGTCGAAGCGAGGGGCTTTCATATGACACCCAATTTGATCTGATATTCTCACTTTTTTTTTACCCCTCTTGGACCCCAATATCTCAACAACCCCCCGACCGATATAGCTCATAACCTTACCAACAAATTGTACCAATACTATCTACCCACCAATCAAATTTCATTAAGATCAGATTAACGCTTCGGAAGTTATGCTCGGACAAACACACATACATACATAACGGAGACACACGGAGATTCTGTTTTTTTGTTTTTGTTTTTTTTTATGCTACTTGAATGACGGTACAACGCCAGATGGCCCACCTGATGTAAAGCCGTAACCTCTGCCTATGAACAGTGCATTACCTCACAGGTCACGTCCACCTAGGACGCGCCCTATGTGGCATTGCACTGCGCCCGCCACACTGAGACATAAAGATGAAAAGTCTCATGTGTCTGTAATTTCACCGGCACCCTTACCCTTCAAACCGGAACACAGCAATGCGAGCAGTACTGCTTTGCGGCAGAAATAGGTATGGTGGCAGTACTTCCCCGGTTGACTCAGAGAACTCGCTTCGTTTAAAAACCTACCTGTTCCCTCGTGAGCTTGATAACAACATATTCGTCCGTCTCCTGAACCATTCTGGACGTGAACCCATCTTTAAGCTGCTGCTTGGCTCTCTTACTCGAGCCGAGTTCAGAGTGTGCCGGTTGACTCAGAGAACTCGCTTCGTTTAAAAACCTACCTGTTCCCTCGTGAGCTTGATAACAACATATTCGTCCGTCTCCTGAACCATTCTGGACGTGAACCCATCTTTAAGCTGCTGCTTGGCTCTCTTACTCGAGCCGAGTTCAGAGTGTGCCGGTTGACTCAGAGAACTCGCTTCGTTTAAAAACCTACCTGTTCCCTCGTGAGCTTGATAACAACATATTCGTCCGTCTCCTGAACCATTCTGGACGTGAACCCATCTTTAAGCTGCTGCTTGGCTCTCTTACTCGAGCCGAGTTCAGAGTGTGCCGGTTGACTCAGAGAACTCGCTTCGTTTAAAAACCTACCTGTTCCCTCGTGAGCTTGATAACAACATATTCGTCCGTCTCCTGAACCATTCTGGACGTGAACCCATCTTTAAGCTGCTGCTTGGCTCTCTTACTCGAGCCGAGTTCAGAGTGTGCCGGTTGACTCAGAGAACTCGCTTCGTTTAAAAACCTACCTGTTCCCTCGTGAGCTTGATAACAACATATTCGTCCGTCTCCTGAACCATTCTGGACGTGAACCCATCTTTAAGCTGCTGCTTGGCTCTCTTACTCGAGCCGAGTTCAGAGTGTGCCGGTTGCGATTTACATTCTTCATTGTTTATCTGCAAGTTAAGACCACAATTGCTTGTCAGTACCTACCACCCACCACCCACTGGACACTTGAATCTTTGGTCCCACCATTGAACGATTTTGCCAATCATTAAATGAGGACTTAGACTTATTTTTAGGGTTCCGTAACCAAACTACGGAACCCTTATAGATTCGTCATGTCTGTCTGTCTGTTTGTCTGTCCGTGTATGTCACAGCCACTTTTTTCCGAAACTATAAGAGCTATGCTGTTGAAACTTGGTAAGTAGATGTATTCTGTGAACTGCAATAAGATTTTCAAACAAAAATAAAAAAAAAACAAGATTTTTTTGTGTTTCCCCGTACTTAGAACAGAAACTCAAGATTCTTTTTTCATCAAACCCATTCGTGTGGGGTGTCTATGGATAGGTATTCAAAAATCATATTGAGGTTTCTAATATCATATTTTCCTAAACTAAATAGTTTGCGAGAGAGACACTTCCAAAGTGGTAAAATGTGTGCCCCCACCCCCTTCCCCCCGTAACTTCTAAAATAAGAAAATGCTAAAACTAAATAAATATATGATGTACATTACCATGTAAACTTCTAACGAAAATTGGCTTCAATGAGATCTAGTTATGTAGTTTTTTTTTAATACGTCAAATCGTAATCCTTCCAAACTTTTTTATTATGTTACTTGCTGCTACGGAACCCTTCATAGGCGAGTCTGACTCGCACTTGGCCACTTTATTTTTTGTAATAGGTCACAACTCGAATTATATACACATAACAACTTTTTACAGTATTTTGTTTTACAGGCATTCCCGGTGTAAATTATAATATTAGAATAGACTTTAATAGTAGTAGAGCTTTTCTGTGAAAGAGTTTGTCCGGGGAAGTACTACCACCATACCTATCACCATACCATTTCTGCCGCAAAGCAGTAGTGCTCGCATTGCTGTGTTCCCGTTTGAAGGGTATGGTTGCCGGTGAAATTACAGGCACATGAGACTTTACATCTTTATGTCTCAGGGTGGCGGGCGCAGTGCAATGCCACACAGGGCGCGTCCTAGGTGGACGTGACCTATGAGGTAATGCACTGTTCATAGGCAGAGGTTACCGCTTAACATCAGGTGGGCCATCTGCATGATACATCATCCTGAGTAATTCGTAGAAAAAAAAAAAAAAAATTTGGTTCAGTTGAGCTACCTTTAGATCGTTAGCAGCGGTCTTCAGGTAGCACAACTGTTTCATATGTATTTTGTACATACCTTGTATTATTCTTTCTGTGAATAAACATACAATATTTTAAAAAATTATTTACAGAATGAATAATAGAACTAATACAAGGTATGTACAAAAATACTTAAATATAGAAAAGAAAAAAAAAAAAAAAGAAGCTAACACAATAAATTTGGTTCATAGGGCAAGGTGGTTTTTCATATTTTAAAATGAATTAAAAAAAGTACAATTGCGAGAGGCTCTCGAGCGCGCCCCGAGGCTTCCGTAGAGTAGCAGTGGCGTAACTTTTTTTTTTTTTTATTCTACTTGGATGTCCGTACAAGCTGATGGCCCACCTGATGTTAAGCGGTACCCTCTGCCTATGAACAGTGCATTACCTCATAGGTCACGTCCACCTAGGACGCACCCTATGTGGCATTGCACTGCGCCCGCCACCCTGAGACATAAAGATGAAAAGTCTCATGTGTCTGTAATTTCACCAGCACCCTTACCCTTCAAACCGGAACACAGCAATGCGAGCACTACTGCTTTGCGGCAGAAATAGGTATGGTGGTAGTACTTCCCCGGACGAACTCTTTCACAAAAAAGCTCTACTACAACTATCCTACCATGCCGAATTATAGTAATTTGGAGAGCTTTTTCAGTTAAAAAGTTATTATTCCCCAATATTTAATTTAACTTGCAATGTATGTATGTATGTCCGGGTGGAATCTTGCAACTTAATTTTAAAGCAGTTATCCTCATCTGATTGAGATGATATTTGACATACCTGTTAAGTTCCGATGACAATACAATATGATGGTGACAGCGAGCTGATTTGATGATGGAGACGGAAGGTGGACAACGGAACTCCTCGATGGATAATAGTAGACTGGCCGTGTTTAGGCTCATTTCGATCAGCGGAAAAAACTTATTCTTTATTCAATATAATATATTGTCATCGGAACTTGACAGGTATGCAAAATCAAAGCAAGTGATTGAAAAACCGGCCAAGTGCGAGTCGTACTCTCGCACGAAGGGTTCTGTACAATTATCTATAAAAAAGGCAAAGAAATAAAGTTTGTAAATAAAAAAAACAGAGGTAGACGTATCTTTTCAAAAAACCGGCCAAGTGCGAGTCTGACTCTCACACGAAGAGTTCCGCACCATTATCCATAAAAACAGTTAAAAATAAAATAAAAAATTGCACGCAAAAAGTGGTCACCCATGCAAAAACTGACCTCGCAGATCATTGCTTAACCTACAATTAGAAAAATCACGTTTGTAGTATGGGAGCCCCCTTAAATATTTATTTTATTCTGTTTTTTAATTTTTGTTGTTTTAGCGGCAACAGAAATACATCATCTGTGAAAATTTCAACTGTCTAACTATCACGGTTCATGAGATACAGCCTGGTGACAGACGGACAGACAGACGGACGGACAGCCGAGCCTTAGTAATAGGGTCCCGTCCGTCTCTTTGGGTACGGAAAAATAACTAGAAAGACAATCTTACCAACTCTCTTCTTGTTTTTTTTATTTTTTTAGTCTTTCTTCTATTACTCTTGAGCAGAGCCAAGGGTACTTCATCATCATCATTGTACTCTGTGCTGTCATACACATCATCACGTGCTAGCTCTTCATTCCCCCATGAGTCAGTCACTGGTAGGCTGTTCATTTTTGAGTCATTCACTGATGAGACGTTCACTGATGAGTCGTTCACTTGTGGGTATTTCACAGTATTCATTTGGTTTTCACTGCTATTCATAACATGGGGTATAATCTCTGGGAAAAAGTGAATTTCCGTTTTGCTTGTTTTAAAATGATGACTGACTGTTAGTTTCTGAACTAATAAAATGGATTTTAGGTCCTGGAATAAGAAAAAACAATTTATTGTTGCACTTACAAACATTACTGTTTGGGACTCTTCCCGCCATTTTCGAAAAGAGACGTTGTCTACTTTTATTTTATTTCTTTTCCTAGTGTTTTCTTGAGTTATTTTGTGTTATTTTGGTGGCATTTTAACTAATGTAGCTCGTTTAAAAAGCACAAGTGTAGTGAAATGAAATGGAAGTGAATTACGTGACTTTTGAAATTGGTGGAAATTGTCTACCAAAGTTTTAGTAAAATTGGCCACCGTTTTACTGAAACATGACTCGACTGTGACTTTGACGGCTTGGAAGGAGTGTAACGTTACAAAATATATTGAAAATACAGATACTTACTTGAAAATGGCAAATGCACAAGCCGTGCGGTCCCAATTATAAAGAAAAAAAAAACATAACTGTTGCAGCTTTTTTTTTATGCAACTTGGTATGACGTATCAAGCAGATGGCCCACCTGATGTTAAGCGGTACCCTCTGCCTATGAACAGTGCATTATCACATAGGTCACGTTCAACTAGGACGCGCCCTATGTGGCATTGCACTGCGCCCGCCACCTTGAGACATAAAGATGAAAGTCTCATGTGCCTGTAATTTCACCGGCAACCATACCCTACAAATCGGAACACAGCAATGCGAGCACTACTGCTTTGCGGCAGAAATAGGTGGTAGTACTTCCCCGGACGAACTCTTTCACAAAAAAGCTCTACTACTACTAAAGCTGTTATCTGTTGTAGTATTAGCTACTGTGTCCGATCGATTAACAGACAGTTTTTGTAAAAATGTCCTTGCCTTACCATCTACCCCGTCTCCATTAGGAAAGCCCTGACTGCCTGATGCTGCTCAAATGTACTTGTCTCACCATCTGCCCCGTGTCCTTTAGGAAAGCCCTGGCTGCCTGATGCTGCTCAAATGTACTTGTCTCACCATCTGCCCCGTGTCCTTTAGGAAAGCCCTGGCTGCCTGATGCTGCTCAAATGTACTTGTCTCACCATCTGCCCCGTGTCCTGTAGGAAAGCCCTGGCTGCCTGATGCTGCTCAAATGTACTTGTCTCACCATCTGCCCCGTGTCCTTTAAGAAAGCCCTGGCTGCCTGATGCTGCTCAAATGTACTTGTCTCACCATCTGCCCCGTATCCTTTAGGAAAGCCCTGGCTGCCTGATGCTGCTCAAATGTACTTGTCTCACCATCTGCCCCGTGTCCTTTAAGAAAGTCCAGGATGCCTGATGCTGCTCAAATGTACTTGTCTCACCATCTGCCCTGTGTCCTTTAAGAAAGCCCTGGCTGCCTGATGCTGCTCAAATGTACTTGTCTCACCATCTGCCCCGTGTCCTTTAAGAAAGCCCTGGCTGCCTGATGCTGCTCAAATGTACTTGTCTCACCATCTGCCCCGTGTCCTTTAGGAAAGCCCTGCCTGCCTGATGCTGCTTCAATGTACTTGTCTCACCATCTGCCCCGTGTCCTTTAAGAAAGCTTTGGCTGCCTGATGCTGCTCAAATGTACTTGTCTCACCATCTGCCCTATGTCCATTAGGAAAGCCCTGGCTGCCTGATGCTGCTCAAATGTACTTGTCTCACCATCTGCCCCGTGTCCATTAGGAAAGCCCTGCCTGCCTGATGCTGCTCAAATGTACTTGTCTCACCATCTGCCCCGTGTCCTTTAGGAAAGCCCTGCCTGCCTGATGCTGCTTCAACGTACTTGTCTCAGCATCTGCCCCGTGTCCTTTAGGAAAGCCCTGCCTGCCTGATGCTGCTTCAATGTACTTGTCTCACCATCTGCCTCGTGTCCTTTAAGAAAGCCCTAGCTGCCTGATGCTGCTCCAATGTACTAGTCTCACCATCTGCCTCGGGTCCTGTAGGAAAGCCCTGGCTGCCTGATGCTGTTCGAATGTACTAGTCTCACCATCTGCCCCGTGTCCTTTAAGAAAGCCCTGCCTGCCTGATGCTGCTCAAATGTACTAGTCTCACCATCTGCCTCGTGTCCTGTAGGAAAGCCCTGGCTGCCTGATGCTGGTCGAATATACTAGTCTCACCATCTGCCCCGTGTCCTTTAAGAAAGCCCTGCCTGCCTGATGCTGCTCAAATGTACTAGTCTCACCATCTGCCCCGTGTCCTGTAGGAAAGCCCTGGCTGCCTGATGCTGCTCGAATGTACTAGTCTCACCATCTGCCCCGTGTCCTTTAAGAAAGCCCTGCCTGCCTGATGCTGCTCAAATGTGCTTGTCTCACCATCTGCCCCGTGTCCTGTAGGAAAGCCCTGGCTGCTAGACACTGCTGCTTAAATTTCAGGAATCTCCGGAATTGCCAGCTGCATATATTACATATCATCATCTCGGGATCCTCTTTCATCTGCAAATTAATTATATTAAATTCAATATATATATATATATATATATTCATGTCAGAGGCCCTCGGGCGGCTTGACAATCTCTGACACTAGAGGCCAGCACTACCTCATACGAAACGAAACGAAACGAAACGAATTCAATATATTTATTTCAGGCTTATTGGGAACTGTACAAAACCTAAACAATAAGCCCATAGCAACAAAAATACCTTAAAACTAACATATATATATAAAAAACACTTTATTTTAATGCACACGTGTAGACGGCGACGTATGACGCAACTGCGCGGTGTCTCGTATCAGGCATCCGAAGAACCTCCTGAACTTGACACCTCTCGGCCAGAACTCTCCATTCATGAAGGTCGATAGACGGTCAGTCGGCACCCTCACCATAAAGGAAATAAAATTAACATCATGGCGAGATTCCAACTGCTCGACCCAATACAATATACAATTGAATATACAAGTCTGTCTTGTGGTTTCGTGTTGCTACTACTTTCTTTCACTGGTTCTTTGTTGGACACCCTGCTGATCAGAGACCTGCTTGAAGAATGCTACTCTCAATAAAGGCGCAATAGGTTCACAGCATACCTATAGATAGATATATAGAAAATTCTTTATTGCACTAGACATAAAGCAGTACATAGGCGAACTTAATGCTAATTAGCATTTTCTTCCAGCTAACCTTTGTGTAATGTAGAGTGGGTGGTAATGCTATTAAAATACCAACCACCTATCTATTGAGCTCTAGAATTATTTAAATTTTTAAATGAGTTCTTACAGTTTTCAAGAAGAAAAATTATATTATATTCTTAAGCTTTTTATCTAGTGAAATCATTAATTAAACACATTACCTGAATTACTTCACTCCAAAAAAATAAAAGCGGCCAAGTGCGTGTCGGACTCTCCCATGAAGGGTTCCGTAGCAGCAAGTAACATAATATAAAAGTTCTTGGATGGATTACGATTAATGACGTAAAAAAAAAAAAACTACTTACTATATCTCGTTCAAACCAATTTTGAGTGAAAGTTTACATGATAATGTACATTATATTTTTTTTTTAGTTTTATCATTCTCTTATTTTAGAAGTTATGGGGGGGGGGGGGGGGGGACACTTTTTACCACTTTGGAAGTGTCTCTAGCGCAAACTATTCAGTTTAGAAAAAAATTATATTAGAAACCTCGATATCATTTTTGAAGACCTATCAATAGATACCCCACACGTATAGGTTTGATGAAAAAAAAAATTGAGTTTCAGTTCTAAGTATGGGCACGGGGTCTCATCCCATAGAAAAAATATATTGTTCTATTAAAGTTCAATAGATGGCGTTACAGGTATAGATTTGGTATTGAAGTATGTAAAAAAAACAATATTAGGTCTTGAAAAAATATTTTCTAATATCAAAAAATACCCACAACACGGGCAAATTAAATAAATGTATCTACAATTAAGTTTAATAATTTTTACAAACATTTAATTTTGTCTTTTTCCTGATGGTAATAATTTGAACTAAATTGTTGATGACACCAGTTTGTTTGTAGTACCACATGTAGAACGGACTTGATAGATGGCGTTATTTAAAAAAAAAACAGGTGACACGCCTATGACGTCATGCCCGAAATGAAAGAGAAAACTAGTATTTCCTTTTTATTCTAAAATTTTCAAATAAAATGTCAGACATCATTTGATATCATTGTGTCCAAAGACGAATATATATATATATAAAAGACAATGTCCTGAATGACTGACTGACTGACCGAGTGCCAACGCACAGCCTAAACCGCGTAGAGACTTGAAATTTGGAGGGTGTGTTTGTCTTGATGCGAAGGGTTGTAACTAAGAAAGGAATTTTGAAAATTCATAAGCTAAATGATTCTAACGTAATACAAAAACGCTCTGTATTTCGGAAAGCGTTAGCAGTAGATAGTTACTTGTAATTTCCGCTTCGGCCGTCCAAGAAACCGGCGTTTCGTAACTGGTTCATAGGTACTTTCCTCAAATAAAATTAACAAACATATAAAAATTTGCAATATACGAAAAATGCCACGGGAACGAAATATGGCTGTGTATTTTTTTACAAAAACAACTTTGTAAAAAAATACACTGCCATATTTTAGCGTATTTCGACGTAAAATATAGTTTCACGGTATAGGTAGTTGTTGGTATTAAAATATTTTCAGGAGTGGGACTCCTAAATTTAAATACTTGAATGTTCGTTCGTTTCAAAAGTCATGTCACGGTGGGGAAAGTATTCTGACTACGCGCAGACGAAGTCACGAGCGGGTCATCTGTTGAGTTTGAAAAATCATAATCGTCATACAGGGTGATTGGAAGATGGGTGCAAAGCTGTAAGGGGAAGGTTGTCTAGACCATTTAGAACTATTTCAGCCATAATAGTTATAAGACGAAGTCTGACTATTTCTTTTTTACCTTTTTTTTTTCGTAATACCCAGAAATTTTCAGTTAATTGCTAATAATTGCCAGTTTTATTGATTAATGTTTTCTTTTATTTTATTTTTTAATTTAAGTAATGTGTAAGCAATCTAAGAATACATGGTCTAAGCATCGGTGTCATCAGACATTTTCAGTACAGACACTTTAGTTCACAAAAAAATTAAAAGATTTAAAGAATCAGGTTTTTGGAAACTTAGTTAAAAAAACAAATGGTGCTTTTTTGTTCAAACTTTTTTGAATAGGTACATGAAAAGAAAGAATTAATTCAGCGTTTGAAACGATGAAGCTGGAGATAATGTTGAAAGTAACTACAACCGAAGTGAGACGACGGGCCCTTGCTTGTGTTGTTGGGAATCGTGGCAATAAGTTTGAGCACTAATAAATTAATAAATTGAATTAAAATTTTAAATTTTCTCCCTTAATCTGGTTTTTAGGTCCCAATTTTATTAATTTGTAATATATCCGCGTAAATGATACCTCAAATAAAAGAGTTTGAATACCAAGCATGTATTCAAAAAGGTTTGAACACAAAAGCACCATCCGTTTTTTTAACTAGGTAAGTGTCAAAAACCTGATCAAAAAAATCTGAAAATCTTTGTTTTTTTTAGCTGATAGTCGCTGCATGATGCCGAGTTCTTGGAGTATGGACTGATTGGTACGTAACTCAGTCCACGAAACCCCAAGCATTCTTCTCCAGCACCACATCTCAAGAGCATGTATATTCATCATCTTTGTAATGAAATTTTTTGTAATTTAATTTATAATTACAAAAATTTTCATTACAAAGATGATTACGATCTAAAGTTCAGTTAATTTCATTAATTTATACGTAAATATGTATCTGTTTATGATGAAATTTGTAGGTATTTGTTATAATTTGTTAACCAATTTTGTTAATTTAAATATTATTGTAACCAGGTACTTACTAGACAGTACTTGGGTTTAAATAGTGAAACCTCATAATGGCTACCCAATAGTACCTAATATGGAAGGTTACGCAGTGTCTACAACACAAGTCTAGCACTTAGTGTAGATACTGTAACTAATATCTACGTAGTACAAGCCATTATAATGTGAGTCTTATTATAATTAGAATATATTTTGTATTGCTTGTTTATTTTTGGGAATAAATAATTTTTAATTTTTAATTTTAATTTTAACGCGCACACACTCAATAGATGGCGTTTGTGAAAAAAACTTAGACACTTACGAAAGTGATAATTGTTGACCGTATCAATAACAACTTGCCGGAAGTCAAGCAAATCGCAAACTGTGCTGTGGTCCAATCATACATTTACCTCGGATCTTTGATCACAAACAATGGTGGATGCGTTGACGAAATCAAGCGGCGTATGGCGATTTCTAGGTCCGCCATGGATAAGCTGAGGAAGATATGGAAAAATCGTTTTACGCGGTAATTACAGTTGCAGGAGCTAGGTGGCTCTAGCTATCATTTTCCTGATAGCGGCATCTAGCGCCCAGGTAAGGCAACCAAAATAGCCCGCAGAATAACCCGAGTTATGGCGGTCACGTTTTGTTGTATGGCATGAGGTATCTGTACTAGTATAGTATTCTTTTATTCGTGGTATGGGGAACCCAAAAATAAAAAACTACTTACTAGATCTCGTTCAAACCAATTTTGGGTGAAAGTTTACATGGTGATGTACATTATATATTTTTTTTAGTTTTATCATTCTCTTATTTTAGAAGTTACGGGGGAGGGGGACACACTTTTACCACTTTGGAAGCGTCTCTCGCGCAAACTATTCAGTTTAGAAAAAAAAATATTAGAAACCTCAACATCATTTTTGAAGACCTATCCATAGATTCCCCACACGTATAGGTTTGATGAAAAAAAATAATTTAAGTTTCACTTCTAAGTATGGGGAACCCCAACAATAATTGTTTTTTTTTTTTTAATTTTTGTATAAAAATCTTAATGCGGTTCACAGAATACATCTACCTACCAAGTTTCAACAGTATAGCTCTTATAGTTTCGGAAAAAAAAGGCTGTGACATACACGGACAGACAGACAGACAGACAGACATGACGAATCCATAAGGGTTCCTTGTCTTTGACTACGGAACCCTAAAAACTATATGAACTGATTTCGGTTTTTTATTTTTATTTGAAAGGTGTGTTTGTTGGGGGTGTTCTTAGCTTTGTTTGATCAAAATCGGTCCTGCCGTTCAGCGTTGGGGGTTTTTTAATTTTAACAGAATTAATAACTTATATTTTAACTAAATAATTAGTAATTAGTTAATTACAAAATGGCACAGGGTGTTCTGGGTATTTTCTATGTATAATAAAAATATATATCTGTGGCATGTATCAGTTATCTAGTACCCATAACACAAGCTCTGCTTAGCTCAGGGCTAGATAATGTTGTATGAACTATCCCTCATTATTTATTTATTTATATGCAGTCGATGGCCAAAAATATAAAAACACTGTACGCTTCTTGTAAGCAACATAGCTCACAAGGATGAATTTATAATAGGTCTCTTTGTAGTAATATTTTAGTAGGAACTTACATAATGTACATAATGTTAGTTGTCAATGTTAAGGTAGATAAGGTTTAGTCAATTTAATTTCTATTAATACTTATAATATACTTATTTGACGACCCTGGTGGCGCGGCTGGCGATGGTTCGCCCGCGACGCAGGAGGTTGTGGGTTCGATTCCCGCCTCGGAACAAATATTTGTGTGATCTGCAGATATTTGTTCAAGGTGTTCTGAATGTTTTCTATGTATAATAAAAAATATCTATTGATGTAATGTATTTTATAAAGTATATCAGTTAACTAGTACCCATAACAGAAGCTCTGGGCTTAGCTTGGGGCTAGAGGTCAGAGTGTACATAAGGGGGCACTGAGGAAAAATGTCTTTAATTTTTGTCATTTTTTTTTTTTTTTTAGCCTATCGTGTAGCTTTTTTTCTTATCCATAAATTAATGTTAAATGCATGTTTTACATACGACTTACCGTTTCTGAGATATGAACTCTGAAATTTTTTCGTTTGTCAGAGTCCTATGATATTACCTAGGCTATTGGGTATTGGCGTGCATATGTCGGTTCTGGTCTTCTTTCCTCAGTGCCCCTTTATGTACACCCCAAACAAAAGAACGCTTTAGTTTTTATGTAGGTAACAGCTTGTTACTCTGTTTTTTTTAAAATAATTATTTTTGTAGTTTCTAGGGTTAGAACATTTGTGTATGTTCAACGCTGAAGACCAACGAAAAAGCTAGTTTAGAAATACAGTTAATTAAACCAAGTTTTGCCCAAACTCTGCTCTCACTACCGAGATACTCTTTTCATGGCATATCCATCCGCCAAACAGAATATTTGAAAATAACACTATACACAAAATACACTTACACTTTCAACGAACTTTGTATACTCATTTCGTAACTCAAAATCCATCGTATAAAGGTTATTGGTAGTTCTAAGGCATGCAAGACAAATATTCTGGCATTTCATAGAAAAAATATGATCTCTTTCATTCATTTTGAACACGAAATTAATATTTAAATCACAAATAAATACACGTACACCAACAAAAAGTTGATTCGCACACAACCATAGACGTAGAATTTTCGCTACATACTAGAACTATGCAAACAACCATGAATGTAGTAGTCACACAACACTCTTGATCGGACTCTTCCCGCCATTTTCGAAAAGAGACGTCTACTTTTATTTAATTTATTTTCCTAGTGTTTTCTTGAGTTATTTTGTGTTATTTTGGTGGCATTTTAACTAATGTAGCTCGTTTAAAAAGCACAAGTGTAGTGAAATGAAATGGAAGTGAATTGCGTGACTTTTGAAATTGGTGGAAATTGTCTACCAAAGTTTTAGTAAAATTAGCCACCGTTTTAGTAACACATGACTCGACTGTGACTTTGACGACTTGGAAGGAGTGTAACGTTGCAAAATATACCTATTCAAAATACAATATATTGAAAATACCGTGCGGCGCAAATTATAAAGAAAAAAAAAACACTCTTGGTCTGTGGGGCCTCTCGCTAGAGTATTAGTGGTATTCATAGACGTAGAATTTTTTCGCTACGCTAAATAGACAAACGAAGCGTGGGAGAGAGAAGTCATTTTTAAATGTACCCCGTGCAAGAAGAAAAGTGACAGCAACACTGTATTGAATTTGACATGTTTTGCTTGAGTACATGCCCATACCGGACGGTCTCTTGTGCAGTTTAACTAATTTCGTAATTTTTTTAGTAATCTTACTATTAAATAACAAATATTACTTTGTATGACAATGGTGTCATGTTCAGTTTGTGACTGAGAATATACAAGACGTAATTATACGGGAAAATACACGTTTCACAGGTAAATAAGAGATTATTGGTAGTTCGATTGTATTGCTTATTTTATCAATTCTGCTTTAGTAAATGGCCTAAAAACCAGTTTCATTCGTAGATTAGGACTTTCCCTTATATTTTTTAATAATATTTCGTTGCTGCACCTAGAAATAAACAATATTTTATGTAAAATATAAAAATGTTTGATTATGATAGGGCTTGACCAAGTGATGACGTCAGAAATATCGATAGTCCTGTTGCAGTCTATATCGTAGTATAATGCGCATCATGTAAAAAGAACGCTGGCGGTCAAGCTTCTTCAGGCGTTCCAGCGTTCGTTTTAAGAGATTACTTACTTTTCTACTTATTTAAGAGATGTATACCTATGCATTCAATGAGTGCCTACCTAGTTTACTACTTTTTACATGAAGCGCACTATACCTAACTATAAATTAAATTTTTGTCCATCCTAGAATGGAGGTTTACTTTGTTTGGAGTAAATATGTGTGCTCTGTTAACATTTTACCGTTTTAAAAAAAATCTATAATAACCAGGTGGACATTGAGGTGTGTGTTTTTGTATTGACTATTGAAAAGGTAACTTTAAAGCACCACGGGTGTTTTATTGCAGTTTGTGTAGTAGATATTTTGGAGTAAATATTTACGTTGTTGTACACACGCCTTTTTCCCGAAAGGGTATATTTATTTTTATTTTTTATAAATAAATATTGTTTATTTCTGCTTATTAAAATAATAGGTAACAAATTAAATTTAAATATACCCCAGAAATTCCGTTCCAGCGGGACTCGAACCTGCACCCTCGCCTGTGATCAGCGATGCCTTTACTTTCGAACTTTGAACAGAAGGTTTCCAATGAAACACCTGTAGATACAGCACTATCAACTTGGCGCTATAGCCGAGTTGATAGTGCCCACAAATTTCGTCTCGAGCGTCATAGCTCGATCTATGGCTAAATTGTTTAAGGCATCGCCGATGACAGGCGAGGGTGCGGGTTCGAGTCCCACTGGAACGGAATTTTTGGGTTACATTTAAATTTAATGTTATCCATAAAGCGTGGTTTACACTTGAAAAATAATAAACTTTGGGGTAACAAATTGTCTATAGATAAAGTAACAGAGTGAAAAATTATATGGGCGTAGCACGGCTGATATAAAATGTTTTTGTGCTTTCAGATTTCCAAGTAATCCTTTGCTACGAGAAAAATGGTTATCGGTTATAAGAAGAGTGGGATGGACTCAAATAAGAACTCCACTAGGTATATGCAGCAAACATTTTAAGTTTAAATTTAAAAGGGAAACTCTAAGATCCCACCTATAAATAAAACTGTAATAATTAGGGGTCAATAAATAATAAAGGTTTATTTATTAACTGTATTCAAAATTCTCTTTATGACGTCAAATCTGCCAAACTGTGTTCTTCATGAAAGACTTAATCTGCATTAAGATGTATTTATCTACCATACACATCACGGACGGATGATGAATTCTATCGACAATGTAAAAGTGTTGGTCGAGGACAACACTAGTTTTAACTCGGACATAGACTTTCACCAACACGTGCACATATTTTTTTTGGTTCCTTCTTCGATCTCTGATTGTAGATCTAGTACATATACTAAATCTATGGTGGTATTAGTGTTCTGTGTCTGTGTCACACTGACACAGAAAAAATATTAGTACTTGGTGTCACCCTAGGAAGATGGACATGTGTCACCCGTAGAGCCATGGATTTGTTTCACCATGGACTTAGTGGATTCCGTAGAGGGAGAATAGTATAGAGGAGCCGCGTATACAGTTTAAGATAGAAATAATGCGATTTATACGTACAAAAATAATTAATTAAATAAAACACGGAACGAGCCCGTAGAGGGAGGATTTTGTGTGCATCTACACCCTCGAATACTAAGTACATGCCCTTGCCCTTAACTCATCATAAAACCAGTGTACTACTTCTTCCTAGATCTCGACCATTTACATCGAGCAACGCAGGCCCCCGTTGCTCGATGACCATTTATAGTAATAAACTCAAGCTTGAATTTGGGTAGTCCTTCATGAGTTTATTTTTTTATTTTTTTAACATTGATAGACCTTTGATTGACCTCAATCTCACCTGTTGGTAAGTGACGATGTGGCCGAAGATGAAGCACAAAGGTAGAAAGCTAGAAGGCACCTATTCATTCTAGACTTGAAGAGACCCAGATTATAGTTTTCAGGAAAGTATACTATACAGACTAGATGTCCCCCACAGAAGATGTACAAACATTCATGACTGATGTAACTATTTTTATTACTTTTTAATCTAAAATGAAAAGATACATACATACCTTGAGCATTGCAGGCATATTGCACGCCTCCGTACCGGAGTACTCGATCATACACATACATAAACACACTGAGCTGAGCCTCCTTTCCCTTTGGGCTTCACCATCGTGGAAATACAGACGTGACATGTGGTGAGCCCATCGCCGCCACTGCTTCCCACGACCGACTCGGCTAGCGCTTTCCTATAGCTAAGCTAGCAGCCAGGACAAATCTTAAACCAACTAATCTTACTAACAGTCCGGCTAGCTTATTACGTATCTTGCAATAGCAATGCGACGGCAAGAATCGCGCAAGTCGCATCCAAATTGCAAATTCGTATTACGGATCGCTGATACGTAATACGAATTTGCGATTTGGATGCGATAATCGCGCAATTATTGCAATCGCATTGCTATTGCAAGATACTAAGCTAGCGGGTAATATTAAATAAAATATTGAATAAACAAAACAGAATTTTATTAATAGCAAGGTACCCTTCTTATTTACCTACTATAACAATATATAAGTTTATTACATTAACCATTACGTAGGTAGGTAGGTTGTTATTACAATCAAACATAACATTATATCGTTTCGCGTAGCGCTACAGCTCGTTCACCGTAAGATGACACCTGTTTTTTTTTTGTTTTTTTTTATGCTACTTGAATGACGGAACAAGCTGATGGCCCACCTGATGTTAAGCGGTAACCTCTGCCTATGAACAGTGCATTACCTCATAGGTCACGTCCACCTAGGACGCGCCCTATGTGGCATTACACTGCGCCCGCCACCATGAGACATAAAGATGTAAAGTCTCATGTGCCTGTAATTTCACCGGCACCCTTACCCTTCAAACCGGAACACAGCAATGCGAGCACTACTGCTTTGCGGCAGAAATAGGTATGGTGGTAGAACTTCCCCGGACGAACTCTTTCACAAAAAAGCTCTACTACTCTAAATACTACACGGCAGGTGCCAACTTACGGTGAACGGTCCGGCTCGTTCGCCGTAAGATGGCACCTGTAAATACTGCATGGCGGGTGCCAACTTACGGTGAACGGTCCGGCTCGTTCGCCGTAAAATGGCACCTGTAAATAATGCATGGCGGGTGCCAACTTACGGTGAACGGTCCGGCTTGTTCACCGTAAGATGGCACCTGTAAATACTGAATGGCGGGTGCCAACTTACGGTGAAAGGTCCGGCTTGTTCACCGTAAGATGGCACCTGTAAATACTCCATGGCAGGTGCCAACTTACGGTGAACGGTCTAAATTCAATTTTATTGTTTTTTGTCATCACTGCTCTTCAACACCTCTTGAGATAGCGATAACTGATTTTGCAGAAACTAGAAGACCTAACACATGTTTTTATTAATAATATCAATCACATAAATATCGTTACGCCGACCTCTTGGCGTAAACGTATTTAGCATAGATCTATTCAGCGTAGGGAACATTTTACTTCTATGGTATTTAGAACCTCGTGACGCCATCTGTTGACAAATAGTCGCGCCACGGAGTAACCAGCTCCATCTGTTGTTGCAATAATGAACTTTGAATTTGTTTGAGTAGATGTAGAATTGCTAGCTCTGTCGTACGTAGTATGGTACGGTACGCATGTAGCATCTCCCTTTGGATGTTTTGAGATAATGAGGGCTTTCTATTTTCGAATTCTAACAAAAATAAGTTCAATTTGTCTCGATAGATGGCGCTGACTCAAATGTGGTTGCCAAAATTAACAAATGCATTGTCTATGCTTTTGTGTGATAGTAACAAAATACCTCGAAAATATATCACTACGTTGTTGACTTTGACATTTCACTTTATTTTGACAGTTAAGTACAGAGCTATTATTCTAAGCATGATGTGAAACGGCCGTGAAAACCCCTCATTGACGACCTCTGTGGCGCGGCGGGCGAAGGTTCGCCTGCGACGCAGGAGGTTGCGGGATCGATTCCCGCCTCGGAACAAATATCTGTACGATCAGGGTGGCTACCCTTGACACTCGATCGCAATCCTAATTTGGGATTTGCTATCAAATCGTGCCATTTGGTACTCTTGAATCCAATCCTGCCACACGATTGGATGCGACCCTGGTGGAATTTTAAGGAACTAAACAAAATCGACTGTACTCGAATCCAAGATATATGGGAAAATAAGTAATAATCAGGTGAAATGATAAGGATTATGCAAGTTATTTTCAAATGTAATGAATGGTTGTTTTATTGCGTTGTGTGTAGCCACACATACGTCATGTTGTTCTTTCAGGAATCATCACAAGAAGTCGGTCGCGTACACGATTTAAATTTTAATCTCGATTTTGATTGAAGAGTGCTAAATTTTGTGAAAACTGGATTGGGATTGGGATTGGATTGGGATTGAAACTGTTGTCAAGGGTAGCCCCCCTGCAGATATTTGTTCAGGGTGTTCTGGGTATTTTTTATGTATAATAAAAATATCTATCTACGTTATGGTACCCATAACACAAGCTCTGCTTAGCTTGGGGCTAGATAATGTTGTGTGAATTGTCCAGGATTATTTATTTTTTATTTTATTTTTTAAACATAAAAAAAAACTGAGCCTCCTCTTTTTTTAAGAAGTCAGTTAAAAATGATCTATACATATAACGATATGCGTGAAGTCACCTAGTTTCAGTAAAATCAGTTTTCGCTATCTCTAGAGCTGTTGTTGAGCTGTTATTAGCGAAAAATAATAAAAAAATAATTTCGCTCCTTAAGCGAAACGTTGCAATAACTAAATATAAAAATAAACTATTTACAAAACAAAACATCATGGATACGAAATGCTGTTGCCATATACCACAATGGAATACTTAGCTTAGCAGAAAAAAACGAATTTATTGTTTTTTTTTTTAAAACGTGAATGACGGAGCACTCGGAAGGCCCACCTGAAATTGAGCGGTAACCTCTGCCTTGATCTGGCTTCAGTGGCTTCAGACGTAACATACAAAAAATGGTATTTTTGCCCATTACAGCTCATCAACACTTCTTCAGATAGCGAAAGTTGAGTTCGCGAGAACTAGGAGACTTAACACACATGTTTTAATTGATAGTATCTCATTAATATCATCAGTTTAGCTACGATCCCCATAAACACATTTTTACAGTATTTTTGTTGTTTAGAGGTATCGTAGCTAAACTGATGATATTTATGAGATACTATCAAATAAAACATGTGTGTTAGGTCTCCTAGTTCTCGCAAAATCGACTTTCGCTATCTGAAAAAGTGTTCGTGAGCTGTAATCGGCTGTTTAGCCATAATCAGATGTTTTCCGGGTTGACGTGGTTTGGGTGTGATTCCAATGAATAACACCATTTAATTTGAAGAACTGTTTCTCTGGTCTAGGTCAAGTATTTGCCATCTCTTTAGGCGTTTTACATTTTCTTGTGCGTTTAACAGGTTCTTAGCAAGCTCGTTTGAGCTGTAATGAACAAAAAACAGCTAAAAATTTGAATTTCGCGCCACAAGCGCGAGCATCCACCTTAACATACAAACATAAACACAGATCAAACACATAACCCTCCTTTTTGGCTTCGGCGCAGTTGAGTAAAACATATATAAATAAATAACACAATATATAATATTGGTTTAAAACCGGCTCTTGACATTGTCATTGGTATTCATCGCTTTATTCCCGTAAACATATTTATTTAATTCTTTATTGCACAACAAACACAAGGAAATGAAAGCTTTCATTTTTGAATAAAAAAATAGTAGTTCGATTTGGGTCGATAGATGGCGCTGACTCAAATGTGGTTGCCTCTACTAAAAATCTGGTTAAATTTACTTTCTACTACCGGTTTTTATTTTTACTTCATTTTATGTTTTATTGTGTTTTTTATGTGTGTGTGTGTGTTGTGCCATCTTGGAGAAAAATAAATAAATTTTCTTTCTTTCTTTCTAGAGTCTTTGCGGTTAAGCGACTGTTGACATTAGAGCCATCTGTTGGAAAACGGTTGAACCACAAGACAAGAACTATATAAAATACTCTCGCATCGCATCTAACTAGCTGACAAGATAGTCCAATACATTGGAACTAGATGGCGCTGATCTGGTACTCCGTTCTCAATACACTGGTACATAATATATACACCATTATTCCAAATATACCATAAAAAAAAGCTGCATAATCAGTATTATTCAAAAAAGTATTATCATTTATCTTTATCGATAAAGATTCAATCTACGCCAAAAAAGGTACCAAATAACAAATTCAAGGAACATAAATTTTTTTGTATGCTACTTGTAATGGCGAATCAAGCAGATGGCCCACCTGATGTTAAGTGGTACCCTCTGCCTATGAACAGTGCATTACCTCATAGGTCACGTCCACCTAGGACGCGCCCTATGAGACATTGCACTGCGCCCGCCACTCAGAGACATAAAGATGAAAGTCTCATGTGCCTGTAATTTCACCGACACCCTTACCCTTCAAACCGGAACACAGCAGTGCGAGTACTACCTATTTCTGCTGCAAAGCAGTAGTGCTCGCATTGCTGTGTTCCGGTTTGAAGGGATAGGGTGCCGGTGAAATTACAGGCACTTGAGACTTTTCATCTTTATGTCTCAGGGTGGCGGGCGCAGGGCAATGCCACATAGGTTGCGTCACGTCACGTCCACATGCGTCCTAGGTGGACGTGACCTATGACGTAATGCACTGTTCATAGGCAGAGGTTACCGCTTAACATCAGGTGGGCCATCTGCTTGTTCCGTCATTCAGAAGTATAAAAAAAAAATGGAATATTTTACAGCGATAAATACCAACAACATCATCAAAAAATAAATATAGAACTTTCTCAAATAGAATACCATATTCATTCATATTAATAATTTTAGGGTTTTCTTATCCACGTATGTAACGTGGACTGTATTACGAAGCCAAGCCTTCCGCCTCTCTGTACAGTGCTACCAACTCACCTGTTCAGGGGCCCAATATTTCTAAATCAATGAGGGCTTTTCAATTACGAATTTAAAAAAAAAGTAGTTTGATTTGTCTCGATAGATGGCGCTGACTCGAATTTACTTGTCAAAATAACAAATGCGTTGTCTGTGCTTTCAACTTCAACTTCTTGTTTTTATGGCGCCGCGCTTGCTTTTTGCTACGACTCTGCCAGTGTCAACGTCAAGGAGTGCCGTAAACTTAAAAAGATATTTAAAAAATTCAAAATATGATCGGTTCTGTAAACGCTGAATCTTTTAGATCTAGCATCAAAATGATTTTGCTAAAACAAAAAGACAAAACAATATGAAAAGCATAATGATTATGACAAAATAAATATTATATACAAATATATGTTTACATGAATATATACATATTTTTATAACCTAATTCCATTGACTTTTACAAATTTACAGAGTAAAAAGTTTATTAAGGGGGAAAAGGTTAGGGATAAAAGAATTTTGAAAGAAGTAGGACGCAGGATTTCAGGGGGAGGAGGTTATAGAGGGAGCATTGCAATTTTGGGCAATTGAAGAAAATGTGATCCACATTTCCTTCTTCAAGCCCGCATTCACACATTGAGTGATACCGGATTCTTAGTTTTGCTAGAAATACTGGAGTACATGTGAATACTAGTCTGAGACGGCAGATAGTTGAAGTTACTTAGTTAGTTGTGCTTTTGTGTGAATATCACGAAAATATATCACTACGTTGTTGACGTTGACATTTCACTTTATTACGCAGAGCTACTTTAGCTTGTACAGAGCTGGCGCCATCTATTTTCAAGGCTATAAACATGATGTGAAACGGCCGTGAAAACCCGTCATTGCATTATAATTGCGAACATTAATAGACAATCGTAAAATCTACATGCAATTTATGATACAATTATAAAATTAGCAGAATACCATTTTTAATGACGCCTTTAGTGAGGGTTTTCACGGCCGTTTCACATCATGCTTAAACCCTTAAAAATAGATGGCGCCAGCTCTGTACTTAACTGTCAAAACAAAGTGAGATGTCAAAGTCAACGACGTAGTGATATATTTTCGTGGTATTTTGTTACTATCACACAAAAGCACAGACAACGCATTTGTTAATTTTGGCAACCACATTTGAGTCAGCACCATCTATCGACCCAAATCGAACTACTTTTTTTTTATTTGAAAAGGAAAAGCCCTCTTTGTATTTTAGTTGTGACCATTTTTAAACAATCGTAAAATCTACTTACAATTTATGATACAATTATAAATTTAGCAGAATTGTAATTGCATAGATTGTTTTTTATTAAATAGTGGAATTGGGCCCCAGGGTGGACAAAATTGGAACTAAAGCCGATTACAATTTATAATTTTATACACAAAAACAACGTTTAATTTAATACTTTAACCTTTCGTAAGGTCATGAGTAAAACGGTGGCCGTTTTACTAAAACTTTCGTAGACAATTTCCACCGATATCAAAGTCAAATTCAATTCATTACACTCGTGCTCTAGAGACGAGCTACATTGGTTAATATGTCACCAAAATAACAAACAAACACTAGGACAAGATATAAAAGAAAAGTAGACGACGTCTCGTTTAGAAAATGGCGGATAGAATTCCAAAGTTATTTTTAAATGGTCCATATCTCATTTAAATCCGTTCATAGTAAGGTTGATACTCACGCTTGAGGCGCGAAATACATTTTTTTTGTGTTTTTGTGTTTATCGTAGCTAAACTGATGATATTTATGAGATACTATCAATTAAAACATGTGTGTTAAGTCTCCTAGTTCTCGCGAACTCAACTTTCGCTATCTGAAGAAGTGTTGATGAGCTGTAATGGGCAAAAAACACAAAAAAATAATGAATTTCGCGCCGCAAGCGTGAGCATCCACCCTAAGCTCCTATGGACGCCGACTAGGGATGACACAGGGGGTTGACCTCTTCAGGGCGGACGATGCTAGATCTGATCCACTCCGGCGCAGAAGAACAAGAGGATTGAGGGGGCGCCCCCGCTTCCCCCTCCTCTGTAGTGGGGCCACTAGTGGAGGGTCGGGGGACTCTCTGCCGACTTGCACAGCCCCCCAAGTGTCTGAGTGGCTTTAAGATAAGATAAGGTAAGATCATTTATTTGTCCATAACACAGGTACATACAAGTTTTTTTGACGACCTCTGTGGCGCGGCTGGCGATGGTTGGCCTGCGACGCAGGAGGTTGCGGGTTCGATTTCCGCCTCGGAACAAATATTTGTGCGGACGCAGATATTTGTTCAGGGTGTTCTGGGTATTTTCTATGTATAATAAAAAATATCTATCTATGTAATGTATTGTATTAAGTATATCAGTTATCTAGTACCCATAACACAAGCTTGTTGTTGTGTGAACTGTCCAGCATTATTTATTTATTTATTTGTCCGAAACACAGGTTTACATACAGATGTTATAAATGAGAAAGTATCACCATGTTTCGCCTTGTCAAGGCATACAAATTTAAAAAAATATAATCTTAACATAATGAGTAGGTCAGGTAGTAATTAATAAATTCATGCAATCAAGTCGTGTTAGTTACACCACTTATAACTCAAGAACGGGAGAACCAATTTGGATGAAAATTGGTGGGGAGGTAGCTTAGAACCAAGAGATTGACATGGGGGGGTAGGAGGGGGGTTCACCGGGGCGAGTCGCTAGTATCATTATAAAGTTGTAAATTTAACAGTAAATTAAAATTTGGTGAGAAAACCACCCAACACAGGTACCGAGGCCCAGTTTTTTGGACCTACCGCCGGGCAAGGTGGTGAATGCTAGACCTCATCATGCCCCAACTTACCGCCGCGGCAAGGTGGTGAATGCTAGACCCCATCATGCCCCAACTTACCGCCGGAACAAGGTGGTGAATGCTAGACCTCATCATGCCCCAACTTACCGCCGGGCAAGGTGGTGAATGCTAGACCTCATCATGCCCTAACTTAACGCAGGGGCAAGATGGTGAATGCTAGACCTTATCATGCCCCAACTTGGTGAAGTACTATCGTGGGGTTTTTAGTGGGTTCAAGCCCCACATACCCCTTCCGTCACCCCCGAGGCGGAAGGGAAATGAGAAGACATATTCCCCCCTCCTTAAAAAAAAGGTAATATACCTCTAGACTAAACCCTAGCATAAATCTATGACGTCATCATGACGCCCCTGGCTCAGTGACGTCACGTTGCATATGATGCCGAGTGGCGGCGGCGGCGGCGACGGCTCCGCGAGGCGCGCCCTCTTCGAAGAATTCTCGTCGGCATCCTGCAACAAAAACACGCAACTATTTATGCACTATTTAAGGCGAAATGTTAAAATAACAAATGGGCGGAGTCTTGCAAGAAAGTGACAGCGCTATTGCTCACTTGAAACCGGGAAGAGATGAGGTATATATTTCTTCAGCGAGGAAGTAACTGACGTAAGGGACAAATGATAAAATTTCGTTTTGCTTCTAAAGTAGCAAATATAAAAACCGGCCAAGTGCGAGTCGGACTCGCGCACGAAGGGTTCCATACCATTAACTACAAAAACGGCAAAAAACAGGTATGTAAAATAAAATTAAAATTGCTCGCTAAAAGTGGTCACCCATCCTATAACAGACCCCGCAGAACATAGCTTAAAAGCATTTGGAGAAATCACGTTTGTTGTATGGGAGCCCTCTTAAATATTTGTTTTATTCTGTTTTTTAGTATTTGTTGTTATAGCGGCAACAGAAATACATCATCTGTGAAAATTTAAACTGTCTAGCTATCACGGTTCATGAGATAAATCCTGGTGACAGACGGACAGACAGACAGACAGACAAACGGACAGCCGAGCCTTAGTAATAGGGTCCCGTTTTACCCTTTGGGTACGGAACCCTAAAACACCACGTACTTTTATGATGCCAATCGAAAGAATGGAGAAAAATTAATAATTCCTCAACCTAACATGGTATCTTAAAACAAAGGGGTAACGTAAAATTAATAATTTCAATTTAATTTTTTCATTAAGTCGGTTCGATTCTCAGACGAAGCAAGTAATTTTTAGAAAATCTTTGAATGCAGTATTACTGAGTTTTAAAAATAAAATAAATATATTTCAGCACAATATCCTATCTACAATATTTAAGGTACTTTCCCTTCATGTTGCATAGTCTTGGGACGCCCTGTATACTTAGTATACCAGAAGCCCAATTCTCGTAATAAAAAATAGTCAAATTAAAGTTCGGATCATGTTACGATCTAGTGTCGATGACACAAACGTCAAAAATGGTATCCTGCTCAACTGACAATACAACGCGGAATGTGATTATATCGAAATGTGACTGTAACTTGAATGTTTCAAAGTTCTGAGAATTCTCTCTTTCACTCTTTACAATTATTATATAGCACTATCCTACTCTAACATTATGGTCGCAAGAACCGAAAGTAGATTATATTGTTGTTATGAGGGAGCAGAATACCAATTTTTCAGTCAATTTACGATACAATCTCGTTTCGGTCAACTTGCAGTGTGGTTATAAAATAAATAAGAGAATTGGGCTTCTGATTTTGTGGGCGGCGAGGTTACTCCGATACCTGCAATGCTCAAAGCGTGGATGGTAACGATGCCCGCCATATTTCTCGGGGTCATGTGACGCTGTACGCAGCTGTAGGTGGGAGACAGGAAGGTAGATGACCTTCAGGGGACCCGTATTGCCCCGAGCCGTGATGCCTTGTCCTGCCTACGATCGATGGGGGTGTGGGATACTTCCGTTGGTTGAATGGTGCTCTGCGAGGTTGGCAGACCGTGCGTACGTCGGGTCTGGACCAGCTACTGGTGGAAGACTTGTGAAGAGTTTTTTTTTTTTTTTATACTAGTTGGTTCACGGAACAAGCAAGAGGCCCACCTGATGTTAAGCGGTAACCTCTGGCTATGAACAGTGCATTACCGCATAGGTCACGTCCACCTAGGACGCGTCCTATGTGGCATTGCACTGCGCCCGCCACCCTGAGACATAAAGATGAAAAGTCTCATGTGCCTGTAATTTCACCGGCACCCTTACCCTTCAAACCGGAACACAGCAATGCGAGCGCTACTGCTTTGCGGCAGAAATAGGTATGGTGGTAGTACTTCCCCGGACGAACTCTTTCACAAAAAAGCTCTACTACTACTAAGAGTTTCAATAGGCTCCACCTCATACTGTTTCATTCTTCAAGACTATTTCTTTCTTCTTCTCGCATATAGAAAAAACACTATGTATAGTATGTATAGTACTCACCACAAAGGATATAACATCCATGGGAATCTTGTCCTCCCAGTCGATGCGGTCGGTGCGTAGCGGCGGCGCGCGCGCTTCTATGTCTCCCCGAGCGTTACTCTCACCCGAGCGAGATTCACCCAGCGGCCGAGATTCACCCAGCAAGCGAGATTCACCTAGCGGCCGAGATTCGCCCAGCAAGCGAGATTCATCCAGTGGCCGAGATTCGTCCAGCAAGCGAGATTCACCCAGCGGCCGAGATTCGCCCAGCAAACGAGATTCACCCAGCGGCCGAGATTCGCCCAGCAAGCGAGATTCACCCAGCTTCAACGAGCGGACATCACCAAGCGAGAGTGACATATCCGGTATACTCGTTGACACATCACTTGGAACATATTTCTTATTTTTTTTATTACTTTTATTTACTTTCACTTTGCTTGTAACTTTCAAGTATTGATTCTCATTGGCACTGTCCGGTTGGCTAGCGCCAGTCGGATAGCTGGTAAACACGTGTACTTTAGGCGCGTCTTGGTGAGACAGCATTTTAAGAACGTTGCTAACTTTGGCCGGGTCTGATATGAAGTCAATGTTTTCTCCGTTCTGGAGCGCTATGTTGGGTGTTCCGACGACGAAGTTGGAGTCCCGGCCTGACGTGACTAGTCTCCCGTTCAGGATGTTGGCTGCGAGGGACGGGACGGTCATCATGCCGCTGTTGAAGACTATGGGGTGGAGGATGAAGTTAGCTGGTTCATCTGGTCTCGTCTCGTCCAACAATATCTCCCCGAGGGCTGGCTCGTCGAGTAGATTCTCTATAGGATCCATTCTTTCCGTGTCTATTGTGGATGTTGTGGCGTCTATTCTGGATGTTGTGGTGTCTATTCTGGATGTTGTGCTGTCTATTCTGGATGTCGGGTTGTCTATTCTGAATGTCGGGGTGTCTATTCTGGATGTCGGGGTGTCTATTGTAAGCGGCTCTGAATCCTCGCTCTTTATAATAGTGATGGGGTCATCATCGTCAAATATGACAATGGATGCCATCTCTATCTCCGGCTCGGCTAATCTGGAAAAATATGATATAACCCGGTGAAATTACAGGTATGAGACTTTTCATCTTTATGTTGTAGTGGGCGCAGTGCAATGCCGCATAGGGCGCGTCCTAGGTGGACGTGACCTATGAGGCAATGCATTGTTAAAGGCAGAGGTTACCGCTTAACATCCGGTGGGCCATCTGCTTGTTCCGTCGTTCCAAGTCACATAAAAATAACTATTTTCGAAAAAAAAAACCGACTTCAAAGCTAGGAATTTATCCCCAATACAATATTTTATAATATTAGTGATCGTAGCCGTGTGCTGATCACAATGAGCCTAAACACGGCCAGTCTACTATTACCCATCGAGGAGTTCCGTTGTCCACCTTCCGTCTCCATCATCAGATCAGGTTGCTGTCGCCATCATATTGTATTGTCATCGGAACTTGACAGGTATGCCAAATATCAGCTCAATCGGTTGAGGATAACTGCTTTAAAATTCAGTTGCAAGATTCCACCCGGACATGCATTGCAAGTTAATATAAAGCTTGTAATCACGGAGATATGAGATAAAAAATATAATAAAAATAAAAAATAAACAAATAGACACGAATTGAGAACCACCTCCTTTTTTGTGAAGTCGGTTAAAAACTATTCTGTATGAGTGTAGGATGTAGTAGTAGAGCTTTTATGTGAGAGAGTTGTATGTAATGTAATTGAAATGAGGAACTTAATTCCTGCTATAATTTAATTGGACGTAATTCAAAGGAATTAGATGATATGTCAGAAGAAATTAAGTGTTTAGAAACATCACTTCTTGATGTAACACATAAATATAAAAAAGCTGAACAATTTTGAGCTGACAATGTTCAGAAAATGAACAATATTGTAGAGATAGTGAATAATGATAGCATATATGTACAAGTATGTAATAGTAGCTCACAGACTGACCATCCCGTGTCAGACCAGTTGGTTTCCATATCATCTTTGGATTCTTTGATACAGATGGCACCACTGACATCACAGAGTCAAGCTACATCTACTTTACAGACTGAAGTAATTCATACACCTGGTGCGCAGTCTCCGGTTAGACAGGGAAAATCCTGTCGGCGGCATGGGTTTGCTACTAAGTGATCAGTTAGGGCAAGTTGTCACTAATAAGTCCTTTGAAAATGCCCCAATTCATAAGTTTATAGATTGTATAAAGAGCGAAGATCGCTTTGACAATGACACCACTCTGATAGACACAGATACACCAGAGATACTGTGCTTCTTAGTAGACATAGTAAACTGATAATTGCTAAATTGTTAGCATTTAATATTTTTGATCCCGTTATAAGTAATATAACGCAGTTTACCGACGAGCCTGTAGTTAGTAGTATTACTAATGGGGGCACACAAGCAGGAGGGTCAGCTGACAATATATGTTTAAACTGACGAGTCCGACAATGAGAAAGCCTGGCACATTACATGTAGTACATCAAAATGTGCAAGGCCTTCCCAGCAAAATATTAGAATTAGAATTATTTTTAAACATGTTTAATATAGATATCATGTGTGTTACTGAACACTGGTTATTACAATTTGATTTACTCCCTTATTATGAGAATTATAATATTGTAAGTTCATTCAAACGCAAGAACGCCATACGTGGCGGTTCCTTAATTGTTGCACGAAATAATTTAAAATGCAAAGAACGTAAAGATGTTGCAAATCTCACTATTGAGAGGACTATTGAGCTGTCGTGTTTTGAGCTTGAGCGGCATATCATTGTGAGTGTTTACCGTCCCCCTGACGCGGACTTCGCATTATTTGAATCCACTATGGAAGAAGTACTGCTTAAAACTTTTGGACGTAGTAAAATGTTAATAGTCTGCGGAGATTTCAGTATAGATATTCCTGTGAATCCTCTATCTGAGAGAATTCTTAACTTATTTAAATGTTTTAATTTACGTCACCTTTTCGAAGAACCTACAAGGGTGACACTTACATCAGCCACCTGTTTGGATAATATATATTGCAGTAGTGTTCCAATTGATAAAGCAGTAATTAAACATTTCACCTCGGATCATTACGGTCACAGTGCTATATTTACTTGTAATTTGGTAGATGAACCTAAGGAATTCACTTATCGGCCTATCACAGGGACTCGAATTATGAAGTTTCAGAGCAGTATTGAACTTAAAATACCCCTTTTACCATGCGTAGATGATCCAAATGAACTTTTTACCTCCTTGTCTAATTTGATAAATGAGCAACATACTGAGATATTTCAGTTAAAAACATGTATAGCTAAATCTAATGTCGGGTTAGCTGATTGGGCGACACCCGGTATCTATAGAAGTAGGAATAAATTATATGATCTCTATGCGGCTAGGGAATCAATGTTGCATGACCCAAAGTTTATTTTGTATATAAAGAACTATTCAAATACTTTTAAAAAAGTTTGTCGTGCAGCAAAATCATTACATTTGAGAAAAAAAATAGAAAAATCATCGAATAAAATTAAGGCAACTTGGAAATTAATTAATAATGAAACAGGTAAATCGAAGACACGCAATAAGCAGATCAAATTAAACATAAACAATACAACATTGACAAAAAAGATTGATGTCGCGAATGCCTTTGACAATTTTTTCTCTAATATACCAGTTATTGTAACCCAGTCATTACAATCATCTGCCTCTGGAGCATCTACTTTATTGGAACTAAGTGTTGCTAAATGTGAGATCGCGTTTAGCTTTAGATACGTAAATGCCGATAGTATTGTTAAGACATTTAAGTCACTTAATATTAAAAATACTGAAGATCTTTGGGGAATATCCACAAAGGTGTTAGGTATTATAATTATTGATATTGCTCCATGCTTAGCCTACATTTTTAATAGATGTGTTGACGACGGAATCTTTCCAGATCTTATGAAACATAGTAAATTAATTCCTTTGTTCAAGTCTGGAAATGCAAAAGATCCATCTAATTATAGGCCGATTTCTATATTGCCCGCGTTAAGTAAAATCTTTGAAAAACTTATTCTTACTCAATTATTGTCACACTTTAACTTCCACAGACTACTTCATAGTCATCAATTTGGATTTACCAAGGGTCAATCAACAGCTGATGCTGGTACCATGCTTTTGGAACACATATTTCAAGCATGGGAAAACTCGCAAGACGCGATCGGAGTATTCTGCGACCTATCCAAAGCATTCGACTGCGTGAGTCATGCTACTTTAATTTTGAAGTTAAAACATTATGGCATCCAAAATCAGGCAATTAACCTTGTAAATTCTTACTTATCCAATAGAGTACAAAAAGTTGACGTTGGTGGTGAAAGGTCTTCAGGATCGTCTATTGTTATGGGAGTGCCCCAGGGTTCAATACTAGGCCCATTTCTATTTTTAGTATACATTAACGATCTCCCTTTTTATGTAAAAGACATATAGATATAGTTTTATTTGCTGACGATACGTCTTTAATTTTCAAAGTTGATAGGTCAAAAGCTAATTACGATGATCTAAATAAATCACTATCGCGAGTTCTTGATTGGTTCACAGTAAATAATCTGTTGCTTAATGCTAAAAAAAGAAATGCATTAAATTCACTTTGCCAAATGTAAAACATTACCCAACTAATATTAAAGTAAATGGCGAGACACTCAATCTTGTAAACTCTACTGTTTTCTTAGGACTTAATATTGATGCAAGTTTGCAGTGGGGACCACAAATTGAGGCACTTGCAGGTAGACTTAGTTCCGCTGCATATGCAGTTCGTACGATAAGGCAGCTTACTGATGAAGCTACAGCTAGGCTAGTTTATTTTGGCTACTTCCATAGTGTTATGTCATATGGCATCATTCTGTGGGGGAAAGCAGCAGACATCCAAGCAATATTTGTTTTACAAAAACGGGCAATACGTGCCATTTATAAAATGAAGCCACGTGACTCCTTGAGGGAGCGTTTTAAGGAAATTAACATTCTCACCGTAATATCGCAATACATCTACGAAACCTTATTATATACACAAAAACACTTAGATAGATTTATGAAAAAAAGTGACGTGCATTGTTTTAACACGAGAAATAAAAATAAACTGAGTATTCCCAAATTTAGATTAAAAAAAGTAAGTGGGTCTTTTATGGGGAATTCTGTTCGGTTCTATAATAAACTTCCAGAAAGTGCTTCTAAACTTTCGATTCGAAGATTTAAATCTTACATAAAGAATAATTTAATTAAGAAAGCGTATTACACACTACATGACTATGTTAATGATAAAGCCGCGTGGCCTGATGTCGCTCTGCCCCTCGACACCTAATTTGTCAATTTGCAATGTCTGTACCTGCATATAATTTATTACTGATGTGTTATTTATGTGTATATCAAGCGTAGTGTGTGCTGCCTTATGAACTTTTGCTGATTCTCTCTATCATCTTACTTTTGACTGCCTACCTAAGTAAGGCTTTTAATTTGGTTTTCCTTTTTTCCTTGAATCAGCTTCAACTTGTTCTCGAGGCACCACACAGGCGCTCTCCATCTAGTAGTAAGAAGGATCATCAAAAGAAAAACAGACCGTGTTTGTTGCCTGATTCTTCTAGGTCTGGTTGCGTTGGAACAGGAGTAACTGTAAATTTATTTTTTAAGACGATTCAAAATGATCCTTGTGATTTCAATGAATAAAATACTTTTGACTTTGACTTTGACTTTGACTTTGAGTTCGTCCAGGGAAGTACTACCACCATAACTATTTCTGCCGCAAAGCAGTAGTGCTCGCATTGCTGTGTTCCGGTTTGAAGGGTATGGTTGCCGGTGAAATTACAGGCACATGAGACTTTTCATCTTTATGTCTCAGGGTGGCGAGCGCAGTGCAATGCCACATAGGGCGCGTCCTAGGTGGACGTGACCTATGAGGTAATGCACTGTTCATAGGCAGAGGTTACCGCTTAACATCAGGTGGGCCATCTACAAGACACGTCATTCCAAGTAGTATTAAAAAAAAAAAAAAACTATGTAACACGCACAGAACACTGGCTTCAGATTGCTATATGGCAATGTTCCTTGTTTCTATCTCTAATTGTGTGTCTAAATGTGGTGTGTCCGGCCTAAGAATAAGCTCCTCCGTCTCCTCGCGTGGATGTCGTAAAAGCCAACTAAGGGATTACCCGGACTTATTGAAGATTCGTTGGTATATTTGTCCTGGCTGCTAGCTTAGTATGGAATGTGTTATTACTGGAAGAAAGCCAGTCGTGGGAGGCAATGGCGGCGATAAGCTCACCAGTTGTCACGTCTGTATTCCACGATGGTGCAATCCACTGTGAGATTGAGGCTCTGCCTAGTCTTTCGTGGAAAAAGGCGTGTGTCTACGTATGTATGTACAGTTTTACCCAAAATATAAGTCCGATCCGATTTCGTTTGCGCAGAAAAGCGCAGACTGATATCCGACAGTAGCTGAACGTATAGTATAGCTCTGTCCCGCTCACATCTAAGAGTGACTGATGAACAAGATGGCGCGCGACCGGCCGCGATTTTGCCGCGAAATCGATTAACCAATAACAGCGCAAGATTTTAGCGCGCCGTTGCTATTGGTAGAAAGAAGGTTCCCGCGCTATAGAAATTGGTCTACGACGCAGTTACATCGGGGCGACTTATATTTATGGTAAATTCAATTCAATTCAAAATCTTTATTTCAGGCTTACTGAGAAATGCACTAAACCTAAACAGTAAGCCCATATCAACATAAATACCTTAGAAACTAACATACACATAAAAAAAACCACTTTATTTATTACTTAATCTAACACACATGTGATCGCCGACGCGTCGCGGCACGGGGTATCACGTGGCAGGCGTCCCTTGAACCGCCGGAACTTCACCCCTTTCGGCCAGAAGTCAGGGCTCAAGTAAGTCTTCACATTTTCCGTAGGGACCCTCACCATAAATGAGCTAAAGCTCACATTATGACGAGAGAAAACTATAAAACTGTAAACTGTGGGGTAAAACTGTATGTATCTTGTATGTGCGTGCCTTTCGATCTTCTATAGGTTACATTTCGGAGAATGCTCCCAGGAACTGCACGGTCTGATCCCACCATCTCCTTTTCATCATAGGACGAGCAGACGCTCGGCTCAGTACCATCCTTACCTCATTAGTATACCTTCTATTCGTACTAAACGTTTCAGTTCTACCTTTATTCAATTCATTTATTTCAGGCAACAGTGAAAAATGTACATTCTACCTAGACAAAGGTCTATAGTAATATCATAGACTAACTAAACACAATAGACCGCTAAAATAGAACATAATTTTGTGACTCAAAAAATGACAAATTCCAGGCTATTTCTAGATGGCGCTGGCAAATAGCCTGGGAATCATTCAACCAGCATTTTAAACCAATTACCTAATCTCTTTTAATTCTTTAAAAATAAACATTTAAATTTATATTTTATTTTTTAATTATGAAACTATAGTCGATCTATTCGAATTTAAAGCATTACAATCGTTTATAGCACATTCAAAACACTGGGCGACATCTAGCGTCATTGTAGGCAATCATTTATCGATGCACGTTTTCTTGTATGAGATTGGCAGTCTATTGTGTTTAGTTAGTCTATGGTAATATATACCTTACAACTAACATACATATACAGATAAAGATATACTTAAAACTATCACTTAACGTCAAGGGGATTTGGTTTCGAAAACGCTTCCCTATAGCGTCGGTAAACAATACCAGCTGGCCAGAACTCCGGATCTAGGAGCACATCCCTGTACTTCGCCTGGACCTGGAGAGCATATGACTTGAAGTCAGTGGCCCTGTTGATCTACAGGCGCTGAAGAGACAGTCGAATCTCCGCCCCCTGAATCCGGCCCTGGCAGCTCTCCTTCACGAACTGGAGTACATCATCTCCTGATGTTCTCTCGCTTATTCGGGAGAGGTAGATGTTGATAGTCTTCTCATGCAGTGTTGTCGACTAGTCCAGTATCCGACCGATGCCGCGTTGATTGCGGTACGATCTTGCTAGTCTTTCGATCTTTATAATGAGAACTGCTAAGGAGTGGAATACACTACCGTCGTCTGTCTTTCCTGAAAACTATAATCTGTGTCTCTTCAAGGCTAGAGTCAATAGGTGCCTTCTCGACCTTTGTCATGGACGTCTCATCGCACCAACGTTTCAATGCTCCACGAACTCAACATTAAGACCAGACTTTCCTCCACATGTCTCCGCAGGGTCCTCTAGTTTTTTGGCCACATTGCCAGGAAGGAAGGTGGCAATCTTGAAAAGCTGGTGGTCACTGGTAAATTGGAAGGAAAGAGGCCGCGGGGACGGAGCCCCATGCGGTCGCTCCATCGCATGGGGCTTCGTCTCCGCGGCCAAATACGCTCAAATACGCTCTGCGCTCGATTCCAGCGTGAGCGACGCCACCCGCTCCGCTGAGGATAGAAGCCGGTGGAGGCAGATCATCAAGTCCAAGGTCCTACATAAAGGTCACGACCCTCAGCAGTGAGGTTACCGAGGGGGAGACCTTTGTGCTCCATCTTCGGCCACATCGTCACTTACCAACAGGTGAGATCGTGGGGAGACCGAACGCCCCGAAGGCTATTCTATGAGGTAGTGAGTACTCACAGCTGGAATGCGTCCTCGGAGACGTCGGCGTCGCGCATGCGCGCCCCGGCGTCATCAGGCACCACGAACAGGTCGCTCGACTCACCCGGACGAGTCTGGAACAACAATACATACTCACAGGTTTGTCCCGAGTGGAATCTTGCAACTGAATTTTAAAGCAGTTATCCTCAACCCGATTGAGATGATATTTGGCATAGCTGTCAAGTTCCGATGATAATACAATATGATGGTGACAGCGAGCTGATCTGATGATGGAGACGGAAGGTGGACAATGGAACTTCTCGATAGATAATAGTAGACTGGCCGTGTTTAGGCTCATTTTGATCAGCACACGGTTACGATCACTAATATTTTAAAAGTTTGTATTGAAAAATATATTTTTCACAAAAAAATATTGTATCTTCAGCCACGTCTCGTCTAAATCTAGATTACTGCATCCATCTCTTTGTCAGATCTAGTGCTAATATACATACCATGCAGTTTTCCGGCGAGTTTTCTATAACTTCAATCTCTTCGTTCGCTGCGTTATGCGTCGACTGTAACCAAAACAGAACATCCTGAAAGAGGTGCACGGTGGCCTAGGAAGATGTACTACATGGAAATAAGGCTATAAACAAACCGGAATCGATTATACCAGTCTCATTCTTTTATATGAATGTATTCATGTGTCGGAATGAGACAAGCATATATCTATCTGTTCTTATTTGTGTAACTTGTACCAGGCCAAATGTCACACTTGGTACCAATTACTACTACATTCATGGTACCAATCTAGGAAGATGTACATTCATGGTACCAATATTCAGTGGTACGGAACGGAAAAACGACCGTCGTGTGACAATATATGTTTCTCTCTAACATAGGATAGCAAGCTATCTTCTAGGATAGGAGTAAGAAGGAACACTCTACAAAATTAGTGGCTATTTTAGCCCTCAATCCATGTACTTCATTCATGACGGTGGCCAAACGTTGATCTGACTTTTGCCAGGAGACACACACCTTGTTTAGTAGTAGTAGAGCTTTTTTGTGAAAGAGTTCGTCCGGGGATGTACTACCACCATACCCATTTCTGCCGCAAAGCAGTAGTGCTCCAGTTTGAAGGATATGGGTGCCGGTGTAATTACAGGCACATGAGACTTCATTTTTGTCTCAGGGTGGCGGGCGTAGTACAATGCCACGTAGGTCGTTACCTGTGAGGTAATGTATTGTTAAAGGCAGAGGGTACCGCTTTAGGTGGATGCTCACGCTAGCAGCGCGAAATTCTTTTTTTTTTTTTGGTGTTTTATGCCCATTACCGCTCATCAACACTTCTTTAGATAGCGAAAGTTGATTTCGCGAGAACTAGGAGACTTAACACACACGTTTTAATTGAAAGTGTCTCATAAATATCACCAGTTTAGCTATGATACCCCCTAAACACATTTTTACAGTGTTTTTTTTTGTTTAGGGGGATCGTAGTTAAACTTATGATATTTATAAGATACCATCAATTAAAACATGTGTTTTAAGTCTCCTAGTTCTCGCGAACTCAACTTTCGCTATCTGAAGAAGTGTTGATGAGCTGGAATGAGTAAAAAAAATCAAAAAAAAATAATTTCCTGCCCCAAGCGAGACCATCCACCTTAACATCAGGTGGACCATCTGCTTGTTCCATCATTCAATCAAAGACAAGTCATTAATTTTGTAAAAATTAAAAAAAACCTCTACGCAATGAAACGGCTAAACCGATTTTGATCAAACATAGCTAAGAACACTCCCGACTAATTCACCTTTCAAACAAAAAAAAACAAAATCAAAATCGGTTCATCCGTTCGGGAGCTACGATCTCACACAGACACACACAGACACGTCAAACTTATAAGACCCTGTCGTTTTTGCGTCAGGGTTTAAAAATCCTACTAATATTATAAATGCGAAAGTTCGTGTGTGTGTTTGTTACTTCTTCACGATGAAACGGCTGGACGGATTTGCATGAAATTTGGAATGGATATAACTGGACTCCCGGAATAACATATAGGCACATTTTTATCCCGATATTCCCTCGGGATCGAGACTTCGCGGGTGAAACCGGGGGGCACTGCTAATAAATAATATGTTTATCGGCCGAGATCCATTGGCAAACTGTAGTTGTAGGCACGCCGCCCAGCTTAGAGAAGTCATGCTTCATGTAGTTAGGACGGTACTCACGGGGGCGGGCGTGCAGACGACGAGCACCTCCGTCTGCAGCAGGCGCGTGCGCGCGCGCAGGCGACGCAGCTGCGCCTCGCAGTCCAGCACGCATGCCACGCCGCCCAGCTTAGAGAAGTCATGCTTCATGTAGTTAGGACGGTACTCACGGGGGCGGGCGTGCAGACGACGAGCACCTCCGTCTGCAGCAGGCGCGTGCGCGCGCGCAGGCGACGCAGCTGCGCCTCGCAGTCCAGCACGCATGCCACGCCGCCCAGTTTAGAGAAGTCATGTTCGGAACTCTGCGGGTGCAATGTTAATGTTAATGTTAAAGAACTCCCTCATCCGCATTCGAGCAATAAAATAAAAAATTGGATAAAATTGGTAATCACACTGTAAAAATGTGTTTAGGGGGTATCGTAGCTAAACTAATGATATTTATGAGATACTATCAATTAAACCATGTGTGTAAGTCACCCAGTTCTCGCGAACTCAACTTTCGCTATCTGAAGAAGTGTTGATGAGCTGTAATGGGTAAAAAACACCAAAAAAAAATTATCTCGCGCCGCAACCTTAAGATATTTATACAATGTTCTGGCAAATAAAATTATCTCCTCTTATCTTATCTTCAGAGGTTTCCAGGTGGACCATTCCAGTGGAGGGAGCTTCTCTGCAGGTGCAATGTTGTCAGCGAGGAGTTTGAGGAGAAAGAACACTAACCTCCGGGTTGTACGTGGCGTACTTGTTGGAGAACTGAATGCGCAGTGCGGGAGAGCGCTGCAGGTTTTGCACGACGCTGTGCGCTTGCGACGCGAGGTTGGTCGCCACCCTGAACCGGAACGCCACCGCCGCCTGGCGCTCGCACACAAAGCACACCAACTGGTTCTAAAAACGAAAAAACCGGTCAAATGCGTATTGTATCCAAATACACCATCGGACGGAGAGCTGTCAACCAAATACACCATCGGACGTAGAGCTGTCAACCAAATACATCATCGGACGGAGAGCTGTCAACCAAATACACCATCGGACGGAGAGCTGTCAACCAAATACACGATCAGACAGAGAGCTGTCAACCAAATACACCATCGGACGGAGAGCTGTCAACCAAATACACCATCGGACGGAGAGCTGTCAACCAAATACACCATTGGACGTAGAGCAGTCAACCAAATACACCATCGGACGTAGAGCTGTCAACCAAATACACCATCGGACGGAGAGCTGTAAACCAAATACACCATCGGACGTAGAGTTGTCAACCAAATACACCATCGGTCGTAGAGCTGTCAACCAAATACACCATTGGACGTAGAGCAGTCAACCAAATACACCATCGGACGGAGAGCTGTCAACCAAATACACCATCGGACGTAGAGCTGTCAACCAAATACACCATCGGACGTAGAGCTGTCAACCAAATACACCATTGGACGTAGAGCAGTCAACCAAATACACCATCGGACGTAGAGCTGTCAACCAAATACACCATCGGACGGAGAGCTGTCAACCAAATACACCATCGGACGTAGAGCTGTCAACCAAATACACCATCGGACGGAGAGCTGTCAACCAAATACACCATCGGACGTAGAGCTGTCAACCAAATACACCATCGGACGTAGAGCTGTCAACCAAATACACCATCGAACGGAGAGCTGTCAACCAAATACACCATCGAACGGAGAGCTGTCAACCAAATACACCATCGGACGGAGAGCTGTCAACCAAATACACCATCGGACGGAGAGCTGTCAACCAAATACACCATCGGACGGAGAGCTGTCAACCAAATACACCATCGAACGGAGAGCTGTCAACCAACACGTTAGGCAAATTATTGTAATCGTCGTGCATTGTACGAAAATTCAGCATAGCGCGATATTTACTATTTACTATTTATCTACTACATTACCCAGTATTTATTATTTACAATTTATCTACTACATTACCCAGTATTTATTATTTACAATTTATCTACTACATTACCCAGTATTTATTATTTACAATTTATCTACTACATTACCCAGTATTTATTATTTACTATTTACTATTTATCTACTACATTACCCAGTATTTATTATTAACAATTTATCTACTACATTACCCAGTATTTATTATTTACAATTTATCTACTATTTACATTACCCAGTATTTATTATTTACTATTTACTATTTATCTACTACATTACCCAGTATTTATTATTTACTATTTATCTACTACATTACCCAGTATTTATTATTTACTATTTATCTACTACATTACCCAGTATTTATTATTTACTATTTACTATTTTTCTACTACATTACGCAGTATTTATTATTTACTATTTACTATTTATCTACCACATTACCCAGTATTTATTATTTACTATTTACTATTTATCTACTACATTACCCAGTATTTATTATTTACTATTTACTATTTATCTACTACATTACCCAGTATTTATTATTTACTATTTATCTACTACATTACCCAGTATTTATTATTTTTGTTAACAAAAATTTATGTGTAGGTATGATTTTAATAATTGTAATTTTGGTATTTGATACAATAATAAAAAGAAATATTAACAATACATACATACATAGACACACGCCTTTTTCCCCGAAGGGCAGACCCTCAATGGGCCTCTTTTCACTATCGTGGGAAATAGAAGTGATAAGTGGTGAGTACATAATAACACATTCCATAGTAAGCTAGCAGCCAGGACAAATCTCATCAACAACTCCGGGTAATTCCGGCTTTTCCGACATCCACGGGAGGAGACGGAGGGGTCAATTCTTAGGCGGGACACACCACAATCTTATATTGACAATATAAATTTTATTTATTATTCCTCGCAAGTTGAAAACCTTCATATGAAAATGCATTAGCATGACACGCTCGCCTGGGGCTGCAATCACTCTAAAATAAAATAAGTCAAACACCAGCTTGCTGCCTTGGACTCGATCGAACGTAGAGCTTTCAGGCTTATAGGTGAGCAACATATGGTAAACCCTAAAATATGAAAGCGATTCGAAAAAGCAGAGTACCCCAGGCAGGTACCAGTGCAGATTGCACTGGAGAATCCGGCCCCGATTCGGGCAGCCCCACGTATTCTGGGGGGGGCAACGTATCGCCAACATCTCAGTCAAGATATAGCTTGAGGCCGCGATCCACCGGCGGCAGGGTATTTTATAAAAACCGAACGACTACTAAAAGTCATACCACCACATCCCCCTCATCCACTCGTAGTCTTTTCCCATCTATCCCATCCACAAAAGCGTCCTACCGAACTTCCAGATCAACTTCAGTATCTAGTAGCATACTGCAGGAGGATGTTGCCCAGGAAGCGAGCTCTGCCGCTAATCCAGTGCCCACCACCGGCAGTTCACGTGCGCGTAATAAATGGAGTCCAGAAATGAACGAATTCATCCTGCGCACTTATTTGCAACTGACGCTAATGGAAACAGATTTAAAATCATATTTACCCCCACTACACACAAAATTTATTGAAAAATTTCCTGAAAGACAGAACGTTAGTAGGCAGAGAATAGGTGACCAAAGGAGAGCAATAGTAAACAAAAAACTGTTACCTCAAAATGAAATAGACAGAATTTATAAAGAAGTCCAAACTGAAATACAGACTATTCACAATATCAATCCTAACACGAACATACAAAACACACACGCGCAAAACACACCCACGGTCACACAATCTAGTCAGAGAATGACGTGGAGCAACGAACTCAACGAAGGGATCATGAAAGCGTACTATAAAGTAACTAGACTCGAATCTAATTTAACTGCTTACAGGAAACCCTTACACCAAGAATTCATGAATATGTTCCCACAACTTTCACACCTATCAGAACAAAGAATTGCCGATCAAAGAAGAGCCATAGTTAACAACAGGTACATTACTGAAGATAGGCTAAAAGTTTTACAGCAAGAAGTATCCAATACAGAACAGTTCCCAAATAATCAAGGTCATGAAATTGAGCGGGAAGGAGAAATCGATATATCAACAGATGTAATCTACACCCAATCTAACTCCCAATGTAGTCTCATAGCAGAAATAACAAACGATAGCACACATGCCATCATAGAACACACAGAACATTCTCTTAATTGTGAAACCCAATCAGAAGACGCACGCAATAATTCAGTTAGAACATCATATATCTCTCTCGCCGATCAGGAAAAAGTTAAAAATATGTTTCAAGAAACGTTAGCTAGATATAACAAAACAGACCCAACAACACGACCTTACATACCTAAACAGAAGACATCTAGAAAATTTGCTGAAATAGTTGACTATTTAAATATCGAGATTCTCCCAAATCATGTCTCAAAAGACAGTACCTTCGAAACCACACACGCTCTAGTGTATAGTACAGCATATACAGCAGCTGTTTGTAACGGGGCTAAAATAGAGGAAAACAACTATAACCACACTAGTGTTCAGCAAAAATCTAATTATGTACCAGCTTGGCAAAAAAGACTTCAGAAAAAAATAGCCAATTTACGAAAAGATGTTGCTAGAATGACACAATACATACAAGGAAATAGAAATCAAAGGCTTATAGAAAATGTAGCAGTAATAAAAAACACATATAGAATACATTCGCAGTACGAAGAACCTAACTTATCAGATAATCAGTTTTTAGATACACTTAAACAAAAGCTTAACACGACTTCTAACAGACTCCGGAGATATTTAAATTGCACCCGTAGAAAGAAACAAAACACACAATTCAAATACAATGAAAAACTATTTTACATAACGATAGAAACAAACACACAGCACATCCAAAATTCACAAAACATAACTTCACACCCATCGTCTAATGACCTGCACCAGTTTTGGTCCAATATTTGGGCAAAACCGGTACAGCACAACCATACCGCCGATTGGATAAAGACAGATTCAGAAAACATAAGCTCCATACAACAAATGAATTTCGAACACATTTCTGTTGAAACATTTAAACGGGTATTAGGAAAGGTACATAATTGGAAAGCGCCGGGCAACGATCTTATACACAATTTTTGGTATAAAAAACTAACTACAATTCATCCCAAGCTACATAGTCATATAAACGATTTCATACAGACACCAAACAGCATGCCCAGTTTCATTACTCAAGGAATAACCTATATGCTGCCTAAAGATACAGACTACCAAAACCCAGCAAAGTACCGGCCGATTACTTGCCTCCAAACTTTTTATAAAATCCTTACATCTTGCATTACCGAACTGATAGACCTGCACGTCACTGGTAATAATATAATGGCAGTAGAACAAAAGGGATGTCGAAAGAATAGTCAGGGCTGCAAGGAGCAACTAATTATAGACTCAGTCACTATGAAACACACATTAAAACGTAAAAAGAACATTAATACTATGTATGTTGACTACCAAAAAGCTTTTGATTCCGTCCCGCACAGTTGGCTCACCTACATATTACAACACTATAAAATCCACCCAACCCTTGTTACTTTCCTTGAATATTCTATGCAGCACTGGCGAACTAAACTTAAAACCATTAACGGCAACAGCAATATCGAGACAGCAGACATCCCGATACGTCGCGGTATATTCCAGGGAGATGCCCTTAGTCCTCTATGGTTCTGCTTAGCATTGAACCCTCTCTCAAACATGTTAAATTCTTCAAAACAAGGACTTACTATAACAAACGGGCACAACCAGACATCGCTTACACATTTGATGTACATGGATGATATTAAACTATACAGCAATAGCACACAGTCACTCCATCGCCTTGCAGACATCACACAGACATTCTCACAGGATATACATATGCAGTTCGGAATAGATAAATGTAAAACTTTATCTGTAAAAGACGGCAATATTGTTCAAAATAACTACGCATTAGATTCAGGTAATCATGTGGAATCACTTGATCAGAATAGCTCGTACAAATACCTAGGATTTTTACAAACTAAGCAAATCCATCAGCAGCAGGCGAAGGCTGACCTCAAAAAGAAATTTAGGCACAGGTTAAACATAATCCTTCGCTCACAACTTAATTCTCGAAATATCATTAAGGCTATAAATACTTACGCTGTACCGATACTTACATACTCCTTTGGGATTATAGCTTGGTCCCAAACAGAACTAAAATATCTACAACGCATAATAAATACATCGCTCACCGCCCAACGTAAACACCATCCCAGGTCCTGCATACAGCGACTCACACTACCCCGGGAAGAAGGCGGCAGAGGCATCATAGATATCACTAACTTACACAACAAACAAATTGTATCCCTCAGGAAATATTTTCATAGCCAAGCCCAAAACTCGTCATTACACAAAGCAATAGTCCAAAATGATAAACGTCTCACATCGCTCAACCTCCAAAACACTGATACGCAGAAAAACGAACGAATCGTTGATGAGAAATCTAAGATTGCCGCATGGGGACATAAATCCTTGCACGGAAGACATCGCCACGATCTGCAGCAGACACATGTCGACAAAAGTGCGTCGAACGCTTGGCTGCGGCGTGGAGAGATTTTTCCCGAGACGGAAGGATTTATGTTAGCGATCCAAGATCAAGTCATCGAAACGCGCAACTACCAGAAATACATTTGCCGTTTGCCTAACTTACCCACAGAGCTTTGCAGGCACTGCCATAGTTCTTCCGAAACTATTCAACATATAACAGGAGCCTGTAAAGCCATAGTCCAAACTGACTACAAACATAGACATGACCAAGTTGCCGCAATAGCCCACCAGCACCTCGCGTTCAAGTACAAACTCATACCCAAAAAAGTTCCATACTATAAATACACACCTGAAGTAATTCTAGAAAACAGCGAATACAAAATGTATTGGGATAGAACCATAATCACAGATAGAACCGTTCATTTCAACAGGCCAGATATAACTTTACTAAATAAAAGAGATAAAATAGTCTTCGTAATAGATATAGCAGTATGCAACACACACAATTTGGTCAAAACCCATTCGGAAAAAATTGCTAAATACACGGATCTTGCTGTTGAGATAAAGTCTCAATGGCAAGTCCAAACCGTCAAAACTATCCCTATAATTCTCTCAACAACTGGCGTCATCCCGAAAACACTGCACACCAGCCTAAAAACTCTCGACATTCATCCATCCACATACACTCTTCTCCAAAAGGCAGTCATACTCAACACATGCAGAATAGTGAGGAAATTCTTAAACATAAATTAACATTTAATTAACTAGCACTTGGCTCAGGCCCGTGCAAAAAACACCTCTTCGGAGAGCTAAAAGAATATAAAGACATAATAATAATAATATAACATTTACACTGAGAAGAGGAGATTGTCCCCCGGTCAGCCTAGGAAACCACCCGCTACCACATAGTGTCACCGTAAAGTACCTAGGCATGCACCTGGACCGCCGCCTGACATGGAAGAAACACCTTCAAACAAAAAGGGATCAACTAGGCTTAAAATACACAGGACTCTAACTGACTGCTTGGGAGAAACTCAAAACTGTCAGTTGCTAACAAGCTACTCATCTACAAAACTGTCCTGAAGCCAGTCTGGACTTATGGCATCTAACTGTGGGGATCAGCTTGCACCTCCAATATAAATTTCATTCAGCGCTTCCAAAATGGCCTGCTGAAAAATATCTCCAACGCACCCTGGTTCATAAGAAATACTGAGTTGCATGAAATACTTAAAGTCAACACGGTATCTGAAGAAATCAAAACTAGTGCTCAAGCCTATCAGGAAAAACTGAGAAACCATCCCAATCAACTGGCACAGCGACTCACTAAGCCCTCATATAAAACGACTGAAAAGAAAAGATGTCTTACTACAAAATAGCTGAATAGCAGATAGATAACTTATTATTATTATTATTATTTAAAATTATAGACGAGCAGCTTTCGCTGATGTGCCTATTTCAGAGTGTTGAAATGTCTTAGTTTCACTTGCTGCACTGATTACACTTTAATGTCTTTAATTGTTAACAGTTTGTTCGTTCGCAACCAGTTATCTAATTTGTTCTTGAAAGCGTTTATTGATGTGGCAGTAACAACATCTTCAGGTAAATCATTCCAATTATGGACCACTCTGGAACTCATCTCTTAACTTATCATGGAACTCATCAGAACATGATGCACAGAAATGGAGAAAAGGTCGCTGGACCACTTCTCTTACAAGCCCGACTATCCACACCAAACCTGCTCATAGTCTGAAGACTGATCGCAGATAATCAAAGAAAAAAAAAATTATTATATATAGAACATACCCAGAACACCCGGAACAAATATCTGCAGATCGCACAAATATTTGTTCCGAGGCGGGAATCGAACCCGCAACCTCCTGCGTCGCAGGCGAACGTTCGCCCGCCGCACCACAGAGGTCGTCAAGTATTCTTATATATACTATCTTGATATAGGTCTGTGGTCATTACACTACCTCACTGAAGTGAGACTTAGCTTAAACTAAAGCAATAAGGTTTTTGTGAAAAATATATTTTTCAATACAAGCTTTTATAAAATAAGTTATTTTAACCGTGTGCTGATCAAAATGAGCCTAAACACGGCCAGTCTATTATTCCAGACGAGTTCCGTTATCCACCTTCCGTCTCCATCATCAGACCAGCTCGCTGTCACCATCATATTATATTGTCATCGGAACTTTATATTTATTTATATTACACAGGCTGCACTCTGAGCTGATGCGTGTATATCTAAGTCCTTATCAGTGCACATTAAATGTTTGTTTTTTGTTGTCTTAAGACATAATTGAGCTGAAATTCGGCTTACCGATTGAGTCAATCGGTTGAGGATCGGCTTTAAAATTCAGTTGCAAGATTCCACCCGGACAAACATAGCAAGCTAAAAAACACCTTGTAAAAATATGACTGACGTGACAAATCAGACGGCTACCAGACTCAGTGATCAGTGTCCCCTCAGTGAATTCTTTCAAAAATAGACTTGACAAACATTTAAAGTGCACTGATAAGGACTAAGATATACACGCATCAGCTCCGAGAGCTGCCTGTGTATTATAAATAAATAGTGTATTTATCATCATCAGCAGCCCCGGACCAGGCCTCCCCCACAGAAAGCTATGGGTTTTCCATAATCACCATCCTTAGTAGGTGGATAGGTAGATTGCTGTGTTAGCGTTGAATACTGACTATGCTGCCTCCTATCCCCAATGTAATCCCTTAATCGACACGACATCCACAGGAGGACACGGAGGACTCACAGCAATAGTGTATTACTATGCCATGAGTTTCAGTGTCACCTCCTTGATGGCTGGCGGCCCGTGCTAAGAAGCTTTACTTACTGAGCGATGGAACACGAAAGGCTGATTTATCGATAACAGAAACTTCTTCAGGTAGTTCGGCTGTTCCAGGCGGCGTTCCTCCCTAGTTCGCAGACAAACGATGCAGTAATCATGATGTGGTGTGTATACGTTGTTGATAAACTGCAGTAGGACAGACTCTGTCATTTTGCATCACTTTTACGTTGACCGAGAGGGGACGATGTTGAAATTCAGTCAGAATTATGTGATTATTGAGGCGATATTGGAATGTATGTAATAAGTAATTAATTAGTTTTTGATAATTTTCTGATTTTAAATTACAGAGTTTTCTTTAAATATTTTTTTTCTCTATGCAGTATTATAAAAAATAGATAAGAAAAACAAACACCAAAACAAACAAACAAACATACTGGCATAAAATCACAGATCTTTTTAGGCCACAGAACAGCTCTACCTATTGTTTTAGGCATAGACGTAGAATTTTTTCGCTACGCTAAATATACTAAATCTATGGCTACAGCCATAAATAATATTTTTATTTTTAGAAACCTACGACCATTTCAGTTAACTTGGAGGGCCTTTTTCCTCCAAGCCGGTTAGCAACTAGAGCAGTGAACGAGACTTCTTTGTTCTTTCGTTGAAACGGAATTTGTAAAGCAAAATGAATACGAACGGTGATTTTATTTCGAGGAAGAAGTAATTAAATGTCTTACAACAAGTGACTAAACTAAAAAGGAAGGAGTTTGCGTATAAATATAAATACTTTGTGGGAAAGAGCTAGTTGAGCAAATTTTGGGAAGTGAAAGAAGCACAGGCACAAAGCACATGCTGCACAGTGCACAATCTAAAAATTGTCCAAGCCAGGAGTTTGATATGATTTGACTTCTTGGCTAGAGTTTGAGTTTTATTCTTTCTTCCACGTTTTTATTCCTCCAAGGCAAAATTGAATCAAATAAGGTGACACTGACAAAAGAATAGGTTTGACTTTGATTATTCAAGAGAAAAAAAAAAAACTTATTAGTCTGTGACTTTACTCATTGGCAAAGAGTGGGAAAGAGGTACCCATGAAGTTTAGATTTATTTCAGGATAAACGCTGGTAATTGTTGTTTGTTGCAGTAAGATAGTCAAACGGTGATTTCCCTACTGCTCTGCAAAGCCCAAAAGCGGCATATCAATACAGAGACTCGCTCCGCCCAAAAAATATTCGGTACACTCGTACCAGACTAGTCTAGTGAAATAGAATTGAGGATAAATAAATAAATAAATAAATAATGCTGGACAATTCACACACTGGATACTATTGGAAGTGTTTGGCATATTATGTACCCTATCTAAATCCCCCGTCTAGGGGACGTGTTTTTTTTTCACCACTAGTTAGATTACATTGAGGGGTTTTCACGGACGTTTCAAATCATGCGCTAATAGATGGCGCTGCTTTAAACCTAGCTTTCAAAATAAAGTGAAATGTCAAAGTCAACAACGTAGTGATATATTTTCATAGTATTTCACACAAAAGCACAGACAATGCATGTTAATTTTGACAGGCATACTTGAGTCAGCGCCACCTATCGAGCCAAATTGAACTACTTTTGCTTTAATTCGAAAATGATAAGCCCTCATTCTGGGAGCACCGATTACAAACACACATACATACATGGACACGCCTTTTTCCCAGAAGGGGGCGTAGGCAGAGCTTTCAAAATCGGCCTCTTTTCACAGTGGGTTGCACCATCGTGGGATATAGTTTGACGACCTCTGTGGCGCGGCTGGCGATGGTTCGCCTGCGACGCAGGAGGTTGCGGGTTCGATTCCCGCCTCGGAACAAATATTTGTGCGTTCTGCAGATATTTGTTCAGGGTGTTCTGGGTGTTTTCTATGCATAATAAAAAATATCTATCTATGTAATGTATTATATTAAGTATATCAGTTGTCTAGTACCCATAACACAAGCTCTGGCTTAGCTTGGGGCTAGATAATGTTGTGTGAATTTGTCCAGCATTATTTATTATTTATTTATTTATTTATAGACGTAACAAGTGGTGAGCTCATCGCCGTCCCACTAGGACCAAGAGTACCTACCCCCCTTCCACCTGACTTTCACGAACCTAGTGCTATTGCCAAATCAGGGGCGCAGAGTGAAAAATCCATAGCAGGGACATCGTTACATTTCACACACTCGCCCTTCTCCATTTCAGGACTGGGAATTCTTTAATATCTGATTCAATCAAATAAAATTGACTAAAAATTAAAGCCCTTATACATTATATACGTAAACGAACACAATTAATCGTATCAATTACAACAGATGTAATTACACTGTCAGGCAGTAGCAAGTTACATAGATCTTATAAAAAAAATTACATACTAATATTATAAATAATAACATAATCTTAACTTACGTAGGTATGTCACACGAAATAAATTATATAAGCCCAATATTCTATTTTACTAGATTGGTCTGAATATCAGAAGAAAACAACATCGTCACGACTAACTTCCTGCATTCAATTCACTGTATCATATTTACCTAGTAGGTATATAAAAAGAAAAAGTGTAATTTCTTTTTATTTATTTAGTGTCCCGATCCCATGTGCCACTCTTATATGCTGGCGCAAGTTCATGCTACACTTGAAGGTTTGGTGACAGTGCGGGCAGTCAACGGCAGCGCTCGGCAGTGGGTGGACGTGTCGCGTATGCTGGTGTAGACAGAGGTGGCTCTTGAATTCTTTTCCACAAATATCACATAAGTGCACTTTGTTACCTAAAATATAAAGTAAAATGTATTTAGTTCTGCGTTGACTAGAAATGAGAATTACGGGGTGACTAAGTAGCAAACAAACGTTTAAAAAATACTACACATGTGAAGCTCGTCTTCTAAAACCTAGACTTAGAAGTAGACAAAAAGAAACAACTCACCAGAAGGGTGCACATTCCTCTTATGGTTTTGCAAATACTTTGCCGATTTAAACTTTTGCCCGCACATATTACAATGAGCTGAATCTTCCACCGCCTCATGCACCAACTTTATATGCTCTCTCAACGTCATCTTGGATTTAAACTTCCTTAAACAGATCGCACAACTTTGTTCCACATCCACCTTTTTGTGCTCAGCTAACAGATGCCCTTTCAAATGGTACTTGGACAACTCGATCATACAAATTGGACAAGTGACCTTTTCTTCACGATCTTCTAAAAACTCTTTGCTTTCAACTTCTCGTAAAATCTGCTGAAAATTAAGTTTTTTCTTTTTCTTTGCTTTAACTTCACAATTATCTTGATGAACTGTCAGCAGTTTGCGTTCTTGGAATGTGGAACTACAATTGTAGCATTTAAATAAGACTCTGCGGTAATTATGGGCATCAATCATGTGATCTGACAGGTCGTTAGGGTCTAAATTTTTGTAGCAAAGCATGCAGACTATTTGGCCTGATTTTGGGTACATCATAGCTTCTGTTGAATTAAATTCAAGAGGATCTTGGTTCTTTTGGACGATATGTGACAATTCAAACAGTGACCTGGAAAATACACAAGGAAAGTAGGTATGTATTTTTTTAATTTTCTGAACAATGATTTTTATTTCGGGCTACATAGGGAATGTCCAGTAAAATTATACCTTAACAATAATCATATAGAAATATATACCTTATAGACTAGGTAACATACATATTTTAAACAAAACTAGCACTTGACGTACACTACTTTAAGGGATTTTGTTTCGGTAGCGCTTCCAAAGCGTCGGTAAACAATGCCAGCTGACCAGAAATCCGGATCAAGGATTTTGAAAATATAACATTGTTTTTGAAATATTTATATTAGTGATAGATCAATGTTAATATTGGCGGTTCCGCTAACAATCGATTTATTTAATCATTATCATCATCAGCAGCCGTTAGAGATAAACTGCTGAACGAGGCCTCCAAAAACAACAAGAACAACAACAAGGCCATTGCAGAACGCAATGGGAAGTGAGGGCAGGGTGATTTGCCATAATCACCTTTAATCGCTTTGAAGGCGGATTGGTAATCGCTGTGTTGATTTTATGTACACAGCTGGATGCTGCGTACTGCCAATTCCCTGGTGTTATCTCTAGTCTGTTTTAACGGCATCCTTGGGAGGATACAGAGGAGTCTATTTATAGATCGGACACAATAAAGTAATTTGTTGGACTAGTGCAATACCCGCGACTTCGTCCGCGTGGATTTTTCCATACAAACTTCAACTGTATCCCATAGGGGGTGAATTTCGGAAATTATTTTCTTAGTGCATCCCTAGACCACAAAAAGAATGTACCTTCCAAATTTCAGGTCACAATAAAAATCTATTTAAAATCCATATTCCACACGAGTTACGCGAGGAACTATCCTAACTAATACAAAAACTATGGTCAATTTAGTAATTAGGTACGATTGAAAAATAATCGCTTTATTTTAAGAGCTATTTGCTCAAATGATCAAATCAAACCAAATAAAGCTTCAAGACGATCCTCCAAGAAATGTACCTACCTATCTAATAAATAATATCATCAACAGCGGCAAACAGAAATGTAAATATAAACTTCACTCGTGAATCTTACATGGTGCTGCATGGTTCCTCATCCGAGTAGTCGACATTTTGTTCTGCCTTAATTTCAGTCTTCAAACAAAAGCTGCTACTTTCCATTTGAACTTTTTAATTGTCGAAGCAGCGTTTCGCTAAAATCAATACCCAATACAAAGATGATACAATAACTAACCCAAGATAACTGCCATAACTGGGTGGGATTGCCTAAGTCACAGATAAAATAATACTATTGTTACGAAGAGGGAGTACACTGTCTACGTTTTGTATAAAGATCGTACGTAATGCCCTAATTCTGTCATGGAGGTATAATAGTAAAATTCTGTGTATTTTAATCTATGGTTTCCTTCCTAGACATGAGACCATGGACTTAGCCGCGCGGTTGCGATTTGCAACGCGGCCAAAACCGCGGCTACGATCGTCAGTTGCACAAACAGCGCGCTTCAAAATGGACGTTGAGGAAAGTCCATGCATTGCTTGCCATGCATGAGACATGGAAGAAGTTTGTTCAGAGTTCCTAGATTGATGGATGACGCGACGAGCTGCGCCCAGTTTGCAACGAAGAATATAAATACTACCTACCTATTAGCATAGGTTTACCCTTTCCTTATAAAAAACAGTTCTATGTGGTTTACCCTTGAAAATAGGTATCCTTTTTACTTGTTTTTTTTTTCAAGTAGGTATATACTATATAGGCAGTATGGTCGCCTCCGTAGCAAGTGGACAGATTCTCAAATGGACAGATTCTCAGGTGGACGGATTAGCAACTGGACAGGACATGTACAGTCCATAACATAACATAACGACAACCGACGACGCTGTAGAAGGCTGGCACCGTCGAATTAATGCCAAAATACCAAAAAAACCATCCCTTTTTTTGTTCATAACTGTTTCTACAGTTATTAAATAATGAATCGAAAATCGTTGAAACTAAAATAAGTAGAAGTTCTTATCACTGTGAAAAAACAAAACGTCGGTCAAAGCAAATTCTGATTAATAAGCAGATACAAAATATATTATCGGATTAAATAAATAAAAAGCATACTTACCCCAAAAATTTATTGTTTTTTTTTCTATTTTTGTGTGAAAATCTTAATGCTGTTAATAGAATAGGTACATCTACTTACCAAGTTTCAACAGCAATAGCTCTTATAGTTTCGGAAAACAGTGGCAGTGTCATACACGGACAGACAGACAGACAGACATGACGAAACAATAAGGGTTCCGTAACAAAATTACTTTGCCGTATTTATAAGCCGTTATTTTTTTTTTTTATATGATTCCCAACCACGATAGTTTCAATTCTATATTATCGGATTGCGTTAATGTCTAAATTTCAGTTATGACGTGCTTAGAGCGCCTAAGATCTCGAAAATAAATTTCTTAAATAAAGTCTTTCAATGTATTAACTATATTTCATTCGACTGTACTCTGTCCAGTTGCTAATCCGTCACCTGAGAATCTGTCCAGTTGCGAATCTGTCCACTTGCTACGGAGGCGTATGGTCTTTGACTATAGCCTGCTCGAAAGGGCGTATTAAAAAAAAATGTTTTAAGTATTTGGCGGGAAAACAGTTTTTTCCTCAGGTCGAAACTGTAAGGCCCATATTTTCAATATTTTGGTGACTAGTGCTCCAATTATGTTGAAAATTTTGAGCTTAGTACATAGACGTAGGATCATTTGTTAGGAAAATACGGAGTACCTACCTGTTTCACCAGTTTGGTACCCGACTACCTACCCTTATAGGTAGTGCCGTCTTAACGGTATCCAAGTTTATTTGGCACCTTAGGATATAGAAGTATTAATTATCTCGACGATCTCTGTGGCGCAGCAGGCGAAGGTTAGCCTGCGACACAAGAGGTTGTGTGTTCTATTCCCGCCTCGGAAAAAATATTTGTACGATCTGCAGATATTTGTTCAGGGTGTTCTGGGTATTTTCTATGTATAATAAAAATATCTATCTATGTAATGTATTGTAATTAAGTATATCAGTTATCTAGTACCCATAACACAAGCTCTGCTTATCTCGGGGCTAGTTTATGTCGTGTGAACTATCCAGCATTATTTATTAACTATTTCTTTTGTTTATAAAAATGCCGACAGAAAGAAACCAGCAACAATAAATTTTAATGTTAGTTCACAATTTCGCCACGACGGTTCTCTTTCTGAACAGACTCTAATAATAGAAAATTCAAACAAAATAAGCACCTCAGTATAAGAACATAAGGTTACAAATAATAACAACATTTGACCTACAAGATCCTAAAGGCGTCCCAAGACTATGCAACATGAAGGGAAAGTCAAAGTACCTAAAATATTGTAGATAGTATATTTTGCTGAAAGGAGACTTTATTTTATTTTTAAAACTTAGGTTTACTGCATTCATAGTTTTTTTTTTAAATTACTTGCTTTGTCTGGGAATCTAACTGACTTAAATGTAAAAAAAACACCCGTATTTTTAAGATATCAATCGAAAGAATAGATAAAAAAAATCCGAGCTCACAAACGAAAATCACTGTAACCATATAACAAAATCCCGTGCGTTTAAGTCAGCGCGATCTAGCCGCCGCCGGTCACTTTTACTAGCGACATCTAGTTATGAACCGATGTCACTTAATAGAATAAACAAATTGGTTTCTGTGTGCAAAACCGTCTAAACAACATCTGATAACAAAAGAATAACTTAAAATGTTTGATTACATTAAATGTGTTCGGTTCGATTCCCAGACGAAGCAAGTACTTTTTAGAAAATCTCAGAATGCAGTATTACTAAGTTTAAAAAATAAAATAAAGCCTCCTATCAGGAAAATATCTTATCTACAATATTTAAGGCTGTTTCCCTTCATGTCACATAATCTTGGGACGCCCTATATACCGTGAACAATAATATAGGACTCAGAGGACACTCGCTGAAGCTGTAATACGGGCCAAGTACCAGCAATCCGAGGATGCACATATTGCCTAATCGCGTCGTGCGCACTTGGAACCGGCTACCAGACTCAGTGTTCAGTGCCCCCTCAGTGAATTCCTTCAAAAATAGACTTGACAAACATTTAAAGTGCACTGATAAGGACTAAGATATACACGCATCAGCTCCGAGAGCTGCCTGTGTATTATAAATAAAGATAAAGATATATATTTATTTGCTTGAACATAATGTCATATGAAAGGTCTTGAAAATAAGTAAGTAAGTTCCAATTATGTTCTAACTTATCTAGCATGCAAATTTCAAAAATACAAAAGAATGTCAAAATTAAATAGGTACATCAAATTAAAATTAAAGTCATAAGTAGCCCTAAAATCACAAAGTGTCCTCCATAAATTCACAAAGTGTCCTCCATAAATTCACAAAGTGTCCTCCATAAATTCACGACTATTATAATAACATTTACTGATTAAAAATTGTTTCAACTTAGATTTAAATAAATTCTCATTTAGGATTTTAAGTGTTTGGTATTTTATTGTAAATACGTGTTGCCATGCAGACTACGCCTGTTAACTCTTTTTCTTCTTCTTCTTTAAATAAAATAAATAAAAATAAAATATATTATTCCTCACTGTATTTAAACATTTTGTACCGGACGCCAATCACATTGAATTTATCGATAATATCACAAACATTTAAAAATTCTTCTTTACTTCTGTACTTGTACAAACATGTTTCTGATTTCCATTTCTCGCTGAACGTGGACTCTGAGAAGAAGCAGTCTGGTGTCTGAATGTCTAACGGCTCTTGAGGGTCTGGCAGCACCAGCCTGTGGGCAATGATAGGTAGGTCACATATCTAACTGTGGGCAATGATAGGTAGGCCACATATCTACTGTGGGCAATGATAGGTAGGTCACGTATCTAACTGTGGGCAATGATAGGTAGGTCACATATCTAACTGTGGGCAATGATCGGTAGGTCACATATCTAACTGTGGGCAATGATAGGTAGGCCACATATCTAACTGTGGGCAATGATAGGTAGGTCACATATCTAACTGTGGGCAATGATAGGTAGGTCACATATCTACTGTGGGGAATGATAGGTAGGTCACATATCTAACTGTTGGCAATGATCGGTAGGTCACATATCTAACTGTGGGCAATGATATGTGATATGAGATCTGAGGTCACATATCTAACGGCTCCTGAGGGTCTAGCAGCACCAGCATGTGGAGAATCAAAGTCAAAGTCAAAAAGTATTTTATTAATTGAAATAACAAGGATCAATTTGAATCGTCTTAAAAAATAAAATTACATTTACTCCTGTTCCAACGCAACCAGACCTAGAAGATTCAGGCAATAAACACGGTCTGTTTTTTTTTTGTTGATCCTTCTTACTACTAGGTTGGGAGCATAGACGTAGAATTTTTTCGCTACGCTAAATAGACAAACGAAGCGTGGGAGAGAGAAGTCATTTTTAAATGTACCCCGTGCAAGAAGAAAAGTGACAGCAACAATGTATTGAATTTGACATGTTTTGCTTGAGTACATGCCCATACCGGACGGTCTCTTGTGCAGTTTAACTAATTTCGTAAATTTTTTAGTAATCTTACTATTAAATAACAAATATTACTTTGTATGACAATGGTGTCATGTTCAGTTTGTGACTGTGAAGATACAAGACGTAATTATCCGGGAAAATACACGTTTCACAGGTAAATAAGAGATGTTTGGTAGTTCGATTGTATTGCTTATTTTATCAATTCTGCTTTAGTAAATGGCCTAAAAACCAGTTTCATTTGTAGATTAGGACTTTCCCTTATATTTTTTCATAATATTTCGTTGCTGCACCTAGAAATAAACAATATTTTATGTAAAATATAAAAATGTTTGATTACGATAGGGCTTGACCAAGTGATGACGTCAGAAATATCGATAGTCCTGTTGCAGTCTATATCGTAGTATAATGCGCATCATGTAAAAAGAACGCTGGCGGTCAAGCTTCTTCAGGCGTTCCAGCGTTCGTTTTAAGAGATTACTTACTTTTCTACTTATTTAAGAGATGTATACCTATGCATTCAATGAGTGCCTACCTAGTTTACTACTTTTTACATGAAGCGCACTAAACCTAACTATAAATTAAATTTTTGTCCATCCTAGAATGGAGGTTTACTTTGTTTGGAGTAAATATGTGTGCTCTGTTAACATTTTACCGTTTTTTTAAAAATCTGTAATAACCAGGTGGACATTGAGGTGTGTGTTTTTGTATTGACTATTGAAAAGGTAACTTTAAAGCACCACGGGTGTTATATTGCAGTTTGTGTAGTAGATATTTTGGAGTAAATATTTACGTTGTTGTACACACGCCTTTTTCCCGAAAGGGTATATTTATTTTTTATTTTTTATAAATAAATATTGTTTATTTCTGCTTAATAAAATAATAGGTAACAAATTAAATTTAAATATACCCCAGAAATTCCGTTCCAGCGGGACTCGAACCTGCACCCTCGCCTGTGATCAGCGATGCCTTTACTTTCGAACTTTGAACAGAAGGTTTCCAATGAAACACCTGTAGATACAGCACTATCAACTTGGCGCTATAGCCGAGTTGATAGTGCCCACAAATTTCGTCTCCAGCGTCATAGCTCGATCTATGGCTAAATTGTTTAAGGCATCGCCGATGACAGGCGAGGGTGCGGGTTCGAGTCCCACTGGAACGGAATTTTTGGGTTACATTTAAATTTAAAGTTATCCACAAAGCGTGGTTTACACTTGAAAAATAATAAACTTTGGGGTAACAAATTGTCTATAGATAAAGTAACAGAGTAAAAAATTATATGGGCGTAGCACGGCTGATATAAAATGTTTTTGTGCTTTCGATTTCCAAGTAATCCTTTGCTACGAGAAAAATGGTTATCGGTTATAAGAAGAGTGGGATGGACTCAAATAAGAACTCCACTAGGTATATGCAGCAAACATTTTAAGTTTAAATTTAAAAGGGAAACTCTAAGATCCCACCTATAAATAAAACTGTAATATTTAGGGGTCAATAAATAATAAAGGTTTATTTATTAACTGTATTCAAAATTCTCTTTATGACGTCAAGTCTGCCAAACTGTGTTATTCATGAAAGACTTAATCTGCATTAAGATGTATTTATCTACCATACACATCACGGACGGATGATGAATTCTATCGACAATGTAAAAGTGTTGGTCGAGGACAACACTATTTTTAACTCGGACATAGACTTTCACCAACACGTGCACATATTTTTTTTGGTTCCATCTTCGATCTCTGATTGTAGATCTAGTACATATACTAAATCTATGGTTGGGAGCGTCTGTGTGGTGCCTCGAGAACAAGTGGAAGCTGATCAAAGAAAAAAGAAAACCTAACTTAAAAAAGTAAGATGATAGAGAGAATCAGCAAAAGTTCATAAGGCAGCACACTACGCTTGATATATACAATGATAGGTAGGTCACACACAAGAGCCGTTAGATATGTGAATATCTAACGGCTCTTGTGTGTGACACACGGCCGCACATATCACCACACCTGGTAGCGTGCAGGAACATGCGGCGTGGCTCGACGTCGCGCGGCGCGCTGTATGTGTAGTCTCCGAGGATGGTGTGACACACGGCCGCACAGTGCACGCGCAGCTGATGCCTGCGACCTGTAATCAAAATGAGCTTAAACACGGCCAGTCTACTATTATCCATCGAGGAGTTCCGTTGTCCACCTTCCGTCTCCATCATCAGATCAGCTCGCTGTCACCATCAAATTGTATTGTCATCGGAACTTGACAGGTATGCCAAATATCATCACAATTGGTTGAGGTTAACTGCTTTAAAGTTCAGTCGCAATATTCCACCCGGACATACATTGCCACATTTCAGCTCAATCGGATATCAGAAAGTCACCCTTATCGCCCCGTGAAATACTTATCATTGAGTAGTTCCAATAGTCATCTCTGGTCTTCATCAGTTCCACTTCATCAAATGTAACTAACTTTCTGAATGCACATGCTTCACTTGTTGCTGAAAATAACGAGATTGCTATATGTGTGCTTATAATATTTGAGGAGTTCCCTCAATTCCTCATGTATCCCATCATCAGAACCAGATTTTGATGAAAATGGGACCAACCTGGAAGCATATCGAGTATTATAATAAATAAAAAAAGTTCATAAATGACGGATATATGAAGTAATAATGTTAATGTTAATGTTAAAGAACTCCCTTGTCCGCATTCGAACTCTATGGGCGGTCCATTATGCGTGAGAGTTGTCTGACTAGGTAGTTAAGCCTAACTCCGTCCAGAAGCACAGAAGTTTCCTGGGGTCTGAGTGACCTCGGGTTGTTGAGGATTTGTTTACGTCGAGCTGCTACTCCCACACATTCCAGGACTACGTGGGCAGCCGATTCTTCTTCGGTCAGACACCCTCTGCAGAGTGGGCTGTCTGTGGCTCCGATGTTAAAGAGGTGTTTGTTCAGGAGACAGTGTCCTGTGAGTGTCGCCACGATGTTGCGAAGGTCTATTCTTTGAAGGTTGAGCAGGCGACGTGTCAGTCGTGGTAAGGCAGCCGGTAGGGCTGCTCTTGACTGTCTGCAGTCCGTGATCCGCGCCCAGCGTTCATTGTGTTGGTTAATGGTGCGGAGCCGCATCCATGTGCGTAGCTGAGAAAAGGGCAGAGGGAAGAATGGAGATGGGCCCTCTGTGGTTGTTCCCGACCCTCTTCTGGCTAGCTCATCTGCGGTGTCGTTACCCAGTGATCCGCTATGGCCCTTTATCCATTGCTGAGTCACCTTGTTTCCCAAGGCGATTCTCTCCAGGGCTAGGTGACATTCGTAAACGAGCTTGGAGTTATTAGGTAATAAACATATTTTAAAAAAACACGACTTGAGAATCTCCCCCTTTTTTGAAGTCTGTCAAAAATACTTTTGAGTTTGAATGATAATAGAGGATACTGACCAGTTATCGGCTTCAACAAGACGACAGTGACCGGATCGCCCCGGTAGTAGCCGGTCTCCAGCGGCAACAATCGCGTGCGCGCGCGCCGCGCCGGCACGCACGCCGCCCGCAGCGCGCGCGTGCTCAGCGCGCACATGCGGTGACTCGTGCTCAGCGCGCCCGGGTCCGCGCCTGCACAGTGCACTCTGCTTAGTACATGGAACCATACGTGCATGTTGTGGAATGAGCTCCCTCCTGAGGTGTTTCCGCTAACTACAACATGAGCCGCTTCAAAAGCCAGTTAGTCGAGCCATTACATAAAAACAAACAAGTAAATAATATTGTAAAAATTAAAAAAAACATCAACGCAATGAAACGGCTGAACCGATTTTGATCAAACATAGCTAAGAACACTCCTGACTAATTCACCTTTCAAACAAAAAAATAAATAAAAATAGGTTCATCCGTTCGGGAGCTACGATGCCACAGACAAACACACACCCAGACACACACACGCAGACAAACAGACACACACACACAGACACGTCAAACTTATAAGGTTACATATGTCTAAGAAACTTCCGAAATTAATGGGTATAAATTTATATAATAAGCTTCCACAAAAATTAAAGTTAACTGAAAATTACAACAGTTTCATCAATAAGGTTAATAATATTATAATGTATAATGATGATTTTTATTTAATTACAGATTTTTAACATTTATCTACAAGTGATAATATAAGTAGATTAGAAAAACTACAAAAAAAAAAAAAAAAATTGAATTGTGTGTGACATGTATATTTTTAATAATGACGAGTTAAAGATTGTTGAACTGACCTTAGTTCCTACTGGTAAACTCACTATATGAGTCTATTGTTAGTGTCATCATTTTTAATAATAAATATTCTGATTCTGATTCTGATTCTGATAACACCCCGTCGTTTTTGCGTCGGGGGTTAAAAAGAGTCTTTCAGGGCTGGCAACGCATTGGCAATGCCCCTGGTGTTGCAGATGTCAATAGGCAACGGTAACCGCTTACCATCAGGCAGGTCATATGCCAGTACGTCGAACCATAACGAGAAACCCAGGGATATATGATGTGTGGATGAGCTTTGTCACGGTGCCGGGAAAGTAAAATCTCGATGCGGGGATGAGTTCGAAAAGCCCATCAGAGCATTCCCCGTTGTAGAGGCGGTAACACAAAGAGATCCAATGGCTCTGTGTTGGCTAAGCGGTTCTAGCGTATCGGAGAGCTTAGCCTCTCTTAATCGTTGCCATTCCAAGGATACAACTTGGTTCGCAAACAGGACATTATTAAGTCCGCTGAAATCTCAAAATCTAAAGACCCGACTTTATAGCCAGTGTTGTCTGCCTACCATGACTCACGGTGCCGAGACATGGACGCTCACGCAGGAGGCTGTGTACAGGATGAGAGTTGCACAGAGAGCCATGGAACGCGCCATGCTCGGCATCAAGCTTATAGACCGTGTTCCCAACGTCGAGATACGAAGTCGAACGAAGCTCAAAGATGTTGGGAATCGTATACATAAAATGGAGTTGGGCAGGACACCTGGCAAGACGAGGTGACGATAGGTGGAGTAAGGCGCTAACTGAATGGCGTCCAAGAACTGGGTACAGAGACGTAGGTTGTCTGGCTGCGAGATGGGTAGACGATATTGCATGCGTCGCGGCAGAACCTGGATGGCACCGCACCTTCTGCTTGTTCATGATAATTTAATGACAAGTTATGGTACAGGTCGCACAACGAGTAATGAGCGCTGACCTTCAAAGCGCAGTAGTAATTTTTTGGGTCTGTTTAGCGGGGAGAGAGAGGCGCGGGGAGAGAGGCAGCAGCGCCAGCGCGTTATTGGTTGATCAGTCGCCTTCCGTACAGCGCGCCCCGCACTCGCGTCTCGCGCTCCCTACATACAGACGCGCACACATGTTTAATAGCGGGGGGAGAGGCGCGACGGGAGAGGCGCGCTTTTGGTTGATCAGTCGCCTTCCGTACAGCGCACCCAGCACTCGCGTCTCGCGCTCCCTACATACAGACGTGCACACATGTTTAGCGGGGGGAGAGAGGCAGCAGCGCCGGCGCGTTATTGGTTGATCAGTCGCCTTCGGTACCGCGAGCCCGCGCACTCGCGTCTCGCGCTCTATACATACAGACGCGCACACATGTTTTTGATACTAAGTTGATATTGATACTGTTGTTTTCGTTTCGTTGTCGAAATGATGCCGTAAAAAAATGTGTGCACGACTGCCAAGTAATACTTCCTCGTCAGGCGGTTCTCAAACAGCTTGCCCGCGCGAACGACCGCTGCCTTATTACGTGAGAGACTCACCCACTTCATACTCTATGTCTCCCATCTCAAAGTCCACGTGTCCCCGCACGACTGCTAAGTAATACTTCCTCGTCAGGCGGTTCTCAAACAGCTTGCCCGCGCGTGCGGCCGCTGCCTTGTTCCGTGCTATGCACAGCACGCCACTCGTCGAGTAGTCCAGTCGTTGCACGAAGTGTATAGGATTCGCCGATGACGCGAGATGGGAGTCCGGATGTGCAATGTGGAACGTGACTGTATTCTATAAATCAAGTTATTTAGTTTTTAACTGCCTATTATAACGATTATAATAAAATAAACCAGCCAAGTGCGAGTCAGACTCGCGCACGAAGGGACGCACTATTATGACGACCACTGTGGCGCGCCGGGCGAAGATTCGCTTGCGAAGTTGCGACACAGGAGGTTGCGGGTTCGATTACCGCCTCGGAAAAAATATTTGTGCAATCTGCAGATATTTTCAGGATATAATTCAAGGTGTTCTGGGTATTTTCTATGTATAATTAAAAATATTTATCTATGTAATGTATTGTATTAAGTATATCAGTTATCTAGTACCCATAACACAAGCTCTGCTTAGCTTGGGGCTAGATAATGTTGTGTGAACTGTCCAGCATTATTTATTTATTATCTATAAAAAAGGCAAAAAAAAACACGTTTGTTGCATGGGAGAACCCTTAAATATTTATTTTATTCTGTTTTTTATAGTATTTGTTGCTATAGCGGCAACAGCAATACATCATCTTTGAAAATTTCAACTGTCTATATCACAGTTCATGAGATACAGCCCGGTGACAGACAGACAGACAGCCAGACGGACGTAGTAATAGGGTCCCGTTTTACCCTTTAGGTATGGTAACCCTAAAAATATAGCTCAGTGCAGGCTTACATACTTATATCAAAACTTTCATTTTCTTGTAGCTCTGTGCAGGTTTCTATACACCCCAAAATTTTCAATATTTTTTTTCTCAAAAAATATAACTTTCCTAGTTGTTTTACTGATAGGGGAGGGTCTCCCCCATTCCTTTTCGCCTCTCCACGGTGGTGTTTCATAATTATAGCCAACCCGTAACGCTGAAAAAATGTTTTGTACAGTCTTCTTCTTAGCTTAGGTAATGGCTTCTGTGCATTATTTGCAACAATTTAGCCAATGTCAAGTGATATAATTATTATATTTTTGTAGTCAAGTCTTCTTCTTCTTCTTAGCTTAGGTGTCAAGAGTCTCCATCAGGTTGATAACAGGTTGATAGGTTATTAATTGTACTAACATAATTTAAGTTATTTTAGTGTTACTAACCCAATATGGATCACTGGTCTGAAATGAACGTTTATATTACATACATACATATACACACGCCTTATTCCCCGAAGGGGTAGGCAGAGCCTCAATGGGCCGCTTTTCACAGTGGGTTGCACCCTAGGAAGATGGACTTAAGGCATGGAACTAAGGCTAAAAACGAAACGGTATTGATTATACCAGTCTCATTCTTTTATATGAATGTATTCATGTGTTGGAATGAGACAAGCATATATATCTATCTGTTTTTATTTGTGTAACTCGTACCAGGCCAAATGTCAAATTACTACTACATTCATGGTAACAATCTAGGAAGATGTATATGCATGGTGCCAATATTCAGGGTACGGAACGGAAAAATGACTGTTGTGTGACAATATATTTGTTTCTCTCTAACATAGGATAGCAAGCTATCTTCCAGGATAGGAGTAAGAAGGAACACTAGTGGCTATTTTAGTACTCAATCCATATACTACTACTGTTTTTTTTTTTTTTTTTTTTTTTTAATACTTACTACTATAAAGGCGAAAGTTTGTGTGTGTGTGTGTGTGTGTAGTGTGTTTGTTACTTCTTCACGCTGAAATGGCTGGACAGATTTGCATGAAATTTGGAATGGAGATAACTGGACTCCCGGAATAACACATAGGCACATTTTTATCCCGATATTCCCACGGGATCGAGACTAACGCGGGTGAAACCGCGGGGCACTACTAGTAACCCATAAAAATGTTTTGTACCTCTGGCTTACCAATTTGACAGATACATAATTATCTCTATTAGACATGGATTTGTTTACATTTTTGGACTTCATAAAAAATCTGACTAAAGCCAAAGTTTACCTACTCTGACAAACAACAAACAAAATGTAAACCTACACGTTTTGTCTCGCCTCGCTCTCAACGAAATTTATATTCATTCCTTAGAGCATTGCAGGCCTCCTTACATTCAGTCAGACTCGCTTGCCCCAACAGCCCCATAGCAATACACTTAGAGGGATTTAAAATAACCTAAATGCTAAAGACGAAATAACAATAATGAAATAGGAAAAAAGTAAAAAGATACCTTTTCATTTTCGTCATCTGAATTAATGTACATATCGTATGGCTTATTTACAACCACATAATTCTCACTTTCGTATAATTTTTCAACACCAATATTGTTTGTTGACATTTTAAAAAACAAAAAAAATGGGTGCTTTATTGCGTTCGTGTTCATGCAGTGTTGCCAGATGTTTTTGAAGAGTGATCGTACGTTGGTATGGAAGAAATTCGTATTTCATAGGGAGAAGTGAACAAAAAAATCGTACATTATATAGGTAAGAAGTATATTCATAAACTTAGTTACTTCTTATAAATATTTTACTATTCATCAAATTAAGCGTAAACAGTTACTCCAAGATAAGTATTAGTTAAGTACCCAGGTGTACAAACAAGCAAACTTTCTAAATTGCAAATACCGTAAAATATCCCTATCTACAAACTAGCATAGGATTCAGAAATCGGTTGGATAATAATTTAACTTTTGAATGAACTTCCTGAATAATAAAAGGGTAGTGATGGCCAAATTACATTTGTTGGGCGGCTTTTTAGTTTGTTCGGTTTGATCTAAGTCCATGGGTGGAGACCATTCACCGTAAGATTGCACATGCCAAGTAGTATTAAATTTTCTATGGTTGGTACTATTCCCAAGGCACGGACACCATGAAGACTACCCAAATTCAAGCTTCTTGACGGACACAGACTAAGAGTTGGTTGGAATAACATGTCCACGTGTTGGTGAAAGTCTATGCTGAGTTAAAAATAGTGTTGTCCTCGATCAACACTTTTACATTGTCGATCGAATTCATCATCCGTCCGTGATGTGTATGGTAGATAAATACATCTTAATGCAGATTAAGTCTTTCATGAATAACACAGTTTGGCAGATTTGACGTCATAAAGAGAATAAGGTTCTTATTCCAATTTTGAATACAGTTAATAAATAAACCTTTATTATTTATTGACCCCTAAATATTGCGGTTTTATTTATAGGTGGGATCTTAGAGTTTCCCTTTTAAATTTAAACTTAAAATGTTTGCTGCAGATACCTAGTACAGTTCTTATTTGAGCCCACCCCACTCTTCTTATAACCGATAACCATTTTTCTCGTAGCAAAGGATTACTTGGAAATCTGAAAGCACATAAACATTTTATATCAACCGTGCTACGCCCATATAATTTTTCACTCTGTTACTTTATCTTACTTATCTTTTTTTTAATTTGTTACCCCAAAGTTTATTATTTTTCAAGTGTAAACCACGCTTTATGGATAAAATTAAATTTAAATGTAACCCAAAATTCCGTTCTAGCGGGACTCGAACCCGCACTCTCGCCTGTCATCGGCGGTGCCTTAACCAATTAAGCCATAGATCGAGCTATGACGCTGGAGACGAAATTTGTGGGCACGATCAACTCGGCTATAGCGCCAAGTTGATAGTGGTGCATCTACAGGTGTTTCATTCGAAACCTTCAGTACAAAGTCCGAAAGATCACATCGCTGATCACAGGCGAGGGTGCAGGTTCAAGTCCCGCTGGAACGGAATTTTTGGGGTATATTTAAATTTAATTTGTTACCTATTACTTTATAAAGCAGAAATAAACAATATTTATTCATAAAAAATAAAAATACATATACCCTTTCGGGGAAAAAGGCGTGTGTAATAATCTACAACGTAAATATTTACTCCAAAATATCTACTACACAAACTGCAATAAAAACACCCGTGGTGCTTTAAAGTTACCTTTTCAATAGTCAATACAAAAACACACTCTTCAATGTCCACCTGTTTATTATAGATTAAAAAAAACGGTAAAATGTTAACAGAGCACACATATTTACTCCAAACAAAGTAAATCTCCATTCTAGGATGGACAAAAATTGAATTTATAGGTAGGTACTACGATATAGACTGCAACAGGACTATCGATATTTCTGACGTCATCACTTGGTCAAGCCCTATCGTAATCAAACATTTTTATATTTTACATAAAATATTGTTTATTTCTAGGTGCACCAACGAAATAGGTATTATTAAAAAATATAAGGGAAAGTCCTAATCTACGAATGAAACTAGTTTTTAGGCCATTTACTAAAGCAGAATTGATAAAATAAGCAATACAACCGAACTATCAATAATCTCTTATTTACCTGTGAAACGTGTATTTTCCCGGATTATTACGTCTTGTATCTTCACAGAGTTCTTATTCCGAGCTTCACAGTCACAAACCGAACACGACACCATTGTCATACAAAGTAATATTTGTTATTTAATAGTAAGAGTACCACAAGAGACCGGACGCTATGCGCATCTACTCAAGCAAAACATGTCACATTCAATACATTGTTGCTGTACTTTTATTCTTGCACGGGGTAGTGGGTACATTTAAAAATGACTTCTCTTTCCCACGCTTCGTTTGTCTATTTAGCATAGGTATATAGATATTTTTTGTAAACATGATTTTGCATCCTAGTACCAGTGTTTCCACTTTTAGGGATTTCGCCCTTTTTAAGGGCGAAGCGACTCTAATCATGTATGGTTTAGGGCTATTTTATTTTAACAGGGAATTAGGGAAATTTGGGGCAAAATCAAAGGTGGTATGGTAACCCTACTTTTTACTCTTATTCCCACAGACAAGCGCCTTAAAAAATTCAAAAAAATATTATTATTAACCATAACTATTTCTATTCTATTAACATAAGTATTTATTCGCACCTCGGAACAAATATTTGTGCGATCTGCAGATAGTTGTTCAGGGTGTTCTGTTCTATTTTTTGTGTAAAGTCCTATAAAAACCGAGGTACCTACTTACTTTGTTAATTTGACTTGTCCAAGCACATGCCAAAGGACATGAATAAATGAAATGAAATGAATACCCATAACACAAGCTCTGCTTAGCTTGGGGCTAGTTAATGTTGTGTGAACTGTCCAGCATTATTTATTTATTAATTAGCCATTCGACGAACGACGTCGGCACTTAGTCGTAGTATACGTGAAATGATGTTTATTCTTTATTTTTAAACTTAGGAATTTTTTAGGGTATGTTAGGGATAATTTAAACCAAATCTAGTGCTAAACCAACATCGTAAGTGGAAACACTGCCTAGTACTCTGTGATTAGGTACATATTATGCATAATATATATTATGATCAGTGAATACACCTTTTTTAGGAAATAAAATACAAAGCGTTTATTTTTGTGTAACTTGTGCATGGTTCCAGTGAGTGAACAGTGAACACAGCAGTACTCGTTCGTTAGTGCAGTTCATAGTTTTTTTTTTGTGCAGACTGCAGTAGTTATTATATTCTCTGGTGCCGCGTCGCCGTGGATCACAGAACAGCTCTACCTATATACATCCGTGGATAGATATTCTTGAATTAAGGTATATTTGATAAACTAAGAAAATGAAACGATTAAAACGGCATAAAATAAAAACGGAGAAGCCGGAGACGTCGGCTTCCTACTCACGAGACCGCGAAGAGCACGACTTGGCGTATTTCATACACGACAGAGTGGAGCTCATGCATCAAGTGTTTTCGATCCTCAAGTACAAGGAGCTGAAGGCTATGGCGCCGGAATGCGTGAGGGATCTCGCAGTGGGGGACCTGCAAGAGCTGTGCACGGAGGAGGTGAGCGTCATTTGGGTTGGGGTGTACATATACCCCCATACCCACATATACCCCCAAAATTTTAGGTTTTTTTTAATTCTTTTTTTAGCCTATCGTGTAGCCTTTTTTTATCCATCAATTAATGTTAAATACATTTTTTCCATACGACTTATCGTTTCTGAGATATGAACTCTGAAAATGTTTTGTTTGTCAGAGTCCTAAATGATATTACATGGGCTAATCCGCAGGGGGTATTGTTTAGAATCGTGCCGCACGAATTAAGGGGGGAGGATGGGGGGGGAGGGAGGACGGTCTTAGGGGACGCTCCCCCCTAGAGTGGGGATGTGCGGAAACTTATAGTTTTGGAGAAAAAAAATAAAGAAGTTTTGAGGTTAAGTATGTTTTTGGGTATTGTTTAGAATCGTGCCGCACGAATTAAGGGGGGAGGGTGGGGGGGAGGGGGGAGAGTCTTAGGGGACGCCCTTCCCTAGAGTGGGGATGTGCGGAAACTTATAGTTTTGGAGAAAAAAAATAAAGAAGTTTTGAGATATTTTTTTTTTTTTTGAGGTTAAGTTTGAAGTTATATAATTGGAAGTGTCGGACTCCGGTATGGGCTCTCGCCAGTACTCTCGCGAGGTTGCCCCTGAGTGTCGCTTCACCCATTCGACCTTCGCTACACTACGGAGGTCGCCGGCTCGCTTCGCTCGCCACCTCCCCCCTTCGCTCCGCTCGGCCTCACGGGCTTGCTCCGCTCAGGACCTCCCACGCGAGCTACTGGCTCCGCGTTTTTATATACACTCTAGGGGCGTGACGCACAAGACCACGTGGAGTCGGGGTGCTCCGTGTCGGTTCTGTCACTTATTTTGAACCTAACCTACTCATGTCGGAATGCCCTGAGTCAATTCTGAGTCTCATACCGGAGTCCGACACTTCCAATTATAAAACTTCATACTTAACCTCACAAAAAATTCATACTTAACCTCAAAACTTCTTTATTTTTTTTCTCCAAAACTATAAGTTTCCGCACATCCCCACTCTAGGGGGGGGCGTCCCCTACCACACTCCACCCATCCCTCCCACTCTCCCCCCTTAATTCGTGCGGCACGATTCTAAACCCAACCCTCCGCAGGTTTGCACATTGCTCAGTGGAAGTCAAGGTAAAATTGTTAAAAAGCTTTTGTCAATCCTTTTGTACCGGCAGCCTGTGGGTTTCTTATACCAAAAAATCAGTTGGGGCCCTATGCGTCCTTTATTATAACTTGTTTAGAGCGATGGTGGGGCTACCTAGATTCTGCAGTGCATCTGGCATGTTCGCTGATGCTCATGTCAATGACTTTCACGCTGTAATGCGCAACAAGATTACAATACACCAGACATAATATACATAAATAAAGAAGAAAATAAAACATATCTAATTGATGTCACCGTGCCGTCCGACTACAATATAGGAGCAAAAGAAATAGAGAAACTCAGTAAATACCATGCCTTAAAACAAGAGATTACCAGACTTTGGAAAACACCAACCGAAGTCATACCTATTGTAGTTGGAGCCACGGGCGTTGTAGCTAAAAGCTTACATAGATATTGTAACAAGTTAGATTCACACATCAATATTCACATCATTCAGAAACAAGCAGCCATTCACTCAGTAACAAGTAAGTAAGTAAAGTTCTAGGGGATACAGTATTTGTCAATCGGGGGGGATCAAATAGAAATGAGGAGTCTGAGCAACCTTTTCCCTGAGGGTCTCCGGGGCGGGTGCTTGGAAACACCGAGTCTTAAAGAAGACTCGAGAAGAAAAGGTTTTTCAAAAAAATTATTAACATAATTATGTACGTGGGTATTTAGTTTTAAGTTTTGTTTAATATTATTTAGTAAAAATTATAATTTTAATGATAGTATAAATTGGATCATGTTGTCTGAATAAATGAATTATAATAATATTATAATATATTGGGTATTGGCGTGCATATGTCGAGATATGAACGTTTTTGTGATATGAAGTCTGAAAAAATTATCTGTTGTTAGTACCATGTTGACAGTCCGACATGGATTTAAAACACTAGAGAACAGTGATCACACGTGAGCTGCGAGCGAGCTGAAGGTGAGCGTGGCCCGGTAGGGCCCGCAGCGAACCAGAACCGACATATGCACACCAATACCCAATAGCCTATGTAATATCATAGGACTCTGACAAAAGAAAAATTCATTAGGCTCTGACAAGGAGTTCATATCTCAGAAACGGTAAGTCGTATGGAAAAAATGTATTTAACATTAATTGATGGATAAGAAAAAAGCTACACGATAGGCTAAAAAAAAAGAAAAAAAGTATTTTTTCCTCAGTGCCCCTTACGTACACTCTGACCGCCATGAAACAAGATAGGTAGATATCTTTTCGGTTATTCGATTAACTACCCTTCAGCAACGTAGAGAGTGTGGAGACCTAACAGAGACCTAAAAGATCCTAAACACCCACTACAGTATACCAGATTTATCACAGACACTATATACCATATAGGACTCAGAGGACACTCGCTGAAGCTGCAATGCGGGCCAATTACCAGCAATCCGAGGATGCACATGTTGCCTAATCGCGTCGTGCCCACTTGGAACCGGCTACCAGACTCAGTGATCAGTGCCCCCTAAATGAATTCTTTCAAAAAATTCTCTTACACTAGCTTGAGGATCCCCACATTCAGGGGGGCAGGCTGCAGGGACGCGGGGCGGAGAGTGGCCGTTCTGTGTGTAGTACTATATTCTATAGCCTAGGTTGTTTGAGATGTCTTAGCTGTTGATGAATTAAATCTGATGAAGTTACTGTATGTTATACCTTCCAGCTCCTAGGGATAAGCTCCAAGCGCCTGCTGGCTACCCTCGATGGAGCTGAACCCCCCTCAGACACGGAGTCTTCAAGCGCCTCACCAACTCCTGATCAAATGGAGACCATATCGCTGGACAGCATATCTTCTGATGAAGAAATACTCAGCCAGGGTAGTAAGAAGAAAAAGGTATGCTATAATTCATATTTTATGTAATGCAGCTACTTCTACCAGTTTTGTGCAAGTAAGAAAGAGAATGAGTAAGAAAGTAGTTGCAGGGTGGAATCATCATGTCAGCGACTCTTACTCGAATGCCATGCAGAGTTTTGATGCATGGCTGCAGTATGGGAAGCACACGGGTGGTCCAATTTTTGATTCAATGGTTCTGACATGGAAATTTTTTAAGGGAAGTTTAAAGTGCTGTCAAAACCATCAAGAACAGATAAAAATGGACTTATTGGCAAAACATCACTTTAACTCGGACTTCAAGAATTTTTGGAAGTGCACTAATAAACTTAATGTGCGGCCGGGCATTCCAGTAAGTGTTGACGGTACATCTGACCCTAGGGATATTGCCAATGTCTTTAAGCACCACTTTGCGGTACAGTCGCCTTTGGGACCGCCCTGTCAGAATCTTAATACTGAGGTCCGGGTCCCTGAGATTTCTACATTGATTCTTGCGAGTGACATACGGGCCGTGGTTAACAAAATGTCAAGAGGGAAATCACCGGGGCATGATGGGCTCAGTATTGAACACCTAAAGCATGCGGGCGTCCACCTGCCTCGGTTACTGGCTATGTTGTATAACTTCTGTCTGAGCCACTCTTATCTACCACCGGATTTGATGCGGACTCTGGTGGTACCTATTGTCAAGAGTAAGACTGGGGATGTGTCTGATAAGAATAACTACCGACCCATTTCTTTAGCTGTTGTTCGGGTACTGCCGGGTGTTCTGGGTATTTTCTATATATAATAAAAAATATCTATCTATGTAATATATTGTATTAAGTATATCAGTTGTCTAGTACCCATAACACAAGCTCTGCTTAGCTTGGGGCTAGACAATGTTGTGTGAATTGTCCATCATTATTTATTTATTTATTTATTTATTTATTTTAGCTGCTATAGTCGCGAAGGTGCTTGACAGTGTTCTTAACTCCTGCTTGAGTAGGCATATTAAAATACATGACGCTCAGTTCGGGTTTCGGCCCGAGCTGTCAACTGAGTCGGCCATTCTAAGCTTGAAGCATGCTGTCAAGTATTATCTAAGGCCTTTGATCTGGTCTCTTACAATGTCTTATGGCTGAAGCTGGAAGAAGCAGGGTTACCACCATAGCTAATATCGACCTTAAGGTTTTGGTACCTTAATCAAGAGAACCGAGTGAGGTGGGCTGGCGAGTTGTCAGACGCATACAGGTTGGAATGCGGGGTGCGGCAGGGGGGGTTAAGTTCATCCTCAATTTTCAACCTTTACGTGAACGCGCTGATTTAGAGACTCAGCAGCATGCCTGTGGGTTGCCATGTTGGAGGCGTATGCATGAACAACCTGAGCTATGCTGATGACATGGTGCTGCTGAGTTAGTGCAATGCGAAAGCTACTTGCCGTCTGCGAGTCGTATGCGGCCTCTCATGGGCTTGTATATAATGTGAAAAAGTCGGAGTTAATGGTCTTTGGAGCGGGTACCAAATGCCCCACTTTTGTTCCTCCTGTTACTCTTTCCGGTATTCCCCTTAAGAGGGTTTCACAATTTAAATACCTCGGGCATTTGGCAACCGATAACCTGAAAGACGACGCCGATATGGAGCGGGAACGCAGAGCACTCTCAGTCAGAGCCATTATGCTGGCCCGCAGATTCGCACGATGTACAGACGCTGTCAAAATTAGCCTTTTTAAGGCGTACTGTACATCCATGTACTCCGCGAGACTGTGGTTTCAGCATACTCAAAAGGCTTACAACGCTCTGCGGGTCCAATTCAATAACGCTTTCAGGACGCTGTTGAAGCTTCCGCGCTTCTGTAGTGCTTCAGGCATGTTCGCCGATGCGCGCACAGACACGTTCGACGCTATCTGGCGGAAAAAAAAGGCCTCACTACTAAGCAGAGTGCGCGTGAGCAACAACAGCATCCTGAAAGAAATTGCAAACAATTACGCATGTCCTCTGGTTTGGAAACTCTCCCAGAGGACGAAATCTGTGTTAGTTATTAATTACTAACCCCTAATCTTAAGCTATGGACTATGTTGTCTGAATAAAAATCTTTATTTATTTATTTATTTATTTATAAACACGCTAAAGATTTTGATTCAAATGAAATAGAAGTTTTGACATTATATATATTTTTTATCATCTAACATTCGCAGTAAATTAAATACTTCTTTATTATTATTTGTTCATTAATTATGTATAATTATTTATTGTGAAGCAGACATCCGTGATTTACACGTAGATGGTTCCAGCGGAAGATCAGTTTTGTGTTGCTACAACCAGGGTTTGAAATTATCAAGATAAATATGCCCTTTGATAATTTTCAGATAATTATCCGATCATTATCAAACAGATATTAAGCCTAAGAATCTTTTTCTGATATTCATTTATGTTAGAAGCAAGTAGTTTAGTAAATAAATTATAGGTACACATTTTACAATCAAAGTTTTTTTTTTTTTTTATAATTGCTTGAATAAAAACTTGCAAACAAACTTACGAGAAGTTAATCATCTACATACTACTTAATTAAATGGATGAGTGGAATATCATCGTCATCAACCTCAACTAAGTTAACTGGACGGGGATTGTCTGTATCTGAAGAATCGAAATTCAAAACCCAACTTAAATATGCGTTATTATTACCAAGATACTTATCAAGATAATTATTAACCTATAATTATCAATGATAATTATCTTGATAATTATCACTTCGAACCCTGGCTACAACACAACAAATGCTGAGCTGGACGCCAATTTGTGTCAGTGATGTGTGACTGGTACAAGGTTGGTAGTTGGTACTAAGACGCACAAATTAGTTTTATTTTTCTATGTTTCTGTGTGTGTCTTTTTGTGTGGAATATTGTTTGTTGACCATCCATATTGTTGACACAAATAAAGGTTTTTTCTTTCTTCTTTTCTTTCAGCACAAGCACCGCCACAACGCCAAGTCAAAATCAAAGAAGCGTGAAAAGCAGAAAATGAAAGAGTCGAAGGCCCCCGACGAGCCCACCGAGGTGTCCAAGGCCTCCCGCGCCGGCCTGACCGTGCTAGAACTGCTGGAGCTGCAGGCGAGGGCGCGCGCCATCAGAGCGCAGCTGCAGAGCGAGCAGGCGAGGAGTAAGACACTGCTTATTACCTTTACTGAAAGAGTCGAAGGCCCTACGAGCCCGCCGAGGTGTCCAAGGCCTCCCGCGCCGGCCTGACCGTGTTGGAGCTGCAGGCGAGGGCGCGCGCCATCAGGGCGCAGCTACAGAACGAGCAGGCGAGGAGTAAGACACTGCTTATTACCTTTACTGAAAGAGTCGAAGGCCCTAAGAGCCCGCCGAGGTGTCCCAGGCCTTCCGCGCCGGCCTGACCGTGTTGGAGCTGCAGGCGAGGGCGCGCGCCATCAGAGGGCAGCTGCAGAGCGAGCAGGCGAGGAGTAAGACACTGCTTATTACCTTTACTGAAAGAGTCGAAGGCCCTACGAGCCCGCCGAGGTGTCCCAGGCCTCCCGAGCCGGCCTGACCGTGTTGGAGCTGCGGGCGAGGGCGCGCGCCATCAGGGCGCAGCTGCAGAGCGAGCAGGCCAGGAGTAAGACACTGCTTATTACCTTTACTGAAAGAGTCGAAGGCCCTACGAGCCCGCCGAGGTGTCCCAGGCCTCCCGCGCCGGCCTGAGCGTGCTAGAACTGCTGGAGCTGCAGGCGAGGGCGCGCGCCATCAGAGCGCAGCTGCAGAGCGAGCAGGCGAGGAGTAAGACACTGCTTATTACCTTTACTGAAAGAGTCGAAGGCCCTACGAGCCCGCCGAGGTGTCCCAGGCCTGCCGCGCCGGCCTGACCGCGTTGGAGCTGCAGGCGAGGGCGCGCGCCATCAGAGGGCAGCTGCAGAGCGAGCAGGCGAGGAGTAAGACACTGCTTATTACCTTTACTGAAAGAGTCGAAGGCCCTACGAGCCCGCCGAGGTGTCCCAGGCCTCCCGCGCCGGCCTGACCGTGTTAGAGCTGCGGGCGAGGGCGCGCGCCATCAGGGCGCAGCTGCAGAGCGAGCAGGCGAGGAGTAAGACACTGCTTATTACCTTTACTGAAAGAGTCGAAGGCCCTACGAGCCCGCCGAGGTGTCCCAGGCCTCCCGCGCCGGCCTGACCGTGCTAGAACTGCTGGAGCTGCAGGCGAGGGCGCGCGCCATCAGAGCGCAGCTGCAGAGCGAGCAGGCGAGGAGTAAGACACTGCTTATTATCTTTACTGAAAGAGTTGAAGGCCCTACGAGCCCGCCGAGGTGTCCCAGGCCTCCCGCGCCGGCCTGACCGTGTTGGAGCTGCAGGCGAGGGTGCGCGCCATCAGAGGGCAGCTGCAGAGCGAGCAGGCGAGGAGTAAGACACTGCTTATTACCTTTACTGAAAGAGTCGAAGGCCCTACGAGCCCGCCGAGGTGTCCCAGGCCTCCCGCGCCGGCCTGACCGTGTTGGAGCTGCGGGCGAGGGCGCGCGCCATCAGGGCGCAGCTGCAGAGCAAGCAGGCGAGGAGTAAGACACTGCTTATTACCTTTACTGAAAGAGTCGAAGGCCCTACGAGCCCGCCGAGGTGTCCCAGGCCTCCCGCGCCGGCCTGACCGTGCTAGAACTGCTGGAGCTGCAGGCGAGGGCGCGCGCCATCAGGGCGCAGCTGCAGATCGTGCAGGCGAGGAGTAAGACACTGCTTATTACCTTTACTGAAAGAGTCGAAGGCCCTACGAGCCCGCCGAGGTGTCCCAGGCCTCCCGCGCCGGCCTGACCGTGTTGGAGCTGCATGCGAGGGCGCGCGCCATCAGGGCGCAGCTGCAGAGCGAGCAGGCGAGGAGTAAGACACTGCATTACGTGGATGGTCCAAACCGTTACCCATACTAACCTACAGAGCGAGCAGGCGAGGAGTAAGACACTGCATTACGTGGATGGTCCAAACCGTTACCCATACTAACCTACAGAGCGAGCAGGCGAGGAGTAAGACACTGCATTACGTGGATGGTCCAAACCGTTACCCATACTAACCTACAGAGCGAGCAGGCGAGGAGTAAGACACTGCATTACGTGGATGGTCCAAACCGTTACCCATACTAACCTATAGAGCGAGCAGGCGAGGAGTAAGACACTGCATTACGTGGATGGTCCAAACCGTTACCCATACTAACCTACAGAGCGAGCAGGCGAGGAGTAAGACACTGCATTACGTGGATGGTCCAAACCGTTACCCATACTAACCTACAGAGCGAGCAGGCGAGGAGTAAGACACTGCATTACGTGGATGGTCCAAACCGTTACCCATACTAACCTACAGAGCGAGCAAGCGAGGAGTAAGACACTGCATTACGTGGATGGTCCAAACCGTTACCCAGACTAACCTACAGAGCGAGCAGGCGAGGAGTAAGACACTGCATTACGTGGATGGTCCAAACCGTTACCCATACTAACCTACAGAGCGAGCAGGCGAGGAGTAAGACACTGCATTACGTGGATGGTCCAAACCGTTACCCATACTAACCTACAGAGCGAGCAGGCGAGGAGTAAGACACTGCATTACGTGGATGGTCCAAACCGTTACCCATACTAACCTACAGAGCGAGCAGGCGAGGAGTAAGACACTGCATTACGTGGATGGTCCAAACCGTTACCCATACTAACCTACAGAGCGAGCAAGCGAGGAGTAAGACACTGCATTACGTGGATGGTCCAAACCGTTACCCAGACTAACCTACAGAGCGAGCAGGCGAGGAGTAAGACACTGCATTACGTGGATGGTCCAAACCGTTACCCATACTAACCTACAGAGCGAGCAGGCGAGGAGTAAGACACTGCATTACGTGGATGGTCCAAACCGTTACCCATACTAACCTACAGAGCGAGCAGGCGAGGAGTAAGACACTGCATTACGTGGATGGTCCAAACCGTTACCCATACTAACCTACAGAGCGAGCAGGCGAGGAGTAAGACACTGCATTACGTGGATGGTCCAAACCGTTACCCATACTAACCTACAGAGCGAGCAGGCGAGGAGTAAGACACTGCATTACGTGGATGGTCCAAACCGTTACCCATACTAACCTACAGAGCGAGCAGGCGAGGAGTAAGACACTGCATTACGTGGATGGTCCAAACCGTTACCCATACTAACCTACAGAGCGAGCAGGCGAGGAGTAAGACACTGCATTACGTGGATGGTCCAAACCGTTACCCATACTAACCTACAGAGCGAGCAGGCGAGGAGTAAGACACTGCATTACGTGGATGGTCCAAACCGTTACCCATACTAACCTACAGAGCGAGCAGGCGAGGAGTAAGACACTGCATTACGTGGATGGTCCAAACCGTTACCCATACTAACCTACAGAGCGAGCAGGCGAGGAGTAAGACACTGCATTACGTGGATGGTCCAAACCGTTACCCATACTAACCTACAGAGCGAGCAGGCGAGGAGTAAGACACTGCATTACGTGGATGGTCCAAACCGTTACCCATACTAACCTACAGAGCGAGCAGGCGAGGAGTAAGACACTGCATTACGTGGATGGTCCAAACCGTTACCCATACTAACCTACAGAGCGAGCAAGCGAGGAGTAAGACACTGCATTACGTGGATGGTCCAAACCGTTACCCAGACTAACCTACAGAGCGAGCAGGCGAGGAGTAAGACACTGCATTACGTGGATGGTCCAAACCGTTACCCATACTAACCTACAGAGCGAGCAGGCGAGGAGTAAGACTCTGCATTACGTGGATGGTCCAAACCGTTACCCATACTAACCTACAGAGCGAGCAGGCGAGGAGTAAGACACTGCATTACGTGGATGGTCCAAACCGTTACCCATACTAACCTACAGAGCGAGCAGGCGAGGAGTAAGACACTGCATTACGTGGATGGTCCAAACCGTTACCCATACTAACCTACAGAGCGAGCAGGCGAGGAGTAAGACACTGCATTACGTGGATGGTCCAAACCGTTACCCATACTAACCTACAGAGCGAGCAGGCGAGGAGTAAGACACTGCATTACGTGGATGGTCCAAACCGTTACCCATACTAACCTACAGAGCGAGCAGGCGAGGAGTAAGACACTGCATTACGTGGATGGTCCAAACCGTTACCCATACTAACCTACAGAGCGAGCAGGCGAGGAGTAAGACACTGCATTACGTGGATGGTCCAAACCGTTACCCATACTAACCTACAGAGCGAGCAGGCGAGGAGTAAGACACTGCATTACGTGGATGGTCCAAACCGTTACCCATACTAACCTACAGAGCGAGCAGGCGAGGAGTAAGACACTGCATTACGTGGATGGTCCAAACCGTTACCCATACTAACCTACAGAGCGAGCAGGCGAGGAGTAAGACACTGCATTACGTGGATGGTCCAAACCGTTACCCATACTAACCTACAGAGCGAGCAGGCGAGGAGTAAGACACTGCATTACGTGGATGGTCCAAACCGTTACCCATACTAACCTACAGAGCGAGCAGGCGAGGAGTAAGACACTGCATTACGTGGATGGTCCAAACCGTTACCCATACTAACCTACAGAGCGAGCAGGCGAGGAGTAAGACACTGCATTACGTGGATGGTCCAAACCGTTACCCATACTAACCTACAGAGCGAGCAGGCGAGGAGTAAGACACTGCATTACGTGGATGGTCCAAACCGTTACCCATACTAATACTAACCTACACGCCGGTAACTCAAAGCAACTATTTAAACATCCATACATATTTGATATAAGCTCTGTTCAGCTGCAACTAAATTACAGTTTAGTTAATAAGTAAATTAGTTCTTGACAAGGCTTATTTATGGTTTATTATTTAAAATTATAGACGAGCAGTTTTCACTGATGTGCCTATTTCAGAGTGTTGAGTGTTGTGTTGTTGTGTTGAGTCTTATTTCCACTCGCTGCACTGATTACACCTTAATGTCTTTAATTGTTAACAGTTTGTTCGTTCGCAACCAGTTATCTTATTTGTTCTTGAAAGCGTTTATTGATGTGGCAGTAACAACATCTTCAGGTAAATCATTCCAATTATGGACCACTCTGTTACTAAGGAAGTGCTGTGCAGTGTTTGTGTTGGATGGTCCACGTGATATTTTGCGACTATGCCCTCTCAACGACATAGAGCTTTCTTTTAAAATGTAGATTTCATGAAATTCGGGCAAATTGTAAGTGCCAGAGAGGATCTTGAAGGTCTCAATGAGGTCGCCACGCAGAGACGTCTTTCCTCTAGGGTAGTGAGGCGTAATGCGCGGAGTCTCTCTGTGTATGACATACGACGCAGGGCTTGTGGAAACTTCGTGGCTTTTCGTTGTACGCTCTCAAGTAAGTCTATATCTTTCCGAAAGTAGGGGCTCCAGACTTGAAAACCATACTCCAGCAATTTACGGCTTATTTTATATAAAAGGTTTTGGTTTTGTCACATCTGTACGATCTCACCTGTTGGTAAGTGACGATGTGGCCGAAGATGGTGCACAAAGGTGTAGAAGGCACCTTGAAGAGACCCAGATTATAGTTCGCCGTAATTTGGCACCTGCCATGGAGTATTTACAGGTGCCATCTTACGGTGAACGAGCCGGACCGTTCACCGTAAGATGGCACCTGCCATGGAGTATTTACAGGTGCCATCTTACGGTGAACGAGCCGGACCGTTCGCCGTAAGTTGGCACCTGCCATGAAGTATTTACAGGTGCCATCTTACGGTGAAAGAGCCGGACCGTTCATCGTAAGTTGGCACCTGCCATGGAGTATTTACAGGTGCCATCTTACGATGTTACGGTATGAATTATGTTCCTTGTCCACACCCTGATGATGGAATTAAGATCATGTATTGCCCGCAGAGCAATCCGAGGCGGCGACGGCCGGCGTGGAGGCCAGCGCCGCCAGCGAGGACGAGGTGGAGATCAAAGAGGAGGCGCCGGATGTCGTGGAGATCAGCAGCGGAGACGAGAAGCCGGACCTCGGCGCGCTGCAACACGCAGGTACGCATTAAGATGATGTATCGGCCGCAGAGCAGTCCGAGGCGGCGACAGCCGGCGCGGCGGCCAGCGCCGCCAGCGAGGACGAGCTGGAGATCAGCAGCGGAGACGAGAAGCCGGGCCTCGGCGCGCTGCAACACGCAGGTACGCATTAAGGTGATGTATCGGCCGCAGAGCAGTCCGAGGCGGCGACGGCCGGCGCGGCGGCCAGCGCCGCCAGCGAAGACGAGCTGGAGATCAGCAGCGGAGACGAGAAGCCGGACCTCGGCGTGCTGCAACACGCAGGTACGCATTAAGATGATGTGTCGGCCGCAGAGCAGTCCGAGGCGGCGACGGCCGGCGCGGCAGCCAGCGCCGCCAGTAAGGACGAGCTGGAGATCAGCAGCGGAGACGAGAAGCCGGACCTCGGCGCGCTGCAACACGCAGGTACGCATTAAGATGATCTATCGGCCGCAGAGCAGTCCGAGGCGGCGATAGCCGGCGCGGCGGCCAGCGCCGCCAGCGAGGACGAGCTGGAGATCAGCAGCGGAGACGAGAAGCCGGACCTCGGTGCGCTGCAACACGCAGGTACGCAGTTTAGCACATAAACGATTTTTACAAGCTTTAGTCAGTCGCGGGAAGCAATGGCGGCGATGAGCTCACCACTTGTCACGTCTATATTCCACGATGGTGCAACCCACTGTGAAAAGAGGCCTATTGAGGCTCTGCCTACCCCTTCGGGGAACAAGGCGTGCCGTGGACTCTATGTATGTATGTTTATATTAACTTGCAATGTTTGTCCGGGTGGAATCTTGCAACTGAATTTTAAAGCAGTTATCCTCAACCGATTGAGATGATATTTTGCATACCTGTCAAGTTCCGATGACAATACTATAAGATGGTGACAGTGAGCTGATATGATGATGGAGACGGAAGGTGGACAACGGAACTCCTCGAGGAATAATTAACAGTAGACTGGCTGCAAGTCAAATATAATGTTTTTTTATCTACCTTAGTGACTGAACAAGCTGGTGGCCCACCTGATGTTAAGCGGTAACCTCTGCCTTTAACAACGCATTACCACACAGGTCACGTAAACCTAGGACGTGCCCTATGTGGCATTGCACTGCGCCCGCCACCCTGAGACAAAGATGAAAAGCCTCATGTGCCTGTAATTTCACCGGCACCCATACCCTTCAAACCGGAACACAGCAATGCGAGCACTACTGCTTTGCGGCAAAAAATAGGTATGGAGGTAGTACTTCCCCGGACGCACTCTTTTACAAGTAAGCACTACTACTACTACTAAAACTATTTTATAATTATAATTATGCTATATTATTAATTATTGTATTTTCGATTAACCTACATTTTGAGAAATCACGTTTGTTGTATGGGAGGTCCCTTTAATATTAATTTAATTCTGTTTTTAACCCCCGACGAAAAACGAAGGGATGTTATAAGTTTGACGTGTCTGTGTGTGTGTGTGTGTATGCGCGTGTGTTTGTGTGTGTCTGTGTGCGTGTGTGTGTGTGTGTGTGTGTGTCTGTCTGTCTGTCCCATCGTAGCTCCCGAACGGATGAACCGATTAAGTTTTTTTTTTGTTTGAAAGTTGTATTTGTCGGGAGTATTCTTAGCATTGTTTGATCAAAACCGGTACAGCCGTTCAGTGTTGGTGGGTGTTTTTTGAATTTTTACAAAGTTAATTACTTGTTTAGTATTTGTTGTTATAGCGGCAACGGAAATACATCATCTGTGATAATTTCAACTGTCTAACTATCACGGTTCATGAGATACAGCCTGGTGACAGACGGACGGACAGACAGACACACAGAAAGACGGACACCCGAGCCTTAGTAATAGGGTCCCGTTTTACCCTTTGGGTACGGAACCTTAAAAACAGACTAAACTACCTAAATATTTAAGAGCAAAAAAAATACATTTGTTGTATGGAGCCCCACACAATAAACGTCATTTTGCCGTTTTATAGATAATTGTAAGGAACCCTTCGTGCGCGAGTCTGTCTCGCACTTGGCCGGTTTTTATAAATACGAAATTTTGTATATTTCTCGATCATGCCGTAACGACGGAACCGATTTCGATGTAATTCGGTACACTGATAGATATGGATAAAGACTACATTTTATCCCAGTATATCTCGAGCGAAGACGTGGGTGGGCACATGTACACAACAAAATTAGTAAAGTTATTAGTATAGAAAACAACAATATACTAATACAAGATAACATATTTTTCCACAGCTCAAAAGACGAAAGAGCCTTCAACAACGAAAGAGCCACCCAAGCCTAAAGAGCCTTCTAAGCCAAAAGAACCTACGAAGCCGAAAGAACCTGAAACCACAAGCAAAGAGAAAAAAAGTTCAGAAACAACAGTAACAAGAAGAATCAGTGATCTCATTATAACTGTGCCTCAGGCCAAAGCTAACAGGAAAATAAGACTCAACAGAAACAAAGTAATCGTTACTGTTCCTAATGCCACTGGAACCAGCAATACTGTAGTCGAGAGCCGCATCGTTAGTCGCGGACAACAGTCCACAGACGAAACCCCCAAAACCACAGCTGATAAATCTAAAAAAAAGAAGAAGAATAAAAAGAAAAAGAGTCAAGAGAAAGATGGAATCGACCACGACGAGATTACACTCCAGTTATCAGACTCTGAAAAAATGGATCTTTTGGAAGATCTTAATGAGAAAAACTATGAAAGATTGTCCTCAAACTCATCCGATAGTGAGAGTAGTAGCTCTGATTCGGAAGCGGAAACCTCTACGGAAAATGTGCAGTCTAGCCAGACTGATATGACTGAATCTTTAAATAATGAAACAGAAAAGGATTCAAATAAAGCTGACATGAACACAGGTGACAACAAAGTTGAAAGGTCTGTAGAAGAAAATAATCCGCCTGCGAATGAGAGTTCTGTATCACTCGAGTTAGCATCATCTAAAACTCAAGAAGATCCGAATTCTAAAGAAAGCGTTACTAATGAAGAAGTTATGCTAGAAAAAGACGGGGAAAGTAAAGAAAACTCTGTAAAAAGTACAACCTGCACTGATAATGTAGACCAACCAGACGGTGACAAAGAAATCCACGTTTGTAATCCTGAACGTTTAGACGGGCAAAATGATGTAGCTTTAACTGAGATATGTATAGCTAAAGATTATTCCAATGATGCTGATCTACCTGTAAAGGAAACAAAAGATGTTCCTGCAAGTACTGTTATCCCAGAAGAAGAATCTCAACCCGAAGAGGTAGAAACAAAAACAGAGGTGGAAACAGATAATGTGATAGAATTAACCAGAACCGATGATACACCTGTAACTAGTGGAGATACACAAAGCAAAGAACATGAAACAAATGTAGACAAAGGGAAAGAAAAACCTGATTTAGATAAAGGAAAAGCGGTCGAGAGAGATATATCAGAAGGTGAGCTATCAGACAGAGGGAGCTCTGAAGTAGAAGCATTTGACATACAACCTGAAGTGGTCTGCATATCGGACGACGAAAAGCAAAAAAGTAACAAAAAAAAGAAAAAAAAGGACAAGAAAGCCAAGAAAGAGAAGAAAAACAAGAAATCAAAGCAGGATTTTCGTGAGGGCGCCGATCAAAACTTCTACAAGGATGCGGATAAACTTCCGACTGCACCTCATGATGATACAACCAAGGTGTCTATAGACATCAAGGAAGTACCCACAGATATATCAGAAGTACCCATAAATATAACGGACGATGATGATAACGTTTACGAAATACTAGAGCTCTCCGACGACTCGTCTTGTTATGAAGTGGAAGGAACCGTGCTCTCTAAAGAGCCAACAGCGGACGAGATACAGGCTCTCTCCGCCAGAATCGACGAGATAAAGAGAGAAGACGTCATCAAGGACGTCAGCTATCAAACAAACGAGACGGCAGCCGAGAATTGTAATTCAATACCGAAATCTGACGAGTCAGAGCAAGAACTGCACATGTGTTGGAAAGACAGATATCTAGACAGCACTAAAGTGAAAAAAGTACTAACTACGGCAAACATACTGAATGCAATAAGGAAGAAGAATAAAGAATTGAAGAGGAAAATAGAAGAATCCAAAAAGAGAGAAAGTGAAGCTATCGAAGAGCAAGTTAAAGATACAGTGTTGGAGGAAGGCTCGATAGAACACTATCAAACTCTGCAAGGTTCGTCGACATACGTCAATACAGTGCTGGAGGATAAAGATGTTCCAACAGCAAATAGAGAAGGAAAGACGGATGAAGAAGAGGCGGTGACGAAGGAAATGAAGAAGGACGCAAAACAGCTACTGAAGATGTACAGAAAACTACTGAACAGCAAGAAGAATAAACGCAGAGAGAAGAAGAAAATGCGGAAGCAGAAGAAATTACGTGGTGATAGTGACGTGGGTGAAACTGTTGAGAATGTTGTGAAGGATACATAATAAGTTATTTAGAAATAAGTTATTTGTGAAAATAAATGTATTTTTAAGAATAGCTTTTATAAATTATACATCTGACTGATGATGATGAACCAAGCATGAAGCAAGATGTAAGCAGAACCGTGACCAGATCAAAATGAGCCCCAACACAGCCAGTCTACTATTAACTATCACAATGAGCCCCAACACGGCCAGTCTACTATTAACTATCACAATGAGCCCCAACACAGCCAGTCTACTATTAACTATCACAATGAGCCCCAACACGGCCAGTCTACTATTAACTATCACAATGAGCCCCAACACAGCCAGTCTACTATTAACTATCACAATGAGCCCCAACACAGCCAGTCTACTATTAACTATCACAATGAGCCCCAACACAGCCAGTCTACTATTAACTATCACAATGAGCCCCAACACGGCCAGTCTACTATTAACTATCACAATGAGCCCCAACACAGCCAGTCTACTATTAACTATCACAATGAGCCCCAACACAGCCAGTCTACTATTAACTATCACAATGAGCCCCAACACGGCCAGTCTACTATTAACTATCACAATGAGCCCCAACACGGCCAGTCTACTATTAACTATCACAATGAGCCCCAACACGGCCAGTCTACTATTAACTATCACAATGAGCCCCAACACGGCCAGTCTACTATTAACTATCACAATGAGCCCCAACACAGCCAGTCTACTATTAACTATCACAATGAGCCCCAACACGGCCAGTCTACTATTAACTATCACAATGAGCCCCAACACGGCCAGTCTACTATTAACTATCACAATGAGCCCCAACACGGCCAGTCTACTATTAACTATCACAATGAGCCCCAACACGGCCAGTCTACTATTAACTATCACAATGAGCCCCAATACGGCCAGTCTACTATTAACTATCACAATGAGCCCCAATACGGCCAGTCTACTATTAACTATCACAATGAGCCCCAACACAGCCAGTCTACTATTAACTATCACAATGAGCCCCAACACGGCCAGTCTACTATTAACTATCACAATGAGCCCCAACACGGCCAGTCTACTATTAACTATCACAATGAGCCCCAACACGGCCAGTCTACTATTAACTATCACAATGAGCCCCAACACGGCCAGTCTACTATTAACTATCACAATGAGCCCCAATACGGCCAGTCTACTATTAACTATCACAATGAGCCCCAATACGGCCAGTCTACTATTAACTATCACAATGATCCCCAACAAGGCCAGTCCACAGAGTACTTTGTTATATGGCCAGTCTACTATTAACTATTGTTAAGAAAAGTTTATATTCATAAATAGTTTACCTGTCGTGGCAACAGCTAAGTTAAGTGTGTATTCCATATATTTTGCATGAAAAACCAACTTAATATTTGCAACAAATTATGTGAGACTAGACGATTGGAAAAGCTCCCAGGCACCGCCGCGTACCATATCTGTTTTTTTTTCCAGATGACGTATGATAACTATATATAATGAAGTATATAATTTTTAAAAGCTAGATACATATTCTTTAAGACAGTTATTTCATTTTTGGACAAAATTCAGTATTTTCAAAGATAGATGATAATGAATAATGATAGATGAATGAAAAAAATTGTAAATCGATTTTATATGTTCGTCAATATTTTAGTTTTTTTCTATCAAACTATACATTAAATGTCTCAAAAATTAATTCCTCATGTCCGATTTATCAGAAAACGACACCGCACTTGAGGTGGTAGGTAAATAGAAGCTGATATGATTTTTTTTCTGAAGCGCGGCGGCGCGTAACTTTGATCGCCCCCCCTGCCTACCCCCCACGGCGTGGTGGATGGCTACCGAGCTAAATCAACTTAGCTTTACCTATCATACAACTGTGCCAAGTGAATCCATCCGAAACAAAATTTGGTACCCTATGACACTACTTCCCGGACTATATCTAGTACCCATAACACAAGCTCTGCTTAGCTTGGGGCTAGATAATGTTGTGTGAACTGTCCAGCATTATTTACTTATTTGTTATTGCTGCAAGCGAAAATGTTTTTAAACTGGTTAGGGACTTACGTTGGTGATAGTATGTGTTCAGGATGCTGATGAAGTGGACTGTAGATAGGATGGGGTGTTCAGGATGGATACTCAGCGACGATGCTGCTAGGAAGTAGGTATGGGTAGTGTAAAATTGGGAGCCAGAGGAAACAGCAAGCTTTGGAATAAAAGAATATAATTAAATAGCGGTGCGTACAAGTGACCGCAATATCGTAAAAAGAGGCTCGCAACAGTGCGATGCTTAGCTTATATAGGAACAAAAAAAGCGCCGCACAACGGCGATCATCGGTACCATTTGCTTGTGTAGTCAGGTGGACATGGATTTGTCTTCGTGGTTTGACTGTTGATGCAGAGATGGCGCTGCAGTCAACATATTGCCACCGCGAAAATGATTTGAGTAGGTATTGTCATGTCCACCTGCCTACCTTCACAATTTAGGTACCTAACAGAATCTATCTTGACTACCATAGGTTAGATATACACAATCTATTCTATGCTTAGGAATAGGTATTACTTGATACCAGGTTCTCAAGTTAGGTAGGTAGGTACTTGCCACTGAGTGATATGCTTCCAAGTAGCTTGATAATACTACGGCTACTACTGTATATATTCTGTGACTACGGTGACATACCAGTAGGAATTACCTACCTACTTGTGTGAATCTAGTGATTTCTTATATTTTCAATCCAATCCTAGGTTCTAAGGCATCTTGATCCTTAGAACCAAAAGTTAAATCGAAAGTAACTATTTATTACTTGGTTATACCTATCTATTATTTCTCTAAGTGATTAAAACGACAGGGAGTAACCAATTTAATTCGGTACTTACTTAAAGAAACATAACATATTATTAAACGGTATCTTATCTTACATATATAAACATACCTACTTATTAATAAACTTAGGTATAAGTTATAGGTAATGGACAAATAGTATTAAATGCGCGTTTTATTATATTCTTCGCAGTTTGGATTGAAACTATTCTAGTCTCGTTGTCTTTCCCGTCATGGGTCTTGATAATTCTTCCCATCTTCCAATGGCAAGACTGTAGATGGTCGTCCTTCACCAACACCAACGTCCCGGCTGCCAGGCTAGGTCCCTTGGAGCTCCGCCACTTGGTCCGCTGTTGGAGGTGTCCGATGTAGTCCTTCGCCCATCTTCTCCAGAAATCTTGTTGAATTTGTTGTAGTTGTTGGAAATGAGTCAATCTGTGAATAGGTACATCTTGGTATTCATAGTCAGGCAATGACTGTATAGACCTACCAATCAAAAAGTGAGCTGGCGTCAAGACAGAGAAATCGGTATCATTACTAGAAAGTGGACATATAGGTCGGGAGTTTAAAATTCCTTCTACCTGAATTAAAATAGTAGAAAATTCCTCGTAAGTTAACAGAGCTTTACCTAGAACTCTGCTTTAGGTGATATTTACAGCTTTTAACAGCTGCCTCGTGTAGACCCCCTATAGGAGGTGTGTACGCGGGCAGGTACTTATGTTTATATAGAATGCCCTCGTCTGCAAATGATGACGTAAGTTCATCAGAGCTTTCGTGTAAAAATTTATAAAGTTAATTTAACTCATTATTTGCCCCATGAAATGTTGTAGCATTGTCACTCACCATCTCTCGGGGTTTACCTCGCCTGGATATGAATCTCCGTAGCGCGGCTATGAATTTTTGTGATTCTAGATCTGTAACCAACTCAATATGAACTGCCTTCGCCGCGAAGCAAACAAAAATAGATACGTAACACTTCGAAGTATTATATCCACGTCCTCTCCCGCTCCTTATCACAAAGGGTCCTGCATAATCGATGCCCGTATTGAGGAAGGGGGGTGACGGGGTTACTCTTGTTGTAGGTAGATTACCCATTATAGGATTATAAGTGTTTGGTTTAACTCTAAAACAGGTGACACACTCGTGTACTATCTTAGAGGCGAGAGACTTACCCTGAGTCGGCCAGAATCTTTCTCTTATTGTAGATAACAATAAATGGGGTCCCGCATGCAATAATTTGACGTGCTCGGTATGCATGATGAGCCTTGTGAGTGAGTGTTTGTGATGCAAGATCATTGGGTGTTTTTTATCGTGGCAGTTAGGTGAAAGTGCTAAGCGACCTCCCACCCTTATTATATCGTTCTGCATGAACGGATTTAAACACAATATATGTGATGATTGTGGCAGTGATTTATTATTTTTAAGTAAATTGTACTCTACGGGAAATGACTCAATTTGAGCATTTTTTACTAGAATATGTAGTGAATTATTTAATTCAGTTACATTTAAGGGCAATTTATTTATTTTTCCCTTAAGATTTTGTATGAACCTGTGTACAAATGCAAAAACTCGCACGAGTTTATTTGCATTAGACCATTTTTGAAATAAATTAGTATAAAATTCATTTACTGGAATAATATTCGAAATATGACACATTGTTTCATTTTTTAATTCTGAAATTAAGACATTAGGTATCTGCTGTGATGGCCAGTCGGCTTTTGGTTTCGAAAGCCAGTCAGGGCCTTGCCACCACATTTTTTTATTTGCAATTTTATTTGCTGGAATACCTCTGGTGATAAAATCCGCGGGATTTTCTCCTGAGGCAACCCAAACACTTATTGTTGTAAAAGTGTAGGTATGTAGTATGTCGGTAGGTGTTTCGCGCCATAATATGCATTGTAGGTTATGTTGATTGGGATTTAGGTATATAAAACGATAAAGTTTTTCTACATCAGCATTAATTACAAATGTATTTTTACGAAATCTTAGAAGAATATTTGTTAGTTTATCTTGACTGATTGTACCTTTATATTGAATATCGTTTAAAGAAATTCCGGTACTCGTTTTAAACGTCGCGTCAATAACCACCCTTAGGGGTGTAGATGTTTTTTGTGGAGTTACCACAGCGTGGTGAGGGAGATAATTGCAGGGCTCATAGGTATCTCGTCTAATCATATGCCCTGCTTGTTCAAATTCCCTCATGAAGCTAACATATTGTTGTCTATAATTAGGATCTTTCGTAAACTTTGATTCTAAAGCTTTAAATCTTTTATACACTATATGCCTAGACTGTCCAAGAACTGATGGAGAGGCCTTAAGAGGAACGAAGTTACCGTCAGAGCTGCGAGTGTGATTTTGTAATATCTTTTCACACTCTTTGATTTCATCATGTGGAATCTTCGTGTCATTTATTTCTCCCCAAAAGCTTCGCAGCTCATTTGATTGGACAAAATTACAATGAGTTTTGTTCGTATGTAGGTATGATGTTGTGATTGAGCCGGAAACTACCCATCCAAATCGAGTATTTTGTAAGATAGGTAGCCCCTTACCAAGTCTATATTGACCGGTGCAGAGTACTTCGTAAAATAACTCTGCTCCTAAAAGAAGATCGATTTCGTTTGGCTCGTAAAAGTAGGTATCCGCTAATTGATATTTTTTTGGAAATTTTATTTTATCGAGATTAGTTGCATGTGGCGTTAGAGATTGCAAATAGTAGGTACAATGAGGCAAGATATCGTGGCAGAATATGTGCTTATTTTTGACTGAATAATTAAGCTACTTGAATGACTGATGGGGGTAACATTTTCGTTGAAACCCACCACCTGCATGTGCGTTTGTGTTTTTTGTAAATTAAGCTTTTTGAATGCGCTTTCGGTAATGAAATTAGATTGTGAACCTGAATCTAACAGGGCCCTTAGAGTGTGTGATCGATTATCAGTGTCGATCACGTTCACCAGGGCAGTGGATAGTATGACTACCTTGGTTTGGTTCGGTCGTATAGATCGAATAATGTTGGTAGGTGTAGCATCGGCTACTTGATTATTAGTATGTAGTTTTCCTGACAGACTCGGCTGGGATAAAACTTGGTTTTGTGTAGCACCGGCTACTTTTTGATTAGTATGTAGGTTTAATGACAGACTCGGCTGAGATAAAACTTGGTTAAGTGTAGCATCGGCTACTTTTTGATTAGTATGTAGGTTTAATGACAGACTCGGCTGAGATAAAACTTGGTTAAGTGTAGCATCGGCTACTTTTTGATTAGTATGTAGGTTTAATGACAGACTCGGCTGAGATAAAACTTGGTTAAGTGTAGCATCGGCTACTTTTTGATTAGTATGTAGGTTTAATGACAGACTCGGCTGAGATAAAACTTGGTTAAGTGTAGCATCGGCTACTTTTTGATTAGTATGTAGGTTGATCAACTGTCTCGGCTCGGAAACCACTGGTTGCGGATTTAAAGTTGTTGGTTGCGAGCTGATTGACGATGTTTTGGTATTAGTAGGTATATTATCTATCGGTGTATGTGTTATGTGTAATAGTGTGTGATGCTTACCTTTACACGTTCTGCAGTTGGTCGCGCGGCAATTAGGTACGATGTGACCTGACCTTAAGCAGTTGTTACACAGACGTAGGTTTCTTACCGCTTGGATTTGAGACCTCACGTTCAATGCTAGGAATTTTGGGCACTGTTTGATGTAGTGTGAGTTTTCACAATACGGGCATTGATTATTATAGGTATTTTTGTTAGGTACCTTGTGATTTGTGCTTGAGTTGGACGTGGTTAGCAAGGCTTTACTCGTTTGTCCTTGCTCGCTTGGCTGATCCGAGGAGCTAAGAGCTTCCAATAGATCCGCTCGTTTACGTAGAAAAGACTTGAAGTCCTGTAATGAAGGCAATTCATTTGAGATTGATCTTTCCTCCCATTTTCGTAGTGTTTGAGAGTCTGATTTTGGAGCTAGAATAAATATTAGAAGTACGTCCCAATTGTCGGTAGAAATATTCAGATTGTTTAGGACTCTTAAGTGCTTGTTCATATTATCAATTAATCCCCGCAATGCACCTGCATTTGAGGTTAACGGTTCTACACTAAGAAGTGATTTGAGATGATTAGTGACAAGCTTCCTTGGGTTATTAAAGCGTTCGCATAGAAGTTTCCATGCAATCGCATAACTTTCCTCACAAAACTCTAAAGAACCTATTACATTGAGTGCACTATCTTTTAGACAACTCCTCAGATATTTAAATTTCTGAATTTGTTTCAAATTACTTTGATTTATAAGGGCATCAAATGTGTCTCTGAACTCAAGCCACTGTGTGACCTCCCCATTAAATGACGGCAACGCAATGTCTGGAAACTTAATTGAATCGTTGCTTTCTGCTGATGAATGCTCCAAAGATGACACATTAGCCGGTAGGCTGGAGTTCTCTGATACAAATTCATTTACATATTTCCTAGCCACAGCCATGTTGGCAAAATAAGCATTTTGGGTGGATTCTCTTTCTAGTAATTGTGAATCGAAGTCGGTGCACAAGGTTTCTATTGTATCTTGGACCGTCTCAAATTCATCAAAGGCTGATTTAATTTTTTCTAATCTGTATTCCAGGTCTATACATAGCTCTGCAGAGACTGGTTCAGTGATGCTAGTTACATATTTTTTAAATAATGTTAATTTCCCTTTGAGAATCCCCCGTTTTTTTATTAATATCTTTAATTCTTTACTTTCTATGATAGGTTTATCATCCATTTTACAAAGCTTTTATAGCTGTGCAAGTGGCAAGTGAAAAAAAAAAACTAGGTGTGCACGTGGCAATTTAAAGAATCTAGGTAGGTATGCACGTAGCGAGTGAAAAAATTACTTGGGTATAGGTACACTTTTGAATAACTGAAAAAAAACTAGGTGTGCACGTGGCAATTTAAAAAATCTAGGTAGGTATGCACGTAGCGAATGAAAAAATTACTTAGGTATAGGTACACTTTTGAATAACTGAAAAAAATGTTCTTAGATAGGTATGCCAAGCTCACTTACTTGATTACTTGGTAGGTATACTTAGGTGCCAATGCCGCTTGAAGATTGTTCGGTTTTTTCGGATCTCGGATCTCGAAATGTTGCTCTTTGTTGCTGATAACCTCCTTCAATACTGCTCCCCAGATAGGTAGATGCTTGAACACCAGACAGGATCTTCACCATGCGGTCACGCGTTGCCCTCCACGCGTCCTTGTGTCGACCCAAGGACCGCTCGTAGGTACGCCGCTCGCCGCTGCGTGTCGTGAATTCCAGGCTTCTTTCTCTGGGTCCTTCTCCTTTCTTTCCAGTCTTCGTCGGGGTCACCATGTAAAATTGGGAGCCAGAGGAAACAGCAAGCTTTGGAATAAAAGAATATAATTAATTAGCGGTGCGTACAAGTGACCGCAATATCGTAAAAAGAGGCTCGCAACAGTGCGATGCTTAGCTTATATAGGAACAAAAAAAGCGCCGCACAACGGCGATCATCGGTACCATTTGCTTGTGTAGTCAGGTGGACATGGATTTGTCTTCGTGGTTTGACTGTTGATGCAGAGATGGCGCTGCAGTCAACAGGTAGGTATGAGTAGGTACGATGGCGCCGTGCTGTTGCTGGTCGTGCTGCGGTCGCTGGTGGTGCTACGGGCTGGGACGTGGTGGGGCGCGTCTTGCTGGCCTGGCTGCTCGGGGGCACGCGCTGCTGGCTGCTCCGACGTCTCGACGTGCTGCGGCGCGGGTGCTGAGCGTTGCGCGGGGAGGGGTGTCGGGAGGGGTGCTTGCCTACCACTGGGAATTACTGGGAAGAGGAAAACACCATTTCTTGCAGACTTCTTCTGTTTATTCTTTCTTGATTTATACGAAGGAACTTGCTGACTGACTGAATGCGCAGATTCGCTAAATATATATACTAAAATTGCTAGGATTAAAAACCGCTTGTCATTGGTCAACCAATGGCAAGGCCGGACTTTTAACCAATCACAGGGCCTCAATTTCTCTATACATTTTCTTAACTATGTGGCAGCGTTACCGTTGGGAAAGCGGCTCTTATCTGTTATACTACCTATAGTTCTATTTATTTTTGCTGCTTATTTTTAAGACGCTCCTATCTAGGCTTGTTGTGTTTAGGTAAAATAATGAACGCCCTAACTACCTACTACAATACTTCTTGTTATTCTAACTTATGCTAATGCTTATGTCTTTATTTGCCTCATTAACTATCACTATTAGCTGCGTGGTTGGTCTGCGGGGTTCGCCGTCGTGCACATTCTCCCGCCGTCGCCGCCGTCGCGCGACTCCACCGGAAGCACGACGATCTTCTTGGTAGGCCGTCGTAGCACGTTCCCGCTGCTCGTAGTGATGTCGACGACTCGTACCGTGCCGTCTGCTCCGGGATGTAGGGCGCTGACCTTTCCCCGGGGCCATGTGTTCCGGGGTAAGTTGTTGTCGCAGATGAGTACGAGGTCTCCGATCCTCGGAGGCTCGCCGGTCGTGTGGGGCTCCCGCTGCTGCTGGAGTAGAGGTAGGTACTCGTGCAGCCAGCGGCGCCAGAACTCGTCGGCCAGGTACTGCGCGCGCCGCCAGTGTTGGCGCGCATGCTCGTCGTCTTCGGCGAATGCCCCCGGGGCGGGGACATGGCTGTTGGCCCCCAACAGCAGATGGTTCGGTGTGAGCGCCTCTGGCGCCTCTGGCGTCACAGCCACGTGAGTGAGCGGTCGTGAGTTGACTGTGGACTCGACCTCGGCTAGTAGGGTGGCCAAGGTCTCTTCACTGGGACTCTTCTCACGGAGGCTGGTGTGGAGGGCCTCCTTCACGGAGCGCACCATGCGTTCCCAGGCGCCGCCCATGAAGGGGGCTGCCGCAGGTATGTAGATCCAGCGGACTAGGTGGTTGGCGGCCTCGCCGCTGACGGCCTCCATGACGGCCGCGCGGAGCTCGCGGTCCGCGGCCTTGAAGCAGGTAGCGTTGTCGCAGTGTATCTCGCGCGGACATCCGCGCCGCGCGATGAAGCGTCGCAGTGCGGAGATGGCAGAGTCCGCACTGAGTGAGCCGACGACCTCGAGGTGAATGGCCCTGGAAGTAAGACAAGTGAAAAGTGCCACATATCTTTTTTCATGATGACGACCGACGGTTACTTGTAGTGGGCCAAAATAGTCGAGTCCGGTGTATGAAAACGCTCGTGTGTGGTGAGCTAGGCGAGCCGCAGGTAGGTCTCCTGTGGCAGGACTCCCCGGCTTGGCTTTTCTTAGTCGGCAGTACAGGCAGCTCTTGATGGCGCTTTTCACTGCGGGTCTTATTTTGACAATCCACGCTCGTTGTCTAAGTTCGTTGACGACCGCCTCCGTGCCTCCATGGTGTAGTCGCTCGTGCACGTGTTGAATGTATAGCTTCGTATAGGCGTGTTTCCCGTCGAGTATAACCGGGCTCGCGGTTTCTTCGGCGATTTCCGGTGTTCTTCCGATTTGGCCCCGTAGTCGTAGCGTGCCGTCCGTTCCCATGGCAACGCTCAGAGCGTCTAGGCGGCCTCCGCTTGTCGGCGTCTTCTTTTGTAGAAGTTGTTCGATCTCCGTGTTGAAGCTTTCCCGTTGACTGCTCAGCACCCACAGCTGTTCAGCCCGAATAAGGAAGTGGGCTTCGAGACCGCTGATCTTCGTCTTAGGCTGCACGGAGGTCCGGTAGGTGGCCGTCCGGTTCACTTGCGGTGTTTTCGTCGCTCGCCAGTCGGGATCGCGTGAGCTGTTTTTCTTTGTTCGTTTTCGCAGTGCGGCCACTGTCTCGTGCCTCTTCGCACTGCATCGCTCGATGAACTGTAGGACTCGTGCCGTCGCTCTGATGAGACGCAACCATTTCGAGAAGCGTCTTATGTCGGGCAGGTGATCCGCGTCGTCGAGTTTCACTTCTGTCATCGCGAAGCATTTTTCTTTTTCTTCACCGGTGACTTCGGTGGGCGTATGCGACTCCGTTGGCCACGCCTCTTCTGCGGCCTTTAGGAACTCCGGTCCCTTGAACCATCGGTGGTGTTGATTGAAGCCCTCGGGAGTAGCGCGAGTGGCGTCGTCTGCCACGTTCTCGCTAGATGGTATCCACCGCCATTCCTTCTTCTTCGTGGTGTCTTCGATCTCGGCCAACCGGTGAGCTACGAAGGTTTTGAAGCTGCGTGGCTCCGCCCTTACCCAAGCTAGGGCCGTCCGTGAGTCGCTCCAGAAAACCCTTTTTTCTATCTCGAAGTCGTGTTCGTTTACGACCGTTTCTGCTAGGCGCGCTCCCAATAGCGCCGCTTGAAGTTCCAGTCGGGGAATGGAGATCGGTTTGAGCGGGGTCACTCTGCTCTTAGCGGCCGCCAGGGCGAGGTGCACGCTGCCGTCGGCGCGCGTCGTCCGCCAGTACACAGCGGCGGCGTAGGCTTCCTCGCTGGCGTCCACGAACGTGTGAAGCTGTCGAGTGCTCGCTGGCTCGTAGTCGTAGCACCTAGGTATCTTCAAGCTCTCTAGGTTGCTCAGAGACTCCGCCCACTGTTGCCATCTTGACTGAAGTTTGTCCGGGAGCAGTTCGTCCCAGCCGGTCCCGTATCGCCATGTGTCTTGCATCAGTCTCTTGGCCGGCGTGGTGACAGGTGAGATGAGCCCGAGCGGGTCGAAGAGTGACATGATGACGCTCAGGGCTTCCCTCTTGGTCGGTGTCTTGCCTTCTTTGAGAAGAGTTGGTGATGTCTTCCGAGTGTTCACTTCGAAACCGATGTAGTCTTCTTGCACATTCCATAGGAGGCCTAGCGCCTTCTCGACGCTGCTCCCGCCGATGGAGACTGTAGGGTCTTCAGAGCGCGCGGTGAGTGTGTGGATCGTCCTCTCGTTGTTCGATGTCCACCCCCTCAGCTCGAAGCAGGCCTGCCGCTGCACGAAGTCTACTTCTCTGTTCACTCTCTCTGCTTCTTCGACCGTGGGAAAACTGCAAAGATAATCGTCCATATAGTGATTTTTTATAATAGCAGCGGCGGCTGCTGGGTACTCTTCTGCGAAGTCCTGCGCGTTTCTATTCTTGATATAGAGAGCTGTGCACGGTGATGATGACGCTCCGAAGATAACCGAAGTCATTCTGTACTCGACCGGTGCATTTCCCCCCGCGCAGGCGCCTTCCCCCCTCCGTGTGTTACCCCTCCAGATAAATCTCAGTGCGTCTCTGTCTTCCGGGCGGATCCTCACTTGCATGAACATTTCTTTGACATCAGCTGATACGGCGTACGGATGCTGTCTGAACCGCATGACCACTCCTGGTAGTGACTGAAGTAGATCCGGGCCTGCTAGCAACATGTCGTTCAAACTCTTGCCGTTTGTCTTCGCGGCGGCGTCATGAACTAGCCTTATCTTCGGCTTAGCTGGGTTGATAACAGCGAAATGTGGTAGGTACCACGGCTTCCCGTCGATAGGTGGCGCCACTGCTCGTTCGGCGTAGTTTGAGGCGAGCAGGTGTTCGATCCGTTCTGTGTACTTCGTTTTCAAGTCAGCGTCGCGGTCGAGCTTCCGTTCCAAGTTCTCAAGCCGCTTGAGCGCTCCGTTGTAGTTGTTCAATAACGCCGTATCGTCGCGCCATAGAAGCGCCGTTTCAAATCTCCCGTCCGGTAAGCGTTTGCTCTTTTCTTCCAGTATCCGGAGGGCTCGCTGTTCGGGATCGCTCGCAGGCTTTTTCTCTTCAATACCCAGTGATTCCAACTTGAAGAAGTTCTTCATCATTTCTTCCAAGTCATCGGATCGTCTCGTTGAGTTTATATAGCCGCAAAAGTCTCCTTCTGAGTCCTTTTTCCCATAGCGACAGCCGTGGAGCACCCATCCTAATAGCGTGAGTGAGGCGACCGGTTGATCGCTCCGTCCCTCTCGCACTTCTCGCGATATTATGAAGTCCCAGTTATTTTGTCCAATGATCACTTTCGGATAGGCTCGATCGTAGATGAGGCATTCTTCTATGGCGTAGAGATGCGCACAGTCTTCTATCTCTTTTCTCGAGACCGCCTGTGAAGTGAAGTTCAATGTCTTGACAGTCTGCGTGTCTCTGAGGATATGTACGTCTTTTTCGTTGCGGCCTCTCACGCGCAGATTTACTAACTTGCTGTCCCTGTGTTTGACTTCACCGCCGTTCGCATCTCTTATCCACAGCGTGTCCTTTGGCCCGTCCACGCCTAACAATTCCGCGATGGCCTCTTCTACGAAGGTGCACGTGCTTCCGTCATCGAGCAGGGCGTAGGTGCTTATCGTCGCTTTAGGCCCCATCAGTTCTATTGGCACTATCTTGAGGTAGGCGTGGCGGGGTCCGCTGCGGTGCGACTCTTCCGGCTCCGTGGCGCATGCGGCGACTTCGGTCTGGCGTTTCGCAGGTTCCGGCTGTGTCACGGGCGGGTCACTGTGTAGCAGTCTGTGGTGACTTTTCTCGCAGCCGTCTTTAGCGCATGGCTTCGCTTGACATTTGTTGCGGCGATGCGTTTCTCGTAGGCACAGGAAGCAGATGCGATTCTTTCTTGCTATCTCCCATCTAGTAGATACGTCCGCCTTGGCAAATTCGTAGCAATCGACGAGTTTGTGTGTCTTCTTGCAGCGTGGACATCCTTCTGATTTTGATGCGACTGCAGCGTAGGACTTCTCCACTCCTCGCTTCTTGAATCGTTGCCCTTCTTCGGCGATTATTTCGGGCAGGGCGTACGCCCCGCACTTGTCCGCTTCTTCGTTCAGGAATGCGGCGATTTTCTTCATTTCTGGTGCGTCTTCTTTCTTCATAGACGCGTAGTCGTACCACTTGCTGCGCAGTATGGGTGTGAGTTTCTCCAGTATACTCCTGACCATCTCTGGGCTGTGTAGGTACGCTTCTCTTCCTAGGGTTTCCACTGTAGCTACGGCGTTGGCCACTCGTCCCGCAAAAATGCACAGATCGCGTGCACTGTCGGTCACTTTGGTTTGGTGCCGTAGCTTCTCCATCTCGGCCAGCACCAGCGCCTCCGGCCGCCCGAACCGCCTCTCAAGAGCCTCGATCACGGCTCCGGGTTCGGGTTGGCTGACCAGGAGACTGCTGACGGCTTCGTACGCAGTACCCTTCAGGCTCTTTCGGAGTCTTGCGATGTTCTCTGGCTTCGAAAACGACGATTCACTGTCTCTGAATGCTGCTCTGTACGCCAACCATCCACTGACCTGTCCATTGAAGATCGGTAGATCCAGTAGGTACTTCGGTGATTCCATCCTTGTCGCGATCTGCGATAGCGCCATCGTTAACGCCGACAGGTCAACGATGGGTCCTTGCGCGGTGGGCTGCTCCGTCGCCCGCCCGGGTCGGTTCTCGATCCGGTCCTGCCGTGCTTCATGGACTTCCTTGGGAAACGCTTCCTCGAGGGTCTCCTTGCTAGTACCAGGTTGTGGTGGTTCTTCTGGGTGTCGATGCAGCCACTTCGTGATTCGTACTGAAGCCAGGTCATCTTGTTCCTTCTGTTCGTCTTCATCCTCTTCGTCGGATGAGTCCTCTTCTATGCTCTTCAGTCTTGCCTCCGCGAGTTCTGAAGCCGCCTTGGCCGCTGCTGCCAGCGCCTCCGCTTCGGCGACACGCAGCGCAGCAAGCTTCTCCCGCGCCGCCAGCACCGTCCTCTTCTTCGCAGCTCCAGATTTCCTTGATGGCGCTCGCGTAGACTTTGCCTTCTCTACCTCTAGTACAGGCAAATTAGCAAAAAGTGTTGCCCTAAGTCGAGTAGTCGTGGATTCTTATGGAATCGATAGATGACACGAAAAGAAGCTTATCCCAGGTTTGCACCGTTTCTGGCGCATACGGAAGGCTTTTAAATATTAGGTACAAACTTTGAAAAATTGTAACTTTTGAAAAAACAAAAAAGTGTTAAGTGCAAGTTCAATTACTTATAGAGACAGTCTTAGCGCGTTATGGATTTTAATTAAAACTACGTGCATAGTGGGAAACACTGTGAAATTGTTTTTTTTAGTTTGCGGCTCGGGGGAAATTTTTGTACTCGGTGCAAACTTACATAAGGTTTCTATAAGTATTATAAACACTATATTAGTTTTGCACACCTCAGCGATTTACGGAACATAGTTTTTTTTCTTTTTTTGTAAATAGTACTTCGGGGGAAACTTATGTAGTCGTGCAAATTTTATTATGGTATATACTATCAGTTTACCACATTCGCACGTAAAAAAAAACACAAATTTCGTACCGGAAGTACTTCTTAATAATATATCTTAATAAGAAATCAACAGCGTGGGTGGGGTGCAGATTCATACCAAAATGTAGCCCGTATTCATCCCACGAATAATAAAATTGTATATTTGTCCATATTAATCGCAAAATGTAGTCCGGATTCATACCAAGCCATGACCTTTAACAATGGATATTAGTACGGTCAGACAGAAAAATGCCTTACTATCATTTTCATATATTTTTGTTGGATGCAAATTATTAATAATTGGCGTTCGTATGTTTGTATGTTTGTCTGAAGATAACTTGTGAACTGTTGATATATTCTTTATAAAACTAGTATTCTTTATACAATTTGGTAGATGGGTATATATTATTAGTACAATTTGTGTAAGGTTATGAGCTAAATTGGTTCGGGGGTTGTAGAAGATATTGGGGCCAAAGAAAGGGTAAAAAAGTTAAACAATCATAGACGTTTCAAAACTAGTTTTAATTTAATTTTAGACTGTGTAACTTTTGGGATATAAGCAAAGAATAAAAATAAATAACCTCTACAGTTTTTCCAGTAATTTACTATCATCCATCGAGGAGTTCCGTTGTCTCCATCATCAGATCAGCTCGCTGTCACCATCATAAATAAATATTTAATAAATAAATAATTCTGGACAGTTCACACAAGCTTGTGTTATAGGTTCTAGATAACTGATATACTTTAATACAATACATTACATAGATAGATATTTTTTATTATAAATAGAAAATAACCAACGAAAACATATAACATAACATTAATAACATCCTGAACAAATATCTGCAGATAGTACAAATATTTATAAATTATACAATATGGGTAAATTCAAGAGAAATATCAATAGGGCTCTTAATGGTAGGCAGCGCGTTTGCAATACCGTGGGTGTTGTCCATAGGCGGCGGTGAATGCTTTACATCAGGCGGGGCCGTCTGCTTGTTTGTCACGTTTAGGGCATGTAATATCGGAAGGTTTTCAATTCCTATACTGATTTCCGATATTAAATCTCAATATTGGCATTCCGATATTAATATCGGAATTTCGTTATTTATTTAGAAATTGCACATTTTATTTATAAATTGCACAAATTCGGTATTAGGTTGGATAAAGTGCAATACAAAATATTTTTAAATCATATTCTAATCGTATCTGATCACGGGAGAACTAACTAATGTCTTTGCGAGTAGATGTTACTGGCAGATATATCAATCTACCCTCCTTCTCACTCTTTTATTATGAACGATACCACTACCATCGGTTTCATTGTCACACTTCACCCCAACTCGACACACAACACTATCGGTATCCGGTCGCGTAGCAGGTACCACACTTTTTTGATTTTTACACATTCTCACCACAGGCTTCCATACTCCAGATAATTGAAAACCATCTTCTCTATTGAAATTTCTGTATATAGTAATCTCAATTGCCTATCGTGCCATTACAAATATTTATATAATATACGAATCTTTGCTCGTTGTATAGGATATTGATGTTATCTAAAAGCTTATGTTATAAATAATTGTATAATTCTGATTCTCTGAAACGATTTCTACACTAGTCCGTGATTTTCCTGAAAAAATATTTTAAAAATGGCTTCCACTTTTTTTAAAATGTTTTATTTGTGATGACAGTAAACCTCAGATATCGGTTTTTAAAGTAATCGAAACAGTAACAAAAAAAAGCATTTACATCCACAGCACGAACCATTGCATTGAAATAAAATAAAAAATATGGAAAAATAAAAATTCTGTTTAGTCCCTTACATTCTAAGGACATTTTAAAAGTAAAGTCATACAAACTTTTTCTTCCAAACCTATCTTAAAAATTTGGTCATTATGTCAGCTATTTATCATGTAAATTTGATTGAGATTCTTTTACGGGATCATTCATGATATTCAATTTAAACAGTTGAATGCGAAATTCTGGTTTTTAAGATTAAGTGAAATCTTAAATAAAACTAAATAATAACTTTCAGCATTGCATGTATTCATTGAATCATCACAGTAAATTTTCGAAATGGCGACCTTCTTGCTCCATAAATAATCAGCATCGTCTAAAAAAATTATCTTTAAAGCGTAGAAAAGCGATTCTGTTGCTTTTGAATTGTTGCTTCGGCCTGGGTCAACCTTTTTCGCAATTTTTCCACATTTCGGCACTCTCGAGAGTAAACAATCTCTTTATAATATCCCCAAACAAAAAAGTCAATGGCGTTTAAGTAGAGAGATCGTGGGGGCCATGCGATATGCCCGCCTCGGCCAATCCATTTATCACCAAGTATCGCATTTCGTTAGTAGTAGTAGAGCTTTTTTGTGAAATACTTCGTCCGGGAAAATACTACCACCATACCTATTTCTGCCGCAAAGCAGTAGTGCTCGCATTGCTGTGTTCCGGTTTGAAGGGCATGGGTGCGTGCTGGTGAAGTTAAAGTCACATGAGACTTTTCATCTTTATGTCTCAGGGTGGCGGGCGCAGTGCAATGTCACATAGGGCGCGTCCTAGGAGGGCATGACCTATGTGATAATGCACTGTTCATAGGAAGAGAGTACCGCTTATCATCAGGTGGACCATCTGCTTGTTCAGTCATTCTTAGTAGTATTAAAAAAAACCTGTCATTAAGATATTGTCTAACTTTTGACGCAAAGTGACATGGTGCGCCGTCGTTTTAAAAAGTCATGTTTCGGCGTGTTAGTAAAATGATGTCTGTGGATTATCCATTTAAATCTTCTCTTAAAAAGTTCAAGTATGACTCGCCATTTAGGCGATCTGGCAGTTGGAATGGGCCCACCATCTGTCGCAGGTTTCTGCCCCGTATGTAGAAAATAATGTCCTTGAACAACAAAGATGGGTTGTTTTTCTATTGCTTATGTGCAATACAATCTTCAGACTGTCACATTTCTTTTTAATTCCGACATGCAGAACATTTTCTTAAATTGAACTAACTTTTATTAAATTGAGTGTTTTTATGATCCTGTGCAAGAATCTGGAACAAGGTTACATGAGTAATAGCTGTCACATCAGCCATGTTCTTAAAATAGGTTTGGATTAAAAAAATTATGTGACTTTTTTTTTAAACGTTCATTGAAAGTAAGAGTTTAGGCAAAAAAAAATAAATTTTCATATTATTATTTTTATTTTAATGCAATAGTAGGTGCTATTGATGTGAATGCTATCAGACAAGGTAGCCCTAGTATTTAGCTTATTTACAACAACAAAAACAGGCCTCTACCTCAACGAATCGAGTCCCAATGGCCAAAAAAGTGTAAGAGCTCCGATTGTCTTAAAAACACATAACTCGAAACTAAACATCGCGAAATGGGGGTGATTCGTGTATCTCTGGGGGTAACCTTTCTTTGGACTTCGGCTTGACACTACTTTTTGGGACACACTGTATATATTATTACTTTGTTGATTATTTTATACCAACAATTTTATGAAATAAATAGATGTTCCATAATAACATATTTTTTTGCTGACGTTACTTTCACTCGTTTTAGGTGTAGTTATTTCTAGGTGGGATAAATACGGACTCTAAAAATGAAATGAATATTAATTGTATGAATCCGGAATAATTATTATTACTTTCAGCTCGTGGGATGATTTTCTGGGATCAATACGGATGCACCCCGCGGTCGGGGGACAGTGTTAGCAGTGTAGCGCCACAGTATATATATTAGTTTCTTAGCACCGCACTGAACTTACATATATAATACTTCAAAAATGCATGTTCCGTATATAAATTCCAGTATTAAATGGCTGGCGAATGTAGTACTAATCAAATGAATAAGTTTAAGTGAAATTCCAGAATTGCCTGAAATTTCCCCGAAGTAGAGCGACAATAAAATATGGAAAAAGTGACTTCCGTGTGAGGTACCCAGGTGCAAACCTGGTAATTTATTTGGCCCATTTTTCTGGTAATTCTGTCAATTTGCACCGACTACTTCGATTTCCCCCGAGCCGCAATACAGAAAAAAAGATTTTTTTAGAAATGTTTTTTTTTTCGTATGTTCCGTAAGTCAGATTAATAAAATACTTGGTGCAAATGGAGATCATAACGGTCTTAAGTGTATGCCAAATTGCACCGACTACATCTATTTTCCCCATTAAGTTACGGGTATTATAAGGTTTTCACCCTATTTCACCCTGTTCCGGGGGGGTGAATTTGCTGAAAGTTATATTAGAGGTGATTTTCAAGCCAAACAAAACCATTAGAAAAGGTTTTGTGACTACATCTAATTACTTCCACACTTTTGCTAAAAATCACCTAATTTGCCTGTACTACTCCGTCGCGTCGGTAGCGGTGTCCGTTCCCGTCGTAACGGTACCCGATGACGTGGTGGCGGACGGGTCCGAGCTGCTCTCTTCCGTCGAGGTAGCAGCCGCAACTCTTGCTTCATCCTTGCCCTGCTTACTCCTAGTAACCGGCATTCTTCACTGTGCTGATGTATCCTGTTCCTGGTTCCTGGTTCAGAGATCCGGCTTGCGGAGGACCAATGTTCAGGATGCTGATGAAGTGGACTGTAGATAGGATGGGGTGTTCAGGATGGATACTCAGCGACGATGCTGCTAGGAAGTAGGTATGAGTAGGTACGATGGCGCCGTGCTGTTGCTGGTCGTGCTGCGGTCGCTGGTGGTGCTACGGGCTGGGACGTGGTGGGGCGCGGCTTGCTGGCCTGGCTGCTCGGGGGCACGCGCTGCTGGCTGCTCCGACGTCTCGACGTGCTGCGGCGCGGGTGCTGAGCGGTGCGCGGGGAGGGGTGTCGGGAGGGGTGCTTGCCTACCACTGGGAATTACTGGGAAGAGGAAAACACCATTTCTTGCAGACTTCTTCTGTTTATTCTTTCTTGATTTATACGAAGGAACTTGCTGACTGACTGAATGCGCAGATTCGCTAAATATATATACTAAAATTGCTAGGATTAAAAACCGCTTGTCATTGGCCAACCAATGGCAAGGCCGGACTTTTAACCAATCACAGGGCCTCAATTTCTCTATACATTTTCTTAACTATGTGGCAGCGTTACCGTTGAGAAAGCGGCTCTTATCTGTTATACTACCTATAGTTCTATTTATTTTTGCTGCTTATTTTTAAGACGCTCCTATCTAGGCTTGTTGTGTTTAGGTAAAATAATGAACGCCCTAACTACCTACTACAATACTTCTTGTTATTCTAACTTATGCTAATGCTTATGTCTTTATTTGCCTCATTAAATAACACTATTAGCTGCGTGGTTGGTCTGCGGGGTTCGCCGTCGTGCACAGTATGTATGTTTGTCCGATGAAAACTTCCGTACCGTTTATCCGATCTTCATGATATTTGGTAGGGGGGTAGATAGTATTGGTACAATTTATATGTAAGGAGATCGCTAGTATGAGCTATATCGGTCGGGGGGTTGTCGAGTAATCGGGGTATATGAGGGGGTAAAAAGAAAAAAAGTGAGGCAGTCAGATTATTTTACCTGGATACCTCAAATAGATGCACTTACAAGCAGAGTCAGAAAACTTATGTTCATTTTTAAACGACTCAGGGTGGTAGCTTCCTGGAAAGTTATCAGACTTGTCTACATTAGCCTCTGTCAATCAATAGTAAACAATTGTATTGTGACCTGGGGAGGAGCGTGCAAGACTTACCTTCTAAAACTTGAACGTGCCCAAAGGTCTGTTTTATAAGTGGCCTACAAAAAATCTTTCTGTTACTCAAAAAAGAAACTATACAAAGAATGTGGCTTGGTGGCCACATTCTTTGCAAGACAGTTATTTATAACCTCCGTCATCTTAAGATATCATAAAACTGCACCATCCAAAATGATCATATCTTACAGACACATTCGATGGAAGCCGCCTATATTAGACGAACCCAATTCTTTTGCAGATACTTTTCTTGGTTAGGACCCTTCCTCTACTCTAAATTAAATAAAATATTGAACTTTTTTATGCAGACAAGAAGGGGGTGTAATAAAAATCTTCTTCAAACATGGTTTCTTGATAAGAACTATAGTGAGACTGAGTCAGTCTTACTGTTTGACAAATAGATGGACATAACTTGTGCGAACTACTGCTAGGTACACCAACCTCTTAATATTATTACATATATACACAGACATAAGTTTTTTTTCCCAGAAAGGGGAAAGTCTAGGCAAAGTCTCGATGGCCTCTTTTCATCGTGGGTTGCAACATCGTGGAGTATAGTCGTGACAAGTGGTGAGCTCATCACTGCCTTTTGATTGCTTCCCATGACTGACTAGGCTATCGCTTTCTTCTAGTAATAACACATTCCAAAATAGGCCAGCAGCTAGGACAAATCTTTTATCTACAATATTAATACAGATGGTTTAAACTTACTTATATTTTTGAGATAAATGATAAAAGAGAAACACGCTTGCACTTCATATTCATCGTTGTTACTGGCTAACTAACTCCTACAATATTGTACGTAGTAGGACAACCAATTAAAAAAAAAGACAACTTATCCACCTTGCCTAATAACACACAACGTGGACAGCGGGAAGTCACTAAATCCCTTCCCGTTGTCCACGTTACCTGTCCCCGCCAACGTGGACAGCGGGAAGTCACTAAATCCCTTCCCGTTGTCCACGTTAGCTGTCCCCGCCAACGTGGACAGCGGGAAGTCACTAAATCCCTTCCCGTTGTCCACGTTAGCTGTCCCCGCCAACGTGGACATCGGGAAGTCACTAAATCCGTTCCCGTTGTCCTCGTTAGCTTTTTTCCGCCAACGTGGACAGCGGGAAGTCACTAAATCCCTTCCCGTTGTCCACGTTAGCTCTCCCCGCCAACGTGGACTGCGGGAAGTCACTAAATCCCTTCCCGTTGTCCACGTTAGCTCTCCCCGCCAACGTGGACAGCGGGAAGTCACTAAATCCCTTCCCGTTGTCCACGTTAGCTGTCCCCGCCAACGTGGACAGCGGGAAGTCACTAAATCCCTTCCCGTTGTCCACGTTAGCTGTCCCCGCCAACGTGAAGTCACTAAATCCCTTCCCATTGTCCACGTTAGCTGTCCCCTCCAACGTGGACAGCGGGAAGTCACTAAATCCGTTCCCGTGTCCACGCACTCCTCATGAAAGTTTCAAGGTTTTAACGTCACACTACATTACCCATTGTACATCATAGTTAGTTTTAGTTTTATTATTTGTAAATTGTTTTTGTATTATTGTGTGCAATAAAGTATCTTCTATCGCCTCCGTAGCATCCCTTTTTTTGTTTCTACAGTTATTAAAAAACGAATCAAAAATCATTGATACCAAAATAAGTAGAAGTTCTTATCACTGTGAAGAAACAAAACGTCGGTCAAAGCAAATTCTGATTAATAAGCAGATACAATATATATTATCGGATTGCGTTAATGTCAAAATTTCAGTTATGACGTGCTTAGAGCGCCTAAGATCGTTATCTAGAAAATAAATTTCTCCCGGTATTCAGAAGTAATTTTTTTTTACTTAAATTCGTTTTGTTTTATTTTCCTTAAATAAAATCTTTCAATGTTTTAACTATATTTCATTGTTCACGACTGTACTCTGTCCAGTTGCTAATCCGTTTTCCTGAGAATCTGTCCAAATGAGAATCTGTCCAGTTGAGAATCTGTCCAGTTGCGAATCTGTCCACTTGCTACGGAGGCCTTCTATCTATCTATCTACATCAGGGGGCGCTGTAGGAGACAGTAGTGGGATTAAATTAGGTACAAATGTTATTTTACTAGACATTTTTATTAAATTTGATTCAACGTTTTAAAATAAATTTGTCAGCAAGTGAGTTCGCAATCTTATAAAAACTTCTTTGAGCGAATATATTATCATATTGGATGCTGGCATATGGCTTTTCTCCACTGTGAATCTCATATGCATTTGCATATTATATCTATAATATTCAGCCGGTAACACCCACTGCTGAGTAAAGGCCTCTTCTCTATAACACCACTCCTTGCGGTCTTGTGCCAGCCGGTAACACCCACTGCTGAGTAAAGGCCTCTTCTCTATAACACCACTCCTTGCGGTCTTGTGCCAGCCGGTAACACCCACTGCTGAGTAAAGGCCTCTTCTCTATAACACCACTCCTTGCGGTCTTGTGCCAGCCGGTAACACCCACTGCTGAGTAAAGGCGTCTTCTCTATAACGCCACTCCTGGCGGTCTTGAGCCAGCCGGTAACACCCACTGCTGAGTAAAGGCCTCTTCTCTATAACGCCACTCCTGGCGGTCTTGTGCCAGCCGGTAACACCCACTGCTGAGTAAAGGCGTCTTCTCTATAACGCCACTCCTGGCAGTCTTGAGCCAGCCGGTAACACCCACTGCTGAATAAAGGCCTCTTCTCTATAACGCCACTCCTGGCGGTCTTGTGCCAGCCGGTAACACCCACTGCTGAATATAAAGGCCTCTTCTCTATAACGCCACTCCTTGCGGTCTTGTGCCAGCCGGTAACACCCACTGCAGAGTAAAGGCGTCTTCTCTATAACGCCACTCCTGGCGGTCTTGTGCCAGCCGGTAACACCCACTGCAGAGTAAAGGCGTCAGCCGGTAACACCCACTGCTGAGTAAAGGCATCTTCTCTATAACGCCACTCCTGGCGGTCTTGTGCCAGCCGGTAACACCCACTGCTGAGTAAAGGCGTCTTCTCTATAACGCCACTCCTGGCGGTCTTGAGCCACCCGGTAACACCCACTGCTGAGTAAAGGCCTCTTCTCTATAACGCCACTCCTGGCGGTCTTGTGCCAGCCGGATGGATCCACTGCTTTACAACTGCCTGCACTTTATCGTCTGACCATGGGCGGGTGGTAGCCTTGAGGCCGCCGCATATCTCTCGGCCACCATTCAGTGACTGCTTTGGTCCATCGGTAATCCTCTTGCCTTGCCAAGTGTCCCGCCCATCTCCACTCGAGGCTCGCAATCTGTATACCTACATCCTCGACCTTAGTCCGGCGTCGAATCTCGACGTTTGGTATACAGTCCACGAGGTGGATACCTAGCATGGCCCGCTCCATGGCTCTTTGAGCAACTCTTATAGTATATACATGCTCATTTGTGAGTGGCCATGTTTCGGCTCCATAAGTGAGACTGGGCAGAACACATTGGTTGAACATCTTGGTCTTATGATGGATTTTCGATTTAAAACGTCTTCCAATTTACCAAAATCAGCCCACCCCCATTGTATATGCCTCATGATCTCCCTCATCTGTGAGCCCTGGCCGAAAGATAAATGATGGCCAAGTTAAACATACTCATCAACTGCATCTATCCTGTGATTGTAGCTCTGGTATCATTTGCATATAATTTTTTTTGACGACCTCTTTGGCGCGGCCGGCGAAGGTTGGCCTGCGACGCAGGAGGTTGCGGGTTCGATTCCCGCCTAGGAACAAATATTTGTGCAATCGCAAATATTTGTTCAGGGTTTTCCGGGTATTTTCTATGTATAATAAAAAATATCTATCTAGGTAATGTATTGTATTAAGTATATCAGTTATCTATAGTACCCATAACACAAGCTCTGCTTAGCTTGGGGCTAGATAATATTGTGTGAACTGTGTCCAGAATTATTTATTTAATTGGTTGCCTGCAAGAATAAGGCTTTTTTCTAGCATGTATTTTTAAGTGTTTTAGCAAATAACCATTCTGTGCAAAAGATTTATTGCATTGGTTGCAAGTATATGCATATAGCTTTTGTTTACTATGTGTTGTCATGTGTGTTTGCAAATGATAGCTTCGGGTGAATGTCTTATTGCAAAGGTTGCAAGCATATGGTTTTTCTCTAGTGTGAATTCTCATGTGGCCTTGCAAAGAACAGCTTTGAGCGAATGTTTTATGGCATATATTGCAGGTATATGGTTTTTCTCCGGTGTGAGTTCTCATATGTGTTTGCAAATAATAGCTTCGGGCGAATGTCTTATCACACTGGTCACAAGCAAAGGGCTTTTCTCCTGTGTGGGTTCTCATGTGTATTTGCAAATGAGACTTCTGAGAGAAAGACTTATCACATTGACTGCAGGTATATGGCTTTTCACCCGTGTGTATTTTTAAATGTCTTCGCAAGTTACGAGTACACGTAAAAGGCTTGTCGCATTGGGTGCAGGTATATGGGTTTTGTTTAGTGTGAAATATCATGTGTTCTTGCAGAGAACCGCTCAGAGTAAATCTCTTATCACATTGATTGCAGGCGTACGGCTTTTCTCCAGTGTGTGTCCTTATGTGTGTTTGCAAACTATAGCTTCGGGTGAATGTCTTATTGCACTGGTCGCAAGCAAATGACTTATCTCCAGTGTGGTTCTGCAAATGTCCCTCGATTTTACTTTCTAACTCGATTAACATACTTTCCTCAGCTTCAAATTCTTTCTCAATAGCTACTGGTGTTCTTTTCTCAACTTTAAATTCTTTCTCAATAGCTACTGGAGTTCTTTTCTCAACTTTAAATTCTTTCTCAATAGCTACTGGAGTTCTTTTCTCGACTTTATATTCATTCTTCACAGTCACTGGAGTGCTTTTTTCAACTTCATCAAATTCTATCTTAATATCCACAGGAGTACTCTCCTGAACTTCCTCAAATGTACTTTCCTCGACTTTAAATTCTTTCTTCACGGCTACTGCAACGCTTTCTTCAACTTCGACCAATTCTATCTTAATGTCTACAGGAAAGCTCTCCTGAACATCATCAAATGTGTTTTCCTCTTGGAACTCTTTCTTAATAGTTACTACATTGCTTTCAGAACTTTTGTCACATTCAAATTCTTCCTTCACAGCTACTGGAGTGCTTTGTTCAACTTCTATCTTAACAGCCACGGGAGAAGCTCTCTGAACTTCATCAAATGTGTTTTCCTCTTTGAATTCTTCCTTCATGGTCAAAGGCATAGCGTACGACCCCCGTACAGATGCCTAGACAAGCAGCGGAGTCGCAAAGTGGATGATGATGACCAGACAAAGGTATAAGCTGTATATTGGAAGCTGATAAATATTGTAGTTTGTAGGATCATCCAATGTTTAGCTCCGCAACTGCTTTCTGTGTTATCTGTAAGTTAAAAATAAATATCATCAAATAGTGTAAGCCTCCCACCACACTCCTTAAAAGAAAAGTAAATAAACCGTATTTACAAAATCATTTAATTCACAGTAATGTAATGTAGGTAGTTATTACAGCAGTTATGGTATCGGAATACACAATTAACAAAATAAATAATGCTAAACGCAACATTATCTAGCCCCAAGCTAAGCAGAGCTTGTGTTATGGGTACTAGATAACTGATACACTTAATACAATACATTACATAGATAGATATTTATTTATTATACATAGAAAATACCCAGAACACCCTGAACAAATATCAGCAGATTGCACAAATATTTATTCCGAGACCGAATCAAACTCGCAACCTCCTGAGTCGCAGGCGAACCTTCGGCCTGTCACCAATTGGGTTAAATTGTCACCATTCAATTGTCAATTGTCACAATTCTACCAGTGTCCATTTCATGATGATATCTTCATAAGCAATTTAAGGATAGTGTTAGGTATAATATGGTCAGCATTCAGAAGAGAGATCTTTAAGAATGTCGGAAGAAGGGTCATTAACAGTGCATTACCTCATAGGTCACGTCCACCTAGGACGCGCCCTATGTGGCGTTGCACTGCGCCCGCCACCCTGAGACATAAAGATGAAAAGTCTCATGTGCCTGTAATTTAACCAGCACCCATACCCTTCAAACTGGGACACAGCAATGCGAGTATTGCTTTGTAATAGAAATAGTATGGATGTAGTACTTCCCTGGACAAACTCTTTCACAGAAAAAGCTCTACTACTACTAACAATGATTCACAATGATTCCTATTTATTTATTTATATAGACAAGCAGCTTTCGCTGATATGTCTACATCAAACAGTGTGGGATGTCTAATTTTGGGTCACTTTTTAGGTTTCCACACCCAAAGGGTAAAACGGGACCCTATTACTAAGGCTCTGCTGTCCGTCTGTCTGTCTGTCCGTCTGTCACCAGGATGTATCTCATGAACCGTGATAGTTAGATAGTTGAAATGTTCACAGATGATGTATTTCTGTAGCCGCTATAACAACAAATACTAAAAAATAAGTATGCTCCCATACAACAAACGTGTTTTTTTTGCCGTTATTACAGATAATGGTATAGAACACGAAGTTCTGTCCTTTCGTAGCTCCGGTAGAGAGGCCTGCCATGCTCTAAGCCAGTTGTCGAGCTTGTGATTGTATCGTGCTTGTGTTGTTGTAGTTCTTGTGATTTCAATGAATTTTGATTTTTTCTGTTCATCAGATGTTCTTAATTCGAGGCATCTCCGCGCGGAGCTTGTGGACCGCTCCAATTTATATTGCTACCATCATGATTACTAATGTTTGTAATGATATAGCGTACCTGTAAACAATGGAGTCACTGACCTCTTTTTCGTGTCACCGTGTTTTTCTACGTCAAACAGTCTTAGGTCAGGAACCCTGAGTTATGTTGATGAATGTGAAAGCCTGCTGATTGACTTGTGTGTTAGACGATGGTTATTAAGGCAAGATCGGATAGCAGGTAATTTGGTATAAATTGATGTATGTACTCGCAATATTACATCTGGCGGAGGTTCGCTTGCTTTAGATAGGGACTAGGGTACTACACTACACTATATAATGTAGTTTTTGCACTCGACTACAAATTGAATACGAATGCGTGTATTATTGTGGGTTTAATGTATAATAGAAGAACACGTATTTGTAGTTTTTGACTAACACTATATAGATATACTCAGGGAGGATTTGTTTATAAAAAATCTCAACTCATGAACGTTGTACTACTAGTACTACTACCACAGACTACTAGGATCCAACCATAGACGTAACATTTTTTCGCTACTAGATCTATGGATGCAACCAAGTAGGATTCTTGCTAGGATTCCTGATTCTTTAGTCATTGATCACAGAACAGCTCTATCTATATACTATGGTAGGTATCATAGAGAAAAATGTTATATTTAGAAAGGTAGTATATTCTTTGGTAGTATCTTTTAGTAGTCTGTGGTTGGAGGTTCTATGAGACTATGAAATAGCATCTTTAACCGACCGAATTGAAAAGTAAATAAGTATTTATTCTAAGCGTAAATAAAAATAATGGACCAGAATAGATTACAGAAGGAAATTGAGGATTTACGGAGAAAATTACAAGAAAAGGAGCTAGAACTAAGCAGAATCTCAGACGGTTTGTGCGTAGTAAGTACTCCCATACCATATAAAAAAATACAAATAATCCATTTGCACGGCATGATGGATTTAGAACCGTTTGGAAGTAGTTGAGGTTCGAAGGGGTTGATGTTGGTAGAAATTTGCTCTCCAATTACACCGTTACTGCTCTAATTACAAAGCAATGCACTGTTTTTCAGATAAATATTAAAGACAATTTTGAGGTTAAGTATGGCTCAGGGTTGGTCTTTAGGAAGTAAATAAATAAATAATGCTCGACAGTTCACACAACATTATCTAGCCCCAAGCTAAGCAGAGCTTGTGTTATGGATACTATATAACTGATATATTAATACAATACAAAAATACCAAGAACACCCTGAACAAATGTCTGCAGATCGTACAAATATTTGTTCCGGGGCGGGAATCGAACCCACAACCTTCTGCGTAGCAGACGGACCTTAGCCCGCCGCGCCACAGAGGACATAATACTATTTTATTTGTATACTACTTGTTTGACGGAACAAGCAGATGGCCCACCTGATGTTAAGCGGTAACCTCTGCCTACGAACAGTTCATTACCTCACAGGTCACGTCCATCTAGGACGCGCCCTATGTGGCATTGCACTGCGCGCGCCACCCTGAGACATAAAGGTGAAAAGTCCCATGTGCCTGTATTTTCACCGGCACCCTTACCCTTCAAACCGGAATACAGCAATGCGAGCACTACTGCTTTGCGGCAGAAATAGGTATGGTGGTAGTACTTCCCCGGATGAACGCTTTCACAAAAAAGCTCTACTGCTCGACAATACTACAATATCACTCCTACTAACCTACTAAATCGGTAATTTGTCCTTCGAATTCATTATCTTTTCACTCAGACTCTAGGCAACACTACTGTACCTCTCCATGTATTTTCAAATCGGCGAATAAAACAGGAAAAATCCTTGTCTTCCAGGACCAACCTGATGATGACGTCATTTATGTAGATATCGACCAAACAAACAATATTCCCGGCCATCATGATACCAATGAAGGTAGTTTCCAAGACGTTACACATACACCTTCGCAGGCTAATGGATTACCAGATGAGGTTGAATTCCAAAGTGTGTCCTTCGATAGTGCACTATATACTAAAGTACCAGAAAAAAAACAATATGACTCTAGTACTGGTATCCGGGCTACCAACAAATGTTTTCTCACCAACAGTCATAATCGAGAGCCTCAAACCCCAAGCGGGTTGACCAAGACACAGTCAGTGGCACGAAAGACTGAGACAGAGCCACGAAAAGAGCCTACAGCTTCAAGTGGGGTGACCAAGACACAAAAGACTGGGACTGGGGCAAAAATTAGTGATAAACTGCCAAGATGGGCTATCGAGCGGTAAGTATTAATATAGCCATATAATTAGCAAACTGCCTTTGCCCCGCGGCTTCACATGCGTGGATTAATAGCAGTCCCCTGGGATTACGGTTATGATGAGCTGCGGGCACTATTGTTCCTGCTGCTAGCTGCATTTTGTTTGTCAACTTAATAGGCCTACAAGTACCCTCCGGTACTTATTATTGTGTTAGCAATGGGGAGACACACTGCTTATTTATCACGCTAGGTGGCGCATTATCGCTGGTGTTGTTTCATAGACAAATATAGGTTGATCAATGTTAAAAAAAAACTGACAAACGTATCAAATACCAATGGATAATTTTAGTAAATAAACATTAAATAATAGTCTGGTATAATTTTTTTTTTTTTTTTTTTTTTATTATACTACTTGGATGACGGAACAAGAAGCAAGAGGCCCACCTGATGTTAAGCGGTAACCTCTGCCTATGAACAGTGCATTACCTCATAGGTCACGTCCACCTAGGACGCACCCTATGTGGCATTGCACTGCGCCCGCCACCCTGAGTCATAAAGATGAATAGTTTCATGTGCCTGTAATTTCACATGCCGCTGTGTATTGCATTTCAGTGTACACATAAAGGTAAATGACAAGCACCAGCGGTGGTGGCGCCATCTGAGATTAGTTTTGCCTGTGGCTTCCCATTGTTTTTGGTTTAGTCCATCTCTTTCAAACTTTCACGCTGCTAAATGTAATGCTCAATCAAAAGCTTGCATGTTTATTCTGCTCATATCTTATAGTTTAAATCTTTACAATTAATCTAAGTTTAGTTTTTTCTATATTTACGTTAATATAATGCTAGTTATAATAAGTTAATATATATTAACGTTAATATATTTACTAATACTATAGGTTAAGTCTTATTTGGAAATATTTGAACTTTTAAACTTGAATTGAGTCCCCTGGGACTGTCCTATCTTCTGCCCCCCACTGTCCTAACTCCTTCCCCCACAGTCCTACCTCCTGTCCCCCACTGCCCTACCTTCTGCCCCCCACTGCCCTACCTCCTATCCCCCCCACTTTCATACATTCTTCTCCCCTCCCCCTCCCCGTCTTACGCCTGCCCCCCACTGACCTACCTCGTGCGCCACTTTCCTAGCATCCATCCACACTCCAAATATCATTCATTACAGAGTTGAGTGGAACTACACATAACGCGAGCGTAGCCGCGGGCGGGAGCTAATAAAACGTAGCATGTAGCACACAGCGATAATGTAGTTTTCTGTAAAGAAATTTTTATAATCGGATCGTTCGCCTGACCTGAGCGTTCGCGGGAGGAAGTTCCTCTGAAAACGCACAGTCCGGGACCACTCTGGCTTTAAGGTGTGCGGATGAATCCTCCGCCGATGGCGAGCGGTGCGGTGAAAAAAGGTTGCTGTAGGCATCATGTCAAACAATTCCTCGGAACAAAACCCATTATATAAACGGTAGAACACGCAGAGAGAGGCAAAGTCTCTCTTCACACTTAAGGGCTCAATACCTTTCGTGAGCTTATAGGACGAATCAAAATGATCCTTGTGATTTAAATGTTGTGTTTGTTATTATAGCGAGTTCTTTCGTCTTCTCCAGGTACAGCCGGCAGATTCTGCTGCCGGACATAGGCATCTCGGGGCAGGAGAAGCTGTGTGCTGCCAGGGTGCTGATCGTAGGGGCCGGCGGGCTGGGCTGTCCCGCCGGGGTGTACCTGGCCGGCGCGGGGGTCGGTGAGTACACTACAGAGTGTCAGTGTGCCAGGGTGCTAATCGTAGGGGCCGGCGGGCTGGGCTGTCCCGCCGGGGTGTACCTGGCCGGCGCGGGGGTCTAGGAGTACACTACAGAGTGTCAGTGTGCCAGGGTGCTGATCGTGGGGGCCGGCGGGCTGGGCTGTCCCGCCGGGGTGTACCTGGCCGGCGCGGGGGTCGGTGAGTACACTACAGAGTGTCAGTGTGCCAGGGTGCTGATCTTGGGGGCCGGCGGGCTGGGCTGTCCCGCCGGGGTGTACCTGGCCGGCGCGGGGGTTGGTGAGTACACTACAGAGTGTCAGTGTGCCAGGGTGCTGATCGTGGGGGCTGGCGGGCTCGGCTGCCCCGCCGGGGTCTACCTGGCCGGGGTCTACCGGGGGTTGAAATATACGTTAATTTACGTTAATTCGACGTGTGCATTGTTTCAGGTGAGATCGGCATAGTGGACTACGATACCGTGGAGCTGACGAATATACACCGACAGTTCCTACACGGCGAGAGGGACCAGCACACGAGCAAGGCGCACTCTGCCGCTGATAGCTTCCGAAGGTGAGCACGCGGGCGCTCCCCGCCTAGTAGAGTATACACCGACAGTTCTAGGGAGAGGGACCAGCACACGAGCAAGGCGCACTCCGCCGGTGATAGCTTACGAAGGTGAGCACACATGCGCTCCCCGCCTAGTAGAGTATACACCGACAGTTCTAGGGAGAGGGACCAGCACACGAGCAAGGCGCACTCCGCCGCTGGTAGCTTACGAAGGTGAGCACGCGGGCGCTCCCCGCCTAGTAGAGTATACACCGACAGTTCTAGGGAGAGGGACCAGCACACGAGCAAGGCGCACTCCGCCGCTGATAGCTTACGAAGGTGAGCACACATGCGCTCCCCGCCTAGTAGAGTATACACCGACAGTTCTAGGGAGAGGGACCAGCACACGAGCAAGGCGCACTCCGCCGCTGATAGCTTACGAAGGTGAGCACGCGGGCGCTCCCCGCCTAGTAGAGTATACACCGACAGTTGTAGGGAGAGGGACCAGCACACGAGCAAGGCGCACTCCGCCGGTGATAGCTTACGAAGGTGAGCACGCGGGCGCTCCCCGCCTAGTAGAGTATACACCGACAGTTCTAGGGAGAGGGACCAGCACACGAGCAAGGCGCACTCCGCCGGTGATAGCTTACGAAGGTGAGCACGCGGGCGCTCCCCGCCTAGTAGAGTATACACCGACAGTTGTAGGGAGAGGGACCAGCACACGAGCAAGGCGCACTCCGCCGGTGATAGCTTACGAAGGTGAGCACGCGGGCGCTCCCCGCCTAGTAGAGTATACACCGACAGTTCTAGGGAGAGGGACCAGCACACGAGCAAGGCGCACTCCGCCGGTGATAGCTTACGAAGGTGAGCACGCGGGCGCTTCCCGCCTACTAGAGTATACACCGACAGTTCTAGGGAGAGGGACCAGCACACGAGCAAGGCGCACTCCGCCGGTGATAGCTTACGAAGGTGAGCACGCGGGCGCTCCCCGCCTAGTAGAGTATACACCGACAGTTCTAGGGAGAGGGACCAGCACACGAGCAAGGCGCACTCCGCCGGTGATTGCTTACGAAGGTGAGCACGCGGGCGCTTCCCGCCTACTAGAGTATACACCGACAGTTCTAGGGAAAGGGACCAGCACACGAGCAAGGCGCACTCCGCCGGTGATAGCTTACGAAGGTGAGCACACATGCGCTCCCCGCCTAGTAGAGTATACACCGACAGTTCTAGGGAGAGGGACCAGCACACGAGCAAGGCGCACTCCGCCGCTGATAGCTTACGAAGGTGAGCACGCGGGCGCTCCCCGCCTAGTAGAGTATACACCGACAGTTGCAGGGAGAGGGACCAGCACACGAGCAAGGCGCACTCCGCCGGTGATAGCTTACGAAGGTGAGCACGCGGGCGCTCCCCGCCTAGTAGAGTTTACACCGACAGTTGTAGGGAGAGGGACCAGCACACGAGCAAGGCGCACTCCGCCGCTGATAGCTTACGAAGGTGAGCACGCGGGCGCTCCCCGCCTAGTAGAGTATACACCGACAGTTCTAGGGAGAGGGACCAGCACACGAGCAAGGCGCACTCCGCCGCTGATAGCTTACGAAGGTGAGCACACATGCGCTCCCCGCCTAGTAGAGTATACACCGACAGTTCTAGGGAGAGGGACCAGCACACGAGCAAGGCGCACTCCGCCGCTGATAGCTTACGAAGGTGAGCACGCGGGCGCTCCCCGCCTAGTAGAGTATACACCGACAGTTGTAGGGAGAGGGACCAGCACACGAGCAAGGCGCACTCCGCCGGTGATAGCTTACGAAGGTGAGCACGCGGGCGCTCCCCGCCTAGTAGAGTATACACCGACAGTTCTAGGGAGAGGGACCAGCACACGAGCAAGGCGCACTCCGCCGGTGATAGCTTACGAAGGTGAGCACGCGGGCGCTCCCCGCCTAGTAGAGTATACACCGACAGTTCTAGGGAGAGGGACCAGCACACGAGCAAGGCGCACTCCGCCGGTGATAGCTTACGAAGGTGAGCACGCGGGCGCTCCCCGCCTAGTAGAGTATACACCGCCAGTTCTAGGGAGAGGGACCAGCACACGAGCAAGGCGCACTCCGCCGCTGATAGCTTACGAAGGTGAGCACGCGGGCGCTCCCCGCCTAGTAGTAAGAAGGATCATCTAATAAAGCGCGCGCCGTGTTTGTTGCCTGATTCTTGTAGGTTTGGTCGCGTTGGAACAGGAGTCAATTTAGTTTATAAGACTATTTAAAATGAACCTTATCAGTTCATATCCGTCATCCAAGTAGTATAAAAAAAAAAAAGTTCAGTTATTGAACAAGTGGCCTTTGCGGAGTAGACCACAAGGACCTTATCATTTCAATGAATAAAATATTAAAGACTTGGACTAGTACTTGTTTTTAGGCTTCGTTCGTCACCTAATAATTTACAAACAGAACTATTATAGGATCACTCTCGTTTCTGTCTGTCTGTAATAGCCTATTTTTCCCGGAGCTGGTGGTTCAAAAAAGTTTGGCATATATATACTGAGTGTTGACCCAAACACGTACGTGTAGAGTAAGTAAACAAATTCAGGGTTTGGGGGTTAGTTCCGGTGGGCAGTCTAGAAAATCACAATGAAAATATATGAAAGTTTACCTTCCCTCCTTCTCCCCTTTATGTCCGAACCTACTGAAACCTAAACGAAAATCCTAGGCCTTTAAATTCCCAAGGAAAATGGAAAGTATTTATGAAGAGAAAATTTGAGGAAACTAACTTTAATTTAAGTCTGGCTAAAACGTAGCGTACTTTACAAGCTGACGAAACGAACACAAGCTATATTCCTACCCGCGCGCCCCACTACACGAGCCGAGCGGGCTGCAGCTCGCACTGAGCGGATTAGTGCTAAGCGAAACGCGGGTGGAGTGCGTCGCGTTCACTCACCTTGAGAAAGACTCTCGAAACGGGTCGAAACAATGTCGGTGCTTACATCGATTTAACGGTACGTGAAAATTTCCCGTTTTTATAATATAACTTTACAAGCTGTTATTTAACTTGCAATGTTTGTCCGGGTGGAATCTTGCAACTGAATTTTAAAGCAGTTATCCTCAACCCGATTGAGATGATATTTTGCATACCTGTCAAGTTCCGATGACAATATGATGGTGACAGCGAGCTGATCTGATGATGGAGACGGAAGGTGGACAACGGAACTCCTCGATGGATAATAGTAGACTGGCCGTGTTTAGGCTCATTTTGATTAGCACACGGTTACGTTCACTAATATTATAAAAGCTTGTATTGACAAATATATTTTTCACAAAAAACGTTCCCGTGCCTTTTTTTGCAGGTAAATTTTAGGTGCTGCTGAAATATATGTTTTTTAATATTATTTGGGGAATCTCCTTGTAATGTTTCAAGGTTCTTCTACCAGTGGTTTCCGATATTCATATTGTTTTTGGGACCCATGACTTTTAGATGCGATTTTTCATAATTCCTTACCCTTAAAAACCCCTTTGTATCGAGACAAATACACCCTCCAAATTGAGTCTGTACGACCAGCGGTTTAGGCTGTGCGTTGTCACTCGGTCAGTCAGTCAGGATATGGCCTTTTGTTTAATACATTACATACATAGATAGATACTCGCCTTTTTCCTCGAAGGGGTAGGCAGCTCTTTTCACCGTGGGTTGCACCATCGTTAGAATATAGACGTTGTAAGTGGTGAGCTCATCGCCGCCATTGCTTGCCACGATTGACTCGGCGAACACTTTATTCCAGTAATAACACATTCCTTAATAAGCTAGCAGCCAGGACAAATCTTATACCAACAAATATTAACAACAAGTCCGGGTAATCCCTTAGTCGGCTTTAACGACATCCACGGGAGGAGACGGCGGGTTATATTCTTTGGGGAATTTCGTAGCTAACGCTTTCTTCCAGTAATAACACATTTCTTACTAAGTTTACAGCCAGGACAAATCTTATACCAACGAATCTTACTAACAAGTCCTGGTAATCCCATAGTCGGCTTTTACGACATCCACGGGAGGGGACGGAGGGGTCAATTCTTAGGCCGGACACACCACATTTAATTAATTATTTTATTCATATTATTTCAGCATAAACTCTCGAATCAAAGTGACAGCGCACAAAGTACAGTTGAACTCATCGAACGCGGTACAGATCGCGTCGCAGTACGATCTCGTGGTGGACTGTACCGACAACGTGCCCACTAGGTACCTACTCAACGACCTGTGCGTCTTGAACAAGGTGAGCCGCCTTCATCATCATCATCATCAGCATCATCATAAACATCATTAGCATCTTATTATAAGATAAACGGCTAATTACCACTATTATTCGTCACTTTGCTGACGTTTCGAGACTGAGTTTAGAAGCCTCTTCATCATGAGCATGTGACGAATAATAGTGGTAATTAGCCGTTTATCTTTTAATATGATTCCCAACCACGGTAGTTTCAATTTTATAATTAGCATCATCATCCGATTGTGTTGAAATTTGGCTACTGTCAAGTTCCGATGACAATACAATATGATGGTGATAGCGAGCTGATCTGATGATGGAGACGGAAGGTGGACAACGGAACTCCTCGATGGATAATAGTAGACTGGCCGTGTTTAGGCTCATTGTGATCAGCACACAAGCTCAGCTTGTTTTGTAAAGCGTATTTTTAATAAATAACTTGTTTATTTGTCGCCAGTTGCCGCTGATATCTGGGAGCGCGCTCAAAATGGACGGACAGCTCACTGTGTACGGATACAGGGCGGACAAGAACCCCAACGAAAAGGCATTTTTTTTTATACTACTTAGAATTACGGAACAAGTAGTAAGTAGTTTAGTAGTAGTAGAGCTTTTTTGTGAAAGAGTTCGTCCGGGGAAGTACTACAACCATACCTATTTCTGCCGCAAAGCAGTAGTGCATGCATTGCTGTGTTCCGGTTTGAAGGGTAAGGGTGCCGGTGAAATTACAGGCACATGAGACTTTTCATCTTTATGCGTCAGGGTGGCGGGCGCAGTGCAATGCCACATAGGGCGCTTCCTAGGTAGTCGTGACCTATGAGGTAATGCACTGTTCATAGGCCAAGGGTACCACTTAACATCAGGTGGGCCATCTGCTTGTTCCGCCATTCAAGTAGTATACAAAAAAAAAGCAGACGGCCCACCTGATGATAAGCGGTACCCTCTGCCTATGCCTCTGAAAAGTGCATTATCACATGATCTGATATTCCCACTTTTATTTTTTTACCCCCTCTTGGACCCCTATATCTTAACAACCCCCCGACCGATATAGCTCATAACTAGACATCGGATTATATTCACTATCAAAATGCCAAAATATGCATGCAAATATGCACAAAAAAAGGGCAAAATATGCATAAAATATGCACAATCACTCAAAAAAATTACAGTGCCATTAGTCTTAAATTGACCTGGGTATTTTTTTATCCAGGATTCCATTAAAATCTGGGTATTTTTTTTCACTGGCGCGGCGGCATAACTTCAACAAAAATAAACAAACACAGCGAGACAAAATCAATTGAATTGCGTTAGGCGCGTGAGTGAAGCAGCGAGTGCAGTAGGCATGCCCCCCTCCCGCACGCACAGCGCAACCCGCCGACGTATACCGAGCGGCGGCCGACCACTATGCGAGCCAGTCGGTCGGATTCAGTGCGCTCGCCGAGTGTGCGCGAGTCGGATGTGTTGGTGGCGTAATACAACATGCCTTACACTGCCAACGTACTCGCATTACTACTGAAATAAGCACTATCAATGAAAAAGTACCAAAATATGCAAACATGCAAATGCATATAATCCGATGTCTACTCATAACCTTTCCAACAAATTATACCGATACTATCTACCCCTCAATCACATGCCCAATCAAATTTCATGAAAATCGGATTAACGGTTCGGAAGTTATGCTCGGACAAACATACAAACATACATACATACATACACACAAACGCCGATTCTTCCAAGTTCTCGCTTCGCTCGTTCAAATATATTTGAAGAGCAATTTAAGTCCCTATAACTTGCTTGTTTTTAAAGTAGTTTTGCAATGTATGACCAAAACGTGAGGTAAAAAACACATTTTTGAAAATCTACCGTTTTTCGGAGCTAGCAACGAAAGCTTGTATTGAAATTAGTGAAAAACTTATTTGCAATCTAAGTACAGAATGAACTATTTTTTTTCTTTTGTATTAAATTTAATGATATGTTATGATGTCAGGATCCGTCGTACATCGGGCCGTGCTACCGCTGCGTGTTCCCTCGGCCGCCGCCCGCTGAGGCGGTGGGGAGCTGCTCGGCGAGCGGTGTGGCGGGCCCAGTGCCCGGCGCCATCGGTGAGACCGGCTACCTGACTGCTTTGTACCGTTATTATGCCCTTTCGGGATAAAATAATCACACAAACATCGATTACCAAAATTACACTATTTACTTAAACTATACTGCACTACACTGTTCACTAATTACTCTGACATCACTCTCAAGTCACTTGATTTATTCACACTCAATGCCAATTTACTCTACGAGCGAGCATCGCGTAATTTACTCTACGAGCGAGCTTCGCTTATATATGCGAACAATAGAGACCGAGAACTAACGAGTATTCTCTCGGAATATCCAGAGATAAGAAAGGGTACATGCGTCCCGCTCTAACGACAGATAGCAATGCTACGCTACTCGTCAATAGATGGCGCTAGTGACTCTCCAGTCATATAGCGCGTCTTTTCGTCAACAGAGGGCACTAGGAGATTCTAAACGCGTTTACGCCAATCCGCCGGCGTAACATTCCAACATGGTAGAATCGTTAATTACCCCTGCGAAAACTTTTGCGGCCGTCTACTTGATCTGTCATTCCAAGATGTATAAAAAAAGAAAAAAAAACACGGCCCGGCTCCATCCCGTCCTGGTAGTGTGTGGACAATCCATAAATCATAGTGACTAGGGATGGTTCGTACTTGCAAAATCGAGAGCCAGGGCTTCCAAGTTCATCCGCCTTAGAACACCAGCGCCAAAAACCAGGGCTCATAAATACATAATTTTCCAATAATAATGTCAAAAGTTGTAAATAGATTACAACTTGTGATTACAAGGTTCCTAAAGGAAATTTCACATTGATTCTATTGGTAGTCTCAGTTTTATGCTAGCTTTAGTAATTAGTTCCAATTTTACAATTAATTGAAGAGACATCTCCTGCCGCCAATTTTATTTTTGCAATACGTGTTCTAAAGATGCGCCCAGTACGCGACATTGCGATTTCTCGCCGCTTAGGTAGCTAAATACTAATAGTTTGTGGATTCATATTTTGTTTTGTTGTATACTGTTACTCTTGTCAAAACAAAAAGTAACGTCGTCGCGCCTCGCCGTTCCGGTAGCTTTAGGCGTATTGGCTTTTACAAAAGGTAAGCTTGCCCATAAGGTATTTTTATGCATAGAAAATTGATCCGTGCAGTAATATAGATAAGGAACAGGAATATAGGAAGGAGTAGCAGTAGAGCTTTTTTGTGAAAGAGTTCGTCCGGGGAAGTACTACCACCATACCTATTTCTGCCGCAAAGCAGTAGTGCTTGCATTGCTGTGTTCCGGTTTGAAGGGTAAGGGTGCCGGTGAAATTACACGCACATGAAACTTTTCATCTTTATGTCTCAGGGTGACGGGCGCAGTGCAATGCCACATAGAGTGCGTCCTAGGTGGACGTGACCTATGTGGTAATGCACTGTTCATAGGCAGAGGTTACCGCTTAACATCAGGTGGGCCTCTTGCTTGTTCAGTTATCAAAGTAGTATAAAAAAAAAAAAAAACTATGTCGAATGACAAACGTGCTTGAAAAAAAAAATACTTGCAAGGGGAACAATAGTTGCATTGGCCCAAACCGTATTTTTTTTACATTGATAGACCTTTGTTTGACCTCTATCTCACCTGTTGGTAAGTGACGATGTGGCCGAAGATGGAGCACAAAGGTCTAGAAGGCACCTATTCACTCTAGCCTTGAAGAGACACAGATTATAGTTTTTAGGAAAGATAGACGACGGTAGTGTATTCCACTCCTTAACAGTTCACATTATAAAGGTAGAACTAAAACGCTTAGTACGAATAGAGGGTATACTAATGAGGTAAGGATGGTACCGAGCCGTGCGTCTGCTCGTCCTATGATGAAAAGGAGATGGTGGGATCAGATCGTGAAGTTCCTGGGACCATTTCCCGAAATGTAACCTATAGAAGATCGAAAGGCACGCCACCTTACGGCGGTGCTCGAGACTCTGGATCTTAGTCTCCGCCATATATTGCTCACTTATAAGCCTGAAAGCTCTGCGTTCGATCGAGTCCAAGGCAGCAAGCTGGTGTTTGGCCGAGCCATCCCAAACGTGGCATCATAATAGCGTCTTATAAATAAGGAGCATAATTGCATCTGCGAAAAAGTACTACGAAGCCTTGCAAGTAATTCGATTCGATTGCACAGGGCGATAAAGTTTCTGCGTTCGGAACTAGCGAAATTCATATCAAATACTCAGGTCTACTGTCCCTTGGAGCGTGTGCGTCAAGCTAGCGACCCCCAAATCGAATTCAGGGTTTTCTTCCCGGCCAATAAATAGTGCATAAATAGTGCCAAATAGTGCCTTTAGTTAAATAATTAGTGCCTCAATACTTTAGAAGTTATAAGCTAAAGAATGGGGGGTCGCCAGCTTGACGTCACGATAGCGACCCCCACCTGTAACTCAGCAACCACAGCACGTACGACTTAGCTTTATATCTCAAAAAATAGTGCCTAAGACCTGCAAAACCTCAGCAACGAGGCTGCAACAGAATAGAAGATATTTGATATTCTTTCTGAGACTATTGGCTTCATGGCGTCGGTCTTCGCTGCCCTTACTGCCGCGCCAATACGGCAACTGACAAAATTAATTTCTTAAATTCCGACGTTTTTCTATAGCTCAAAAAATAGTGCCTAATTAGTGCCTTAGACCAGCAAAACCTAAGCTACGAGGCTGCAACAGAACAGAAGATATTTGATATTCTTTCTGAGACTATTGGCTTCATCGCGTCGGTTTTCGCTGCCCTCACTGCCGCGCCAATACGGTAACTGACATGACAACATTCTTTTCTCTACATTCCGCGACGCATTTCATTGGTCGGCAGGTAATTGAACAGAAAATAAAGGCTCGTTTACACTAATACAACAGTCATCATCAACATTTTCAGCCTGCAGAAGTTCACTGCTAGACATGTATGTAACTGTTGGGTGTTATGTTTTGTTATGATAAAGGCCTCCCCCATGATATAATGACACGAAGAACAGTCTTGGCCCGCCTGCATCTACCAGAAATCTAAATGTGAATTGAGGTAAACACAAACTCAAATAGTACCTATCTATGGTTTTTTTTTAATTTCTGTCTCTGCCTGTATCTATCTTTGAAAAATCATCACGCTGAAACTACTTGACGGATTTTAATGATTCTTGGTATAGTTATACCATATATAAAGTTAATGCCTAAAATATTTAAGAAAAAACTAAAGAGTTCTTGATGTAGAATAGATAGTGTTGTCTGTAGGGGAAAACTCCGGTACTCCGGAACTACCGAAACGATTCCAAAAGTTATTTCACTTACAGGAAGCTATATTATCGCCAAGTGCTACATTTCAGTAGCTTCCATCTGCGGCTGCGCTCGCATTATGGGTAATTCTACTCAAATCCGTGTTTTAAGCATACCTTATAGTGTGGTATGATATTTGAATGTTATAATCTACTGTCAGAATTGGAAAAACCTGCCACCACCGGCAACTTTTTTTTTATTCCCATCCAAATGCTTTCAAAATCGATATCTGGAGGTCCGTGGAGTAAGAGAACACAAAGATGTAGTCAGAATTAAACATCTGTGTTTGATATATCAATCAGGCTTCAGGATCTGATGTTGACGAACCAGCATCCTAATAAACAGGTTCTAGGATACTTCTAAAGCCGAATCATCAAATTTTGAGTTCTAACTTTACATTAAGACTGACATGACAATGTGTCTTTCTCCTGCAGATTCCAAGGTCTGATAATGATCAGAACAGGATGAATATAAACTAGGGTGAATGCAACGATGCATAAATTCCATAAGTGTTCCGTATGTTGAAATCCCACGGTACGGTTTTTTATTTATTTTGGATTGAATGCTTTGAAAATCGATATCTGAGTTACCCAGGTAACTTATCTCACTTACTTTTGAAATACCCCTACCGTTAGTTCATGGGGCCCTCTTTCAATGGCTTTCTGTGAATGACGATGACTACATGAAAAATTACAACCAGCCCCCCGATTCCCTATCATTTTCGTCTTCATTGACTAACTGATGATAGTTGTTCACTAGCCCTAGTGGGTAACCGAAGATTGTTATTACTCGCGATTACGTAAGGGAAAGCTGCATTGTTGCACCAAGCTCTAGCTCAGTGACTATCAATGTCTATCGATATTATTTTGGCAACTCTAGTTACTTTCAAAATAGAACTCTTGTGTGGTCTATAAGCAGATAATGATCATAAATCATTTATTGCTTATGAATCTAGATAAAATACAATTGCATTAGATGTTAGGTATAGGTAAGATCGCTAGAATCTGTTTTTCAGCGTACAAACATTAGACAGGTAAGTCACATTGGCCAATTTATAAAACAGATCGGCAAGTTTATAAGAAGAGCAAGCACGAATTTCAAAATGTTAACAAGCTGTGTCCTACTTACTTAATATAATGCAAACATGTCAACAATATGGACAAATAACAACAACAATAATATAATTTATTATAATAAGTACAAGCTAGAAGAAGAATAGGTACGCATAGGTAGGTAGGTACTTAGGTCTTTTACTTCTTACATTAATGTATTCAGAGAATGGAATCCCTTTGTATTGAGAAAGGCCTCCTAGGTCACGTCCACCTAGGAATCTATATCCAATCATATATTTGAATCGTAATTATAATTATCCATAAATATGGCCGTATTTTTTACAAATACCAACATTTTTATTTAACTCGACAAAACAATTTCAGGCTCCTACAAAAGATGTAGGAAAATATACATGCATCAGACTGCATGACATGTCGGGACACATGTGTTTATTTAGTATGAGTATCAACAGAATTGAGACAAGAAAATATACTTGATAAAAACATGTTTTGAATATTTTAAGATTTTACATGAGAACGATGAATATCTAGTTTTTTTTTCTTATACTGGTCACTTTTTTTCTAAAAGGTTCAGAATCTTAATCCAATAATATATTTTTATCGAAAATATAATTATCCATAAATATGGACATATTTTGTACAAATATCAACATTTTTATTTATACTCGACAAAACAATTTAAGACTCCTACAAAAGATGTTGGATGAATATACATGCATCATGAAACTGGAGACATGTAGGTAAGTCGGGACTTAATGATACTCGCTTGTATAGTAAATAGGTAGGTAGAGTAAAAGCAAGTTTTCATGTTTGGTAAAATTTTATTTGAGAACGATGAAAATCTTTTGACTTTTTCAAAATATTATCACTTTCATAAAAGTACCAAACCATTTTTGAGCAAATCCGATCTCCTTTGTTTGTTTTCAAGTTTTTAGTACCTACCTACAAAGTTACTAAACAAATTTACCGCACCTAGACTTGCCAGGTACCATCATGGCTTAGACTAAGTAGTATAACATATAATGGTAATAACTCACTTTAAGGTCAGAGTGTATGTAGGGACACTGAGGAAAAAATACTTTTTTTTTTAATGAAATAAATAGACAAACTATCATATGGCCCACCTGATGTGAAGTAGTCACCGTCGCTTATAGACACCGGCAACACCCAAGGTATTGTCGATGCGCTGCCTACCCTGAAGGAATTTATGATCATTTTTCTTGAAGTGACACATGTCGTAACCAAGCAGGAAAACCTCAGATGGAAGCTCATTCCATAGTTTGTAGGTATGGGGAAGAAATGATCTAGAGAAAGGAGTCGTTCGAGAAACCCAGGGATCTATGATGTGCGGATGAGCCTTGTCATTAGCACAGATAAAAGAATACTATTCATTAGTAATAATGTTTCTCTAAAACTCGGGTTATCATTGTAATTGTTACACGCACAGTATATTTAGTACAGTTACACAGTGTAGCGTCTTTTGCATCAGCAAGCAGTTAAAAATTCTATAAAAAAGACAAATTTCGGTGTGACTAACTATACTAAGGTAATTTTTAATTTATAGGAACATGCTCAGAAATGGTCAAATGGACGGAAACCATTGTCTTGATCTCAAATCACTAGGTAGATGGGTACTAAATAAATAATTTACTTACTACTTAATGTACTTACTTAATTCACTTAAATTCACCAACAAAAATTTGACTTTAATTACTAATAGTCCAACGGTTTTTTACAGTTTCACCTCTAAGACCCAAAAAAACCACAGTTCATAAAAACCGGCCAAGTGCGAGTCGGACTCGCATTATCAATATCAAGCAAAAACGAACAAAAAAGTCACGTGTTTTTTATATGGGAGCCCCTTTAAGTATTTATTTTATTCTGTTTTTTCGTATATGTTTTTATAGAGACAACAGAAATATCTACATCATCTGTGAAAATTTCAACAGTCTGACTATCACGGTTCATGAGATACAGTTTGGTGACACCCTGACAGACAGACAGGCAGACAGACGGACGGACAGCGGAGTCTTAGTAATAGGGTCCCGTTTTACCCTTTGGATACGGAACCCTAAAAATTACCAGTTTCCCCCACAGACAACACTATCTATCCTACAGGAACCCTTTCGTTTTTCTTAAATATTTTAGGCGTTAATTCCGTAGTATATGGTATAACTATACCAAGAATCATTAAAATCCGTAAAGTAGTTTCGGCGTGATGATTTTTCAAGAATACATACAGGCAGAGAGACAGAAATAAAAATAAACCATAGATTGGTACTATGTGAGTTTGTGTTTACCTCAATTCACATTCAGATTTCTGGTAGATGCAGGCGGGCCAAGACTGTTCTTCGTGGCATCATATTATGGGGGAGGCCTTTATCATAGCATAAAATACCACCCAACAGTTTACATACATGTCTAGCAGTGAAGTTCTGCAGGCTGATAATGTTGATGATGACTGTTGTATTAGTGTAAACGAGCCTTTATTTTCAGTTCAATTACCTGCAGACCAATGAAATGCGTCGCGGAATGTAGAAGAAAGAATGTTGTCATGTCAGTTACCGTATTGGCGCGGCAGTGAGGGCAGCGAAAACCGACGCGATGAAGCCAGTAGTCTCAGAAAGAATATCAAATATCTTCTGTTCTGTTGCATCCTCGTAGCTTAGGTTTTGCTGGTCTAAGGCACTAATTAGGCACTATTTTTTGAGATATAGAAAAACGTCGGAATTTAAGAAATTAATTTTGTCAGTTGCCGTATTGGCGTGGCAGTAAGGGCAGCGAAGACCGACGCCATGAAGCCAATAGTCTCAGAAAGAATATCAAATATCTTCTATTCCGTTGCAGCCTCGTTGCTGAGGTTTTGCAGGTCTTAGGCACTAATTAGGCACAATTTTTTGAGATATAAAGTTAAGTCGTACGTGCTGTGGTTGCTGAGTTACAGGTGGGGGTCGCTATCGTGACGTCAAGCTGGCGACCCCCCATTCTTTAGCTTATAACTTCTAAAGTATTGAGGCACTAATTATTTAACTAAAGGCACTATTTGGCACTATTTATGCACTATTTATTGGCCGGGAAGAAAACCCTGAATTCGATTTGGGGGTCGCTAGCTTGACGCACACCCTTGGAGCTGTGAAGACATCAAACTTCTAAGCCAACGCAATCAAAAGATACAGCCGTTTATGCTGCAAATTTTCGACACTCGCAAGGGAATTTAAACCTACAGGTGGGTTACTATGAGCTCTTATTGCCATGCAGTTGTTAAACTATTCAGTACAAAATATTGGTTCCGTGATGTCCGCAACTATATTTAAAGGCACAATCGCAGAGGGTCTACAGACTTCTGCGATTAAAGTTATTCAACGATGAAAAATGTCAACGATGAACCGATATTTTGTACTGAATAGTTTTTGAACTGAATGGATATAAGAGCTCATAGTAACCCCCCAGGTAATTCCCATGAACTCAAAATCTTGAAATTTGGTACGAAGCAACGTCTTAAAGCACAGATAAAGGAAAAATTGCGAATACTTACTACCCCTTCCCTCATGATGATTTCATTTAGCAATAGAAATACCATAACTTTTACTTAACCCTCGGTGCGCGAGTCCGACTCGCACTTGGCCGTTTTTTTTCACTTTCAAGTCTTTAAGGTCCTGGTCGTCGAACTTGCAAGCAAACTCCTGGTGGAAAACCCTGGACGCGTAAATACGCTCCTTCCCTAATTATGTCAAATGATTGTTTCAGGGTCTTTACAAGCGTTAGAAGCCATGAAGTATATCGTGGGTCACTCGCACACACAGCTGTTAGTCGAGAGGATGTTACTGTTCGACGGAGACGACACTACATTCAGAACCGGTGTGTATTTACTACTGTCTTTATATTTTATTTTTAGTAGCTGATTGTGGCTGTTATATATATTATATAGTAGTAGTAGAGCTTTTTTGTGAATGAGTTCGTCCGGGGAAGTACTACCACCATACCTATTTCTGCCGCAAAGCAGTAGTGCTCGCATCACTGTGTTCCGGTTTGAAGGGTAAGGGTGCCGGTGAAATTACAGGCACATGAGACTTTTCATCTTTATGTCTCAGGGTGGCGGGCGCAGTGCAATGCCACATAGGGCGCGTCCTAGGTGGACGTGACCTATGATGTAATGCACTGTTCATAGGCAGAGGTTACCGCTTAACATCAGGTGGGCCATCTGCTTGTTCCGTCATCAAGTAGTATAAAAAAAAAAAACACTGCGACCAGTTTGGCCTGTTGTGATCGCCACTTGATACATACCGCCCCTGGAGAGGGCGTTTACAGTTCACCGCTAAGACCTACAGCTGCTAGGAACTGTAGGATTTTCTAAGGGGTGATTTCTTTCAGTTCATCCGGGCAGAGGATGTGTTTGCCCAGATGAATGCTGCGTTTATGCATTACTGGTCCACACTCACCTAGCAGATGAAGCGGCTTTCATCCGCCTCTTCACAGAGTCTGCAGGATTGCGTTTCACATAACCTTAACTTGAACATGTGCTTGTTAAGGCGACAGTGTCCAGTCAAGACTCTGACCATAATGCGAAGGTGGCTCCTACTCAGCGCTAAGATACGGTTGGTGTTCCGCTTATCGAAGGCTTTCAGGCGATATGTCCGAATGGGCGGAGTCTAGCAAGAAAACAATAGCTGTAAGACAGTGACAGCGCTATTGCTCACTTGAACCCGGGAAGAGGTGAGGTATAGATTTTTGTCACTCGGAAGTAACTGACGTAAGCGACAAATGATAAAACTTCGTTTAGCCTCTTAAGTAGCAAATATATAAATAAATGATCTATAATTAATGTAAGTAACGTGATTACCTACTGAATACAAAAATATGCTTAATACTTTCTCTAGTCGAAGGAGGGACCTAAAAAGGGCTTTAGAAGAACCAATTTCAAATAATAAAGCTATCGAGTTTCGCGAATCGTGTTTCTAGTCTATGATTTATTTAGATTACATACTCAAGTAATGACTGTATTAACATCAAGTTTGTAATTACTGTTACTGAGTGAGCGTGTAACGCAACCACTCCAACATTTTAACATATCGTCTTAATAAGAGCTTTGGAATGGGTCAAGTCAGTGGACTCGCCTAACAGCTTGACCGATTCTACTACTGTGATACTAAAGTGATGTACCGTTCTAAGCTCAGGTCTTTAGAACGGTTCCATATATGGTACTAGCCGGATACCGTAGCTGAATACGCATCACATCACAAAAAAGCTAAAACTTTGTCATTAGTAGTAGTAGAGCTTTTTTGTGAAAGAGTTCGTCCATGGAAGTACTACCACCATGCCTATTTCTGCCGCAAAGCAGTAGTGCTCGCATTGCTGTGTTCCGGTTTGAAGGGTAAGGGTGCCGGTGAAATTACAGGCACATGAGACTTTTCACCTTTATGTCTCAGGGTGGCGGGCGCAGTGCAATGCCACATAGGGCGCGTCCTAGGTGGGCGTGACCTATGAGGTAATGCACTGTTCAAGCAGAGGTCCACATCTGCTTGTTCCGTCATTCTAGGAGTATAAAAAAAAAGAAAAAAGTTAAATGAAACCTTGTAAAAATAAAAGAATACATATTTGGTATGGTGTATTTCAGTGAGACTCCGAGCACGCAACCCTGAGTGCGCGGTGTGTTCCAACACCGCCACCATCACGCAGCTAGTAGACTACGAACAGTTCTGTAGAGCACAGGCCAAAGAACAGGTGAGATCTGTGTATTCCAACACCGCCACCAGCACGCGGCTCGTAGACTACGAGCAGTTCTGCAGAGCACAGGCCAAAGAACAGGTGAGATCTGTGTGTTCCAACACCGCCACCAGCTCGCGGCTCGTAGACTACGAGCAGTTCTGCAGAGTACAGGCCACAGAACAGGTGAGATCTGTGTGTTCCAACACCGCCACCAGCACGCGGCTCGTAGACTACGAGCAGTTCTGCAGAGTACAGGCCACAGAACAGGTGAGATCTGTGTGTTCCAACACCGCCACCAGCACGCAGCTCGTAGACTACGAGCAGGTGAGATCTGTGTGTTCCAACACCGCCACCAGCACGCAGCTCGTAGACTACGAGCAGTTCTGCAGAGCACAGGCCACAGAACAGGTGAGATCTGTGTGTTCCAACACCGCCACCAGCACGCAGCTCGTAGACTACGAGCAGGTGAGATCTGTGTGTTCCAACACCGCCACCAGCACGCAGCTCGTAGACTACGAGCAGTTCTGCAGAGCACAGGCCACAGAACAGGTGAGATCTGCGTGTTCCAACACCGCCACCATCATATCATGGAACCTGTCTTCAATCAAGGCCACAAGGAGTTCCAATGGCCATCTCTGGTCTTCTTCATCAGTACCACTTCATCAAATGGCACTCGCTATATGTGCGCCTATAATATTTGAGGAGTTCCCTCAATTCCTCATGGATCCCATCATCAGAATCAGATTTTGATGAAAATGGAACCAATCTGGTAGTATATCGTGTCACTAAAGAAAACACAAATAGGTTCATAAATGACGGAGATTGCAATAAGCAGTAGTGCTCGCATTGTTGTGTTCCGGTTTGAAGGGTAAGGGTGCTGGTGAAATTACAGGCACATGGGACTTTTCACCTTTATGTCTCAGGGTGGCGGGCGCAGTGCAATGCCACATAGGGCGCGTCCTAGGTGGACGTGACCTATGAGGTAATGCACTGTTCATAGGCAGAGGTTACCGCTTAACATCAGGTGGGCTATCTGCTTGTTCTGTCATTCAGTAGTATAAAACAAAGTTGAATATCTGAGGAAACAAACATAATCAAGTAATTAATTTTATAAAAATAAAAACAACCCTCAACGCAATGAAATGGCTGAACCGATTTTGATTAAACATAGCTAAGAACACTCCCGACTAATTCAATTTTCAAACAAAAAAAACATCCGGTTCCTCCGTCCGGGAGCTACGATGCCACAGACACACACACACACAGACACAGACACGTCAAACTTATAACACCCCGTCGTTCTTACGTCCGGGGTTAAAAAAACTATTGCTATTAAATTTGCGACCCAGATAGATTATGAACTGAATTGAGCTTTAGGCTACATTTTACGCCCGCGGCTACGCTCGCGTTATTTCTGGCTCTACTCCGTAACCGTTAAGCGGATTTTGATGGCATTTGGTATGTGGATGGATGCGAGGGGTAGGAAGAGGGGGGGGGGGGGAGGGGGAGGGGGGGGGTGTTTTTCATCCTGAAACTACCCGTGCCAAGCCGGGGCGACTCGCTAGTTGCTAATAAGAGTGATGCGTGTGTTGTGCACTGAATGAACAAGGAATCTCAAAACTGCGAATGTTTTATCAAAGGTAAGCCATTTTAAATTATTCTCTTTAAAATTTGAAAACTTAAGTTTAAGTTAAATGTTTTTTATTGAAGTAACATTCGCGGTATTGAAACTCACTTAAGGTGATTAGTCACCCCATATCCTGTCACTATCTACCTCAGTAATGTTCAGCTAAGTTATTTATTAGTTACTAGCAGCGCCCCGCGTTTAAACCCGCGTAAGTCTCGATCCCGTGGGAATACCGGGATAAAAATGCACACAACACTACACACACACACACAAACTTTCGCCTTTATAATATTAGTGTGATAGTGTGATTTAAAATCTCGTTAATACTATTATGTTTTTTCATTTCATATAAAACTAATTATAGGCACAGATAAAATAAAAGTGATATAGGTATGTAAAGTATGACATGTAACAATTATCTGTTATGAATAAATCCCACTAATATTATAAATGCGAAAGTTTGTGTGTGTGTTTGTTACTTCTTCACGCTGAAACGGCTGGACGGATTTGCATAAAATTTGGAATGGAGATAACTGGACTCCCGGAATAACAAATAGGCACATTTTATCCTGATATTCCCACGGGATCGAGACTTACGCGGGTGAACTATGTAAGTAAGAACGGGATAGAACAGAGCTCGCAAAACAAATAGTGAGTGAAAATCAACCGCAATTGACTGAAGTAAATGACTATTTCTAAAAATCTAAACTTAAGTATATATAAACCTATAAACTGCCTTTAATATTGTGAAAGAATTATTAAAATCACTTCAGGCGTTTGCAAGCAGTAGGCTTTTTTGTGTTAACCATAGGAAGCTTTGGTTTTTTTACAACCTTGCAATGTACTATGTATGTCCGGGTGGAATCTTGCAACTGAATTTTAAAGCAGTTATCCTGAACCGATTGAGATGAAATTTGACATACCTGTCAAGTTCCGATGACAATACAATATGATGGTGACAGCGAGCTGATCTGATGATGGAGACGGAAGGTGGACAACGGAACTCCTCGATGGATAATAGTAGACTGGCCGTGTTTAGGCTCATTCTGATCAGCACACGGTTACGATCACTAATATTATACCACCAATGACTTTTCTAAGTTATGTGCGGATTTCCATCGCTCTGTGCTTCGAGGGCACGTTAAGCTGTCGGTCCCGGCTGTTATTGATTAATAGCAGTCGATAAGCCATGTCAGAGGCCCTCGGGCGGCTTGACAAACTCCGACACCAGAGGCCAGCACTACCTCATACGAAACGGCGATGACTAATATTATAAAAGCTTGTATTGAAAAATATATTTTTCACAAAATCTTATTTCCTGTTAAAAGCAATAGCAATTTGATATTTTAAAGACTGATAATGATTGATATTCTTGACTATATTATACATATTATGTTTTTTTATTATTATTTGGTCCAATTTATTGTTTAAAATGTTGTAGTGGTTGCGTTACATGCTCACTCAGTAACAGTAAAGGTTACAAACTTGATGTTAATACAGTAATTTAAAGACCATAGGCACTGTTCATAGGCAGAGGTTACCGCTTAACATCAGGTGGGCCATCAGCATGATCAGTCATTCAAGTAGTATAAAAAAAAAAAAAAAAAAAAAAAAACAACCTGTTTGACCCCACACAACACACACAACCTATCAACTTTCCTACCAAAGTTTATAACAGTTTTTGTTTATTTTTATTTTTTGTTTCTCAAGATATTGTAGTACCTACCTATATACTTAGTGAATTTTTGTTTTTGTCTTCTTGTTTTATGTGTGTGTTGTGCGTGTGGGAAAATAAATAAATTTTCTTTCTTTCTTTCTTATTACAAGAGGATGTAATCTAAATAAATTATTGACTAGAAACACGATTGGTGAAACTTTTCTTGCTAGCTTTATTTTTTGTAATCGGCCCTCCTAAAACCCTGTTTAACTCATGGATCCTTCGAGCCAGCGAGTTAAATAAAAAATAAATAAATAATGCTGTACAGTTCACACAATATGATCTAGCCCCAAGCTAAGCAGAGCTTGTGTATAACTCAAGAACGGGTGAACCGATTTGGCTGAAAATTGGTAGGTAGCTTAGAACCAGGAGATTGACATAGGGGGGAGGGGGGGTTCACCGGGGGCTACCCGTGCGAAGCCGGGGCGAGTCGCTAGTACTTAATACAATACATTACATAAAAACGTTCGTGAATCATATCAATTATTTTATAAAAACGGGAAATTTTCACGTACCATTAAATCAATGTGAGCACCGACGACAACAACAACAAACAACAACAACAAACAACAACAACAACAAACAACAACAACAAGAATAACAACAACAACAACAACAACAACAACAAACAACAACAAACAACAACAAACAACAACAAACAACAAACAACAAACAACAACAACAAACAACAACAACAACAAACAACAACAACAACAACAATGTAACAATGTCGGTGCTTACATCGATTTAACGGTACGTGAAAATTTCCCGTTTTTATTAAATAATTAATACATTACATAGATAGATATTTTTTATTATACATAGAAAATACCCAGAACACCCTGAACAAATATCTGCAGATCGCATAAATATTTGTTCCGAGGCGGGAGTCGAACCCGCAACCTCCTTCGCCCGCCGCGCCACAGAGGTCATCAAAGAATTGATGCGAAAAAAAAACTTTTTATTTTCAGAAAATCCTGGTGCCCTCTTTAAAATCGGAGACCCGTAAACGAGAAAAGGAGAAGCGTATGTCGGGACTGAGCTACTTCGGGTTCCGTACAGATTCCGACGGAACCAAGACCAAATGGGTTCAGGATGTGCCCAAAGCTGAGAGGAAAATGGGCCCGGCTTGCAAATCCGATATCTGTGCCAAGGGAACCCTAAAAAGATGCGCTGTTTTCGATGATTTCAAAAGAAATGAAGTCTTTCAACGATTTTGGAATGATTTTGATTGGAAAGCAAAAAGAAAGTATATCAAGTCTCTGGTGGATTCAGTGCCCGTTAAAAGAAGGAGGGTCAAGTTAAAGGGGGTGGTTTCCAGGAAGGGGGACTCGAAGCTGTATCACCTGTTGTGGGGGGGTGACAGGCTGCCCGTTTGCAGGGTTATGTTTTTGAACACGCTCGGGGTTAAGGAGGCTATGGTGAGGTAAGTTGTATCATCCTACAGAACTACTACTTTTGTTAGTAATAGAGCTTTTTTGTGAGAGTTCGTCCGGGGAAGTACTACCATGGTATTTCTGTGCAAAGCAGTAGTGATTGCATAGCTGTTTGTTTTTGTTAGCTTCGTGAATGACGGAACAAGCAGATGACCCACCTGATGTTAAGCGGTAACCTCTGCCTGTGAACAGTGCATTCTCACATAGGTCACGTCCACCTAGGACGCGCCCTATGTGGCATTGCACTGCGTCCGCCACCCTGAGACATAAAGATGAAAAGTCTCATGTGCCTGTAATTGCACCGGCACTCCATACCCTTCAAACCGGAACACAGCAATGCGAGCACTACTGCTTTGCGGCAGAAATAGGTATGGTGGTAGTACTTCCCCGGACGAAATCTTTCACAGAAAAGCTCTACTACTACTTACAGGTGTAAAACAGAAATACACACTCTGTGTAAATGTTCAACTGTCTCTATTTTTTTTTTCTGGTTTCAGATGTTGGCTTCAAAAAGATGAGCGACCAAAAAGGACCAAACAACCCATCAAAGCTATAAACGTTCATAAGTACATTGACAACCTTCCGAAAACACCACCAAAATGTCAATACTGCCTCAACAACGGCTCCAAAATACAATACATCAACTTAGAAAATATAAAAAATCTATTCCAGCTGTACAATATGTACACTCAAGATATGAAACTCAAAAACTGTGCTGCAGCTTCGCGGAAAACCTTTTCAAAAGTTGTCAATCTCAAAAATATAAGGGTTTTTAAAGCTAAGAACTTATCCGATGTCTGTGACGTCATCACGGAGCATAATACGTTGCTCAGTGTATGTAACGAGCAAAATGGCGGCTATTATTATGATGTGAATCAATGGTGATGGACTGTTTTTGATAAAGTTTTTATGAGTGATAGATTGTTTTATTGAATGAACGAAGCGAGTTCTCTTAGTCAATTTGGAAGAATTGACGTTTGTATGTATGTATGTTTATCCGAGGATAACTTCCGAACCGTTAATCCGATCTTCATTAAATTTGGTAGGGGGTGTAATCTACCCCCCTACCTACCTATTAGTACAATTTGTTGGTAAGGTTATGAGCTATATCGGTCGGGGGGGTTGTTTAGAGGGCATGGTCGATTCATATTTTCGATTACGCAGCAAATATTTGTTTAAGATGGTTGCTTGTGGCGCGAAATTGAAATTTGTTCGTGTATTTTGCTCATCACAGCTCATCAACACTTCTTCAGATAGCGAAAACGAATTTGCCGGTAATTATATGACCTAACACACAAGTTTTAATTTATAGTATCACATAAATATCATTAGTTTGGCTATGAATGTGCTTCTACGATATTTACAGTGTATTTTTGTTCAAACTATAAATTAAAACTTGTGTGTTAGGTCATATAATTACCGGAAAATTGGTTTTCGCTATCTGAGGAAGTGTTGATGAGCTGTGATGAGCAAAAACATGAAAAAAAAAGAATTTCGCGCCACAAGCGAAAGCAACCACCTTGAATACCGTTTTTCGTGATTTTTGTTAATTTTTCGTTTCCCGTGCGCTGTTCTGTCACTTTATAACATACCTGAACTTTACTGAGCTATATAGTGACGTAATTTTGCTCTTGTCTGTCTCTTAAAGCCCGATACAGGTCGCGCAAAGAGTTATGAGCGCTCGGCGAAAGTGCTAGGGTTGATACGCATGTTTACGTTAGCGCATTCCCTATACAGACACAAAAAATTACTTCTGCGCATTGAAGTTCAGCGCTCATTACTCCTTGCGCGACCTATATAATATAACTAGCTGACCCGCTCGCGACTTCGTCGACGCATAGACTTTCATACAAACTTTAACACCCTTTTTCAACCCATTAGGGTGCGAATTTTCAAAAATTGTTTCTTAGTGCGCGCCTACGCCCCTTAATGAGTGCTTGTGCCAAATTTCAGACCTCTCGGCCCAGTAGTTTCCGAGCTTTCGTGATGAGTGGTCAGTGAGTGAGTGGACTTCTCTTTTATATATATAGATACATAATAGCTGGTATGCAGTTATAGGTGTGAGGTCTAAACCCACTTAAAAGTACGAACTCTCTGCTAAATGAAACTAAGAGTCATACTATTACTACTAGTATAGTATTCTTTTATCTGTGCTATTACATAGGTTTTTTTAACCATAATATAATATAATTCATTTATTCGTCGTCGTTTCGTATGAGGTAGTGCTGGCCTCTGGTGTCGGAGTTTGTCAAGCCGCCCGAGGGCCTCTGACATGGCTTATCGACTGCTATTAATCAATAACAGCCGGGACCGACAGCTTAACGTGCCCATTTATTAATTCAGACATTATAAGGTCCATTATTTGTTAGTAGTATTCTTAAAAACTATGTTAGAAATACATTAGTTATACTTAGCTATAAGTTGAGGTGAAAACTCTCATCCGAATCCCGACCAAACAGACTCCAGTGAGACTACCTACCTGATCAGGACCCGGATATAAGCCTTCATTACTGGCAGGTCATAGCGATCGGGCATGAGCTGCAGGATGCCGTTGGAACTGCTCCGCACTCTGCTGAGCAATGAGGCAGTTTTCTTACGGATGATGGCGTGGAAACCATCAACCCGAGCCTCCGTAAACATCGCTGATGCACTGCAGAAGCGAGGAAGTCCCATTAGCATCCTAAAACGATTATTATATTGGACGCGCAGGGCACTAAGCGACTTCTGCGTATACTATGATAGACCTCTGTTTGTCCTCGATCTCACCTGTTGGTAAGTGACGATGTGGTCGAAGATGGAGCACAAAGGCCTAGAAGGCACCTATTTACTCTAGCCTTCAAGAGACCCAGATTATAGTTTTCAGGAAAGACAGACGTCGGTAGTGTATTCCACTCCTTGCAGTTCGCATTATAAAGGTAGAACTGAAACGTTTAGTACGAATAGAGGGTATACTAATGAGGTAAGAATGCTACCGAGCCGAGCGTCTGCTCGTCCTATGATGAAAAGGAGATGGTGGGATCAGATCATGAAGTTCCTGGGAGCATTCCCCGAAATGTAACCTATAGAAGATCGAAAGGCACGCGACCTTAAGGCGGTGCTCGAGACTCTGGATCTTAGTCTCCGCCATATGTTGCTCACTTATAAGCCTGAAAGCTTATTGGTGGTGCATTTGGCTATCAACATACTCATGTGTTTCTTTATGTGGTAGTTATGTAAGTACTAGGCCTAAATTAAAATATCAATTTAAACTAATGGTACCACGTACCACACTGAAATTCGAACTGAATTACCTTCTCTTTAAATGTGCTAGATAATGTAATGTGCAATGTGTGTGTCCGAGCGGCTACAGTATGGGGTTCTTTAAAAGTGGTGTTTGTAAATGTTTAAAGGGTCGGCAACGCGCGTGTGATGCCTCTGGTATTGCAGGCGTCCATAGGCTACGGTAACCGCTTACCAACAGGTGGGCCTTAAGCTTGTTTGCTACCTTGGTAGTATAAAAAAAAATGTACTAAGTTACAATCAAAGTTTCTTAAATTTGGGACTCAATTTAAGACGCTATGTTAAAATGTTGGAGTGGTTGCGTTACACGCTCACTCAGTAACAGTAAAGGTTACAAACTTGATGTTAATACAGTAATTACTTGAGTATGTAATCTAAATAAATTATAGACTAGAAACACGATTGGTGAAACTTTTCTTGATAGTTTTATTTTTTGAAATTGACCCTCCTAAAACCCGTGTTAGGATTCGATCAGAGGAAATATTAAGTGTTAATTTTTAGGGTTTATAGGTACAAAAGTAAAATGTTTACCCCACAACGTTTAACGTAACAAGGTTTAACGTTTACTTTTTACGTTTGGTCCCGTTTTACCCTTTGGGTAAGGCCCGGCTTATCGTCTGTCCGTCTGTCACCAGGCTGTATCTCATGAATCGTGATAGTTAGACAGTTACAATTTTCACAGATGATGTATTTCTGTTGCCGCTATAACAACAAATACTAAAAAACTGAATAAAATAAATATTTTGGGGGGCTCCCATACAACATACGTGAAATGCTTGAAGTTTTTATAGATGTACGGAACGGAACCCTTCGTGCACGAGGCCGATTCGCACTTGGCCGATTATTATTTATGATACATTACATAGATTAAAGTAGAAGGATTTATTTGTATATTTGCTACTTTAGAAGCAAAACGAAGTTTTATCAGTTGTCGCTTACGTCAGTTACTTCCAAGCGGAAAAAACCTATACCTCATCTCTTCCCGGCTTCAAGTGAGTAATAGCGCTGCCACTTTCTTGCAGCTATAGTCTTCTTGATAGAAATTTATTCTTCTACCTTCCAGGACCTAGAACTTCGCATCCTGCCGCCAGAACACAGGATATCACCATCGGAGCTATCTAGGCGTCTCACCGATGATTGCGGACAGCGCCATCTGTTAGTGGACGTGCGCAGCGAGGCCGAGTTCAACATGTGCGCGATAGATGGCAGCACCAACTACCCCATCGAGAAGCTGCGTGGGGACAGTTTGGAACGACTGTTGGGGGAAATAAGGAATAGAGAAAATGCGGGTAAGTTTTAAACCATACCATAGCTATAGTATTGAAACTATCGTGGTTGGGAATCATATTAAAAGATAAACGAAACGAAGATCAGTCTCGAAACGTCAGCAAAGTGACGAAAAATAGTGGTAATTAGCCGTTTATCTTTTAATATACCATAGCTGTTTTTTTTTGTATTATGCGGTGACAAACAAGCAGACGCCCCGCCCGATGTAAAGCAGTCACCGCCGCCTATGGACATCTGCAACACCCACGGTATTTCAATCGCGCTGCCTACTATTAAGAGCCCTAATTATATTTCTCTTAAATTTACCCATATTGTAGCCCTGTGAAGAATTCCAACGGGAGCTCATTCCACGCCTTGCAGGTGCTATTCATAGCGATTCGAGCTCATTTGATTATAGATTGCGAACAGCGCCTTCTATTGGTGGAGATTTGAAGCCCACACTGGAATACTTACGTTACTAAATAAAACTAGGAATGATAAATTGTGTGTTAATACAGAGGTGCTAGTCCAATTCAATCTATGTAGAGCTTTTTTGTGAAAGAGTTCGTCCGGGGAAGTACTACCACCATACCTATTTCTGCCGCAAAGCAGTAGTGCTCGCATTGCTGTGTTCCGGTTTGAAGGGTAAGGGTGCCGGTGAAATTACAGGCACATGAGACTTTTCATCTTTATGTCTCAGGGTGGCGGGCGCAGTGCAGTGCCACATAGGGCGCGTCCTAGGTGGACGTGACCTATGAGGTAATGCACTGTTCATAGGCAGAGGGTACCGCTTAACATCAGGTGGGCCATCTGCTTGTTCCGTCATTTAGGAGTATAAAAAAAAAAACTATGTCTAATGACCTCCACACTAGGCACGCCTGTATCGTGGAGATCTGTTACTGGCTTACAGAAAACATTTAGGTAGGACTACGACTATTTGTGCGATCGCAGATATTTGTTCAGGGTGTTCTGGGTATTTTATATGTATAATAAAAAATATCTATCTATGTAATGTATTGTATTAAGTATATCAGTTGTCTAGTACCCACAACACAAGTTCAGCTTAGGTTGGGGCTAGATAATGTTGTGTGAACTGTCCAGCGTTATTTATTTGTGAGAACCTTTTATTGGCTCTTTTTTACAAGCTTTATATTAACTTGCAATGTACGTCCGGGTGGAATCTTGCAACTGAATTTTAAAGCAGTTATCCTCAACCTATTGAGATGAAATTTGGCATACCTGTCAAGTTCCGATGACAATGCAATATGATGGTGACAGCGAGCTGATCTGATGATGGAGACGGAAGGTGGACAACGGAACTCCTCGATGGATAATAGTAGACTAGCCGTGTTTAGGCTCATTGTGATCAGCACACGGTTACGATCACTAATATTATAAAAGCTTGTATTGAAAAATATATTTTTAACCCCCGACGAAAAACGAAGGGGTGTAATAAGTTTGACGTGTCTGTGTCTCTCTCTGTGTGTGTGTGTGTGTGTGTGTGTGTGTGTGTGTGTATGTCTGTCCCATCGTAGCTCCCGAACGGATGAATTGTTTTTTTTTTTTGTTTGTAATTGTATTTGTCGGGTGTGTTCTTAGCTTTGTTTGATCAACAAAGCTAAGAACACGCTTTGTTTGATCAAAATCGGTTCAGCCGTTTCATTGTGTTGGGGTTTTTTTTTAATTTTTATAAAACTAATTGTAACACACGGTTACGATCACTAACTTTATAAAAGCTTGTATTGAAAAATACATTTTTCACAAAAATTTTTTTTTTTTTCAGTGACTTTCATCTGTCGTCGCGGAAACGACTCTCAACTAGCAGCCAAGAAGGTTCTAGAAGCGATCGAGAAGGAACACCACTGTAAGGTCACGGACCTTTCTGGTGGCCTACACGCGTGGTCTAGCGCCGTCGACACAGACTTCCCTGTCTACTAAACTAATCCTTTCACCACACTGGGCTATTACTCGCTATGACCATAGGAGATTACTTGACAATAACGTGTGACGTCACAGTGTATTCTGAAAGATGATTTCGCGCCTTCGATCAAGAATACAACTAGATTTCGGGTCACGTACAGAATCAAAGCTAAATACCGTACGCGTGGGTATATATACTTATACAGCTATATTTGTTTACTAACGAACTAAAACTAAAGTTTTAAAACAGTTCTAAGTTCAACCTAATTACAACCATGACACCTAGCGATAAAGTAGCAAATCTTCAAAATATTATCTTATAGGTAGGTACTTACGATCATTCGTCACCAAAAACGAGCAAAGCAATACATTACTCCTGTCACTTAGAAATGAAAAGACATAGGTTAAACAACATTTAGTGTGAAATCAACTAACGAGCTACAAATAAAGTTCTCTCAAATACAAATAAAAAATAACAGCTCACTTTTCAAGTGAGCTGTTATTCACTGAGACGTATTTTTTGCGCTGACCTGACATCTACGAGGGCTGTTTGAAAAGTCGTTTTAAAAAGTTTTTTTTTTAAACAATTTACATTTATTTCTCAACATAGTCTCCTTTGAGCTCAGAGCATGGCAGGCCTCCGTACCGTTTGAGGGCCAAACACTTGTTCCAGCTAGTTTCCAATTATTTTATCCCGTCCAAAAATTACGTTTTGTCAAGGTCTTCTAAATAGCCGTTTGATCACAGTCAATGGTTAAACTGACAAAAACTTGTTTTTTGCGCCGACCCGACATCTAGTTGTGTTCTTGATCAATGTTCCACGCAGATCAATCCATCAATCATTTATTTCTTGTTAGTGATTTACAAATATAGCAATGTTAAATATGTACACATTTTTGCAATATCATGAAGTTAACAATTTTATAAACTAGCGTCTTGTCCCGGCTTCGCACGGGTAGTTTCAGGATAAAAAACAGCACCCCCCTCCTATCCCCCCCTAGCATATGTCACTCAGGGTGAATGTAGCTTTCCAATGGTGAAAGAATTATTGAAAACGGCACAGTAGTTTATGAGTTTATTCATTACAAAGATACACACACACAAAAATACAAAGCTTTCCTCTTTGTAATATTAGTGTAGATAGTGTAGATGTAGATAGAAACAATAGTAGAAGTGTACAACTACATAATAAAATACAGTACCTAGGTACAAATCAACTAGGTTGTACAATTAAAAAAAAAAAGTGGCCAAGTGCGAGTCGGACTCGCCCATGAAGGGTTCCGTAGCAGCAAGTAACATAATATAAAAGTTCTTATAGTTCGTTGTAACTTTGATCGATGTTTTAATAATAGTGTATTAAAAAAACAAAAAACAACATAGCTCTTATAGTTTCGGAATAAAGTGGCTGTGACATACACGGACAGACAGACAGACATGACGAATCTATAAGGGTTCCTTGTCTTGTTGACTACGGAACCCTAAAAATGGCAGTCATAAGACTGGCCCAGGCCCTTTTGTCATCTTTGTAATATTTTACTTTGTAGTAAGCCTTTTTAGGGTTCCGTACCCAAAGGGACCCTATTACTAAGGCTCTGCTGTCCGTCTGTCTGTCTGCTCGCCTGTCACCAGGCTGTATCTCACGAACCGTGTTAGACAGTTGAAATTTTCACAGATGATGTATTTCTGTTGCCGCTATAACAGCAAATACTAAAAAACAGAATAAAATAAATATTTAAGGGGCTCCCATACAACAAACGTGATTTTTCCAAATGTAGGTTAAGCAACGATCTGCGAGGTCAGTTTTTGGATGGCTGACCACATTCTGCGTGTTTTTTTTTACAATCGTGAATTTTTTGCCGTTTTTGTAGATTATGGTACGGAACCCTTCGTGCGCGTGTCCGACTCGCACTAGGCCGAATTTCTTAAGAATTTTCCTAAATTTATTTTCTGATAGTTTAATATTGTGGTCCGGTAATCTATTAAAAAAACTTAGAGCTTCTACATATCATCATATCACGTAGTGAAACTCTGTGCATAGCTCTCTCCATAGCCCGCTGCGTGACTTTGAAAATGGCCTCTTTTTTAGGAGAAAAAATGTATGAATTTATATCTAAGTATTTTAATTGATTAATATTTTTATAAATGTTTTAAAAATAAGGGAAAATAAAGATAAATTTATGTATAGAATGGATTTAATTTATTCTTACCCGCCTTTTAAAACGAGGAGTTCAGTTAAGGTGGATGCGCACACTTGCGCACCTTTTAAAACGAGGAGTTCAGTTAAGGTGGATGCGCACACTTGCGCACCTTTTAAAACGAGGAGTTCAGTTAAGGTGGATGCGCACACTTGCGCACCTTTTAAAACGAGAAGTTCAGTTAAGGTGGATGCGCACACTTGCGCACCTTTTAAAACGAGGAGTTCAGTTAAGGTGGATGCGCACACTTGCGCACCTTTTAAAACGAGGAGTTCGGTTAAGGTGGATGCGCACACTTGCGCACCTTTTAAAACGAGGAGTTCGGTTAAGGTGGATGCGCACACTTGCGCACCTTTTAAAACGAGGAGTTCAGTTAAGGTGGATGCGCACACTTGCGCACCTTTTAAAACGAGGAGTTCAGTTAAGGTGGATGCGCACACTTGCGCACCTTTTAAAACGAGGAGTTCAGTTAAGGTGGATGCGCACACTTGCGCACCTTTTAAAACGAGGAGTTCAGTTAAGGTGGATGCGCACACCTGCGCACCTTTTAAAACGAGGAGTTCAGTTAAGGTGGATGCGCACACTTGCGCACCTTTTAAAACGAGGAGTTCAGTTAAGGTGGATGCGCACACTTGCGCACCTTTTAAAACGAGGAGTTCAGTTAAGGTGGATGCGCACACTTGCGCACCTTTTAAAACGAGGAGTTCAGTTAAGGTGGATGCGCACACTTGCGCACCTTTTAAAACGAGGAGTTCAGTTAAGGTGGATGCGCACACTTGCGCACCTTTTAAAACGAGGAGTTCAGTTAAGGTGGATGCGCACACTTGCGCACCTTTTAAAACGAGGAGTTCAGTTAAGGTGGATGCGCACACTTGCGCACCTTTTAAAACGAGGAGTTCGGTTAAGGTGGATGCGCACACTTGCGCACCTTTTAAAACGAGGAGTTCAGTTAAGGTGGATGCGCACACTTGCGCACCTTTTAAAACGAGGAGTTCGGTTAAGGTGGATGCGCATACTTGCGCACCTTTTAAAACGAGGAGTTCGGTTAAGGTGGATGCGCACACTTGCGCACCTTTTAAAACGAGGAGTTCAGTTAAGATGGATGCGCACACTTGCGCACCTTTTAAAACGAGGAGTTCAGTTAAGGTGGATGCGCACACTTGCGCACCTTTTAAAACGAGGAGTTCAGTTAAGGTGGATGCGCACACTTGCGCACCTTTTAAAACGAGGAGTTCAGTTAAGGTGGATGCGCACACTTGCGCACCTTTTAAAACGAGAAGTTCAGTTAAGGTGGATGCGCACACTTGCGCACCTTTTAAAACGAGGAGTTCAGTTAAGGTGGATGCGCACACTTGCGCACCTTTTAAAACGAGGAGTTCAGTTAAGGTGGATGCGCAAACTTGCGCACCTTTTAAAACGAGGAGTTCAGTTAAGGTGGATGCGCACACTTGCGCACCTTTTAAAACGAGGAGTTCAGTTAAGGTGGATGCGCACACTTGCGCACCTTATAAAACGAGGAGTTCAGTTAAGGTGGATGCGCAAACTTGCGCACCTTTTAAAACGAGGAGTTCAGTTAAGGTGGATGCGCACACTTGCGCACCTTTTAAAACGAGGAGTTCAGTTAAGGTGGATGCGCAAACTTGCGCACCTTTTAAAACGAGGAGTTCAGTTAAGGTGGATGCGCATACTTGCGCACCTTTTAAAACGAGGAGTTCAGTTAAGGTGGATGCGCACACTTGCGGCGCAAAATTCAAATTTTTAGGTGTTTTTTGCCCATTACAGCTCATCAACACTTCTTCAGATAACGAAAGTTGATTTCGCGAGAACTAGGAGATTTAACCTAGTCCTAGCCCAGGGTAGTGCTTGTCTCTATTTATTTTTGTCTAGTATTTGCCTAGCCCTTCTCTCCCGTTCCCTGGCTATATGTACGGCCAGGAATATATAAATAAATAAATAAATAAATATTCACTTCATTTATTTCAGGCAACAGTGAAAAATGTACATTGTACCTAGACAAAGGCCCATAGTAATATATACCTTACAACTAACATACATATAAAGATATTTATAACTTAATCTAACACACGTGTGATCGCCGACGCGTGTTCACACAACATTATCTAGCCCCAAGCTAAGCAGAGCTTGTGTTATGGGTACCTACTAGATAACTGATATACTTAATACAATTTAATACATAGATAGATATTTTTTATTAAAATATAGAAAATACCCAGAATACCCTGAACAAATATCTGCGATCGCACAAATATTTGTTCCGAGGCGGGAATCGAACCCGCAACCTCTTGCGTCGTAGGAATATCATGAGTTATTTTGTGTTGGAAACGCGTCTTGCACAGTAAACTGGCAGGAGCCAAAATGAAATTACAGGCACATGAGACTTTTCATCTTTATGTCTCAGGGTGGCGGGCGCAGTGCAATGCAACATAGGGCGCGTCCTAGGTGGACGTGACCTATGGGGTAATGCACTGTTCATAGGCAGAGGTTACCGCTTAACATCAGGTGGGCCATCTGCTTGTTCCGCCATTCAAGTAGTATAAAAATTAGAGCTGTTTGTTGGACTGATGATGAGATTATTTCACAAAATGTTATAAGATAAAATAAATATTTTCGTAATAATTTAATGTTTTGTTTTCGCTATCTGAAGAAGTGTTGATGAGCTGTAATGGGCAAAAAACACCAAAAAAATTGAAATTCGCGCCTCAAGCGTGATCATCCACCTGGTTGCTTTTTCATACTAACGTATTTTACCAAGTATGGGCGAACTGAGTATAATTTTACACTGAAATGACTGTTGTTGGCTTTTATATTGGTGGCAAATTATATTTAGTTGAAGAAAATAACATCGAAATGACTTAAAAATTCTATGTTATTTCACTGTTTATCTAACCCTCTAAGTAGAGTAGAGCTTGTGTTATGGGTACTAGATAACTGATATACTTACTTAATATAATTCATTTTTTATTATACATAGAAAATACCCAGAACACCCAGAACGAATATCTGCAGATCGTACAAACATTTGTTCCGAGGCGGGAATCGAACCCGCAACCTTCGCCCGCCTCGCCACAGAGGTCGTCAAATAATGGTTTCGATTGTACCTTTTGAGGTAGATAACACTAAACAAATGAAACCAGACTTAAAGCTGGGCAGTCCGCCAAATCCCAATAGTCTTACTTGTTGAAACTACTGAGTATTTCCTTCCCAATAGACTTACTAGTAAGACCACTGGGAACTTTTTACCCAGTAGACTTACCAGTAATAAGTTTGTTGTGAAAAACATATTTTTCAATACAAGCTTTTATAATATTAGTGATCGTAACCGTGTGCTGATCACAATGAGCCTAAACACGGTCAGTCTACTATTATCCATCGAGGAGTTCCGTTGTCCACCTTCCGTCTCCATCATCAGATTAGCTCGCTGTCACCATCATATTGTATTGTCATCGGAACTTGACAGGTATGCCAAATTTCAGCTCAATCGGTTGAGGATAACTGCTTTAAAATTCAGTTGCAAGATTCCACCCGGACATACATATTGCAAGTTAATTAAAAGCTTGTAAAAAAAACCCATCGTGTGTTTGTAAACTATTACTTCATTTCCAATCAAATCTCAAATTATCTGACTCTAAGTCATAAATCAAATCGTCGTCTTTTCCGGCCCTCAGTGAGATCTTATCATCTCCCAACACCGGAAACTGCTCAGATGAATCCGGTTTCCTTGCCGTTATCTCGGCGTTGCTGGAGATACTTGGAGAAGGCAGATCAAACATTGCCGCAGCTTGGTCAAGTTCTCGTGATTGGCTTAGGGAGATGTTAATTAGAAAAACTGAAATTACAAAATATTTTAGGTAGGTGGCTTGGCGGCACTAGGGAACCGGGTGAGACGCGAGAGGTGGGTTCGATTCTCGCTGCGGGACAATGACATAGTGACAACACAGTTTGTTAGTAGTGTAAGGCTAAAATCGCTGAAGTAACAGCGTCTTGTTTTGTGTTTTATTTGTAAATCATAAGAGTTTAAATTTTGAAAAAATATAATTTCGCGACTGATTCACCTCCACACCGCTCTGTCACACTGGTGTGATGGTTAGGAAGAAAATTTCCTCCACGCAACACTAGTATTAAAGATAGGAAAACGCTTTCCTAACCTTAACACCTCAGCTTCTCTGTCACACTGTCTGTGTCTGTCACGATGGTGAGGTTGCACTCTTTGATGTTAAAAAAACAACCTTTCAAAACACGATTACTAACATTTTGCATTGATCCTAAAATTTAACATTTGTTCCTAGTGTGGGGTCAGGAGTCAGGACTATGTATGTGACTGTTGGGTGTTATGTTATGTATGATCTGATATTAGTTCCGTGTCTGTGTTGTGGTAGCATGGTGCTCGTAGTTACTGATACACACGACACAGGGGATCCTAGTGTGGGGTCAGGACTATGTATGTGACTGTTGGGTGTTATGTTATGTATGATCTGTTATTAGTTCCGTGTCTGTGTTGTGGTAGCATGGTGCTCGTAGTTACTGATACACACGACACAGGGGATCCTAGTGTGGGGTCAGGACTGTGTATATGACTGTTGGGTGTTATGTTATGTATGATCTGTTATTAGTTCCGTGTCTGTGTTGTGGTAGCATGGTGCTCGTAGTTATTGATACACACGACACAGGGGATCCTAGTGTGGGGTCAGGACTATGTATGTGACTGTTGGGTGTTATGTTATGTATGATCTGTTATTAGTTCCGTGTCTGTGTTGTGGTAGCATGGTGCTCGTAGTTCCTGATACACACGACACAGGGGATTCTAGTGTGGGATCACTGCTGAACGAATATCTACAGATCGTAGAAATATTCTTTCCGAGGCGGGAATCGAACCCGCAACCTCCTTCGTTGCAGGCGAACCTTCGCCCGCCGAGCCACAGAGATCGTCATATCCCCTGGTATAATCCCCTTGAGCAGAGTCTATTCATAGGCCGTACACACTACGGCTCGGCAGTTTTTGATAAGGAACACAGAACTGAGAGAGAAAGGTCTTATAAAATCGTGACTTACTCAAAAGTAGGACATAAAACGAAAAGCTTTTCATATTGTTTCCTCAAAATACTGTGAATACACACACAAGTTGCACTTAGATTTAAAATTTACCAATTATATGATTGCACAATGGCGTGGGTATTTAATCTATACTAATATTATAAAGAGAAAAGATTTGATTGTTTGTTTGTTTGTTGATGGAGTCTTCGCTCCACAAATGTCTACCTTTGTTAAACATCTTGGAGTTGCAATCGCTGACCGCTGGAATAGGTCCTTAAGTGTAGTGTTGGGTTGCAATCGCTGACCGCTGGAATAGGTCCTTAAGTGTAGTGTTGGGTTGCAATCGCTGACCGCTGGAATAGGTCCTTAAGTGTAGTGTTGGGTTGCAATCGCTGACCGCTGGAATAGGTCCTTAAGTGTAGTGTTGGGTTGCAATCGCTGACCGCTGGAATAGGTCCTTAAGTGTAGTGTTGGGTTGCAATCGCTGACCGCTGGAATAGGTCCTTAAGTGTAGTGTTGGGTTGCAATCGCTGACCGCTGGAATAGGTCCTTAAGTGTAGTGTTGGGTTGCAATCGCTGACCCCTGGAATAGGTCCTTAAGTGTAGTGTTGGGTTGCAATCGCTGACCGCTGGAATAGGTCCTTAAGTGTAGTGTTGGGTTGCAATCGCTGACCGCTGGAATAGGTCCTTAAGTGTAGTGTTGGGTTGGCTAAGGTCAAGAATCATCATTTCAATAATCCGTGCCACTAGCATGTGTATTTGTGGCACAAGGCATACATTTAAGCCAATAGCCAAGTTATTCGGTTTCGATGACGGTGCAGCCCTAGTACCTCACAATGAGCACTAGATGGACAACACAAGATGGACCACGAGAGTAATGGAATAGATACCTTGTGATAAATTGTGATGTTTATTGAATATTAAAGTTCTTCTCATAAGGTCTTATCAAAAATTTAAAATCTCATAAAAATATTAGGTACCAATTTCATTTGTAATTTTGATTGTTTATTTTGATTTAAATGTTCCAAATTAAAAATTATCGCGGTATTGTTTGTTTGCATTGAATAGGCACCGAAACTACTTAAATGATTTGAAAAATTATTTCACTGTTGGGAAGTTACACTATCCCCGGGTGACATAGGCGATATCATATTTTCAAAAAAATTAGGGATCCTTACTAAAACTCCAATAATGTGTAATAAAAATACCTAAAATATTATTTACATCGCGTGCGGTGCTAAAAGTAGTGATGATAGAATAAAATAATAATGGATAAACAAAAACAACACTACATTATCGCAGAGTGCTAAAGGATAATGGTTTATTAGCTAACGCCCGCGGCTACGCTCGCGTTATTTGTGGCTCCACTCCGTAACGGTTAAGCTAATTTTGATGGCATTTGGAATGTGGATGGATGCGGGGGGGTATGAGGGGGGGGGGGGGGGGGGCTGTTTTTCATCCTGAAACTACCCGTGCGAAGCCGGGGCGAGTCGCTAGTTAACTGCAAAAATAATTAGCTATTTAATGTTGATGTAGGTACAGTCAGCAGCAAAAGTACCTAGCAAATTAGATAACAAGAAAAAAGTTATTTAAAAAAACCGTCTTTATAGATACTTTGACTAACGTATGACTACTACTACAAACTATGGAATGAGCTTCCATCTGAGGTTTTCCCGTTTGGTTACGACATGTGTCGCTTCAAAAAAAAAATTCATAAATTCCTTCAGGGTAGGCAGCGCATCGACAATACCGCGGTGTTGCCGGTGTCTATAAGCGACGGTGACCACTTTACATCAAGTGGGCCGTAAGCTAGTTAGCCTATAAGTTTCATTAAAAAAAAGCATCAGAATTGCGCCGTTCAACCGATGAAGTGTTCCTTCTTGTGATTAACATCGAGTGTTAAAAACTGCTAAACCGATATTGATAAAACTTATACTGTTCCATAAGTTGAAAGATACTTAATCAAATAAAAAAATATTATTGCAATTCAACTTCTAGTTTCTGAGAAATATGTGAAGAAACAAAGGTTTATACATACATACATACGTACACACATACATATATATATACATACATACATATACTTATGAAATTATTCACACGAGAAACCCAATTCTCTTAATAATTAAGTTTTTTGTGAAAAATATATTTTTCAATACTAGCTTTTATAAAAATTTTGATCGTAACCGTGTACTGGGCCCTTATCCGCTATAACCATGGGAGATTCCTTGCAAATAACGTGTGACGTCCTTATGTAGGTATTCTAAACGATGATTCCACGCAGAGATCGTAACGGGCCCGCGTTATGTTACGTTTGGTTATAGTGAATAAGGGGACTGATCAAAATGAGACTAAACACAGCCAGTCTACATATCCATCAAGGAGTTCCGTTGTCCACCTTCCGTCTCCATCATCAGATCAGCTCGCTGTCACCATCATCTTGTATTGTCACCGGAACTGGACAGGTATGCCAAATTTCAGCACAATCGGGTCTGTATTTCGACGCTTTGCTGACGTTTTATGGCGGTGCTCATGATGAAGAGGCTTCTGAATCCAGTCTCGAAACGTCAGCAAAGCGAAGAAATACAGTGGTAATAAGCCGTTATTTATTTATTTTAATATGATAAATACAATTTGTATTGAAATAAATAAAAACTACTACTACTGTGCCTTTTTTTTGTTCATGCAAGCTAGCTGATTCTAGCGTTATTTTGTTTATGCAATCTAGCGGAATCTAGCGCTATTTTCAAGAATGTCAAGCACTTTTAGCGCTCAGAGAGGTGGCAGCACTTCGAATTACCTACCCTCCGACTTTATGAATGGACTGTAACAATGACGCGTTAATTACCTACATTGCAATTATGTTGTATGTTATTTGCAATTAATTGTTATTGTATTGTATCTCTTACAATACAACACACGAGCGATAACAAATGACATGGAATATTTTACAACTACTACGGTGAGCAAGCGCCTGACTTATTAAGCACTAGCGACTTGTCCCGGCTTCGCACGGGTAGTTTCAGGATGAAAAACAGCCCCCCCCCCCTCCTACCCTGCCCCTGGTAGCCTATGTCACTCAGGGTGAATGTAGCTTTCCAATGGTGAAACAATTTTTAAAATCGGCACAGTAGTTTATGAGTTTATTCATTGAAAACATACACACACACACACAAAAATACAAATCTTTCCTTTTTATAATATTAATGTAGATGTAGATAGTGTAGATGTAGATGTAGATAAGGGAGTTGTTGACAAAATATAGTTTGTTTGTACCTCAATACTCAATACTCAATATATTTATTGCTTTTACGTAATAAGAAAGAAATAATAAGAAATGTTTATTGACCATAACATGATAATACACTCATCAACGCGGTCTAGGGATATTTCATACTCAATTAAATAACTCGTTAAGTACTGGCCGCATTGGAATCTTTTATACACCGATTTGTTTGTAATTTATCTCAGACTAATTCCAAATTCAAATTTTTGAAAATTCTTTTGTTTCGGTGGCATAAAAATGTCTTGATGTGTAGGAGAGGGAATTTTCATTTGTGCGAAATTTAGAAAACAATACGAATTACGTTTAGTTACAGTTGTTTTTCATTTTTAAACGAAAGATAAAGTTAAAATTGAGGTATTGTAGCCATGCAACGCCAACATTTGACGAGGGCGGAGATGTTACGAGCTGTGGGAATGCTGGAAGCTGGGTCTGTTCAGTGTAATGTTGCTGAGGCCATAGGGACCCACCAAAATGTAATTTCAAGATTGTGGACACGCTATCGTGCCACAGGTGAAGTAGCGGAGAGGCACCGGGGGCCAAGTCGCATCACTACCCCCAGACAAGACCGATTTTTGCAAATTACTGCGCGAGCTCAACCAAATGCAACGGCGACTCAATTGGTCCAAAGGCTGCGAGTGGAACACCAAGTGCTTGTGAGTGGCCAAACTGGAAGAAGGCGACTGCATGAAAGCAATCTACGCTCTCGTAGACCACTCCGGGTCCCACCTTTACGGAGAGGCAATCGTGGTCGACGATTAGAATGGGTTCGGAACCACGTGGACTGGGGCCGTGAGCAATGGTCCAATGTGCTGTTCACGGATGAATCCAGGTTCGGCTTCCATCCAGATTCACGAAGGACGCGTGTTTGGCGAGTTCCTGGACGATGGAGCCGTCTTCAGAACCCTCAGGAAGTTCACCCATACCAAGGAGGAACAATTATGGTTTGGGCAGGAATTCGTCTTGGAGGACGGACGGATCTCGTTTGGGTGCGGGGCAATATGACGGCAGAACGATACGTCCAACAGGTGCTGGGGCCCGTAATCTTGCCCCACAGAACACAAATGGGGCAAGATTTCCTGCTCATGCACGACAATGCCCGGGCACACACGGCGAGAACGGTAGCAGCTTGGTTACATACACAATGTTAGGGCCTTAGACTGGCCTGCTCAGTCGCCAGATCTAAATCCCATTGAGCATGCGTGGGATATGCTGCAAAGAAGAGCTTTGAAGGAAGTTCGTGAAAATCTGGCTACAGAAGATCAACTTTTTGCGCACCTCAGAAGGACATGGGACAATATTCCGCAGCAAGACATTGACAACCTTGTTCTGAGCATGCCGAATCGTTGCCGATGTGTTATGAACATCATGGGCGCTTTCTCAGACTACTAACTTCAAGTTTATAAACACAAATTAAATGATTTTTCTATTTTTTTCAGTTTTTACTCATAAATTAAAAGTTAATTCATATACGGTTTCCGTCTATGCTTAATTTTTTTCCATAAAATCCTGAAATTTTAATCGAAGCTTAACCATTATTAAAAAATGGTAGAATATTAATATAACGTATCTTTAAAATATATACATGTCATATAAATAATTAACACATTGAAAGTAATTCGCTTTTTTAAAAATATCCCTAGACCGTGTTGATGTGTGTATATAGATGTAGCCCTGTCTCGCGGAAAGCGTGAGCTGTGGCCCAGGAAACAGTTCTCTCCCGTATGTGATTGACTTTTTACAATTACAGTCGTTACAAATAAAATGTAAACACTACTACAAAAACCATATAAAAATAAAACTTACTCAAAGTGACCCTCAAACAGCCTTTTGTGTAGTGTTGCGCGTGTGTGTGTGTGTGTGTGTTTGTGTGTGTTGAAGATGTGCATTACCATACCTACTTAAGAAGGTCCTCTATACCGGCATACAATTCGTGGAAGTTAAAAATATTGTAAAAGGGCAGGAAGTGGTAGCGAAGTCTAAAGAAATCAACGTTAGACGAGGAGTTCCTCAAGGCTCCATTCTTGGGCCCATATTTTTTGTTATTTTCCTTAATGACCTTATTAATTGTGTAAGCACCTCCATTCTTGATATAAAATTAGTAGTATATGCAGACGATACTAATGCGGTCATCCCGGCATCGTCCTTATACGACCTCAAAATTAAAACTGAGAATGCTCTTGATGTTTTCAATCAATGGTTTGAGGTAAATAATTTAAAGCTAAACGTAAAGAAGACACAAGCTGTTCTGTTCAGATCGACAGCGCATACGTATGAACCTGTTGAGATTCTACGTTATGGTGTGAAGATTGTTTTTGCCTAGAGTGTAAAATTTCTTGGAGTTCATATCGACCAGTTCTTGAACTGGAAAAATGAGTTGGAGTCGATTGAAAATCATATTAGTTCAGCTTGTTACGCAATTAGAAGTCTTAGAGAAGAGGTGACTATCTCACAGCTTAAAATGGTTTACTATGCTCTTGTAGTATCTAAAATAAGATATAGTGTGAATTTTTGGGGAAGGAGTTATGAATATAATATGCACAAGGTGTTTGTTATGCAAAAAAGAGCCATTCGTACCATAGTGCGCATTCCACAATGGGAATCATGCAAAGAATATTTCCAGAATCTTAACATTTTGACCGTTCCATGTCTGTACATTTTGGTACTTCTTATGGACATAGAAAAAAAATCCTTTAAATATGAAACGATGGAACAAAGGAAAAATAGGTTAATTACAAGCCGTAAAGATCTTGAGGCACCTTTGCACCGGAGGTTGAAAAGCATGGCTCCCGGTATCAAGCTGTAAAACTTTTTAACATACTTCCAACAGAGTTGAAAGTTATTGATAGTGTTAACTTACAAAGCTACTGTTGAAAGCATAGATTTAGTATATGTACTAGATCTACAATCAGAGATCGAAGATGGAACCAAAAAAAATATGTGCACGTGTTTGTGAAAGTCTATGTCTGAGTTAAAAATAGTGTTGTCCTCGACCAACACTTTTACATTGTCGATAGAATTCATCATCCGTCCGTGATGTGTATGGTAGATAAATACATCTTAATGCAGATTAAGTCTTTCATGAATAACACAGTTTGGCAGATTTGACGTCATAAAGAGAATTTTGAATACAGTTAAGGATAATCGTCTTGATTACTAAAAGCTCGGTTCACGGTAGATGGCGTGGAAACTTATTGTATTACTTTTTTATTTTTTGTGCTAAATTCGGGCGTCTTTCGTGTTTTATTTTATCGTTCGCGGCTAAGTTGTAGTTGTAAGAATTTAATTCAGTATGAATTTCCTTTAAACAGTCATTTGAAAGTTCAAATTACCTAGAAATAAGATCGTTCACTTTTCTGATGTAATTACACGCACGCACACATTCATATTCACTGTTTTGGTTTTCATTAGATGGCGTTGTTATTGTCCAAGAGCATTGGCATGGACGTTAGATAGATGGCGTTAAATAAATAGCTTGGTATCTGTTTATAGATCGCGTTGAATAAAATTGTTAGAATGATAAAAGGTATTTCAGGGAAAAACTCGGAAAATTATTGTTTACAAGAATAAAACTTATTTTTCTAATGTCCAAAATGTACACGAATGTAAGTAACTGACCTTCATCATTGCAGTAGGTAGGTAGGTACCCATAATTATCATAGTTTGCCCCGTGAACCCATGACGGTTTTTCATTATCATCAGCCTACAGAAGTCCACTGCTGGACATGGACCTCCCCATAGAATGTCAAGACAAACGGTCTTGAGCAGCCTCCATCTACCGCCTTTCCGCAACCCCTTCTGTGGCGTGTCCGGCAAGATAGGATGTTGCATAAGAATGTTTCGTTTTACAGAAATAAACAAAAAAAAGAAAAAAATATTATAAATTGTTTTATATTACAACTTCTGCTTACACTAGAAATATTAGGTATACAGTAAAAAAACATCATCAATAACTAAATACATTTTGCCTTCGTTTTTTGTATTCATTGCTCGAAGATTCTGTACCCGTACCTAAATCCGAAACATCCGTAAAAGAACCAGGATCATATAGCTTTATGTCTAGCCCATTGCCACTTCAACTTGCTAATTTAGAGACCTATGTCAGTGAGCCGGTGGACTTGGATCTACAGGCTGATGTTTGTACCACCATCCATTTAGAATGCGTAGTACGAATAGATAGGTACCTACTCTAGGTAGGTACCTACTACCTATTCTACGCACGGACATTGTTCAGCTAGTCTAATATAAAACCATTTTACTGACTTCAAGCCAATGTAGACGGTTGATCATCATCATCATCAGTCTACAGAAGTCCACTGCTGGACAACAGTTTCCTCTCTAAAATGCCACGACGAACTCTCTTGATTATGCATCTACCAACTTTCTGCTGATTATAATATCTTTGGTGCATGGAAAGAGGGGTCTTCCTCTACCTTCATCAGGTTTGTAGGTACCACTCGAGAACCTTTATTCACATAATATGGTTGTTAGTTCTGCGAACTATAAAGCCATTTTTTTTATTTATTTTTTAACTTTGATAGACTTTTGTTTGACCACGATCTCACCTGTTGGTAAGTGACGATGTGGCCGAAGATGGAGCACAAAGGTCTAGAAGGAACCTATTCACTCTAGTCTTGAAGATACCCAGATTATAGTTTTCAGGAAAGACAGACGACGGTAGTGTATTCCACTCCTTAGCAGTTCGCATTATAAAGGTAGAATTGAAACGTTTAGTACGAAAAGAGGGTATACTAATGAGGTAAGGGTGGTACCAAGCCGTGCGCCTGCTCGTCCATGATGAAAAGGAGATAGTGGGATCAGATCATGAAGTTCCTGGGAGCATTCCCCAAAATGTAACCTATATATAGAAGATCGAAAGGCACGCAACCTTACGGCGGTGCTCGAGAGACTCTAGTCTCCGCCATATGTTGCCCACCTATAAGCCTGAACGCTCTGCTCTCTGAACGTTCGATCGAGTCCAAGGCAGCAAGCTGGTGTTTGGCCGAGCCAGCCATCCCAAACGTGGTAGGAGTACTTCATACCAGCCCGGACTTGTACTTTGTACAGACTTAGAAGGCTTCATGGAGGCAGTTTTTGCCTTAGACTCGATGTAGGAGCCAAGTTGAGAGTAGGCGTGAGTGAAACGCCTAAGAGCTCGAGGTGATCTCCTATAGCTACAGGTATATCTCGGAAGACAGGAACTTGGAGAAACTTACTTTTTTCGCGGAGAAGAGACAAGCCTGCGTTTTAGAGGCGTTGAACTTGACTAGATTGGCATCACCCCAATCGGAAACAGCCTTGAGAATAAAATTCAGACGCTGCAGCATCTCATCTCTTAACTCCAGAATTTAATTCTGCCTAGTACGCGCATTGGAAACGTATCTCTCCACAACTGTGCTGTCGTCTGCATACCCAATGATACTGGGCATTAGCAGATCATTTATATGCAGCAGAAACAGTGTGGCAGGTAGCACTGACCCCTGAGGTACCCCGGCGTTTATAGCCATTTGATCCGACGAGCACCCGTCAACAACTTACTCGAATGGATCTTTCCCTCAGAAAGTCTGCGAGGCAGGCGCAGAATTGAACTGGCAGTCCGTAAGCAGGAAGCTTGTCAATAAGGCTAGCGTGCCAAACCTGTCAAAGGCCTTCGAGACGTCTAATGAAACAGCCAGTGCTTCACCATGATCTCGATGGCCTCTCTCCAAATGTGCGTGGCATACACAAGAAGGTCCCCAGTAGACCGATTTCGGCGAAATATCCTCGATCCGTCGAGGTATGCAAGGACCTTCCTATTCTGTACACGCTCCATACATTTACATAGTAGGGAGGTGACCTAGATAGGGCGGTAGTTCAAAGGGTCAGCACGACTGCCTTTCTTGGGCACAGGTTGCACGTTAGCGAGCTTCCAAGACTTGGGGACTTCACCAGTATTCAAAGAGAGGCGGAAAAGTTGCGTTAATATTGAAGACAACTCAGGTTCACAGGTTTTTAATACTACGGCCGAGATACCATCCGGACCGCTAGCTTTATTCACGTCGAGACTACGTAGCGTTTTGAGCACTTCCTTTTGCTGGATGCGAATTCTTGCATTGAAGCTTCGCACCGAGGAAGGCTGGGTGGAGTTTCGCCAGAGGCGTCAAGACGCGAAGCCTCCGCAAATTGAGTGGCAAATAAATTTGCTTTCTCAACCGCAGCGTGAGTTTGGGACCCGTCCGGTTTCAGTAGTTGGGTTTAGTGAAGGGCGGCTGAAGTTCGCTTCCACCGACTTAGCCAGAGACCAGAAAGCTTTACTTCCCGCAGGGTATGCGGCAAACTTAGCCCCCAGATAGCCAATCCGATTGAAGCGAGCCTTCTGTAACACCTTCTTGCAGGACTTGGTGGCTTTGTTATAGGCTTTCTTCATAATCCGTGCATCCGAGGTTTAACCGTTTCTTGCGTCAACGCAAGCTAGGTATGCAACACGTTTTTGCGCTTCCGCGCTAGCACACGCGGGACTAAACCATGGGCGAGCATTGCTTGCAGGTGAAGCATCGGAGAATGGAAAAAAATACTCCATTGCTCTATTTATCACCTCCGTAACGGCATCAGCACTGACCGTTGGATCACATGAAGAAAAGCAAGTTTGCCGCCAAGGATAAGAAGCGAAGAAGTGTCGCATCTCATCCCAATCTGCCGACTTGTAACACCACACTCGCCTACTACCTCTGGGCGAGGGATCGGGTGGCGAGTATGAAGATACAGACCTCACCACACAGTGATCTGATGTTCCCAAAGGAAGCATCACTGATACCGAGTGGCGATCCGGCTCGTTCGTCAGCAGAAGGTCCAGGCAGTTGGCTGTGTGGTCCTCAACGTCCAGAATTCTGGTTGCCGCATTGACGAGCTGAGTGAGATTAAAGTGAGTGCAAGTTTGCACGCCTCTCTCCCAGCATAGTCGGACAACTGCTAAGGGAACAGCCACTGGTGGTGGTGGGCGTTAAAGTCCCCCAGAATCACCAGTTGGGCATCAGGATAACGTTGCTGGGCCACATCCGCCGCTTCACTGATGTAGTTGAACAACCTGGTTGTCTCGTGGTCTTCAGAGTGACAATGATATAAACCAGCATAGATAATTTTATCTAAGCCGGTGTCCACCAAAGTACATAAAACTGAGAAATCGGGTTCATTGAATCTGCGTCTCCGTGAGGATTAAATAATAAGTGTGGCTTAGCTGTCCCTAGGTGGTGGTGGACCGGATCGAGATTGGAGTGCAGTCCTCTAATGTTTCAGAGGTGCGCTTGAAGCGAGAGGAAAGAAAGAAAGAAAGAAAGAAAGAAAATTTATTTATTTTACCACACGCACAACACTCACATAAAACAAGAAGACAAAAACAAAAATCTACTAAGTATAGGTATAGGTACTACAAGATCTTAGAGAATTGAAAACAAAAATAAATAAAACTGTTATAACCGTTGGTAAGATGATAGGTTGTGTAGGAAGTGCTTCCGCTGTGAGCGCAACTTATTATATGTTGACTTTTTCATGGTTTGGTTTTTGGAGTGATTAGGTTTGTGTGAAAAACGGCTGTTGAGTGAGGCACTGGTCAGTGAAAGCCTTGAGACAAACAGCAGGCTCCTGCGCCAGTGGGAGACTAGACTGGAGACTGAGACCTCCCTCCAGGAATGGCCATCGGGTCCTCTAATCCGGTCGCCAACCGGCACGATGGAGCATTCTGGGATTTTTCGCAAGGCGGCGGGCTAGCTTACTAGTTGGGCCCCCTACAACCTGCAGTCAGCCAGCGGAGAACCGTGCTTCGGATCCCGCTACCTTCCAAGCCTAGCCAACCGGCACACTTGCACTGCTGCGGTCTCTAAAACGCACATGCTGAATCCAGTGCACGAACTGCCGTGGTATTCGGGGCCGCATGAAGCCTCACGTGAATATTCACGATTTGCGCAGTAAGAAATCTGCACTCTGTAAAGTTCGGCGTGTAACGCGTATCGCGCAACGCGTGAATTAGATGACACAAATAGGAAGTGAATTGGCTCAAATCACGGTACACAGTGGAACGATTTTGAAAAAAGGTGGACGTAGGAACAAGTTTCGTAATTTCTGTCTAAAAAAAATTGCAACTGATAGGAAATTGTATGGTGATTAAAAGATATTCTATTACATTTTCAAAAAAAGACACTCCTTTATAGGTTAAAATAATAGTTCAGAAAAAATGTATGGAAAGATTTATATTATATTGTTTTTCTCAGAAATAAGAAGTTTGTTCAAGAAAAAACCTATAATAGCTTAAAGTAGCTACCGTCTTCTACAAATGGGCATATAGGGTTCTGGACGGTTTAACCCTGCAGCATTGGCAGTTAAGGGGAATTAAACTCTTAAAAAATATTGTTTATTTTGATACGAGCATCTGATAGGAAATGTAGTGCTTGTTAAAAGTTATTCTATACAATTTTCCATAAAAATGAGTCTGTGATATTATAAAAATGTATTTCTGAAAAAATGCAATGAAATATAAATCAACATATTTTTTCTCGGAATTTTAAATCATAAGAAACTTACACTACTTAAGTTCTATACAACAACGAAATATTCGTTTTTGGCTAAACGCTGTTGCAGTGGTGTTTAAATGGGATCAAACTTTACAAATATATGATTTAATGTTAAATGTTAATGGAAAATGGTTCAATTTCTGTCATTCGCTCAGTATTATCTAAGTAAAATGAATAAATCATAATAAAATCTAGTGTAAAAAACTTCTAACTCTAACTATTGGCTTCGTAATTATCTCCAAATAATTTGCCAATTTTTCCGATACTCGACATTTCTGACCTTATAGGTAGGTACCCGATACTTTTCATTGCTACAGTTCTTCCACTGAGCATTACATTCATAAAAGTAATAAATCAATATACAATCTAGTGTCAAAAAGTACAAAGATCTAAGAGATTAAGAGATTGTCTTATTAATTATCTCCAAATAACTTAAATAACTTGCCAATTGTGTTGTTATATCCAAAAGGACTTGTAACTTAATCTTTGCCTCCGTTATTTCAACACCTTCTGCAGGGTAGTATCTTTTTTTGGCTTCTAATATCTTGTAGTAGAAGGGCAATACAGATATGCTGGAATCTGATAACATTGTCCTCAGGGATAAGTATTTTCATTTCGTTAGATTCAGCGAAGTTGAAAGAGCAAGAGCACTATCTTCATCAGAGAAATCATCGCATCCAATGAATAAAATCAGAGCATCACAACAAAACTTTACAGATCTGTTAATATGATTTACCCTCTTACCATTTTAAAATAGTCCGGAATTCCCAGCAGCCATTTTTCATAAAACATATGATAGACATTTTAGTATCGATGTAACTAAAATATTTCCCAAATAAAGTTAATAATGACAAAAATCCCCTTAAAACTACAAGCAACCTTCGTAAAACTAGTAATCACTTACTGGAAAGATCCACCAAATTATCAGTAGAACCATTTACTTACCTACATTTTTCTATCATCCACATACATTAAATTCTACAGATAAGTTGGTGGGTCTCTAACAATGAAAGGAATCTAGTACCTTCCTACAAGGTCAGTCATTAGGCTCAAGTATCGGGACCATTATTAATAATACGTGGCAAATTATTTCAAGATAAGTAATAGGGGGCGTTCAAGTATTATGTAAGCGCTTGAGGGGGGCGGGTGGGTCTTTGTTTTTCTTATTTTTGATGACATGGTCGATATCGTGATTACGTCAGCAGTTATTATTTACTTATTTTACACAAATGGCAACCCACAAATTGTCTATGCTTGAAAATAAAACTCACATGTCGGGGATTCCCACAAATAAAGAATACGTTATAGGTACTCACCTAGAAGCGAGTGGGGATTACCGCGCGCACTTGTCACGTCTAAATTTCTTCCGTCAATCTATTGTTTCGTTTCGATTCGAATGACGATTTGACGTATTGTAAGCAAATCAAAGCAAGTTAATGTTTGTTTTAACCGGTGATCCTTTTTCGCCCAAGCTTAACTGTTTAACATGTCGTTTCAAATAAACAAATCCAAGTAATATCAAAAATTATTCGAAAGTTTTAAAAAATCTCATATAAATACAAAAGTACAAAATGTACAGAAGTTAGTTAAGCCTATTTGCTAACTACTGCTCACGAATCAATAAAAAAACAGAATACATTAAAAGAAAAATGCATATAGGTACCAATGATTAAGTAAGCATGGGAGGGGGGGAAGAGGTTTGCTTACTTTTGCTAACACAGCTTACACAGAAGGGGTGGGCATAGTGCGCGTCATGTAAAAAGAACGCTGGCGGTCAAGCTTCTACAGGCGTTCCAGCGTTCTTTTTACATGACGCGTACTATAATGGTACATTATTTGTAGTAAACTAGGCAGGCACTCATTCAATGTATAGGTATACATCTCTTAAATAAGTAGAAAAGTAAGTAATCTCTTAAAAAGAACGCTGGAACGCCTGAAGAAGCTTGACCGCCAGCGTTCTTTTTACATGACGCGCATTATAAATAGTTGTAAAAAATCTGCTTACGTAATACTTGAATGGCCCCATACGACAATCGCTAACTTTGTAGTTTTTGTCTCTAGTGACTCTAGAGTCTAGATGATATGGTGATTTACTTTTATGAAAGTAATACTCAGTGGAAGTACTGTAACAATGAAAGGTATCTGGTACTTAACCTACAAGGTCAGTCATTAGGCTCAGGTATCGGAAAAATTGGCAAGTTATTTGGAGATAATTATTAAGACTATAGCGATCTTTGTACTTTTTGACACTAGATTTTATTTTGATTTATTACTATTATGAACGTAATACTCAGTGAAAGTACTGTAGCAATGAAAAATATCTGGTACCTACCTACAAGGTCAGAAATGTCGAGTATCGGAAAAATTGGCAAGTTATTTGGAGATAATTACTAAGCCAGTAGTTAGACTTAGAAGTTTTTTACACTAGATTTTATTATGATTTATTAATTTTACTTAGATAAGACTGAGCGAATGACAGAAATTGAACCATTTTCCATTAACATTTAACATTAAATCATATATTTTTAAAGTTTGATCCCATTTAAATACCGCTGCAACAGCGTTAAGCCAAAAACGATTATTTATTTTTTGTAAAGAACTTAAGTAGTGTAAGTTTCTTATGAAAACCTTTTAAAATTCCGAGAAAAAATATGTTGATTTATATTTCATCGCATTTTTCAGAAATATGTTTTTATAATATCACAGACTCATTGTTATGGAAAATTGTATTGAATAACTTTTAACAAGCACTACATTTCCTATCAGATGCTCGTATCAAAATAAATTTTTTTTTTCAAGAGTTTAACCCCCTTAACTGCCAATGCTGCAGGGTTAACAGAACCCTATATGACCCATTTGTAGAAGACGGCAGCTACTTTAAGCTATTGTGGTTTTTTTTTAACAAACTTCTTATTTTTGAGAAAAACTATATAATATAAATCTTTCCATACATTTTTTTCTAAACTATTTTTTTAACCCATGAAGAAGTGCCTTTTTTTGCAAATTGAATAGAATATATTTTAATCACCATACAATTTCCTATCAGTTGCAATTTTTTCAGACCGAAATTACGAAATTTGTTCCTACGTCCACCTTTTTTCAAAATCGCCCCACTGTGCGGTACCCCGAATACCATAGCTGCTCAAACCCGTCACTTCCACGATGGCTACACTGGACATCAGTCCGAAACACGACAATGTCGCTTCACGGACTGGCTATGTCCATGGGGTGGTGATAAGCCACGGCCGAAGCCTACCACCAGAAATGTTGTTACCCGTTTGACACCACCCAGAGATCACGTGTAGGGACGCGAGGGTATTTTCCTATGGACGCGAGCAACTCCAATCTCCAAATTTCCGAGCGTACTCTTAGATGATCTATATACCTGCACACCAGTACCTTAGATGATGATGATAATGACTACGTCGTTGTTAATGTTCATCACCACCGCCATCATCATCATCATCACCAACACCATCATCATCATCATCATCTAAAGTATTGTCGTGCATGTGATGATGATGATGATTATGATGATGATGATGATGATGATGGTTGTGGTGGTGATGATGATGGTGGTGACCATCACCACCATCATCATCATCATAATCACCTGCACGCTAATATCCTAGATGATAATGATGATGATGATGATGGTGGTGGTGATGATGATGGAGGTGGTGATGAATATTAACATCATGAAGATGGTGATGATGGTGGTGACCATCAACATCACCACCATCACCATCATCATCATCAAAATAGTCACCTGCACGCTAATATCCTAGATGATGATGATGATGATGATGATGATGATGATGATGGTGGTGATGGTGATGATGATGGCGGTGGTGATGAATATTAACAACATTATGAAGATATATTATATTAACCACCATCACCATCATCATCATCATCACCTGCACGCCAATACTCTAGATGAAGATGATGATGATGTTAGTGGTGGTGATGGTGATGAAGGCGGTGGTGATGAACATTAAAAACATCATGATCATCATCATCATCATCACCTGCACGCGTATACCCTAGATGAGGATGATGATGGTGATGGTGATGATGATGGTGGTGGTGATGAACATTAACAACATCATCGTCATCATCATCATCATCTAGGGTATTGGCGTTCAGGTGTTGGTTCTGGTTCGCTGCAGGCCCTGCTGACTACTGAGCCACGCTCGCCTTCGGCTCGCTCGCAGCTTTCGTGGTGATCACTGTTCTCTAGTGTTTTAAATCCATGTTGTACTTTCACTCATTTTGAAATATAAGACTATTCAAAATTCGTAGATTCGTGCATCATACTATCATTGATTCTGGCCAAGTTTTCACTTATTCTTTCGTTGTTTTATTTTTAACACCTCACATAGTAACTTAAAACTTGGGTAGGCTACCTAAATTGAAATAAAGTATTTTCTCGCACTATAATGCTATTGCAAAGTTTAAAGAACGTAGTTGTAAAATAAATTAGAATACATTATTATAAGTACAGTTGGCAACCCTATCAGAACTAGCTCGCTATAGTAGAAATTACGGCCAACTTATAAAAAGTATTGTGTGTTCACACTAGTAACGGTTTGGCAACGTCGCTTTTAAACTTTTGCTGACGGAGCGGCAACATATCAAAGTAAAAGTCAAAAAGTATTTTATTCATTGAAATCACAAGAATCATTTTGAATCGTCTTAAAAAATAAATTTACATTTACTCCTGTTCCAACGCAACCAGACCTAGAAGAATCAGGCAACAAACACGGTCTGTTTTTCTTTTGATGATCCTGCTTACTATTAGGTGGGGAGCCCCTGTGTAGAGCCTCGAGAACAAGTGGAAGCTGATTCAAAGAAAAAAAGGAAAATCAACTTAAAAGCCTTCCTTAGGTAGGCAGTCAAAAGTAAGATGATAGAGAAAATCAGCAAAAGTTCATAAGGCAGCACACTCTACGCTTGATATACTCATAAATAACACATATTACAGTCCAGTCGGCAGGTGGTTTCAGATGGAAAAAGGTCAAAAGCTAATGAAACTTTGGGAGGTTGTTCAGGGATAGTTAATTAACATTTTCCCAAGTTTTGGACCTCGAGGACCATGTGCGAAAAGTGGAGGGGGGGGGGGGGGGGGGAACTGCACCTTCCTCCGGTTTTTTCTCAATAACTTTTTTCTCTTACATCCCACGGCAAAAAAACCAGCTACTTTTTTGTAGAACGTTAAATTTACTATAATTTGGACTAATAAAACATGTTTCTATGTCAATAGATTATCGAGATATGGCGATGTGTGTTTTTTTCTAAGTACATCAACTACGTGCAGAGACACTTTGGTAGCAATGTGATTGTTGTCTTTGATTGATACCCCACTAAATCCGGCTATCAAAGCACCAAAGCAGCAGAACGAGCTCGCCAGTCTGCATTACAAGCACCAGCCAAAGTCGTGTTCTCCTCATCTACTATGGTCACAATAGCACAAGAAAAGTTCTGGCAAAAGATCACAATATGGGAGCATTCATTTCGATGTTGATGACACAAATGGTGGATGCTAGCATCGAAGTGAAGCAGGCATTTGAGGACGCCGTGATCATGGTGGTGGGGATGGGGTTGAGAAGAGAAGACTGAGTCCCTGCAGAAGACTGCTTCCACCCCCAATTAGTGGGATACAAGTTGACTTCCCGCCAGTTCAGCAATTGCTTGGAGGTAGCATATTGACGACCTCTGTGGCGCGGCGGGCGAAGGTTGGCCTGCGACGCAGGAGGTTGCGGGTGCGATTCCCGGAACATTTGTTCATTTTGTTCATCGGAACAAATATTTGTGCGATCGCAGATATTTGTTCAGGGTGTTCTGGGTATTTTCTATGCATAATAAAAAATATCTATCTATGTAATATATTGTATTAAGTATATCAGTTATCTAGTATCCATAACACAAGCTCTGCTTAGCTTGGGGCTAGATAATGTTGTGTGAACTGTCCAGCATTATTTATTTATTTATTTATCTTGCTGCATGGTGGCCTGTGGCATCTTCTTTATGACTGGTTTTGATTATCTGTCGTTTTTGAGAGAACCGCCGGGCCTTAAGGTACCAGTTTGGTTTCAAATGAAAGCTACAATAATTTACTACAACTTCATTACAATAATTTTTGACGTGGGATGCATATTTTAGAATATATTTCACAAAATAAGTAAAAATTTCTTAAAAAAACACTTAGGAGAAAAATTGCCTATTTTCGAAGAACTTTATCTTGGAAACCAATGGCTGTATAGATCTCGCCTTAGTGTCAAATTGTAGAAAATTTAGTCTACTTTAAAAATATGCCTGTTGTCTATACCGGTCAGACCCTTCCTTGACTAAGATATTGAGCAAAAACTGAAAAAATATATAAAATTTCATGATTTTTTGAGCCGCTCGCTCAGCACTTGGAAAATATGGTTTTTTAATAGTGGTTAAGGTATTAACAACATATAAAAAATCAGCGTGACCGGAACTTTTGTAAGCACGACCCCTTTTTCATGTTTAACTTGACTGCACTATAATATGAATACCAACATGATGATGTGAATGTTTGGTTTTCATCAGAGAAGAAAATCAGCTTTTGAGATCTGGTTTGGGTGGAGGGGTTTCCAAAGTAGGTGATTATAACCAGGAACCATAATTATAATAACATTCCATCATTATTTGGGTATAACCATGGTATAACAGAAGAAATAAGGTGGAATTTAGCATTTTTCGGCACATTTTAGCAAATTCTAAAAAAATATTTTTTCGAAGCGCCATATCTCGGTAACTTATCAACATACAATCAAGTTTGAATAATCAAAATTATAGTAAATTTAACGTTCTACAAAAAATAATTAGTACTTTTGCCGTAGGATGTAAGGGAAAAAAGTTATTGAGAAAAAACCGGCGGAAGGTGCAGTTTCCCGCCCCCTCCTCTTTTCGCACAGGGTCCTCGAGGTCCAAAACTTGTTTTTTTTATTTAACCATCCATGAACAACATCCTGAAGTTTCATTAACTTTTGACCTTTTTCCACTACTTTACCCCACTTTTTACGACCTGCCGACTAAAACATCACTTTTATTATTTAGCGCCATCTCTATCATGTTTACTTACTATCTTACACAAAACTCTTGTGTTTGAAGGTCAATTTAGCGCCATCACTGTCATCTTTAATTAAACTGGGTGCTCTGCTGCGTAAAAGTATCTCGCTACGATAATAGATGTCCGTGCAAAATAAACTCACACATTTGTAAAAATTGTCGTATTTCAAACCTGTTTTAAAAATTCCCTATTGTATATTTTTGTTTGGAACAACCATTCGCGATAACTATTATCATTAGGAATCCTACAAAATAAGTCAATTTATAAAATGACAATCTGTGGTTTGAGTAACGGCCTAAAGTATTTTGTATGGGCAAGGAAACTTGAACATTCACCTTAATAAATAAACCTTTATTATTTATTGACCCCTAAATATTACGGTTTTATTTATAGGTGGAATCTTAGAGTTTCCCTTTTAAATTTAAACTTAAAATGTTTGCTGCATATACCTAGTGGAGTTATTATTTGAGTCCATCCCACTCTTCTTATAACCGATAACCATTTTTCTCGTAGCAAAGGATTACTTGGAAATTTGAAAGCACAAAAACATTTTATATCAGCCGTGCTACGCCCATATAATTTTTCACTCTGTTACTTTATCTATAGACAATTTGTTACCCCAAAGTTTATTATTTTTCAAGTGTAAACCACGCTTTATGGATAGCATTAAATTTAAATGTAACCCAAAAATTCCGTTCTAGCGGGACTCGAACCCGCACCTTCGCCTGTCATCGGCGATGCCTTAAACAATTTAGCCATAGATCGAGCTATAACGCTGGAGACGAAATTTGTGGGCACTATCAACTCGGCTATAGCGCCAAGTTGATAGTGCTGTATATACAGGTGTTTCATTGGAAACCTTCTGTTCAAAGTTCGAAAGTAAAGGCATCGCTGATCACAGGCGAGGGTGCAGGTTCGAGTCCCGCTGGAACGGAATTTTTGGGGTATATTTAAATTTAATTTGTTACCTATTATTTTATTAAGCAGAAATAAACAATATTTATTTATAAAAATAAAAAAGAAATATACCCTTTCGGGAAAAAGGCGTGTGTAATAATCAACAACGTAAATATTTACTCCAAAATATCTACTACACAAACTGCAATAAAAACACCCGTGGTGCTTTAAAGTTACCTTTTCAATAGTCAATACAAAAACACACACCTCAATGTCCACCTGGTTATTATAGATTTAAAAAAAACTGTAAAATGTTAACAGAGCACACATATTTACTCCAAATAAAGTAAACCTCCATTCTAGGATGGACAAAAATTTAATTTATAGGTAGGTATAGTGCGCGTCATGTAAAAATAACGCTGGTGGTCAAGCTTCTACAGGTGTTCCAGCGTTCTTTTTACATGACGCGTACTATAATTGTACATTATTTGTAGTAAACTAGGTAGGCACTCATTCAATGCATAGGTATACATCTCTTAAATAAGTAGAAAAGTAAGTAATCTCTTAAAAAGAACGCTAGAACGCCTGAAGAAGCTTGACCGCCAGCGTTCTTTTTACATGATGCGCATTATACAACGATATAGACTGCAACAGGACTATCGATATTTCTGACGTCATCACTTGGTCAAGCCCTATCGTAATCAAACATTTTTATATTTTACATAAAATATTGTTTATTTCTAGGTGCAGCAACGAAATATTATTACAAAATATAAGGGAAAGTCCTAATCTACGAATGAAACTGGTTTTTAGGCCATTTACTAAAGCAGAATTGATAAAATAAGCAATACAATCGAACTACCAATAATCTCTTATTTACCTGTGAAACGTGTATTTTCCCGGATAATTACGTCTTGTATCTTCACAGTCACAAACTGAACACGACACCGTTGTCATACAAAGTAATATTTGTTATTTAATAGTAAGATTACTAAAATAATTACAAAATTAGTTAAACTGCACAAGAGACCGTCCGGTATGCGCATGTACTCAAGCAAAACATGTCACATTCAATACATTGTTGCTTTCACTTTTCTACTTGCACGGGGTACATTTAAAAATGACTTCTCTCTCCCACGCTTCGTTTGTCTATTTAGCGTAGCGAAAAAATTCTACGTCTATGGTTGAAAGGGTGTTTCTACTCAGTTGACGAATTCTTGACATGTGATCATTTTAAATAGGGTTTATTCATCGATATATTATACCAGTTAATATATCGATGGGTTTATTATATTATTTTATTGCTTCTGACATTATGATTTTTTGTAAACGTGTTTTAATGATCTTGTGTAATTTTTTATTTGTTTTTTAAATTGTTCCTAATATCCGACACGATTTTTAATTGTTTGTGAATAAATGAAATGAATGAATGAATGAATGAATGAATGATAATGAAATGAATCTAACCATTGCGTTATTATGCCTTTTAGCTGATGATTACTGCAATTATTTATATTAAATTTTGAAGTTATCTTTGTGTACAGCCGTGGTGCGCTGTAATTGTAATGAATGAATGAATGAATGAATGAATGATAGTGAAATGAATCTAACCATTGCGTTATTATGCCTTTTAGCTGATGATTACTGCAATTATTTATATTACATTTTGAAGTTATCTTTGTATACAGCCGTGGTGCGTTGTAATTGTAATGAATGAATGAATGAATGAATGAATGATAATGAAATGAATCTAACCATTGCGTTATTATGCCTTTTAGCTGATGATTACTGCAATTATTTATATTACATTTTGAAGTTATCTTTGTATACAGCCGTGGTGCGTTGTAATTGTAATGCCTACGAGCCAAAGAACTACTCAAATTCGGAACAGGGTAGCGCATAATTCTCCGTTTAGGTATGTTTAATAAATAGTTTGTTAAATGCTTAATGTTGGCACTGTGAAACGGTGGAATCTTCGGATGCACTGAAATATATATAGTTTTCGAACACTAAAGACTCCAAGTTTGTTATATAGGAGATTTGTAGATGGTTACTTATTAGTTGTTACAACATATACTCAGGTAGACTCGCACATGAACCCTGTGTTTAGGGCATATAGCAATGGAGAGGTAGACCGAGGTTCTCGGGCCCCTTTCGTAGGTAAGTATTATTATTATTATCAAGTAGTTTATTAGTATTATTGATGTCAGCTGATTATTTATTTATTTTATAAGTTTTAATGTCAGTTGGTTTATATTTATTTTCATATAAGTCCCCACCCCTGCCTACTCTAACTAATATTGAATGTTATAAAAGCATTTTTCCAATATGAAGGACTTGAGTGTTTTTAAGCAAAAACGACAGGGTGTTATAAGTTTGACGTGTCTCTTGTGTGTGTGTGTCTGTCTGTGGCATCGTAGCTCCCGAACGGATGAACTGTTTTTTTAATATATGTAGCGCGAAGGTATGGAACACTCGTATTTGGGATAGCTTTGTATGGGTTTCATATTAACGCAATGAACCCTATTTCGTTTCCATTGCAACGCGTGGCCCTGACGCGCTCAACCAATCAGAGCGCGTCTGTTCGCACATGCGTGATCCGATGTGCAGCGATCGAAGCGCCAATGACAGCGGCAGGTATGATCAACTTTGAGGAATCAATCGAAGGAGTCGGCCCAGAGGATAAATGCAATGCGCACGCGTTCATGTTATTTCGCTCCGCGATCCGACCGACGCTATTTTAAACATTCTGTGTATCTGACTGTATCATCCTACCTATGTTGTGTTTTGTCTGCTAATTGTGTGTGTGAACGATTAAACTTTATTTCTTTTAACCTAACGTCTGCGTTTGTGACTGTGGAACTCCACTAACCCTCGGACTTAGCGTTAAATTGGCGCTCCAACTAAGTGGCCGAATCACGTGCTCGACGCCGTGGCTCGAGTAGGCTCGAGAACATACGACCTAGTGACCTGGACATTCCTTCCAACAAACGGCGTGCTTCGCGAGTGTCGCGATAATGCCGCCGGTGACAAGAGAGGAAGCGGTCCGGCAGCAACAACAAGAAGCAGGAGAACATGAGGAGGGTGATATCACACCGAAAGGGGACAACGGCAGCGTCAGCGGGGTCAGCAATGCTGACGAACCCATTACTTGCGGCTCACAGCCAACGCAGTCGCCAGCGTTCCAAGCCCCCTCGGAGCAGTTTCTCTCCACGTTGATGGAGACCATCACGCGCGCGCAGGCAGAAGCCAACCGGAACCTGATCAGCGCGCTCTTCACCAGCAACTTCAGCACGTCCAGTCCGAGCGCACCTGCACCATCGACACATGTGCCTGCATCCGCACCACGGACGAGCATCACCAGCGGAGCCCCAGCGCCCGCCGGAACCTCCTGTGGGAACTTCAGCAAATGCACGGTGCGATTCAGCGGGTCCCCACACGACGGCGAAGTGCTGGAAGCGTTTCTAGACTCTGTAGAAATCTTCAAGGAGTGCGCAGCCGTCAGTGATGACCACGCACTCCGAGGACTACCGATGCTGCTAGAAGGAGAGGCGGCGATATGGTGGAGAGGCGTCAAAGCGTCGGTCATATCTTGGCCCGACGCCCTCGCCCGGCTTCGTGCGACATACGGCGTGACCCAACCGGCGCATAAAATCTTCAGACAGATTTTCGCCGCTGAACAACGAGACGATGAACGTGCAGAAGTGTTTCTGTGTTGCATTAGGGCATTGCTAGCGAAGTTACCGTATGTGTTACCGGAGAGTGCTCAGATCGACATGTGTTACGGCTTGTTACATCGTAGAGTTAAAAAGAGAGTGTCCCGCGAGTGTATCATAAGTTTAGATAAGTTATTGTGCGACGCACGGATCGCGGAGGATGCCGTAAGAGAGTCCAAGGAGGTAACGACCAACCCTCAGGTGAGTTCGATTGATTACCCAAAGTTGGCCCCTGCCGTAGGTCGAAAGGGAAATTTACCCGCGAATTCTACCCCAAATACGAGTGAGCCCCGCCCTAGGAGAACCCGCTGTAATTTTTGTAGAATGTTCGGGCACTCCGCAGAGGAATGCCGCAACCGGGAGAAAGCCGATTCTAGTAAACCCATTACGAATAATAATAATAATAATGGTGATTCGCGTAGAGAAATTCGGTGTTACGGTTGTGGGAAAGCGGGCGTGGTCCGATCGAAGTGTGATGTGTGCAACGGGGATAGCAAGAAGACGACCGATTTTAATGTTGCGGTTGTAGATAGCAAGTTGTCGAGATGTAGGTACGATGTCGAGGAAACGTCCGACATCGGAAATAATTCTGAGATCGAAACTTTAGTAGCGCGCGCATGTAGTGCAGTCACGTACAAAAGTGCTTCGCATCCATTAGTAAATATTAATGTTATGGGTCGTAGCGGTGTGGCGATAATTGATACCGGTGCCACACATTGTATTGCCAGTCCTAGTTTATATAAAATAATGTTAGATTCCGGCGTGGAATTCCGCGAGATTGAATGTGGTATACGCCTGGCTGACGGTTCAAGAGTAGAGAGAAAGTTATTAGAGGCTGAAGTACCAGTGACCTTAGAGGGACGCGAGGTATCAGCTGACTTTTTGGTGCTACCCGGCGACGAGACTAGGACGCTCCTAGGCGTCGAGTTCTTGTCACGAGCCGGCATGGTGGTGGACGTTGCCCACAGTAGGTGGACGTTTGCGAACGAACCCGAACGACCACATGATTTTGTCCGTGAGTGTCCGTTGAGTTCGTCCGCTGCGGAATTGATGCGCGCCGAATCTGTAAGTCTCTCGTCGCGTGAAGTTGAAGGATCCAAGCTCTCTTACGAGAAGAGGCGAACACTCGACGAGTTTATTGACCGTAGGTCCGCGCAGCTCACTGATAATGGACCCGCCACGGAGTTCGCTATGTACCATATAAAGGTATGTACAGACATTGCGTCTCCACCTTATAGGATGTCGCAGAATAGGATTGAGGCCTCAAGGAGCCATTTTACACGCGACTCTGGTAAGTTCTCAGGCCATGACATCGTACCGGGAGGTATCCAGGTGGACCCCGATAAAACTGCGGCGATTGAAGGTATGGCTATTCCACAGAATGTCAAACACTTGAAGTGTTTCTTAAAAATTTCTAACTGGTTTCGGCGTTTTATCCCTAACTACGCAGAAACTGCAAGGCCCCTCACGAGCCTCCTGAAGAAAACGAGCTCTTGGAAGTGGGACGCCGAACAACAGAGGGCATTTGAACATATCAAGTCCCTCCTGGTAACAGCCCCTGTCCTGCGTCAAGCAGCTGAGACGAAGCCGTTCGTCCTCTGCACAAATAGCAGTGGGTATGGTCTAGGTGCAGTCCTCATGCAGGGGGAGGGCCCTGATGAAAGCCCGATAGAGTACGCGAGCCGGCTTCTCACTAGCGCTGAACGGAACTACTCGACGACGGAGCGCGAAGCTCTAGCGGTCGTATGGGCAGTAGGTAAGTTCCGCGGCTATATAAAGGGAGCCGAGATTAAAGTTAGGACGGACCATCAGTCCCTACGCTGGCTGATGAAAAAAACGGTCGCCAATGGAAGCCAAAGGTCCCCGAGCGGTCGATTAGCCCGGTGGGCTCTAATGTTGCATGAATTCAACATTGTTATCGAATTTACCCCCGGACGTTCGAACGTAGTGGCAGGCACACTGTCGAGGCCTGTAGGCTCGCAGGACGCTGATGGTGACGTGTGTCCTCCAGTCGTCGACATGCCGAAGAGGAGCAGTAGAGATATCCGCGACAACCAACGAGCTGACCCCGAGGTATGTAAGATCATCGACGACCTGGAAGCCGACGAACCCTCCAGGGGGAGACCGTGGTCAGACCGTGGGTATACAATATCCGACGGGATTTTATACAGGTACAGCTTAGAGACCGACGACGGCGAGGACGCATGGCTAGTGGTACCCGAACATGAGCGTAGCAAGGTTATGGTGGACCTTCACGACGCGCCTACAGCCGGCCACTTGGGCGTGGAACGGATGGTGAGTCGAATCCGCGCACGTCACTATTGGCCTGGCATGCGCACTTTCGTAACAAATTACATCAAGGGCTGCGTCCCGTGCCAACGGTACAAAGCTGATAACAGAAAATCGGCGGGATTGTTACAAACATCCGCCGCATCTAGACGATTCGAAGTGCTTTCTGTGGACCATTTCGGGCCCCTCGTCGAAACACCGAGGATGAACTATGTAGGCCGTGGCCAGTCCGCGAAATTTATTCCACGCCGCGACGGCCCATACAAGATACATCAGATCATTAGCCCCACGACATTTATATTAGAAAGCATGCAGACTGGGAAACGGGTAGGCAAATATCACGTTTCGCACCTCACACCTTTCATTGGTCCAATCCAGCCTCCGGTCAGGGAGAAGAGAAAGCGAGGTAGGCCGCGCCGATTCATAACCGAATGCTAGCCCAACAGCGGGGGCGCTCAGTAGGGCTATCGGGGGAGATTGTAGCGCGAAGGTATGAAACACTCGTATTTGGGATAGCTTTGTATGGGTTTCATATTAAACGCAATGAACCCTATTTCGTTTCCATTGCAACGCGTGGCCCTGACGCGCTCAACCAATCAGAGCGCGTCTGTTCGCACATGCGTGATCCGATGTGCAGCGATCGAAGCGCCAATGACAGCGGCAGGTATGATCAACTTTGAGGAATCAATCGAAGGAGTCGGCCCAGAGGATAAATGCAATGCGCACGCGTTCATGTTATTTCGCTCCGCGATCCGACCGACGCTATTTTAAACATTCTGTGTATCTGACTGTATCATCCTACCTATGTTGTGTTTTGTCTGCTAATTGTGTGTGTGAACGATTAAACTTTATTTCTTTTAACCTAACGTCTGCGTTTGTGACTGTGGAACTCCACTAACCCTCGGACTTAGCGTTAAATATATGTATTTGTCGGGAGTGTTCTTAGCTATGTTTGATCAAAATCGGTTAAGCCGTTTCATTGCGGATGAGGGTATTTAAATTTTTACAATATTAATTACTTATTAGGTGTGATTGTGGTTGAACGTGGTATCTTGTGGTATCTTGTGGTGATTGTAGTTACCTTTTGAGGTAACACTAAGCGCATGAAACCAGACTAAAAGCTGGGCGGTGGTGCGTTTGTGAACATTTATTTATTCCCATTAAATCCTCAAATTCTCTGATTCCAAGTCATAAATCAAATCACCTTTTCCGGCCCTCAGTAAGATATCACCATCTCCCAACACCGGAAACTGCACAGATGAATCCGTTTCTTTGTACAACATTTTTCGTTTGTTTGCCGTTATCTAGGCGTTGCCGGAGTTACTTGGAGCAGACCTTGCCACAGCTTGCTCGTGAAGTTCTCTTACTTTGGTAAATAGCAGCCACACGGAGATGTTAATCAGAAAAACTGAAATTATAAAATATTTTAGGTAAGTGGCCGAGCCGAACCGGGTGAGACGCGAGAGGTGTAGGTTCGATTCCCGCTGCTGCGGGACAATGACATAGTGGCAACACACTAGGTAGTTTAGTAGTAGTAGTTTAGCTTTTTTGTGAAAGAGTTCATCCGGGGAAGTACTACCACCATACCTATTTCTGCCGCAAAGCAGTAGTGTTCGCATTGCTGTGTTCCGGTTTGAAGGGTAAGGGTGCCGGTGAAATTACAGGTACATGAGACTTTTCATCTTTATGTCTCAGGGTGGCGGGCGCATTGCAATGCCACATAGGGCGCGTCCTAGGTGGGCGTTACCTATGAGGTAATGCACTGTTCATAGGCAGAGGTTACCGCTTAACATCAGGTGGGCCATCCGCTTGTTCCGTCATTCAGTTGAATAAAACAAAAAAAAGTAGGTATTTTGGTGAAGAAACAGCATTTTGTCTTGTGTTTTATTGCCAAGAGTTTACATTTTGAAAAAAAATTACAGTTAACAATGTTAAAAAAGCGGGCTTTCAATACGCCCAACATTTATCCATTAATTAATTTTTTGTGCATTACCTACTATTGTTTTCCACATTACACATTTAATGGTCAAAAAACACCAAAATAAATATTTTCACACCTCTAGCGAGAACATCCACCTTAACTGTACGCTATTCAAACAAGACTATATATTGGTTAGTTTTCACAGGTTAGCTGGAAGAGAATGCTATCTAGCATTAAGTCCGCCTAAGTACAATACTTTTTAAGTTGTGCATTAAATAATTTTCTATCTATCTATCTACATATATTCGTGTTTTTTTTTTTGTTTTGTCTTGACAAACTGGCATACGGCCCGCCTGATGGTAAACGGTTACCGTCGCCTATTGACATCTGCAACACCAGAGGCATTGCGAAGAAATTTATAATTTTTCCCGAAGGAATTTATACCAAAATAAATGTTGTAGAATATGTGAGATAAAACGGCGGTTATAAGTAATGTGAATTCTGAAAAAGCCATCCCTCCCATTCCAAATTAATAGTAGATTATACACTAAGGGAATAAAGCAGTGTCTTACGTCGCGGGCGGCATACTGAACCCTGTAGCAGCAGTGTGTCGGCAGTTATATAGAGTTCTGAGAAAAGCGAGGGGTTCAAGCTGCCCAAGACGAAGACAGCTGAAATTTGGCATACTTGTCAAGTTCCGATGACAATACAATATGATGGTGACAGCGAGCTGATCTGATGATGGAGACGGAAGGTGAATAACGGAACTATACTCACGCACATACATAGATATTTTTTCGAAAGAAATAAGGTAACTTGCCTTCATCGCGTGTTTTTGCGAGATCTCAGTTCTGAGCGAACCACTAGTACATATTAAATTAGGTAATGAAAATGCGCGTGCTACGTACCTACTTGACGTTTATTGATAGAGAGCGAGTGAATGAAATGAAGGTACAGATAATATTCAGAACGATAGAATGAACTTTATGTTTCCAACAGCCCGTACATACTACGGCACCACAGAATACGGCACGGCACTTTTTGATAAGGAACGATAAATTGAACGAAAATGAGCACCCTGTGGGCGGTCACAGACTCAGCTCTTATAAAATCGTGACTCACTCAAAAGTATTATGCAAAATGGCAAGTTTTTCATATTTTTCCCTCAAAATACTGAGAATACAGACACAAGTTACACGTAGATTGAAAATTTATCAATTAATATTGTTGGAAAATGGTGTCGGTACTTAATTAGCTGTAAAAATAATTAGCTAGATATTTAATGTTGCTGTAGGTACCGTCAGCAACAAAAGTACCTACCTAGCAAATAGCAAATAATTCCAGTCCATCCCAAGGCTGTCTGGCAGAGATCGCTTATAGCGATAAGACCGCCCATTGTACTTCCGTGTTTAGTTTAATATTAATTTGTAAATAGCTTATTTTCTGTGTTGTGCAATAAAATGTTTTCTATCTTCTATCTATCTAGCAAATCAAATAACAAGAAAATTAATTAAATAAATAAATCAATAAATAATCTTGGAATTCACAACACTGGGCATTTTTTGGAGATCGAAGTTACCCGCGTCCGTAGGAAAATACCGTCCCTACACGTGATCTCTGGGTGGTGCCAAACGGGTAACAACATTTCTGGTGGTAGGCTTCGGCCGTGGCTTGTCACCACCCACTGGACAAAGCCAGTCCGTGAAGCGACATTGTCGTGTTTCGGACTGATGTCCAGTGTAGCCATCGTGGAAGTGACGGGTTTGAGCAGTTCGTGCACTGGATTCAGCATATGCGTTTTAGAGACCGCAGCGGTGCAAGTGTGCCGGGTGGCTAGGCTTCGAGGGTAGCGGGATCCGAAGCACGGTTCTCCGTTGGCCGACCGCAGGTTGTAGGGGGCCCAACTAGTGAGCTAGCCACTCACGAAAGGCTGCCCCACCGCCTCGCGAAAAATCCCAGAATGCTCCATCGTACTGGTTGGCGACCGGATGAGAGGACCCCATGGCCATTCCTGGGGGCGTTCGGGCGTCCCCGCAGTCTCCCCAGTCTAGTCTGGCGCGGGAGCCTGCTGTTTGTCTCTAGGTTTTCGCTGACCAGTGCCTCGCTCAACAGCTGTTTTTCCCACTAACCTAAACACTCCAAACCAATCATTATCACACATCAGAGAGCTATGTACTCAAGCAGAAGTGCTTGCTCTTCAGGAAACATGGTTGTACTCATATGACTTGACATACCTAGAGTCCATCAGTGAGGAGTTTGCGTGGACGGGCACATCAGCTATGGACACTGCAGCGGGCATAATACGAGGTAGACCATATGGAGGAACGGCCCTTCTTTGGAAGAAAAGTGTTTTCCCCTCAGTGTCAGTGTTGGACTGCAATAACCCACGAATATGTGGCATTAAGCTGTCAATGAGTGATACAGGTGCAGAGTTTCTGGTTTTCAGTGTGTACATGCCCACGGATTGTTCTAACAACTTGGCGGAGTTTACACAATGTGTGAGTGCAATTAACGCTATAATTGACAGTATTGGTGTGGAAACTGTGTTTATTTTGGGTGATTTTAATGCTCACCCCCACCAACCATTTTGCAAAGAGTTGCTGGGTTATTGTTCAGAGCGGGAGTGGTTGTGTGCAGATTTTGAAAAGTTAGGTATTGACTCTAATTGTTACACTTTTATATGTGAAGTTTATGGTTCTCTGAGGTGGCTTGATCACTGCATTGTTACTAAGTCAGCTTGGGCTACGGTTGTTGATGTTTCCATCAAGCAGGATGTTTTCTGGTCGGATCATTTTCCTTTAATTGTTAGTTGTAACTTGGGTGTTATTAACCCTAAGAGATTTAATCAAAATAGTGAGAGTAACTCCATTGTTTGGGGAAAAAGGGAGCCTGACCAAATTAAATCTTTTAACTTAATGTGTAATGAGATGTTGCGAGATATTGATTTCCCTCATGAATTGAGTAGTTGTTGTGATAGGTACTGTCATAGTGTAGATCATAGAATAGTTATAGATCAATTATACCATAAAATTGTAAGCTCAATTAGCACAGCATCAACGTTAACAAGGGGTCATAGTGCCAAAGGGAAATATAAGCGACAAGTTATGGGATGGAACAAGCATGTTGCTGGTGTGCATGGGGAGTCCAGGCTTAGGTTCCAGACTTGGGTTTTGCATGGTAGGCCTTCTGAAGGTGTGGTTTTTGAGGAGATGCGCAATAGCAGGAGTAAATTCAAGTCTAAGTTAAAATGGTGCCAACAACATCAAGACCAAATTAAACTGGATATATTAGCCTCTCATCACTCTAAAAAAGATTTCCGTAGTTTCTGGAAAAATACTAATAAACTGAATAGCAGGCCTGGGCTGCCCGTGTGCATTGACAGTGTGACTGAACCGAAAGGCATAGCGAACCTGTTTAAGGAACATTTCTCTATGAAGCCACCATCTGGCAAGGTGGTCGGTGCTGAGACTATAATGGAGGGGGATTATGAAACCAGATTCTCTGCAAAACAGATAGCCAAAGTCATACAAAGTATGAAGAGAGGAAAATCCCCAGGCCATGATGGTCTCAGCATCGAACATCTGCAGCATGCCGGGCCTCACCTGGCAAGAGTACTGGCAATGCTCTTTTGCTTCTGTGTAAGCCACTCCTATGTACCATGTGAAATGTCAAAGACCATTGTTGTGCCTATTATAAAAGATAAGACGGGTGATATCACATCTAAAGCTAATTATAGACCCATTTCTCTTGCAACCATCATGGCTAAGGTGTATGACAGTCTCCTCAATGCAGAGTTAGATAAATACATACGACTCCATGATGCCCAGTTTGGTTTTCGACCAGGGTTATCAACGGAAAGTGCCATTATATGCTTAAAGGAGGCTGTCAGATACTACACAAACAGAAGCACTCCTGTATTTGCTTGTTTTTTAGACTTGTCAAAGGCATTTGATTTGGTAAATTATGAGCTACTTTGGGAAAAGCTACATGAGGCAAATGTGCCCAAAGATGTGATATCTATACTTAGACATTGGTATGCTAGTCAGGTGAACTATGTGAAATGGGGTAACACCTTATCTGATGAATATTGTTTAGAGTGCGGTGTGAGGCAGGGGGGGCTGAGTTCGCCCAAGCTGTTCAATATTTATGTAAATGCCCTGATTGAGAGGCTCAGCAGCATGCATGTCGGTTGCCACATCAGTGATGTCAGTTTTAATAACATAAGCTACGCTGATGACATGGTGCTGCTGAGCCCTTCAGTTGGTGGCCTCAGAAAACTAGTAAGTGTTTGTGAGCAGTATGCTACTAGTCATGGTCTAAGATACAATGTAACGAAAAGCGAATTTATGGTTTTTAAGTCAGGTACCAAGTGTCCGTCGTCTGTTCCACCTGTGTTGCTGAACGGTTCTCCACTGAAGAGAGTTTCTGCATTCAAGTACCTCGGACACTGGGTAACTGAGAACTTGAGTGATGATGAGGACATTGAGAGAGAACGTAGAGGTCTCGCGACCAGAGCGAATATGATAGCTCATAGGTTTAGGAAGTGTACAGTTCCGGTTAAAATTACACTGTTCCGTGCATTTTGTACCTCCTTATACACTTGTAGCCTCTGGACCAGATATAGGAAAACATCTGTGAGCGCTCTACGGGTTCAATTCAACAACGCGTTCAGGGCGCTGTTGTGGCTGCCGCGCTGGTGCAGTGCGTCGGGCATGTTCGCTGACGCACACGTAGACAGCTTTCCGGCGATCCTGCGCGTGCGCGCTGCCGCCGCGCTGCGCAGAGTGCGCGTCAGCCACAACAGCCTCCTGGCTGTGGTAGCCGATAGGCCAGATTCCCACCTCACTCAGCACTGGACTAAGATGCATTCAGTTATGGCCAATTACACATATAACTGAGTGCATTTTTTCCCAGTTGTTAGAATAAATATATAACTGTGTTACTGTAGGAATTAATAATATTTTTTCATAAGTGCTGTATTTTTGTGTACTAACCAAATTATGGATCTGTGTGTCTGAAATAAAGTCTTTTTTTTTTTTTTTATTTATTAAAAAGTTAAAAAATAATAAAGAAAGAAAGAAAGAAAGAAAGGTATTTATTTTGACCAAAACTGCACACAGAAACAATAAAAAAACACATAATATGTAAGTACAGAGCTGAGCTGAGCGTAATAAGTCGTTTCTACAGCGGAAGCACTTCCTCTCGCTTCAAGTGCACCTCTCTAACATTCGAGGACTGCACTCCAATCTCGATCCGGTCCACCACCACCTAGAGACCCGCCAAGCCACACTTTGTTTTGTATTTGTCATGTAGACCTAAGTTTATTTAATGTTTTTCTTTGTATATGTACCTATAGCACGCTCGTATACGCGCATTAAATTTAGTAAATCATAAGTAATTCTCTTGTTAAGTGAATTTTCGCTGTTCTGGGTATTTTCTATGTATAATAAAAAATATCTATCTATGTAATATATTGTATTAAGTATATTAGTTATCTAGTACCCATAACACAAGCTCTGCTTAGCTTGGGGCTAGATAATGTTGTGTGAACTGTCCAGCATTATTTATTTATTTATTATTTTATTTTAAATTCTTTGTGAGAATAAATTCTTAAACCAGAATGTTACTAGAAACATTAATAGTACCATAAATTGTACAAATGAAGTGACACCTAGGTTTTAGTTACCATCTCCTTACCATCGCTGTTGTCGCTTACAGTACCATTTATGGTCATTTATAATGGTACTAGCGAAATTGAGGGCAAAAAGTAGTCATATCTGTCACTTCATTAGTACCATAAATGGTAATTGATAAAAAACGTCAAGTACCATCAATGGTAATTGATAGCTACTTCTATCATTGCTGGTATATTTATGGTACTATCCAATAATGGTACTAATCACTGACACTGGAGAGCCTCAAGATGAAAGTCTGTTATCGGTGCATGTTGCCAGTGATGACTTACGGTACTGAGACGTGATCACCAACTATTAGCATCATACACAAGCTCAAAATCGCGCAGCGGTCTAAGGAGTACCTTTACCTGAATCCGAAACGAAGAGATCCGTAGAAACATCGGGACCACTGACAGGCTCTCAAAATTAGCAAGTTGAAGTGGCAATGGCGAGGTCATATAGCTCGCAGAACCAAAAACCGTTGAGGAATAATTGCTAACCAGACGAGTAGAAAGCCCCCTCGATGGGCCGACGACATGTTAAAAGTCGCCGGAAGTCGTTGAATGGAGGCGGCTCAGGACGTTCGTTGTGGCATTCTATAGGGGTGGCCTATGGCCAGCAGTGGACTTATACCTACAGGCAAATATTTGTACCAGCAACTATTTACAGAATGCATAGTACGAGTAGGTAGGTACTACCTAATCTACGCGCGGACGAAGTCGCGAGCGGGTCAGCTAGTTAAATATAAACAAATAGAATGCCATGTCCACATTGCATTGACTCCACAGCCGTTACAAGCAGTTTATAAAACCACTGCATTTTCAACCTTATTCCTTGCACGGTACGATCCATCATAGGGTTGTCAAAAACAAATTTAGCAAATTATCTTTTTATTTTTATCTCGCTATTTTGAGCTCTCTTTCTTAAAGATAAAGTATGATGGTTTCTGCGTGATGGTATGTTGACTTTGTGAGCGTACAAAGTCCATATCGTTTAGCACCTGTGATTGGCCCCATTTCCTAGATGCGCGCGCATTAGGGATGACCCTAGTGGGGTTTGTCACTTGGATCGTGTACATTGCGGTTTTTATATAACTAAACTACAGTAGGTGCAAATAAAACTCGTGATAATTGCATCATACATCCTTTACAACAACAAGGTTTCATCAAGGTGGAACGAAGGAAGAGGAAGTCCACTTCCCGTAATCTGTGCGGAACTGCCGTGTCGGCTGAGCTGAACCAGCCTTGCTTGCTGCGTGCGGAGGTACCCACAACTCCACCGTACGTGTCCCGGGTTCACTACGCCGTGAAGCCCGAAGCGGTGGTGGCGTACCTCTAGCAGAAGACAGGGCTAACCATGAGGGTCGAGCAGTTGGAATCTCGCCATTATGTAAATTTTATTTCCTTTATGGTGAGGGTGCCGACTGACCGTCTATCGACGTTCATGAATGGAGAGTTCTGGCCGAGAGGTGTCAAGTTCAGGAGGTTCTTCGGACGCCTGACACGAGACACCGCGTAGTTGCGTCATACGTCGCCGTATAAACGTGTGCATAAAAGTAGAATAAAGTGTTTTTATATTTATGTTAGTTTTTAAGGTATTTATTTTGCTATGGGCTTATTGTTTAGGTTTTTTACAGTTAACCAGTTAGTTATAAGCCAGAAATAAATAATTATTTTATTTTATTTATTAATATATTGAATTGAATTGAAATGAGCAATGTTTGTATATACAGTGTTTTTTTTAACTTGGACAGTATGGGCATATCCGAATCCTTAAGAGATACGGGAAAACTGTCTTTGGAACCATTTACTCATTTTGTATGAAAACAATTTTAGCGAAGTTTTTTTTTGGTCAAGCGTGATTTCTCCATAAAAATGGGTTGTCTTGTTCAAGTTTTTTTAATGCGTATCGACTCAGTATCCTAAAAGGATTGTTTCATTGTATTGGAGAAAAAACGACATCTGTAAGTTACGTCATTTAAATTAAAAAAATAACTAAGTTATTTGTTGAATATATTTTTTAGTGCAAACTTATAAATTTAGTGATCGTAACCGTGTGCTGATCACAATGAGTCTAAATACGGCCAGTCTACTATTATCCATCGAGGAGTTCCGTTGTCCACCTTCCGTCTCCATCATCAGATCAGCTCGCTATCACCATATATTGTCATCGGAACTTGACAGGTATGCCAAATTTCAGTTCAGTCGGATGTCAAGAAGTGGTTCTAATTCAGTTGCAAGATTTGACCTAAACAAACAATCCTACTAATATTATAAACGTGATTGTTTGTAAGTTTGGATGGATGTATGTTTGTTACTCTTTCACGTAAAAACTACTGGATGGATTTGGATGAAATTTGGAATGAAGATAACTGGACTCCCGGAATAACACATAGGCACATTTTTATTCCGGTATTCACACGGGATCGAGACTTACGCGGGTGAAACCGCGGGGCACTGCTTTTATATAATATAACATAGCAAATTATATTAAATCTTGTAAAAATAAACACTTCTGACTATCAATTAAGTACTGTGTAGTGAAATGTGTGGGTACTTCATTGCACTAGGTAACCACAGATAAAATAATACTATACTAGTAACTAAACTAACCCAAAAGAAATCTTCATACAAAAAAAACGACTTACTCAGTTTTTTTTAATACTATTGACTCGCCCCGGTTTCGCACGGGTAGCCCCCGGTGAAATACAGCCCCCTCCAAACCCCCCCTGCTTCTCCTGGTTCTAAGCTACCTCCCCACCAATTTTCAGCCAAATCGGTTCAGCCATTCTTGAGTTATAAGTGGTGTAACCAACACGACTTTGTTTTATAATTATATAGATCTCTTAAAATATAGATAATTTTACAAAACCCCTGCAGTGAACCCTCGGCTTTGTTGTATTGATTTTATTTATATTATTTTTTACCCAATAAATTGTTTATTAAAATGCACCATTTTATTAAACAATCGAATGTACAAGATTTAGTCAGTTAAAAATCAAATGCAAGATTGGTATTACCGCGTTATATATTCTCCCATTAAGCCGGCGCGGTCGGGTAACGCGCAATGTACACCGCTCAAGGGAAAGTTTCCGCTAATAAAAACCAACCCTTTTCGTTATAACGAGATTCCTACCAGTCTCACGCGGACCGTTGCTTTGAATTTTCTTGTGGAAATGTGGACTTTGGATAGTGTGGAAAGTGACCTTATTTAAGATGTAAAAAGCTATATTTAGTGACTTTTTATAATTAAGTGTTAAAGTACCATTTTTTTTTATTTAGACAAAATAAAATTTAGTTTGGTTATGCTTTTTCATACTAACGTATTTTACCAAGTATGGGCGAACTGAGTATAATTTTACACTGAAATGACTGTTGTTGGCTTTTATATTGTTTTTTCGCGGCTAATCATATCTGGTTAAAGAAAACACAGTTTTAATAACGAAATTGTAAGTCATTTCGATGTTATGTTCGCTATTAATTCAGTGTTTTCTTCAACTAAACATGGTTTGCCGCAAATAATGACCAATATAAAAGCCAACAACAGTCATTTCAGTGTAAAATTATACTCTGTTCACCCATATTTAGTAATATACGTTAGTATGAAAAAGCAACCATCTTAACTGAACTCCTCGTTTTAAGAGGCGGATAGGAAGTTAAATGCATTCCATAAATTTATCTTAATTTAGCCGGATTGTGAAACTAAGTGTTCACAATCCGTGAACACAGCACGGTGTTCAGTGTTCAGTGTTCTAAGTGTTCCAGAGTCATGCTTAGAGTCCTTTAGTTCCTACCATATGGTGTACAAAACATTATATTAAAAATAGAAGTTAAAATCATTGAGAATTTAAAACATATAAAGGGAAAAACATAATATATAATTGTCAGTTAAAATTAAATTATATGTCATGCAAATATATCTTTCACAAGTAATTAATTTTGTATAAATTAAAAAAACCCAAACGCAATAACCTACCATTATGGTTATACCAAAATGGTATAACCATATTGTACTTGATTTTTCAGACTAAATCAAGTACAACATTCAAATTATAAATATGCATGCATCATTATAATACCGAGGGATCACTGTACCAGAAACACGTCAGGACAATATTTTCTCAATAGAAAAAGGCCCAAAGTTTGAGTTTTGGTTAGATTCGATTGTTTAAAATAGTGCATATTATTGGGTAAAAAATTAGATAAATAAAATCAATACAATAAAGCCGAGGGTTTCCAGAAGGAGTTTTGTAAAATTATCAATATTTTACGAGATATTCAATAAAACCTGCTCTTTCGTGCGGCGCGAGACGTTTTTTTATTACAAGCTTTTAATTAACTTGCAATGTATGTCCGGGTGAAATCTTGCAACTGAATTTTAAAGCAGTTATCCTCAACTGATTGAGCTGAAATTTAGCATACCTGTCAAGTTCCGATGACAATGCAATATTATGGTGACAGCGAGCTGATCTGATGATGGAGACGGAAGGTGGACAACGGAACTCCTCGATGTATAATAGTAGACTGGCCGTGTTTAGGCTCATTTTGTTCAGCACACGGTTACGATCACTATTGTAAAAGCTTGTAAAGAAAAATTTCTTTTTCACAAAATACTTATTTTGTATGAAGATTTCTGCCTGGCTTTGGCGCCGCCTTAAGTGTTTCATCGCTCTTATACAGCGCTTTTGAACTAATAGATATGATAGCTTTTAATTCCACGACACCAAAGCCATAAACAAACCTAGGTATAAATCCATTTCACTTCACCCTCCATACAAATCAACCTCAGGCTATGACGTCAGAGGCAATCTGGTAAAGGCTGAGCAATCAGGGCTCGGCCGATTCATTCGTAGGTACCATGAGTTGTGGACAATGAGTCGTGCAAACATCAGGCGCGCGATTTGAGACCTTGTTCTAAGGCCAATAAGACTGTGTTTACGCACAGGTTAATTAAATAAATAAATAAACAGTTCACACAACATTATCTAGCCCCAAGCTAAGCAGAGCTTGTGTTATGGGTACTAGATAACTGATATACTTAATACATACATTACATAGATAGATATTTTTTATTATACTTAGAAAAACCCAGAACACCCTGAACAAATATCTGCAGAACGCATAAATATTTGTTCCGAGGCGGGAATTGAACCAGCAACCTCCTGCGTCGCGGGCAAACCAGCCGAACCACAGAGGTCATCAAACCTGGCTACCGTGTTGTCGATTACCTAGTAGTAGAGCTAGACTAGTAGTAATAGAGCTTTTGTAAAAGAGTTCGTCCGGGGAAGTACTACCACCATACCTATTTCTGCCACAAAGCAGCAATGCTTGCATTGCTGTGTTCCGGGTTGAAGGGTATGGGTGCCGGTGAAATTACAGGCACATGAGACTTTTCATCTTTATGTCTCACGGTGGTGGGCGCAGTGTAATGCCACATAGAGCGCGTCCTAGGTGGACGTGACCTATGAGGTAATGCACTGTTCATAGGCAGAGGGTACCGCTTAACATCAGGTGGGCCACCTGCTTGATCCGACAATTCAAGTAGTATAAAAAAAAACATTATAGAGTAGTGCATAGGTATGTACAAACCTACAGCTCGTTCACTTTAAGATGGCACCTGTAAATACTCCATGGCATCGTTCACCGTAAGATGGCACCTGTACATACTCCATGGCAGGTGCATACTTACGTATGTTTGATATCCAAAAAAAAAATAGAAAACGTAGAAAAAAAAAGAAGCAATCTATATATAGAAAACAAAGTCGTGTTACTTACACCACTTATAACTCAAGAACGGGTGAACCAATTTGGCTGAAAATTGGTGGAGAGGTAGCTTAGAACCGTGAAAATCACATTTAGGGGGGAGCTGTTTTTCACCGGGGCCTACCCGTGCGAAGCCGGGGCGAGTCGCTAGTTGTTTAATAAAAAATAATTAAAAAAAACTTTAGTTAAAAATAGCAAAGTTATATAGAAAGCGTAGACAGTATCCAGCTTCGACCAAAGTATTTTATTTACGTCGATGGTATCCAGACCAAAAGTTTAATTTTTACACTCACTTGATCTAGGTAGACGGATAGAAAACTCTTTACTGTACAACATTTAGGCGATGAGCTCACCACTCGTCACGTCTATATTCCACGATGGTGCACCCACTGTGAAAGAGGCCCATTGAGGCTCTGCCTACACCTTAGGGGGAAAAGGAGTGTGTCTATGTATGTATGTACCTACAACACATAATGTAAAGAAGGCGCTTACTGGTACTGTGTGGTGAAAAATGTGAGAACTCTGGCCAACTTGGGCAATGTTTTAACTACCAACAACTCGCTTAGTCACCGTGAAGAGTAGAAAAAAGGACTAAGACTCGGTAGTGCAAAAAGTGTGGACCCTGGACAACATGGGCAATGTTTTAACAACCAACAACTCGCTTAGTCACCGTGAAGAGTAGAAATAAGGACTAAGACTCGGTAGTACAAAAAGTGTGGACCCTGGACAACATGGGCAATGTTTTGGCCACCGTCAATGCCGAAAACTCGCTTAGTTTCTGTGAAGTGTAGTAATAAGGAATTAGACTCGGTAGTGCAAAAAGTGAGAATCCTGGCCAACATGGGCAATGTTTTAACTAACAAAAACTCGCTTAGTTACGTAAAGTGTGGCTACCGTCAATGCCAAAAACTCGCTTAGTTTCCGTGAAGTGTAGAAAATAAGGACTAAGTTTCTCCGTAGTGCATTTAAAGTGTGGACAATGGCCAACGTGGGCAAAGTTTTGGCCACCGTGAAAGCCGTGATCACCCGGCTGGTGTTCGCCAGTCACGGGATCATCGCCATCTGGCAGGTAATTGATAATAAGGGGTTCGAGTCTCATCTCTCATCTCATTTGACGACCTCTGTGGCGCAGCGGGCGAACGTTCGCCTGTGACGCAGGAGGTTGCGGGTTCGATTCCTGCCTTGGAACAAATACTTGTGCGATCTGCAGATATTTGTTCAGGATGTTCTGGGTATTTTCCATATGTAATTTTTTTTTATACTACTGAATGACGGAGCAAGCAGATGGCCCACCTGGTGTTAGCGGTAACCTCTGCCTATGAACAGTGCAATACCTCATAGGTCACGTCCTCCTAGGACGCACCCTATGTTGCATTGCCCTGCGCCCGCCACCCTGAGACATAACGATGGAAAGTCTCATGTGCCTGTAATTTCACCGGAACCCATACCCTTCAAACCGGAACACAGCAATGCGAGCACTACTGCTTTGCGGCAAAAATGGTGGTAGTACTTCCCCGGACGAACTCTTTCACAAAAAAGCTCTACTACTAACAAATTAAGTATATCAGTTGTCTAGTACCCATAACACAAGCTCTGCTTAGCTTGGGGCTAGATAATGTTGTGTGAACTGACCAGCATTATTTATTTATTTATTTTTATTTATTTATCTTCTTTCTTAGTCATCAGCTGTATTTTTAGGGTTCCGTACCCAAAGGGTAAAACGGGACCCTATTACCAAGGCTCGGCTGTCCATCTGTCTGTCTGTCTGTCTGTCTGTCAGTCTGTCTGTCTTTCCGTCTGTCACCAGGCTGTATCTCATGAACCGTGATAGTTAGACAGTTGAAATTTTCACAGATTTTTTAGATTTTCATTCCATCACGTAGGGTCTACTTTTATGTTTAAGTTTAAAACCCTATGGGTATTTTGTGTGTTTTATATTTCTATTTTTTGTTTACAATCTATTATTTTTTATTTGTATTAAGTGTGTGTGTGTGTGCTTAAAAATAAATCTTTCTTTCGTTCTTAGATGATGTATTTCTGTTGCCGCTATAACAACAAATACTAAGAATTATAATAAAATAAATATTTAAGGGGGCTCCCATACAACAAATGTGATTTTTCCAAATGAAGGTTAAGCAATGCTCTGCGAGTTCAGTTTTTGGATTGGTGACCACTTTTTGCGTGCAATTTTTATTTGTATTTTTTTACAAACCTGTTGTTTTATGCCGTTTTTATAGATAATGGTACGGGACCCTTCGTGCGCAAATCCGACTCGTACTTGGCCGGTTTTATTTATTTTATGTGTTTTTATAGACTTTACCAGCAGATGGCCCACCTGATGTTAAGCGGTAACCTCTGCCTTTTAGCAATGCATTACCTCATAGGTCACGCCGCCTAGAACGTAACCTACGTGGAATTGCACTGTGCCCGCCACCCTGAGATATAAAGATGAAAAGTCTAATTTTCCTGTAATTTCACCGACACCTTCAAACCGGATCATAGCAATGCGAGCTCTATTGTTTTACAGCAATAATAGGTATTTGGTCCCAGGGCTTTCCAGCACGAGCTCTTTCACAATAAGTTTTTTGTGAAAAAAATATTTTACAATACAAGCTTTTTTTATAAAATTAGTGATCGTAACCGTGTGCAGCCGTGGTATTCGGGCCGCGTGAAGCCTCACGTGAATATTCACGATTTGCGCAGTAAGAAATCTGGGGGGTTAGTACGAGAATTTGTCAGTATTCGAAACTATATGAAGTTTCGTTTCCTTCCATACATTTACTAGCAGCGCCCCTAGCGAAAACGAGGAGTAAACTAAGGACGCTGTCAGAAAATGTATTGAAGTAAACGAAACTTCATATAGTTTCGAATACTGACAAATTCTCGTACTAAGGGTACTGCACTCGGTAAAGTTCGGCGTTTAACGCGTATCGCGTAATGCGTGAATTAGATGACACAAAATTATGAAGTGAATTGGCTCAACTCACGGTACCCCGAATACCATAGCTGATCAAAATGAGCCTAAACACGGCCAGTCTACTATTATACATCGAGGAGTTCCGTTGTCCACCTTCCGTCTCCATCATCAGATCAGCTCGTTGTCACCATCATATTGTATTGTCATCAGTACTTGACAGGTACGCCAAATTTCAGTTCAATCGGTTGAGAACAGCTGCTTTAAAATTCAGTTGCAAGATTCCACCTGGACAAATATAAATACATTGCAAGTTAAATAAAAGCTTGTGCAAAAAGCTCTCCAAATAAAACACGCCGGCATTTTCTAGAATTTGCCTGTTAGCTTACGATATTTTGGTTCACCGTTTGAGAGCACGTACTTTTTAGTCATTATTATTAGCCTTTTAGTCGTCCACTGGACGATGCCTCCCCTATAGAATGCAGTGGGGGGGATTTGCCTATATTTGACGATACTTTGGTTCACCGTTTGAGAGCACGTACTTTTAAGTCATTATTATTAGCCTTTTAGTCGTCCACTGGACGATGCCTCCCCTATAGAATGCAGTGGGGGGGATTTGCCTATATTTGACGATACTTTGGTTCACCGTTTGAGAGCACGTACTTTTTAGTCATTATTATTAGCCTTTTAGTCGTCCACTAGAGGAGGCCTCCCCCATAGAATGCAGTGGGGTATTTGCCATAATCACTCCGCTAGGATTGATAATCGCAGTATTCGGGTTGAGTACCCATCCCCTTAGAAAAGCAAGAAAGAAAAATAATTTATTGGTGTCAACAAACGCAGATACAAAATGACACACACACACACATTTAGACATTTATTTAATAAAATCGACAGGTAGCTCACAGTTAAACACCAAACCATCACCAAGTTTGTTTTAAACTTCTATTTTGAACTATTTTCCAAGGATTTTATCTTCTATTTTTAACTTTGATTTGTACACCTTATGGTAGGGACTAGAGGACTTTAAGCATGTCATTTGTACACCTTATGGTAAGGACTAGAGGATTTTAAGCATGTCATTTGTACACCTTATGGTAGGGACTAGAGGACTTTAAGCATGTCATTTGTACACCTTATGGTAAGGACTAGAGGACTTTAAGCATGTCATTTGTACACCTTATGGTAGGGACTAGAGGACTTTAAGCATGTAATTTGTACACCTTATGGTAGGGACTAGAGGACTTTAAGCATGTCATTTGTACGCCTTATGGTAGGGACTAGAGGACTTTAAGCATGTCATTTGTACACCTTATGGTAGGGACTAGAGGACTTTAAGCATGTCATTTGTACACCTTATGGTAGGGACTAGAGGACTTTAAGCATGTCATTTGTACACCTTATGGTAGGGACTAGAGGACTTTAAGCATGTCATTTGTACACCTTATGGTAGGGACTAGAGGACTTTAAGAATTTCATTTGTACACCTTATGGTAGGGACTAAAGGACTTTAAGCATGTCATTTGTACACCTTATGGTAGGGACTAGAGGACTTTAAGCATGTCATTTGTACACCTTATGGTAGGGACTAGAGGACTTTAAGCATGTCATTTGTACACCTTATGGTAGGGACTAGAGGACTTTAAGCATGTCATTTGTACACCTTACGGTAGGGACTAGAGGACTTTAAGCATGTCATTTGAACACTATTTTATACCAACTTTTTTATATTTTCGGGGTCGAGACTCTGGGTCCGTGGGGTTCCGGGGCCCTTCGCGTTTTCAAAATTCTTTCAGGGCATCTGGTCGAAGCGACGCGTGACCCGAGAGCTGGCTCTTATCTGGCTCAACGCATTAGTATTGCCATTCAGCGTGGCAATGCAGCCAGGATCTTAGGGACGCTTCCGTCTGGTAGTGACTTGAATCAGTTGAGCTACCTTTAGATAGCTTGCAGCGGTCTTCAGGTAGCACAACTATTTCATATGTATTTTGTACATACCTTGTATTATTCTTTCTGTAAATAAATGTACGGTATTATTTTATACCTAGTTTCACAATCAATAAACATTAAATTTAAAAAAAAACGCTAACTATCTATAATTACGTATAGCACAATAACACAATAAAATCTAATAACTAATAATAATAACGTTTACACATAGATAGATACTTATAGATAGGGTCTGAATTTAAATACTCTATCAAACATATTCTTTTATTGTGTATTTTAGGCTAGTTACATATCGTGATTCCCGACAAACACAAGCGCTCTTTAAGGTGGCGAGCTTTTTACTATATTACCATGCAAAAAACCTTGTCGAAGGTACTCTGACTGGCGAGTTTGTAAACATTTGTAGGTGCTCGCTATACTTACTAATTAAAAGTTAAATATGGCCTTAAATACACATAAACAGAGCCAAGGCTATCATTAAATATGACAACATGTTGGAACTCCTGCAAAAAATCACACACACATACACAAAGACACACACTCACACAAACACACACACACACACACACGCAAAGACACACAAACACACACACACAGACAGAAAGATTAACAATGAATGATAAAACTAATTTGTGCCTCTCAGCACCACTCACGCATCACTGACACAAAATGGCGTCCAACTCAGCATTTGTAGGCTTTCAGTAGGCTTTTACGACATCAGCAGGAGGAGACGGCGGAGTATATTCTCAAGCCGGATACACCATATTAAGCTTAGTAGTAGCCGCACATACATTTAAATCCATTGGTGCACATCCTTAGGATCGGAAGTCAGAAACCCCAACGTGTTGCAGTTGTTGTTTTCTATCCCAAACAGTCCCACGGCTGGGCAAAACCTTTTTCAGCCCGTGATCTGTCGTCGAGCTATGTTGTCGCTGAAATACCGACGCCTTACCAACCATCGGCTGGACGAAACGTAGCACCGTCGTAGACCATTCGTAGCAGCTCGAGTTCCGTGCTCAGTCGCAGCGTAGCACCATCGTAGATCATTCGTAGCACTGTTGTAGACCATTCGTAGCAGCTCGAGTTCCGTGCTCAGTCGCAGCGTAGCACCATCGTAGTTCATTCGTAGCACTGTAGTAGACCATTCGTAGCAGCTCGAGTATCATGCTCAGTAGCAGCGTAGCACCGTCGTAGCTCATTCGTAGCACTGTTGTAGACCATTCGTAGCAGCGCGAGTTGCATGCTTAGTCGCAGCGTAGCACCACCGTAGATCATTCGTAGCACTGGTGTAGACCATTCATAGCAGCTCGTGTTCCATGCTCAGTGGCAGCGCAGCACCTTCGTAGATCATTCGTAGCACTGTTGTAGACCATTAGTAGCAGCTCGAGTTGTATGCTTAGCTACCGCCCTATTTCGGTCACCTCCCTACTTTGTAAATGTATGTAGCGTGTACTGAATAGGAAGCTCCTTGCATACCTCGAAGGTAACGACCTCCTCAGTGATCGCCAATACAGATTTCACCGAAACCGGTCTACTGGGGACCTTCTTGTGTATACCACGCACATTTAGAGCGAGGCCATCGAGAAATATGGCTGTTTCATTAGAAGTCTCGAAGGCCTTTGACAGGGTTTGGCACGCTAGCCTTATTGGCAAGCTTCCTGCCTACGGACTGCCAGTTCAATTCTGCTCCTGGCTCGCAGACTTTCTGAGGGAAAGATCCTTTCGAGTAGTTATTGACAGCTGCTCGTCGGATCAATTGGCTATTAACGCCGGGGTACCTCAGGGGTCAGTGCTATCTGCCACACTGTTTCTGCTGCACATTAACGATCTGCTAATGCCTGGTATCATTGGGTATGCAAACGACAGCACAGTTGTGGAGAGATATGTTTCCACTGCGCGAGCTAGGCAGAATTAAATTCAGGAGTTAAGAGATGAGATGCTGCAGCGTCTGAATTTAACTCTCAAGGCTGTATCCGACTGGGGTGATGCCAATCTAGTCAAGTTCAATGCTTCTAAAACGCAGGCTTGTCTCTTCTCGGTGAAAAAATGTCCGTTTCTCCAACTTCCTGTATTCCGTGATGTACCTGTAGCTATAGGAGATCACCTCAAGCTCTTAGGTGTTTCGCTCACGCCTACTCTCAACTTTGGCTCTTACATCGAGTCTAAGGCAAAAACAGCTGCCATGAAGCTAGGCATCCTGAATAAGGTAAAGCGTTACTTCACACCAGGACAGCTTCTCAGTTTATATAAAGCACAAGTCCGGGCTGGTATGGAGTACTGCTGCCATGTTTGGGATGGTTCGGCCAAGTACCAGCTTGCTGCCTTGGACTCGATCGATCGTAGAGCTCTCAGGCCTATAGGTGAGCAACATATGGCGGAGACTAAGATCCAGAGTCTCGAGCACCGCCGTAAGGTTGCATGCCTTTCGATCTTCTTTAGGTTACATTTCGGGTAATGCTCCCAGGAACTGCACGATCTGATCCCACCATCTCCTTTTCATCATAGGACGAGCAGACGAACGGCTCAGTACCATCCTTACCTCATTAGTATACCTTATATTCGCACAAAACGTTTCAGTTCTACCTTTATACTGCGAACTGCTAAGGAGTGGAATACACTACCGACGTCTGTCTTTCCTGAAAACTATAATCTGGGTCTCTTCAAGTCTAGAGTGAATAGGTGCCTTCTAAACATTTGTGCTCCATCTTCGGCCACATCGTCACTTACCAAAAGGTGAGATCATGGTAAAAAAAAAGACTATCAAAGTTAACAAAAAAACGCCATAAGTACATAAGTTTTTAAGTTAAGTACATTTTAAGTTGTGCAATAAACAATTTTCTATCTAACACACATAAACACATACATACGGCGGAAACACGGCCCTCCTCAGGGCGGTCTGCTAAAATTAAAGGCGAAATTAAAATCTGTTTTCTGATTGCAGGTGGTGTTTTTCAAAGATGACCTCGAGTACTGGTACCTCGCGTCTCCCATCCTGCTGCTGATCTTCGAAGGCGTCTTCACACTCACCATCAAGGAGAACCAGGAGTGGAAATGGTAATAGAAGATACTTGAATATATTTTACTAGCGACTCGCCCCGGCTTCGCACGGGTAGCCCCCGTTCTTCAGTTATAAGTGGTGTAACTAACACGACTTTGTACATGTTTGTCCGGGTGGAATCTTGCAACTAAATTTTAAAGCAGTTATCCTCAACCGATTGAGCTGAAATTTGGCATACCTGTCAAGTTCCGATGAAAATGCAATATTATGGTGACAGCGAGCTGATATGATGGAGACGGAAGGTGGACAACGGAACTCCTCGATGGATAATTGTAGACTGGCCGTGTTTAGGCTCACTGTGATCAGCACACGGTTACAATCACTAATTGCTAAAGCTTGTAATTAAAAATATTTTTTTCACTTAAAACTTAATCTTTTTTTAAACATATATTTTGACGCCAAAAGTCCCCAATTTTGTTTTTTTATAATTTGAATATGACACTCGCGCAATAAAGACGAATCTAAACGACTTATCATTCATCCAGATCAGTTCTGCCATTTAGTAGTAACGAGGGAACATAGGGACATACATACATACAGCTGGGTAAATATATACATTTAAAGACGATTTTATTAAAGTTTATGTCGTCAGATTTGGAGGGCGCTAATGTAAGTTTTCTCTGAGTCATCGTAACTGAACTAATGGGACTTCCGGCCGTCAGCGCACCCCGCCCGCCCGCGCCGCACCCCTTCTTGACTGCTAGTCATTATATTAGACTCCTCGCAGACGTGATTTGTGGTGACAGCCATCAGCCGCACGCGGAGTAAACCAAAGTTCAGACAATTTAATGAACGCTATGCGTCAGCATTGCCGATGTGGGAAACAGAACAGCAAAGCTCTAGCGGGAATGGGCGGCCCCGTCAGTCGGGTGCACCCCGAGAAGTGGGCGAACATATCCTTGGGTGCCTGAAGAAGGAAGGACACACTGTCTACTGTTATCCATCGAGGAGTTCCATTGCCAACCGTCTCCATTATCAGATCAGCTCTCTGTCACCATCATATTGTATTGTCATCGGAACTTGTCAGGTATGCAACATTTCAGCTCAATCAGTCGAGGTCAACTGGTTCAAAATTCAGTTGCAAGGTTGACCCGAATGTACTTACAAACGTTGCAAGTCAAATAGGTACAAGCTTGTATTTCTTTTTATTTTTAACCAACTTCAAGAATGTACTTACAAACGTTGCAAGTCAAATAGGTACAAACTTGTATTTCTTTTTATTTTTAACCAACTTCAAGAATGTACTTACAAACGTTGCAAGTCAAATAGGTACAAACTTGTATTTCTTTTTATATTTAACCAATTTCAAGAATGTACTTACAAACGTTGCAAGTCAAATAGGTACAAGCTTGTATTTATTTTTATTTTTAACCAACTTCAAGAATGTACTTACAAACGTTGCAAGTCAAATAGGTACAAACTTGTATTTCTTTTTATTTTTAACCAACTTCAAGAATGTACTTACAAACGTTGCAAGTCAAATAGGTACAAGCTTGTATTTCTTTTAATTTTTAACCAACTTCAAGAATGTACTTACAAACGTTGCAAGTCAAATAGGTACAAACTTGTATTTCTTTTTATATTTAACCAATTTCAAGACAAACGTTGCAAGTCAAATAGGTACAAGCTTGTATTTATTTTTATTTTTAACCAACTTCAAGAATGTACTTACAAACGTTGCAAGTCAAATAGGTACAAACTTGTATTTCTTTTTATTTTTAACCATTTTCAAGAATGTACTTACAAACGTTGCAAGTCAAATAGGTACAAACTTGTATTTCTTTTTATTTTTAACCATTTTCAAGAATGTACTTACAAACGTTGCAAGTCAAATAGGTACAAACTTGTATTTCTTTTTATTTTTAACCATTTTCAAGAATGTACTTACAAACGTTGCAAGTCAAATAGTTACAAACTTGTATTTCTTTTTATTTTTAACCATTTTCAAGAATGTACTTACAAACGTTGCAAGTCAAATAGGTACAAACTTGTATTTATTTTTATTTTTAACCATTTTCAAGAATGTACTTACAAACGTTGCAAGTCAAATAGGTACAAACTTGTATTTCTTTTTATTTTTAACCATTTTCAAGAATGTACTTACAAACGTTGCAAGTCAAATAGGTACAAACTTGTATTTCTTTTTATTTTTAACCATTTTCAAGAATGTACTTACAAACGTTGCAAGTCAAATAGTTACAAACTTGTATTTCTTTTTATTTTTAACCATTTTCAAGAATGTACTTACAAACGTTGCAAGTCAAATAGGTACAAACTTGTATTTATTTTTATTTTTAACCATTTTCAAGAATGTACTTACAAACGTTGCAAGTCAAATAGGTACAAACTTGTATTTCTTTTTATTTTTAACCATTTTCAAGAATGTACTTACAAACGTTGCAAGTCAAATAGGTACAAACTTGTATTTCTTTTTATTTTTAACCATTTTCAAGAATGTACTTACAAACGTTGCAAGTCAAATAGGTACAAACTTGTATTTCTTTTTATTTTTAACCATTTTCAAGAATGTACTTACAAACGTTGCAAGTCAAATAGGTACAAACTTGTATTTATTTTTATTTTTAACCATTTTCAAGAATGTACTTACAAACGTTGCAAGTCAAATAGGTACAAACTTGTATTTCTTTTTATTTTTAACCATTTTCAAGAATGTACTTACAAACGTTGCAAGTCAAATAGGTACAAGCTTGTATTTATTTTTATTTTTAACCAACTTCAAGAATGTACTTACAAACGTTGCAAGTCAAATAGTACAAGCTTGTATTTCTTTTTATTTTTAACCATTTTCAAGAATGTACTTACAAACGTTGCAAGTCAAATAGGTACAAACTTGTATTTCTTTTTATTTTTAACCATTTTCAAGAATGTACTTACAAACGTTGCAAGTCAAATAGGTACAAACTTGTATTTCTTTTTATTTTTAACCATTTTCAAGAATGTACTTACAAACGTTGCAAGTCAAATAGGTACAAACTTGTATTTCTTTTTATTTTTAACCATTTTCAAGAATGTACTTACAAACGTTGCAAGTCAAATAGGTACAAACTTGTATTTCTTTTTATTTTTAACCATTTTCAAGAATGTACTTACAAACGTTGCAAGTCAAATAGGTACAAACTTGTATTTCTTTTTATTTTTAACCATTTTCAAGAATGTACTTACAAACGTTGCAAGTCAAATAGGTACAAACTTGTATTTCTTTTTATTTTTAACCATTTTCAAGAATGTACTTACAAACGTTGCAAGTCAAATAGGTACAAACTTGTATTTCTTTTTATTTTTAACCATTTTCAAGAATGTACTTACAAACGTTGCAAGTCAAATAGGTACAAACTTGTATTTCTTTTTATTTTTAACCATTTTCAAGAATGTACTTACAAACGTTGCAAGTCAAATAGGTACAAGCTTGTATTTATTTTTATTTTTAACCAACTTCAAGAATGTACTTACAAACGTTGCAAGTCAAATAGTACAAGCTTGCATTTCTTTTTATTTTTAAACGACTTCAATAAAAAATGAGGATCTCAAACCATGAGTTTTTTATTTTTTTTTATTTTGGTAACCTGATATCTCCGTCATTTACGAACCGATTTGGATTTTTTTTAAGCATCTTCGCACTGCTCATCTGCCTAGCACATCTTTGGTGGAAACACTCACATCGTTCCACAGCCTCGCACCGCTCATCTACCTCGTACTTCTTTTGTTGAAACCCGCACATCATTCCACAGCCTTGCTACGCATCTTCGCACAGCTCAGCTTCCTCGCACATCTCTGGTGGAAACACTCACATCGTTCCACAGCCTCGCTACGCATCTTCGCACTGCTAAGCTACCTCGCACATCTCTGGTGGAAACACTCACATCGTTCCACAGCCTCGATACGCATCTTCGCACCGCTTAGCTGCCTAGCACATCTCTGGTGGAAACACTCACATCGTTCCACAGTCTCGCTACGCATCCTCGCACCGCTCAGCTGCCTAGCACATCTCTGGTGGAAACACTCACATCGTTCCACAGTCTCGCTACGCATCCTCGCACCGCTCAGCTGCCTAGCACATCTCTGGTGGAAACACTCACATCGTTCCACAGTCTCGCTACGCATCCTCGCACTGCTAAGCTACCTCGCACATCTCTGGTGGAAACACTCACATCGTTCCACAGTCTCGCTACGCATCCTCGCACCGCTCAGCTGCCTAGCACATCTCTGGTGGAAACACTCACATCGTTCCACAGTCTCGCTACGCATCCTCGCACTGCTAAGCTACCTCGCACATCTCTGGTGGAAACACTCACATCGTTCCACAGCCTCGATACGCATCTTCGCACCGCACCAGAGATGTGCTAGGCAGCTAACTGCCTAGCACATCTCTGGTGGAAACACTCACATCGTTCCACAGCCTCGCTTCGCATCCTCGCACTGCTAAGCTACCTCGCACATCTCTGGTGGAAACACTCACATCGTTCCACAGCCTCGATACGCATCTTCGCACCGCACCAGAGATGTGCTAGGCAGCTAACTGCCTAGCACATCTCTGGTGGAAACACTCACATCGTTCCACAGCCTCGCTTCGCATCCTCGCACTGCTAAGCTACCTCGCACATCTCTGGTGGAAACACTCACATCGTTCCACAGCCTCGATACGCATCTTCGCACCGCACCAGAGATGTGCTAGGCAGCTAACTGCCTAGCACATCTCTGGTGGAAACACTCACATCGTTCCACAGCCTCGCTACGCATCTTTACACCGCTCATCGCTCCTCGCACATCTCTGGTGGAAACACGCACATCATTCCACAGCCTCGCTACGCATCTTCGAACCACTCATCTACCTCGCACATCTCTGGTGAAAACACGCACATCGTTCCACAGCCTCGCTACGCATCCTCGCACCGCTCATCTACCTCGCACATCTCTGATGGAAACACTCACATCATTCCACAGCCTCGCTACGCATCTTCGCACCTTTCAACTACCTCGCACGTCTTTGGTGGACGCAGCTTTCTTGGTTGCCTTCCCTAGCTAAGCTATAAGCTTCATAGATACGCTATCCCCGTAGAACTGCCCTTCCAACATAGCGATTGTCTGCGTATCTGAATGCTCCCCCGTGGCATTGACCTCGAGGCCAGGCGAGGCTCGAGGGTGTGACATTACCTTGTTTTGTGAAGGGGCAGCCGACTGTGACGTTAATGAGCCGACATACTGCATACCTACGTTTGTAGTAGCGTAGCGTACCTACATACTTTAAAGGCCGGTAAACTTCGATCAGAGATACATTCCGGTAAACTACATACCAGGAACTTTAGGCATGTTGCGCCTCCAATGGAATGTATTAGAGGCGCTACACGCTCGGGACTGAATCCGCGGCAAGCTCGTTCCTATCCCATCCCAAAAAAAAAATATTGTTCTATTTAAATTCAATAGATGGCGTTACAGGTATAATTTGTTATTAAAGTATGTGAAAAATGAATATTAGGTCCTGAACAAAATATTTTCTACATACATTGCACTGCGCCCGCCACCCTGAGACATAAAGATGAAAAATCTCATGTGCCTGTAATTTCACCGGCACCCTTACCCTTCAAACCGGAACACAGCAATGCGAGCACTACTGCTTTGCGGCAGAAATAGGTATGGTGGTAGTACTTCCCCGGACGAACTCTTTCACAAAAAAGCTCTACTACTACTACTGAGCTCTATCTATTCCCCGAAGATGCATCTTTTCATGCAGAGTATCTCCAGCATCTCTGTTCTTGTCGTCAGGTTCTGTCCCTCCGTGTTCATCTACCTGGGGCTGGTGGTGCCGGCCATCTGGCTGCTGGAGCTGCACAAGGTGGACCTCCGACTGGCGAGCAAGATGATCAACCAAACTTATGTTGAGGTATGTACAATGAGACGTTCAAGAGCGTTAGGCTTCCCAAAGAGCCAGGCGTCACTAATCTTTAGTTCAATAATAATCTATAATAATCTATAATAATCTATTTATTGGTAAATATATTTTTTTACACGTCGGTCTGGAATTGTTTAAAAATAGTAATAATAAAAAATACTTATTAAAACAATAATAATATAAAATAATTAAATTACAAATTGCAAACAACATTAAATTCCCAATTAACAATTAATTATTCAAACAACATGTCAATTAATAAATAAAAATCTAATAGAATTATGATTTAATGTTACCATTATGTCATCGGATTTTGGGCACAAAATCCTCAACATTATAGAACGCCTTCTAGACTAGCCATGATTTTAGTTCTTTAGTTAAGTCTGCGAATCGTTTGCGAACAAGGGTATCATTTAAATAAAAATATGTTTGCGAACAAGGGTATCATTTAGATACAAAGATGTTTGCGAACAAGGGTATCATTTAGATACAAATATGTTTGCGAACAAGGGTATCATTTAGATACAAAGATGTTTGCGAACAAGGGTATCATTTAGATACAAAGATGTTTGCGAACAAGGGTATCATTTAGATACAAAGATGCAAAGACGGTTCATTGTTCCTGTGATGCAGAGGGCTTTATCGAGGTGATAAGGAAGAAACGGAAGCCCTCTAGCCGGAACCAGTGTGGTACTCATGTATCCAGTGAGCAGCACTTCCGAGCGGAGGTACCCACTACGCAGATCTATGTGTCCCGCGTCTACTTTGACGTGAAGGCCGTAGAGGTGGTGGAATACATCAGGAAGAAAGCCGGAGTGGGTTTGAGGGTCATGAAGTTGGACTCTCGTCATAATGTGAGCTTTAGCTCATTTATGGTGAGGGTCCCTACGGAAAATGTGAAGACTTACTTGAGCCCTGACTTCTGGCCGAAAGGGGTGAAGTTCCGGCGGTTCAAGGGACGCTTGTCACGTGATCCCCCGGGCCGCGACGCGTCGGCGATCACACGTGTGTTAGATTAAGTAATAAAGTGTTTTTATGTGTATGTTAGTTTCTAAGGTATTTATGTTGATATGGACTTACTGTTTAGGTTTAGTGCATTTCTCAGTTAGCCTGAAATAAAGATTTTAAATTTGAATTTGAATGAATTGTTATATTACGCTATGAGAAAAGAAAAACTATTACTGGATATGAGAAGATCAATACAGAATCAAAGCTATAAATACTGTCTGTGTGGGTATAATATACTTACACAATTCTATGTCTATGATCGACCCAGGTACTTTGATAGATCATAATGTTTCTGGACTACCTGAATTAATACTCAATATGTAGAGATGGGTTACAAAACACAGTGAATGTGGTAATGAAGAACCTTAGCTAGTATGAACACATGGTGTTTTTTTTTAAATACAAGGCTGAATTGTAAAATTTGAGAAAAAATAAATAACAAGAATAAAATATAACAAGTTTTATAAGTAAATTTTATAACAAATATTTTGTAACGCGTTTTGTTGTCGTGTGAAGTGTTATGTATATAAATAAATAAGTGAACCTGTTTCCAGCAAACTGAGCTCCCCCTAGCCGGCGCCACCAAGATCCCCACGGACATGTGGGTGACGCTCATCGAGCAGTTCCTCATGCTGACGCTCATCGTGGGGCGCTGGCTGCTGCCTAAGGGGGACCTCACGCGCGACCAGCTCAGCCAGCTGCTGCTCGTCTATATCGGTAGGACGGGGCTGTACCTGCTCCCCACTCCCACTCCTCGTCATCAGCTGCAAGGGAGACCTCACGCACGACCAGCTCAGTCAGCTGCTGCTCGTCTATATCGGTAGGACGGGGCTGTACCAGCTCCCCACTCCCACTCCTCGTCATCAGCTGCAAGGGGGACCTCACGCACGACCAGCTCAGTCAGCTGCTGCCCGTCTATATCGGTAGGACGGGGCTGTACCTGCTCCCCACTCCCACTCCTCGTCATCAGCTGCAAGGGGGACCTCACGCACGACCAGCTCAGTCAGCTGCTGCTCGTTTATATCGGTAGGACGGGGCTGTACCTGCTCCCCACTCCCACTCCTCGTCATCAGCTGCAAGGGGGACCTCACGCACGACCAGCTCAGTCAGCTGCTGCTCGTCTATATCGGTAGGACGGGGCTGTACCTGCTCCCCACTCCCACTCCTCGTCATCAGCTGCAAGGGGGACCTCACGCACGACCAGCTCAGTCAGCTGCTGCTCGTCTATATCGGTAGGACGGGGCTGTACCTGCTCCCCACTCCCACTCCTCGTCATCAGCTGCAAGGGGGACCTCACGCACGACCAGCTCAGTCAGCTGCTGCTCGTCTATATCGGTAGTACGGGGCTGTACCTGCTCCCCACTCCCACTCCTCGTCATCAGCTGCAAGGGGGACCTCACGCACGACCAGCTCAGTCAGCTGCTGCTCGTCTATATCGGTAGGACGGGGCTGTACCTGCTCCCCACTCCCACTTCTCGTCATCAGCTGCAAGGGGGACCTCACGCACGACCAGCTCAGTCAGCTGCTGCTCGTCTATATCGGTAGGACGGGGCTGTACCTGCCCCCCACTCCCACTCCTCGTCATCAGCTGCAAGGGGGACCTCACGCGCGACCAGCTCAGCCAGCTGCTGCTCGTCTGCATCGGTAGGACGCGGCTGTACCTGCCCCCCCACTCCCCACTCGTCGTCATCAGCTGACGCTCATCGTGGGGCGTTGGCTTCTGCCTAAGGGGTACCTCACGCGCAACCAGCTCTGCCAGCTGCTGCTCGTCTATTTCAGTAGGACACTGTACCTGCCCCCCACTCCCACTCCTCGTCATCAGCTGCAAGGGGGACCTCACGCACGACCAGCTCAGTCAGCTGCTGCTCGTCTATATTGGTAGGACGCTGTAACTGCCCCCCACTCCCACTCCTCGTCATCAGCTGCAAGGGGGACCTCACGCGCGACCAGCTCAGCCAGCTGCTGCTCGTCTATATCGGCAGGCCGCGGCAGTACCTGCCCCCCACTCGTCGTAATCAGCTGGTCTCCACAACGACAATCTTCCAGCAACCCCTACAATTGTATCGGTCGTAGCTGTCAGCGATCGTAGCACCATTCATTTATTCGTTCCACCAATCATTCATTCATTAAATTATTAATTCATTAATTCATTCAATAATTTATTCATTCATCCATTAAATTATTAATTCATTAATTCATTTATTCATTTATTCATTCTAACATTAATTAATTAATTCATTCTAACATTCATTCATTCATTCATTCATTCATTCATTCATCCATTCTATCATTCTTTCATTCATTCATTCTATCATTCACTCATTAGTAGCTGCCGATGCCTCAACAGCTGCTGCTCGTCTACATCGGTGGGCCGCGGCTGTATCTGCCCCCCCCCTCCCTCCCTCCCCTCCCTCCACTCGTCATCGTCAGCTGGTCTCCACAACGACGGTCTTCCAGCAACTGCTACAATTTTATCGGTCGTAGCTGTCAGCGATCGTAGCACCATTCATTCATTCATTCGTAAATATTTTGATTCATTTAATTTATTCATTATGATTAGGAGTAGTAGAGCTTTTTTGTGAAAGAGTTCGTCCGGGGAAGTACTACCACCATACTTATTTCTTCCGCAAAGCATTAGTGCTCGCATTGCTGTGTTCCGGATTTAAGGGTATGGTTGCCGGTGAAATTACAGGCACATGAGACTTTTCATCTTTATATCTCAGGGTGGCGGGCGCAGTGCAAAGCCTCATAGGGCGCGTCCTAGGTGGACGTGACCTAAGAGGTAATGCACTGTTTATAGGCAGAGGGTACCACTTAACATCAGGTGCTTGCTCCGTCATTCCAAGTAGTAAGTAAAAAAAAAAAATTAGGATTGACGGCCTCTGTGGCAAAGGTTCGCCTGCGACGCAGGAGGTTGCAGGTTCGATTCCCGCCTTGGAACAAATATTTGTGCAAACTGCAGATATTTGTTCAGGGTGTTCTGGGTATTTTCTATGTATAATAAAAAATACCTATGTAATACATATATTGTACAAAGTATATCAGTTATCTAGTACCCATAACACAAGCTCTGCTTAGCTTGGGGCTAGATAATGTTGTGTGAACTGTCCAGCATTATTTATTTATTATTTTATATACATTTTCCCCACCAGGCACGGCGGCGGACATCATAGAGTTCTTCGACTCGTTCAAGGACGAGAAGGTGGCGACCGAGAAGGTCCTCGTGCTGCTCACGCTCGCCATCTGGTCGTGGTCGCTGGTGCAGTTTACAGTGGTGCTGACGGCGACCAAGAGCCGCAAGTCACGAGGCGCCGCTAATAGGTCTGACATGTACGTACGCACGCTGACACCGCGCTACGCACGCCCACGGTCTACTGCTACGCTGGGGCCTTAAACCAGGGATTCTTATGATAGTGGCGACCTTTATTCCTTACACTATCAAGAGTCCGCAAGTCACGCGGTGCCGCTAATAGGTCTGACATGTACGTACGCTGACACCGCGCTACGCACGCCCACGGTCTATAATTTATTTCGTTCGAAGTCTAAATGATGCTTATCATACAAATATTATAAATACGAAAGTTTGTGTGTTAGTGTGTTTGTTACTTCTTCACGCTAAAACGGCTGGACGGAGTTGGATGAAATATGGAATGGAGATAACTGGACTCCCGGAATAACACATAGGCACATTTTTATCCCGATATTCTAACGGGGTCGAGACTTACGCGGGTGAAACCGCGGGGCGCTGCTAAAGTTCTTTTAACTCGCCAATCAAAATGTAGCAACTGAGAATTGACCTTGAGATTCTCGGTTGCTTTTGCTTGTGGCGCGTAATTATTATTTTTTCGTATTTTTTGCTCATCACATCTCATCAACACTTATTCAGATACCGACAACTAATTTACCGGTAATCAATGATCTAAAACATAAATTTTAATTTATAGTATCACATAAATATCATTAGTTTTCCTACGATTGTGCTTGAAACAAAAAAACACTGTAAAAACCAATGAAGCACAATCGTAGCTAAACTAATGATATTTATGTGATACTATAAATTCAAACTTGTGTGCTAGGTCATATAATTATCGGCAAATCAGTTTTCGCTATCTAAATAAGTGTTGATGAGCTGTGATGACCCAAAAACATGAAAATATTTGAATTTCGTGCCTCAAGTTAAATGTACGCCCAAAATTTACCGAATTGAAATCCACTCTCTTAGAACTCGCTGGATTTTAGTGCTCGACCAATGGTGAGCGCGCACCTTCAAGCGCGGCGCTGTGTCAGCGTTGCACTAAGCGCGCGTATATATCGCAATACGAGTAGCGGTCAATCGGCCAACAGTTCTCGTCAGCGCAATGTAGCGAACGCGCGTAGCAATTCATCAGCGCTGCACTGTAGTCGATCGTATGTTTTCATTGATATAGCTACGCTCAACGGTGAGCGCTGGGGTGTACTAATATTTATTCTGTATTCTGGGATCTGACGAGCACTAAATAGGGCTTCATTATAACAAACAAGCAGCGCCCCGCGGTTTCACCCGCGTAAGTCTCGATCCCGTGTTAATATCGGGATAAAATGTGCCTATGTGTTATTCCGGGAGACCCGTTATCTCCATTCCAAATTTCATCCAAATCCATCCAGTAGTTTTTACGTGATAGAGCAGGGGTCGGCAACCGGCGGCCCGTGGACTATCTTGATGCGGCCCGCAAGCCTGAGGTCCGTAAGAAAAAAATACCAATACAAAAGGCCATGATATAAATTCACTTGAATTTAGAAAAGGCAGCGTAATGTCATGTCATATTCAGTTTGTTCTTTTGTTTTTGGAAATAAATTATCATTATCAATTAGTTATTAAGTAGGTCAAGTGTTAATAGTAACTTGCAGTGTAACCTACCTTGTACCTAAATGTGTGTACTTGAGGTTAAAACAGTTACCTAGGTACTTACCTAGATCAGAATCTGCATTAAAACATAGCTAGAACCAGAGACTTGCCTTGCAAGCCGCCAAGGACTCACACGCGCGCGGTGTCTTTTAGTGCACTTTTTGGCAATGACGAAAGGCGGGCATCCTTTGCAAAAAAAGCCACCAAGGAACCGCGCGCGCGCGCAGTGTGTTTTAGCGGCTCGCTTTTGCAAATGTCGCTCGGTAATAACTATGTACTATTCTGTAGTTTGAAATCATAAAAGCAGATAATCACTATCTTTGGTAGTACATATTTGTGTGAGTAGACTTTTTGTATTCTCAACTACAGCAAAAATAGGAATTGTTCGCGGTGAACGGATGATTTAGACGCGATACTGCGCGTTTTTTTTTTTTTTTTATACTACTTGGATGACGGATCAAGCTAGAGGCCCCCCTGATGTTAAGCGGTAACCTCTGCCTATGAACAGTGCATTACCTCATAGGTTTCGTCCACCTAGGACGCGCCCTATGTGGCATTGCACTGCACCCGCCACCCTGAGACATAAAGATGAAAAGTCTCATGTCCCTGTAATTTCACCGGCACCCTTACCCTTCAAACCGGAACACAGCAATGCGAGCACTACTGCTTTGCGGCAGAAATAGGTATGGTGGTAGTACTTCCCCGGACGAACTCTTTCACAAAAAAGCTCTGCTACTACTAAAATGAAAGCAGACGTTAAAAAACTTGCAAGTCAAATGCAGCCGCAAAAATCTCACTAATTCTTACTTTTATGTTAGTATAGTAATTCAATTTAAATAGACATGATTGTATGAATATATATTCGTTTTATTTCAATTATTAAAAATACATGTCCGAACATATAACAATAAGTGCGGCCCGCACTGATACTCTGGTAACATTTATGTGGCCCTGCTATAGCAAAAGGTTGCCGACCCCTGTGATAGAGTAACAAAGATACATCCATCCATCCTTACAAACTTTCGCGTTTATAATATTAAGTAGTATTAGTATCATGGCGACCTAAATTAGAGTAGGATATGTTAAGTTGTTGCGTTATATCGTGCTAGTTGTCTAACAGACATTTAAATTGCCAGTCGCAAGAGGGCACAATGTAACATTCTAATAGTAGAAAAATCCAACAATGTATAAGATTAACGTAAGCTATAGAACGGTAGCTCGGTCTATTGTATTGTTTTACGACTCGCTTCGAAATGAAACCGTTTGGCAGCCGGAAGGCCTTTACGTGTAGTACAGGCAAATTAGCAAAAAGTGTGGACCCAAGTCTAGTAGTCGTGCATTCTTATGGAATCAATAGATGACACCAATAGAAGCTTATCCCAGTTTTGCACCGTTTCTGGCTTTTAAATATTAGGTGCAACCTTAAAAAAAAAATCAAATTTTAATAAACAAAAAAGTGTTAGGTTCTAGTTCAATTAGGTACTTATAGAGACAGCCTTAGTGCGTAATGGATTTTAATTAAAACTACGTGCATAGTGTTGAACACGGTGAATTTGTTTTTTTTTTAGTTTGCGGCTCGGGGGAAAATTATGTAATCGGTGCAAACTTACATAAGGCTTTTATAAGTATTATAAACACTATATTAGTTTTGCACACCTCAGCGAATTACGGAATTAATTAATTATGTGTGGAATTTCGTCCACTGCCATCAGGAAACCCTGGTTTAAAATGCTTATCCTTGTATTGACTAAGGATTCTACCAGAGTCTTGTTGCATGTTTACGGTATACACAGCGCTTTGCATACTAGCTTAGGACACTCACAGAGCATGCTTACCCATATATGAGATTACCATGAAGCTTCATACAGCATGAAGCTTCAATCAAGAATACAACTACAAGGGCTGTTTGAAAAGTCCTTTTAAAACTATTTGTAAAACCTTTTTTCTGGTAAATGGCATTAACACTGGCCGGCACAATCTTTCAAATGATATCTGTCAAAAAATCAGCAAAAAAAAACAAGTTTTTGTCAGTTTAACCATTGTTTAACTGTGATCAAACGGCTATTTTGAAGACCTCGACAAAGCGTATTTTTTGGACGTGATAAAACAATTGGAAACTCGCTGGAACAAGTGTTTGACCCACAAACGGTACGGAGGCCTGCAATGCTCTAAGCTCAAAGGAGACTATGTTGAGAAATAAATGTAAATAGATTTTAAAAAAAAAACACTTTTCAAACAGCCCTAGTAGATGTCAGGTCGGCGCAAAAAATACGTCTTGGTAAATAACAGCTCACTTGAAAAGTGAGCTGTTATTTTTTACTAATATTTGTGAGAACTTTATTTGTAGCTCTTTAAAGTTGATTTCACACTAAATGTTTAACCTATGTCTTTTCATTTCTAAGTGACAGGAGTAATTTATTGCTTTGCTCGTTTTTTGTGACGAACATTTTGAAGATTTGCTACTATATCGCTAGGTGTCATGGTTGTAATTAGGTTGAACTTTGAACTGTTTTAAGACTTTTGTTTCAGCTTGTTAGTAAACAAATATAGCTGTATAAGAATATATACACACGCGGACGGTATTTAGCATTGATTTTGTACGTGAACCGAAATCTAGTTGTATTCTTGATCGAAGGCATGAGGACATCTATCACTTTGCCCGTACATCTGTTATACTTAGCAACTTTGAATAGACTACCGAATTCTGTATGTTGTTTTTTACAAGCTTTTATTTAACTTGTAATATATGTATGTCCGGGTGGAATCTTGCAACTGAATTTTAAAGCAGTTATTCTCAACCGATTGAGATGAAATTTTGCATAGCTGTCAAGTTCCAATGACAATACAATATGATGGTGACAGTGAACAGATCTGATGATGGAGACGGTAGGTGGACAACGGAACTCCTCGAGGGATAATAGTAGACTGGCCGTGTTTAGGCTTATTTTGATCAGCACACGGTTACGATCATTAATATTATAAAAGCTTGTAAAGAAAAAAAAGGAAAAAAAACTTGGTTTTAACTTCGTGAATGACGGAACAAGCAGATGACCCACCTGATGTTAAGCGGTAACCTCTGCCTATGAACAGTGCATTACCTCATAGGTCACGTCCACCTAGGACGCGCCCTATGTGGCATTGCACTGCGCCCGCCACCCTGAGACATAAAGATGAAAAGTCTCATGTGCCTATAATTTCACCGGCACCCTTACCCTTCAACCCAATACGAGAATGCTTTGCGGCAGAATTATATATGGAGGTAGTACTTCCCCGGAAGAATTCTTTAACAAAAAAAGCTCTACTACTACTAAAATTACTGTGTGTACTAATGTAGAATACACATACAGTAATTCCTGTATAGTAGACTAATAGATAGAAAGAAAGAAAAAAGAAAGAAAGAAAGAATATATATATATTCTGGGTATTTTCTATGTACAATAAAAAAATATCTATCTATGTAATATATTGTATTAAGTATATCAGTTATATAGTACCCATAACACAAGCTCTGCTTAGCTTGGGGCTAGATAATGTTGTGTGAACTGTCCAGAATTATTTATTTATTATTTATTTATTATATTTGTATACTAGAGCTACACAGAAACACAGAACACACTAAGAAGAAACAGATATGGAGGAGAGAGAGGATAGAGAGATATAGAGTAGTAGTAGAGCTTCTTTATGAAAGAGTTCGTCCGAGGAAGTACTACCGCTATACCTATTTCTGCCGCAAAGCAGTAGTGCTCGCATTGCTGTGTTCCGGTTGGAAGGGTAAGGGTGCCGCTGAAATTACAGGCACATGAGACTTTTCATCTTTATGTCTCAGGGTGGCGGGCGCAGTGCAATGCCACATAGGGTGCGTCCTAGGTGGACGTGACCTACGAGGTAATGCACTGTTCATAGGCAGAGGGTACCAGTTAACATCAGGTGGGCCATCTGCTTGTACCAACATTCCAAATAGTATAAAAAAAAGTAAAAAAAAGACATGGATGCTTGCGATAGAGCATGTCGATGATGTTTTGCGAAAGTCGATAATATAGATAGATAGATAGATAGATAGATAGATAGATAGATAAATAGATAGATAGATAGATAGATAGATAGATAGATAGATAGATAGATAGATAGATAGATAGATAGATAAACACTCCATTGTATACAACGAAAATATAACAAAATAAACATAAACAATGAGTACAGTACAATGGGCGGCCTTATCGCTGAGAGCGATTTCTCCCAGGCAACGTTTGCATGAAATTAGGCTAAGCAGAAACAGAAGGCAGTGCACAGAGTTTTTAAAAAACAAAATAAATGATATGAACCAATTATGCAGTATCATAAGGCTCACGCCACTACTACTAAAAAAAAACAGCAAAGTGCGAGTCGGACTCGCGCACGAAGGGTTCCGTACCATTATCTATAAAAACCTGATAAAACGGCAAAAAAAACATGTTTGTTGTATGGGAGCCCCTTAAATATTTATTTTATTCTGTTTTTTTAGAATTTCTTGTTATAGCGGCAACAGAAATACATCATCTGTGAAAATTTCAACTGTCTAACTATCACGGTTCATGAAATACAGCCTGGTGACAGACGGACAGACGGACAGCGGAGTCTTAGTAATAGGGTCCCGTTTTACCCTTTGGGCACGGAACCCTAAAAACTGCTACACAATGTGCAAGCTTGCTACTGCTTGTTGTTTGGGGCACTATTATTTCATCTGTGTGTGGGGGGATCACAATGTACACGCCCTCCCTCCCCCCCCCCCCTAGGAACAACCGCGCGTGCTGCTGCTCCATCGAGGTGTGCGCCATCATGATGAACATCGCGCTCCAGGATGCACCCTTCCTCGCCTTCAGACTCCTCATCATCTGCCATTACAAGATCATCAACTACATGAACATCTTCTTTACCTGCAAGAACACGTTGGTGAGTAACAACTGGTTTTTTTAACATTAATAGACCTTTGTTTGACCTCTATCTCACCTGTTGGTAAGTGACGATGTGGCCGAAGATGGAGCACAAAGGTCTAGAAGGCACCTATTCACTCTGCTATAAGTCTTGTAGAGACCTAGATTATACTCTTCAGGAAAGACAGACGACGGTAGTGTATTCCACTCCTTAGTAGAAGTGAAACGTTTAGTACGAATAGAAGGTATACTAATGAGGTAAGGATGGTACTGAGCCGTGCGTCTGCTCGTCCTATGATGAAAAGGAGATGGTGGGATCAGATCGTGCAGTTCCTGCGAGCATTCCCCGCTGTGTAACCTTTAAAAGATCGAAAGGCAAGCGACTTTACGACGGTGCTCGAGACTCATAGTCTCCGCCATATGTTGCTCACCTATAAGCCCTATAAGCCTGCAGAAGCTAACCCAGTAACGCTTTATCTTATTCAACAGCGGCTGTAGATACTTAAAAACACAAGAGTTACGCCAATAAAGGTGTCGTACGAGGGTATCTCATTGCGAATAACTATTTGTACAAGGTTTTATTGTACATGTATGTTTGTCTGGGTGGAATCCGGGTGGAATCTTGCAACAGATTTTAAAAGCAGTTATCCTCAACCGATTGAGGTAAAATTTGGCATAGGTACCTGTCGAGTTCCGATGACAATACAATATGTTACAATATGAGCGAGCTGATCTGATGATGGAGACGGAAGGTGGACAACGAAACTCCTAAATAACTTTTGAAACTATAATGGTTATGTACATACTTTTCACAAAGACTTTAGTTAGTCCTCCCGTGATCATGGCGCATGCAACTGTGCCGAAATATCGGGAACAATTAAAATTCAGAAATCATGGTAAATATCCCGTTTCTAGTGGAAAGTAAATTTAAATCAATTTGTAGGTACAAAATAAAGTAGCACACTTGGTTTCATACGTGCTAGCGGTGTCTATCTATAATGAGAGCTTAACCCGGCTGACTGACTGACAGACTGACTGACAGACTGACTGATTCATCATCGCCGAGCCGAAACCGCTGGACCTAGAAAGCTGAAACTTGGAGCGTAGGTTCCTTGTATACCAAAACGACCCACTACGAAGGGAGTTTTGTAAATTCAACCCCTAAGGGGGTGAAAAGGGGTGAAACCATTGTATGAAAAACCGTATTTCTTGAACTTACATACCTACATGAAAGTTTGCATAATTATGATTCAATACAAATCATAAAAGGTTAAAATATTTTTTCCCCTAACAACCCCTAAAAACGGGTGCAATGGGGTGTTAAAGTTTGTATGGGAACTTTTTATCGCGTGGTGCCTCTCCCTTGAAAAATACAGAATAATTGAACACATATTTCAGGATCTTTCAAAATAAGGGGTAAAAAGGGTTGTCAATGTTTTAGATTTTCTGTGATGTGATGCGTTGCAAAGCACGGGTAGTCAGCTAGTCCTGATATATATGGTCTGTGGCCGTAGTTGTCATCGTCACGACTGTTGCTGCAGAACTGAGAGTAGGGCGTCAGCAGTGGCTGATGCAGAAGCGCTGATCCCAGGGTGTCCCGCAGGTGATTCTCCTGCAAGTCTACCGTCTCTACGTGCTCCACCTGGAGACGGTCGACGACGGCACCGGGGGGTCCGTCTACAGGAACAACAAGAACAAACATAAACCTGAGAGGTCCGTGAGGAGGGACCGAGACAAGAACACCAAGCATTCGTGAGTACCTACTTTATTAAATTTTCTATTTTAAGCGGTGAAGAGCATACTGAATTACAGAGTAAGATTATGTATTTACACGTAAGGAGGTTTGTATACACTCTGAACAAATCCATAAGGGTCTTTTGAGTGTATAATACAAAGTTTGTGTTAATTTTTTAAGACATTTAAAAAAACTTTAGGTAATTATCAAAGTTTATTGTTTTTACAAGCTGGAAGGTGGAATCTTGCAACTTCATTTTAAAAAGCAGTTATCCTCAACCGATTGAGATGATATTTTGCATACCTGTCAAGTTCCGATGACGATGCAGTATGATGGTGACAGCGAGGTGATCTGATGATGGAGACGGAAGGTGGATAACGGAACTCCTCGATGGATAATAGTGACTGGCCGTGTTTAGGCTCATTGTGATCAGCACACGGTTACGATCACTAATTTTATAAAACCTTGTATTAAAAAATATATTTTTCACAAAAATCTTATTTTATGTATAAACCACACTTATGGATAACACTAAATTTAAATGTGACCCAAAAATTCGGGCGGGACTCGAACCCGCATCTTCGCTTGTAGTCGGCGGTGCCTTGACCAGCATCATGCTAGGAACACACTAATAATGTGTGTAAGTTTGTTTCTTGAAGATGTTTCTTTTACATTTAAACATGGGTACACCTCAACCAATCTTCCATATAAGTTTAGCTCCTCTCCATCCAAAAGTTGTCTGGAGGAGATCGCTTTTTAACGATAAGACCGCCCATTGTACATTTAGTTTTTTGTTTAATTGTTATGTCTTGTTTTTCACTAGTTTGTAAAGTGTGCAATAAAGTATTTTCATTCATTCATTCACACTTTTGTGTTGTGTTGTGACGCGTCAGAACCACAACCACCATTCTGGCGCGTTCGCAGGCGAGCGGTCCGCGCCGTGACAGAGGCCGCCACAACACAACACATTGTAATAATGTCACGTGATCCCCCGGGCCGCGACGCGTCGACGATCACACGGGTTCTTCTCCCATTACGATACGCACAGGCGATTCAAGTATCCTGCAAGTATCGGAGACTAGTCGCCCCCAAGTATCTCACATACATTTGAATGCAGGATCTTGATACTTGGCGGCGACTAGTCTCCGAGACTTGCAAGATACTTGAATCGCCTGTGCGTATCGTAATGGGAGAATTGACTATGATACAAATAAAGTGTTTTTATATGTATGTTAGTTTCGATAACATGGGGTTGATATGGGGTTATTGTTTAGGTTTAGTGCATTTCTCAGTAAGCCTGAAATAAAGATTTTGAAATTAAATGTGTTTCTAGCCATACTAAATGTACCGATACGCTTCGACGCGTCACGACACAACGCGACACAAAAGTGTGTGTTTAGGCTCATTTTGATCAGCATAATAATTTTATAAAAGTTAGTACTTATTGAAAGATATTTTTTTCGATAAAAAACTTGTTCGTTTTTTAAAGAAAACACAAACAAAAGAAGCACAAGAAAGAGAGGAAGCACGAAGCTCGCGAGACGTCGATATCTGTGATCAGCGACCCTCGGAGACACGACCGGGACGGAGGGCGGATCAGGTAATGCAGCGCTCATACATACCTCGAGGGAACCCCCTCTCCCTCCCGTCCCCTCCAACCCTCGCCCCTTCCCAACCCCCCATCTATCCACAAGCGATGTTAAGAATATTGTTGGTAATTTTTTTACACCTTGAGTTACATTATTGGAGTTTTAGAATCCATATTTTTTTTGAAAATATAATATAGCATAGGCTATAGATAGTGATAGTGACCCGGTGATAGTGTGGCTTCCTAACAGAGAAAGAATTTTTCAAATCGGTTTAGTAGTTTCGGAGCCTATATTCAATTGAAACAAACAAACGTTTCCTTAACAAATAATTAGTAGGTATATAGATTAGGTACTAGCGACTCGTCGCGGCTTTGCACCGGTAGTTTCAGGATAAAAACAGCCCCCCCCCCCCTCCTAACCTCCCCCCTTGTAGCCTATGTCACTCAGGGTGAATGTAGCTTATCAATGGTGAAAGAATTTTTGAAATCGGCTCAGTAGTTTTTGAGTTTATTCTTTACAAACATACACACACACACACACACAAATGCAAATCTTTCCTCGTTATAATATTAGCGTAGATGAAACTATCATAGTTATGTACAAAAAAACCAGTAAAAGTAAAAAAAGAGTAAAAGTTATGGTATTTTTATTGCTAAATGCATCATCAGGAAAGGGGTAGCTTAAAATTATAAAAAATATTTGTATTATATGATGTAACTAAAAATTATGCTTTTCGCAATTTTTCCTTTATAGATAGATAGATAGATAGAAAACTCTTTATTGTAATCACCTTAAAAATAAAATAACAGCATACTTATATTAACTTACAACTAGTTCACGGTGATACAATGGGCGGCCTTATCGCTAAGAGCGATCTCTTCCAGGCAACCTTTGGATGGACAGGATTGCTTTATCTGTGCTATAAGACGTTGCTTCGTAACAAATTTCAAGATTCTGAGTTAACGGGAAGTACCCTGTAATCATTTTCCTTAATTTGATTAAGTCACTAATAATGCATTCAAATATATTAAAACAGTCACTTGCCTGTTCTTTTTTTTTGTTTTTATTTTTATTTAGCGGTTTCGAGTGCCAGCTTAGGAAAGGGACTTTTTTAATATCCTTGAATGCAGTGTTACTGACTAGCAAATAAAGGAAAGTGTCCATGATGTAAAACTTCGTAACTTCACGATCTGATCCCACCATCTCCTTTTCATCATAGGACGAGCAGACGCACGGCTCGGTACCATCCTTACCTCATTAGTATACCCTCTATTCGTACTAAACGTTTCAGTTGGGTTACGTTAGGTTAGGTTCTACCTTTATAATGCGAACTGCTAAGGAGTGGAATAAACTACCGTCGTCTGTCTTTCCTAAAAACTATCATCTGGGTCTCTTGAAAGCTAGAGTGAATAGGTGCCTTCTAGACCTTTGTGCTCCATCTTCGGCCACATCTTCACTTACCAACAGGTGAGATCGTGAAGAAACAAAGGTCTATCATTGTTTAAAAAAAATAAAAAATAAAAACTTGAATATTTAAAGTACTTGTCCTCCATGTAGCGTGGCCGTGGGACACACCGTATAACAACAGTGGGATCAAAGATAGATGTATTAGGGCTGGGTAGATACATGGCGGCCAGATTGTATGCCGACAGTCATTAGCCGCACCCCTGTAGGGCGGGGATTGTGGTGCATCGATAACTACGGCGTAGAAACGAATGGTTCCACATCGGAACAGGAATAGCGGTTGCTTACGATGTAGTCATAGACTCAAAAATCTGTTTAAGTGCGAACCGGACAGTAGGCTACCATACTAATCACTAAACCAATGAGGGCTTCTCATATTCGATTTTTTTTAAAAAGTCGTTGGATTTGGCTCGACTGATGGCGTTGACTCAACTGTGGTTGTCAAAATAAACAAATGCATTGTCTGTGCTTTTGTGTGAATACCACGAAAATATATCACTACGTTGTTGATGTTGACATTTCACTTTATTTTGACAGTTAAGTACAGAGCTGGCGCCATCTATTTTCAAGGGTTTAAGCATGATTTGAAACGGCCGTGAAAAACCCTCAATGAACTCAAGAAACCCTTGTGAAATTATTTATTTATTTATTTTTAGACGAGCAGCTTTCGCTGATATGTCTTCATCAAAACAGTGTGCAATGACTAATTCTGGGTCACTTTTTTAGAGTTCCGTACCCAAAGGGTAAAACGGGACCCTATTACTAAGACTCCGCTGTCCGTCCGTCTGTCCGTCTGTCACCAGGCTGTCATCTCATGAACCGTGATAGTTAGACTGTTGAAATTTTCACAGATGCTGTATTTCTATTGCCGCTATAACAACAAATATTAAAAAAGCGGCCAAGTGCGTGTCGGACTCGCCCATGAAGGGTTCCGTAGCAGCAAGTAACATAATATAAAAGTTCTTGAATGGATTACGATTAATGACGTATTAAAAAAAACTACTTACTAGATCTCGTTCAAACCAATTTTGAGTGAAAGTTTACTTGGTAATTTACATTATATATTTATTTTAGTTTTATCATTCTCATATTTTAGAAGTTATGGGGGGGGGACACACTTTTGACCACTTTGGAAGTGTCTCTCGCGCAAACTATTCAGTTTAGAAAAAATATATATTAGAAACCTCAATATCATTTTTAAAGACCTATCCATAGATACCACACACGTATAGGTTTGATGAATTTTTTTTTTTATGAGTTTCTGTTCTAAGTATGGGGAACCCCAAAAATAAAAAACTACTTACTAGATCTCGTTCAAACCAATTTTGAGTGAAAGTTTACTTGGTAATTTACATTATATATTTATTTTAGTTTTATCATTCTCATATTTTAGAAGTTATGGGGGGGGGGGGGGGACACTCTTTTGACCACTTTGGAAGTGTCTCTCGCGCAAACTATTCAGTTTAGAAAAAACATATATTAGAAACCTCAATATAATTTTTAAAGACCTATCCATAGATACCACACACGTATAGGTTTGATGAATTTTTTTTTTATGAGTTTCTGTTCTAAGTATGGGGAACCCCAAAAATCAAAAACTACTTACTAGATCTCGTTCAAACCAATTTTGAGTGAAAGTTTATATGGTAATGTACATCATATATTTTTTTTAGTTTTATCATTCTCTTATTTTAGAAGTTACGGGGGGGGGGGGGGACACTCTTTTTACCACTTTAGAAGTGTCTCTCGCGCAAACTATTCAGTTAGAAAAAAATTATATTAAAAACCTCAACATCATTTTTGAAGACCTATCCATAGATACCAAACAGGCATAGGTTTGATGAAAAAAAAAAATTGTGTTTCAGTTCTAAGTATGGGGAAGTAAGTTCTAAGTATAAAAATAATTGTTTTATTTTTATTTTTGTGTAAAAATCTTAATGCAGTTCACAGAATACATCTATCTACCTACCAAGTTTCAACAGTATAGCTCTTATAGTTTCGGAAAAAAAGGCTGTGACATACATGGTCAGACAGACAGACAGACAGACATGACGAATCGATAAGGGTTCCTTTTCTTTGACTACGGAACCCTAAAAACAGAATAAAATAAATATTTAAGGGGGCTCCCATACAACAAACGTGTTTTATTTGCTGTTTTTATAGATAATGGTACGGAACCCTTCGTGCGCGAGTCCGACTCACACTTGGCTGGTTTTTAAGTTCTGAATTGTCCTTTCGTAGCCAGTTGTCGAGCTTGTTTTTAAATGCATTCACAGACGTGGCAAAAACAACATCGTCTGGTAGTATGTTCCAATTGTGGAGCACTCTGTTACTGAAGAAGTGATGTCCAACAAGTGCGTTGGCAGGATCTCGAGCCAGTTTAAATTGGTGGCCACGAGATGATCTCTCCTTCTTCACAAAGATATCATGTAGGTCTGGCAGGTTGTATTGGTAGGTCCGGATTGTATACGTCTCTATGAGGTCACCGCGAAGGCGTCTTTCCTCAAGAGTAGTGAGGCGTAAGGCATGTAATCTGTACCAAATTTAAACTATTCGTTTGGTTTATTCGGAAAAAATTGGTAGTCTGTAACAGACAGACAGGCAGACACGCGAGTGATCCTGTAATGGATCTGTTGGTACCTTCTGAGGAACAAAACCCTAAAAAACCCATCTAAAATAAAAAAACTACTGGAAGCAATCTTAAAAATAAATTACCTATCGTACAAACAATACTGTTCTACTTGGATGCAAATTTCAGTGTACCTACCTACTTTTCCCTCACTACCACTTCCAAACTATGATTCCATATTAATATTCATTTTATGTTAATATATCGTTTAATATTTGTTTTTACAGGTCCTATAATAAAATTGTCATCAACATGAACATTTAACACGTAGTAACACGCACAACATTTAGTCGTAGTAGAGCTTATTTGTGAAATAATTCGTCCGGGGAAGTACTACCACCATACCTATTTCTGGCGCAAAGCAGTAGTGTTAGCATTGCTGTGTTCCGGTTTGAAGTGTATAAGGGTGCCGCCGGTGAAATTACAGGCACATGAGACTTATCATCTTAATGTCTCTGGGTGGCGGGCGCAGTGGAATGCCACATAGGAACTTGTACTATTATTTATTCTGTGACAGCTATCACATGTCATAGCTGACATATGATGCTTCCTAGGTGGACGTAACCTATGAGGTAATGGACTTTTCATAGGCAGAGGGTACCATTTACTTAACATCAGGTGGGCCAACTGGATCCGTCATACCAAGTAGAATAAAAAAAAACATGATCCCGACTGGTGTAATACGATAAAGTAATAAAAAAATTGTTTTCTTCTTTGATGTAGTTATACACATATACAGTAATTCCTGACTAGTAGACTAATAGACGCTTGCTATAGAGAATGTCGATGAAATTTGGCGAAAGTCGATAAGCAGCATTATCGATAGGTTCACTTCACTACGCAGCGGATCGCCATGTCAAGGTGACATGACAGCGACCCTTCTATCTTCGCTAAGGGGTTGCGTCCATGGAAATAACTTTAGAAGCTTTTGGAAAAAGCATTATGTAGTGTAGACAGACTAATACTGGCTTGGTTAGGTACCTATGTATTTTTCAGTGGTCTTTAGGCGCTAATTGGTTCATATATTTGAACGAGCGAAGTGAGTTCTCTGAGTCAACTTGGAAGAATCGGCGTCTGTATGTTGTATGTACATACATACAACATACATAAACAAAACATACATATGTTTGTCCGAGTATAACTTCCGAACCGTTTATCCGATCTTCATGAAATTTGATTGGGGGGCAGATAGTATTAGTACAATTTGTTGGTAAGGTTATGAGCTATATCGGTCGGGGGGTTGTTGAGATATTGGGGTCCAAGAGGGGTAAAAAAAAAGGTGAGAATATCGGATCAAATGTCGTGTCATACGAACGCCCCTCGACATGAAACTTCGACATTTCAAAACAATTTTTATAATTTTTTAACTTATGTGGTTTTTGAGATGTTAGGGTAAATCGAAAATGTAAAAACCAAAACCTCTAGGGTACTTCCACTAATCATACAACGCTGAAATTTGGTATGTTTGTAGCTTTTATGACACAATACTGGGAATAGTCTAAAATTGAAGAATTTCGAAACTAGTATTTACTCTATAAAAAAATAACCAGTATAAATCCATTGTTGACCTCCCGTTTCTAGGAATTTGAACGACGTTGTAGGTCTAACTGTGGGAACTACACGTACATAGATATTTTTTCAAAATAAATAAGGTAAACTACCTAAATCGCGTGTATTCGTGAGGTCTCAGTTCGGGGCGAACCACGTACTAGTTAAACCAAAAGTCTTTGTTCCAGAGCAATAATTTTGACGAATTCGGACGAAATCAAAGAATTGGAGCTGTCAAAGTTATTCAGAGATCAAATAACTATGGAGACTGAGAAGAAAAAGGGGTAAGTTATTCAGAGATCAAATAACTACGGAGACTGAGAAGAAAAAGGGGTAAGTTATTCAGAGATCAAATAACTACGGAGTCTGAGAAGAAAAAGGGGTAAGTTATTCAGAGATCAAATAACTACGGAGACTGAGAAGAAAAAGGGGTAAGTTATTCAGAGATCAAATAACTACGGAGACTGAGAAGAAAAAGGGGTAAGTTATTCAGAGATCAAATAACTACGGAGACTGAGAAGAAAAAGGGGTAAGTTATTCAGAGATCAAATAACTACGGAGTCTGAGAAGAAAAAGGGGTAAGTTATTCAGAGATCAAATAACTACGGAGACTGAGAAGAAAAAGGGGTAAGTTATTCAGAGATCAAATAACTACGGAGTCTGAGAAGAAAAAGGGGTAAGTTATTCAGAGATCAAATAACTACGGAGACTGAGAAGAAAAAGGGGTAAGTTATTCAGAGATCAAATAACTACGGAGACTGAGAAGAAAAAGGGGTAAGTTATTCAGAGATCAAATAACTACGGAGACTGAGAAGAAAAAGGGGTAAGTTATTCAGAGATCAAATAACTACGGAGACTGAGAAGAAAAAGGGGTAAGTTATTCAGAGATCAAATAACTACGGAGACTGAGAAGAAAAAGGGGTAAGTTATTCAGAGATCAAATAACTACGGAGACTGAGAAGAAAAAGGGGTAAGTTATTCAGAGATCAAATAACTACGGAGACTGAGAAGAAAAAGGGGTAAGTTATTCAGAGATCAAATAACTACGGAGACTGAGAAGAAAAAGGGGTAAGTTATTCAGAGATCAAATAACTACGGAGTCTGAGAAGAAAAAGGGGTAAGTTATTCAGAGATCAAATAACTACGGAGACTGAGAAGAAAAAGGGGTAAGTTATTCAGAGATCAAATAACTACGGAGACTGAGAAGAAAAAGGGGTAAGTTATTCAGAGATCAAATAACTACGGAGACTGAGAAGAAAAAGGGGTAAGTTATTCAGAGATCAAATAACTACGGAGACTGAGAAGAAAAAGGGGTAAGTTATTCAGAGATCAAATAACTACGGAGACTGAGAAGAAAAAGGGGTAAGTTATTCAGAGATCAAATAACTACGGAGACTGAGAACAAAAAGGGGTAAGTTATTCAGAGATCAAATAACTACGGAAACTGAGAAGAAAAAGGGGTAAGTTATTCAGAGATCAAATAACTACGGAGACTGAGAAGAAAAAGGGGTAAGTTATTCAGAGATCAAATAACTACGGAGACTGAGAACAAAAAGGGGTAAGTTATTCAGAGATCAAATAACTACGGAGACTGAGAACAAAAAGGGGTAAGTTTCCTAAAGCACCTACCTGCTTTTTTTTCTGTATAATTATCGTCGCACGGCTTGTGCGTATACCATTTTCAAGTCAAGTTTAATTATTGTATTTTCATTCTTATAATTCTTATAATTCTTTATTACTTTATTATTATTTTCACAGAAAAACATTACAAATAAAATAAAAACAAAAGATACAAGGCGAGCTTAACCCTAAAGAGTTTTCAATACAATTTGCAACGTTACAATCCTTCCAAGGCGTCAAAGTCACAGTCAAGCCATGGCAAATTTTAGTAAAACGGTGGCCGTTTTACTAAAACTTTGGTAGACAATTTCCTCCAATTTGAAAACTCACGCAATATACTTCCATTTAATTTCACTACACTTGTGCTCTATAGTCGAGCTAAATTGGTTAAAATGCCACAAAAATTACACAAAATTACTCAAAAAACACTAGGTAATGAAATAGAGTCCGCGCCACGACTGAAGTCCGACGGCCTTTTGAGGAACTAATGGATAACAAAGGTAGATTTATGCTTTTGCACTTTTGCGTATAAAAACTAGCGCTCCAGTCACCGGACTTCAGTCGTGGCGCGGACTATAAGATAAAAGTAGACGACGTCTCTTTTCGAAAATGGCGGCCAAAGCCTACTGTCGTTGCTTTCGCTTGTGGCGCGAAATTCAAACTTTTTAGTGGTTTTTGCTCATCACAGCTCATCAACACTTCTACAGATTGCGAAAACTAATTTGCCGATAATTATATTGACCTAACACACAAGTTTTCACATAAATTTCATTAGTTTGGCAGTATTATTTTATCTATGGTTTGGCTAAAAAAATGGCTTCTGGGGAGTGCTCCAAATGTCAAGTTTCTTTTTCCTCTCCTTCATATAATGGCTTCTGAGGATTGCTAAAAACAATTTCGCTAATGTCAAGTGTTAAAATTATATTTTTTATTTACAAGTCGTCAAGTCTCCTTCAAGTCAATACCCAGTTTAAATAGTGGCAGAAAACCCGAGTTTTTGCAGGTAAAAATCCACGATTTCGAAAAGACACGCAATACACTTAAATTTAACCACAGCACACATGTGCTATTTAACACATCAAAATGTAATTAAACAAAAAGCGGCCAAGTGCGTGTCGGACTCGCCCATGAAGGGTTCCGTAGCAGCAAGTAACATAATATAAAAGTTCTTGGATGGATTACGATTAATGACGTATTAAAAAAAAACTACTTACTAGATCTCGTTCAAACCAATTTTGAGTGAAAGTTTACATGGTAATGTACAACATGGTAATGTACAGTGGCGGAATGAAAACGTTCGTCAGTTTTCAAAGGAATCCCCTTAGCTTGTCGCGAACACATATTACCTTTTCCAACTATTCTACGTAGCAGACTGCTGTAAAGAACACCATAATTTAAATGTTTATTATAAAGATCAAAATCGCACACTTTTGATCAGTTGCTTGTTTGAGTTTGGAACTACTTTTTTAAGGTCCCGTACCCAATTCAATTTCAAATTCAATTCAATTCAATTCTATTCAATTCAATTCAATTCTATTCAATTTCAAATCATTTATTTCCAGATATACAAAAAAACATTGTGTTGGGAAGTTCACATATAAAGTAGGAAAGTAGGTAGTTATTATTATCATGCATAAAATCATAATGTCAATAATAATTAATAATTAAATAAAAAATGTCAAAACTTAAAAAAAACAAACACATTTACAATTAAATAAATCAAATAAAAACAATACAATACAAGATGTGGGGAGATGGACATTTCAAAGAGGCCAAACGAAGCCCTATTGCCCTCGCTCATCTGTCTGTCAGTCTTTATATCACGTTTTTATTAATTAATTGTGTGTTTAATAATATCTAATTAATAATCTTTTAATCAATAATGTGTTTGTAAACTGTAATTTGCTTAACCTAGAATGGTGAAATAGAATGGTGCTGTGTATAAATGTTTTAAGAACCTCTTCAACCCTATTTAGCAAATAAATGATTTGATTTTGATTTGATTTGATTTGACGGGTCTATAGCGGCTAAACCATAGTAGTATTAATATTTGTACTATTTATGTAACTTACTGACCCAAACCCAAAAATAATAACCAAAAATTATTTTGAAGTATGGCTCCCGTACAAGTTAGACTGGAGAGGGAAAAATAAATCTGTCGTGCCCTAGCATGTGGAGTATAATTTTAGAGCTTATTAAGTAGAATAAGACTGTATTTTTGTTACTAAGTTCAATTTAATTTCCATTTAACCCAGGAACTAGTTTTTTTAAATATTCAACATACTTATTATGAATATTTTACCAAAAATATATAATATTTTAGAAAATATAATTTTTTGGAGAATTTTCTCATATTTCTATTCAAAATAGATTTAATTTTGCGTGTGGATTAACTAAACTACGGCAATTTATAACTTCTACATTTGTTACGGAACCACAAATTATATAATAGTTTCTACGACGGAAACCTGAATGCGGAGGTCCGATGCGCACTTGGCCAGTTTTTTATTGAGTTAGCCAGAAGTTTTGATATTTTATTCGTAGACTATCTGTCATTCAATCGCTGCTAATATCCGTTGTCATGGTAACTGAAGGTTATTTTCGTAATATTGCAATATTGACACATTTGACAGTTCCGATACGTAGCGCGAGAATAAGTTCCTGTGTCGGTAAAACAGTACCAATGAAATACTATGTCGGTAAAACAGTACCTATGCTTTTTGCATTGAACAACCAAAAATAGGCCCTAAGGTGACGAACATTTTCATTCCACCACTGTACATTATATTTTTTTTTTAGTTTTATCATTCTCTTATTTTAGAAGTTATGGGGGGGGGGGGGACACACTTTTTACCACTTTGGAAGCGTCTCTCGCGCAAACTATTCCGTTTAGAAAAAAATGATATTAGAAACCTCAACATAATTTTTGAAGGCCTATCCATAGATACCCTACACGTATAGGTTTGATGAAAAAAAATTTTTTGAGGATCAGTTCTAGGAATGGGGAACCCCAAAAATAATTGTTTTTTTCAAATTTTTGTGTAAAAATCTTAATGCGGTTCACAGAATACATCTACCTACCAAGTTTCAACAGTAGCTCTTATAGTTTCGGAAAAAAAAGGCTGTGACATACACGGACAGACAGACAGACATGACGAATCTATAAGGGTTCCGTAAGATTTTTTTACGGAACCCTAAAAATTACAGTGGCAATCAATCAGAAGCATCATTTTATTTTTATTTATTATAAACATAACCATATAAATTTCTTAAACAACGGATCAAACCGAATCTATGGAGTTTAAGAAAATGAGGGCTTTTCATTTTCGAATTAAAAAAAAAGTAGTTCTATTTGGCTCTATAGATGGCGCTGACTCAAATGTGCTTTTCAAAATTAACAAATGTATTGTCTGTGCTTTTGTGTGATAATAACAAAATACCACGAAAATATATCACTACGTTGTTGACTTTGACATTTCACTTTATTTTGACAGTTAAGTACAGAGCCGGCGCGATCTATTTCCAATGGTTTAGGCATGATGTGAAACGGCTATGAAAACTCCTCATTCAAATTTGTATTATGGTATGATTATGGTTTACTCTATATTCTACTTTTTTAAGTTTTTTGTAATGTTTGTTATTAACTTTCCAGAACTAAGAAGAAACAGAAGTCGGAGTCGTCGATAGAGTCTCTCAACAACATCCAGCACACGACTGACGACTCGGGCATCTGACAGCACCGCGTCCGGCGCGCGAGCCCCGCGCCCCGCGACAGACACAAGGACAAGCGACGGAAGAGACACGAGACTAGCAGCGACTCTGACAGCTCGAGTTGAACGTCACCGCCGGCGGAATGCGTCACGTACCGTTGCCATGTGCCGGAGCAAAGTGCCTTTGTCTATGATTTGCCTGCGTCAATCATAGACCTAGAATGTACAAAAATTCTAAGTCTATAGCGTTTATGTAATTTTGTTTTCCATCAAAATGTTGAAAACAAAATTCCATTGACGCAGCCAAGTCATAGACACGGCACTTGGGGTGGATGCTATCGAATAAGGCGTGAAATTCAAATTTTTTGATGTTTTTGCCGATTACAGCTCATGATTCTTCAGACAGCGAATGTTGATTTCGCGAGAATTAAGAAACACATGTTTTGATTGATACTATCTAATAAATATCATGAGTCTAGCTACGATACCCCTGAACACATTTTTAGTGTTTTTTTTTATAAGGGGTATCGTAGCTAAACTGAAGATATTTATGAGATACTATCAATTAAAACATGTGCTATAAGTCTCTTAGTTCTCGCGAGATCAACTTTCGCTATATGATGGAGTGTTCATGAGATGTAACGGGCAAAAAACAAAAACACTAAAAAAAAACGCGCCTCAAGCTAGAGCATCTACCCTTGGTGCCTTGTATGAATTGGCTGCGTCAATGGAATTTGTTTCTATCGTGGCCTTAGAGCATTGCATGCCTCCGTTGATGATCGTGGCTCATTTTGAGGTATATGGAAGGTTTATGGAGATATTTGTATTGTTAAGAAGTGCCTTATAACGGGCCCGTTAATCGCACTAGTAGAGGTACATATTGAACTGATTACTGAAAGCGTTTGAATGCAGCAAAAATTCAAATAGGTAGTCGATGGGATTGAGAATGAATGAATGAATGAATGAATGAATGAATGAATGAATTATTTATTTGCTTTCTTTTTTTTTTTTTTTTTTTTATTATTTATTTGAGGATATTCATTTTCGAATTAAACAAAAAATGTTGCTCTATTTGGCTCAATAGATGGCGCTGACTTAAGTATGCTTGTCAAAATTAACAAATGCATTGTCTGTGCTTATGTGTGATAGTAACAAAATACCACGAAAAAAAAACACTACGTTGTTGACTTTGACATCTCACTTTATTTTGAAAGCTAGGTTCAAAGCAGCGCCATCTATTAGCGCATGATTTGAAACGTCCGTGAAAACCCCTCAGGAACGGAGGTACGCTCTCAAGGTTCTTTTAATACCCCTAAAAATTAAATGCCCTTAAAATTATTTATTTCTGATTTATTATGTTGTTTGTAGTCGTTTTAAGTTTGTGTTATGTTCTACGGATTAATATGATCTGAAATAAATTAATAATAATAATACACGCTGCCTAATAGCTAGCCAGCATTGGTTGTACCTTTTACTCGTTGGCACAACAATCGGGCCAGTGGCTAAAATAGAACCACAGCCAAAACCGTACCTATCTGTATTTGAGTAGGTACCTGAGGCCGTTAAGGCTACCTCGATTATGAAACAATGTTATTCCATATCGTACTTTTCTGTTTTAGAATGGGGATATTTTAACTGATAAGAATCTTCGTCTGAGATAAATCTATTTATATATGAAAAAAATAGTTTCGAGACATTTTTGTACATAGGCATTGGAATATTGTTAAGAGTACCTACATACCTACATAGACACACGTCTTTTTCCCCGAAAGGGTAGGTAGAGCCTCAAATGGGCCTCTTTTCAACGTGGGTTGCACCATCGTGGGAAATATACGTGACAAGTGGTGAGCTCATCGCCGCCATTGCTTCCCATGACTGACTCTTCTACCGCTTTCTTCCCGTAATAACACATCCTAGCAGCTAGGACAAATCTTATGCCAACGAATCTTACATACAAGTCCGGGTAATTCCCTTATATCGGCTTTTACGAAATCCACAGGAGGAGTTGGAGGGGTCTATTCTAGGGCCGGTTTATTCTAGTCTATTCCATTATTATTATAAATTTAGATTTTATCTTAATTTTAATGTTCAGATGTTTAATCGAGCGGAGCCTAATATCACCCAACTGTCACATACCTTCACGGTCCTACAGCTATTGTCTAATATCGATGTCAATGAGGGCTTTTCATTTTCGAATAAATTAAAGTAGTTTTATTTGGCTCGATAGATGGCGCTGATTCAAATGTGGTTGCCAGAATTAACAAATGCATTGTCTGTGCTCTGTGCTTTTGTGTGAAGTAACATGGATTTAGTTTGTATTCTAAGTCCATGGATAGTAACAAAATACCACGAAAACATTAACTTGACGTTGTTAACTTTGATATCTCACTTAATTTTGACAGTCAAGTACAGAGCTGGCGCCATCTATTTTCAAGGCCATAAGCATGATGTGAAACGGCCGTGAAAACCCCTCATTACCATTTTGCTTGCGCTGTATAAACAAAACGGCCACCGTTTTACTAAAACATGACCAACTGTTACTTTGACGACTTGGAAGGACTGTAGCGTTGCAAAATATATAAATTACATTAAATAAACTTGAAAATGGCAAATGCACATGTCGTGCAGCCCAATTATAAAGAAAAAAAAACCTATATAAATGTTATTATGTTGATATATTATCTATTGATTCTAATGTGCGCACAAAGAAGTTTTGTAGTTTTTGTAATTAAATACATCTATTTACTGAAAACTGTGGTTTTTTTTTAACAGTCTCATACATAGTCCTGACCCCACACTAGGATCCCCTGTGTCGTGTGTATCAGGAACTACGAGCACCATGCTACCACAACACAGACACGGAACTAATAACAGATCATACATAACATAACACCCAACAGTCACATACATAGTCCTTGACCCCACACTAGGATCCCTTGTGTCGTGTGTATCAGGAACTATGAGCACCATGCTACCACAACACAGACACGGAACTAATAACAGATCATACATAACATAACACCCAACAGTCACATACATAGTCCTGACCCCACACTAGGATCCCCTGTGTCGTGTGTATCAGGAACTACGAGCACCATGCTACCACAACACAGACACGGAACTTATAACAGATCATACATAACATAACACCAAACAGTCACATACATAGTCCTGACCCCACACTAGGATCCCCTGTGTCGTGTGTATCAGGAACTACGAGCACCATGCTACCACAACACAGACGCGGAACTAATAACAGATCATATATAACCACATAGGTCATAACCATATAGTCACATAGGTCCCTATGTGACTGCTGGGAGTGAAGCCACAGAATAAATATTAGTACAAGTAGTGAAGCTATATGGCACCACTGCTTTCAGGACAGCGCTGTCTCTCGTGAGAGAGGAGTAACATTTTAGATCATTCCAGTGAAGCTAGAGGGCACCACTGATATCAGGACAGCGCCATCTCTCGTGCGAGAGGAGTAACATTTTAGTTAATTCCAGTGAAGCTAGAGGGCACCACTGCTATCAGGACAGCGCCATCTCTCGTCAGGGGGCTCGTCTCGTAGATAATGGTGTTACCAGGCTGTCTTATGAACCGTGATTGTTACACAGTTGAAATTTTCACAGATGATGTATTTCTGTTCCCGCTATAACAACATTTATACTAAAAAACCAGCCAAGTGCAAGTCGGACTCGCACACGAAGGGTTCCGTAGGGTCCCGTTTTACCCTTAGGCTACGGAACCCTAAAAACTCTCTCATAGTATAGTACACAGGGGCACAAGTGGTTTAAAAAAAAAAAAAAAAAAAAAGTGCTAGAACCTCGCAGGTTTTGAGCACCACGGGAGTAGCAGTTTTCATGGTCGTAAACTTGGGTAAAATCTACTCTCAGGGTTATAACGTCAAAATGTATGGTGGCTTTATTGACTGGCCTAAGTGGTCAACAATTCGATTCCATTTGATTACATTGTCTGCCAGTTAACTACAAGAGAAGCTAGTAAAGGCTGGCTTACATTTGCATTAGTTAAGTCGTTAGTTAGTTAGTTAAGTAGTTTAGTAAAGTCGTTAGTTAAGAAGTAAGTTCTGTCCAAACGTTCTATGTAGCGACTAGTCGTAAGTGTCAGTCTTTCATTGTGATGACAACAGAGGCCGTAGATAAAGTAATATTCTAATAGTGATGCTGATGACGCTTGTAGAAAAGCCAACATTGTATGAGATTGACGTAAGCTATAGAAATGTCACGTGGTCTATTGTAGAAATGAATCGCTTCGAAGCGAATGCCACTTGGCTAGGCTGATATTCGCTATGACCATAGGAGATTACTTGACAGTACCTTGTGACGTCACAATGTATTCTGAACCATGATTCCACGCAGATATCGTAATGAGCCCGCGTTATATCACGTTTGGTCATAGCGGATAAGGGGGCTGGTTGCGCGTGTCAACTTATACACTGTACTAAACTGGCTCAGACAGTGCTGTTCACACGCAGCGAGTTTAGCTGGCGGGGAGCGGGAGACGCGCGGGCTCATACGAACTCGCACTTCACTCGCCGAAAAATAGAATAGATTCTATTTGTCAAGTTAATGGTCATCTTAATACTAAGAGGCTGTCAAGAGTCAAATAGGCTTTTTACAAGCTTTTATTTAACTTGCAATGTATGTTTGTCTGGGTGGAATCTAAAACTCATAACTCATAACTCATTTAAATTATTTATAAAAGGACATTTAATGAATAAAAGTTATTATAAGTTGAACGAAGCTTTTGCTGACAAAACATTGTTTTGGGAAATGTGATTAATGAAATATTTTAATGGTTTAATGGTTTATATTTAATATTATAATTGACGATGCTTTTGCAGATAACTTATCGCTTGTTTTGTTTTATATAACTGGGTATTTTTAATAAGTAATTATTAGTTTTTTCTATTTTTTGTGTAATAACTGAGGTACCTACTTACCTACTTACTTTGTTAATTTGACTTGTCCAAGCACATGCAATATGTCAAAGGACATGAATAAATGAAATGAAATGAAACTGAATTTTAAAGCAGTTATCCTGAACCGATTAAGTTGAAATTTGGCATACCTGTCAAGTTTCGATGACAATACAATATGATGGTGATAGCGAGCTGATCTGATGATGGAGACGGAAGGTTTTTTTTTTTTATACTACTGAATGACGGAACAAGCCGATGGCCCACCTGATGTTAAGCGGTAACCTCTGCCTATGAACAGTGCATTACCTCATAGGTCACGTCCACCTAGGACGCGCCCTATGTCGCATTGCACTGCGCCCGCCACCCTGAGACATAAGGATGAAAGTCTCATGTGCCTGTAATTTCACCGGCACCCTTACCCTTCAAACCGGAACACAGCAACGCGAGCACTACTGCTTTGCGGCAGAAATAGGTATGGTGGTAGTACTTCCCCGGACGAACTCTTTCACAAAAAAGCTCTACTACTACTAAACTAAACTAAGGTGGACAACGGAACTCTTCGATGGATAATAGAAGACTGGCCGTGTTTAGGCTCATTTTGATCAGCACACGGTTACGATCACTTATTTCATAAAAGCTTATTAAAACCTTAAAGCTTAGCAAAAACTTATTTTTAACACGCTTTGCGCATGCTTTGTGGCAGAAATAGGTATGGTGGTTGTAATTAACTGGCTACTTAACTAATGCAAGTGTAAACCAGCCTTAATTTAAAGGGTGTTGAAAATGACGCAAAATGACAGTTGAAAGTGTTTGATCGATTGCATTTATTCCACTTTATATGGGTTTTTTCCCGCGTGAATCTTCGTGTGCTTATTGCATTTATTCCACTTTATATGGGTTTTTTCCCGCGTGAATCTTCGTGTGCTTATTGCATTTATTCCACTTTATATGGGTTTTTTCCCGCGTGAATCTTCGTGTGCTTATTGCATTTATTCCACTTTATATGGGTTTTTTCCCGCGTGAATCTTCGTGTGCTTAGATAGACTACTTTTGTCAGTGAATGCTTTATCACATCTCGTACATGCGTATGGTTTCTCCCCGGTGTGGATACGCATATGTGCTTTTAAATCACTTGATCCTGTAAACGCTCTAAAGCACCTGTCGCAGGCATATGGCTTTTCCCCGGTGTGGATCCGCATATGTCGAGTCAGATTCTGTTTAACACTGAAGGTTTTATTACAGCTGATGCAGGCAAATGGCTTTTCTCCGGTGTGAATTCTCATATGTGATTTTAAATCACTTAAACTGGCGAGGGCTTTACTACACCTATCACAGGCATATGGCTTCTCCCCAGTGTGGATTCGTGTGTGTCGGGTTAGATGTTGTTTCATAGTGAATGTTTTACTGCATATTTTGCAGGCATATGGCTTTTCTCCGGTATGGATTCTCATGTGTATTTTCAAATCGCTCAACTTTGTGAATGCTTTACTGCACCGATCACATGTGTATGGTTTTTCTCCCGTGTGTATTCTTGTGTGGACAACTAGGGTACCTTCTTCGGTGAAGGTTTTACCACACAGGTTGCAGGAGTAGGGCTTTTCTCCTGTGTGGGTCCGTATGTGTCTTGTTAAGTTATGTTTCATACTGAATGTTTTGGTACAGTTCTTGCATGCATAGGGTTTTTCTCCGGTATGAATTCTCATATGTGATTTTAAATCACTTATTCTAATGAAGGTTTTTTTACACCGGGTGCACGAATAAGGTTTAACCCCAGTGTGTATCCGCATGTGCCTGATTAAACAACTCCTGTCAGTAAATTTTTTATTACACCGGTTACAGCTATTTTTTTTATCCACAGTGTTATCCTTCTTGATCTGTTCTATGTGCGTTGTCATGTGTTTTGTTAATTTGCACTCACAAGAGAATGTTTTATCACAGCTCTTGCAGGTTTGTGTAATTCCCCCGGTGTGTAGTCTCATATGCAGCACCAGCTTATGCTTTGTGTCAAATCTTGCACTACACAGATGGCAACAGGATTCGTTGTGATCTGTTTTCTGTTCAATTGTATTTTGGAGAATGTCATTGATTTCTACTTCGACGAAGGTGCTCGCCACAGTTTCAAACTCTTCGCCAGTTCTCTGTTCTATTTTGACAGTGACATGTTCATCTTTAACGTAATCTTGACAGCTGTCATTGTACGGCGAGTCGTCAGGATCGTTAACACATAAGGAGTGGACCGCGGTCACTGACAGATTATATATCCCCAGGTTTTGTGTCTTATCTGCATTGTTTGCCTGAAAATAAGATAAAATACAAGTAATTAATTTTGTAAAATTAAAAAAACCCACAATGCAATGAAACGGCTGAACCGATTTTGATCAAACATAGCTAAGAAAACTCCTGACAAAATCACCTTTCAAACAAAAACAAAAAATCGTAATCGGTTCATCCTTTCGGGAGCTACGGTGGGGCAGACAGACACACACACAGACACGTCAAACTTATAACTCTCCTTCGTTTTTGCATCGGGGGTTAAAAATAAGTACTTGCATCTAAGACATTTCGTATTTATATAATTAAAACTCAAAAATCATGGTAAATATCCCGTTTCTAGTGAAAAGTATATACATAACCACAATAGTTTCAAAAGTTATATTACATATCTACCTTAGTGCCATCTTGTGATAGATCTCTGAGGATTCTATCGGATCTGCTCGTCATGTCAGCGAATCTTCTGCATCTTTGCACTAGTGAGTAGCAGACGTAGCATATTCTGTTACACCTTCCATCTTCCATTAGCTAAAACCATTACAATCTATATAATAGTATATACATAAATAATGTTATTTGTAATTGAAAAAAACCGGTATTAACACCCGAATCCGACTGTTAATACCGGTTTTTTCAATTATGAATATCACTCATGGAAGTTTTAATAGTATTAGACGTTACTTGATATACAGGATGTAACATAATATAATTGTATCAGTTATCTAGAACCCATAACACAAGCTCATGCTTAGCTTGGGGCTAGATACTGTTGTGTGAACTGTCCACCATTATTTATTTATTTATTTATCCCTATGAACCCGAGGAGGGGGTATTCTACACATCATGGTGAATGACTTTTTTAATACCTATTTTTCTTCAGAACTATAAAATATCTCGTAAAAATCCTGAAATTCCTCCACTTGACAACCTCTGTGGCGCTATGGCCGAAGGTTCGCCTGCGACACAGGAGGTTGCGGTTACGATTCCCGCCTCAGAACATATATTTGTACGATCTGCAGAAATTTGTTCAGGGTGTTCTGGGTATTTTTGATGTATAACAAAATACCTATCTATGTAATGTATTGTATTAAGTATATCAGTTATCTACAGGTCTAGCGCTTAACTGAGGCAGTCCCTGAGGTATAGGAGCGGTACGGGAGGGGTGTTTTCGTTACATTATGTCACATGTCATCTGATAATTTGAGACGAAAATACCCCTCCCGTACCGCTCCTATACCTGAGGGACTGCCTCAGTTAAGCGCTAGACCTGTACTACTCATAGCACAAGCTCTGCTTAGCTTGGGGCTAGATAATGTTGTGTGAACTGTCCAGCATTATTTATTTATTATTATTTTATTGATGTGGTCGGAGCCACAATCAAATGCTGGTTATAATATGTCTAAACTTAAGGCAAAGAAAAAGATTTTAAGTAATTCAGTTTTCAATTATATAGTTTCAATTCTATAAAGCAAAAGATATCAGTAATTTCAAGAACATACCTTGGTATTACTTAGTTTTTCATATAATTCAAGGAGTTGGATGTTTTCAATCAAATGCATCTTGACATTGGTGGCTAGGCATGCTCTGCACCTAGGGGTTTGGTCATCGCTGCACTCTGACATAGACATTGGTATGGACTCCTTTACGCTTTGTAGGTACTGGACAAGATTATCTTTGTTATTTAACTTTGTAGACAAATTCTGTGGTGTGCTGTGAACTTATTGATTACACGCTCAGTGGTGTGGTGCCGAGCCGAGCTGCGCTCCGTATTCTTCTGTGCTCTTCGTTCGTGGAGGGTTTCCTTCTTCAGCTCAGCCTGTCTGGAATTACGTATAATAGCGACCATCTAAATTAATTCCGATTCCGTGCGAACGAAAGTGAGTGAATTATTCATTAGAAAAACCTTCTGTCACTGTCTGTCTGTTCTGTCAGTGTCAATCAAAAACATTCGAAAAACCACAGACAAACAGTGCGTTTTTTTTATAATTGCTTGTCTTGTTTGCTCGCTTCGATCACAGATACACAACCTTGCGTGCTTGCTGATTTAGGTTTTTTTTTTAAATAATGGCAACATTCTTTCAAAAATGGTAGATTGAATCTTGTATTATTCTTTCTCTATATAAAAGTATTGCATCTTCTACTCTTTTAATGACTTCTGAGAAGTGCTCCTCAGAAGAGGAGGAGCAGGAGTATTGTATCAAAATAGTCCATGAACTCAGTGAACGTCAGTGTCAAATATTCAAGTGTCAACTGTGACTTTCTCTATGCACGATATCACATGCGCGCAGCGCGAAAAGAAAAAAAAACTGAATTTGTTTGTATATATTTGCATTTTACTGTAAATTGTAATTTAGTTTCATAAAAATGCTGCCGCTATCTTTACTAAGGACGGCGCAGAACCATCCGATGTTAGTGGAGCTGAAGAACGGCGAGACATACAACGGGCACCTCGTGAGCTGCGACAATTGGATGAACATCAACTTGCGAGAGGTGATCTGCACATCCCGAGACGGAGACAAGTTCTGGCGCATGCCTGAGTGCTACATCCGGGGCAGCACCATCAAATACCTGCGAATACCCGACGAGGTTATCGACATGGTGAAGGAAGAGACTCAAGTGAAAGCGAGGGGCCGGAACGAAGTGTCGAAAGGCCGAGGAGGTCAGAACATGAGGTCAGGGCGTGGAGGAGGCCGCGGCGCGTTCGGGAACCGAGGCCGGCCTGCGCCTCTCGCGCGGGGCGGCGGCAATCAGAGGCCGAATCAGAACAAAAATAACAAAAAGTAGTGTAGGTTTTATAGTTAATAAATTCAGTCTTGGCTAAGGATGACGGTAGTTTTATTACTTCATTCATTAGTTTGGCTCATCAGCTAAACTATCAGACAGCTATACCATGCTGTTTTATCATGCTGTGTGCATAGATGCTGAGCTTAATCTAAGGGAAAGGTAGAAAGGAAAGTGAGTAGTAACAGGTTAGAGAGGGTGGGAGTCGAGCTCATCTCGCCATCGCCGTCTGGGTCTGCCACGTGGCCGCCGTGCGTGGAACCCACTCTGTTATCTTAGCCCAGAAGTCCCCGGGCATGCGGCTAACGTGTCCAGCCCAGTCACACTTTTGTTTTCCAGCTTTCAGAGCTACATCGGCTATTCCGGCTATCAGGACTCGCAACGGAGACTTGGTTACTAATCCCAATGACATAGCAGAAGCATTTGCAGAAGAGTTTCTAAAGGCATACTCTAAGGAACCGGCCATACACCAAGCTACCAAAGTAACCTCGTTTGCTTATGTGGAGAATAATTTAAGTGAAGTATTATTTACAGTAAAAGATGTTGAAAAGGCTATCTCTAAACTAAGGATCCAGTCATCCCCTGGCCCTGACAATCTCCCTTGTTGTGTTCTTATAAAATCTGTAAAGATTTTAGCACCAGCCTTAGCTGAACTACTGAATAGATCTTTTGAATCAGGATACCTTCCTCAGGATTGGAAACATGCCATAGTCACTCCGATCTACAAAAAAGGGGATAAGAGTCAACCTGCAAATTTTCGCCCAATCAGTCTTACTAGTGGTGCGTAAAGCGTTAGCGTGGTAGTAAAAATTATGGAAAGAATTATTTGTGATAAACTAACTTCATTTTTAAACCAAGAATCCATAATATCAGTAAAACAACATGGTTTTGTCATAAGAAGATCAACTGTTACAAACCTGCTGACTTGTGTCCATAGTTGGAGCAAAGAACTTGATAATAAGAACCCTATTGACATAGTATACCTTGACTTTGAACGCGCTTTTGACAAGTTTCCGCATCAACGTCTTCTACTAAAGCTGGAGCACTTTGGAATACGTGGGCCGCTACTCAAGTGGATTGAGAACTATCTTCTAGGCAGAACATTTCAAGTTCGTGTTGGCAATTGTCTGTCTCAGCAAAATCCTGTTGTAAGCGGTGTGCCACAGGGGTCTGTGCTCGCCCCCCACCTTTTTGGAATATTCATAACGGATCTAGCAGAACTCTTGGTCTCAGAGTGTGCCTTTTTTGCTGATGATGGAAAGTTCTTTGCCAACCCACTTATTAAATCAGGGCAGTTACAAGAAGATTTAATTCGCATACAAGACTGGACAAAGGATTGGATAATCAAACTAAACACATCCAAATGCAACATTCTTCATTTAGGCAACAATAACCCCAGAGTCACTTACACACTGGATGGAAACATTTTGTCCCCAATCGGCCTTCAGCGAGATCTAGGGGTTAATATCTCATCTAATCTGAAGTGGGGAGAACACATTACTATCATAGTCAAGAAGGCGAATTCATTTCTGTATGTCATACGAAGGTCCTTTCTAACAATTACTGTTGATGTTTTTCGCAAGATTTATAAAACATATATAAGGCCACTACTGGAGTAGGTATGGATTTCAGATATGGCACCCCTACTTCAAAAAAGACATAGACCTTCTTGAAAGTGTCCAAAGGAGGGCCACTAAGATACCGCAGGCTCTACGTCGAAAATCCTATGAGGACAGATTACTCACACTACGTCTCACTACTCTTGAGGATAGACGCCTTCGAGGAGATCTTATCGAAACTTACAAGATTATGACCCATCATTACAACCTGCCAAACTTTCATGACATTTTTATTAAAAAAGAAGATCTAAGATCCACACGTGGTCACCAGCTGAAGTTAAACCGTGATCCCGCCGTCTCACTCGCCGCTCATCACTTCTTCAGCAATAGAGTGGTTCACAATTGGAACGCGCTATCAGATGACGTCGTTACTGCTACTTCCGTCAATGCATTCAAAAATGAACTCGACATCTGGCTTCGAACAAATAAATCAGTGCTCAAAAAAATCTACCAAAACTAAGAGACAATATTTCGACTAAATTTTCAATTCTAATACTGTGACGTAGACACATCAGCGAAAGCTGCTTGTCTATAAATTAATAATAATAATAATAATTCCCACAAATAGCCGATGTGCAGTATCGTATTTCTTACGCGGTCTATAAGTTTGACTCCTAAAATACTGCGCTCCATAGCCCGCTGGCTCACCTTGAGGCTGAACTTCTTCAAAGAGTTTTATATACATACATATTACTAGTGACTTGTATATTTATATTTCATATTTATTTTATTTTAAACCCTAAGGACCTTGAGAACACTTCAGTTCAGTTCAGTTCTTGAACAAGTGGCCCTTGCGGAATAGACCACAATTTCGCCAATGTCACGTTTTAAGGCGCTATAGGGCCAACGAAAATTTTTATGTCAGGGTGTGAAGCACGCGGGGTCGCCCCGCCCACTGAGCGGGACGCAGGATGCGCCGAGTTCAATGACCCGAATTCTATCGGCGGGTAAGAGCGTTTTCACACTTTCCGATCCGATATCCTTATCGGAACACATTTCCATACATTTTGTCGGTATCTGATATTGGAGACCGATAAAATGTATGAAAATTACGGCCGATAACGGTATCGCATCGGATAGTGTGGAAACTCTCTAAGGCGCCTTGCTATTATTTTCGCACATACGGTCATAAAGTAGTACAATATGCGCACAAAAAATAATAAGTTTTAGTGCTAGTAATAAATAAATAATAAAGAATTTTTACGTAAGTTTTTTTATTATTTCTTTTGGATATTTGGATAATCACATTACCTATAAAAATGGATCGTCAGGAAGGTATCTAATTGTGGCAGAAAATCAGATGTTCCATAAACAAAATAAGTACCTCATGATTCGATCCTAAGAAATTACCTCTCCGTCTCCTCCAGTGGATGTGTGCAGTGGTCTGTCCGACCTAAGACTAGGCCCTCCGACTCTTTCTGAGGAAGAGTGCAGAGGTGTGTGTCCGGCCTAAGAAATTACCTCTCCGTCTACTCCAGTGGATGTGTGCAGTGGTCTGTCCGACCTAAGAGTAGGCCCTCCGTCTCTTTCTGAGGAAGAGTGCAGAGGTGTGTGTCCAGCCTAAGAAATTACCTCTCCGTCTCCTCCAGTGGATGTGTGCAGTGGTCTGTCCGACCTAAGAGTAGGCCCTCCGTCTCTTTCTGAGGAAGAGTGCAGAGGTGTGTGTCCGGCCTAAGAAATTACCTCTCCGTCTACTCCAGTGGATGTGTGCAGTGGTCTGTCCGACCTAAGAGTAGGCCCTCCGTCTCTTTCTGAGGAAGAGTGCAGAGGTGTGTGTCCAGCCTAAGAAATTACCTCTCCGTCTCCTCCAGTGGATGTGTGCAGTGGTCTGTCCGACCTAACAGTATACCCTCCGTCTCTTCCCGTGGAAGAGTGTCGTGGTGTGTGTCTAGCTTAAAAAATTACCTCTCCGTCTCCTCCAGTGGATGTTTACAGTGGTCTGTCCGAACAAAGAGTAGCACCTACGTCTCTTCCTGTGAAAGAATGCCGTGATGTGTTTCCGGCCTCAGAAAATACTTCTCCGTCTCCTCACGTGGATGTGTGAAGTGGTATGTCCGGCCTAAGAGTTACCCTCCGGTTTTCCTATGGAAGAGTGCTGTGGTGTTTGTCGGGCCTAAGAAGATACCTGTGCGTCACCTCACGTGGATGTGTGCAATGGTCTGTCTGGCCTAAGAGTAGACCCTCCATTAGTTCCCGTGGAAGAGTGCCGTGATGTGTGTCCGCCCTAAGAAATTACCTGTCCGTCTCCTCAAGTGGATGTGTGAAGTGGTATGTCCGGCCTAAGAGTACCCCCCGTTTTTTCCTATGGAATAGTGCTGTGGTGTTTGTCCGGCCTAAGAAAATACCTGTGCGTCACCTCACGTGGATGTGTGCAGTGGTCTGTCTGGCCTAAGGGAAGACTCTCCGTGTCTTTCCATGAAAGTGTGCCGAGGTGTGTGTCTGGCCTAAGAAAGTACCTGTCCGTCACCTCACGTGGATGTGTACAGTGGTCTGTCTGGCCTAAGGGAAGACCCTTCGTGTCTTCCCGTGGAAGAGTGTCGTGGTGTGTGTCCGACCTAAGAAAATACCTGTGCGTCACCTCACGTGGATGTGTGCAGTGGTCTGTCTTGCCTAAGAGTAGACCCTCCGTCTGTTCCCGTGGAATAGTGCCGTGATGTGTGTCCGGCCTAAGAAAATACCTGTCCGTCTCCTTCCGTGGATGCATTGAGCATCACATCAATCTACAAATTCTACCTTTATCATTCTACAATTTTCAATGTAATAACTACTCATTTTGATTTCTAGCACAGATAATGTATGGTAGTAAATGTGTTACTACCATACATAACATACATACCATACCACCATCCAAAGGGCGTCGACGATTTTGGCATAGTCGTCAGCCGCCATTTACTTTTATTTTTAAGTTAGAGGCGCACTTTAAAAAAATTACATTTTCTAGAGGGTACGGGTCATTCGCAAAACATCCACTTCTCATAATGTACACCTAACTTTTCAAACTATTTTTTTTTTTCAAAAAAGCTGGATATGGGTTACTGGCTCACTGACTCATTGACATCGTTATTCTCCTAGAAGGAGTCGTTTTAGTGATGGGTCATGTTCTAGGAAAGTGTTTAGTTTTTTAATCAGACTCGGGAAAAAATCTGTCATTTCAAAAATTCAAGCTGACCAAAACCTTTCTTCGAAATGGTGACCGATCGGATCCGTTCAAACGACGCATCCTACTGTTTTTTGGGAAAGATAGAAGAAAAAAATAAAAAAAATAAAAAAATAGATTGCTGCTCTAAAATGGGTTTTTCAAACAGACTTGTCCGACTAGACTTTGGTGAATTAAAGTTTTTTACTAAAGTTAACACTCGAAAATTTGGTTTATATAGAAATGTTGTAAGCATCTTGGTGTAGGGTGCAAAATCACAACTTTTTTAAAAACCATGATGGCGCATGGCGGATTGTTTGGTGGTCATTTTGTAGAAGCGTAAAGTTTTCAATTTTCAAATTGAAAAAAGAGACTGCGGGCAACACCGGAGCTTGATGACTAGTAAAGGGCTATCGTGTGGGAGAACAAGTGGTGTTGCCTGGTGGAAATTGCAACTTTTTTACTTTTCGTTACATTTTACTTGTATTTATATTTTACTTTTAAAACCAAGAAGTAAAAATGTAATCATATGAAAAAATTAAAAAGTCTAAAATAAAAAAATTCAAAAAAAATAAAATTGAAGTCATTTTATGAAAAGTCCAGTGTACATATTGCGAATAAAGGAGATGTCCAGAAGTGGTATAATATTCTGAGAAAATTTCAGAAGTTATGAAATATATCTAAAAAAAGCTTATTTATTGGGCTACTCGATTATATAAATTTTATATATTATAAAACCTCCGTTTCCGAGAAAATAATAAAATTGTTCTTGAAGGGAAAACATAATGAAACAAACATGCCAAAACCACACGTGTGCAATAAATAAATAAATAAATAATGCTGGACAGTTCACATTACACATTTCACATTTTTTATCTAGCCCCAAGCTAAGCAGAGCTTGTGTTATGTGTACTAGATAACTGATGTACTTAATACAATATATTACATAGATAGATATTTTTTATTATACATAAAAATACCCAGAACACCCTAAACAAATATCTGCGATTCCACATAAAATAAATATGCTATTTCGTCTTCTTCTGCCTGTGCCCAAAGATATGATGACTAAAATATTTTTCTTGAATGGAATACGTGCTAACACACAATTTACAATAAATTTATCTGTGCCCTGAGCTACCTGAAAAATACATATGTTTATAAGGAGGCGAGGAATGTAGGTACCTATGCATATTGCTAAAGGTACTATTATCATTACAGGCAGCTCCTATCTATTAGTGAACTCTACAACAGTGTAGGTAGGTATCTACTTAGAATGTATCCTGAACCTACACAGAACAGATAAACTAATAAGTGAAGTATTAGTAATAACGCGACAACATGGAACGAAGGTAGGATAGTCGTATGAAAAGTTATTTGTGGTTGTCTGTCTGCGGCCTGTCTCGCTAGCTAGAGAGTATCAAAATTCCTTAGTCTGCCTGCCAAAGAGCGTCAAGTTCACATTTTGGGAGTGTTACAAGTTCTAACTTTATTTTGAAAAAAAACAACATTTCAAATGTTGTTTTTTTTCAAAATAAAGTTTAAAAAAACTGAGGTACATTTATTATTTTTCATTAGCTGAAAAATAGCCAAATAATTAATGCCCTTTCTCCGTAAATAACTATTATGTTGCTTAGAATTTCTAGTTATTTTTATACCGGCCTTCATATATTTTTTGGACATCTTTTTTAGTCTATTTGAGCAAAAAAATTGAGTGTATATTTTGCGAAGTGGAGGTTATGCGAAGTGGTCATATTGAGAATAAGTGCGGTGTACATTACAAGAAGTGGACGTTTTGCGAATGAGTTGTATCCTCTAGCCATAGCACAATAACTAGTGGGTCGGTGGTGCGTGAGGTGCTGCAGCTGGCGTACAGTTTTCCTTTGCCGCTTACTCGCGTGTATGCACAAACCTCTACAAACCCCTGCAAACCCTACCAACACTACAAAACCATAGAAAATCCTACAAACCCTACAAACTCCTTCCAACGCCTACGAACCTCTATAAATCTACTTTGATTTTGACCCTTAACCTTGACCTTGACCTGTACCTGTACCTGTACCTGTACCTGTACCTGTACCTGTACCTGTACCTGTACCTGTACGTGTTTCTGTACCTGTACATGTACCTGTACCTGTAATTATACCTGTACCTGTACATGCTCCTGCACTAATTAATACGAATGTCGCCTCTTCGTTTATCTCACTCACTCGACCATCGTTCCACTCAGTGGAATCGTTCCACTTCGTGTCACGCTGGTCTCGTTAGTTCGATAAGCTACAGCAAAGTTAATTTGAAGAGAGAAAACTAACGTAATATTCGTAATCAGCACCCACAAATTACTTGAAAACGACACCCATATTAGTTTTTTCTGATCTTACCATTTTATAGGGTTACCAGCTTACCTACTAACTTACCCACGTAACCAAAAAATTTAAGTAATATTCGTAATCAGCAACTACAAATTACTCAAAAACGACACCCATATTAGTTTTTTCTTATATTACCTTTACGCAGGGTTGCCAGGTTACCTTCCTACTCACTTACATACGTACCTGACTGCAAATTTGATGATTTATTCGCAATCGAACGTTACTATCGTTTTTTTCAGTCTCTCGATACAAGCACCGTTTCCTCCCAGGTTTACCAACAATATACAAATTTATATAATCAAAGGTTATTTTTAAGGGCTTCCTTCATAATACCACATACATTTTATTATCAAAAACTTAATTATTTATATATATTTGGAGAAAATCTAAGAAATTGCCCTAAAAACGGGGAAAATATTTCCACCTGGCAACACCACTTGTCCTCCCACACAACAGCCCTATACAAGTCATCAAGCTAAGTGTTGCACACAGTCTCTTTTTTTCAATTTGTAAATTTTATATTCCACCATTTAACAAAATGGCCGCCACACCATCTGCCATCTTGGTTTTGAAAAAAGTTAGGATTTTCGTATATTCACCGAGATGCTGGCAACATTTCTGCATAAACAAAATTTTCGAGTGTTAACTTTGGTAAAAGACTTTAATTAACCAAAGTCTAGTCGGACAAGTCTGTTTAAAAAAGCCATTATAGAGCTGCCTTCTATTTTTTTTTGTTTGTAACATTTTTCTTTAATCTTTCCCATAAAACAGTAGGACGCGTCGTTTGAACGGATCCGATCGGTCACCGTTTCAAAGAACTGTTTTGGTCAGGACCAAAAGTGCGGTGTACATTATGAAAAGTGGACGTTTTGCGAATAAGCCGTATCCTCTAGCCATTTATGTACAGTTTTCAAAGTGCGCCACTAACTTGAAAATAAAACTAAATGGTGGCTGACGACTATGCCAAAATCGTGGACGCCCTTTGGATGGTGGTAGCCGGTAACACATTTACTACCATACATTTTCTGTCCTAGTAATCAAAATGTAGTTAATATTGAAAATCGTATCCTAATGCAATAGGTGGAATTAGTACATTGATGTGATGCTCATTGCATCCACGGGAGGAGACGTAGAGGTTTTTTTTTGGCTGGACACACACCACAGCCCTCTTCCATGGGAAAAAACGGAGGGTTAATCTTAGGCTGGACATACCACTTCACACATCCACTTGAGGAGACGGAGAGGTTATTTCTTAGGCCAGACAAACACCACAACACCCTTCCATAGGAAAAAACGGAGGGTTACTCTTAGGCCGGACATACCACTTCACACATCCACTTGAGGAGACGGAGAGGTATTTTCTTAGGCCGGACACACATCACGGCACTCTTCCACGGGAACAGACGGAGGGTCTACTTCTAGGCCAGATAGACCACTGCATACATCCACGTGAGGTGATGCACAGGTATTTTCTTAGGCTGGACAAACAACACACCACTCTTCCATAGGAAAAAACGGAGGGTTACTCTAAGGCCGGACATACCACTTCACACATCCACTTGAGGAGACGGAGAGGTATTTTCTTAGGCCGGACATACATCACGGCACTCTTCCACGGGAACAGACGGAGGGTCTACTCCTAGGCCAGATAGACCATTGCACACATCCACGTGAGGTGACGCACAGGTATTTTCTTAGGCTGGACAAACAACACAGCACTCTTCCATAGGAAAAAACGGAGGGTTACTCTTAGGCCGGACATACCACTTCACACATCCACTTGAGGAGACGGAGAGGTATTTTCTTAGGCCAGACAAACACCACAATACTCTTCCATAGGAAAAAACGGGGGGTTACTTTTAGGCCGGACATACCACTTCACACATCCACTTGAGGAGACGGAGAGGTATTTTCTTAGGCCGGACACACATCACGGCACTCTTCCACGGGAACAGACGGAGGGTCTACTCCTAGGCCAGATAGACCACTGCATACATCCACGTGAGGTGACGCACAGGTATTTTCTTAGGCTGGACAAACAACACAGCACTCTTCCATAGGAAAAAACGGAGGGTTACTCTTAGGCCGGACATACCACTTCACACATCCACTTGAGGAGACGGAGAGGTATTTTCTTAGGCCAGACAAACACCACAATACTCTTCCATAGGAAAAAACGGAGGGTTACTCTTAGGCCGGACATACCACTTCACACATCCACTTGAGGAGACGGAGAGGTATTTTCTTTGGCCAGACAAACACCACAGCACTCTTCCATAGGAAAAAACGGAGGGTTACTCTTAGGCCAGACATACCACTTCACACATCCACTTGAGGAGACGGAGAGGTATTTTCTTAGGCCAGACAAACACCACAACACTCTTCCATAGGAAAAAACGGAGGGTTACTCTTAGGCCAGACATACCACTTCACACATCCACTTGAGGAGACGGAGAGGTATTTTCTTAGGCCGGACACACATCACGGCACTCTTCCACGGGAACAGACGGAGGGTCTACTCCTAGGCCAGATAGACCACTTCACACATCCACGTGAGGTGACGCACAGGTATTTTCTTAGGCTGGACAAACAACACAGCACTCTTCCATAGGAAAAAACGGAGGGTTACTCTTAGGCCGGACATACCACTTCACACATCCACTTGAGGAGACGGAGAGGTATTTTCTTAGGCCAGACAAACACCACAATACTCTTCCATAGGAAAAAACGGAGGGTTACTCTTAGGCCGGACATACCACTTCACACATCCACTTGAGGAGACGGAGAGGTATTTTCTTTGGCCAGACAAACACCACAGCACTCTTTCATAGGAAAAAACGGAGGGTTACTCTTAGGCCGGACATACCACTTCACACATCCACTTGAGGAGACGGAGAGGTAGTTTCTTAGGCCAGACAAACACCACAACACTCTTCCATAGGAAAAAACGGAGTGTTATTCTTAGGCCGGACATACCACTTCTCACATCCACTTGAGGAGACGGAGAGGTATTTTCCTAGGCCGGACACACATCACGGCACTCTTCCACGGGAACAGACGGAGGGTCTACTCCTACGCCAGATAGACCATTGCACACATCCACGTGAGGTGACGCACAGGTATTTTCTTAGGCCAGACAAACACCACAACACTCTTCCATAGGAAAAAACGGAGGGTTACTCTTAGGCCGGACATACCACTTCTCACATCCACTTGAGGAGACGGAGAGGTATTTTCTTAGGCCGGACACACATCACGGCACTCTTCCACGGGAACAGACGGAGGGTCTACTCCTAGGCCAGATAGACCACTGCACACATCCACGTGAGGTGACGCACAGGTATTTTCTTAGGCTGGACAAACAACACAGCACTCTTCCATAGGAAAAAACGGAGGGTTACTCTTAGGCCGGACATACCACTTCACACATCCACTTGAGGAGACGGAGAGGTATTTTCTTAGGCCAGAAAAACACCACAACACTCTTCCATTGGAAAAAACGGAGGGTTACTCTTAGGCCAGACATACCACTTCACACATCCACTTGAGGAGACGGAGAGGTATTTTCTTAGGCCAGACAAACACCACAGCTCTCTTCCACGGGAAGAAACGGAGGGTCAACTCTTTGGTCAGACAGACCACAGCACATCCCACATCCACTAGAGGGGACGGAGAGGTAATTTCTTTGGCCAGATCTCTACTCCTACTAGGTATGTAGCTATCTAAAGTAACAGTATGAAGTCAGAGTTTATTTGCAAAACAAATCGGATAATGTATTTGTTTACCTAGGTTTACTTTTACTTACCTTTGTCACAGAATAAATAATAGTACAAGTACCTATGTTGGCTCTTTTCATAATTATGATTTGCGAGTAGCCTGACTTGATAGTTTCCATTTCATCCGTAGTCACGTGACCGATGGCGGGAAAATTGACACAGATCCTGCCTCGATGCGGTCTGCGACCGGTCTGAGCAAGCCGAGCGCACGCTCTGGTACTTATATTTGTGTTTAAAAAATTATATAAAAAAATCCCTTTTAGTTTTGCTAAATTTTGTTAATGACTTCACTTATTTAAATAAAAATGAACATGACACCAAGTGTTTCATAAGTTAAAACGTGAAAGAAGTAAGTCAAAAACATGATTTCAATTTTAAAAAGGTGGTATCTTTGTGTTTTTTTTTTATTGAGTGAAGTAATTCAAATAGTGTATTGAATTAATGATTTCACTAGATAAAATGATCAAGAATATCATATATTTTTTTCTTCATAGAAAACTATAAGAATTCTTATCAAAAACTTTAAAATTCTAGACACATTTGAGAACCTTAAAACAAGTTCAACTTTTGCACGAATCAACTTAGTTTCGTCAACTTGACATACATCGAAAAAATATAATTAGACAGGTAGCTAGTACATCTTTAGAGTGTACCCACTGAACGCACCCTTGGGGTGCGTTCAGTGGGTACACTCTGAGTGTTGGTTGTCACCAGAGTGTGCGGTTATTCCGTTCACAGGCTCGGTTAGAGCGTTCGGTTAGCGTCACGTGACCCTAACCGAACAACCACCTACGACAATTCTGACGTCTGTCAAAGTCAAATCATGTGCTTGTCGCCAAAGCTTATGGGTTGTTCCGTTCGGAGGCTCGGATAGAGCGTTCGGTTAGCGTCACGTGACCCTAACTGAACAACCACCGTTTTGGGTGGGTGTTCGGTTGTTACGATTTTGACGTAAGATTGCTTTCAAAGTCAAGTCAATCCCACCCTTCCCCACAAAAATCCTTTTCCATCCATAGATGGAGAAATATTTTATGTAAGCCCAACGAGTAATATAGTAACTGCAAAAGTTGCAGTTTCCACGAGAGTATTTTTTTTATAAAGTGAAACAGGACTTGTTATCATCTCCTGGATTACTTTGCTATTAAATGCTTTAAGACTTTGTTAATCAATCACGCCGTGACAGCTGAACCGATATTGATGTAATTTAATCCACAGATATGTTCAGATGTCCAGTAGCGGTTTATGTAGGGATGATGATAATGATGGAAACATCCCCAATATTTTTTTCGGTGAAATATCATGGCTAGTTTTTGTCATATTTGTCACTAGATAGGTTCAAGGCTATCAAGGCCGGGAGGATCTTTGTTGGGGTTATCTTTAGCCTGCCTAAAAGGGTAAAACAAACGGCCAAGTGGACGTCGGACCACGCGCATTCAGGGTTCCGTACCAAATGTACTAGAAAAATCACGAAATGTTTCAAGTTTTTAGTATTTAATGGTAAAATATAAATACACACTTAATATGCTTGCAGCGATAATGCCGCCCATTTTACTGTATTTTTGTAGTTAATCCTATTACATTTATTTTTTGATGTACAATAGGGTGTTGATATAGCGATCTAAATGTATAACAAGTTGCATATTTACAAAACAAGTTACTACGCCAAATGGAAAAAAAACTTAGTAACAATATTTTGGAAATCAAAACTGGCTTTGACGGTTTCATGACTTTATTTTCCATTACTATAGAAAAAAAATTGTCTCACTCTACTTCATGAGATCAAAAAATGATACCCCACATAAAAGAAAAAAAAAATGGGAAAAAAAGAGTTAAAAATAAGGCTAATTATTTCAGTAAAAAGGAGGAAACAATGCCGGTTAAGTGATTCAACAATAACAACTTTAGGCTTTCGTTTTGTCGTTCATTCATTCATACTATCTACTAACTTCTTTTGAAAAAAAGTCTAGCTGATAATGTTGAAATAGAGCTGAATTTAGCTCTAAAAGAGCAAAATTGGCAACACTGGGTGAAGAAAGCGATTGTTTACATCACAAATTGACAATGACATTGATATTACGTGTCAATCCAAGTCGTTCAGAGCCTCAGAGCGTGGATAAAAAACAACTACATCCTTGGAGTGTACCCATTGAACGCACCCATAGGGGCTTGGTCAGATAGGTACTAATCTAAAAAAAAAAATTAAAAAAAAAAAGTATACTACTAGCTATACTACTAAAAATTAAATATATACTACTACTATATATTACTAGCGTAAGACAGGGTGGATAACATGATTGCCAATTTTTGGGTCTCATAATTGGATGCAGGACACCAACGACAGTTGTTCTATGACTTATTTTGCATGTGATTGGTGGTGTTTGGTGTTATGACACTAGCTTGTAAGCATCTACAGGTAGTACAGTAGTGGTAGAGCTTTTTTGTGAAAGAGTTCATCCGGGGAAGTACTACCACCATACTTATTTCTCCCGCAAAGCAGTAGTGCTCGCATTGCTGTGTTCTGGTTGAAGGGTAATGGTGCTGGTGAAATTACTGGCACATGAGACTTTCCATCTTTATGTGTCAGGGTGGCGGGCGCAGTGCAATGCCACATAGGGTGCGTCCTAGGTGGACGTGACCTATGAGGAAATGCACTGTTCATAGGCAGAGGTTACCGCTTAACATCAGGTGGGCCATCAGCTTGATCAGTCATTCAAGTAGTATAAAAAAATAAAAATAAAATTCTTGCTTTTAACTGAGTCAGTCCATGAGGTAATAAAGGGATAAAATAAATAATAATAAGGAAGCGGTACGGCTATTGTTACGTCAACATGAAGCGTGCCTTCATGTCATCTGATAATTTGAGAAACGAAAACACCGGTCCCGTACCGCTCCCATACCTCAGGGACTGACTCAGTTAAGCGCTAGACTAGACCTGTAGTCTTATAAATAAAACTACCTAGACCTGTACCTATACAGTAGTTGCGAACTCAATTTCACGCATCAGCTCCGAGAGCTGCCTGTGTGTAAAAATAAATAAAAAATAATATTAAAACTTACTAAATCCTTTGCAGTAGTTATGACAGGAACGTTGGGCGCTGGCATGGACTTAGGCGAAGATAAATAGACGTTACTTAGCGCGTTCTAATGCTCAGCTCATTCCCTGTCTCTGTCACACAAACGTTAAAAGACGCGTGCTAGAGAGTGACAAGAACTATGCTAAGCATTAGTACTGCTGAGTAACGTTTATTTAGCTCAGCCTTAATAACCGTAAGCAGCGCTGGTCACAGCGCTGGCAGTCCCTGGCAATAACTAAAGAATCCTATGGACTTGACATACCTACAGAAAAAACGTGTATACCTAAACTGCATGAGAAACTAATATGGCGGATTGTTATAGTGCTGGCCGTATAGCAATTGATATTTAGTTATCGATAAAGCTATAAAAATATATATGTACATGTCTTCACGCTTAGGGAGTAGTTAGACAGAACGTAGGGTCAATGAGGGCTTTTCATTACCAAATAATAAAATAACAGTAGTTCGATTTGGCTCGATAGATAGCGCTGACTCAAGTATACTTGTCAAAATAACAAATGCCTTGTCTGTGCTTTTGTGTGAATATCACGAAAATATATCTATAAGGTTCTTTATTTTTTATTTTATTTATTAAACAAAATCCACAGCCCTTAATATAAAAACAGTAACTTTTACTAATCTAATCTTAAGGCCAATAACGGATTTACATTTTATATAATCAAATTTTGAAGAAACAGACAAAGTGTGAAAAGTAATATTGACCTAACATAGTATTAACCTACAATTAAATACGTATTCTAAGTACATATCATAATTAATAAGAATATATAAAAAATAAATATAACATATAAAATTAACACCAAATTATTAAAATGAAAAATTAAAGGGGGTTTAAAAGTGTTTCATTCACAAAGCATGATCATCCTCCAGTATTTTTAAAATTTCTCTTTTAAAAGTTCCCTTGCTATTATGAAATATATCACATAAGTTGAATTCCTCGTTATAAACTTTATGTAGTCTATTAACTATCGAATACTGTGCATAGTTTGTTGAAGAGTGCGAGATAGCAAACAGCTTCGTATTTCTAGTACGACATTTTGGTGTACAAAAACATAATGCTCTACTAGTAAGTTCAGGACAATCCATATATCCATTACATAGACCATGAAGGAATGCCATATCCATGAGCTTACGTCTATTTTGAAGACTAGTAAGATTATGATAACTGCAAGACTCGCTATAGCTTTGAGAGTAATAATGTTTCCTATAGTTTAAATGCTTAACAAATTTGCGTTGAATGCGTTCCAAATCGCTGATATATGTTATATAATGTGGGTTCCATACAGTACAACAATATTCCAGAATACTTCTGACATATGAAAAATACAGCAATTTTATACAATTAACATCAGAAAAAGGTTTACTAACGCGCAAGATAAAACCTAGGGCTTTAAAAGATTTATTTATAATTGTGTCAATATGTTCAGAAAAAGTTAGTTTCACATCCAGTAATAACCCTAAGTCTCTAACTACCTCTGCCCTTATAATGTTTATTTTACTTATTTGATAGTTAAACTTTAGAGGGTTTCTTTTACGCGTAAACGAAACAAAGTGACATTTACCTACATTGACACCTATACGATTTAACTCATAGTACTCTCCAAGCCGATCAAGATCAGCTTGAAGTTTTACACAGTCCGCGTAATATCTAATTTTCATAAAAATTTTAGTGTCGTCAGCATACATTAGGAACTTTGAATAATTAAAACACTTCCCAACATCATACAAATAGCATGCATATAAAAGAGGGCCAAGTATGGAACCCTGTGGAACGCCTGATGTTATTTCTATGTAGTTAGAGCGAAAGCCTCCAACCACGACTGCCTGGGATCGTTTCCATAAATAAGACTCGAACCATCTTAATAAATTACCCCGAATACCTAGTTCATACAGCTTACGCAGCAGTATTATGTGGTCCACACGATCAAAAGCCTTTTCAAAATCAGTATAGACCACATCCACTTGAGAACCTCCATCCATATTTGTAGCTACATAATCAATGAATACACCCAAGTTCGTTGTAGTAGAGCGTCCCTTAATAAAGCCGTGTTGTTCTTGCGGTATGAAAGGCGATACAATAGGATAAACGTGCGTGTGAACAAATCTCTCCATCAGCTTACTAAGAACATTGAGTATTGATATAGGTCTATAATTTTCTATGGAGGTTTTGAAGCCTTTTTTATAAGCGGGAACAACGTGGGCTTTTTTCCAGATATTAGGGAAGTAACCAACATGAAATGATCTGTTAAAAAGTAAGGCAACTGGAACAGCTAGTGATTTCGCACATTTTAGAAAAAATATAGGGGGTAAATTGTCATTACCCGAACCTTTGGTAATATCAAGGTTACCCATAAGTTTCTGAGCATCTTCCGGAGTTATTATGAGATTATGCAACAAGTTTGAGTGCAATCTATCATCACGCATATCAGATAAGTAATTGCTACAACTGGATTGTACACTAAAATTTCCTTTAAAAAATGCATTGAACGCAGAACATATATCCATTGGGTTATCCAACTGAGCATCACCATACATCATTTTCTGAGGGTAGTCAGTAGTATTTTTACGCTTAGATTTTACATAACTCCAGAAAGTTTTTGGATTTGATTTTATCCTTTCTTCAGCAAAAGCTATATATGACCTGTGACATTCTTCCTGTAGTACTTTCTGTCGCTTCCTTAATTCTGAAAAATCTGCATAATCGTTAGGATTATTATGCTTTTTCCAATTTCTGTGTAACTTACTTTTTTCTTTGATTAAGTTTATAAGTGCTTTACTATACCAAACTGGGTAAGAATAAGTACCACCGCCACAATGAACTTTCGGGACAAAGTTATCAATCAAGGCGTTCAAAACTGTGTAGAGTTTGTCTGTAGCATCTTCCAAGTTATTCTCAGTAGTAATAAAGGACCAGTCTTGTTCCAAAAGCGATTTGTTGATACTGAGAAAGTCAGCACGTTTAAATTGATATTTAATTCTAGATCGAGACTTGAGCAATGGCACTAAAACGTCAGTTGCAGTCATATGCAGAACGGGATGACTTGAGTCCACAGGAACAAGAGCAAAGTTAGATTTTTGAACATTAATATGAAAATCAGAAAAAATCAAATCCAGGATATTATTACTGGCATTCCTCAGCGTATTATGTTGAGAAAGACCTATAAAATTGAAGTATGATAAGAGTTCGGTCGCCGCAGTCTGTACATCCACAAGTCCTTTCTTAATGATCTTTGGCTCGCCTAAAGTCCAGTCAATACATGGTAGATTAAAATCACCCACAACAATAAAGTGATCGTTTGGGTAATTGTCACGAACGCCAGAGATTACTTCAATTAGGGACGAAATTCGAGATGCAAGTTTTAAGTTGGGTGGTATATAGGCAACTGCAATGTGAATATCATTTGTGGTGCCTAAGCTTTTAGCTGGGATAGTAACCCAGATACATTCCGGGTCTTCACTCACCCATTCGGGCCGCATACGCGCCTGCAGTTCAGGTCTACACAAAACCATTACCCCACCACCCAGTGACTTACGATCACTTCGAAAAATATTATATTTCCCATCACAAATTTCACCATCAAAAATCCCGTCGTAAAGCCAGGACTCCGTAACCACTACTATATCAGAATCACACAGCAAAATATTATTATAAAATATATTTAATTTTGTTCGTAGGCCCCTAACATTTTGATAAAGGAGCTTAAGTTTCTTACCCGTACTATCCATTTTCATTTTTATTTTCGAACCATAATAAATATAGATACAATTGGATTGTAAATATACAAATAATATAGGAGCATTTTCGCTTGAATGCTATTCGCAATCTACAAACTATAAATGAACAAGGAACTGACAAACATATCATTATGATAGTGCAAAGGATCAGGAGGATGAAAGTAATTTTTATGCAAAGAATTTTGATGTGTGTGTAGTAGACTGAGCTTATTTCTTGAAGTATAGTACAGTTAACTAATACGTAATGTATAAGATAATTATTAAACACTCTGACTAAAAACCTTAAAAGTAATTCAAAAATAAGAAGTATGAACAACATAATATGCGACAAAGTTTTCGTTACAGTAGAGTAAATTAGAAAAGGAGAGAAACACGTTATACAATCTTGGAAAGTTCCGATGGCGAGTTTATAGGAACAGGAGGCGAAACCTCGTCTCTTCGCACGTAAATACGACAGTTTTTTGTCCATACAAACTTAAAATTGGCCTCTTTGGCTCTTTGTTTGCATGAGCTTAACAACATTTTATTTTCCTTTGTGAGGTGCTCATTTATAAAGACACGGTTAGCCTCCCCTCCCAACCCCAACTCCCCAGCATTAAGGTTGCGATGTTTGCGAGCCGCAGCGACGATACGGTCCTTGGTGCTGCGTTGCCTCAGGCGGACAACAATGGAGCGCGAAGCGCGAGGTGTGCTGGTGGCGTTTCGTGGCTGCACTCGGTGTGCAAATTCTATATCTGAAGGCTCAACACGGACGCCGATATGCTGGACAACTCTTAGAATAATCTGAGATGCATCTTCCTCCTTATGCTCTGGAATCCCAGTAACTTCAATATTCTGGATTCTTGACCACTGCTGTTGCTTTAAATTTTCTTCTTCTAGCGCCCTGATCCTGGCTGACTGAGAATTAATGGCATCCTTAAGGTTTTTGTTTTCGCTCTTAATGGTATTCAATTCAGAGCTAGTGGAACTGAACAGCTTCTTAAAGTCTGCAAGCTCTTTACGCAACTCATCATACTGCTTACTCACAAACGACAAAGACTCCTGATAGCCACTGCATTGAACTTTTATTGCGTTAAGCTGATCAGATAACCCATTCACGCACGACTCAACAACAGCTCTAATCTCCTGCTTGTCAGCATTCAGCATCTCTTTCATTTTATCTTCTGTTATGTAATTAGCACAAGGAGATAGCTTTCTACGCGTGGTAACGTTACTACCACCGGATAAAGGATCTGAGTCAGCTGTGGCCACGGGTTTCAATGTACTCGATGAAGCAGGACCAACAGAACGCACGGGGGTATCTGCGCTGTTTGCCCTAGGTACCTTACTGTTGCATTCTTGGCATCTCCACTTACGCTTATTATCTTCGTTCAACGCTTTAAAACGCTTTGGCGAAAGATTAGCACATACCAGGTCATACCTCTGGTTGCAGCCCTCGCAATTCATAAACCTTTTATCGCCTAATACTGCTCTACAACCACTACACTTTGGCATCTCCATGCTGTTTTAATCATAAAACAAAACTTGCAAATTTGTACGAAAATATCAGAGAAAATCTGCACCTTGCCGAATTACGATAGCAAGAGACAGTCCTGCGCAATGAGCACAATTTATACTATGTGAGTAGGCACTTGCAGTACAGCACAGACAAGTCGATCTGCGGCGGCCGGCGAAGTATATGTGACACGTCACAGCGAGCACTCTGCGAGTTGTCGTAGGTCAGGGTAGCGAACGATTACAAAACTTTAGAAAGTATTTCCTCTTATTACTCACTGGTTTATCGAGGTATAGCTGATTAAATTACACAACAACAAAGCCCTTTAAATAAGGTTTTTACACATATGTAACACTCATGTAGAAAAGAACTTTAAACACAATCTTTTGATTAATATATATATCTATGTTCTATATATCTATTGGTTTCTTTAGTCATTGGTCCCTCTATTCATTTGTCCCTGGGCACAGACCCTAAAAACAGATGTACCTACTGCGTAGTCCGGGAAAATAAATAAGGTAGTATAAACATTCTAGATTATTATTATTTATTCTATTGGCAAAACAGCAAAATTTAATAATTTCAATTTATTGCTGATTGCTGCTGTGTTATACCCATAGTTAAGCGTAGCGAAAAAATTCTACATCTATGGTTATACCTATACCTAGGAAGATGGATTCTATACCTATAGGTACGTTTACATTAAAATCTCGGAATAGGAACTAATATACCTCCATGACTAAAATACACGACTCTCCGGCCCCCCGCAAGCCGCTTCACCCACACCGTCCCTTGAAAAGTGTCCCGTTTTACAGATTTTCTCTATTTTCAGGAAAACTATACAAGCTAGGACAAAATGGTCCAAGACTGAATTATTTGTCAATAAATTACCTACGAATAAGTACTAACATTAATTTTTATACGATTTATAGTTTCCAAGCTATGGTGCATCAAAGATTACTAAAAATGTATAACCAGCAAATAATCACAATTCTTCATCGTGTCGTTGGTTCCCATCATCGATATATTATACTAGCACTAGATTAGTTGTCACCTACAAAATCAAAGCTAAAATCTGTCCGCGTCACCGAATAAATAATAGTACAAGGATATATACGTAGACAGCTACATTTGTTTTCTAACGAACCGAGACAAAAGCTTTAAAACAGTTCTAAATTCAACCTAATTACCACCATGACACCTAGCAATAAAGTAGCAAATCTTCAAAAGATTATCTTATACTTACGATCATTCGTCACAAAAACTAGCAAAGCAATAAATTACTCCTGTCCACTAAGAACTGTCACTCAAACCTCCCTGGTTTCATATCTGTTTGATTTTTCAAATTTGACTACAGAAGGTATGGAGTCGCATTGAACACTTAAATAATTTATAATATGCAAAGTTTAGTTAAAATTATTTTTTCATCCCCCCATCTCGGAAGGATTCATTTTGCTTTTCGATATCTGAGTGTAAAAGACGTTTTGATTCGCTAGAGGATAAAGTAAAATTGAATTTAGAACATCGTGTGCACTAAGTTTGTGAATTCAAAACATCATTAAACCTTAAATTTAAATGTAACCCAGAAATTCCGTTCCAGCGGGACTCGAACCCGCAACGTTGCCTGTGATCGGCAATGCCTTTACCAGTTCGGCCACAGAACACTATGACGCTGAAGACGAAATTTGACAGAAAAGAAGAAAGGTTTCTAATGAAACATCTGTAGATAGCTCCCATCGGCGCTATAGCCGAGTTGATAGTGCCCACAAATTTCGTCTTCAGCGTCATAGTGTTCTATGGCCGAACTGGTAAAGGTATTGCCGATCACAGGCAAGGTTGCGGGTTCGAGTCCCGCTGAAACGGAATTTTTGGGTTACATTTAAATTTAATGTTATCCATAAAGTGTGGTTTACACTTGAAAAATAATATAATATCATCATTAAACCTATTTACTTCTACCTCCACGGTGCTGAATTTATCATACAACCTTATTTAATTTGTTAAAAACTCAGACTCGGAACCTTCATGGTGTGTTAGTTTTTTTTGCATTTAGTAATTTCCTCGCTAATTTATGATAAAAAGATACGTGTTGCACTCGAATGCAAAGATTTTTCACCTCGTGCTCTTTTGATTCCCACGCTAACGCTCAGGATTCTAATTTTTGATCACTCGCTGCGCTCGTCATTAAATTTTAGTATCCTTCGCTTGCTCGGTCATCAAAATTGCGCACGCGGTTAAAAAGCAACTTTGCACTCTTACATAACAAGTAACTAATGTTTTGGGCATCTATGTTTGGTAGTATATATACATAGGTACTTGTTATTTTGTTAGCGTTCTGTTGTGTATATGTTTACGTATATGTAGAAGTGAAGTCGTGGTAGCCTAGTTGGTAGTACGCTCGCCTCACGTTCATGAGGTCGAGGGTTTAAATCCGGGCCCATACCAATGAGTTTTTTGCAACGTATAATTAATACGTCGGTTAGTATTTCCGGATATATCCGATTTATCAAAGTGATCCGAACATATAACCGAATTCTTGGCTGGCTTATAAAAGTCATCTCTGGCGACAATCGAGATCCATTCTGCAGACGTAAACGGATTGCTCGGAAAGATAAAATAAAAAAAGGAAAGCTAAGTATCTTATGAGAGTCCAACAAACAGACACAAAAGTAATTTTGACCAATTTTAAAGTTCTGGTAACAAATAAATTATTACAATACAAATCTACTCCATGCATCTAACTGTTCTGTTACACAAAGTTTTGCGCCAACTTTGACCAAACATTTGTAGCGGTGGATTAAAATCGATAATTTTGATCAAAATTTGATATTATTTATTAGTGTAAAGCTTAAAATATAACTTATTCTACATATACTTACCGAAAGTAAGACACTCCGGCCGTTAAATTGTTTTTTGGGCATTATTTTTGCAACTTTTGAATACACATTGCGTCATTTTGACAGGTGTTTACATTGGCTGGGCTGCAAGCGAACTAAATAAAATAAGAACTCAATTTTCAAGTGAGCTTTTATTCACCGAGACGTTTTTTTTGCGCTGACCCATAGACGTAGAATTTTTTCGCTACGCACTAAATCTATGCGCTGACCTGACATCTAGTACTGGTATAATAATTATATCGATGGTTCCCATAGATAGTTAAATTGTTTTTAACCAAAATTTAGCTACGTCGTCGACAGCATTTTCAGTGCCTTAGGGTGTGCAGGTGTTGGTGCACAATGGATAGGATAGCAAGTGAGGCATCGTCTGAGGAGTGAACCCACAGTCTTATTGTGCCTCGTCGGAATACCCCCATTTAACTAAGTAATCTTTGATGCACCTAGCTTGGAAACTATAAATCGTATCAAAATTAATGGCAGTATTTATTTGTAGGTAATTTACTGACGAATTGTTCAGTCTAATTGTCTTGTCAGTCAATTCAGTCTTGGACTATTTTGTCCTAGCTGGTATCGTTTTCCTGAAAATTGAGAAAATCTGTAAAACGGGATTCTTTTCAAGAGGGGAGGGGTGAAGTGGCATGCGGGGGGGGGGGGCAGGAGAGTCGTATATTTTAATGTAGGTACTCGTTTATAGGTATAACACACAGCAGCAATAAATTAAAATTATAAATTTTGCCGCTAAAAAATCTAGAATACTAAGGCACAGAATATATATTAGTACACTAAGGTCGCAAGAAGGTTTGCGCGCTGTTCCAGAGAAGTAAAAGCACAGAATACTAATGCCCGTCTGCACTAAACTTTGACAGCTCCTAAGTTCATGCTTATCTCTTATGACGTTCATAATGATGTAAAATGCGTTGCACCAAACTCTTATGTTTCCTAAATGCGTTAAGACATGTCCTAACGTTACGGCCTCTATTTTGCGATCTTAGCACTAAGCAAGCGCTTAGAAGTGTCAAACAAGACTGACAGTCACATTGATAAAGTAACGTCAGTCAGTCATGTCAATTCGTTGACTTTTTAAGATGGAAGTGCCGTCGAGAGAGTACCTACCTAATCGGTTTCTTGTGCCGTACGTATTGTTTGTGATTAAAATTGGATCAGTAGTTTATATTATGAGTGAACTCAACGATTTTATGGGATTTCTTGAGTACGTTGACGACCTCGATAATCATATTAAGTAATTTTACTTAATATGACTGCCTTTTTCTTGTAACAGGCGTACAAATCGTAATTTCTCCTCTTCGGAGAAATTCGTTGACCTTTTCCTCTTTTCTATCTGCTTCTGCATTATAGTTTAAATTGTTTTTGTTTATTTCGAAAAACACCACAACTTCGAATCTTCGAAAGAAAAGCGCACGAATGGTCGCAGGTCGCTGTTGCTGGTGCTCTCAGCTGTCAGTCAAGTGTCAAAACAACAACTATCATAGACAAATATAAAAATGTTCATTCTTTCATTCACTTACTTACGAAACGTCAGTTTTAGGAGTCGCTTACGTAAACTTGTTGGCGCAGACGAAGTTGGTGCTTAGGGATGCTTATGTCAGACATAGCTTAGGTGTTGTCTTACTAAGTTTTGTCTTTGTTGACTTTAGTGCAGACGGGCATAATACTCCTACCGGAGTAAAAGCATGGACTTACTTAGTTCATGGAGCAACCTGTGTGTGAGCAAGAGCAACCACACTCGCCGGGCTGCCAACACTCTGCGTGCGTAAGGAAACGCTATACAAACTACGTCCATGGGAAAGGCACAAAAAAACCACTGAAGAAAATAATACGTAAAAAAAAAAAAACAACAAACAAAATGGCGAAGTTCGTAACTACGTAGTACACACTGTCTGTTATCTTGAAGAAAGGAAGGAATGCAGCTTCCATGGTCTAAAAAATTTGGAAAGACTGAATAAAAATAAACATACACAATGAAGGAAATCAACATAAATATCGAAGGTTACAATGTAAACGGGATATGCGTCGGCTGTTTGAACTATAATCGTAAAATGTTTTACGACGACGATGTGAAAGAGTGTTTCAAAACTCTAGGAAATATTGATGTTAGTATATTAGAGAATACATTTTAGCTCTCAGACCTGTTAATTACATCTTATGTATTCGAATAAGATGCTTATCTACCTTACTCTCTGTCAGTAACTAACGAATATAAATTCGTGAACAAGAACAAAAACCCTAAGATCGGCTTTTGTGTAAGTATTTTTACTTGACTTCGAATCAATGAAAGATAAAATTGCAGGTCCCAGACGGTTTAAGCATCCAGGTGTGCTGGGAATGCCTCGCCGCCGTGAGGGCAGTGACCCGCTTCCAAACTCAAATACTAGAAGCCTATGATATACTCATACATTACTCTAAACAGGCAAGTAATCGATTTTTTCGGGTTCCGTACCCAAAGGGTGAAACGGGACCCTATTGCTAAGACACTGCTGACCGTCCGTCTGTATGTCTGTCTGTCTGTCCGTCTGTCACCAGGCTGTATCTCATGAACGGTGATAGTTAGACAGTTGAAATGTTCACAGATGATGTATTTCTGTTGCCGCTATAAACAAAAACAACACAACACATATACACTAGAGTAGTCGATTTAGTAGTAGTAGAGCTTTTTTGTGAGGGAGTTCGTCCGGGGAAGTACTACCACCATACCTATTTCTGCAGCAGCAGTAGTGCTCGCATTGCTGTGTTCCGGTTTGTAGGATATGGTTGCCGGTGAAATTACTGGCGCGTCCTAGGTGGACGTGACCTAGGAGGTAATGCACTGTTCATAGGCAGAGGGTACCGCTTAACATCAGGTGGGCCATCTGCTTGGTCATTCAGTAGTATTGACGACCTCTGTGGCGCGGCGGGCGAAGCTTGGCCTGCCGAAGCAGGAGGTTGCGGGTTCGAATCCGGCCTCTGAACAAATATTTGTGCGATCGCAGATATTTGTTTAGGGTGTTCTGAGTATTTTCTATCTATAATTAAAAAATCTATCTATGTAATGTATTGTATTAAGTACTAGCGACTCGCCCCGGCTTGGCATGGGTTGCCCCTGGTGAACCCCCCCCCCCCCCCTTATTACTTATTCTGCTATTCGGAGCGGAGAAGAGTACCAAAAAAGAGATAACTAACATCGGTCTAGCCGATCTTGAGTTATATGAGGTGTAACTAACACGACTTTGTTATACAGTGGTGGCCATATAATTAAGAACGCTGATATAAAGGGAAGATTTTTTCCAACTAAGATGCAAAACTAATTGTATGCATTTGTTTTTATTTCTCTCGGTATCGTAAAACATTTCCATATTACCACTGTATTCATTGATAATAATGGTTGGCTAAAAATCAATAGGCAAACTTTTTACACTACTTTTAAACAAAGTATTCCTTATTACTGGCTGGTCACGTAATTAAGAACGCTAAGTAGTTTATACCTTTATTCAAATTTAAATAGAGAACACTCAGTCGATTTGTTACTGTTTGTATAATTTTGGGGCCATTACGTGCTGTAAAAGATTAAAGGTGATTGCTTCTTTAGAAAAAACAATGGGTAAAAATAAAAGTTGTGATAAATCTACAAGGGAAGTAATAATAAAACTTCGCCGGAAGAATTGGTCTTATAAAAAGACAAAATCATCAATCATCTGCAATGTTCAAAAACGATGGTTTTCCACGCTGTAAAGCATTTTGCTACGTATCAAACTAGGTACTTCGAATGTTCCACGTGTACCTAAACAGAGAAAAACAACTCCTCGAGATGACCGAAACATCGTGCGTATGGCAAAACAAAATCCTTTTAAAGGGTCCAATGAGCTTAGAAAAGAATATTTTGGTGAAAACAACCCTTCAGCAATCTCAGCACGCACTATTCGAAGACGTTTGGTAGAAGAAAAATTGCACGGTAGGATAGCAAGAAAGGTACCCATGTTAAAACTTTGCCACAGGCAAGCCCGGCTTGCATTTGCGAGAAAGTATGAAAACTGGACTGTGCAACAGTGGAAAAATGTACTTTTTTCTGACAAGACGAAAATAAACAGAGTATGTTCTGATGGAAAACGATATGTACGACGTCCCCCGAATACAGCATTCGACCCAAAGTACACGAAAGTTACATTAAAGCACGGTGGTGGAAATGTGAAAAATTGGGGTTGCTTTTCTGGACATGGTGTAGGACCTGTAAAGTTGATAGAAGGTAACATGGATCAGTTCCAATACAAAAATATACTGGAAGAAACAATATTACCATACGCTGAAGACGTTCTACCGGTCATTTGGACATTCCAGCATGACAATGATCCAAAGCACACTGCACGCACCGTAAAGGAATTTCTTACAGCGCAATTAGTTTCTGTCTTAGACTGGCCTGCTAACAGTCCAGATCTAAACCCAATAGAGAATCTGTGGTTTGAAGTAAAGAAAAAGGTTTCAAATACAAAGTGTGGAAATTTAAGAGAGCTGTATGACGTTTTTTTAGAAGAATGGAACTCTATTTCTCTTGCGAAATGTCAAAAATTAATAGAGTCAATGCCTCGCCGGTGTTAAGCTGTAATTAAAAGCCGTGGATATGCTATTAACTATTAATTTTAGTTAAATATTTATTAAATTTCTTTTTATGTTTCCAGTGCTACATAATATTGTGATTTTTTAAATCTAAGTGTCATACAAAACAATTCCCGAGCAGTTAAATAAATCGTTCTTAATTATTTGTCCAGTTTCAGTACAATTTGAATGTGTTACTTTGATAAAATCAATAAAATGTGCAAAAAATAGTTAGCGATTTCATACTTTATTCTTAAGTCAGGTTGCTCTATTATTGTGACTATTATATAACATAACTAGTTGCTTAAAATATATAAATAAATAAAAAACTTCTAGAACTTCAAATCGTTCTTAATTATATGACCACAACTGTATATATATCAGTTATCTAGTACCCAAACACAAGGTCTGCTTAGCTTGGGGCTAGATGATGTTGTGTGAACTGTCCAGCATTATTTACTTATTTATTTTATTTATAAAATAAAAAAACTATTATAAGCTTTCTTTGTTCCAGAACACATTCCTGAACTCACCAAAAGACTTAACAAAGTACTGCAGCACCCGTCTCAGTGCGGCAGGCGAGGTCCGCATCCAGGATAGCACATCACCTCTCGAAGACCCCACCGTACCTCCGGTGTACACAGTGCCTCTGGTAGCTAGCACGGGGCCTCTGCCAACTGAAGAACTGGGGATAGATGATGAGATTAAACAGGAGACCAAGGATGAGACTGACTTGATGGATTTTGAAGAAAGTAAGTGAGCATTTTCTAAAGTCCTATATGTAAATAAATATCTATATCTCTCAGGGTGGCGGGCGCAGTGCAATGCCACATAGGGCGCGTCCTAGGTGGACGTGACCTATGAGGTAATGCACTGTTCATAGGCAGAGGTTACCGCTTAACATCAGGTGGGCCATCTGCTTGTTCCGCCATTCAAGTAGTATAAAAAATAAATAAAAAATACAGCCCTTATTGTCCCATTGCAGGGCAAAAGCCTTTTAAGGGTTCCGTAGCCAAATGGCAACAAACGGAACCACTATGGATTCGTCATGTCTGTCTGTCTGTCTGTCCGTCCTAATGTCACAGCCACTTTTTTCCGAAACTAAGAACTATGCTGTTGAAACTTGGTAATTAGATGTATTCTGTGAACAGCATTAAGATTTTCACACAAAAATATAAAAAAATACAGTGGTAAAACGTGTCGTCGTCTCCCCAGCCCAGCCCCCCCCCCCCCCCCTAAATCTAAAAAAAGATACTTATAAAACTAAAAAAAATATATGATGTACACTTGTACCATGTAAACTTCCATCGAAAATTGGTTTGAACGAGATGTAGAAAGTAGTTTTTTTGAATACGTCTAAAATCGAAAACCATCCAAGAACTTTTTATGTTACTTGCTGCTACGGAACCCTTCATGGGCGAGTCCGACTCGCACTTGGCCGCTTTTTGTATCTGGTGTGTGGATAGATGGGGGTTGGGAAGGGGGGAGGGTTAGGGGGGACGGGAGGGAGGTGGTTCCCGACAATGCCCGTGCGAAGCCGGGCGAGTTTCTAGATGGGGATAAATTCCTACCTTATGATTAGAATTAGTTGTATCTTTTTGTGCTGACTATGCTGACTTTGTCCCGACGAACTTTGGGCCAAAATCACCACGGCATGGAGCCCTGATACAGCCAGGCGGCGTCGCGGCAGACCACGCATGAGGTGGCGGGATGAACTGGACGCCTATGAGAGGGAATGGGAAACGGTTGCACAGGACCGTGGTGACTGGCGGAAGTGAGGGGAGGCCTTTGCCCAACAATGGGACAGTATGGGCTAATAGTAATGCTGTTTGGTAGGTGTAAAAGACGAAGACACAGACACACAGCTCTCAGAGTTCCCGTCGCAAGAGCCGGCTGTGTCGTCCGACGAGGATGTGCAGCTGTCCCGCATCAAGGAGAGGAAACTGAAGAAGGACAAAAAGAAGAAAAAGAAACACAAGGTACTAACATAAAGATTACATACATACATTGAGTAGGTAGTGCTTTTTAACCCCCGACGCCAAAACAACGGGGTGTTATAAGTTTTACGTGTCGACGTGTCTCTGTGTGTGTGTGTGTGTGTCTGTGTGTGGCATCATAGCTCCCGAAAGGATGAATCGTTTTTTTTTTTTTTTAAATGTGAATTAGTCGGGTGTTTTCTTAACTATGTTTGATCAAAATCGGTTCAGCCGTTACATTGCGTTGAGGGTTTTAATAATTTTTATAAATTTAATTATTTGTGAAAGTGTTCGTCCGGGGAAGTACTACCACCATAACTATTTCTGCCGGAAAGCAATAGTGCTCGCATTGCTGTGTTCCGGTTCGAAGGGTAAGGGTACCGGTGAAATTACAGGCACATGAGACTTTTCATCTTTATGTCTCAGGGGGCGCAGTGCAATACCACATAGGGTGCGTCCTAGGTGGACGTGACCTATGAGGTAATGCACTGTTCATATGCAGAGGTTACCGCTTAACATCATTCTGTCATTCGAGTAGTATAAAAATACATACATAGACACACGCCTTTTTCCCCGAAAGGGTAGGCAGAGCCTCAATGGGCCTCTTCACAGTGGGTTGCACCGTCGTGGAATATAGACGTGACAAGTGATGAGCTAATCGCCGCCATTGCTTCCCACGACTGACTCAGCTAACGCTTTCTTCCAGTAATACATAACACATTTCTTAATAGGCTAGCAACCAGGACAAATCTTGTACCAACGAATCTTATCAACAAGATACAAGATAAAAGATATTTATTTGCACAAGTCCGGGCAATCCCTAAGTCGGCTTTTACGACATCCACGGGAGGAGACGGAGGGGTCTGTTCTTAGGCCGGACACACCAATTTTCAAATATACCTATTTTTCTCTAAAAAGTTATATTTATTTGAATTTCAGATAAAGAAGTCATCTCAGAGTAGAAAACTGAAGAATCTCCCTGAGGAGGTTGTTGAGTTGTATACGATGAGTGAGGAGGAGATGTGGGCGGTGCGCGCGAGTGACGTCACCAGCGAGGGCTTCACGCGGCTGCGGCACACGTGCGCACACTGCGTCATCAGCTTCAATACGCGCAAGCTGAAGGAGTGCCACGACAACGGGAAACATCAACCGGTGAGACACCCACAGGAACGTCAGCATTACAATCCGGGACGGCAGCATTACAATCCGGGACGGCAGCATTCCAATCCGGGACGGCAGCATTCCAATCCGGGACGGCAGCATTCCAATTCGGGACGTCAGCGCCCCGACACGAGAGTCCAATACTGGGCAATAACCAATACGGTGCATCAGTCACCTCAATACGAGACCATTTCAACACAAGCTTTTACAAAATAAGTGATCGTAACCGTGTGCTGATCAACATGAGCCTAAACACGGCCAGTCTACTATCATCCCTCGAGGAGTTCCGTTGTCCTTCCGTCTCCATCATCAGTTCAGCTCGCTGTCACCATCATATTGCATTGTCGTCGGAACTTGACAGGTATGCAAAATTTCATCTCAATCGGTAGAGGAAAACTGCTTTAAAGTTCAGTTGCGAGATTCCACCCGGACTTACATTGCAAGTTAATGAAAAGCTTGTAAAAGTACGTCCTGGTTTGTTATTTCAGAAGGCCGGCAAGTCTCTTCAGTGTGATGTCTGCAAGGCATACTTCCTCACTGCGGACAACCTCGCCGTGCATCGCTCACTGCACCTCGCCGCATACAGGTCTCTGTCAGCTCACCGTGTCTGTGTTGTGGTAGCATGGTGCTCGTAGTTCCTGATACACACGACACAGGGGATCCTAGTGTGGGGTCAGGACTATGTATGTGACTGTTGGGTGTTATGTTATGTATGATCTGTTATTAGTTCCGTGTCTGTGTTGTGGTAGCATGGTGCTCGTAGTTCCTGATACACACGACACAGGGGATCCTAGTGTGGGGTCAGGACTATGTATGTGACTGTTGGGTGTTATGTTATGTATGATCTGTTATAAGTTCCGTGTCTGTGTTGTGGTAGCACGGTGCTCGTAGTTCCTGATACACACGACACAGGGGATCCTAGTGTGGGGTCAGGACTATGTATGTGACTGTTGGGTGTTATGTTATGTATGATCTGTTATAAGTTCCGTGTCTGTGTTGTGGTAGCACGGTGCTCGTAGTTCCTGATACACACGACACAGGGGATCCTAGTGTGGGGTCAGGACTATGTATGTGACTGTTGGGTGTTATGTTATGTATGATCTGTTTTTAGTTCCTCGTCTGTGTTGTGGTAGCATGGTGCTCGTAGTTCCTGATACACACGACACAGGGGATCCTAGTGTGGGGTCAGGACTATGTATGTGACTGTTGGGTGTTATGTTATGTATGATCTGTTATAAGTTCCGTGTCTGTGTTGTGGTAGCACGGTGCTCGTAGTTCCTGATACACACGACACAGGGGATCCTAGTGTGGGGTCAGGACTATGTATGTGTGACTGTTGGGTGTTATGCTATATTCAAAATGCAATAAATCTCTGCCAGGTGTCGACTGTGTGGCGTCACCACGACTATGAAGCGACTTATGAGCGATCACGCCTGCGCCAAGAGCAGCGTGCCGGACGAGTTCCCTTGCACGTACTGTGACAAGGTGTTCAGGTATTTGTGTATTTCCGAAATCACGAGATTCATAGATTAATATAGGGTTAATAGTACCGCAACAAACCCCCCTTTTTCGTTGAAATATCTCTCCAATTCTAAATCGCTGACGTCAAAAAAAACTACATAAATGATGTTGTAGACCCTTTATATTAAGTTTCTTCATACATTACAACGGACATCCGGACAGATGAAAGCTAATTTTGCTATTTGTTGCAAGGACTTTGCTCGCTCGGTCAATTCAAATCTTACTGTTTTCCCCTAAGTGTGTGTGAGTGAACAGTAAATAATAAATAAATAAATAAATAATGCTGGATAGTTCCCACAACATTATCTAGCCCCAAGCTAAGCAGAGCTTGTGTTATGGGTACTAGATAACTGATATACTTAATACAATACACTACATAGATAGATATTTTTAAAATACACTAGCAACGCCCCGCGGTTTCACCCGCGTGAGTCTCGATCCCGTGGGAATATCGGGATAAAAATGTGCCTATGTGTTATTCCGGGAGTCCAGTTATCTCCATTCCAAATTTCATGCAAATCCGTCCAGCCGTTTTAGCGTGAAGAAGTAACAAACACACACACAAACTTTCAAATTTATAATATTAGTGGGATAGAAAATACCCATATCACCCTGAACAAATATCTGCAGATCGTACAAATATTTGTTCCGAGGCGGGAATCGAACCCGCAATTTCCTGCGTCGCAGGTGAGCCTTCGCCGCGCCATAGAGGTCGTCTAATCTGTCGTAAAAACATGTAACCATACTATATAATGATTGTTACAAGCTTTTATTTAACTTGCAATGTATGTCCGGGTGTAATCTTGCAACTGAATTTTAAAGCAGTTATCCTCAACCGACTGAGCTGATATTTGGCATACCTGACAATACAATATGACAATACAATATTATGGTGACAGCGAGCTGATCTGATGATGGAGACGGAAGGTGGTCAACGGAACTCCTCGATGGATAATAGTAGACTGGCCGTGTTTGGGCTCATTGTGATCAGCACACGGTTACGATCACTAATTTTATAAAAGCTTGTATTGAAAAATATATTTGTCACAAAATACATATTTTTGTCGCAGCTCAAAATCCAAGTTGTCATATCATCGCAGCACGTCGTGTCGCGCGGAGCGGCCGCAGTGCGACTGCTGCGGCAAAGTGTTTGCGAACAAGATGACGCTTAAATACCATCTCAAGTGAGTACCGCGCCGATATACGGGCACCTCGCCTAATGACGCTCAGTAACATCTCTAGTGAGTACCGCGCCGATATACGGGCACCTCGCCTAATGACGCTCAGTAACATCTCTAGTGAGTACCGCGCCGATATACGGGCACCTCGCCTAATGACGCTCAGTAAACACAGAACAATTAAATAATATACATCGAACCCAAAAAGGGTGCAACTGTGGAAAATGCACGCCAATTGCAATCAATTAAATCTTAAAAGTATTTCTTCAAAGTCATCCCCAATATGCACGTATTGCTAGAAGGGGATTTCATATATACAAATTAGGATGACAGATCTAATAGAAATTTGTAATGACATTGATGCAGTTGGGGTGCCATTTTCACACAGTTGCCCGCCAGAAGAATGTCTCAACTTTATTAAGAAAAACAAGAAATCGATAAATATATTACAGTTTAATATACGTAGTATCAGCTATAACTTTTCTGCATTCCTGCCTCTTTTAAATATGATGAGAATACAATGTGACATAATTATCCTCACAGAGTGTTGGTTGTGCAAAATTGCAAATCTCCCTGTTATTCCTGGCTTTGTATCATACTGCACTAGTAACAATTCCGATCAGAATGATGGTGTAGTAATTTACGTTAAGGACAACATAAATTGCAATGTTACTGAACCAGAGTTTCATGATGGCACCTGCCTCATTTGCCGCATTGGCCACTTTACTGCTGTAGTGGCAATCTATAGGTCACCATCCTACAAAAGTACGGATAAGTTTATCACCAGCCTGAATAATGTTCTCCAGTCCGTATGTAGTTTCAGAGACATTGTTGTAGGAGGGGATTTAAATATTGATATAAAAGCCAACACTAAGGACCTAAGTAAACGAAAAGATATTCTGAATTTGACGGCTTTACATGGCTTGCTTCCAACACATTTGCTACCCACACGAATGGATAATATTTCATGCTCGTAGTTCCAAATTAAATATAGAAGAGGACCTAACACGCTACCTTGAGGAACACCGTGAGATACATTCCTAACGTCTGATACTTAACCAGTGTCGGTATGTGTTTTTGAACAAATCTTGTTAATTTGCGTGACCTGGGTCCTGTTATTAAGGTATGATTTAATTAATCGATTAGCGGTGCCTCTGACTCCATAGATATCCAGTTTGCGCAGGAGTGTTTCGTGGTGAACATGGTCAAAAGCCTTAGTCATATCCATGTACAGGGCAATAGCTGTTTTCTTTCTGTCTCTACTTGTCATTACCATATACAGATAATCATAAGCTGCCCTGTTAATTGACATATTTTTCCTAAATCCATATTGAAATTTGCGAAGGATTTTACTGTCCTCGAAGTAGTCGCATAGTTTTCTGTAAATAACCTTTTCAACGACTTTAGAAAAAACCGGAATCAAAGCTACCGGCCTGTAGTGTCTGAAATCCTCTTTAAGCCCCTTTTTAAATAAAGGTTTGACAATTGACAGTTTTAGTATATGTGGAAAGATACCTTGTACTATACATAGATTAATTATGTGACTCAAAACCGGTGAAATGCAAATTGTTACATCTTTAATAATTTTAGTAGCAATGCCGTCGAAACCTGCACTATTAGTATTTTTCAACGAGTTAATATTAAAAATGTCAATAGGACTATTAGTTTTTTGGTATATTTAAGAACCCGTAATCATATAATATTCCAGATTGCTACCTCTGAAGAAGGAAGATAAGCCTAAGGATAAGTTGTACATCCCTTGTAAGGGATGCAACAAAGTGTTCCAGTCTAAGAAGAGCTACCGAGCGCATGTGTAAGTAATTTGCATAGATATTGAGCTGAAATTTGGCATACCTGTCAAGTTCCGATGACAATACAATATGATGGTGACAGCGAGCTGATCTGATGATGGAGACGGAAGGTGGACAACGGAACTCCTCGATGGCTAAAAGTAGACTGACCGTGTTCAGGCTCATTGTGATCAGCACATGGTTTCGAACACTAATTTTAAAAAAGCTAGTATTGAAAAAAAAAATTGTGTGTGTTCGTTGCAGCGTGATCCACGAGGGCCACTCGTACCCGTGCCCGATCTGCGGCAAGCTGTTCATGTGGAAGCGCAACCTGTCGCGGCATACGCGCGCGCACCGCGACCGCGACGCCGGCGCCACGCACCAGGTACGCATTGTGTAGACAACTGTCAGCAGTGATCACCAACTAAGATAACTGTTAGCAGAGATCACAGACTAAGATAACTGTTAGCAGAGATCACAGACTAAGATAACTCTTAGCAGTGATCACCGACTAAGATAACTGTTAGCAGAGATCACAGACTAAGATAACTGTTAGCAGAGATCACAGACTAAGATAACTGTTAGCAGATTTCACAGACTAAGATAACTGTTAGCAGAGATCACAGACTAAGATAACTGTCAGCAGAGATCACCGACTAAGATAACTGTCAGCAGAGATCACCGACTAAGATAACTCTTAGCAGTGATCACCGACTAAGATAACTGTTAGCAGAGATCACAGACTAAGATAACTGTTAGCAGATATCACAGACTAAGAAGCAGAGATCACAGACTAAGATAACTCTTAGCAGTGATCAACGACTAAGATAACTGTCAGCAGAGATCACCGATTAAAATATCTGTCAGCAGAGATCACCGACTAAGATAACTGTTAGCATAGATCACCGACTAAGAGAACTGTTACCATAGATCACCGACTAAGATAACTGTTAGCAGAGATCACCGACTAAGATAACTGTCAGCAGAGATCACCGACTAAGATAACTGTCAGCAGAGATCACCGACTAAGATAACTGTTAGCAGAGATCACCGACATAGCACTCAGGCTGAGATCTCTGTTACCAAAGTGACTTAGTTTTCAGGGTTGCCAACGGTTGGATACGGTCCAAAGGATAAAACGGGACCCTATTACTAAGACTCCGCTGTCCGTCTGTCTTTCCGTCTGCCACCAGGCTGCATCTCATGAACCGTGATAGTTAGACAGTTGACATTTTCGGAGATGATGTATTTCTGTTGCCGCTATAACAACAAATACAAAAAAACAGAATAAAATAAATATATAAAGGGGCACCAATACAAAAAACTTGCTCGTTTTTGCTCGGTATTGATACCGGCAACAGGTAGACGCTTGAAATATTCACAGAATATTTAGTTATATATGTATTTTATACAACAAACGTGATATTTTTCCCGATTTTATGTACGGAACCCTTCGTGCGCGAGTCCGACTCGCACTTGGCCGGTTTTTTTTAATTCTTACACATTCTCACCACAGGCTTCCATACTCCAGATAATTGAAAACCATCTACATCATAATTACTCTATTGAAATTTCTGTACTTAAAGAAAGAATGAAAGAAATATTCACTCAAGAAATTACACTCAACGTATAAAATAAAATAAAAAAGCTAAAACCTACAAAAGGCAAAAACGAACGAACTAACTTAACTACAATTAATTGAGTCTTATCGAAGCTTCCGTCTGGTAGTGATTTGGATCAGTTGAGCTAGCAGCGGTCTTCAGGTAGCACAACTGTTTCATATGTATTTTGTACATACCTTGTCTTAATATTAGTTCTTTCTGTAAATAAATGTATATTGGCATTGAGTGTCTCTCAGTGCCATAGACTCAGTGCCATCCACGCAGTGACGTCACAAATTGGAGTCCGACTCAGCATGCTTGTCAGAAATGTCGTAGGTAGTAATCGCTTATTCTTATAGTATTATTTCCCTTCACTTCAGTATAAGTACGTATGTATATATGTCAGAGAGGGGTCGTTTGATGAACCTGGAGAATGGATCTACTGAGATTGACTAAGGCGCAGAGACGCGCCTACTATCAGTATGGCCGTGTCAGAGAGGGGTCGTTTGATGAACCTGGAGAATGGATCTACTGAGATTGACTAAGGCGCAGAGACGCGCCTACTATCAGTATGGCCGTGTCAGAGAGGGGTCGTTTGATGAACCTGGAGAATGGATCTACTGAGATTGACTAAGGCGCAGAGACGCGCCTACTATCAGTATGGCCGTGTCAGAGAGGGGTCGTTTGATGAACCTGGAGAATGGATCTACTGAGATTGACTAAGGCGCAGAGACGCGCCTACTATCAGTATGGCCGTGTCAGAGAGGGGTCGTTTGATGAACCTGGAGAATGGATCTACTGAGATTGACTAAGGCGCAGAGACGCGCCTACTATCAGTATGGCCGTGTCAGAGAGGGGTCGTTTGATGAACCTGGAGAATGGATCTACTGAGATTGACTAAGGCGCAGAGACGCGCCTATTATCAGTATGGCCGTGTCAGAGAGGTGTCGTTTGATGAGAATGGATCTACTGAGATAGTCTCCGCCGACGTGGTCCGCACTTGTTATTTCGCGACCGTACATTCGCTCCACCAGTACGGCGCCGAGCTGTGGGGGCGCGCTGCCGACCGGGAGCGCGCCTTCCGCATGCAGAAGCGTGCTGTGAAAGCGATCGCGAGGACGGCGCGGGACACGTCGGCGCGTCCATACTTCACTTCGCTGCAGATCCTTACGCTGCCCTCAATCATCATACTCCAGGTAGTGATGTATGTAAGGCAAAACCTGGCAGAGTTCAAAACGCGCGGAGATGGTCACGTGCGAAGCCACAACACGCGCGGAACCTGTAAGCTCGCTGCGGTGTCCCGCAGACTTGCTAAGTCTGACAGACTCACGCATGTCCTGGGGCCCGCAATGTACAACCACCTGCCAGCGCACATCATTGCTGCATCTAGTTTGTTCTCGTTTAAAGCAAAACTGAAATCATGGCTAGTCGAGAAGGCATTCTATAATGCTGCGGATTTTGTGCCCAAAATCCGATGACATAATGGTAACATTAAATCATAATTCTATTAGATTCTTATTTATTAATTGACATGTTGTTTAAATAATTAATTGTTAATTGGGAACTTAATGTTGGTTACAATTTGTAATTTAATTAATTTATATTATTATTGTTTTAATTAGTATTTTTTAGTATTACTATTTATTAACAATTCTATATTATTAATTTATTTATTAACTGACCGACGTGTAAAAGTTATTTACCAATAAATTGATTATTCTGATTATTATTATTCTGTAATGTAAAGTTATTTAATATTATGAAAAGTAATGTTATGTTATGTAAAGTTATGTAATGTAATGTTATGTAATGTTATGAAAAGTAATGTTATGTTATGTAAAGTTATGTAATGTAATGTTATGTAAAGTAATGTAATGTTATGAAAAGTGATGTAATGTTATGTAATGTAAAGTAATGTAATCTATAGTAATGTTATGTAAAGTAATGTAATGATATGTAAATTAATATAATGTAATGTTTGTTCTGTTTCCAGTGTCGCGAGTGCAACAAGACGTTTGCGTCGCGCGACTGTTACAACAACCACATGCGTCTCAGTAAGCGGCACGCCAGCGAATCTGCCTACGTGTGAGTCTCTCTTCCTATCTTGGGTTCGATTCCCGCCTCGGAACAAATATTTGTACGATCTGCAGATATTTGTTCAGGGTGTTCTGGGTATTTTATATGTATAATAAAAAATATCTATCTATGTAATATAATGTATTAAGTATATCAGTTATCTAGTACCCATAACACAAGCTCTGCTTAGCTTGGGGCTAGATAATGTTGTGTGAACTGTCCAGCATTATTTATTTGTACGATCCGCAGATGTTTGTTCAGGGTGTTCTGGGTATTTTCTATGTAGCACCCATAATACAAGCTCTGCTTAGCTTGGGGCTAGATAATGTAGTGTGAACTGTCTAGTATTATTTATTTATTAAACGAGCGAAGATAGTTCTCTGAGTCAACTTGCAAGATATGCGTTTGTCTGTATGTTTGTCCGAACATAACTTCCGAATCGTTAATCTGATCTTCATGAAATTTTATTGGTGGGTAGATAGTATTGGTACGATTTGTTGGTAAGGTTATGAGCTATATCGGTCGGGGGGTTGTTGAGATATTGGGGTCCAAGAGGGGGTAAAAAAATTAAAAGTGAGAATATCAGATCAAATAGGGTATCTTAGGAAAGCTTTGACATTATAAAACTTGTTTTTTTTTTTTTTAGCTTATTTACTTTTAAGATATTAGGATAAATCGAAAATGTAAAAACCAAAACCTCTAGGGTACTTCCACTAATCCTACAACGCTGAAATTAAGTACGTTTGTAGCTTTTATGACACAAATACTGGGAAAAGTCTAAAATTTAAGAATTTCTGAACTTGAACTCTATAAAACAATATCCAGTATAATATAGTAGTAGTAGAGCTTTTTTGTGAAAGAGTTCGTCCGGGGAAGTACTACCACCATACCTATTTCTGCCGCAAAGCAGTAGTGCTCGCATTGCTTTATTCCGGTTTGAAGGGTAAGGGTGCCGGTGAAATTACAGGCACAAGAGACTTTTCATCTTCATGTCTCAGTGTGGCGGGCGCAGTTCAATGCCACATAGGGCGCGTCCTATGTGGACGTGACCTATGAGGTAATGCACTGTTTATAGGTAGAGGTAACCGCTTAACATCAGGTGGGCCATCTGCTTGTTCCGTCATTCAAGTAGTATAAAAAAAAACATCCATTGTTGATCTCCCGTTTCTAAGAATTTAAACGACGTTGTAGGTCTAACCTTTCGAACCACACGTACTTATATTTTTTCGAAAGAAATAAGGTAACCTACCTAAATCGCGTGTATTCGCGAGGTCTCAGTTCGGGGCGAACCACTAGTTATTTATTTATTTATTTAAGTTTCTCATGCTTGCGGCGCGAAATTCTTTTTTTTTAATGTTTTTTGCCCATTACAGCTCATCAACACTTCTTTAGATAGCGAAAGTTGAGTTCGCGAGAACTAGGAGACTTAACACACATGTTTTTATTGATAGTATCTGTTCAAGAGGTTCAAGCAGCGCCATCTAGCGGAATGGGAGGACACATTCCCAACGTCGTGAGCTTGGCGCGATACGGGGGCTTGCAACTAACTTCAATCGACACAATTTCGTTCAGAGCATTACTTGCTATTTTAATATTAATAAAAATAATTTAAAAATATACGTTTACGTTATACAATAATTGATGGCAGCCTATCCTAACCCAATAGGACATATAGGACACACGTAGGCTCAAACATTGGTCCTCCGAACCGAAAAAGAAGATCGAGCGGCCACGTATACGTCGATCTAAAGTCCTGGAATCGTGGGAAGAGGATCTGGAGCAGCGGCGAGCACCACGGTTTGGTCATCTCACCCATCCTATACCTCTCCATACCTCTCCAATTCCAACAATTTGCGTTAATTGTGCCGTTTCGTATTTCAGTTGTGCGGTACCTACCTTGTACCACGCTACGCCCGAACCGGTATTGAAAAGGAAACTGTAAGTACTTTTGCCTCCTTAAACTTCCAAAATGAGTGACGATGAGGTGGAACGCCTAAGCGCGGGTTTGGCAATCGGTAAAAACGTCGTGGCTGAAAGACCCAAATCTCCCCGGTTGCAAGCAATTATAGCAGCGAATAACCGCCTCGCTGAGCTCAAAAAGCAACGAGCCACTATAAAGGGCAGATTAACTTTATTCCAGAAATATATCATTAAACTCGAAACTGGAAAAGTAAAACTTGATTCTAACCTAAAAATAGAAATTGATTTGCGAATTCAGTCATATTCCGTTGTATTCCAAAACTTCAATGACCTTCCGTCTCAGTTAGAATACAGAGAATCATTCGAAGAACAGTATTTTTCTCTGATGGCTGCGGCGAAGTGTATATTAAACGATAATGAACAAGAACAAACATATTCTCATGGGTCAGGAGATAGGCCTGTCTCGATTTAATTGCCACAAATAACATTACCTGCCTTTGACGGTTCTTATGATCAATGGCTAGAATTTAGGAACTCTTATCTCACTATGATTCATAATCGGTCAGATCTAAACGCCGTACAAAAGTTTCACTATCTGAAATCATCGCTGAGTGGTTCCGCAGCTCAAGTAATCAGTGCATTAGAGTTCACCGCTCCTAACTACATTCACGCCTGGAATTTACTAGAAAATAGGTTTCATAATAATCGTTTACTAGTGCAAAATCATGTTAAATCGTTGTTCAATACTCAGTCACTGCAAAGCGAGTCTCCTGCACTAATTAGAAAGCTTATAGATTCAACACTTCGTAATCTGCGTGCCCTACAATCGTTGAACGAGCCAACCGATTCATGGGACACATTAATAATTTATTTAATTGTGTCAAAACTTGACCCGTCTACTGAACGAGAATGGGAAAATCATAAAGGTTTACTTGTTTCAAAGAGAAACGATTCTGAAACCGACACGAAAATAGTTATAAAATTAGATGATTTACTTGTTTTTCTTAGAAATCGAGCTGATATGTTGGAGATGATAAAATCAAATAGCACTTAAAATATTCCAACTAAGCAGACTAATAACGAATCAACTAAATCGAACTCAAATCAACATAGTAAGAGGCACTTCAACTCAAACTCAAACCCGCAATCACACACTCAAACGCATTCATACGTATCCGCACATAGATTCAATTCTGATAAAAATAAACAAAAGCGTGTTTGTGTGCTATGCGGCGACGATCATTCCTTGTATTCGTGTGCAAAGTTTTTAAATATGTCCGTGAAAGATAGACATAATATTGTCACAGATAAAAAACTTTGTCAAAATTGCATACTTTCAGAGAATTAGCGTATCGCCGGTCAGTTTCCTTATTCGTCAATTTTGCTGATTCAACAGTTTAATGATTAGACTGTTTCTTAATTCGCCACTTTCCTTTTTTGCCAGTTTCACTAAATTGTCAGAGCCTCTATTAAGGCAGTTTCTTGACTCGCAAACTTCCTTATTCCTCAATTATCTTAAGTTGTCAGTTTTGCTATTTCGTAATTTTCCTAATGCGTTACTTTCCTTGTTCATCTGATAGTTTAGTTTGTCTGTTTTCCCATCTCGTCATGTTTATGATTTGCAAATTTTGGGGTTTCGTAGTAAACTAGGAACCCAGCTGTTTTTAAGGCGATCTAAAGGCGATACAAGACATATTTTGTACTCAGCTAAAAGTCACGAAACGCTAAAAAAACGAACCGATCGTAAAAAAAAAAAAAAACACCTTGTATATTTGATACACCGAAACACGACTATATTAAGACCCTGGCAACTAGTAAAACTAGTTAATATAGAAACTGATTGTCTAGGGAAAATGAACATTTGACCAAACTGACGAATAATTAAATTAGCACATACGGAAACTAGCAAATTTACGAAACTGAAGCATAGCAAAACTGGCGAAGGAGTAAACTGAAGGTTTAGGAAAATGACCCACTAGCGAAATTGTCAACCTAGTGAAAATTACCAGAAGGTAAACTGTTGAATCAGCAAAATTGACGAATAAGGAAACTGACCGGCGATACGCTAATTCCTTCATAACAATATTCGTCCTAGTGAAACTATAGGTACGGTTGCGTCTACACATGACTTGCTTCAAGTATCCAATAGCGTACACAAATCAGCAGATGCGCGGCTAGGTTCCGAGCGCAATGTTCTTACCTGCCAAGCAGCGATACAGCCGGTGTTGTTATCTACCGCGCTTATCGATGTACCCGATGAGAGTAATAATTATCATACCGTAAGAGCACTTCTTGACAACGGAAGTCAAAATTGCTTTATAACAGAATCGTTAGTTAATCGTTTAGTTTACCAATTGTACAGTCCACTGTTCGCATTTCAGGTGTAGGTCAAATCGTTTCACAAAGTACTCACACCTGTAAAATTAATATTCGTTCTAAAACAAGTAATTTCAATACTGAAATCCAATGCTTGATTCTCCAGAGTATTACATCGAAGTTGCCTTCGATAGACGTTAAACGCGGGAGTATACATATACCTAGTCATATATCATTAGCAGATCCAACGTATGATGTCCCGTCCGAGATAGACGTACTTCTAGGCGCGGACATATTTTGGGATCTACTAAATAATAACAAAATAAAACTCCGTGCTGGTCCATACCTACACGATTCGAAAATAGGATGGATCATATTTGGTCCTATTCGTACAAACTATTCGTATAACACTGACCAAGTTCAGTGTAATTTGGTTCAAGTCGACTCTCAATTGCGAAAATTTTGGGAGTTGGAAGAACTAAATGACTTGCCGTCTACAATGACAAAGGACGATAGGTATTGTGAAACGTTATTTACAGAAACTACACAGCGTGATGAACAGGGTAGGTTCTCTGTCCGCATTCCGTTAAAGGAATCAGCTGATTCGCTTGGTGACTCATTCGCCATGGCAAAAAGTCGTTTCTTATCTTTAGAAAGAAAGTTAGATCGTTCACCTCAATATAAACAGTTATATTGTGATTTTATGCGGGAATATGAGGCACTCGGCCATATGTCCCCAGTGCCAGAAAACGTTATTGATTTAGACAAACCATATTATGTTCTACCGCATCAAGGAATTTACCGTGATGATCGTGTTACGACAAAGTTACGCGTTGTATTCGATGCGAGCGCAAAAACTACTTCTAACAAATCGTTAAATGATATCCAATACATAGGTCCACCGCTACAAAATAATATATTTTCTATTTTACTTAGATTTAGACAACATAGATACGTTGCCTGTGCAGATATTAAAAGTATGTATAGACAGATTTGTATACAATCTGATCAACATAACCTACAATATATATTATGGAGAGAAGATCGTAATTTACCGTTACAAAACAGTTACATATGGAACTGCGTCAGCCCCTTTCCTTAGTATACGATGCCTAAACCAATTAGCAAAGGAGTGCGAAGACGATGTAATTGCTAGAATTATTAATTTTGTTTTTTTTGATGATGACGTCATTATTACGCATAATGATCCCGATTCGTTAATGGAGTTATGTAATAAGACAGCTGACGTATTGCGTAAAGGTTGCTTCCCGCTGCATAAATGGACGTTCAATCATAACGTCTGTCCGGGGAGTAGTAAAGACCTCAACATAGGTCTAATACAATTATCAAAAACTTTGGGGTTAGGCTGGTATACGGAGAGTGATGAATTGCACTTTACCACTAATATTTCGCAAAGTGATTCAGTACTTACTAAACGGATAATGTTATCAGCCATCTCGCAAGTTTATGACCCGTTAGGTTTGTTGTCCCCCGCAGTTATCAAAGCAAAATCGCTGTTACAAAACTTATGGCTGCAAAAGTTAGATTGGGACCAAGAAGTTCCAATAAACATTGCAAATACGTGGTATAGGTTCATATCTGATTTGGAAGGTTTGCGTAATATTAGAGTACCTCGTTACGTAACATCTACGAACTCGCAATACACAGAGCTTCATATATTCACAGATGCGTCTCAAAATGCTTACGGGGCGTGTGCATACATACGATCTTGTTACGATAGCCACGAGCATTCGTTCCCTATAGCTGTACGTTTGTTGTGTGCCAAAAGTAAATTAGCACCAATAAAAACCGTAAGCATACCTAGGCTTGAATTGTGCGGCGCAATGGTAGGTGCCAAATTATATAGCAAAATAAAAGAGTCCCTACGTTTAACCTTTGACAAAGTTTACTTTTGGACCGACTCGACAATTGTACAAGGGTGGTTATGTATGTCTCCGCATTCACTAAAAACGTTTGTACAAAATCGAGTCGTACAAATTAATGAATTTACCGACGATACGATTTGGCGGCACGTAAAGGGCACGGAAAATCCAGCCGACCTCATAACGAGAGGCGCTAGTGTAGACTCATTAAAATACGATAACAATAATCAATGGTGGTGCGGTCCTACGTATCTTCGTGAGCCTAAAGTTAATTGGTCAAATAATAGTGACGAAATGACGTACATAGATTTGCCTGAAGTCAAATCTACAACAGTAAATTTAGTTTCAACAAAATCAAGCTACTTATTAAAATTTGAGCGTTACTCGTCATTTATTCGTTTACAGCGGGCCGGTGCATATTTATAGCTATCTATAGATAACGCACGAGCGCTCGCAGTCGGTGGCAGCCGAGACTGTAAAACCGGTTCCCTATCTGTGAATGAGCTCACTCAATCTAATAACATGTTGACAAGCTTAGTACAACAAGAATCGTTTCCTCATGAGTATCATACTCTAAAAAATAATTTACCGTTAAAGATTAATGATCGTAAACGCGTTAATAAAATAACTGGTTTAAATATATTTTTTGACCAAGATAGTATTCGTGTTGGTGGTAGGTTGTGTAACGCAACAGTGTTTAGTTTTGAGAAAAAACATCCCGTGTTATTGTGTGGTAAACATCGTTTTACTCGGTTGTTGTGTGAATATGAACATAAACGATTACTACATGCAGGACCACAGCTTCTAGTATATTCCATGCGTGAAAAGTGGTGGGTATTAGGAGCTCGAAATTTAGCCAGGCAAGTAGTACATAACTGCGTCACATGTTCACGCATGAAAGGAAAAACATTGACCCCGATCATGGGTAACTTACCATCTGAGAGATTAGAAGCAAGTTTTCCGTTCATGCGGTGTGGTGTTGATTACGCTGGGCCCTTACTCATATTGAACCGAAAAGACAGAGGGGCTAATCTGATCAAAGCGTATCTGTTTGTTTATTTGTTTCACTACTAGAGCGATACACTTGGAATTGGTTGGTAGTTTGACCACACAGGATTATCTCTTAGCTTTAAAACGTTTCATATCACGTCGTGGCAAGCCATACCAGATATTTTCAGACAACGGAAGCAATTTTGTTGGTGCTGAAAAGGAACTATCTGTAATTTTTGAAAACTCAAATGATATTTCTGACTTTGTAAGTCAAAATCAAATTCGACTAGTCTTCATTCCACCTTGAAGTGCTCACATAGGGGGTTTATGGGAGGCAGGAGTCAAGTCCTGCAAGTACCATTTAAGGCGTGTGCTTGGTAATGCACGGTTAACGTACGAGGAGTTCGGAACGGTACTAACGCAAATTGAGTCCGTCCTGAATTCCCGTCCACTGTCCCCTCTATCCTCAGATGCAAACGATTTCCTACCACTAACGCCAGCACACTTCCTGATCGGCCGACCGTTGACGGCGCCAGCCTGCGAAGACCTGACTACGATCATACCTACTCGACTGGGACGCTACGATCGGGTGGAACAACTCAGACAGCACTTTTGGCAACGTTGGTCCAAAGAATACGTGTCAGAACTCCAACAACGCACGAAATGGAAGGTGGACAGTGAAGACATCACTCACGACAGCCTGGTACTCATAAAAGAAGACAACCTTCCGCCTTTAAAATGGAAATTGGGCCGGGTTACGCGTTTGTTTCCTGGAAAGGAAGGTATCGCTCGAGTCGCTGAAATCCGAACGGCAACCGGCATTACTCGACGGGCATTTTCGAAAATCTGCCCGCTTCCAGTGCCACCATCAAACCAGTGAGCACACCCTTCGAGTCCTTCATGTTGGAAGCCTGAATCCTGATTCTTCCAAGGCGGCCGGCATGTTCAAGAGGTTCAAGCAGCGCCATCTAGCGGAATGGGAGGACACATTCCCAACGTCGTGAGCTTGGCGCGATACGGGGGCTTGCAACTAACTTCAATCGACACAATTTCGTTCAGAGCATTACTTGCTATTTTAATATTAACAGGTCTGGTTAATTCCATACATTTTAGAATTAGTTCACACAAAATATCGATAGATGGCAGTACTGGTATCGCTAGGAATATTGAACACATTAATTAGATTATTTTTTCACTTTTTTTGACGGCATTGCGTAAATAGTACCTCTAGAAGACTTTTTATGTGATTTTAACTAATAAAATAACAAAAATCGTTATAAAATAGTTTTTTTTTTCAATGTTTTTACTGACATCTAGCAATTTCTAACCGAAACATTTTGATTGGGTTCTAAGGTTCTAAGTTTGGTCAAGAAACACATAGATGGCGTTGAAATAAAACCATGTTTCGGAGCAGTGTATTATTCGATAATATTTCGATAGTTACTCCACAGAGTAGTAAGAATACTAACGTGTTACTCTATGATATGATGTGATGAAATACGCTTGATTTCTCAAGTATCATCTAGTGCGCTGTAAAGAAGGCAAGAGAGAAGCGCCATCTAGTACGCTGTTAAGAAAACAAGTAAGAATGCATATTAGTACGTTAGTACCGAGCGCGCGCCACGGGCGCTGCTCTTGCGCGACTTATCGTGGCAACGATCGTAGTACTAAGATTGTCTCTCTGTTGTACGTTAGTATTATTCCTTACTCTGTGATATTAATAAAAATTATTAAAAAATATACGTTTACGTTATACAATAATTGATGGCAGCCTATCCTAACCCAATAGGACATATAGGACACACGTAGGCTCAAACAGTATCTCATAAATATCATCAGTTTAGCTACGATACCCATAAACAAAAAAAAAACACTGTAAAAATGTGTTTAAGGGGTATTATAGCTAAACTCATAATATTTATGAGATACTATCAATTAAAACATGTGTGTTAGGTCTCTTAGTTCTCGCGAACTCAACTTTTGCTATCTGAAGAAGTATTGATGATCTGTAATGGGCAAAAATCACCAAAAAATTTGAATTTGGCGCCTCAAGCGAGAGCTTTTTTTTTTTTATACTACTTGGATGACGGAACAAGCAAGAGGCCCACCTGATGTTAAGCGGTAACCTCTGCCTATGAACAGTGCACTACCTCAAAGGTCACGTCCACCTAGGACGCACCCTATGTGGCATTGCACTGCGCCCGCCACCCTGAGACATAAAGATGAAAAGTCTCATGTGCCTGTAATTTCACCAGCACCCTTACCCTTCAAACCGGAACACAGCAATGCGAGCACTACCGCTTTGAGGCAGAAATAGGTATGGTGGTAGTACTTCCCCGGACGAGCTCTTTCACAAAAAAGCTCTATTACTACTAAAAGCTTCCACCTTAATTGCGAATTTGCGATGTATGTTTGCAGGCACGAGTGTAATTACTGCGGCAAGAAATTCCCGACCAAGTGGTGTATGGTCGACCACGTAGACTGGGATCACTTGAAGCGTATCAAGTACCAGTGCAGCGTCTGCTTCAAGGTAACATCAGCCTGACTCCAAGTGGCTGCAGTGAGCTATTGTAGTTAGTGTGAGAAACCTTTCATGCGGACGAAGTTGTATTCCACTGGTCCTTTGTGCATTTGCAGGCGTTCAAGACGGCCAAGATAATGGTGGCGCACGTGAACAACATACACGCGGGCCGACGGCGCGAACCGGACGGGGAGCATCTCTGTGACGTGTGCGGCAAGTCGTACAAGGTACGTGCACTACATGCACGCGGGCCGACGGCGCGAACCGGACGGGGAGCATCTCTGTGACGTGTGCGGCAAGTCGTACAAGGTACGTACACTACATGCACGCGGGCCGACGGCGCGAACCGGACGGGGAGTATCTCTGTGATGTGTGCGGAAAGTCGTACAAGGTACGTGCACTACATGTACGCGGGCCGGACGGGGAGCATCTCTGTGACGTGTGCGGCAAGTCGTACAAGGTACGTGCACTACATGCGCGCGGGCCGACGGCGCGAACCGGACGGGGAGCATCTCTGTGACGTGTGCGGCAAGTCGTACAACGTACGTGCACTACATGCACGCGGGCCGACGGCGCGAACCGGACGGGGAGCATCTCTGTGACGTGTGCGGCAAGTCGTACAAGGTACGTGCACTACATGCGCGCGGTCCGGACGGGGAGCATCTCTGTGACGTGTGCGGCAAGTCGTACAAGGTACGTGCACTACATGCACGCGGGACGACGGCGCGAACCGGACGGGGAGCATCTCTGTGACGTGTGCGGCAAGTCGTACAAGGTACGTGCACTACATGCGCGCGGGCCGACGGCGCGAACTGGACGGGGAGCATCTATGTGACGTGTGCGGCAAGTCGTACAAGGTACGTGCACTACATGCACGCGGGCCGACGGCGCGAACCGGACGGGGAGCATCTCTGTGACGTGTGCGGCAAGTCGTACAAGGTACGTGCACTACATGCACGCGGGCCGACGGCGCGAGCCGGACGGGGAGCATCTCTGTGACGTGTGCGGCAAGTCGTACAAGGTACGTGCACTACATGCACGCGGGCCGACGGCGCGAACCGGACGGGGAGCATCTCTGTGACGTGTGCGGCAAGTCGTACAAGGTACGTGCACTACATGCACTGTGTGCGGCAAGTCGTACAAGGTACGTGCACTACATGCACTGTGTGCGGCAAGTCGTACAAGGTACGTGCACTACATGCACTGTGTGCGGCAAGTCGTACAAGGTACGTGCACTACATGCACTGTGTGCGGCAAGTCGTACAAGGTACGTGCACTACATGCACTGTGTGCGGCAAGTCGTACAAGGTACGTGCACTACATGCACTGTGTGCGGCAAGTCGTACAAGGTACGTGCACTTCATGCACTGTGTGCGGCAAGTCGTACAAGGTACGTGCACTACATGCACGTGGGCCGACGGCGCGAACCGGACGGGGAGCATCTCTGAGACGTGTGCGGCAAGTCGTACAAGGTACGTGCACTACATGCACGCGGGCCGACGGCGCGAACCGGACGGGGAGCATCTCTGTGACGTGTGCGGCAAGTCGTACAAGGTACGTGCACTACATGCACTGTGTGCGGCAAGTCGTACAAGGTACGTGCACTACATGCACTGTGTGCAGCAAGTCGTACAAGGTACGTGCACTACATACACTGTGTGCGGCAAGTCGTACAAGGTACGTGACTACCCCCAACAAGATAAAAGTTTAAAAAGTCTATGACTGATGATGGAATTAGTAAGCAGAACCGTGAGCTGATCACAATGAGCCCAAACACGACTAGTCTCTATTATTATCCATCGAGGAGTTCCGTTGTCCACCTTCCGTCTCCATCATCAGATCAGCTCGCTGTCACCATCATATTGTACTGTCATCGTAACTTGACAGGTATGCCAAATATCATCTCAATCGGTTGAGGATAACTGCTTTAAAATTCAGTTTCAAGATTCCACCCGGACATACATTGCAAGTTAAATAAAAGCTTGTAAAAAGGGTAGGTGAAGTTAAAGCCCCTGTCTCACCCCACACTCCAGCTGATAAGGTTCTGACATTGCGTCCCCCCACCGCACACTGTTGATCTGGTGCTCGTACCAATATTTAAAGATGATAACAAGCCTAGGTGGTAAATTTATGGTCTCCAGCTTCTTCCATAGTATATTATAGGCTACCAGATCAAAAGCCTTAGACAAGTCAAGAAGGCAGGCGTATACCGGAGTCCCACGATCCATCTAGCATCGAACGGTATGCTTAAGACACCGTTTGCACTCTCAGATAGATAGATAGATAGATAGATTAACTCTTTATTGTACACAAATAACACACAGAAACACAAAACATAACTCAATAACAAAAAAATAACAGAAGTGTACAATGGGCGGTCTTATCGCTTATAGCGATTTCTTCCAGACAACCTTAGGATGGAGAGGACTATATGGAAGAATGGGACAGTGGTGTTATCACCTTGACAAATACACATATCATTAAATATATACAAACCTACATTATAATACACAGCTATACAGCTTAGGTCCTAACCCAAACTGGTTATCGTGCAAAGTGCCGTACTGATCTAACTGTGTACGTCAAACACCTTCGCAATGATGGTAGCCAGCGATATAGGTCGGTAGTTTGTCCTGTCAACCAGATCTCCAGTCCTGTCCTTGACCGCAGGCACCACAGCAATCCTCATCAATCTGTGTCACATAGAGACGAAAAAAAAAAACTTCATAAATGACGGTGATATGAGGTAACAAACATCAAAAAAAACACCTCTTCTCTAGAGGTGCTTTTTGTCTCTTTGTTTTTGAAGTCTGTTAATAAAATGCGTGTTCGTTGTGTTTCCAGACGGTGAAGCGGTTGAAAGCCCACGTGTGGGCCATGCACACGCAGCGATCCACCGCCAAGAGCTACAAGTGCGCGCTGTGTGCCGCCTCCTTCACGTGGCAGACCTCCATCTACAAGCACATGAAGATGATGCACTCCAACAAGCGCAGCAAGGTAACAAGCGCACGTCTGTCCATGCACACGTAGCGATCCACCGCCAAGAGCTACAAGTGCGCGCTGTGTGCCGCCTCCTTCACGTGGCAGACCTCCATCTACAAGCACATGAAGATGATGCACTCCAACAAGCGCAGCAAGGTAACAAGCGCACGTCTGTCCATGCACACGCAGCGATCCACCGCCAAGAGCTACAAGTGCCGCCTCCTTCACGTGGCAGACCTCCATCTACAAGCACATGAAGATGATGCACTCCAACAAACGCAGCAATGTAACAAGCGCACGTGTGTCCATGCACACGCAGCGATCCACCGCCAAGAGCTACAAGTGCCGCCTCCTTCACGTGGCAGACCTCCATCTACAAGCACATGAAGATGATGCATTCCAACAAACGCAGCAAGGTAATAAGCGGTCGTGTGTCCATGCACACGCAGCGATCCACCGTCAAGAGCTACAAGTGCGCGCTGTGTGCCGCCTCCTTCACGTGGCAGACCTCCATCTACAAGCACATGAATTTGATGCACTCCAACAAGCGCAGCAAGGTAACAAGCGCAAGTCTGTCCATGCACACGCAGCGATCCACCGCCAAGAGCTACAAGTGCCGCCTCCTTCACGTGGCAGACCTCCATCTACAAGCACATGAAGATGATGCACTCCAACAAACGCAGCAATGTAACAAGCGCACGTGTGTCCATGCACACGCAGCGATCCACCGCCAAGAGCTACAAGTGCCGCCTCCTTCACGTGGCAGACCTCCATCTACAAGCACATGAAGATGATGCATTCCAACAAACGCAGCAAGGTAATAAGCGGTCGTGTGTCCATGCACACGCAGCGATCCACCGTCAAGAGCTACAAGTGCGCGCTGTGTGCCGCCTACTTCACGTGGCAGACCTCCATCTACAAGCACATGAAGATGATGCACTCCAACAAGCGCAGCAAGGTAACAAGCGCGCGTCTGTCCATGCACACGCAGCGATCCACCAACAAGAGCTACAAGTGCGCGCTGTGTGCCGCCTCCTTCACGTGGCAGACCTCCATCTACAAGCACATGAAGATGATGCACTCCAACAAGCGCAGCAAGGTAACAAGCGCACGTGTGTCCATGCACACGCAGCGATCCACCGCCAAGAGCTACAAGTGCCGCCTCCTTCACGTGGCAGACCTCCATCTACAAGCACATGAAGATGATGCACTCCAACAAGCGCAGCAAGGTCACAAGCGCACGTCTGTCCATGCACACGCAGCGATCCACCGCCAAGAGCTACAAGTGCGCGCTGTGTGCCGCCTCCTTCACGTGGCAGACCTCCATCTACAAGCACATGAAGATGTGCACTCCAACAAGCGCAGCAAAGTAACAAGCGCACGTGTGGCCATGCATACGCAGCGCGCACGAAGAGTTCCGTACCATTATCTATAAAAACGGCAAAAAAAACACGTTTGTTATATGGGAGCCCCCTTAAATATTTCACACAACTTCAAACACATTTCGACACTTCTTCGCTTCTTATCCTTGGCGACAAACCTGCTTTTCTTCTTGTGACCCGACGGCCTGTGCTGATGCCGTCACGGAGGTGATCAATAGAGCAATGGAGTATTTTATTCCATTCTCCGATGCTTCACCTTCAAGCAACGCTCGTCCATGGTTCAGTCCCGCGTGTGCTAGCGCAGAAGCGCAAAAAGTGCGGCATACCTAGCCTGGGTTGACGCAAGAAACGGTAAAACCTCGGATGCATGGATAAAGAAGAAAGCCTAAAACAAAGCCGCCAAGTCCTGCGTGAAGGTGATACGGAAGGCTCGCTTCAATCGGATTGGCCGTCTGGGGGCTAAGCTTGCCGCAAACCCTCGGGAAGTAAAGCTTTCTGGTCTCTGGGCAAGTCGGTGGAAGCGAACTTCAGTCGCCCTTCACTCCCCCCACTACTGAAACCGGTCGGGACCCTAGCTCACGCTGCGGTTGAGAAAGCAAATTAATTTGCCACTCAATTTGCGGAGGCTTCAGTGATCGGCAATATGGATTTCGACGAAATCGGTCTACTGTGGACCTTCTTGTGTATGCCACGCCAGAGCGAGGCCATCGAGAAACATGGTGAAGCACTGGCTGTTTCATTAGACGTCTCGAAGGCCTTTGACAGGGTTTGGTACGCTAGTCTTATTGGCAAGCTTCCTGCTTACGGACTGCCAGTTCAATTCTGCTCCTGGCTACCTGACTTTCTGAAGGAAACATCTATTCGAGTAGTTGTGGACGGATGCTCGTCGGATCAAATGGCTATAAACGCCGGGGTACCTCAGGGGTCAGTGCTATCTGCCACACTGTTTCTGCTGCACATTAATAATCTGCTAATGCCCGGTATCATTGGGTATGCAAACAGTAGTACAGTTGTAGAGAGAACATTTCCACTGCGCGTGCTAGGCAGAATTAAATTCTGGAGTTAAGAGATGAGATGCTGCAGCGTCTGAACTTGAATCTCAAGGCTGCATCTGATTGGGGCGAAGCCAATCTAGTCAAGTTCAATGCTTCTAAAACGCAGGCTTGTCTCTACTCGGCGAAAAAAGTCAGTTTCAACAAGTTCCTGTCTTCCGAGATGTACCTGTAGCTATAAGAAAGAAAGAAGAAAGAAAATTTATTTATTTTACCACACGCACAACACACACATAAAACAAGAAGACAAAAACATAAATCTACTAAGTATAGGTATACGTACTACAAGATCAAGATAAATAAAAACTGTTATAACCTGATTGGTAAGATGATAGGTTGTGTGTGTTATGTGGGGTCAAACAGGTCCCTGTCTCAGAATATTCTGCACCAGACCTAGGTTTAGTGCAGCGCTGGTTTTCAGACAGGGCCTAATTCAATGATGCCACGAACATCAATAAACCACATTGGGGGAAGGATAGGCAATAAATAAATAAATATGTTAGTGCGTAAAAACAAATAAGTAGGTACAAAAATATTATAAGGCAACTGCAAAATAATGAGGCAGTAATTTAATTCATTGTCTGTGGGGTCCGGTACGGACATGGTAAGGAGGCCTACAATGCTCTAAGTCTGTGGCAGAAAGTATCCTCCAAGCCATAGACCCAAGACACAAACACGCAAACAAAAAAAGAAGAAGTAAATAAATCACATATATATATATATATCTATAGGAGATCACCTCGAGCTCTTAGGTGTTTCACTCACGCCTACGCTCAACTTTGGCTCCTACATCGAGTCTAAGGCAAAAACGGCTTCCATGAAGATGGGTATCCTGAATAAGGTAAAGCGTTACTTCACACCAGAACAGCTTTTAAGTCTGTACAAAGCACAAGTCCGGGCTTGTATGAAGTACTGCTGCCACGTTTGGGATGGTTCGGCCAAACACCAGCTTGCTGCCTTGGACTCGATCGAACGCAGAGCTTTCAGGCTTATAGGTGAGCAACATATGGCGGAGACTAAGATCCAAAGTCTCGAGCACCGCCGTAAGGTCGCGTGCCTTTCGGTCTTTTATAGGTTACATTTCGGGGAATGCTCCCAGGAACTTCATGATCTGATCCCACCATCTCCTTTTCATCATAGGACGAGCAGGCGCACGGCTCGGTACCATCCTTACCTCATTAGTATACCCTCTATTCGTACTAAACGATTCAGTTCTACCTTTATAATGCGAACTGCTAAGGAGTGGAATACACTACCGTCGTCTGTCTTTCCTGAAAACTATAATCTGGGTCTCTTCAAGGCTAGAGTGAATAGGTGCCTTTTAGACCTTTGTGCTCCATCTTCGGCCACAGCGTCACTTACCAACAGGTGAGATCGTGATCAAACAAAGGTCTATCAATATAAATTAAAAAAAAAAAAATAGGCGCAACATAAATACATCATCTGTGAAAATTTCAACTGTCTAACTATCACGGTTCATGAAATACAGCCATTATCTATAAAAACGGCAAAAAAAACACGTTTATTGTATGGGAGCCCCCCTTAAATATTTGTCCCCAGTACAAGATTTTATAATATTAGTGATCGGAACCGTGTGCTGATCACAATGAGCCCTAAACACGGCCAGTCTACTATTATCCTTCGAGGAGTTCCGTTGTCCACCTTCCGTCTCTATCATCAGATCAGCTCGCTGTCACCATCATATTGTATTATCATTGGAACTTGACAGGTATGCCAAATTTCAGCTCAATCGGATATCGGAAAGACACCCTTATCGCCACTCCTGAAACGCTTATCAGTGATTGGTTCCAATGGCCATCTCTGGTCTTCTTTATCAGTTTCACTTCACCAAATGGAACATTCTGAATGAACATTGCTCGGTTAAAAAAAAATTTTTTTTGCGTTTTTCATCATGATAACGTGTGTTGTTTGTTTCTCAGGCGTCGCGCGCGCCGCCCGTCCGCAAGCAGGAGTCGTACGCCGAGCTGCAGTACTTCACGCACGCGCTGCAGCCGCTAGCGCAGAACGTACTATAACAGTAGACTGTTCACGAGCGAGGGGTCTCCGCAAGCAGGAGTCGTACGCCGAGCTGCAGTACTTCACGCACGCGCTGCAGCCGCTAGCGCAGAACGTACTCTAACAGTAGACTGTTCACGAGCGAGGGGTCTCCGCAAGCAGGAGTCGTACGCCGAGCTGCAGTACTTCACGCACGCGCTGCAGCCGCTAGCGCAGAACGTACTCTAACAGTAGACTGTTCACGTGCGAGGGGTCTCTGCAAGCAGGAGTCGTACGCCGAGCTGCAGTACTTCACGCACGCGCTGCAGCCGCTAGCGCAGAACGTACTCTAACAGTAGACTGTTCACGAGCGAGGGGTCTCTGCAAGCAGGAGTCGTACGCCGAGCTGCAGTACTTCACGCACGCGCTGTAGCTGCTAGCGCAGAACGTACTCTAACAGTAGACTGTTCACGAGCGAGGAGTCTGGCAAGCAGGAGTCGTACGCCGAGCTGCAGTACTTCACGCACGCGCTGCAGCCGCTAGCGCAGAACGTACTCTAACAGTAGACTGTTCACGAGCGAGGCGTCTCCGCAAGCAGGAGTCGTACGCCGAGCTGCAGTACTTCACGCACGCGCTACAGCCGCCGGCGCCACACTACCTGCCAAGCAGCAGTGCTATAGGGACGGTACGGTACGTTCGTTAGTAACACAAGCGACGGCCTCTGAGTGCGCAACAAGATACTGCGGATGAAATGAACGGACGCACGATGGTACCATACTCTGGCAGCATAGGTGACCGTAGCCACGTACGTCCCCAGGTACAGTACCCTGAGCGCCCGGTACCTAATGCCATAGACTAACTAAACACAATAGACTGCCAATCTCATACAAGAAAACGTGCATCGATGAATGATTGCTTACAATGACGCTAGATGTCGCTGTTTTTAATCTACTATAAACGATTGAAATTATTTTTACATGTATTTCGAATAGATCGATAAAATATGTTATGCGACCATAGTTTAATAATTAAAAAATAAATTAGAAATTTAAATGTTTTTTCTTAAAGATATTATGTAATTGGTTTAAAATGCTGATGGAGTGATTCCTAGGCTATTTGCCAGCGCCATCTAGAAATAGCCTGGAATTTTGCCAGCGCCATCTAGAATTAGCCTGGAATTAGACCTTTTTTGAGTCACGTTTTCTTGTATGTGATTGGCAGTCTATTGTGTTTAGTTAGTCTATGCTAATACCCCATGAACTTGATGATACGCGTGCCATTTTTGCAAAACATTTGCTAGCTCGTTCGCCTATGGATGCCGCATGAAAGGGTGTTGTCAACCACGACGATACTGAGGGGATCGATGTAGCTGATGCGTTGGTGATGAAATGTGCCTTTTAGGGTCAAAGTAACTGACTTGGAGCAAAGTTTAGCCTGTCACGGCCCCCCACTCCGCTGCCAGTCCGAGAACGGCCGCTCCTTTCCTCTCTATCTCACTTCGAGCGTCCCCTGCCACCAACACCGTTACATCGTCTGCATATGCCAAAAAGGACCCCCCCCCATAATGAGTGCCATAACGGGGAATGGGAATTGAAGTCCCCCCCACCACAACCGCCTTACAGTTCAAGAGGTCTAGTGCCCTCTCAAATAGGCGAATGGGTGACGATGACCTCACTGTACTGAAAGTACGTTGCTTCTGGCACTATACGTCTTATTACCGGAATGTAAAGTCGGTATTTTAGGTCTATTTACACTCGACGTCCACTGCCCTGAAAGTTGAGACCACGTATAAACCGCCGCCACGCGTCGGCGATCACACGTGTGTTAGATTAAGTTATAAATATCTTTATACTAGCATCTCGCCCCGGCTTCGCACGGGTAGCCCCCGGTGAACCCCCCCCCCCCGGTAAAATTAGTTACCGAAAATAATACCAATTTAACTGTGTAATATCTACCGACAAAATAAATCAAAACTAGCAAACTAAAATTTATCACGGTTTAAATAATGAACCTCCGAATAAATTACTGAACTTCCGAAAGAAATACTGAGGTACTTTCCGAAAACTAAACTGAGTTAGGGAAATGATACTCCTGACAAATAAAACAAATTTAACGTACTGTAGGTATCTGCTTTAATCAATATATATAAAATCGTTACGTGACTGACTGACTGACTGACTGACTGACTGACAATCAACGCACAGCCCAAACCGTAAGTCCTAGAGATCTGAAACTTGGAGAATACGTTCCTTTTGTGGTCTAGGGGTGCACTAAGAAAGGAATTTTGAAAATTCACATGCTAAGGGGTCCAAAATGGGCTTTTAATATACAACAAAAAAGCTGTGTATTTCAGAAACCGTTAGCAGTAAAACCTTGAAATTTTACATGAAGATTCCTCAAATAAAATAAATAAATATGTGTTTCAGCGATTCCTGAATTTTTCTTGAAAAACGGATAGGGAAAGTTTTCTTTGTAAAAAAAAAAAAACTTTAGTTTTTACAACGCACAGCCTAAACCGCTGGTCCCAGAGACTTAAAATTTGAAGAGTGTATTCCTTTTAGGATGTAAAGGTGTACTTAGAAAGGAATTTGGAAAATTCGCCCTCTTAGGAGTTCAAAATGGCTTTTAACGTATACACTTTGCGTTTTGCAACGCACAGCCTAAAACGTAAGTCCCAGAGACCTGAAATTTGGAGGGTACGTTTCTTTTGTAGTCTAGGTGTGCATTAAGAAAGTATTTTTGAAAATTCATTTGCTAGGGGGTCCAAAATGGGCTTTAAATATACAACAAAAAAGCTCTGTATTTCAGAAACCGTTAGCAGTAGAACCTTGCAATTTTAAATGGAGATTTCTCAAATAAAATTAATAAACGTGTTTCAGCGATTCCTGAATTTTTCTTGAAAAACGGAAAGGGAACATTTTTTTGTATAAAAATAAAAAAACTTTAGTTTTTACAAACCACAGGTCGTAGAGACTTAAAATTTTGAGAGTGTATTCCTTTTAGGGTGTAAAGGTGTACTTAAAAAGGAATTTGGAAAATTCGCCGTCTTAGGGGTCCAAAACGGGCTTTTAACGTATACACTTTGCGTTTTGCAACGCACAGTATAAAGCGCTGGACCTAGGCACATGAACTTTGGAGGATGTATTCTTTTTTGGGTGTAGGGGTGTACTAAGAAAGGGTTTTTGAAAAATCACCTTGGAAGGGGTCCGAAATGGCTTTAAATGTAAAACTAAAATGATTCGTAATTCAGAAACCGTTGGTAGTAGATACAAGAAAATTCACAGGTTAATTTAAAAAAAATGCCTACGTAAGTTTCAGCAGTACCTGAAAAAAGGAATGGAAACATAGTCTTTGTAAATAAATACACTTTAGGTTTTAGCCAGATTTCAGCGTATTTAGACAATTTCAAAGTTAGTTTCACGGTGAAGTCATTAAGATCATAATATTTTAAGGACCTCATGGTTAAAATGGGACCCCTAAATTGAAAAATATGAGTATGGTTTCGTTTAATAGGTCATGTCACAGTGTCGTTGTTGAGATTAAAACATTTTCAGGACCTCAAGGTAACAATGGGACCCCTAAATTGAAAAACTTGAGTATTGTGTCGTTACAAAGGTCGTGTCACGATGTCGATTCCTGATTTTTTCTTGAAAAACGGAAAGGGAACGTTTTTTTGTAAAAAAAATAAAAAAACTTTAGTTTTTACAAACCGCTGGTCGTAGAGACAATTTGGAGAGTGTATTCCTTTAAGGGTGAAAAGGTGTACTTAGAAAGGAATTTGGAAAATTCGCCGTCTTAGGGGTCCAAAATGGGCTTTTAACGTATACACTTTGCGTTTTGCAACGCACAGTATAAAGCGCTGGACCTAGGCACATGAACTTTGGAGGATGTATTCTTTTTTGGGTGTAGGGGTGTACTAAGAAAGGGTTTTTGAAAAATCACCTTGGAAGGGGTCCAAGATGGCTTTTAATGTAAAACTAAAATGATTCGTAATTCAGAAACCGTTGGTAGTAGATACAAGAAAATTCACAGGTTAATTTAAAAAAAAAATGCCTAAGTAAGTTTCAGCAGTACCTGACATTTAGCTGAAAAAAGAAATGGGAACATTTTCTTTGTAAATAATTACACTTTAGGTTTTAGCCAGATTTCAGCGTATTTAGACAATTTCAAAGTTAGTTTCAAGGTGAAGTCATTAACATTAAAACATTTTCAGGACCTCAAAGTTAAAATGGGATCCCTAAATTTAAAAACTTAAGTATGGTGTCGTTTCAAAGGTCGTTTGACGGTATCTTACAAAATATAAGAGACATAGTCAAGCAAAAAACAGTTCTTCTACCCGCCCCTTAGTCCTATAGCCATAATGTAGCTTTCTATGGGTTAAATAACTTTTAAAATCGGTCAAGTCGTTCTTGAGTTTATCCATTACAAACAAATACAAATACGCGAGTGAAGCCGCAGGTGAACGTTAATAAACCATAGCCTATGTTACTTGCTGATAATGTAGCTTTCTACAGGTGAAAGAATTTTTAAAATCGGTTAAAAAGTTTTTAGTTTATCCATACAAACAAAATTATTTTACACCTTGGGTTACATTATTGGAGTTTTATTTTATTTTATTTATTTTGGTAAACCAACAGCGATTTATACAATATTACTTTATGTTTAACATTAACAAAAAGAAAAAAAGGGTTTTGTTTTACTTTTTTTTTGTTTGTTTTAGTAAGGTTCCCTAATTTTTTGGAAATATAATATAGCCTATGGTCCCCGGAGATAGTGTAGCTACCCAACAGTGAAATATTTTTTCAAATCGGTTCAGTTGTTTCTTAGCCTATTCAATGCGAACAAACAATCAAATCTTTCCTCTTTATAATATTACAAATTGTGAGATTGGCGAGTAAAAACTGCGCGCGGGAGAATAAGTTACATGCATACGCGAACAAACAATCAAATCTTTCTTCTTTATAATATTACAAATTGTGAGATTGGCGAGTAAAAACTGCGCGCGGGAGAATAAGTTACATACATACCACAGATTAAGTAATAGTGTCAAAACCGAGTTTACCTTAGCGGTGCGCGCAGTGCGTTTTTCTACTAAGATTACACACGATAAGATTAAGATTAAGTGTATTAAGTCAAGCAAAAAACCAGTTATAGTTATTATTATTATTTATTATGGATAAAATAATATTACGCGTACGAAGTCGCGGGTAACAGCTAGTACTCAATAATGGTCATTGAAATATATTTTTAACTCAGTTTAAATGAAAATACCGACATCACGCCGGCGGTGCTCGCAGCGCGCGGTTGGCATTTAAATGAAAATACCGACATCACGCCGGCGGTGCTCGCAGCGCGCGGTTGGTATTTAAATGAAAATACCGACATCACGCCCGCGGTGCTCGCAGCGCGCGGTTGGTATTTTTAATAGCTAGCTATTAAAAGGCGATATATTATGAGGTAGCTATAATATACCGCCATCTATGTAAATTCCATGGAAGCTTGCCTGGAAAACGGCTCATTGTTCTATATTTCAACAAACTTCCACCCCTCCGAACCACCCCTTCTTATCTTATCTGAATATACTTGTTTAAATACTAGGGATGGGCCGAATATTCGTTTTATATTCGGTATTCGGCAAGTTTACAGAATGTAAATATTCGCCCGAATATTTGGCTATATCGCCGAATGTTCTGCAAAGTGGTACTCAATGTTTTTACTGTATTGAGCAGTGTATCGAATAAGACTATAAAGGTCGCAGGAAGTCTGTGGATGGAGGAGGCTTAAGCCCGTTAAAGCGTGGTTATATGTGAAATGTGGTGCATTAAAACCTTTTTTCTCCACAACCATTATAGAAAAATCTACAAAAAAAATATCATGAGTTGCGTGATAAATGTGTTATTTTTATGACGTAAGTAAGTAATTTACAGTGCAGCTTTATGTTTTTGTTGACACTAACTTTATTTCCAATAACAGCAGATAAAAAAGATTGTTATATAAAACGAAATTTAAGTATGCAGCTGTTTCGGGCATCAGTGATAACTTTATAATAAAATAATATATACAAATCATAAATAAGGTTTTAAGTAGAAATTAAGCAAGTTTTTTGTTTTTATCAATATTTATAGTAAGAAAGAGTTGCATGATTAAATTACAACATTTAAGCAGATTAGGAATCACATTTCCAGATTCTATTTAGTTTAGCAATCTTTTTTATAGGTTATTAGAGAGATCAGTAAGCGGTATCCAAAAATAATAAATTTTAGTTTATTTTGGAAATACCTATGTATTTATTGATATGCATAATTTAATATCCAAGTAACGTAGCTTTACGTTTATGCGTATTACCTATACTTACTATTATTTATTTTAGTACTATGTAATTAGGTCTTTTTTTCTTCTTCTCCTTATTACGTTTTTTGTGCACTACCTACATAAATGTATCCACAATACACAAAGGTTAGCTGGTAGAGAATGCTTCTTAGCATTAAGTTCGCCTGTGTACATTGTTTGTTTTGTGCAATAAAGAATATTCTATTCTATCAGTCAAATACCTACTCTTATACAAACAAAAATACTCAGTTATATTAGTGACATACTAAGACAAATATGAGATCCACCAATCCGCGTGCTTTGCTTGAACAAGTTCAGATCTGTATACTGTTCACGTAAGGGAATCAATTATGCCGAATATTCCGTTCGGTAAAAGGTTTACCGAACATTCGGCCGAATGTTCGCATTCGGTGAAATCCATATTCGGCCCATCCTATTATATATCTACAACTTACAATTTTGTATTTGAATATAATCTTGTGTGGGTAACTAAGCTTATTAGGTACCTAGTATCTATCTGTAACGAGTTCTCGGTGGTTGTCCTGTTGTTCCTTGATTTTTCAATCATTGTTACATAGTTTTCACTTTTGTTTGTGAACAGCGGATAGCTACTGGTTATCATGGCTGCTGTGACGACAGCAGCATTCTAAGGCGAGGCTGACAAACAGCGTGGCTGAGCCCTCGACCTTTTGTTTGTGAACAGCTGATAGCTACCGAGTATCATGGCTGCTGTGACGACAGCAGCATTCTAAGGCGAGGCTGACAAACAGCGTGGCTGAGCCCTCGACCTTTTGTTTGTGAACAGCTGATAGCTACCGAGTATCATGGCTGCTGTGACTACAGCAGCATTCTAAGACGAGGCTGACAAACAGCGTGGCTGAGCCCTCGACCTTTTGTTTGGGAACAGCGGATAGCTACCGAGTATCATGGCTGCTGTGACTACAGCAGCATTCTAAGGCGAGGCTGACAAACAGCGTGGCTGAGCCCTCGACCTTTTGTTTGGGAACAGCGGATAGCTACCGAGTATCATGGCTGATGTGACTACAGCAGCATTCTAAGGCGAGGCTGACAAACAGCGTGGCTGAGCCCTCGACCTTTTGTTTGGGAACAGCGGATAGCTACCGAGTATCATGGCTGCTGTGACGACAGCAGCATTCTAAGGCGAGGCTGACAAACAGCGTGGCTGAGCCCTCGACCTTTTGTTTGGGAACAGCGGATAGCTACCGAGTATCATGGCTGCTGTGACTACAGCAGCATTCTAAGGCGAGGCTGACAAACAGCGTGGCTGAGCCCTCGACCTTTTGTTTGGGAACAGCGGATAGCTACCGAGTATCATGGCTGCTGTGACTACAGCAGCATTCTAAGGCGAGACTGACAAACAGCGTGGCTGAGCCCTCGACCTTTTGTTTGGGAACAGCGGATAGCTACCGAGTATCATGGCTGCTGTGACTACAGCAGCATTCTAAGGCGAGGCTGACAAACAGCGTGGCTGAGCCCTCTACCTTTTCTCTTACACTAGACTATATATGTTATTTCTATACCTATATCCTTTGTTTGTTAGTATAGAGGAAGGAATAAATGCCATTTTATTTATTTCTATTAAACTATGCCATAATTGGTGATTCCGTATTTCATTTTGCCAATTTAGGTATGAAACATAAAGCAGTTACATGCAACCACAATGGGTGTTTTTACGGCCGAAGCAATTATAATTTACAACATCAATCAAATTATAAATTTACTGCTATAACAGTTTACACAATAAATGTTACAATTTACAACAATGAATCTCATACAACATCAATCAAATTATAAAGGAGGCGGGCAACCGCTGACCCAGATCAAAAATATATAACCCTTCATGGAAGTAATTAGTTCTAAATGTTGTTTTTTGTCCAATTTTTCTACAGAACCTGTACATTTTTAGAAGTTGGGAAGCAAAAGTTGTGTTTCTAAATAATTTGATAAATCTACTCATTGCATTTGCGAGAAACAAAACGCAACAAGCTTCATTACTTTCCCACAACTTCAACGCAAGAAATTAAATTGTTTTTTTCATTATCTTAACATATATTATCAATAACTAAATGTATCTCAACTGTACGTTACGTTAGTCAAAAAAGTCGGGTCAAATAATGTGTGGGACAACTCCCATGTTCTTTACAGCTAGAACATTTTACACAAAAAAACTTGAAATGTACAGCTATAACACCAAAAAAAAAACAAATTAACAACAATCAATCCTGCAGAAGCACCATTCAATCATCACTCACGTTTCCTAACCCTCGTCAACTGAACATAAACTCAGAACCGACTCTTTTATTCCATCATCAGTCAAGCTAACATACGCGAGATAAAGATCCACATTACAATAACTAAAAAAAAAAACGCGACGCCAACGGCTTTTACGCCAAGTGCTAGATTACGCCAAATGCAAAAATCATCATGGAAAGGTACATCATCAAAACGTAAGGACAGAAAGAAGACGATTGGTGTGAATAGGCACCTAGTAGTTTGTTCGTTCGTGTAGCTAGCCAGCCCATTCGTCCGTTCGTGGTAAGCCAGGTCGCTTGTTCGTGTGGTAAGCCATTTCGTTTCATTCGTTCGTGTGGTAAGCCATTTAGTTTGGTCCGGTCGTTGTAAGCCAGGTCGCTCGTTCGTGTGGTAAGCCATTTCGTTTCGTGCGTTCGTGTGGTAAGCCAGTAAGTTTCGTTCGTTCGTGTGGTAAGCCATTTTGTTTCGTCCGTTCGTGGTAGCCAGGACGCTCGTTCGTGTGGTAAGCCATTTAGTTTCGTTCGTTCGTGTGGTAAGCCATTTTATTTCGTCCGTTCGTGGTAAGCCAGGTCGCTCGTTCGTGTGGTAAGCCATTTCGTTTAGTCCGTTCGTGGTTGGCCAGGTCGCTCGTTCGTGTGGTAAGCCATTTCGTTTCGTTCGTGTGGTAAGCCAGTTCATTTCGTTCGTTCGTGATCGATGTGAAGATTTGGTTCGTTCGTTCGTGTTTGATGGGGTGATTTAGTTCGTCCTTTCGTGTTCTACGGAAAACAAGAAAGTCCACTGCTGTACATCAGAAGCAGCTACGTCGGTTTGTGTGACGACGCGACGAGAAAAGGAAACAACGTCTCAAATGCCGAATGTCTCTATGTACAATTGCGATAAAAGATGTTTCGATAAACTTCATACTACTCAATGGTATGAAATTTTTCAAAACAATCTTCAAAACACAAGTATACGTCACACTTCTTGCACTTGTACTCTGTAAGCTTACTCCGGCGCTCGCGCACAGTGCACCACAAGCACGATTGGCGATCTGCTGACGTTCTGCTGTGTTCGGCCGGACGTGGTGAGCCAGAAACCCCACCGGACACAATAAAGTGTCCAAAGGTAGAAAACCGTCCGGGCGGCAGACCCGAACCACGGCTTATCGCCTCTGGACCGCTGGGAACGTGGGGCAAATGACACGTAATTATGGCATTAGCAAGTCCCAGGCGAAAAGCCAGGTTGCTAACTGTACCAGTAGAAGATGGCTGAACCAGGATGTGGGTGTTATTGATGGATGCATTGAGAAACCGTTTGAAAAAACTTCTGTACCACCCCTTGTTTTTATTCCGCACTTGCAGATACGGGTCCAACATCGGCTCTTTTATATCTATAGTCGGTTTGACCATCGATTTGTTATAATCCGCTAGAACAGCCAGCTTATAATGATCTGGTCTACCTCGCTTGCCAGGTAAAAGTACTGATTCTGTGCCATGACACGTAGAAATCATGTACTCTGGCCCCTTGTCGTAGGAGGCTACCACCGTAACATCTCCGGAGTGGCGCGCAATGCAGTAACCTTGATGGAGTTTAAGTAGCTGTAGAAGCGCTGGTACGTGTTTGCGATTCGTACTCAATGTACCAACACAGTCCGTTTTGTTGCTCTTGAGGAACCTAGCTAAAACAGGAGAATTGAACCAGTTGTCTAAAAACAACCGGTGTCCCTTATTTAGGAGGGGCCTCACGAGATCGACGACGATCGCGGTGCTTTTCGGCATCCGAAATTGGGTGTCCGGGCCCGTGTACATAGAAAATGACCACAGGTAGCCCGTGGCTGATTCACAGAGCTCAAACGTTTTGATGCCGAAACGAGCGGTTTTTTTTTTAATGTACTCTCCGAACGTCAAGCTGCCCTTCGATAGTGTCAAGGACTCGTCAATTGTGATGTTTTGGCCCAGAGTGTAAGCCTCCTTGAACCTACGGTTCAGGTGCTCGGGCACTGGGCCAAAACAGAACAAAGTGGACGAGTCGGGGGTACGCTGGGAGTTATCAGCAAAGTGTAGGGCTCTGTTTAGAATCGAATAACGTGCCTCGGTTATAAGGGCTCTAAACACGTTGGTTTTCAAAATTTGGTTGGTGCTGAAACATGATCTTGTGGATGGCATCCGGATGACGCCGACGATCATCCAAAACGCAAACAGGATCATTATTTCGTGTACGTTAGTATCGTACCAGTCCCTCGCAAAGCGCTCAGAGGACAACATCAACCCTGCAGCATATCGATTGGTTTCCCTCACGATATGCTCCAGAATCTCGTCGTCCCAAAACTTCCGAAAAGCTCCGTAGGCAGAAGTATGGTTTTCCGTGGGCCCAGCGTTTACGGGCAGAAACTCTTCCGCACGACCACTAAATGTGGCCATGGGCGACCACGAAAACTTCATCGCCCCGCCGTCCCCTCCAAACAATACTTGTGCCTCGGAGTCATCAGCGTCAAAAAATGCATCCTCGTCTCTCACCACCTGCCGCTCAGCCCTCAGCGCACGAGCTCGCTCCATCGTACATACCAAGCCTTGCAAACTCACCGGAATGTCTTCATCATCCACGCATATCTCTCGTATCCTGTCACCACGCCGCCATCCAGCCCCGGTCACAACCATGCTGACGGCACGGTGGCTCCGGCCACTATGCTTAACCACAGTAACAGGCATTCCTGTGCGCCCCCTGTCAGCGGGGCAGCGGCCCGCATCCAGCACGCTGCGGCCAGCGCCCCCCGCCGGCATGCTGCGGCCCGCGCCCCCCGTTTGCACGCTGCGGCCCTCGCCCCCCGCCGGCACGCTGCGGCCCGCGCCCTCCCCCGGCACGCTGCGGCCCGCGCCCTCTGCCGAGACGCTGTGGCCCAAACCCTCCCCCTGCACGCTGCGGGCCGCGCCCTCCCCCTGCACGCTGCGGCCCGCACCCCTCGCCTGCACGCTGCGGCCCGCACCCCTCGCCGGCACGCTGCGGCCCGCACCCTCCCCTAGCTCGCTGCGGCTCGCGCCCCCCGCCGGCACGCTGCGGCTCGCGCCCCCAACCGTCACGCTGCGGCCCGCACCCTCCCCTAGCACGCTGCGGCCCGCGCCCTCCCCTAGCACGCTGCGGCCCACGCCCTCCCCTAGCACGCTGCGGCCCGCGCACTCCGGCGGAACAATGCGGCCCGTGCCCCCCGCCGGCACGGTGCGGCCCGCACCCCCCCCCTAGCTCGCTGCGGCCCGCGCCCCCCGCCAGCTCGCTCCGAGCCCGACCTGTCCGGCCGTGCGGGGCTCCACGCTCGCGTCGTGCCTCTCGATCACGTCGTGCCTCTCGCTCACGTCGTGCGTCTCGCTCTCGTCGTGCGTCTCGCTCACGTCGTGCGTCTCGCTCACGTCGTGCGTCTCGCTCTCGCAGCGGCGACCTATTAAACATACAAGGCCGTAAATCTTAGGTCCGTAATCCAGTATTGTCATCGGACAGGTATACCTATGGATAATGGAAACTGGGTCAAAATAGGGTTGTGGGTTGGGTGGTTGGGTTGGGTTGTTGGGTTGGGTGGTGGGTGGGTTGTTGGGTGGGTTGGGTTGTGGGGATTTGAAGTAGACAAACAAACAAACATTGTAACGAAGCGTTGCATGAGTTGCGGTGTAACCGGTTTGCAGACCGGCGCAGCATTACGTGCGGTGGGGGAACCCACCTAGCAGATGCGCGTCGCACGAGTCAGTCGCAGCTAGACCAACTTCAAGGCAGCCCACGTCACTTTTACTCAGCAGTGCGGGCATTGTAGCCAGTTGTTTTCGACAAAAGTCGGAAAGTAAATTATATATTTAATTCGTGAAAGTGGTTCCCGAACTAGGGTGAGTTTTAAATGGCACATAAACAGCTATCACTTCTTTGTCATCTTTATTCTTTTGTATCTACCTTAAACTTTCATTCTTTTAAATTTATCGTTAATTCTTCCATACATATCTAATTTAAATATATTGTCATTGTTCATACATCTTGGCCTTCTGCTTTTTTTCCCTATACATGTAAACTCCGTTCTGGAAGTACCACCACGGCAAAACTACGCTACGCGGGAAGTACTTATTCTTTCTTCGTAAAGCCTTGGTGGGCCCCCAGAACGGAAGTTAGAGGTACCGAATACTAAACATTCGGTATTCTCGCTTCCAGGAACCAGGTACGAGTTCATCCCCTGTCGGGTGGAAGACCGTCCAGGGCCGGACTAAGGCGGAGCGCCTGGACCTTTCTAGGGCCGCTCGCCCACTTCCTGCTGTGTGCGCTTTAGTACCAGGGGAAGAAGCCAATCTACCACTTACTGTCTCAGAGGCCACCCACCACCTTCGGCCGGATCACCACAACAAAGGGAAGTACTTCTCGAAGGGAGAAGTAGGAACAGATTTTGCGGTCACCCACGCTCTACAAACTCTGTGTGCTGTTCATAAGCTGTCGTGGTCAAATAAACCAATTAAAATCCCATTTGGCCACACTCTGGTTTTATTCCGCCCTTCTGCTCCAGACTTTTAGGAATAGGACTAGGGGGGCCATACGGTACACTGGCGCCCAACGTGGGTTTAATCTGTTTCTGCTTCTTTCTAGTAGTATGTAGTTAGTTGTTGTACGGTGAGTGGTTTATTTTGTAAAACGCTTATTTTAATTTTTGGTTTGCAGTAACTGGTGTGAAAACACTGTAGTTTTTTTTCACCCATTGTGAAACCTTTTGCCTTTTATTTTGTACTGTCACGAAAAAGTGCTTAACCGGTTTTTTTATTACTGTTAAAGTTTGTTTGTGTGCACTGTCTTGTATCAATCATTTTTAAATTGTTATTTATTAAGCTGACTTCACACCAGTTACGATTTTTTTAAAGCTTCTTTTATTTTTGGTTCAGCATTTTGTTTTTTCATCTGATCCAACGATCTTCCATTCATCATCAAACCAAGGTGTTCTGTTAAAATCTGATTGTAACAGAACGGAGTAATTCACATCATTGATCCATTATTAATCGAATTTGTTTGTGTGCCATTTACAACAAACCTGTAGTGAAAAACTATATTTTTTTTTGCTTCGTGTCAAAATGTCTTACCCTATAAAATTTTTGTCACTACAAAAGACTGAATTGGAGTATGAGGTTTCTGTCAGAGGTGAGACTCCTGCTAGTACTGTAGCAGATATTAGGAAACAAATCAGTAAGCTGAGTCAAATATATCCGTCTGAGGACATTTTGTGTTCCCATCTAGAACCTTCTGAGGATTTAGCCATTTCGTTAGATCTGTTAGACAAGATAAAGTCAACTTTTACGACTGAGGTTTTGGACAAAAATGTTTTGGCTCGTACTGAGAACGTCTTCCATCATCTGTATCACAGGCTCAACCGTATTGATGCAGAAGAAAAGTTGAGTAAACATGTGGAATGCAATACGCTTTTCAAAGAGCTTTACGAAAGACTACTTACTTTTAAGAAAAAGAGTGTAGACCCTCTCTCTGTGACTGACCTTACTAGTTCAGAATCACGGGTTTTGTCCTCACCAATCAATGTTAAAGTTACCTGTGACGGCAAAGGTAGGATTGCTGGAGAATTAGGCAAATTGAAATATGATGGTAAGACATGTGTGCGTTCTTTCATACAACGAGTGAACGAATTTAGTGAAGCTCGGGATATTTCAGGCTCTAAGCTCCTTTCATATGCCATTGAAATTTTTGTGGATAGTGCGCTTCATTGGTTTCGAAGTGTTAAGGAACAGGTATCAACTTGGGACGAACTTGTAGTTCTCTTGAAGCAAGACTTTGATAAATCAGACTATGATTACCGCTTATTATCTGAAATTCGGTCTAGGACTCAGGGAGAACGGGAAAATATTACTATTTACCTATCAATTTTATCTGGTATGTTTGGACGTTTATCGAAGCCCTTGTTAGAGGAAGACAAGCTTGAAATAATATTACATAATATTAGACCTGGTTATGCAAGCACTCTGGCTTCCGCAACTGAAATTAAATCTATTGAACAGTTGCGACTGTTATGTAGGAATTTTGAAAATGTCCAGTCACGTCTGATCCAGTTCCGTGAGCCTGCAGCTGCTACATCTGATACTCTTGCGCCCGAATTTGCGTATAAACAACATACAAACACGTTTAATAAACATAAACAAAATTATAATCCAAATTATAGAAATTTTAATTCAAATAACAATAACAAAGAAAGGAATGATGGTGCTAAACCTAATACTACTAATGAAAAATATTTACATGCTATTTATAAAAAAGATTCTGATGCGGACAAGAAACTGCCTTACTGTCCTAGGTGTCGTAACAATACGCATAGCTTAAAAAATTGCGAAAGTACCGAAGTCATGTGTTTTAAGTGTGGTAACAAAGGTGTCAAGAAACCTGACTGCCCAAAGTGTAATCGGAATCCAAAAAACTAAATTTGCAGGATTGTGGTAGTCTTACCACAAAAGAAGGTCGTTTTGATAGTAAAGAATGGGATGAATGGTTGGAAACTGTACGTAGGTTTTTCAATTGTTACAAAATTGCTACAATTCTGCATGACAAGCCCTTAAATGATACGCGACCATACATTAATATTAAAATCAATGATATTACCGCCTCAGGTCTTCTTGACTCAGGCTCTGCAGTTACAGTCATTGGTAATAATGCACATGAGACACTTCTTAGTCGTGGCCTTAAGCTGTGTGCAGATGATAAACTTTCAGTCACTGCTGCAGGTGGACAGACTCTCAATAGCATAGGTTATATTAATTTACCGATTAACTTTGAGAGACAATTTCATATAGTGAAAGCTTATGTTGTTCCAGAAATACAATCTTCGCTTATACTAGGAATTGATTTCTGGCGAGCTTTTCATTTGTGTCCAAAGTACCTTGGTTCACTTCAACTGGCAAATGTTCCGCTGATGGACTTGAATGAGAATAACAGTCCCAAAACTTTAATTTATTCATACGATAATCTAGATGCCTCTCAGAAAGCTATCGCAGATAATATTGTTGACCAATATAAGGACATTTCTTTCGACCGCAAAGGTTTAGGTCGAACCCATTTAACCACACATCGCATAGACACTGGTGATTCTCCTCCCATTAGACAAAGATATTACAGACTTTCGCCAGAAAAACAGAAAATTCTTGTCGAACAGGTGGATGAGATGTTAGCTTTAGATGTGGTGGAGCCTTGTGAAAGCGCATGGCAATCCCCTGTTCTTCTCGTTACTAAAAAGAATGGTCAGCCTCGTTTTTGTCTTGACAGTAGGAAGTTAAACTCTGTCACAAAACGAGATGCTTATAATTTGCCTTACATTTCAGAGATCTTGGATAATTTGCGTGACGCTCGTTTCCTTTCTAGTCTCGATTTATCCAAGGCCTTCTGGCAAATCCCCATCGCGGAAGAGGACAGAGATAAGACGGCTTTTTACGTCCCAAGTCGTGGTACCCTAAGGTTCAAAACCACAGCCTTTGGATTAACGAATGCTCCCGCAACACAACAGCGTTTGGTGGACACGTTGCTAGGTGATGTTGATCACCGTATTTTTGCATACTTGGATGACATAATTATCGTCAGTAGTACTTTCGAGGAACACGTCTCCCTTCTACTTCGGGTCTTGGACAAGTTGCGTAAAGCAAACTTAACTATCAATTTGGAGAAGTGTGAGTTCTTCCGAAGTAAGCTAAAGTACTTAGGTTATGTGGTTGATGCAAACGGATTACGTACTGATCCGGATAAGGTAGAAGCTATTCTCAACTACGTTACTCCTACTAATCGTAAGGAGCTAAAACGGTTTCTAGGCACGGCTACCTGGTATCGTCGTTTCGTTCCAAACTTTAGCACAATCGCAGGACCGCTAAACAAGCTAACTTCTGGGAAGAAAAATACTCCACCCTTCCAGTGGACTGATGAGGCTAACGCGGCTTTCAAGGCATTGAAAGAATGCTTAGTCTCTGCTCCAGTTCTCTCGTGTCCGAATTACGATCTGTCATTCCAAGTGCATACGGACGCGAGTAACTATGGGGTAGGTGCCATGCTTACACAATCTATCGAGGGCAAAGAACATCCCATCGCATACATGAGTCGATCGTTGACGGCCGCAGAAAAGAATTACAGCATCACCGAGCGTGAGGCTCTGGCTGTTCTTGTTGCCTTAGAACATTGGCGCTGTTATGTGGAAAATGGAAAAACTTTCATTGTTTATACCGACCACAGCGCACTTAAATGGTTCCTTTCTTTAAACAATCCTACGGGCAGACTCGCACGTTGGGGTGTTCGTTTGTCGTCGTTTGACTTTGAAATCAAACACCGTCGTGGTGTAGACAACGTAATACCCGACGCTTTGTCCAGAGCTGTTCCAGTTGCTTCTATTGTAACTGCCAATTCATTTGCGACTACTAGCGATGATTGGTACAAGAATATTTTCAACAATTGTATCACTAATACCATTAATTTTCCAAATTTTCTAGTTAAAAATGATACTCTTTTCCGTCTTAGCAAGAATAAATGTCATCTTACTAATGAATTTTCGTGGAAAGAGGTTGTTCCGTCTGAACTTCGTGATGAAGTTATTGCAGAGAACCATAATGAGCCAACTGCTGGACACTTGGGCATCTTTAAGACCTATAGACGCATCACTCTTAGATACTACTGGCCAGGTATGTACCGGGATGTAGCAAATTACGTTGGTTTATGTTCCACTTGCCTCCAGTACAAAACACAGAATCATGCTACTCTTGGAGAAATGGGTCGCCCCAAGCAATGCTCTCGTCCGTATCAAATGATATCGATCGATTTAATGGGTCCACTGCCTGTAACTCGTAAACAAAATTGTCACATTTTTGTAGTCACTTGCTGTTTTTCTAAATTCTGTCACATCTTCCCAATTAAAAAAGCAACTTCCGAGATCATTGTCAAAATTTTGGAGGAACAAATATTCTTAGTTCATGGTGTTCCACAGAGTATTTTTCTAGACAATGGTTCTCAGTTCATTAGCAGTCATACAAATGCCCTTTTCAAAAAATATAGTATCCCTAATATATTTTTTACACCAAAATATACCCCCCAGGTAAATACTGTGGAGCGGTATAATAAAACAATAATAACATGTATTTCTACATTTGTGGATAACGATCACCGATCATGGGACAAATTCATCCCTACGGTCCAATATGCAATAAACAACTCGGTAAATGAGGCTACTGGATTTACACCATCTTTTCTCGTATTCGGAAGGGAAACAGTTGTTTGTGGCTCTCATTATACTGACATTGACCTAGGCGATGAAGTTTTGTTTTTGCCTCGTGACGTATATGCTGAAAACCTTGGTTGTTTGAGCTCTATTTTCGACTAGGTTCAAAAATCATTGTATCACGCTCATGCTAAAAATACAGCAAATTATAATTTAAGAAGGAAGTCCTTCGAATTTAACGTAGGAGATATCGTTTACAAACGAGCTTATGTCCTGAGTGATAAGGATAAGTTCTTTAGTAAAAAGTTAGCTCCGAAATATATCAAGTGCAAAGTTTTAGAGAAACGCTCGCCACTAGTCTACGTTCTAGAGGACATGTCGGGTAAGAACTTGGGCACTTGGCATATAAAAGACTTGAAGATTTTCGGTCAACAAGCTTGTTGATTATCGTTCGTGCCCATACCCAGTAAGATCATTATTTACATTTCTTGCAAAAAGTTGTAAGTCGATTATTATGGCATACGATTTTCATTATGATAGGATGCGTCTTAGTATTTCATAATAATATGATGTTTTTTAAAAGGTAGTATGAAAGTGAGGAATGTTTGCTGGTGAAAGGTAATTGCAAGAAAAGAAGCTAAAATAGTTAACGCGGATTTTATTTTTAAAATAAAATCCTTATGAGGGACCGGCGGGTAATGTAACGAAGCGTTGCATGAGTTGCGGTGTAACCGGTTTGCAGACCGGCGCAGCATTACGTGCGGTGGGGGAACCCACCTAGCAGATGCGCGTCGCACGAGTCAGTCGCAGCTAGACCAACTTCAAGGCAGCCCACGTCACTTTTACTCAGCAGTGCGGGCATTGTAGCCAGTTGTTTTCGACAAAAGTCGGAAAGTAAATTATATATTTAATTCGTGAAAGTGGTTCCCGAACTAGGGTGAGTTTTAAATGGCACATAAACAGCTATCACTTCTTTGTCATCTTTATTCTTTTGTATCTACCTTAAACTTTCATTCTTTTAAATTTATCGTTAATTCTTCCATACATATCTAATTTAAATATATTGTCATTGTTCATACATCTTGGCCTTCTGCTTTTTTTCCCTATACATGTAAACTCCGTTCTGGAAGTACCACCACGGCAAAACTACGCTACGCGGGAAGTACTTATTCTTTCTTCGTAAAGCCTTGGTGGGCCCCCAGAACGGAAGTTAGAGGTACCGAATACTAAACATTCGGTATTCTCGCTTCCAGGAACCAGGTACGAGTTCATCCCCTATCGGGTGGAAGACCGTCCAGGGCCGGACTAAGGCGGAGCGCCTGGACCTTTCTAGGGCCGCTCGCCCACTTCCTGCTGTGTGCGCTTTAGTACCAGGGGAAGAAGCCAATCTACCACTTACTGTCTCAGAGGCCACCCACCACCTTCGGCCGGATCACCACAACAAAGGGAAGTACTTCTCGAAGGGAGAAGTAGGAACAGATTTTGCGGTCACCCACGCTCTACAAACTCTGTGTGCTGTTCATAAGCTGTCGTGGTCAAATAAACCAATTAAAATCCCATTTGGCCACACTCTGGTTTTATTCCGCCCTTCTGCTCCAGACTTTTAGGAATAGGACTAGGGGGGCCATACGGTACAACATACACGACAAGATAAAATATGAATTATAATATTTACGAAAAAACCACTTTTAAGCTGGGAGTTTACCCCAATACAAGCTTTTATAAAATGAGTAATCGGAAGTGTGTTTTTTTTTTAATACAATTTGGATAGTCGGGTCTGGCAGATGGCTCATCTGATGTTAAGCGGTACTTTCTGCCTATGAACAGTGCGTTACCTCATAAGTCACGTCCAACTAGGACGCGCCCTATGTGGCATTGCACTGCGCCCGCTACCCTGAGACATAAAAATGAAAAGTCTCATGGTCCTGTAATTTCTCCGGCACCCTTACCCTTCAAACCGGAACACAGTAATGCGAACAATGCTTTGCGGCAGAAATAGGTATGGTGGTAGTACATCCCCGGACGAAATCTTTCACAAAAAAAACTATACTACTACTGCTGATCATAATGAGCCTAAACACGGCCAGTCTACTATTATCCACCGAGGAGTTCCGTTGTCCACCTTCCGTCTCCATCATCAGATCAGCTCGCTGTCACCATCATATTGTATTGTCATCGGAACTTGACAGGTATTATATATGATGTGGGGCGGCAGGGTAGCGCCGAGCTACGATACCTATATTGCTTGCCGTAGGTACGTGCTCCAGGCGTAGATGGTGATGGCGCCTGCCTAGTTTTGGCTGGTCCCGTTCCGCTGTCCGGAGTAGATGATGGGAGACAGGAAGGTAGATGACTTTCAGGGAGCCTGTATCGCCCCGAGCCGTGATGCCTCGTCCTGCCTACAGTCGATTGGGGTGTGGGATTCTTCCGAATTGAAACGATACTTCCGTTGGTTGAATGGTGCTTAGCGAGGCTGGCAGACCGTGCATTCGTCGGGTCCGTTCCTGTTCGTAGTACTGGATGACTTGTGGAAGCGTTCAATGGGCTGCACCTCATACTGTTTCGCTCTTCCAGACTATTTCTTTCTTCTTCTCGCATATAGGAAAACACTCATTGATGCTCCCACAAGCCAATTTACTTAGGAACCCCTGGGCGTTACCGCAACGAGAGCGGTGAAAGTTGAACGTAAACAGCCTTATCTTCGCTGTCCCTTGGACCTCAGTATGCCAACCTTTCTGACCATATCTCTTTATTTTCTTACATCTAAGTACATTGGTTACTATTTCTACGTACCTATTAGGTATAGCTACCTACCATATGTTTAATCTTTGTACATAGGTCCCTCGTTAGGTGGCTATATCGATTCTTATCCGCTAGTTTTACATTGTTACATAGTAAATGTACTTAGAAAGCCTTATATTTCTTGTTGGCCGGACTTGCCTTTCGGTTTATCCGGTCAACAAGACGCTGCCTACTCTTGCGCACGCGTCGACACTAGCGTGATGCTGTCTAGACGATAATTGGCCTTGGTAGAAGGATTTTAATGATGCGACCTTAGTACAGTGGGCGCGCCGGACCGAGTTTATAAATATTAGCAGCGGTCCGCCGTGTCTCCGCTCAGTATGCGCCAGACCTTCGCGCGTGCCACTACTGACGGAGACCAGCTATCCTGGGCTTAGCAGCTCACCAGGTCTTTACTCTTGACGTGCCCACGTACCACCAGCTGAGAATCCTTTACCAAGTCTGTGCCAATTACCTTTAGTTACCTAAGTACCTACTTTACCTTTTACCTGCTGGTACCTGTGTACCAGTAGGTACTACCTGTGGTACTCTGGCACCTTGACCAGAACCTCGCCCCCAGACTTACCTCCAGACCTTCGCGTCTGGTTACCTGTCTGGTATACCGGGCGGTTCATACCCCTACAGGAAGGTGAGGTTAAAGAAACGCATCTACCTGCCTACCCCTAACCTATGGTGGCACCAACGTCCTTTATTCACAATGTTCTAAGTAACTAAAGCCTGCCTATTGCTAATAATAAAGAGAATCGTTTATTTCAGCCAACTATTTTAAGTTATGATACCTATTCATGTTTGTCTTAGAATTACTTGCTAAGATCATCTAATCATCATCGCGAGTCGCGGACATCCTCCCCCCGATGCGCGGCATTGTCCTCTGGCCGCTTACTCGCTGCTCGGTAGAGTCGTGGTGGGATGACCGTCGCTCTGGCTCTCGACATGTAGAGGCGTCGTTGTAGTGGGAAGACCGTCGCTCAGCCCCCCGGAGTGAAGTGAAGTCCTAGCTCGGGGTACACGATGACCGGTGTCTGCTGTCTCACTGGCTCCCTGAGAGACATGAGGGTTGTCTCCAGGGACCAGGAGTATCGCCTTGGAGCAGGGTCGCTTGAACGTCCCATGCGACGTGCGTGCCTCGATGTTCCTCGTTCGGCCATCGGGTCCAGGGTAGGTACGGACCACGATGCCTCGAGGCCAGGTGTTTCTTGGGAGTGTGGGGTCCACTATGAGGATCGTGTCCCCACACTGCAAGTCTCGTTCAGTGATGTTGTGGTTGTTTCGTCTAGGTACGAGAGTTGGTAGGTACTCTCGCACCCATCTAGCCCAAAAGTGGTCGGCTAGTCTCTGCGCCGTCCGCCATGAGCGCCGGCCGCTGAGGTCCGCTTCGGTGTAAGCCCCCATCTCTAGAGCTCCGCAGGATTTCCCCATGAGGAAGTGATTTGGTGTAAGCGCCTCCTCTTCTGTGTCATCAGTGGTGATGAGTGGTCGCGAATTGATCACGTGCTCGGCCTCTAGCAGTAGCGTATGTAAGACCTCTTCCTTGGGGTGACGCTCTCTCAGTGTCACCGCTAGAGCCGTCTTGACTGATCGAACAAGACGCTCCCATGCTCCCCCTTGATTCGGGGCCCCCGGGCTGATGTACTTCCAGCGCAGGCCCATGGTTTTGGCCTCTCCCGCGAGGCCGCTGTCGGAATTGAGTTCTTCGACAGCCCCCCGTAGCTCCCTGTCAGCGCCGACGAAGTTCGTCCCGTTGTCGCTGAACATGGTACGCGGCATCCCCCGTCTGGCCGCCATCCTTCGTAGTGCTAATAACATTGAGTCTGTGGACAGAGAAGCAGCCAGCTCCAAGTGCACTGCCCTTGTAGCTAAGCAGGTAAACAAGGCCCCCCATCTCTTCTCGTGGCGGCGTCCCACCGTCACTGTCATGGGGCCGAAGTAGTCCACACCCGTATTAGTGAAGGGCGGCTCTCCCACCTTAAGTCGCTCTCTAGGCAAGTCCCCCGTCGGAAGTCGTTGAGGCCCCTCTCTGTGGACTCGACACCATTGGCAGCCATGTCTCGTTGCTCTCACCGCCGACCGAAGCCCCAGCACCCAGTACCTTTGACGTACCTCGTTTATTACTGTGGCGTGATTTCCATGATTGAATTTTTCATGAAAATGAGTGATGAGCAATCGAGTCAAGTAGTTCTTACTATCCAGTATGATAGGTCGCTTGTAGTCGCGATCTAACCCCACCGCTGCGTCGATCCTCCCCCGTATTCGCAGGAGTCCCCCTTCCTTGACGATATCCAATTTCTTTAACTTGCCTGAGTCCTCAAGGCAGCTCTCTCGTTGACTTCTCATTAGAAGTTCCCGTTCGGCTCTCTCTACGTAGGTAGCGTCTAGAGACAGAAACTTCTTACCAGTTTTCTTTTCTGTAGGCCTCTTGTAGAGCTGCTCTCTCTTTTTCTTAGAGACCCTTTTCCAAGTAGGGTCCTGTTCCTTTGCAGCTTGCACGAGCTCTACCTTACAGCGGCATAAGTCGATAAACTGGTATATCCGGGCAGTCGCTCTCAGGAGTCTCGTCCACCTCGAGAATCTAGTAGGGTCAGGGGTAGAGTACTCACAGACCCGAGCTGCCGCAGTGATGTGCAGCTCTCTTTCCTCTCCTGATTGCTCTCGCTTGAATGAGCGTACTGCCGGCCATTCCTCTTCTTCCTTTCCTAAGAACTCCGGGCCAATGAACCATCGATGCCCCCCGTTGAAGTCCTTAGGGATGTCTCTAGTAGAGTCATCCGCTGGGTTCTGACCTGTAGGTACCCAGCGCCATTGTTGAGGTCTTGTCGTATCTTCGATTTCCGCCAGACGATGTGCCACGAAAGACTTGAAGGTTCTTGGATCCGTTTTGATCCAAGAGAGCACCGTGCTAGAGTCTGTCCGATAAGTCTTACTTGTCGCCTTTAAGTCCATTTCCCGGTCGATAGAGTGCGCTAACCTCGCTCCCAACAGTGCAGCCTGCAGCTCTAGTCGTGGTATAGAGACTGGTTTCAACGGAGTGACTCTAGCCTTCCCGGCTAGTAGAGTCACCGTATACTGACCTTCTTGGTTTCTCTGTCTCCAGTAGACTGCACACGCGTAAGCTACCTCACTAGCGTCTGTGAAGACATGTAGCTCTCCCTCCGTTTGGTAAGGCGAGACGCATCTAGGGACTCGTAGATCGTCGAGTAGGTGTAAATTCTGAAGATACGTTTGCCATGAAGACTCGTCCGTCTGCTTTACCTTTTCGTCCCAACCGACGCCGCTCCTCCAGATGTCTTGTAGCAGTCTCTTCCCTTGGATTAGCACAGGCGACGCTAAGCCCAAGGGATCGAAGGTTGACATTACGGCGCTCGTGACTTGACGCTTCGTCGGAGTCTCCATTTGATCGACGACCTCTCTTACGTTTCTTAGATGGGTCCTGAATCCCATCTCGTCCTTTTCTGTGAACCAACGCAGCCCGAGGGTTCTTTCCTCTTTCGACCCGAGCTCTACCTGCGTGGTTACCTCTGTGGTGAGTCCTTTCTGGACTCTCTCTCTGTTCGATGCCCATCCCCTCAGCTGGAACCCGGCCTTTTGGTGGATGGTCTCTACCTCTTTCGATACTCGAAGCGCCTCTACCTCCGTTTCAAAGCAGTGAAGATAATCGTCCATGTAATGGTTTCTTACCACTGCTCTACCTGCTTCGGGGTATCTCTCCTGGAACTCTCGGGCGTTCAGGTTCTTCACGTAGATAGCTAGACTCGGTGAACAAGCGGCGCCGAAGATGACTGACGTCATACGATACTCTTTCGGCGCTCCGGTTCGCTCCGCTCCTCTCCAGAGGAAACGCAAGCTGTCTCTATCTTCATACCTGATTTTGACTTGAAGGAACATTTCTTTAATATCGGATACCACGGCGACCGGTCTCTGCCTGAAGCGAAGAAGCACTCCAAACAGTGACTGAAGCAAGTCCGGTCCCGCTAGTAGAGCGTCGTTGAGACTCTTCCCTTTGAACTTAGCCGCCGCATCAAAGACTAACCTTTTCTTTTTCTTAGTGGGATGCGTCACGGCGAAGTGAGGTAGGTACCATTTCCTTGTTGACGACGACTCGTGAGTCACCTCCTCGGCATATCCGCTGTTGAAGAGGTTCTCTACCTGCCTTTGGTACTCCGATTTCAGCTCTAGATCCTTGTCAAGTTTCCGCTCTATGTTCCGAAGTCTGCTGAGCGCGGACTCATAGTTGTCCGGCATCGACTCTAGATCGCTCTTCCAGAGCAAACCTGTTTCGAAGCGTCCGTTCTCTAACCTTCGAGTATTCTTCTGTAGTATCTGCACGGCTCGTTCTTCAGAGTCCGTGCTCGGTCGACGCGGTTGAACCCCCAATGATTCAATCGCGAAGTGTTCCTTGATGAGCTGGTCCAGCTCATCATCACGAGTAGAGACGTGTGCGCAGGTAAGGTAGTTCATCTTCTGAGCCGCTCCTCCATCCAGACCGTGAAGCACCCATCCTAGGTGCGTCAGTGAGGCAGCTGGCTGATTACGTTTACCTTTACGTGTCGCTCGTGATACTATCAGCTCCCAGTTGTCCTGCCCGATGAGCAGTCTCGGAGCTTCCTCTGCGTAGTGTAGCCTGCTTACCAGTTTCTGCAGATGCATACACTCTTCTAACCTTGACTTGTCGATCCGTTGAGGCGTCAGTCGCAACCGATCTATAGTGCGAGCCCCGCAGATCTTACGCCGTTGACTCTGGTGGAGGCCTCTAAGCTTCAAGTTCACCCGCATAGAGTCGTCCTTCTTGATGACTCTACCGCCGACTGTCTCTATTGAGAGAGCTTCCTTGGGTCCGTGAAGTCCAATTTCCTCTGCCACCGCCGAGTCGAGAAGGGTCACTGTTGAACCCTCGTCCAAAAGGGCCATTACCTTGGCCGTCCCCCTGGGCCCGTATATCTCTACAGGCACCATCTTTAAATACGCTCTCGCGCCCTTCGTAGCGTTCACCTGGCTTAGATGAACGTTGTTGGCCACTTCCTTGGCCCCTTCCTTGCTATTATCTGAACTGCTCTGATCCTTGGGCCCATGGTCTGGCTGCTTACCCTCTTCGTGCAGTAGGTGATGATGCCATCTTCTACATTGCTTACACGGTGGCCTTCGACAGCTCTCCTTCCTGTGTCTGGTTCTCAGACACTTAAAGCACAGACTAGCTTTCTTCACTATGACCCACCTGTCATTCACGCTAGCTTGCCGGAACTTCTTACACTCCTCTAGTGAGTGACTTCCTTCGCAATGCGGGCACGTATGTAGCTGCGTCTCTCTCTCCTTAGCGGCATGTGCGCTTTGACGCTGAGGGTGTATTACCTTCTTAGCTGTGGCCTCCTGGGAGGCATACGGGCCGCATCTCTCAGCTTCCCTGCTCAGGAACTGTGATATCAGCGATAAGTCCGGGTCCTCGTGCTCTGCTGCGAAGTCGTACCACCGGTACTTCAGTACCATGGGTAATTTATCAATTATTACCTTGATCATTTCCGGTGATTTCAGATAATGCGGTTTCTTTAGCCCATTGATCGTCGCGACGGTGTTGTTGATCACGCTGGCAAACACACACACATCTCGCGCGTTCTCCGTTGTTCTTGGCAGGTTCTTTACCTTTTCCAATTCTGCTAGAACTAGGGCGTCCGGCCTCCCATACCTGCGGCGTAGTGACTCTAGCACCTCACTAGGTGCGCACTCAGAATATAAAATACTCCTTACCGCTTCTTTGGCCGGTCCTCTGATCGCCTTCCTCAGCCGTGCCATATTCTGCACGAAACTGAATAGCGGCGCGGTGTCTTCGTACACCGTTCTGAAGGCCAACCATTCCCCACAGCTGCCGTCAAAGACTGGAAGTTCATGCATGTACACCGGTTGATGTGCAGTCCCTGATCTCGGCGCGGATGTGATGGCCCTCACGATCGCTTCGGCTAGAGCATCAGTGCCACTAGCCTCCATACCTTTAGGTGCTGTGTCCTCTGGCTTCACGCCGGCGGTGGCAGTTGGATCCTGAAGTTTTATGGCGCACTCATTCGCGAGTACGTCACCTGGTCGCCCCTCCGCGGACGTCCCTTCTTCCCCTTGATGTCCTCCACCAGACATCCTGCCTACCGTAGCTTCCACCCAATCTCGGACACCTTCAGATCTACCTTCAGGTTCGTCCACAGCAGAGTCCAAGTCTGCCGCGTCCTCCTCGTCCAATCTCAACAGCTCCATGTCCGTCCTCGCTAGGTCGGCGGCGGCCTGGGCTTGTCTAAGCACCTGGCGGTTGAGTTCTGCTCGCAGCTCTACCTCACGTCTCTTCCTCGCCTTCTCCGCCAGCGAGGCACTCTTTGAGGCAGGGCGGGCCTTGGACTTACCAACTGTTCTCGTTCTCCTCTCACTTGGCTGCGCTTCCATGGTGTTATCAGTGGTACCTGTCGCTGTTGTCATCGTACCTTTAGTAGTATCCGAGCTACTGGCTACCCCTGAGATTCTGAAGTCCGAGTCCTCGGACATCAGTCCCTGACCCACAGCTGGTCGGACCGGGACCTCCGGTCGGGCTGGTGTAGGCCTCGACGCCTCCGTCGGGGTTGGCTGGGGTACCACTGGCTCCTCCATCGGTGCTCGACGTGATGTTCCTGCTTGGCTCCTGGTGACTGGCATCCCGTGACTGGTGTGTCTGTATCAGCAACGACTTACATAAACGCCAGTACGTCAGTCCAGGTCCGATGTTCCGATGGCCCAGGTCGATGATCCGGTTCGGTCCGCTTTGATCCGGTTCGGTTCGATCCGCTTTGGCTTGATCCGCTTTGGCTTGATCCGCTTTGGCTTGATCCGCTTTGGCTCGATCCGCTTTGGCTCGATCCGCTTCAGGCTTGATCCGCTTCAGGCTTGATCCGCTTCAGTCCGATCCGCTTCGGTCCGATCCGGTTTGCTCCGTTGGTCCAGTGGTCCAGTGGTCCAGTGGTCCGCTATCAGGGAGCACCCGACGGTAACTGAAATTGAACGGTAATCGAATGAGTTTCGATTAGATACGCAGCGCCAGTACTTCGGTCGTGGTATGATCCACTTGGACAGTACTGGCTGGTCAGAAGATCCGCTTCCCCTCGATGTGGTTGTCACAGCAGCTCCTGGTTCCGCTCTGGTTTCCAGCAGTACGGTATCCGGCGCTCGAAGGACCAGATATATATGATGTGGGGCGGCAGGGTAGCGCCGAGCTACGATACCTATATTGCTTGCCGTAGGTACGTGCTCCAGGCGTAGATGGTGATGGCGCCTGCCTAGTTTTGGCTGGTCCCGTTCCGCTGTCCGGAGTAGATGATGGGAGACAGGAAGGTAGATGACTTTCAGGGAGCCTGTATCGCCCCGAGCCGTGATGCCTCGTCCTGCCTACAGTCGATTGGGGTGTGGGATTCTTCCGAATTGAAACGATACTTCCGTTGGTTGAATGGTGCTTAGCGAGGCTGGCAGACCGTGCATTCGTCGGGTCCGTTCCTGTTCGTAGTACTGGATGACTTGTGGAAGCGTTCAATGGGCTGCACCTCATACTGTTTCGCTCTTCCAGACTATTTCTTTCTTCTTCTCGCATATAGGAAAACACTCATTGATGCTCCCACAAGCCAATTTACTTAGGAACCCCTGGGCGTTACCGCAACGAGAGCGGTGAAAGTTGAACGTAAACAGCCTTATCTTCGCTGTCCCTTGGACCTCAGTATGCCAACCTTTCTGACCATATCTCTTTATTTTCTTACATCTAAGTACATTGGTTACTATTTCTACGTACCTATTAGGTATAGCTACCTACCATATGTTTAATCTTTGTACATAGGTCCCTCGTTAGGTGGCTATATCGATTCTTATCCGCTAGTTTTACATTGTTACATAGTAAATGTACTTAGAAAGCCTTATATTTCTTGTTGGCCGGACTTGCCTTTCGGTTTATCCGGTCAACAAGACGCTGCCTACTCTTGCGCACGCGTCGACACTAGCGTGATGCTGTCTAGACGATAATTGGCCTTGGTAGAAGGATTTTAATGATGCGACCTTAGTACAGTGGGCGCGCCGGACCGAGTTTATAAATATTAGCAGCGGTCCGCCGTGTCTCCGCTCAGTATGCGCCAGACCTTCGCGCGTGCCACTACTGACGGAGACCAGCTATCCTGGGCTTAGCAGCTCACCAGGTCTTTACTCTTGACGTGCCCACGTACCACCAGCTGAGAATCCTTTACCAAGTCTGTGCCAATTACCTTTAGTTACCTAAGTACCTACTTTACCTTTTACCTGCTGGTACCTGTGTACCAGTAGGTACTACCTGTGGTACTCTGGCACCTTGACCAGAACCTCGCCCCCAGACTTACCTCCAGACCTTCGCGTCTGGTTACCTGTCTGGTATACCGGGCGGTTCATACCCCTACAGGAAGGTGAGGTTAAAGAAACGCATCTACCTGCCTACCCCTAACCTATGGTGGCACCAACGTCCTTTATTCACAATGTTCTAAGTAACTAAAGCCTGCCTATTGCTAATAATAAAGAGAATCGTTTATTTCAGCCAACTATTTTAAGTTATGATACCTATTCATGTTTGTCTTAAAATTACTTGCTAAGATCATCTAATCATCATCGCGAGTCGCGGACAGGTATGCAAAATAACATCTCAATCGGTTGAGGATAACTGCTTTACAATTCAGTTGCAAGATTCCACCCGGGCATACATTGCAAGTTAATTAAAAGCTTGTAAAAACATACCTTTCTCTAAGTGGGCTGGTAGCTGGTTCAGGATATTCTTCTTCATAATCTTCTTCCTCGGAGCTGAATGGAGTCGACCTATAAAAGAAGACCGTAAGCCATAGATCCAGTATTGTCATCGGATAGGTGCACCTATGGATAACGGGAAATGGCTCGCAAGACAAACATACATACATGAAATACATACATACATACATACAGACACACGCCTTTTTCGGTTGGAGTGTTCATAACGGGACGCAACACTTAAAATATGTTTTCATTTTGTTTTTTACTGCTACGAGTACTTCCGTCAATGCATTCAAAAATAAACTCGACATCTGGCTTCGAACAAATAAATCAGTGCCCATAAAAAACTACCAAAACTAAGAGACAATTGGTTGCGATTTGAAGTTGCATTCTCTAAAGCTAAAGCTAACTAAACGTATCGCCACCCCTTTCTTTTGTATATAAAAAGCAAAGGACCGGGATCGTATTTTTAGCTTTAACTTTAGAGAACACAATCTCGAATCGCTACCAATATTCGACTAAATTTTAAATTTTAATACTGTGACGTAGACGCATCCGCGAAAGCTGCTCGTCTATAAATAAATAATAATAAGGAGGTGCCTCTCTCCGCAGCCCTAGCCTCCGACTGTTTGGGCCTTGCTCCGCGGTCGGTGGTTCCCCGTTTACAATTTTATTTTTTACTATAATGTTTTGGGAAAATAATAATAATTAACATGACCCTACTTTTTTATCGCGGCATTAGACAGAAGGGTTGGAGGAGACCAACGGGTTGGGGTGTACAAAAGGGGTCACTGAGGAAAAAAGACATATTATAAAATTTTAATCTTTTTTTCTTTTTTTTTTGCTTATACCATAAAATTACTTTTGTACGGGAATTTCAGTTAAGGGCTGATTGGGCGCGACTAACCTTGTTCCACCAATATGAGCGCAGTCCAAGGTTCGATGCTCTGCTCGCACTGAGAATGTCCGCACTTCAAAGGTCCATAGGTCTGTCGATGCTGGATTCACAATAGGTGTCGTCTTCGAGGTAGGGGTAATATGGAACACGCGAGATGGTTCGGAGACGCGTCCGGCAGCGGTACGATATATGGAATTCGGCAGAAACCGCGCGTGACTGTCTCGTCTCGTGGATTGAGATGCAATGCCTTCCATTGGCTTCGTGAAGCTGCGTTGATGTGACGCAAAGATTATCACGTCACCAACAGCCAATAAGAAACGAGTAGAATATTTTTTTTGATATACCCTCTAAATTGTGTCTGCTTTTGGATTCAAAATATGCTACCCACATAAAGCAAACAAAATGAAAAACAAGAATAGGTACAATTGAACGAAATCAATTCTGGTACGGAACATAGCCGCCCACCTTAAAAGAACGTGGTTGCTTTTAACACGTGAACTGTATTTTAATTAAACTAACCCTAAATTTAGACAAAAAACAAAAATTATATCTAAGTACTGCCCACTAGTGCTCAACTTGGAAGGTGAAAATGCTTAATTGGTAGGAATCGCGCATATTTTTACGACGGGTCTCTTAGTGAAAGAGTTCCCCATTTGGAGAGTAACAGTACGCGTAATATTATCTGTACCTGGGTGTATTGCATGGACACGGGCCAATCTCCACTGTAAGACAGGCAGATTATCATCCCGTACCACAACGATCATGCCTTCACGGATTGGAGCTCCGCGATTATGAAACCATTTGTTAGCTTGTTGAATCTCATGTAAATATTCTCGACTCCATCTCTTCCAAAAGTGTTGAATACACTGTTGTACCCACCGCCATCGAGCGAGTCTTTCTGGAGTGACCTCCGTTAATGAGACATCAGGTAGGGCCGATAGAGGTCCACCTATCAGAAAGTGCGCTGGGGTTAAGGGTAACGGATCCGCAGAATCCGAGCTTAAGACGCAAAGTGGACGAGAATTTAGAACTGCCTCGACTTGACAGAGCAAAGTATGCATTTCATCGTACGTTTGTGTACGAGTACCAATGACTCGATGCAAATGATGTTTAAAACTTTTGACACCTGCCTCAACTAACCCACAAAAATGGGATCCGGTAACTGGTTGAAAGTGAAATGTCAGGTTTTGTCTGAGTGTATTTTCATGCAATGCACTTTGAACCGAGTCTGAATTTAAAAACGCATATAAGTCTTTGAGATAATTATTACACCCCACAAAGTTTTTACCGTTATCCGAATAAATATCTGTACATAGACCCCTACGAGACGTGAAACGCCGCAGGGCAGCGAGAAAAGATTCTGTCGTAAGATCCGAAACTAATTCGAGGTGTATTGCCTTCACACTCATGCAGACGAAGACTGCAACGTATGATTTAATTATCTTAGCATTACGAACCTTATTCGCACGAACGTAAAAGGGTCCTGCATAATCCACAGCCGTCTTCAAGAACGGACGCGCTGCTTGTATTCGTACGCTAGGTAAGGGAGCCATTCGTGGTTGTGTGTGTGTCGGTCTCGCTCGGAAGCACGGTACACACTTATGTATACGCTGTCTAACTATATCCCGCCCAGATAGGATCCAGTATTTTTGCAACAATAAATATTGAGTGGATTGGGAACCGGCATGTAAGTTCGTAATGTGAGCGTCATCGATTATTAACGTAGTTAATGGATGTTTCTTAGGAAGAATCAATTGATGCCTTGATTCGAATGAGAGCAATGATTTATGCAAGCGTCCCCCCACACGTAATAAATTATCCTTATCTATAAACGGTGATAAACGCTTCAATTGATTGGTAGGCGGTTTACCGAGTGAAATATTTTTTATATCTTTAGAAAAAGTGGACTGTTGAATTTTCCCTATAATTTTTTTTAAACTCGATTTGTACTCGTTTACTGTGATGTGTCGAGGTAACGATGCTCCTGTCTTTTTACACTTATGGTAAAATCTAAAAATGTATGATATGACACGAACTAGTTTTCCTAACGAGGAAAATTTTGAAAAAACCTCAAGCTCCTCGGTGTCTACTGACGATGGAGTTGCTATAAGAGGAAGGTTACGCTTTTCTTCCTGGGTGTTCATAATATGTTTACTTAGTACGGGCCACGTATTAGATTCTTGTCGTAGCCAATCGGGCCCATGAAACCATAAGGAATGTTTTATGAACACCGCGGGCAGCATGCCCCGGGAGGCCGAATCGGCCGGATTATCGGGAGATGGTACATGTCGCCAACAACAAGCCGGTACACGTGTGAGTACATCACTAGTACGATTTGACACGAACGTTTTCCATTCGTGTGGTGATGAGCGTAGCCATGCTAATACAATCGTGGAATCTGACCACGCGTAGACATGGTCAAAATGAATTCGGTCGCCGTAAGCGAGCATAACTTTACTAATTAGTTTGGATAGTAATAGGGCTGCCATTAACTCAAGTCGCGGAATCGATAAACGTTTTAGAGGTGCGACCCGTGTTTTGGCTAGCACAAGAAAAACACGAAACTTGTTATCACTACATTTGCACCGAACGTAGACACACCCGGCATAAGCCCGTTCCGATGCGTCCGCAAACCCATGTAGTTCAACTGAAACAACATTGTTGAAAATGTGGCGCGGGAATACGCACTCTGATAAGAGTGGAAGTTCGTTAGTGAAACTTAGCCATGCGTTAACGATATCTACGGGAGGTGACTCATCCCACCCTGTACCTGCAATCCAAAGTAATTGCATCAAATGTTTGGCGTATAATATTACCGGCGATAGGAATCCCACAGGGTCGTAAATTCTTGCTATTTCTGAAAGAATAACCCGTTTTGTACAATTTAAATTGGATAATTGAACTTCAAATGAGAAACTATCCGACTTAGGGTCCCACTGGAGCCCAAGAACTTTAATGGAAGAATCCTTCTCCAGGACTGAGAAGGATACGGTCTCGAGCCGCTCACCGTGAGAACCTGATGGGGCCGCAGCAAGAACTGCCGGCGAATTGCTGTGCCATTTTCGGAGTTCGAACCCAGCACTCGCACAAATACCTATCAATTGTTCTTGCAGAGCTAGTGCCCTAGCTTCATCGACCTCTCCAGTAATTATATCATCTACAAATATCTGCCTTGTTAAAACTGCTGATGTAAGAGGAAATCGCTCAGCTTCATCATGTGCGAGTTGACGTATCACACGTATGGCTGTGTGAGGAGATGCGTTAATGCCAAAAACTACAACGCGCAAACGATAATCTCGAATTGGTAAGTCAGGGGAAGGCCGCCAAACGATACGTTGATAATCCCAATCAGATTCACGGACGGCAATATTTCGATACATAGCCTTAATATCGGCCGTAAAGACGATATTATGAACACGAAAATTTAGTAAGATATCAATTATGTCCGAATGTAATTTCGGACCAGTAAGTAAAAGATCATTCAATGAGTTACCGTTTGTGGTTTTGCAACCAGCATCGAATACCACCCTCACCTTGGTGGTCTCACTCGATGCTTTGACCACACAGTGGTGTGGGATGTAGCAATGCGAATTATTATTGTGTTCGGAGGGAGGATCACAAAGTTCCATTTGATTCAAATCTAAATACTCCTGAAGACACGCGTGATAATCCTTCTTAAGAGAAGAGTTGCGTTCTAAGCGATATTCCAGCTTGCGAAACCGCGCGAGAGCGATGTCACGGGATTTACCTAGTATAGGTGCATTTCTAAACCGAAGAGCTACGACATACCGTCCACTTTCGTCACGCGAATGAGTACTCTCAAAAATTGACTCGCATAAGCGCTCATCTGCTGTGAGGGTTTTTTCCTCAGGCACTGCCTCCAGCTCCCAAAATCTCTGAAGGTCGCTGTCCTCGAATAAAGAGCTATGACAAACCTGGAGTGGAGGCGCACTATTATTTTCAAAATTAACTTTTCCCATCAATAAATATCCGAAAATGCTATTCATTGCAATCGGGGAATCGGGAAGACCCTTAACAATATTTCCTAGTAAGATGTGTGATAATACATCTGCACCTAAGAGCATTTCAATAGGCTGAGGATTAAGTGCGTTAAAATTAGGATCAGCTAAATTTAAGTTTTTTATGTGGGGCCATGCATCGTTAGATAACGGAATTCTCGGTAATTGTGAAACTAATTTAGGCAGAACCAAGGCCTCCACAGAGATGGCTGGCTGATCCTGGTTACGCGGCGTAATAATGCACGACACCATTCCTTTTGGCTGGATCGGCTTTTCTTCCCCGATTCCAAACACTGGAATTTTAATATTTCTACAATTCAAACCTAAACGCCGAGAACATGCTGCCGTCATAAAACTAGCTTGACTACCCGTGTCAATTAAAACACGAACCGTGTGTTTTGCCAACCCAACGCATACATTGACAAGCGCCGTAGATAGCATGACTGTACTTCTTCTAACAAAGGGCGCAGTGGACGACTCGTCACTCGCACGCATTGCGTGATTCACGTTTGCCGGTTGCAACTGCTCAGTAGCGCGGCCCACTATCAGCTGAATCGACTATTGGTTCCTCCGTGGGAGGGAAAGAGATAGCACACGCTTGGTTTGAATTTGTTTGTTTACTTCCCTGATATTCAAAATGAAGTAATGAATGATGTAGTTTATTACACGATCGACATACGTAATTAGACCTGCAAGTTTTAATATCGTGACCTACATTCAAACAGTTATAACAAACATTTTTATTTTTAACGAAAGCATACCTATCGCTTGGCGACTTATTCAAAAACGTTGAACATTTCGTTAAATTGTGTTGGCCGTCACAGAGAATGCATCGTTTCTCGGTGTGACCTTCGGATGTTTCCGTAATGGCAAACGTTCGTCGTGGCGTGGGCCCGGTGGGGGGTACACTCGATCCACTAGAACTGTTAGTCCGATAAGGACCGGAGCGAAAACTACCTTCTATTTTCGAATCTTTTCTCGAGTCGCCACCTGACATGATTTCGAATGTTGAAATCTCATGTTCTAAGAACTTAACAAGTACATCAACTGTAGGTATTTCGGAAGATTTAGTGAGCGATAATTCGAAACGCTTCCGAACGGTGTTCGGAATTTTACGTAACAAAATGTTCAATAGAATTAAACTCCACTCATGTACTGGAAACTGCATCATTTCGAGTGCTTTTATGTTTTCTATGTAAGCGTTTACTAGCGTCCGTAGATTCGCATTGGCCTCGTTTGTGAAAGATTCAATATCGAGAATGCGATCTAAATGCTTTGTTGCAATGATTCTGCGATTCTCATACCTATTTCTAAGAATGTCCAGTGCAACTGTGTAATTCTCTTCAGTAATGGGAATGGATTTTATCAAACTATGAGGTTCATTTTTCAACGTAAGCAACAAATAACGGAATTTTTCCGCTGACGTGTAGGCATCATTGTTGTGGATAACCGCACGATATAGATCGAAATATGAGGGCCAATCGGTAGATTCTCCACTAAAGGACGGCAAAGGCAAAGTAGGTAATTTATTTAAACAATGGTTGTGTGAATAGGGCATTGATTGAGTGGGCGCCCGGCTCATACGTCTACCTTCCTGATCGGCTTCTTTCAAATTATTCACATGTATCAAAATAGCATAGTAGGAATCACTAAAATCATTACGGATTTTCAACTGTTCGTCCTTGTTGAACAATTTTGTTTTCATCAAAGCCTTTTCTATTTTAGATTGAAGTTTACTAAACTTTCTTTGTTGAGCAACTAGATCGGTAGACCGTGATTTAAATTGTAAAACATCAGTAGTAGCAAATAACAACGTTCTTTTAAGATCTTCTAAAATAATATCTCGCTCAAAAATATCTTGTTCAGTGGACGCATCGTCTGCCATTTTGCGTAGCAAAGATGACTAGCGATGGCCAACGGAAATATGAAAAATGTACACGTAGTGTAGCTAATAAAAGAAAGACGACACAATCTGGAAGAATCAAAAGTAATCCGGTTCGAACGGATCAAATCTATGTACGGGAATTTCAGTTAAGGGCTGATTGGGCGCGACTAACCTTGTTCCACCAATATGAGCGCAGTCCAAGGTTCGATGCTCTGCTCGCACTGAGAATGTCCGCACTTCAAAGGTCCATAGGTCTGTCGATGCTGGATTCACAATAGGTGTCGTCTTCGAGGTAGGGGTAATATGGAACACGCGAGATGGTTCGGAGACGCGTCCGGCAGCGGTACGATATATGGAATTCGGCAGAAACCGCGCGTGACTGTCTCGTCTCGTGGATTGAGATGCAATGCCTTCCATTGGCTTCGTGAAGCTGCGTTGATGTGACGCAAAGATTATCACGTCACCAACAGCCAATAAGAAACGAGTAGAATATATTTTTTGATATACCCTCTAAATTGTGTCTGCTTTTGGATTCAAAATATGCTACCCACATAAAGCAAACAAAATGAAAAACAAGAATAGGTACAATTGAACGAAATCAATTCTGGTACGGAACAACTTTTTATAGCCGTTTTCTCAGGCATTAAATAATGTTAAATGCATTTTTTCCACAAGACTTACCGTTTTTGAGATATGAAGTCTGAAACAATTATTTGTTGTTAGTACCATGTTGACAGTCCGACATGGATTTAAAACACTAGAGCAGTGATCACACGTGAGCTGCGAGCGAGCCCCAGAACCGACATATGCACGCCAATACCCAATAGCCTAGGTAATATCATAGGACTCTCACAAATGAAAAATTTTCAGAGTTCATATCTCAGAAACGGTAAGTAGTATGGAAAAAATGCATTTAACATTAATTGATGGATAAGATAAAAGCTACACGATAGGACAAAAAAAAGTATTTTTTCCTCAGTGCCCCCTTATGTAAACTCTGACCGTGTGTTAGGTCATATAATTACCGGCAACATAGATTTCGCTATCTGAAGAAGTGTCGATGAGCTGTGATGAGTAAAAAACACGAAAAAAATTTATTTCGCGCCTCATGCGAAAGCTACCACCTTAAATAAGTTAGTATAAACATACGTTTCGTCTTCCGAACTACTAGTCATGTCGTCGTCCTCGTCGCCCTGTTCGTCGTCCAGGGCGCCGGGGGAGCGGTACGGCAGCGGATCCACCGCCTTCCGCGTTATCTAAAACAACAACACTCTATGGTAAATTATTTTATAAAAACGGAAAAATTTCATGTACCGTTAAATCGATGTAAGCACCGACATTGATTCGACCAGTTTCGAGAGTCTTTTTCAAGGTGAGTGAACGCGACGCATTCCCTCCGCGGCCCGTTTAGCACTAATCCGATCCGTGCGAGCTGCTGCTCTCTTGGCTCGTGTAGTGGGGCGCGCGGGTAGGCAAATAGCTTGTGTTCGTTTCGTCATCGTCGTCGGCGCAGTGGATTGTGGTGCCTCATTGCTGTCACTACTGCTGCCGTCTCCACCGTATGGCATTCCAGTGAGACAGGCAACACTCACTGTGTCTCTATCAGCTTCGTCTCTCGCACTAACGTGAGCCCCATGCAGACATGATTTCCATGCAGGTGGCAGAGCCCATCCACGGTCCCTGTTAAAATTCGGCAGACGACCAATCTCGATTGCCTCACGGATCTTGCGAGGACCGTAAAACTTATCTCTGGCCAAGACCCGGGCCTTGTCGAACCGAATGTAGTGCGTCGAGCCGGCAATCTATGATAAATGATGGTAACCATTATGAAACTAGTGGTTCGCCCCGAACTGAGACCTCGTGAATACACGCCATTTAGGTAGGTTACCTATTTCCTTTGAAAAAATAACGTACGTGGTTCGAAAAGTTAGACCTACAACGTCTTTCAAATTCCTAGAAACGGCAGGTCAACAATGGATGTTATACTGGTTATTGTTTTATAGAGTACAAGTATCGAAATTCTTTAATTTTAGACTTTTCCCAGTATTTGTGTCATAAAAACTACTAATATAGCAAATTACAGCGTTGCAGGATTAGTGGAAGTAAATAAATAAATAAATAAAAATGCTGGGTCTCAGCAGGTGCAGTTTACATACATTGTGCAGCGGTGTGCCTGCCCCGACCGCGTACCTGTCCTAGTCCCGCTCTCCCTCCGCTGGGTCACAGCAGGTGCAGTTTACATACATTGTGCAGCGGTGTGCCTGTCCTAGTCCCGCTCTCCCTCCGCTGGGTCACAGCAGGTGCAGTTTACATACATTGTGCAGCGGTGTGCCTGCCCCGACCGCGTGCCTGTTCTAGTCCCGCACTCCCTCCGCTGGGTCACAGCAGGTGCAGTTTACATACATTGTGCAGCGGTGTGCCTGCCCCGACCGCGTGCCTGTCCTAGTCCCGCTCTCCCTCCGCTGGGTCACAGCAGGTGCAGTTTACATACATTGTGCAGCGGTGTGCCTGCCCCGACCGCGCCCCTGTCGTCCGGAGTCCCGCTCTCCCTCCGCTGGGTCTCAGCAGGTGCAGTTTTCGCTGCATCGATGCCACTATAATACAAGTAATAACAAAATTAAAAATTAAAAAACCCCCAACGCAATGAAACGGCTGAACCGTTTTTTTTTTGAAACTTATAGGCAAACTAGCATACGGCCCACCTGATGTAAAGTGATCACCGTCGCTTATAGACACCGACAACAACAGGGGTATTGTCGATGCGCTGCCTACCCTGAAGGAATTTAAATATAAATTTATGAATTTATGAACGATTTTGATCAAACATAGCTAAGAACACTCCCGACAAATTCACCTTTCAAACAAAAAAAAACGAAATCAGTTCATCCGTTCCATCCGTACGATGCCACAGAAAGACACACACACACATACACAGACACGTCCAACTTATAACACCCCGTCGTTTTTGCGTCGGGTTTTAAAAAACAAGTAAACTACAGGTCTAACGCTTAACCGAGTCAGTCCGTGAGGTATGGGAGCGGTACGGGAGGGGTGTTTTCGTTACATTAAGTCACATGTCATCTGATAATTAGAGAGACGAAAACACCCCTACCGTACCGCTCCCATACCTCAGGGACTGACTCAGTTTACCTGTAATCACAGTACCTTTCAGCGTCACCTCTACCGCGCCCTGGGCCTCTTCCTCCCCTCCGTACCCCTCTCTCTTCCCTCGCTCGTGGCCTGAAATAAATCATAAGTTTTTTGTGAAAAATATATTATTCAATACAGCTTTTATAAAATTTGTGACCGTAACCGTGTGTGGTGATCAAAATGAGCCTAAACAAGGCCAGTCTACTATTATCCATCGAGGAGTTCCGTTCTCCACCTTCCGTCTCCATCATCAGATCAGCTCGCTGTCACCACCATATTGTATTGTCATCGGAACTGAACAGGTATGCCAAATTTCAGCTCAATTTGTTGAGGATAACTGCTCTAGAATTCAGTTGCAAGATTGCAACATACATACATTGCAAGTTAATTAAAAGCTTGTAAAAAACCACAGACAGACACTGACGGGGAGAGGCAGAGGGGTAGAGTTAAATCCTCAACTTCAAACCCCGCCGGAGGTGCGTAGCTTTCGGGAAAAACATAAAGAAAACTTTGAGGTTAAGTATGGCTATAAATATGATACACCACCGTAGAGAGGTGGGATAGAGGGGAAAGGAAGCAGGAGAAAGGGGAGACCCTCCCATATAAATAAAAAACTACGAAACTCCTAGCTTTTGAGACAAATATATAGAAAAATTTGAGGTTAAGTATGGTTTTTTATTAAATCTTGACTTTATCCACCGATATTAAAAAGGCTATTGGGTATTGGCGTGCAGGTGTCGGTTATGGTTTGCACCATAACCGACACCTGCAGCGATTCTTGGTGATATCTGTTCTTCTTCTTCTTCTTAGCTTCGGTAATGGCTTCTGTGCATTATTTGCAACAATTCTCTGGTGTTTTTCATCCATGTCGGACTGTCACTCATTTTGAAGTATGAGTCACCGATATAACATATGCTATTGTATATTATTGGCGTGCAGTATTGTTAATATAATAGACAACTACAGTAAGTATCCCATATTTAACACAGACTCTATATACCATGAACAAGGTTGGTTATGTTCCCTGTATTGCACTTTGGATGTGTCAAAGTCAAATGTGTCAAGTTTCGGTTTTTGGCCGCCACAGACTATGGATTCTTGTACGTTGGACAACGTTGACCGATGGTGGCGCTGTCAGTCTGTTTTAACCATAGATTTAGTATATGTACTAGATCTACAATCAGAGATCGAAGATGGAACCAAAAAAAATATGTGCACGTGTTGGTGAAAGTCTATGTCTGAGTTAAAAATAGTGTTGTCCTCGACCAACACTTTTACATTGTCGATAGAATTCATCATCCGTCCGTGATGTGTATGGTAGATAAATACATCTTAATGCAGATTAAGTCTTTCATGAAGAACACAGTTTGGCAGGTTTGACGTCATAAAGAGAATAAGGTTCTTATTCCAATTTTGAATACAGTTAATAAATATACCTTTATTATTTATTGACCCCTAAATATTACGGTTTTATTTATAGGTGGGATCTTAGAGTTTCCCTTTTAAATTTAAACTTAAAATGTTTGCTGCATATACCTAGTGGAGTTCTTATTTGAGTCCATCCCACTCTTCTTATAACCGATAACCATTTTTCTCGTAGCAAAGGATTACTTGGAAATCTGAAAGCACAAAAACATTTTATATCAGCCGTGCTACGCCCATATAATTTTTCACTCTGTTACTTTATCTATAGACAATTTGTTACCCCAAAGTTTATTATTTTTCAAGTGTAAACCACGCTTTATGGATAACATTAAATTTAAATGTAACCCAAAAATTCCGTTCTAGCGGGACTCGAACCCGCACCCTCGCCTGTCATCGGCGATGCCTTAAACAATTTAGCCATAGATCGAGCTATGACGCTGGAGACGAAATTTGTGGGCACTATCAACTCGGCTATAGCGCCAAGTTGATAGTGCTGTATCTACAGGTGTTTCATTGGAAACCTTCTATTCAAAGTTCGAAAGTAAAGGCATCGCTGATCACAGGCGAGGGTGCAGGTTCGAGTCCCGCTGGAACGGAATTTTTGGGGTATATTTAAATTTAATTTGTTACCTATTATTTTATTAAGCAGAAATAAACAATTTTTATTTATAAAAAATAAAAAATAAATATACCCTTTCGGGGAAAAAGGCGTGTGTAATAATCAACAACGTAAATATTTACTCCAAAATATCTACTACACAAACTGCAATAAAAACACCCGTGGTGCTTTAAAGTTACCTTTTCAATAGTCAATAGAAAAACACACACCTCAATGTCCACCTGGTTATTATAGATTTTAAGAAAACGGTAAAATGTTAACAGAGCACACAAATTTACTACAAACAAAGTAAACCTCCATTCTAGGATGGACAAAAATTTAACTTGTATTGTTATTATTATTTTCTGTGGTACTTGTTTGTAAGGCACGCCTCACCATCTTTCTGCACGTCCAGGATGACTGGCAGATAATGCTGTTAGCATTAAGTCCTCCTTGCACTATTGTCTTGTGTGAAAGTTTTTAAATAAATAAATAAATAAGCTTCTACAGGCGTTCCAGCGTTCTTTTTACATAACGCGTACTATAATTGTACATTATTTGTAGTAAACTAGATAGGCACTCATTCAATGCATAGTTATACATCTCTCAAATAAGTAGAAAAGTAAGTAATCTCTTAAAAAGAACGCTGGAACGCCTGAAGAAGCTTGACCGCCAGCGTTCTTTTTACATGATGCGCATTATACAACGATAAACGTTCAATAAACGTTATTGTATTGTATTGTATTGTATATAGACTGCAACAGGACTATCGATATTTCTGACGTCATCACTTGGTCAAGCCCTATCGTAATCAAACATTTTAATATTTTACATAAAATATTGTTTATTTCTAGGTGCAGCAACGAAATATTATTAAAAAATATAAGGGAAAGTCCTAATCTACGAATGAAACTGGTTTTTAGGCCATTTACTAAAGCAGAATTGATAAAATAAGCAATACAATCGAACTACCAATAATCTCTTATTTACCTGTGAAACGTGTATTTTCCCGGATAATTACGTCTTGTATCTTCACAGTCACAAACTGAACACGACACCATTGTCATACAAAGTAATATTTGTTATTTAATAGTAAGATTACTAAAATAATAACAAAATTAGTTAAACTGCACAAAAGACCGTCCGGTATGCGCATGTACTCAAGCAAAACATGTCACATTCAATACATTGTTGCTGTCACTTTTCTTCTTGCACGGGGTACATTTAAAAATGACTCTCGCACGCTTCGTTTGTCTATTTAGCGTAGCGAAAAAATTCTACGTCTATGGTTTTAACTGATTTTAACCTAATTTCTCCAAACTACATGGTGAGCGGATTCTTAATTTTTACTTAAAAAATGAACAAAAAATATGGCAAACGAATGAACCAGCAGTGCGACGCCAAAAAAAAAAAAAAACACCGATTCGGAAAATACGCCATTTTGTTTTTACTTTGTAAAATGGCGATTTGTTTTGTGAGAAATTACGTTAATATTATAAAATATAAACAGGTCTCCTGTTTTATCTGTATCAAATTAAGTGAAAACATAAATAAAATAAAAAACAGTTGAGCTGGAAGTGCTAAAACAATATAATTAATGAAGTCAAAAAACAGAACGTGGAATTTAATAAATGGTTGCCGTGGAAAGCTTTTGTGATGTGAAATGTGGCTCATAGCCACTCATAGGCCATGATCGTGCCTCCAACAGTGCCAGTTTAGCCAGCCAGGCTTTACAATATACTACGAGAGCCCGGTGACTTGTTCACATACAGGAATAATACCAAGGTATGTAACGTGTGCTTTTTCCTTATGTATATACCTACTAACCACTTCAAAGGCAGGGAACGGTAAAACTTGCACTAAAATACCGTTGCCTTCGCCCATTGCCACTTCAAAATGCTAATTCTGAGAGCTATGTTGGTCAATTTCAATATAATTACCCGAGTAGCCCAACAGAAGTGGAGATGGACAGGCCACATGATCCGAGATCCTCAGGACAAATGGTGTAAAAGGGTCACTGGATTGGTACCCCAGAGATGGTAAGCACAATAGAGGGTGTAAACAAACAAGATCGGAAGGCGACTTAAAACTTACAGCTGGAAAACACTGGAGAAGGGTAGCACTGGATAGAACCCAGTCGAAAGTGTTAGAGGAGGCCTATGCCAAGAGGCACACCGAACTGCAGGACTTCCTGTAATTTAATCTGAACTATTAAGTACCTACCTACTAAAAACATGTAAACCCAAAGTGTGGAATAAATGGCTTATCATCTTATCTTCTTAGATGACCTAGAAATTACCTAAATCTGTTTAAATTCTAACATTTTTTTTCAAGACCATGCATGGGAGAATGGCTTTCTCTTACATGCGTTGTCCGGTTCTGTGGTACCTGAGACGAGAAGACTGTAATTTAAGTTTATTGTAGGTTTATGTATTTATTTGTTTAAGTAGGTATATTTAGTAATGATGTAGGTACTTTATGTAAGTATATTTTACCTTTAATATTTAGTAGTGTATTTTAAAAGTTAGCTTGTTATTATCATATGTATGTTTATAGGTTGTTTTATTTTTTTCTGTTTTTTCCTGTATTTGTACATTCTTCCTGCCATATTTATCACCTCTCTCTTGCCTCAAAGGTTTGCTGTCAGAAAACTCTCTAGGGTTAAGCTCGCCTTTGTACATATCTTTTGTTTTTATTTTATTTGTTATGTGTTTTTCTGTGTACAATAAAGAATTATAAGAAGATACGGCGTAGTCTCCCAAAGGCTGCCCATCTGAGTTGATTTTGTCTGCTGACCTCTGACGAAGTTGGACCTACCTACCTAATTGAATCGCTTGACACAAATAGACAACTGCTGGTTAAGGCGATATGTTAAAATACCGAATAGGCGGAGTCTAGCCAGAAAACAAAGATGTAAGACAGTGACAGCGCTATTGGTCACTTGAACTCGGGAAAAGGTGAGGTATAAATTTTTGCCACTCGGAAGTAACTGACGTAAGCGACAAATGATAAAACTTCGTTTAGCTTCTAAAGTAGCAAATATAAAAATAAATTATCTATAATTAATGTAAGTAATGTGATTACCTACTGAATAATATAAAAAAATATGCTTAATACTTTCTCTAGTCGAAGGAGGGACCGAAAAAGGGCTTTAGAAGAGCCAATTTCAAAAAATAAAGCTATCGAGAAAAGTTTCGCGAATCGTGTTTCTAGTCTATAATTTATTTAGATTACATCCTCAAGTAAGTACTGTATTAACATCAAGTTTGTAACCTTTACTGATAGTGAGTGAGCATGAAACGAAACGACTCCAAAATTTTAACATAGCGTCTTAACAACCATGATATTATCTTGATAATATGATTATGTTTATTGTATATATATTCCCTATGTGGCATTGCACTGCGCCCGCCACCCTGAGATAAAGATGAAATGTCTTGTGTGCCTTTAATTTCACCGGCAACCATACCCTTCAAACCGGAACACAGCAATGCGAGCACTACTGCTTTGCGGCAGAAATAGGTATGGAGGTAGTACTTCCCCGGACGAACTTTTTCACAAAAAAGCTTACTACTACTAAAAAAGTTACGATGTGTGGATGTTCGTGTGTTTGTTATTCAATCAAGCAGAAATGGCAGAACTGATGTCGATGGAATGTTGTATACCTACAGTGTACAGTATGATCATGGATTTGAGCTATAGCACAGAATAAATAATAGTACATGCTATAGGCTACTTTTTATCTTGGCAAAATGCGAGCAAAACCGTGGGTGGATACAAGTAGTCCATAAACGAACCATATACCTACAAACTGCACAACCTTTTCATTGTAATGCAAACTAAACTACCTAGGTATGCACCTAGCCTACTTATGTGTGAGGTTAGTAGTAAGTACCTACCTATACTTACCTACTTATTTACTTTTCGGTCATTGGTATCGTGATATAATATAGTAATCCGAAATGTGGAGATCCATAGGAGAACCATGATCACCGACATAGCTCTCACTATAGGCAAGTTGAGGCATAGTGCGTAGGTATAGCTCACAAAACTGAAAAACCGTTGGGGAATAAAGTTTCTCGAGTGCAGTGCAGTGTTGTGTTTTGTGGCACTATGCCTCAACTTGCCTATAGTGAGAGCTATGTCGGTGATCATGGTTCTTATATACGCACTTTTTGAACATGTTTCAGAGTTCATATCGAGATAGCATGGTTCATATAGAGTTCGCAGGAGGTTGCGGGTTCGATTCCCGCCTCAGAACAAATATTTGTGCGATCGCAGATGTTTGTTCAGGGTGTTCTGGGTATTTTCTATGCATAATAAAAATATCTATCTAGGTATGTAATATATTGTATTAAGTATATCAGTTGTCTAGTACCCATAACACAAGCACTGCTTAGCTTGGGGCTAGATAATGTTGTGTGAACTGTCCAGCATTATTTATTATATTTATTTATATCTTAAAAACGGTAAGTCGTATGGAAAAAATGCATCATGAAAAGAATAAAATACCTACTCATGATGAAAATGATGATTAGTTTCCATAAAAAACAGCTTAGCAGCCCTATTGCCCAATCGTTAGGGCTGAGGTACAATGAGCACATCGGTAAACTTTCCCAAACAGATATTAGGCCAAGACTAAACGTTGATCGATCAGTCACTGTGGATTGACCAGTTATCAACTTCTGGAAGAAGCTGATTGGTGATCACAGTATTGGTGTTTAGTACTCAGGTAGATGCTGCTACCCATCCTCTTGTGTAATCCTTTTACGAAATAAACAAAGGAGTCTATTCTTGGGCCGGACATACGAGAAAGTCAAAGTCAAAAAGTATTTTATTCATTGAAATCACAAGGATCATTTTGAATCGTCTTACAGCAGCGTCTTACAAAGCACAGCGAAGTCCTACCTGACCTACTCATTGTGTTAAAATTAATTGTTGTTTTTAGGGTTCCGTACCCAAAGGGTAAAACGGGACCCTATTACTAAGGCTCGGCTGTCCGTCTGTCTGTCTATCTGTCAGTCTATCACCAGGCTGTATCTCATGAATGTGTTTTTTTTGCCGTTTTTATAGATAACGGTGTCACCAGGCAATGAAATGGTGAACCGTGATAGTTAGACAGTTGAAACTTTCACAGATGATGTATTTCTGTTACCGCTACAACAACTACTACAACTAATACTAAAAAATGGAATAAAATAAATATTTAGGGGGCTCCCATAAAACAAACGTGATTTTTCCAAATGTAGGTTAAGTAGGTCAGTTTTTGGATGGTAGACGACTTTTTGCGTCCAATTTTTATTTATATTTTTTTACAAACGTGTATTTTTTTGCCGTTTAATAGATAATGTTACGGAACCCTTTGTGCACGAGTCCGACTCGCACTTGGCCGGTTTTTAAGTTATGTAACATGTCATTCCTAATTTATTCCTGCTAAGGTAGTTAAAGTTTCAAGAGTTTTCGACGAGCACAGGGACGAGAGTGCATTCCCTATCTATTTCAGTTTACCGTTGACCTAAACCTTATGAACGTTCTAGCACTGGGTTTAAAACAACCTGTCCGCCATCGCGTTTGCCATCAACGGCGTGGAGCTGCTGTACCTCGAACAACGTGGTGACTGGCTGGATCCTGCTGTGCGGGCTCTTCCCCTGCGAGTTCTGCGACCTTCTGCCCATCAAACGTGAGTGAATCCATCCCATGACACCTACCTCAGCATTAAGAGTCTACCCATAACTCGACCTTAGCCTTAATTTACACTGAGATGGCACTGTAGTTCAATGCTCAACATAGGGGCTAAAAAATATAGGCAAAATAATGCCATGACGAACGCTCTGTCATCAAACGCTTGAGAAAAAAAAAAGCGGCCAAGTGCGAGTAGGACTCGCCCATGAAGGATTCCGTAGCAGCAAGTAACATAATTTAAAAGTTCTTGGATGGTTTACGGTTAATGACGTATTAAAAAAAAACTACTTACTAGATCTCGTTCAAACCAATTTTCGGCGGAAGTTTACATGGATAATTTTTATCATATTTTTTTTAAAGTTTTATCATTCTCTTATTTTTGAAGTTACAACCATTTTATTACTTTGGAAGTCTCCCGCGCAAACTATTCAGTTTAGAAAAAAAAAATGCTTACTAAATTTAAAAAAATAAGGACGCTTCCGTCTGGTAGTGATTTGGATAAGTTTAGCTAACTTTAGATCGCTAGCAGCGGTCTTCAGGTAGCACAACTGTTTCCTGCAACGCAGGAGGTTTCGGGTTCGATTCCCGCCTCGGAACAAATATTTGTGCGATCGCAGATATTTGTTCAGGGTGTTCTGGGTATTTTTCTATGTATACACAAAAAAAAGCCAAAAAAAAACGGCCAAGTGCGAGTCGGACTCGCCCATGAAGGGTTCCGTAGCAGCAAGTAACATAATATAAAAGTTTTTGGATGGATTACGATTAATGACGTATTCAAAAAAAACTACTTAATAGATCTCGTTCAAACCAATTTTGAGTGAAAGTTTACATGGTAATGTACATCATATATTTTTTTAGTTTTATCATTCTCTTATTTTAGAAGTTGGGGGGGGGGGGACACTTTTTACCACTTTGGAAGTGTATCTCGCGCAAACTATTCAGTTTAGAAAAAAATTACATTAGAAACCTCAACATCATTTTTGAAGACCTATCCATAGATAACCCACACGTATAGGTTTGATGAAAAAACAATTTTTGAGTTTCAGTTCTAAGTATGGGGAACCCCATAAATAAATGTTTTTTTTTTCAATTTTTGTGTAAAAATCTTAATGCGGTTCACAGAATACATCTACCTACCAAGTTTCAACATTATAGCTCTTATAGTTTCGGAAAAAAAAGGCTGTGACATACACGGACAGACAGACAGACAGACAGACAGACAGACAGACATGACAAACCCATAAGGGTTCCTTGTCTTTGACTACGGAACCCTAAAAATATCTATCTATGTAATATATTGTATTAAGTATATCAGTTATCACTAGATAAGGATAAGGCGTTATGGGTACCCATACCCATATGGTACCCATAACACAAGCTCTGCTTAGCTTGGGGCTAGATAATGTTGTGTGAACTGTCCAGCATCATTTATTTATTTATTTAATATTTATATTTATTTTGTATATACCTTGTATTTGTTGTATAATTCTTTCTGTAAATAAATGTATCATATTTACCAAGAAAAATATGATATTAGAAACCTCAATATCAATTTTGCAGACCTATCCATGGGTATAGTATGGGATTCACGAAAAAAAAAATTGAGTTTCAGTTCTAAGTATGGGGAACCCCAAAAAAATATTGTTTTTTTCTAATTTTTGTGTGAAAATCTTAATGCGGTTCACAGAACACATCTACTTACCAAGTTTCAACAGCATAGCTCTTATAGTTTCGGAAAAAAGTGGCTGTGACATACGGACGGACAGACGGACATGACGAATCCATAAGGGTTCCGTATTTTGCCAGCTGGCTACGGAACCCTAACAATCTCCCTTTTTCGATAACCAATGGTAGGTAAGTAGTAATTACTATTTTTTAACAAACAGATGGCCCATCTGATGTTAAGCGGTAACCTCTCCCTTAATTCGGGGACATACAGGATTTTTTTAATTCCTGTATTCCTAATTTGGATTCGGGGACAAACAGGAATTGACAATTCCTTTTTGTCCGCGAACGGGGACAAATTCGGGGACAGACAGGAACTTTAACATTGTATTACCACATAGGTCACGTCCACCTAGGACGCACCCTATGTGGCACTGCGCCCGGCGCCCGCCACCCTGAGACATAAAGATGAAAGTCTCATGTGCCTGTAACTTCACCGGCACCCTTACCCTTCAAACCGGAGCACTACTGCTTTGCGGCAGAAATAGGTATGGAGGTAGTACTTCGCCGGACGAACTCTTTCACAAAAAAGCTCTATTTCTACTCAACTTCTTAGTACTAACCTATTTTTTATTTTTTTTATATTGCTTGAACGACGGAACAAGCAGATGGCTCCACCTGATGATAAGTGGTCCCTCTGCCTATGAACAGTGCATTACCTCATAGGTCACCTCCACCTAGGATGCACCCTATGTGACATTGCACTGCACCCGCCACCCTGAGACATAAAGATGAAAAGTCTCATGTGCCTGTAATTTCACCGGCACCCTTACTCTTCAAACCGGAACAGCAATGCGAGCACTACCGCTTTGCGGCAGAAATAGGTATGGTGGTAGTACTTCCCCGGACGAACTCTTTCACAAAAAAGCTCTACTACCTACTAATTATATTATTATACTATTAATTAACCTAACCTAATTATAATATTTATCTGTTTACGAATCGGACGACCAATGTGTAGTCTTATTGTAGGACGGCCACCTACTCGATGGGACCGATAATAATGTTGTGACAGCTGCAGGAATTTGGTCAATGGAGGTGGATTAAAACCTTTTGTCGTGGCATTATAAGTATAGAAAGATCCTATGGCCAGCAGTGGACGTCTACCGGATGATGATGGCTCCACACTAGTATACTTAGGTAGCTAGGTATATACGTACACTATTCATTGTAAGTAGGTATAGCGTAGCTCCTATGGCCAGCAGTGGCTCACGTTATCGATCACTAATTTCATAAAATATCAAATAAATAAATAAATAATGCTGGATAGTTCACACAACATTATCTAGCCCCAAGCTAAGCAGCGCTTGTGTTATGGGTACTAGATAACTGATATAGGTACTTAAATGCAATACATTACATAGATCGTTTTTTTTTTATTATTCTTAGAAAATACCCAGAACACCCTGAACAAATATCTGCAGAACCCACAAATATTTTTTCCGAGGCGGGAATCGAACCCGCAACCTCCTGCGTCATGTTTTAGATGGTATTTAAAAAAAATATTTTAACAAAAACTTGTTTTTACAGGATTTCCGGTACGATGGCGACCTGTGGACGCTGACCTGTCACCTGTATTTACCTGCTCTATCGTCTCATATCGTACAGCTTATTTTGAAGACTACTTTATTGTTGAACCGGTTTATTCAGATTATTTAATAATTAGCTTGTACTGTACCTACAGAAAATAAACTGTTTGTATTTGTGAAAATAACAAAATTCGACACAACATTAATAGTTGTATCTCGCCAGCAAGCCGAGTTTCACTAGCTGATGAAATGTCTCAGTTGGCATATCTGAAGCCCAATTCTCATAATAAAAAATAGTCAAATTAAAGTTCGGATCGTGTCACGATCTATTGTCGATGTCACAAACGTCAAACGAAATGGTATTCTGTAGCACTATCCTACTTTAATATATGGTCGCAAGAACCGTAAGTAGATTATATTGTTATTATGAGGGAGCAGAATACCAATTTCTCAGTCAATTTACAATACAATCTCGTTTCGGTCAACTTGCAGTGTGGTTATAAAATAATTAAAAGAATTGGGCTTCAGAGCTCATCTTGCTCAAAGTGAAATCAAACTGAGCTGAAGTGAAGCAACATACAACACAACATTCATTATTCTGCCAGTATGAATGAAACCTTACGTATCTAAATTAAGTTTTGTATATCAGTGTGTTATTTAATCGTTAATCTACAGTAAAGAGTCTAAGTATGTATCTAAATATAACTACAAAACAAATTATAGTACAGTAATCGTGAACTACATCACATTTCTAACGTAAATATCAACGTCCGTCCCTACATTGATAAAATTAAATAAATAATATTATTTTAGAAGGCATAGTAGATGTATATATTCGTTTACAAGTACCATTGCGACGCGACGCTTGCATGGCGAAAGTTAGTACCTAAATAACTAAATTAAGTCTCGAAAGAGCTTACTTATTTGAGCCTTGCGGGGTCGAGACTCTTGAGTCCGCGGAGTACCGGGGCCCTTCGCGTTTTCAAAAAAAATTCAGTGCGTCTGGTCGAAGCGACGCGTGACCCGAGAGCTGGCTCTTATCTGGCTCAACGCTTTAGAATTGCTGTTCAGCGTGGCAATGCAGCCAGCATCTTAGGGACGCTTCCGTCTGGTAGTGATTTGGATCAGTTGTGCTACCTGTACCTAGATCGTTAGCAGCGGACTTCAGGTAGCACAACTGCCTCATGATTTAAAAAAAAATTGTACATACCTTGTATTTGTTGTAGTATCCTTTCTGTAACTAAATAGTAAATAATTCCTAAGCTCATCTGTAGAAACTATAATAAAATAATAATAAATAATGCTCGTCGTCGTCGTTTCGTATGAGGTAGTGCTGGCCTCTGGTGTCAGAGTTTGTCAAGCCGCCCGAAGGCCTCTGACATGGCTTATCGACTGCTATTAATCAATAACAGCCGGGACCGACAGTTTAACGTACCCTCCGAAGCACAGAGCGATGGAAATCGCTGGAATCATAAATAATGCTGGACACTTTACACAACATTATCTAGCCCCAAGCTAAGCAGAGCTTGTGTTATGGGTACTAGATAACTGATATGCTTAATACAATATATAACATAGATAGATATTTTTTATTATACATAGAAAATACCCAGAACACCCTGAACAAATATCTGCATATCGCATAAATATTTGTTCCGAGGCGGGAATCGAACCCGCAACCTCCGGCGTCGCAGGCGAACGTTCGCCCGCCCCGCCACATAGGTCGTCACTACACTACTACTACTACTACTATTCGCGTGTAGTGTTCCACAATACCAAAAAAGATGAATGAAAACATGTTTTTTTTATATCATGTTGTTATTTTGTAACTTGACAATACAAACTGTTTCTCGTGCAATATATACTTACTACAATTAACTTTGTTTTCAATAAGAAAACGCGTAAAAAAAAAACATTACGTACACCTACGTACTTAGATTTCGTATTAGTAAAAGGGTTTTTTGCTGGTGTCATGCTCAATAAATTACAACACGGTGTCTATTTAATTTGTATAATCGTTCTAAGAACCTGTTGTGATTCATTGTCTGTTGCAAATGTATAGAAAAAAATATTGTATTAAAGTAATATTTATAATTTTTCCAAGATTTTATTGTTATTGTTCCAAATTGTGAATAATAAACATACCAAAGTAGACGTAGATAGGTACTATGCGACTCCGAATAATCTCACTTGTCTTATCTTTAGATGATTTGGGTGGCAATCAATTACAACACGGTGTCTGTTTAATTTTTATAATGTTTCTAAGAATCTATTGTAATTTGTTTATATGCTCCATATGTAACAGAAAAATGATTGTATCGAAGTAACTTCTTATGTTTTTAGGATATATTTGTAATTGTTTACAGTTCTAAATATACAGAAATATACGTGAAAGCTCAGAAGTTTAATTTATACCCAAAATAAGAATTATTATGAAGGCTAAAAATCAAATAAGAAACATAATAGCCCCTGGGTCCTATTACGCAGTCGTGTATGTTAGTTCCACCAAATTTCGTAATTTCCAATTGACCTCTGGGGCCGCCACTTGCCATATTATATTATCGTATATATATATACAAGTTTATATTATCTGTTGCATTTACAACTAGCAAAGTTTTTAGTTCCTCAGTAAGGCTTCTTTTCTATGTATATAGGTAGAGCTGTTCTGTGACCATGAACAATAATATAGGACTCAGAGGACACTCGCTGAAGCTGTAATACGGGCCAAGTACCAGCAATCTGAGAATGCACATATTGCCCAATCGCGTCGTGCGCACTTGGAACCGGCTACCAGACTCAGTGATCAGTGCCCCCTCAGTGAATTCTTTCAAAAATAGACTTGACAAACATTTAAATTGCACTGATAAGGACTAAGATATACACGCATCAGCTCTGAGAGCTGCCTGTGTATTATAAATAAATAAAATAATAAATCTCATTTTGAGGACCATGTCTTAGAGCATCAGATCTGAGAGCTGCCTGTGTATTATAAATAAAAATAAATCTCATTTTGAGGACCATGTCTTAGAGCATCACATCTGAGAGCTGCCTGTGTATTATAAATAAAATAATAAATCTCATTTTGAGGACCATGTCTTAGAGCTGCCTGTGTATCTATATATATAAAAGAGAAGTCCACACACTCACTCACTCACTCACTCACTGACCACTCATCACGAAATCTCGGAAACTACTGGGCCGAGAGGGCTGAAATTTGGCACAAGCATTCATTATGGGGTGTAGGCGCGCACTAAGAAACAGTTTTTGAAAATTCGCACCCTAAGGGGTTGAAAAAGGGTGTTAAAGTTTGTATGAAAGTCCCATGTTTTTAAAGATAGAGACGTGAATTTTGGCATGCATGTTCCTTTTGGCTTCCTGGTGCTCTCTTAGAAAGGGTTTTACGAAATTCAGCCCTTAAGGGTATAAAAAGGGGTATTTAATGTTTGTATGAAAAATCTTAATGAACCAAATTGAATCTTACTGCAACGCGTTACTGCATATTTTACATTGAAATTCAAATATGGAAGCAGTACAAAATTGAAATTGAACCTTACGTCAAGGCGTTATTGCATATTTTACATCGAAATTAGAATTTGGAAGCCCATGTATGTTTGAAAAGTTCCTTGAGATTCAACTTCGTTACCATGACAGTTTTTTTATTGTAATTTCTAGATGGCCAGTACCTATGTTTCATTCTATCAAAGAAGTTTTTTTGAAAAAGTTCAATGCGTTTGAGCAACGTAGGTACTCATCTTTTATTTTTATACTACTTGAATGACGGAACAAGCAGATGGCCCACCTGATGTTAAGCGGTAACCTCTGCCTATAAACAGTGCATTCTCACATAGGTCACGTCCACCTAGGACGCGCCCTATGTGGCATTGCACTGCGCCCGCCACCCTGAGACATAAAGATGAAAAGTCTCATATGCCTGTAATTTCACCGGCACCCATACCCTTCAAACCGGAAAACAATAATGCAATGCAAGCACTACAGCTTTGCGGCAGAAATAGGCATGGTGGTAGTACTTCCCCGGACGAACTCTTTCACAAAAAAGCTCTACTACTACTAAATGTAATGTAATGTACTATGTTTGTTCTCATATAATTTATTTGTTTCTTTGTCTGTCTGTCTGTACAAATTATCTCGAAAACCTGCTCTTACAATTTTGACGAAATAGGATAGGGTAGGATATGGAGTTTTAAGGCCGAGAAAACCGTTCTAACTTAGTCCCACACTAGGAATAATAAAAAACCCAAATTCTGAGCAAAGTCGCTTTGTTCTATAACGTCTGAAATGGGGTCGTTTGGGTTTGTGAGTGTTTCTAGGGTTTGTAGGTGTTGTAAAAAAAAATAGGGAGTCACACAAGGAGTTTTAAGGCAGAGAAAACGATCTAATTTGGTTCCTGCCTGAGCTGGTAAAATTCCCGACTTTCTCCTGAGCAAGGTACGTCGTAATGGGGTTGTATGGGTTTGTACGAGGTTTTAAGGGTTTCTCAGAGTTTAAGGCATTGTATGAACTCTAAGGAGTTAGGGTATGGTATAAACCCTGTGTTTTTATGAGTTTGAATGGCTGTTTAGAGGTTTGTAGGGCTTTTTAGGTTGTGAGAGTTTTAAGGGGGAATAATTAGTTAATTTTTTGATGATCTGTATTTTTTGGGAGTTTGTTAGTTTCTCGCCCATGATCGTTGGGGATTATGCTATGATGGTTTAGACCACTATGTCTGCTTGGGTAAACGATTCAACTAGGAAGGTGCTGGACTTTCTATGATGAGGTTAGCCCACGAATCCAACTCAGCTGAGTAGCTTTCAGGAAACTACGCTATATCTTCACATCACAGAAACTGGAGAGCCTCAAGATGAAAGTCTGTTATGGGTGCATGCTGCCAGTGATGACTTACGGTACTGAGACGTGATCACCAACTTTTAGCGTCACACCAGTTCAAAATCGTGCAGCGGGATATGGAGAGAGCTGTGCTCAGAGAATCCGTACATGTACCTACCTGAATCCGAAATGAATCGGGACCACTGACATGGCTCTCAAAATAAGCAAGTTAAAGTGGCAATGGGCAGGTCATATAGCTCGCAGAACCATCAACCGTTGAGGAATAATTGCTCTCGAAAGGCAACCTTGGACCGGGCGAGTAGAAAGCCTCCTCGATGGGCCGACGACATTTTAAAAGTCACAGAAAGTCGTTGCATGGAGGCAGCTCAGGACGTTCATTGTGGCATTCTATAGGGGTGGCCTATGGCCAGCAGTGGACTTAAGTATACCTACAGGTTGATATTTGTACCAGTAACTATTTACAGAATGCATAGTACGAGTAGGTAGATACTACCTAATCTACGCACGGACGAAGTAGCGAGCGGGTAAGCTAACGCTGACGCGTTATTGCATATTTTACAATGAAATTAAATTTTTTGAAGCCGATATAGGTAGATTTATACTGAACTAGCTGTACCCGCGCGGTTTCACTCGCGTGTTTCATACGTTCGAGTTTATAAGAAAGTTGCAGTTCCAAGCACAGACAAACAGTGTAGTTCCAAGAAAATGAACCAAGTGCACTTCAGACCTCGCGCATTATGGGTTCCGTACCAAATGTAGTAAAATAAAGTAAGTATTAAGTACATTACCTAATGGGCTCTAAAAAATTATATCCTACATGCATTTTACACACCGGACAGTTTTTAGGGTTCCGTACACAAAGGGTAAAACGGGAACCTATTACTAAGGCTTGGCTCATGAACCGTGATAGTTAGACAGTTGACATTTTCACAGATGATGTATTTCTATTGCCGGTATAACAATAAATACTAAAAAACAGAATAAAACTAATATATAAGGGAGCTCCCATACAAAAAACTTTGTTTTTCTTAGTTATGTTATGTTCTTAGTTATGTATATATTTGGATTCTGGTCAGTAAGATACATAAATACCTAATAAATATGACATTGATTGTAATTGTGGAAAGTTGTTCTTCCTCGATGCGCCTGGTGGAATGGGAAAAACTTTCTTATTGAATCTTCTGCTGGCCACGGTAAGACGCGTCAAGAATATTACCGTTGCCGTTGCTTCTTCGGGTATTGCCGCTACCTTACTCGAAGGTGGCAAGACTGCTCATTCTGCTTTCAAGCTGCCTCTAAACCTAAACTCTTGTGAGTCTGCTCTTTGTAACATTCCCAAACAAAGTAATATGCATCGGGTGCTTAAAGAAGCAAAATTAATTGTATGGGATGAGTGTACTATGGCTCACAAAGGCGGTGTAGAGGCTCTTGACAGAACTCTACAAGACATTAGAGCTCAAAACCGTCTAATGGGTGGGTTGACGGTCCTTTTGGCTGGTGACTTTAGACAAACCTTGCCTGTTATTCCACGAGGCACACGTACGGACGAAGTCAAGGCCTGTCTTAAATCGATATTGTGGCATCACGTCAAAGTTCTGTCCTTAAGAGTTGAAACTTTTAACTGAACGAGTAACATATGAATCTGTGGATGAGGTACTAGAGGTTGAGGAAGCTGTTTACTATCCTGTGGCGTTGTTAAATAGTCTCAACCCACCAGGATTATCACCACATGTAGTCCACCTCAAGGTTGGTGCTCCAATCATTTGTTACTGCGAAATCCGCAACCGCCCAAACTATGCAACGGTACAAGGCTGCAGGGCCGCCAACTTCAAAAGAATGTGATCGAAGCAACTATTTTTACAGGCGTCAGTCAAGCAGAAACAGTTTTTATCCCTCGAATCCCACTTATCCCTTCAGATTATCATTTTGAATTCAAACGATTACAATTTCCCGTAAAACTTTGCTACGCAATGACTATCAACAAGGCACAGGGCCAAACTTTAAAAGAAGCTGGGGTGGACCTGAGAAGTGACTGTTTCTCACATGGTAAGCTATATGTTGCGTGTTCTAGAGTCAGTTCACCCAAAAACCTCATAATACTGCAACCAACAAATATAAAACGAAATGTAGTTTACAAGGAGGTCTTGCAGACTTATAATAACCGGATGTAAAAAAAGATAATTTGTATATAGCATAGATAAAATAATACTGTGTATAGTATACATGTAAATCCATCTCTTTTCTGTAATCATTCCTTGCTTCTTTTAAAAACTATCACAAAAACTATTCAAAAAATGCAATTTTTGACGAATTTGTGTCCTTCCGTTCCATCTGTCCGTCCTTCTGTCACATTAGAGTCTAGCGGCTAAACCTTTTAACCTACTGTCTTCATATTTATTAGGTATTTATATATCTGACTGACCAGAATCCAAATATATACATAACTAAAAACTATTTTGTTTTTTTTTGTGAAGATGGCTCCATTCAAGTAAATAATAAAACCGGCCAAGTGCGAGTTGGACTGGCGCACGAAGGGTTCCGTACCATTATCTATAAAAAGGGAAAAAAAACACGTTTGTAAAAAAAAAACAATTAAAATTGCACGCAAAAAGTGGTCACCCATCCAAAAACTGATCAAACAGATCATTGCTTATACTATATTTGGAAAAAAACACGTTTGTTGTATGGGAGCCACCTTAAATATTTATTTTATTGTATTTTTTAGTATTTTTTTATATAGCGGCATCAAAAATACATCATCTTTGAAAATTGAAGTTGTCTAAATATCACGGTTCATGAGATACAGCCTGATGACACCATTATCTATAAAAACGGCAAAAAAAAAACAAGTTTTTTGTATGGGAGATCCCCTAAATATTTATTTTATTCCATTTTTTAGTATTTGTTGTTATAGCGGCATCAGAAATACGTAATCTGTGAAAATTTAAACTGTCTAACTATATAAAAATAAAAATAAAATGCTGGACAGTTTACACAACATTATCTAGCCCAAAAGCTAAGCAGAGCTTGTGTTATGGGTACTAGATAACTGATATACTTAATACAATATATAACATAGATAGATATTTTTTATTATACATAGAAAATACCCAGAACACCCTAAACAAATGTCTGCATATCGCACAAATATTTGTTCAGAGGCGGGAATCGAACCCGCAACCTACGGCGTCGCAGGCAAACGTTCGCCCGCCGCGTCACAGAGGTCGTCCAACTATCACGGTTCATGAGATATAACCTGGTGACAGACGGACAGACGACGGACAGCCGAGCCTTAGTAATAGGATCCGGTTTTACCCTTTGGGTACGCAACCCTAAAAACAGGAAAACAAAGGTTTTTGTATGGGAGCTCCCTTAAATATTAATTTTATTCTGTTTTTTAGTATTTGTTGTTATAGCAGCAACAGAAATAGAATATTTCAACTGTCTAACTATTACGGTTCACGAGCCGAGCTTTAGTAATAGGTTCCCGTTTTACCCTTTGGGTACGGAACCCTAAAAACTGTCCTGTGTGTAAAATGCATGTAGGATTTTTTTTGTAGAGCCCGTCATGTAATGTAAAAAAAAAACTACTTGATTATAATACATGGCATGGAATGGATGGTATGGAACCCTTAATGCGCGAGGTCTGACGTGCACTTGGTTCGCTTTCTTGGAACTACACTGTTTGTCTGTGCTTGGAACTGCGAAACTCGAACGTATGAAACACGCGAGTGAAACCGCGCGGGTACAGCTAGTTATAAATAAAATAATAAATCTGTGCTGTGGTGTGTCCGGCCTAAGGATAGACCAAATACGAATAGAACATATGATTAAAAATTTAGCTCAAGTGCAGGTTTCCATACTTAACATAAAAACTTTTTCGTCGCGGCTCGGGTATCTAAAATTGCATGGCTCGATTTAAAACCCCTTGACCCCTCCCTCAGTGACAGAATCTTTTAATTGCATGGCTCGATTTAAAACCCCTTGACCCCCTCCCTCAGTGACAGAATCTTTAAATTGCATGGCTCGATTTAAAACCCCTTGACCCCCTCCCTCAGTGACAGAATCTTTAAATTGCATGGCTCGATTTAAAACCCCTTGACCCCCTCCCTCAGTGACAGAATCTTTAAATTGCATGGCTCGATTTAAAACCCCTTGACCCCCTCCCTCAGTGACAGAATCTTTAAATTCAGGCGACTTGATTTAAGACCCAACCCGTTATAATGTTGTTACTGTTTGGTGTTTTATCAGGTATCGTTGTGGCATAGCAAGTGCTTTTCGATCCCCTCGGTATTAAAATAGGGGATCCTAGTGGAACGAGCCGTGCAAAACAAGGCTGAGTATCGTTGTGTCAACGCATGTACGTAGATAGTTTTATTAACAAGTAATTAATTTTGTAAAAATTAAAAAACCTCCAACGCTGAACGGCTGAACCGATTATGATCAAACAAAGCTAAGAACACTCCCGACTAAGAGCACTAGCGCACTAGCGGCCAGGTCGCGGCGGCCATCGAGATAGATACATTAGTATGAAATCGCCATAGAGCATGCGCACCTGCCGCACGCGGCCAGTGCGCAGCGGCCAGGTCGCGGCGGCCATCGAGATAGATACATTAGTATGGAATCGCCATAGAGCACGCGCACCTGCCGCACGCGGCCAGTGCGCAGCGGCCAGGTCGCGGCGGCCATCGAGATAGATACATTAGTATGGAATCGCCATAGAGCACGCGCACCTGCCGCACGCGGCCAGTGCGCAGCGGCCAGGTCGCGGCGGCCATCGAGATAGATACATTAGTATGGAATCGCCATAGAGCACGCGCACCTGCCGCACGCGGCCAGTGCGCAGCGGCCAGGTCGCGGCGGCCATCGAGATAGATACATTAGTATGAAATCGCCGTAGAGCACGCGCACCTGCCGCACGCGGCCAGTGCGCAGCGGCCAGGTCGCGGCGGCCATCGAGATATATACATTAGTATGAAATCGCCATAGAGCACGCGCACCTGCCGCACGCGGCCAGTGCGCAGCGGCCAGGTCGCGGCGGCCATCGAGATAGATACATTAGTATGAAATCGCCATAGAGCACGCGCACCTGCCGCACGCGGCCAGTGCGCAGCGGCCAGGTCGCGGCGGCCATCGAGATAGATACATTAGTATGAAATCGCCATAGAGCACGCGCACCTGCCGCACGCGGCCAGTGCGCAGCGGCCAGGTCGCGGCGGCCATCGAGATAGATACATTAGTATGAAATCGCCATAGAGCACGCGCACCTGCCGCACGCGGCCAGTGCGCAGCGGCCAGGTCGCGGCGGCCATCGAGATAGATACATTAGTATGGAATCGCCATAGAGCACACGCACCTGCCGCACGCAGCCAGCGGCCACACCAAGCTGCGGCGGCCAGCGAGATCGAAGTGACGAATTTGCGGCCCGTGTTCAGTCGCTGGCCGCTGCGGCCACTGAGATCAATTGCATTGTAGTTAAATCATCATCATCAGTGTACGCGCAATAGACGCGGCGGCCGCACGTATTGTGGAACTACAGCGTGATTTGTGATCAATTTATCATCATACAAAAGATACAAAAGCACTGCTATTTCCTCAACGTCAGTCGCCGCGGTTTTGGCCGCGTTGCAAATCGCAACCCCTGCGGCCGGGCCGCGCTGCCAGGTCGCTAGACCGCTATTGCACCCCTGCGGCCGGGCCGCGCTGCCAGGTCGCTAGTGCGCTATTGTTCAAATACACCTTTAAAACAAAAACAAAAAAAAAAAACGGTTCATCCGTTCGGGAGCTACGATGGGACAGACAGACAGACAGACAGACAGACAGACAGACAGACAGACAGACAGACAGACAGACAGACAGACAGACAGACAGACAGACAGACAGACAGACAGACAGACAGACAGACAGACAGACACGCACACACACACACACACACGTCAAACTTATAAGACCCCTTCGTTTTTCGTTGGGGGTTAAAAACCATCAAAATTGAAATGTTACCTTATTTCTTGTTCAGTAACGGGCGACTTTTCAGCTTGCGAAGAGCTGGTATGTATGGAACCACCATTAGAAGCACCATTTTCTTGGTTGCATATTACTATTTCTGTGTTATGAGGAACCGTGTGACCCCTCAGAGTGACACAGAAGTTGTACGCGTCCTGTGTACAGTGGATGCACTGTACGCACATTCGTCCCGCTTGCACTGCCTGCAATATTCATAGAGTACTTGTACTTGTAGAGCAGACTCTTCTCCGCAACTAGGCCACCAACGGGCCCTTTTTGCTATTCATAGAGTAACAAGTGTTGAGTATTGGGAAGTAGGTAATTATTATTAATTATTTATATACGAGCAGCTATCACTGATGTGTCTACGTCACAGTATAAAAAGTTAGTCGAAATAGTTTTGGTAGATTTTTTGAACACTGATTTATTTGTTTGAATCCAGATTACCCGTGCACCCACTGGCTTCACCCACCGGTGGGTGTAGGGGTAATTCATGTTTACCCGTGTACCCACTGCGATATGGTTGGAATTAATTATCGATGAATAAAATAAAATAATAATACGATAAGTTCGATGTTAAAGAGAAAAATAATACAAAAAGTTTTAAACCTCGTTATATACTATTAGACCTATTTATACATATCTCATTTGCTACTTTTACGTCATAAAACTTCAGAATAAATAAAAACGATAAAATGAAATGTCATCTGGGATGTCATCTATATTTATTGCTGCAACTGATAGTGAGTGCAATATTTTGTATTTGAACTGCATAATGAGCACGGAAATAAAATTTATACATCGCAAACGTGGTAAAATATTAATATTTAGAGGATATCAATATGTGAAACAGAAAGTTTATGCTAATAAGTCTTCAATTTGGAATTGTACTCTTAAACAAAAGCTCAAATGTAAAGGATCTATTACTGTTAATGAAGTGAGTAAATTGTTTTTCGTAATTCTAATAATATAGGTATTTTAAGTACGAAAGTTTGGATGTTTGTTATTCTCAAACACGCAAAAATATTCTGAATGGATTCGGATACAGATTAACACACAGATCTGAATGTCTGTCTTCCTTCATTTCATGTTTTTATATTCTCATAATTTTTGTTATTATTTTTAGAATAATGAGTACATCAAGACTGCACCTCATATAAATGAATGTAATCCCGATGATTACAAAAATGAAGTACCGTTAGCTATGGATAATGCAAGAATGGATGCTGCAACAACGTGTAAACCTATTACAAAGATTTATAGAAAACATATTGTGCATTTAAAAGACAAAGGTCATGCGATTTTAACTCATGTGCCATCATTTAATAATGCTAAACATTCGTTATATAATAGTAGAAATCTACATTATCAAGTACGGAAAACAGTATATACAAAACTCGTTGAAGTAGAAGTACCGATTAAATTTGAACCGTATTTAAAAGCAGACTATTACGATCCGGAAGATAATATTAGAATATTAATTTTTGCTACAGAAGATTCATTAAAGCTCGTGAACGAAATAGAAGAGGTTTTTATAGATGGTACATTCAAGTCAGTCCCCTGTCCATTTTATCAGTTGGTCGTCATACATGCCGAAAATGGAAGCAACTCTACGTCAACTAAAGTCGATCCTTTGTTTTTTGTGCTACTTCCCAACAAAAATGAAAAGACATATAGAGTAATGTTTGATTTGATAACTACAGTCGTTCCATATTTCAAGCCCAAAATAGTTCATGCCGATTTCGAATTTGCTATAACAAACGCACTTAAAACATTATTTCCAAAAATTATTGTTGTTCGATGCTACTACCATTTTACAAATAGTCTTTGGAAAAAGGCAAAAACTCTATGTATTAAATGTAAAACATTACGACGCATCGTGGGTTTATGTTGCAATTTATCTCTTTTACCGAATAATATGATTTTTGAGGGCTGGAATTACATAAATAACGAATGTAATGACATTAATAATAAAAAAATTGAAATTTTTCTTTCTTCAAAAAATTTTATCTAAAAAAAAAAATCATCGACGAATGGTGCGTGTATAACAAACGTCACAGAACTAACAATGTTAGCGAAAGCTGGAATTCGATGATTAATAAAAATATTTATAAGACAATTAGTCTATTATGTTTTGGAACCGTCAAAATAAACCATGTGTTGCTCTGAAAATACAAAGTTTTATTTTTACACATGCAAGTTTCACTTTTACACAACAAATTACATTCTCAACAGAGACACTACCTTACCTGAAAATACAAAGAAACGACATTTAAAGTTTATAACAGGTTTGTCGATTCCTTTTCACAAATCACAATAATAAGTTTTCACATAAATAATTCTTTTCTATTTATCTTCTGACGGACGCCATCTTATTCCCACGACTCTGCTTTACCGATCCGGCAGACAGCGCCATCTTTGGAGTAGATTGAGAGGTAGGTTTGCTTCTGTTTTATCATCAACGAAAAGGCGCTCGTAAATTCAAATAACATAAAAGGATCTTATTCCTTTATATCTCCCCCCCTAGGCCAGAAAATTTCCTTGAAATTTTCCTTCAAATTCATGGTAGTAGATTGGTGCACCTCCGTTATCTTCTTGAGTAGGAACAGGAATAAGTTTCGTAATGTGGAATAGATTTGACTCCTTCTTCCTATGACCTGTACTTATCTTGTATATTGATTGTGATATTTTTTCTTCAATTTTAAATGGACCAATCCTTAGTTCATCTAGTTTTCTCCTATTAAGTTTATGTCCATTTTCAACATACACCATATCCCCTTTTTCAAAGTTATGGTGTGTTCTATTTTTATCATTTATCTTTTTGATATATTCATGTGACTTGATTGATCGTTCCAATGCAATTTTTCTGTCTTTAATCCAGTTATCTGCTTGTTTTTCTTGTTTTAGTTCATCTGGCATGAACGATACATCTGTACCATCCAGTAGGTATCTTGGTGCAAAGCCAGTTATTGTATGTTCAGTGTCATTATACTTATCCACACAGTTATGAGCAATAGTTGTCCATGCTGTTGTATTTGGTTTCTCATTTATTTTGCATCTTATTTTATTTACCAGTGTTTGGTTCAGTCTTTCATTAAGACCATTTGAAAATGGCGAATTTACTGCAGTGAAAAGCTGCGTAATTGATTTTTCATTCAAAAAATCTTTAAATTCTTTTGAGTTAATTCCTGGATATTGGTCTGTGAGAACCATACCGATTTCATTACAGTTTGGTACTTTTTGTATTACTTTTATGAAGTCATTTGCACTCTGTGTCTTCGAAGTTACTATATATGCGTATCGAGTGAAATGATCTACTAAAAGGTGTAAATATCTTTTTGTTGATCGAGAGCCTCCGAAACCTCCAATCGTGTCTATTGAAACAATTTCAAATGGTTTTGAGGCTGGCCCCAAGTGCGACATTAATCCACACTTAACTTGACCTCTTGTCTTATTCTTTATACATGTCTCACACCTTTTGCATACATCATTAATGTTTTTTATTAAATTCTTTGCTGTATAATGTTTTCCTATTTTCTTTTGCATTTGTTTTATGCCTATATGACACATATTTTCATGTATTTGTTTTATAATGTTTTTACTGAATTCTTCTGACAGTATTATTTTTTCTTGTTTCTTTTTTAACATATAATATATTTTGTGTCCATGTATAACCTTATTTTTGTACCCTTGTATATCCTTATTTTTCTCTTGATCGGTTGCTATGTCATTCAATGTTATTAAGTTTACTATTTTTAATTGTTCATCTTTAATATCTCTATTTGCTTCCAATACTGGATTTCTGCTCAGACAATCTGCCTCTAGATTTTCTCTTCCTGGGGCATATATTACTTTAAAATCATATTGTGACAGATAGTACACTAAGTCTCCCAATTCTTCATCTGTTCTGGACTTAATATTCAAATTCTCCAACGGCTTGTGGTCTGAATATACTGTGAAAGGTTTACCTATTAGCCAGTATTGCCAGTATCGTATTGCTTCTTTAATGGCCAAGCATTCTAAGAATATAGCCTTCTTTTTCTTTTGGGCTTCGTTTAATTTTTTTGAAAAGTATGCTACAGGTTTTTCTTTTCCGTTCGGCTGTACTTGCTTGAACACTGCTCCAATACCTTCTAATGATGCATCTGTGTATATTTTTATCGGCAAGTCTTGATCAAAAATTTCTAATATTGGTTGTGAGCATAGTAATCGTTTTATCTTTTCAAAAGCATCTTGACAGTCTTCTGACCAAATGAATGTTTTATCTTTTCTTAGTAAATTATGTAGTGGTTCTAATATAGTTGAGCTGTTCGGTATGTATTCACGGTAGAAATTTATTTTTCCCAGTAGCTGTCGGATATTTTTCTGGGTTTTTGGTGTTGGGAAATCTCTTATTGAGATTAAATTATCTCTCAATGGTCGAACTGTATTATTCTGTATTATATGTCCAAGATATTTTATCGAATTTGAGGCAAATGTACATTTCGTGAACTTAAGTCTGAATCCTTCTTGGTTTATCGCCTCCAACAGCTGTGATAAATGGTTTATGTGTTCGGTATATGATTTTGAGAATATCATGATGTCATCGATGAAATTAACCGTGAAATCCGTTAATTTATACTTTCTTAGTATGTTACTCAATATCCTTTGAAATATAGCGGGAGATGTCTTCAAACCAAACGGTAAGCATGTCCATTGGAAATGGCCTTCCTGAGTCACAAAAGCAGTTTTCTTTCTATCTTCAATTCGCAGGGGAATAGACCAGAATGCTGAGTTGATATCTAACGTTGAGAAGTACTTACAGTTTCTTGTTTTTGTCACCAGGTCCTCAATCAATGGAAACGGTTGGGCCTGTGGTACTACTATTTTATTCAAATCTCTGAAATCAATACATAGTCTAGTTTTTCTATTGTCTTCTTTTTTGAAAGCTAGGGTTACCGGTGCTGCAAATGGACTGTATGATTCCTCTATGAGGTTTCTTTGGAGTAATTTTCCTACTTGTTCTTCTATTTCTATTTTATCTTCTATAGAACATCTGTAGGGTCTTTTACAACAGTATTTATCCACAAGTAGATCAATGCGTGCTTCATAGTCTTTTACTGTCCCAATATCGTATTTATCCTTTGCAAAGCTTGATTTATATTTATCTATCAGTTTTTTTATTTCTGATTTTTGTTGATCATTTAAATTACTCAGGTCCATTGTAAATTCTTTTGCGTTTTCATTAAAATTTATACATTTTAAGTTTGCTTCATCTTCTATTTCCTTAGAATTGTTTATTAAATTTAGCTTCTCCTTTATAAAGTTTTCTTCCTTTTTTTGTGTGATTACTAAATTTTCGTTTTGAATCAAGTTGAACTCTTTTATCATATCTAGTCCAATCAAGAAATCATATTGAAAGTCCTTGCCATCTACAATGTAGACATCAATTTTCCTCTCTATTTCAATTATCTTTATTTTTATTGTTGTCAAACCTTTTGTCCATTTAACACCATTAATTGTTTTTAATTTTGCATTATTGTAATCTTCTTTTCCTTCGTTGTTTAGTCTTAATAATTTCGAGTTGACCAAGGAAACATTAGAGCCTGAATCGTATATTCCAAATACGTCTAATTTCCCTTCTAATGTGAGTTTGACTTTAATTAATGGTGTTATTATTCGTTTTTTGTTTCGTCACTTAATTCAACATCCAAAATGGTATTGTTAACCTTCTTACTATGGCTTCTTTTGTTTTCATACTCATCTGTTTGTTTAAACCAGCATTTTTCCTCTGAGTGGAAACGGCTTCCTTTGTTTAATTTTTCGCAAATTATGCAAGGGTTTAATTTATCAAGTTTTCCTTTGTTATCGAAGGTGTTTTTTTTGTATTTATTATAATTATTTTTATTTATTGTATGCTCATGTTTACCGATTTCATTGTAAAGGTTTGCAGTGGATTTTATAGATCCCTTATCCATCTTGAATATTATATAATCTGGTAAACCCATTACGATAAGATTTATCATTGTTTGTGTATCAATTTCTTTATTTATCTCTAGTAACAGCCTTTCCTTCTTCGTGGCATATTCCAGTAACGAACCTCCTTGGAACTTAAATGTATAAGCATATTTTACTGTTGACCAACCTTTATTTCCGTATGTTTCACAAAGATTATTTTTCCATATTGCCCATTCCGAGTTTACTGTAAATTTAATTATCATACTTGTGTACCAATCCAAGCACTGTTTTTCAAGTAAATGCTTCAAAGTTTCAATTTTTTCTGCATCCTGTATGATCTCGAATCGTGTACACTCATTCTCATATTCATGAATCCATTGGTCAACATTTGATGTTTTTCCTGAAAATTTATCGAGTAAAAATCTTTCAGCTGTTTTTCCTAGATTTTTATTTCCAATTTCCGTGCTATTATTATTCGATAGCTTGGTTTCTTCTTTGATTTCTTCTAGGTATTGATCACCAAATTGTATATTTTCTCCTTCATCTAAGTATATTTTTCTCAATTCCGGAGTTAACGGGATCCATAGTTTTCGAGTCTGATGTCTTCTTTTAAGAGAATTCTTGATTTTCGTATAAACATCCGAAGTCGATATACCAGTATGTTTACTAGCAGGTTTTTGATCATCCGGAATGCCAAATACGAGTCCATCGGGCGTCTCGATTGAGGTTATGCAGATCACATTTGTTTTTCCATCAGATGCTGCTAACACGGCGAACGTGAATCGTAATTTTTCCATTTTTCTTGACAATAAATGTCGTTTTATAAGACAATTAGTCTATTATGTTTTGGAACCGTCAAAATAAACCATATGTTGCTCTGAAAATACAAAGTTTTATTTTTACACATGCAAGTTTCACTTTTACACAACAAATTACATTCTCAACAGAGACACTACCTTACCTGAAAATACAAAGAAACGACATTTAAAGTTTATAACAGGTTTGTCGATTCCTTTTCACAAATCACAATAATAAGTTTTCACATAAATAATTCTTTTCTATTTATCTTCTGACGGACGCCATCTTATTCCCACGACTCTGCTTTACCGATCCGGCAGACAGCGCCATCTTTGGAGTAGATTGAGAGGTAGGTTTGCTTCTGTTTTATCATCAACGAAAAGGCGCGCGTAAATTCAAATAACATAAAAGGATCTTATTCCTTTATATATTAATAAAAATTATAAGACGGTTACAAAGTTGTTATCCAAAATACTTGCACCAAACAAGAAATTAACTAATAGACGCGATGAAATGTATCAAATTCGAGATAATCTGATAATTAATGCACAAATGCAACTATTAACAAATGAGATAAGCGTTGGTCATTTTTTAGACAAATTACGTTAATTATTATATATTAGTTTGTTCCTGTTATATATAATCCAGTCTCCTTTAGTTTCTTAGTTTTAATAAACAAATTGACTTATCGTATTATTATTTAATTTTTTTCATCGATAACTAGTTCCAACCATATCGCAGTGGGTACACGGGTAAACAGGAATTACCCCTACACCCACCGGTGGGTGAAGCCAGTGGGTGCACGGGTCGCTGCCCATGTCGAGCTTATTTTTGGATGCATTGACGGAAGTAGCAGTAACGACGTCATCTGATGATAGCGCGTTCCAATTTTAAACCACTCTATTGCTGAAGAAGTGATAGAACACAAGTAAACTTGGATAGGACTCATTGGCAAGTCGGGTGACGAAAGGAATCTGGGTGAAATATTGGGTGAACTGTCCAGCATTTTTTTATTTATATATTTATAATACACAAGTAGCTCTCTGAGCTGATGCGTGCATATCTTAGTCCTTATAAGTGCACTTTAAATGTTTGTCAAGTCTATTTTTGATAGAATTCACTGAGGGGTCACTAATCGGATTGCTGGTACTTGGCCCGCATTGCGGCTTTAGCGAGTGTCCTCTGAGTCCTATATTATTGTTCATGGTATATAGTGTCTGTGATAAATCTCTTATACTGTAGTGGTTGTTTAGGATCTTGTAGGTCTCTATTAGGTCTCCACGCTCTCTCGTTGCTGAAGGATAGTTAATCCAAGTAGGGTCGGTTCGCTAGTTTACGGCCTCTTAGTGGACTTGGCAACTTTAAACGGTCAGAAAAAAATTATGTTACTGTTGATAATCTGTACTGATAATGTATTTTGATAGATAAAATATTGTAGTTTCTGATTTCAAAACTGTTTGACGCGAAGTGATCTTAGTTTTTTTCATAATAAATTTTAATCCCAAAAATGACCAAAACGCTAGTAAACGCACAAATTTCAGTATTCGGCCACATGGTATTTAGTTATAATGGATAAAAAAGTAAGACGAAGCTATTATAGTTACATTAAAAACTCGTTTCTTCGTAAAAATGTTTTTAGGCCTCACCAGAAAAACTATAAAAATAAACAAAATCAAAGTTTGACTTTCTTTTTTTTATAATTTAATTTGAAATGTCCTGTTAGGTAGAAGTTTAGGTACTCACTTCTTATAATTTTTAAGGCGCTATAGGGCCAACGAAAATTTTTATGTCAGGGTGTGAAGCACGCGGGGTCGCCCCGCCCACTGAGCGGGACGCAGGATGCGCCGAGTTCAATGACCCGAATTCTATCGGCGGGTAAGAGCGTTTTCACACTTTCCGATCCGATATCCTTATCGGAACACATTTCCATACATTTTGTCGGTATCTGATATTGGAGACCGATAAAATGTATGAAAATTACGGCCGATAACGGTATCGCATCGGATAGTGTGGAAACTCTCTAAGGCGCCTTGCTATTATTTTCGCACATACGGTCATAAAGTAGTACAATATGCGCACAAAAAATAATAAGTTTTAGTGCTAGTAATAAATAAATAATAAAGAATTTTTACGTAAGTTTTTTTATTATTTCTGTTGGATATTTGGATAATCACATTACCTATAAAAATGGATCGTCAGGAAGGTATCTAATTGTGGCAGAAAATCAGATGTTCCATAAACAAAATAAGTACCTCATGATTCGATCCTAAGAAATTACCTCTCCGTCTCCTCCAGTGGATGTGTGCAGTGGTCTGTCCGACCTAAGAGTAGGCCCTCCGTCTCTTTCTGAGGAAGAGTGCAGAGGTGTGTGTCCGGCCTAAGAAATTACCTCTCCGTCTACTCCAGTGGATGTGTGCAGTGGTCTGTCCGACCTAAGAGTAGGCCCTCCGTCTCTTTCTGAGGAAGAGTGCAGAGGTGTGTGTCCAGCCTAAGAAATTACCTCTCCGTCTCCTCCAGTGGATGTGTGCAGTGGTCTGTCCGACCTAACAGTATACCCTCCGTCTCTTCCCGTGGAAGAGTGTCGTGGTGTGTGTCTGGCCTAAAAAATTACCTCTCCGTCTCCTCCAGTGGATGTTTACAGTGGTCTGTCCGAACAAAGAGTAGCCCCTCCGTCTCTTCCCGTGGAAGAGTGTCGTGGTGTGTCTGGCCTAAAAAATTACCTCTCCGTCTCCTCCAGTGGATGTTTACAGTGGTCTGTCCGACCTAACAGTATACCCTCTATCTCTTCCCGTGGAAGAGTGTCGTGGTGTCTAGCCTAAAAAATTACCTCTCCGTCTCCTCCAGTGGATGTTTACAGTGGTCTGTCCAAACAAAGAGTAGCACCTACGTCTCTTCCTGTGAAAGAATGCCGTGATGTGTTTCCGGCCTCAGAAAATACTTCTCCGTCTCCTCACGTGGATGTGTGAAGTGGTATGTCCGGCCTAAGAGTTACCCTCCGGTTTTTCCTATGGAAGAGTGCTGTGGTGTTTGTCGGGCCTAAGAAAATACCTGTGCGTCACCTCACGTGGATGTTTGCAGTGGTCTGTCTGGCCTAAGGGAAGACTCTCCGTGTCTTTCCATGAAAGTGTGCCGAGGTGTGTGTCCGGCCTAAGAAAATACCTGTCCGTCACCTCACGTGGATGTATACAGTGGTCTGTCTGGCCTAAGGGAAGACCCTTCGTGTCTTCCCGTGGAAGAGTGTCTTGGTGTGTGTCCGACCTAAGAAAATACCTGTGCGTCCCCTCACGTGGATGTGTGCAGTGGTCTGTCTTGCCTAAGAGTAGACCCTCCGTCTGTTCCCGTGGAATAGTGCCGTGATGTGTGTCCGGCCTAAGAAAATACCTGTCCGTCTCCTTCCGTGGATGCATTGAGCATCACATCAATCTAAAAATTCTACCTATATCATTCTACAATTTACAATGTAATAACTACTCATTTTGATTTCTAGCACAGATAATGTATGGTAGTAAATGTGTTACTAGCATACATAACATACATACCATACCACCATCCAAAGGGCGTCGACGATTTTGGCATAGTCATCAGCCGCCATTTAGTTTTATTTTTAAGTTAGAGGCGCACTTTAAAAAAATTACATTTTCTAGAGGGTACTGGTCATTCGCAAAACATCCACTTCTCATAATGTACACCGCACTTTTCTAACTATATTTTTTTTTTCAAAAAAGCTGGATATGGGTTACTGGCTCACTGACTCATTGACATCGTTATTCTCCTAGAAGGAGTCGTTTTAGTGATGGGTCATGTTCTAGGAAAGTGTTTAGTTTTTTAATCAGACTCGGGAAAAAATCTGTCATTTCAAAAATCCAAGCTGACCAAAACCTTTCTTCGAAATGGTGACCGATCGGATCCGTTCAAACGACGCATCCTACTGTTTTTTTGGGATAGATTAAAGAAAAAAATAAAATAAATAAAAAAATAGATTGCTGCTCTAAAATGGGTTTTTAAACGGACTTGTCCGACTAGACTTTGGTGAATTAAAGTTTTTTACCAAAGTTAACACTCGAAAATTTGGTTTATATAGAAATGTTGTAAGCATCTTGGTGTATATAGGGTGCAAAATCACAACTTTTTTAAAAACCATGATGGCGCATTGCGGATTGTTTGGTGGTCATTTTGTAGAATCGTAAAGTTTTCAATTTTCAAATTGAAAAAAGAGACTGCGGGCAACACCGGAGCTTGATGACTAGTAAAGGGCTATCGTGTGGGAGAACAAGTGGTGTTGCCTGGTGGAAATTGCAACTTTTTTACTTTTCGTTACATTTTACTTGTATTTATATTTTACTTTTAAAACCAAGAAGTAAAAATGTAATCTTATGAAAAAAGTAAAAAGACTAAAATAAAAAAACTCAAAAAAAAAAAATTAAGTCATTTTATGAAAACTCCAGTGTACATATTGCGAATAAAGGAGATGTCCAGAAGTGGTATAATATTCTGAGAAAATTTCAGAAGTTATGAAATATATCTAAAAAAAGCTTATTTATTGGGCTACTCGATTATATAAATTTTATATATTATAAAACCTCCGTTTCCGAGAAAATAATAAAATTGTTCTTGAAGGGAAAACATAATGAAACAAACATGCCAAAACCACACGTGTGTAATAAATAAATAAATAAATAATGCTGGACAGATCACATTACACATTTCACATTTTTTATCTAGCCCCAAGCTAAGCAGAGCTTGTGTTATGTGTACTAGATAACTGATATACTTAATACAATATATTACATAGATAGATATTTTTTACTATTCATAAAAATACCCAGAACACCCTAAACAAATATCTGCGATCGCATATAAAATAAATTATTCTATTTCGTCTTCTTCTGCCTGTACCCAAAGATATGATGACTAAAATATTCTTCTTGAATGGAATACGTGCTAACACACAATTTACAATAAATTTATCTGTGCCCTGAGCTACCTGAAAAATACATATGTTTATAAGGAGGCGAGGAATGTAGGTACCTATGCATATTGCTAAAGGTACTATTATCATTACAGGCAGCTCCTATCTATTAGTGAACTCTCCAACAGTGTAGGTAGGTATCTACTTAGAATGTATCCTGAACCTACACAGAACAGGTAAACTAATAAGTGAAGTATTAGTAATAACGCGACAACATGGAACGAAGGTAGGATAGTCGTATGAAAAGTTCTTTGTGGTTGTCTGTCTGCGGCCTGTCTCGCTAGCTAGAGAGTATCAAAATTCCTTAGTCTGCCTTCCAAAGAGCGTCAAGTTCACCTTTTGGGAGTGTTACAAGTTCTAACTTTATTTTGAAAAACACAACATTTGAATCAAGTTTAAAAAAATTGAGGTACATTTATTTTTTTTCATTAGCTGAAAAATAGCCAAATAAATGCCCTTTATCCGTAAATAACTATTATGTTGCTTAGAATTTCTAGTTATTTTTATACCGGCCTTCATATATTTTTTGGACATCTCCTTTAGTCTATTTAAGCAAAAAAAAATGAGTGTATATTTTGCGAAGTGGAGGTTATGCGAAGTGGTCATATTGAGAATAAGTGCGGTGTACATTACAAGAAGTGGACGTTTTGCGAATGAGTTGTATCCTCTAGCCATAGCACAACAACTAGTGGGTCGGTGGTGCGTGAGGTTTTTTTTTTTTTTTTTTTATACTATTTGGATGACGGAACAAGCAAGAGGCCCACCTTATGTTAAGCGGTAACCTCTGCCAATGAACGGTGCATTACCTCATAGGTCACGTCCACCTAGGACACACCCTATGTGGCATTGCACTGCGCCCGCCACCCTGAGACATAAAGATGAAAAGTCTCATGTGCCTGTAATTTCACCGGCACCCTTACCCTTCAAACTGGAACACAGCAATGCAAGCACTACTGCTTTGCAGCAGAAATAGGTATGGTGGTAGTACTTCCCCGGACGAACTCTTTCACAAAAAAGCTCTACTACTTCTAAAAGGTGCGAGCAGCTGGCGTACAGTTTTCCTTTGCCGCTTACTCGCGTGTATGCACAAACCTCTACAAACCCCTGGAAACCCTACCAACACTACAAACCCCTACAAAATCCTACAAACCCTACAAACTCCTTCCAACGCCTACGAACCTCTATAAATCTACTTTGATTTTGACCCTTAACCTTGACCTTGACCTTGACCTGTACCTGTACCTGTACCTGTGTCTGTACCTGTACCTGTAATTATACCTGTACCTGTACATGCTCCTGCACTAATTAATACGAATGTCGCCTCTTCGTTTATCTCACTCACTCGACCATCGTTCCACTCAGTGGAATCGTTCCACTTCGTGTCACGCTGGTCTCGTTAGCTCGATAAGCTACAGCAAAGTTAAGTTGAAGAGAGAAAACTAACGTAATATTCGTAATCAGCACCCACAAATTACTTGAAAACGACACCCATATTAGTTTTTTTCTGATCTTACCATTTTATAGGGTTACCAGCTTACCTACTAACTTACCCACGTAACCGAAAAATTTAAGTAATATTCGTAATCAGCAACTACAAATTACTCAAAAACGACACCCATATTAGTTTTTTCTTATATTACCTTTACGCAGGGTTACCAGGTTACCTTCCTACTCACTTACATACGTACCTGACTGCAAATTTGATGATTTATTCGCAATCAGCACCTCCAAATTTCTCGAAAACGCCACCCATATCGTTTTTTTCAGTCTCTCGATTATACAAGCACCGTTTCCTCCCAGGGTTACCAACAATGTACAAATTTATATAGTCAAAGGTTATTTTTAAGGGCTTCCTTCATAATACCACATACATTTTATTATCAAAAACTTAATATTTTATATATATTTGGAGAAAATCTAAGAAATTGCCCTAAAAACGGGGAAAATATTTCCACCTGGCAGCACCACTTGTCCTCCCACACAACAGCCCTATACAAGTCATCAAGCTAAGTGTTGCACACAGTCTCTTTTTTTCAATTTGTAAATTTTATATTCCACCATTTAACAAAATGGCCGCCACACCATCTGCCATCTTGGTTTTGAAAAAAGTTAGGATTTTCGTATATTCACCGAGATGCTGGCAACATTTCTGCATAAACAAAATTTTCGAGTGTTAACTTTGGTAAAAGACTTTAATTAACCAAAGTCTAGTCGGACAAGTCTGTTTAAAAAAGCCATTATAGAGCAGCCTTCTATTTTTTTTTGTTTGTAACATTTTTCTTTAATCTTTCCCATAAAACAGTAGGACGCGTCGTTTGAACGGATCCGATCGGTCACCGTTTCAAAGAACTGTTTTGGTCAGGACCAAAAGTGCGGTGTACATTATGAAAAGTGGACGTTTTGCGAATAAGCCGTATCCTCTAGCCATTTATGTACAGTTTTCAAAGTGCGCCACTAACTTGAATATAAAACTAAATGGTGGCTGACGACTATGCCAAAATCGTCGACGCCCTTTGGATGGTGGTAGCCGGTAACACATTTACTACCATACATTTTCTGTCCTAGTAATCAAAATGTAGTAAACATTGAAAATCGTATCCTAATGCAATAGGTGGAATTGGTACATTGATGTGATGCTCATTGCATCCACGGGAGGAGACGTAGAGGTTTTTTTTTTGGCTGGACACACACCACAGCCCTCTTCCATGGGAAAAAACGGAGGGTTACTCTTAGGCCGGACATACCACGTTACATATCCACGTGAGGTGACGGACAGGTATTTTCTTAGGCTGGTCAAACACCACAGCACTCTTCCATAGGAAAAAACGGAGGGTTACTCTAAAGCCGGACATACCACTTCACATATCCACGTGAGGTGACGGAGAGGTATTTTCTTAGGCCAGACAAATACCACAGCACTCTTCCATAGGAAAAAACGGAGGGTTACTCTTAGGCCGGACATACCACTTCACACATCCACTTGAGGAGACGGAGAGGTATTTTCTTAGGCCGGACACACATCACGGCACTCTTCCACGGGAACAGACGGAGGGTCTACTCCTAGGCCAGATAGACCACTGCACACATCCACGTGAGGTGACGCACAGGTATATTCTTAGGCTGGACAAACAACACAGCACTCTTCCATAGGAAAAAACGGAGGGTTACTCTTAGGCCGGACATACCACTTCACACATCCACTTGAGGAGACGGAGAGGTATTTTCTTAGGCCGGACACACATCACGGCACTCTTCCACGGCAACAGACGGAGGGTCTACTCCTAGGCCAGATAGACCATTGCACACATCCACGTGAGGTGACGCACAGGTATTTTCTTAGGCTGGACAAACAACACAGCACTCTTCCATAGGAAACGGAGGGTTACTCTTAGGCCGGACATACCACTTCATACATCCACTTGAGGAGACGGAGAGGTATTTTCTTAGGCCAGACAAACACCACAATACTCTTCCATAGGAAAAAACGGAGGGTTACTCTTAGGCCGGACATACCACTTCACACATCCACTTGAGGAGACGGAGAGGTATTTTCTTTGGCCAGACAAACACCACAGCACTCTTCCATAGGAAAAAACGGAGGGTTACTCTTAGGCCGGACATACCACTTCACACATCCACTTGAGGAGACGGAGAGGTATTTTCTTAGGTCAGACAAACACCACAACACTCTTCCATAGGAAAAAACGGAGGGTTACTCTTAGGCCGGACATACCACTTCACACATCCACTTGAGGAGACGGAGAGGTATTTTCTTAGGCCGGACACACATCACGGCACTCTTCCACGGGAACAGGCGGAGGGTCTACTCCTAGGCCAGATAGACCACTGCACACATCCACGTGAGGTGACGCACAGGTATTTTCTTAGGCTGGACAAACAACACAGCACTCTTCCATAGGAAAAAACGGAGGGTTACTCTTAGCCCGGACATACCACTTCACACATCCACTTGAGGAGACGGAGAGGTATTTTCTTAGGCCAGACAAACACCACAACTCTCTTCCATTGGAAAAAACGGAGGGTTACTCTTAGGCCGGACATACCACTTCACACATCCACTTGAGGAGACGGAGAGGTATTTTCTTTGGCCAGATCTCTACTCCTACTAGGCATGTAGCTATCTAAAGTAACAGTATGAAGTCAGAGTTTATTCGCAAAACAAATCGGATAATGTATTTGTTACCTAGGTTTACTTTTACTTACCTTTGTCACAGAATAAATAATAGTACAAGTACCTATGTTGGCTCTTTTCATAATTATGATTTGCGAGTAGCCTGACTTGATAGTTTCCATTTCATCCGTAGTCACGTGACCGATGGCGGGAAAATTGACACAGATCCTGCCTCGATGCGGTCTGCGACCGGTCTGAGCAAGCCGAGCGCACGCTTTGGTACTTATATTTGTGTTTAAAAAATTATATAAAAAAATCCCTTTTGGTTTTGCTAAATTTTGTTATTGACTTCACTAATTTAAATAAAAATGAAAATGACACCAAGTGTTTCATAAGTTAAAACGTGAAAGAAGTAAGTAAAAAATATGATTTCAATTTTAAAAAGGTGGTATCTTTGTGTTTTTTTTTTATGGAGTGAAGTAATCCAAATAGTGTATTGAATTAATGATTTCACTAGATAAAATGATCAAGAATATCATATATTTTTTTCTTCATAGAACACTATAAGAATTCTTATCAAAAACTTTAAAATTCTAGAGACATTTGAGAACCTATGGCGTCTTAAGTCTTTAAATTTAAATCCTTTTATTACTTATACATTTTTCTTTTTAATTCTTTTTTTCTTTACTGTTGAAATAGTAATTACAGTTTTTTTAATTGTTAACAACCACAAGTCTTGCATCATCAACTATGGTTTTAACAATAATTATCATGTATTATATTTTCTCGATCAGTGTACATGCAATTTAATGAATTATATAGTAATCAAGGCCTTTAATTCAAATAACTAATGACATTTCAAGTTGATCAAATTGATTACTTAAGGTTGTTCCTCGTGGTCAGCTAGGCACGACAGCGTCAATAGATGGCGCTGTTGCCAAATTTTGAAGTATTTTATGTATTTATGAATTAAAATGTGCATATTATGTCATAACACTAACGTTCACGCAAATGGTGGTTTATTTGCTATGTACCTAGCTATATTTCAGGTTATTTTAGTCTCTAGTTTTAACATACTTGTGCCGAGCAAATTCCGAGCAATATGAAAGCCTACTCACGCACACAGTCAAGGATATTATTGTATTAGAACTATAAGCTAATTTCGGCGCGCGAATTTCAAAATAGTTGGACTAGCGGCTTGGACTGTCGACTCAGAACTTCTGAACCCACGTTACTGCGTTCGATTCTATACTGCCTATATTTTTTGTATTTTTTTTTTACTTTTTTTTTGTGAACCAGTGACTAGATCTCTCGACACTAAACCCACAGTACTGGGTTCGATACCAGACTATTTTTTTTTTATAAATGTTTTTGTAATGATCTACAAAATACACTGATTCTGCTTCAGCCAATATTATGTTTGTGAAGTGAGTGTTGTGGTGTGTCCTTATTTCAAATCAAAAAGTAGGTACTCGATTCTTAACCGACCTCAAAAAATGGAGGAGGTTATCAATTCCAGAGTTTTTTATTATGTTTGTTACCTCATACCATTTACGTAACGATTAGGAAAAAAAATTACATGATATACTTCCAGATTGGTGCCATTTTCATTAAAATGTTTTTCTGATGATGGAATCCATGAAGATTGAGGGAACTCCTCAAATATTATAGGCACACATATATCAATTTCGGTATTTTCAGCAACAAGTCAAGCATTGCATTCAGAATGTTTTTTGTTTTTTATACTACTAGAATGACGGAACATGCTGATGGCCCACCTGATGTTAAGCGGTAACCTCTGCCTATGAACAGTGCATTACCTCATAGGTCACGTCCACCTAGGACGCGCCCTATGTGGCATTGCACTGCGCCCGCCACCCTGAGACATAAAGGTGAAACGTCTCATGTGCCTGTAATTTCACCGGCACCCTTACCCTTCAAACCGGAACACAGCAATGCGAGGACTACTGCTTTGCGGCAGAAATAGGTATGGTGGTAGTACTTCCCCGGACGAACTCTTACACAAAAAAGCTCTACTACTACTATATTTCACGGGTGGCAACAATGGTGTCTCCTGCGATATCCGATTGAGCTGAAATTTGGCATACTCGTACCTATCTAGTTCCGATAACAGTACAATACTATGGTGAAAGCGAGCTGATCTGATGATGGAGACGGAACGTGGACAGCGGAACTCCTCGATGGATAATAGTAAACTGGCCGTGCTTAGGCTCATTTTCATCAGCACACTAATTTTATTAAGTCTTATACCTGGACTTGTAGTTAGCTTGTAGTTCCTGACTGCTAGCTTATTTCAGGAATGTATTATACTGGAAGAAAGCATTAGCAGAGTCAGTCGTGGGAAGCAATGGCGGCGATGAGCTCACCACTTGTCACGTGTATTTCCCACGATGGTGCAACCCACAGTGAAAAGAGGCACATGAGAGGCTCTGCTTACTCTTTCGGGGAAAAAGGCGTGTGTCTATGTATGTATTTATGTTGTATTGGGTATAAATTCCTAGCTATGAAGTAGTTTTTCAGGGTTCCGAAAAAAAAAAATACGGAACCCTTATGGATTCGTCATGTATGTCTGTCTGTCCGTGTATGTCACAGCCACTTTTTTCCGAAACTAATTTTCACACAAAAATAGAAAAGAACAATAAGTTTTTGGGGTTCCCCATACTTAAAACTGAAACACATTTTTTTTTCATCAAACCTGTGTGGGGTATCAATGGATAGGTCTTCGAAAATGATATTGAGGTTTCTAATATCATTTTTTTCTAAACTGAATAGTTTGCGAGAGAGAGAATGATAAAACTAAACAAAAAAAAATGGTGAACATTACCATGTAAACTTCCAACGAAAATTGTTTTGAAAGAGATCTAGTACGTAGTTTTTTTTAATATATCATAAGTTGTAAACCATCCAAGAACTTTTATGTTATGTTACTTGCTGCTACGGAACTCTTCATGGGCGAGTCCGACTCGCACTTGGCCGCTTTTTTTTCTAAAGATTTATTTACTTTCAGCTTTTATTGATAGATCATTCAGTTTAGATCAACTGAAGTCCACGGCTGGGCATAGGCCTCCCCCATAATATAATGCACATAGAAACTTTATTTTACGCCGCATAAATGGCTATTGCTTTACAAAGCACAAGTAAGGCCGCACGTAGAAACTGTTCCCATCTATGGCACGGGGCACCCAAGTACCAGCTGCTTCGTTTTGACTCCTTACAGAGAAGAGCCATTAGCATCATCGGTGACCCCAAGCTCTCCGATACTCTAGAACCGCTTAGCCAACGCAGAGCTATCGGATCTCTTTGCGTGATCTACCGCCTCTACAACGGGGAATGTTCTGACGAGCTTTCCGATCTCATCCTCGCATCGAGATTTTACCATCGCTCTTCCCGGCACCGTGACAAAGCTCATCCGCACATCATAGAACCCTGGGTTTCTCGAACGACTCGTTTCTCGAGATCATTTCTTCCCCATAAAGTACTATTATTTATTCTGTGCCTATAAACTATGGAATGAGCTTCCATCTGAGGTTTTCCCGTGTCGTACATGTCGTACGTAACCATGTTTTATTTCATGAAAAATGGTCATAAATTCCTTCAGGGTAGGCAGCGCATCGACAATTACCCCCGGTGTTGCCGGTGTCTATAAGCGACGGTGACCACTTCACATCAGGCCGTATGCTAGTTTGCCAATTTGTATCATAAAAAATAAAAAATAAACTGCCAAGTGCTAGTCGGACTCTAGCACGAAGGGTTCCATACAATAATCTAAAATTAAAATTAAAATTACACGCAAATGTACCAGCCATCACCCAATCACGCAACAGGGGGACAGATCCAACTTTTTTGTTCTAACTGTCACCTTAGGGGGGACAGATCAGTGTGACAAATGGGAATAATTCGTCGCGCTCCATTTCCATTATTGTGATGTCTTGAGTTTGAGAAATAAAGCCGACGAAGTAACAATTCTTCATTGAGGAAATCCGCAGTTGACCCTATTTTCAACAAGTTTTTTTTTTTTTTTTTTTTAACATTGATAGACCTTTGTTTGTGCACGATCTCACCTGTTGGTAAGTGACGATGCGGCCGAAGATGGAGCACAAAGGTCTAGAAGGCACCTATTCACTCTAGCCTTGAAGAGGTCCAGATTATAGTTGAGTTAGTAATTAATTTTGTAAAAATTAAAAAAAAAACCCCAACGCTGAACGGCTGAACCGATTTTGATCAAACAAAGCTAAGAACACTCCCGAAAAATAAACCTTTCAAACAAAAAAAAACGATTTCGGTTCATCCGTTTGGGAGCTACGATGGGACAGACAGACACACACACACACAGACACGTCAAACTTATAATACCCCTTCGTTTTTCGTCGGGGGTTAAAAGAGAGGATAACCCATTCAATAAAAATTAATTATATTATTTTTAATTTCGAGGCCTTTGCGACTTGCGAGACAATGAGGGAAAGGATTGCATTTCAAAAAGGCTAATTCTCCTTAAAAAAAAAGATTGTTAATTTGTATTACACTATGTATAAAATATTTATCTTTTTTATGCTTTTTTATTTATCTTCACTATTATTTTGTATTTTTTAACCCCCGACGAAAAACGAAGGGGTGTTATAAGTTTGACGTGTCTGTGTGTGTGTGTGTGTGTCTGTATGTCCCAACGTGGCTCCCGAACGGATGAACCGAAATCGTTTTTTGTTTTTGTTTGATAGGTGTATTTGTCGGGAGTGTTCTTAGCTTTGTTGGATCAAAATCGGTTCAGCCGTTTTATTTCGTTCGGTTTTTTTTTAAGTTTTACAAAATTAATTCCCTGTAAATATGTAAACTTTGTTGTTTTGTTTGTTTGTTTGTTTGCCAAGCTGCGGTGAAATGGCTAGTACAGTATAAACACAATTACCTACTAGTAATAAATTAGTGCTTAGGAACGTACCATCTGGACTAGCGCCTAGAAAGGAATGGAATCGCTTCGAAGCGAATGTCTTTTGGCTAGGCCGGCTGATATGCATTGCATGCAAATAATATTATGGAAATTAAAAAAAAAAGTGGCCAAGTGCGAGTCGGAGTCGCCCATGAAGGGTTCCGTAGCAGCAAGTAACATAATATCAAAGTTCTTGGATGGTTTACGATTTATGACGTATTAAAAAAAAACTACTAACTAGATCTCGTTCAAACCAATTTTCGTTGGAAGTTTACATGGTAATGTACATTTTTTTTTTAGTTTTATCATTCTCTTATTTTAGAAGTTACGGGGTTGGGGGGGGGGGGGACTTTTTACCACTTTGGAAGTGTCTGTCGTGCAAACTATTCAGTTTAGAAAAAAGTTATATTATAAACCTCAATATCATATTTGAAGACCTATACATAGATACCCCACACCAACGGGTTTGATGAAAAAAAAAATTGAGTTTCAGTTCTAAGTACTAATACTTAGAACTGAACCCCCATTTTTTTTTGTTTTTTTCTATTTTTTTGTGAAAATCTGAATGCGGTTCACAGAATACACCTACTTACCAAGTTTCAACAGCATAGATCCTATAGTTTCGGAAAAAAGTGGCTGTGACATACACGAACAGACATAACATGTCATAGTAAGATGAACTCTTGTCTTCTAAGCAGGAGGCAAAATGTTCAATACCCACCCTGGGCCTGCATATCTGAACCTTCCGAAGACCCTAACTCGCAATTATAATGAATAAGACCCCTAGGAATCATTTCAACGAATTTGTTTGAAGATTGTAGTTTCACCTACCTACACAGAACTGACTTCGACTGAAACAAGGCAATACTATGTTTTTTTTTTTAAATATTGAATGAGCGAAGCGAGTTCTCTGATTCAACTTGGAAGAATTGGCATTTGTATGTATGTATGTATGTATGTTTGTCCGAGCATAACTTCCGAACCGTTAATCCGATCTTCATGAAATTTGATTGGGAGGTGATAGTATTGGTACAATTTGTTGGTAAGGTTATGAGCTATATCGGTCGGGGGGTTGTTGAGATATTGGGGTCCAAGAGGAGGTAAAAAAAAGTGAGAATATCAGATCAAATGTGGTGTCATATGAAAGTTCCTCGCTTCGACATTTCAAAACTATTTTAGTTTCTGAGATGTTAGGGTAAATCAAAAATGTAAAAAAACAAAACCTCTAGGGTACTTCCACTAATCCTACAACGCTGTTTTTTTTACGTTTGTAGCTTTTATGATACAAATACTGGGAAAAGTCTAAAATTTATGAATCTTGAAACTTGTAGGTACCTACTCTATAAAATAACAACCAGTGTATAACATTCTTTGTTGACCTCCCGTTTCTAGGAATTTTAACGACGTTGAAGGTCTAACTTTTCGAACCACATGTGGATGTACATAGATATTTTTTCGAAATAAATAAGGTAACCTACCTAAACCGTGTGTATTCGTGAGGTCTCAGTTCAAAAAACCTTGTGCGTAAATATATAGGTAATTATGATCAGCTAGTAGTATTTAATTTAATTTTTACGTAATTAAGATAATATTATATTTGTCTGTAATTTCTGTCTAGTTGTTTGTAATTTAATTTTCTCCCATTATTTATACAAAGTTCATATGTAGAGACCTTGCAATGCATTGCGGCCTCCGGCTGTCTGGCTGATTCGCATACACATGACCAATCCTAAATGTTTGGTTTTCTAAAAATTTATATTCGAGCTAATTATGAGATGACAGATCAAAGCGGCAACAGCGCTTAGCCGGCGTAAGTCACGAGCTGACAACGTCGCGTGTAAGTGACATGTAACTGTTATCTAATCTGCGGCTATGTGTGTCACACTGTCAGTGTACACTCACACACTGACATAAATTAACTAAAATTTCGATGTTATTTTCGCTATTAATCCAGTGTTTTCTTCAACCAAATATGTGTTGACGCAAATAAGGACCAATATAAAAGCCAACAAGAGTCATTTCAGTATAAAATTATACCCTGTTCGCCCATATTTGTGCTAATACGTTTGTATGGAAAAGCGACCACCTTAACAGTCTTTTACGTTTATGGTTATCATCAAAATATCATCTTATTTTTTTTCTTACTCTTATATATGAAATCATATTAATTATAAGTAGCAGTCACTAATTTCGAATAGTTATAAGCATTTTAAACATTAAAAACACATGAATAATTTGACGTTATCACTATTTTTTTTTTTAAAGATGGCCATTATTTAACATTAACATGAAGCTTTAACAATTAGGTACCTACATTCAATCTTTTTAACCACCTCAATTGAAAATATAATCACTAAAAACTAAGACAAATGAATTAATTAGGAATCAATATTGCATGCATTGCATTAGAAAGGCTTATCTTGTAGGGTTAGTTGTTTGAGTCCTAAAAAATTTGTAAATTTAAATGATACTATTTAGTGCAGAAATCACATCTTGTATTCCTTTCTGCATTTTCTTCTGTGTGGCTTATTAAAATATCATCACACCGGTACTTTATTCTTTCGTTTTCTTTATTGACTTTTTACTTTTGTCACCTTTCGTGTTGAAACTTCTGCTTTCTTCAACTGCTTATCTGATCTCTTTCCAATCTCTTCAATTTTGACTTCCTTGTCTTTGTTTACGCACTTCTATCCTTTATGTTGTCTTTTTTTTATCTTTAGGCTTTTTGGCATGTTTCAAGACGAAATTGCTGCTGGCGTACGTATATTAATAGTTTTCCTTCGGGGATCCGGTATAAATAAGTATTTATTAAAAGCCTCTCTATATATTCCATAATTGATTCTGGCATTTTGCTTGTTATTTAATAAGGTGTGTTATAGTTTGTGTCAGAGTCAGCGTATTGCTCCGAATTACTATAGCGTCACTGTGTATGCAGGAATGCGGCTACTAGTAACTCTTTGTATGAATTTGATGGTGAAATTATGTTGTCTTTATAAGTCGGGATTTCATGAAATTTGAAAGGTTCTTCTATTATGGATAGATTTGGTGGTAGAAAATCAGCAAACTTAATTGGCTAGTCTTGATTTGTTTGACTTTGTGTAATGCTAATGCATAGTGTAAAAGTTTTAAGTTTTTGGGATATTCCGCTCGATTTATTTCATTTCCGCTCAGATTCTTCTCGATTTCTGGTTGTTTTTTCATCCTCAACTAATAGAGATGTCAACAAATTAATTTTGGAGTTTTTCCTGTCTTTCGAACATGTTTCTTACAGAACATCGTCATTTTGGATTTCAGAAGTCCTTTTCTCGAGTTTTTTTCATCTTCTTTAGAATCACAGGCATGTTTGTTTTTTATAGCCAGAGTTGGTTTTAAATGTTAAAAAACTTTCTTTTGTGAAACGAAATCTACGTTCGTTATTTCGGGTTTTTCTCAGTTTAAATTCTCCAGTGTGTTTTGGAGACAATTAGTATAATCCACTGCATACTATGAATTTAATTTGATTAATGTTTTGCGGTATAAGTGTTTTATTGTATCCCGGAACAGTGCACAAAAATTTGTCTTTGCGATAGATCTATGTATTAATGTAGGTACTGACTTTGTTAAAAACTATATTTGATAATTTAATATTATTAGTTGAAACCTGAAGAAAAAAAACGGGTTGGGTTTAGAATCGTTTGGCAGGAGGAGGAGGGTGGGAGTAGGGGGAGAGGAAGGGGAGGGGTACCCCTTTGCTCCTGGTACCAGTCCCATAACAAGGTAACTTATAGTTTTCGAGAAAAAAAATAAAGAAATTTTTGAGGTTAAGTATGAAATTTTTGAATTGGAAGTGTCAGATGTTACGGGAGTCATCGTCAACTTGCAGGGAGGGTGCAGGAAATTCCAGCCTCGGCCCCCTTGTCCAGGAAACTTGTGCTTTTAAAGAAAAATAATAAAGAAAATTTTACAAAATCGGAACGTAAAATAATAATATTAATGATTTAATTTATGAGTAGGTACCTCTATCTGTAGAGAAGGGATGTTGAAAGAAATAAGAGAGATCCTTATGAGGAATTAATTAATGTTATAAATTATGGATTTTTTATTGTTGACTGACGGTGTGACTCGACACAGAGCACCCCGACAATAGTTGGTTAGGTCCGAAAAGAGTGGCAGACCCGATACGGAGCACCCCGACTCCACGTGGTACTGTGCGTCACGCCCCTAGAGTGTATATAAAAACGCGGAGCCAGTAGCTCGCGTGGGAGATCTTGAGTGGAGCAAGCCCGCGAGGCCGAGCGGAGTGAAGGGGGGAGCTGGCGAGCGAAGCGAGCCGGTGACCTCCGTAGCGTAGCAAAGGTTGAGTGGGTGAAGCGACACTCAAGGGCGACCTCGGCACATACCGGAGTCCGACATTTAAAATATCCATAATTAACAAAAAAAAAAACTTTATTTTTTTTCTCGAAAACTGTAAGTTACCTTTGCATAGGAGTGGTACCAGGGGCGAGGGGGTACAAATCCCCCACTCCCCCCCCCTCTCCCATCCTCCTCCTGCCAAACGATTGTAAAGTTTTACCAAAATCTCATACTTAACCTCAAAATTTTCTTTATTTTTTTTCTCGAAAACTATAAGTTACCTTGTTATGGGATTGGTTCCAGGGGTGAGGGGGTACCCCTCCCCCTCCACCACCCCCCATCTCCCCCTCCTCCTCCTGCCAAACGATTCTAAATTTTTACCAAAAAAACTATTAATATAGAAATGATACTTAGAAAGTCAATCTAGAACACTTATTATAATTTATGCCTATTTGGCTTAAAATTGTGGCCGAAAACTGAATGACGCTATTCAGTTTCCGGCCACAACTTTTCCATACAAATTCAGGTAGGCCGAAAACTGAGTTACAATTTTATTTCTGTTTTAGTTTCCGGCCATCAATAAAATGGCCAACTTTGATTCATCGCTATTTATTCATACTGATGTACTTTGGTGGCCGAAAACTAATAAGCTAATCCATCACATGGCTCATAATCGGAAACAGAAGAGAATTTCGATATATGCGTAGCCAAATAAAAGAAAGAGACAATTGTATTATAGGCTGTGTTATGCTAGTTTTCGGCCACTAGGCCGAGAACTAAACATTTTGGAAATTTTTGATGCTACTTTCCGGCCACCTTTATTATCGTAGTTTTAAATCAAATATTGTAATAAACATAGTGGTAATATGTTAATAAGTCATTTCTACAGTCAATTAAATGCACATCAACATCATTTACTTACAAAAACATTAAAAAAATACCTTGGAGTGAAACGCGTGTCACTAATTTTTTCGTACAATTACGCATGCGGTGACAGGTTCGATGCTGGCGTCAAACTGATAAATTCACTAAAAATTACTAGTGAAGGTTATTTAGCCGAAAAAAAAAACCAGATGTCATGCAACTATTTCTAGATGAATTGATCATACTTTCGCAAAAAAAAATTGCTAGGAATCGCTATTATCTCCATTTTACTATAGAGACTTCGCCAAAAGGCCGAAAACTAAAGGCTACTTTCGCAAAAAAAAATTGCTAGGAATCGCTATTATCTCCATTTTACTATAGAGACTTCGCCAAAAGGCCGAAAACTAAAGGCGGCCGGCTAACTAGCGAATTGACCCTACATATTATTTATTTATTATTTATTTTAATAAATGCATTGGAGCACCCATTCTGGAGCTATGATGCCTCAGATAGATACACAGATATTTTAAATTATTTACCTCCCCCCCCGTATGCGTCGGAGGTTAAGATGGACAAAGGCAGCATAGTTTTTATAACACGAAAACGCGACGAATGCACTGGAAGCTGTGTGCAACAGTTGCTTCACGATGTACAAGATCCTAAACAACCACTATAAACCAGATTTATCAGACACTATATACCATGAACAATAATATAGGACTCAGAGGACACTCACTGAAGCTGCAACGCGGGCCAAGTACCAGCAATCCGAGGATGCACATGTTGCCTAATCGCGTTGTTGTCAATCGTGCGCACTTGGAACCGGCTACCAGACTCAGTGATCAGTGCCACCTCAGTGAATTCTTTAAAAATAGACTTGACAAACATTTAAAGTGCATTGATAAGGACTAAGATATACACGCATCAGCTCCGAGAGCTGCCTGTGTATTATAATAAATAAATAATAATAACAATGTGCTAATCTGAGAGGAATATGTATCAGGCTCGCTATCTTTAGACTCGAACAAGGTGGTTTACCGCACCTTCCTGCTGTTGAGGCGCTGCAGCATGACTCGCAGCGGCACGGTGCCGGGCTGCGCCGCGTCGCACTCCTCGGGGGAGTACAGCTGTCTGCCCGTCGAGCTGCAGATACAGCACGCTTCCAGCTCAGTCTCCATTCGTAGCGACTCCCAAGACGACATTACAACGCTAGTCTAACAATCACCACAGAACGGAACACAATAAATAAACAGCAGTCGCTCGCAACGCTACGTCTGTAAAACTTTCTTTGAGTAGTTACAGTTATTTTTTAACTTCACCTTGTTAGTTTATAGTGATTTGTTTGATTGAATAACAAAGCAAACAAAACAAAACAAATAAATAAAAAACAACAAACAACTGACGCCAACTGGGCGCCAAACACCGATAACCAATCAAATTAGCGCGAGTTGAGTTGCTTAACTCGAGTTACTCGAGTTAAATTATAAACGAGTCAACTCGAGTCCAGTTTCTTGCAACTCGAGTTAACTTCCGGCCAACTATACGAATCGAAGACGAGCGATATGGCTCTTCGTTTCGAGAACCGAATACTAAGTTGCGAAAGAGCCAAACTTCTGCGTACTTAACGTCGATTTAATGTGCGTTAGAAAGGAACTCGATTTGACTCGTTCATTCATCAACTCAACTCAACAACTCATCGCTACACGAACACTGAGTCGAGTCAACTCGAGTTGCGACTCGAGTCAATAGCCATATCAACTCGAGTTACTCGACCTAGAAAAATATCAACTCGTCGCATCGCTAAATCAAATCAAAGTTTCAAACCACAGATACAAAGGGTGCGTTCCAAGTCACGATAAAATCGATGTGAGCGATCACAGTGCTATTTTGCGTTCCGATTCAGAAATCGCGCTTATGGCAGTTCGAGCGTTGACGTGACTCGGAACGCTATATAAACGATATCATTATATATAATAAAACTAAGAATAAGAAACTAAGAAGAATTCGAACCAATGCAGCCCAAAATAGGTTTAACCGTAGGGTAGCCCCAACCCTCCCATCCAAGAAGAAGGTTCGGGTTTTGGGCTGCGCGGGAAAAACGGTATAGAAGGTTTGGGCGTAGTGACTATTAAGTAATCTGTGGTTTGGGTTTTGGTCTGCGCGGTTAAGGTTTAGAGAAAAACGGTTTAGAATGAGGTCAACTTCACCTGAAACTCAACCAAAACTTCTAGAAGGTTCGAGGAAGTTCGAAAACTTCGGGGAGGGTTTGGAAAGTTCAAGGCAATTCTAGAAGGTTCGAGAATCTCCAGAAAGGTTAGAAAAAGTTCGATAACTTTCGAGAAATTTCCAAAAGTTCTAGAACCTTCCGGAAATTTCTGAAAGTTCAAAAACCTCTAGAAAAGTTAAAAAGTTTTTTCGGAAGATTTTCTCGAATGTTCTAGAACCTTCGAGATATTTCCAAAATTTCTAGAAATTTCTAGAAACTTCGAGAAAGTTCCAAAATTTCAAAACCTCTAGAAAAGTTTGAAAAAAATAGAGAACTTTAAAAAAATTCCAGAAAGTTATAGGACTTTCGGAAAATAAACTAACTCAGCGTGAAAGTTTTACGGTACGGTAGCCCCAACCTCACCCTCTTATTCATGAAGAAGAATTCGAGAATGTTCGAGAAAGATCCACAAAATCCAGAAAGGTTCAATTGTTAAAAAAAAAAAAAAACGAGTACCGTTGATATTTGAACACACACTAATATTATAAAAGCGAAAGTTTGTGTGTGTGCTAGTTTATGAGTGTGTTTGTTACCTCTTCACGCTGAAACGGCTGGACGGATTTGGATGAAAATTGGTGGGGAGGTAGCTTAGAACCAGGAGATTGACATAGGGCTGAAAGGTAGGAGGGGGGGGGGGGGGTTCAACGGGGCTACCCGTGCGAAGCCGGGGCGAGTCGCTAGTTATCAATAACCTCTGTAGTCTGTCACTTTGACAATAGCGCTCACAGTAATATCGGTTTGAGGCATGGTCGGTGTAATCGCAAAATGGCGTATTTAATGACGTCATTCATGACGTCACACCCAATATCGTAGTCGCGCTGAATTAAGACAAAACCTAGGAAATGTAGGTTTTAATTATCATAAAATTTTACGTAATTTACAAAAAACAAGAGACCACAGAGACATTATGAAATGTCATATACAAGCCGTCAAGAAGGTCGCTACATTAGTTCGTATATTACGTCATTCTCCCACACTGTAATCTTGTAGATAACGAGGCGGGTTTCGAGCTCTGCCTGATCTTCTTAAAACAGGAGGAGAGGCGATATGAGGAGAAGTGCTCGGAGTAGGGATCTGCGCAACAGGTAAGTCTTCAGTAGATGGAGACGGAGCGGATACTGGCAGAATTGGAGATGGAGAGGGTATTGGTGAACTCAGAGATGGTGAGCTAGGTGGGGTCGCATATTCTTCTTCCATCTCTGGTTCTGGCTCTAACAGTCTTTCACTGACATTATCACCAATAGGGGCAAGGTGACGATTTGATACAGTCGTCTCTCGTCCGTCTTGTAATCGGACAAACGAGTAGTCCGGGTTCGATTGAATTAGCTCGACTTCCTCTACAACTGGCTGGTATTTGTTTTTTCTATCGAATCGCTTCATCAGCACCTGCCCTGAGCCTGCGAGCCACGACGGTATCGTGTTACCGTTAGGTGATCGTCGAGTGTGTACAAACATTCTTTCGTGTGGAGTGCAGTTGGTCGCAGTACAGAGTAGCGAGCGAATCGAGTGAAGCGCTACCGATAACTATTGTTCCCAGTGTTCGATTGGAATGTTATGTGTTCCACAAGCTAATTGTATAGCTTTCCAGACAGTCGAGTTCAGCTTTTCGACCTGGCCATTGCACTGTGGATTGTATGCAGTGGTGTTGCTTGTAGCTGTTCCTTTTGCCATTCAAAAGTAGTCTCTTACCTCAGCCGATAGGAATTGGTTGCCTCTGTCTGAATGTATGTAAGCGGGCATACCGAATATCATAAATATGCTGTTAAGATGTTTGATGACGGTTTTGGCAGTCATGTCGTTGCACGGGAAGGCAAAAGGGAATCGTGAATATTCGTCAATGACGGTGAGAATGTACTTGTTATTGGAGATTGATGGGAGCGGCCCTTTGAAGTCAATACTTAAACGTTCGAAAGCAGATGTTGCCTTTATAAGCTTTGGAAGAGGAGCAGTTTTGTTAAAGTATCTTGGTTTGATTTCAGCACACAAGCGGCAATTTCGGGTCATTGTTCTGACTTCATCGATGGAGTAGGGGAGATTCTTACTTTTGAGCCAATGGTACATTCTTGTTACTCCTGGGTGGCACAGTGATGCGTGGAGCGATTCTAGTTTAGTTGTAGAATTCGTAGTGCAAGCACATATGCGCGATAGAGCGTCAGCTGCTCTGTTGTCCTTCCCCGGTCTATACACAATATCATATTTGTATGGCGCTAATTCAAGACGCCATCTTTGAATTTTCTCATTTTTCACTTTACTGGCGTTGAACATAAATGAGACAGATCTTTGGTCCATGATTAGCTTGAAGGGTTTGCCGATGAGGAAGTGTCGCCACTTTTTCAATGATTCTAGTATGGCGTACGCTTCTTTCTAGATGGCTGAATGATTGAGTTCGCTGTGGTTTAAAGTTCTTGAGTAAAAGGCCACGGGACGTGAGTCTTGGGTCAGCGTAGCGGCAATCGAATGCTCGGATGCGTCAGTTTCCACTGTGAAGGGCATGTTGTCATTGATAGCATGGACAGAGGACTTGGCGATTGTTATTTTTAGACGTTCAAAACAAGCCTTAGCTTCTTCACTTAGCGGGAAAGAGTTTGCGTGAGCGAGGACATGGACACTTTCTGAAAAGTTAGGGATCCATCTAGAGTAGTGGGCAAACATACCCAATATCCTTCTCAGAGACGCTAGATCGTTCGGCAGTGGCATTTTTAACAGGGGCTGTAATCGATCACCATCCGGCTTAATGACGTGGTCCTCTATAGTATACCCAAGTAAATTAATAGTCTTTTGACTGAACTTGCTTTTGGTCTTGTTGAGAGTTAGACTATATTTGTCAGCTGCCTTCATGAATCTTTCCAAATTCTGGTCGTGTTCGTCTTGAGTATTGCCACATACGGTTATATCGTCGAGATAGGCATAAGTTCCAGAAAGATTTTCTTTTCTGATGAGCCAGTCTACGGTTCTTTGAAAACTGGCCACCCCATTAGTAACACCAAATGGGATCCTGCAGAATTGGTACAAGTTGCCGCAAGCCTCGAAGGCTGTAAAAGGTTTCTCATAAGGGAGTATAGGAACTTGGTGATAGGCGCTTTGTAGATCGATGGTACTGAAGATTGCATATTTAGACACTTTTGACACCATTTCTTCTATGTTAGGCAGTGGATATGCATCTAATTGGGTGTACCGGTTGATAGTTTGGGAGTAGTCAATGACTAAACGCTTTCTATGTGTAGCATTTTTAGTTATGAGTACTTGTGCCCTCCAAGGCGATTGACTTTCTTCAATGATTCCATCTTTTAGGAGTTTCTTTACTTCATCATCGATGAAACTTTGGTCTTCAGGACAGTGTCTACGTGATCGTATCGCTATGGGCTTGCAGTCCGGAGAAACATTTGCGAATAATGGTACAGCCGGTACTGAGGCTTCTGTGACACTGCACACTTTGAATGTATCTTTGGGACCACCGAAGTCAAATTGTAGAGTAGAGTGGCACCCTAGTAGGTCATGCCCGATTATCAAGTCAGCACATAGATTCTTCACTATCAACAGATTGGCCTTTTCATAAAAGTGGTCACCTATTTGTATGTTCTGAAAGGTCGAACCACTTACTTGAGACGTGTGTGACAAAGAAGCCATTGAGACTGTCTGGGTGCATGGTTTTCTCTTGAGACGACAAAGGTTGGCGAAATTCTCATTAATGAAGCTAATCGAGCTTCCGGTATCTATAAGTGCTTGTGTTTTGACGCCCTTAATGACAGCAGGAATCATCGCTTTACTGAGAGAGGTAGGTGCGGCAGCAAGGATGGCTGAGCAGTGGCCGCACTCTTCGGGCGAGGTCATCGAAGCACTGATGCTGGGTTTTGAGCGACATACCTTGCTATAATGTCCTTGTTTGCCGCAAGATTTGCAATCGGTGTCTCTTGCTGGGCAATTCTTTCTGCCATGTAGAGCTCCTCCACAGTACCAACATTTGCGAGCGGGATATTTATTTATGAGTGATGTTGTAGCGGCTGCAGTAGTTTCAGGTTTCAGGATCAGCGATGACGTTTTTTGTTTCAGGCATAGCACTGAAAACTGGGTTGATGAAATTTTGTGTGTTTATTTCTGCCGTCTCCATTGAGAGCGCTATATTGTATGTTTCATCTAGCGTCAGTGACAAATTTTCTAGAAGCCTCGATCGTATTTTGTTGGAAGTCATACCAGCGATGAATGCGCCACGAATGCTGTCATTTTTATTTGTTTCAGCATCTACACTCTTGAATTCACAGTCTTTGGCTAATTGTTTTAGAGATTGCATATAAATGTCGACTGTCTCATCATGCTGCTGTCTTCTTGTAGTTAATAGGTGTCGAGCGTGGATTACATTGTTCGCTTTGACGTATAATTTGTCAAGTTCAGCTATTGCGGAGTCATATGTGTCGCACTCACTCACATGCGCGTAAACTTTTGGCGAAACATGGTTTACCAATAGCTGCAACTTAGTTTCTTGCCATTTCGCAGCCTCGCCGCTTTTACTTGCGTGTTCTGACTGAGCGAGGAAGTTGACAAACGTTTTTTTCCAGTGCAGCCAATCTTTGGCAGCTTTCGGTGATGGGTCCTCGTCGAACCGTTCCGGTCGTAGGTACTTTTCCATTTATGATAATTAAATTGAATTAAGACAAAACCTAGGAAATGTAGGTTTTAATTATCATAAAATTCCACGTAATTTACTAGAAACAAGAGACCACAGAGACATTATGAAATGTCATATACACTACATTAGTTCGTATATTACGTCACGCGCTCACAGCGTTTCGGAACGCTAATAATAGCGATCACAGTGCTATTTTGCGTTCCGATTCAGAAATCGCGCTTATGGCAGTTTGAGCGTTGACGTGACTCGGAACGCTTTATAAACGATATTATCAATAACCTCTGTAGTCTGTCACTTTGACAGTAGCGCTTAGAGGTTAGAGGTGTGACTAATATATTCGTATTCGTTACAGGGAGCCTAATATAAGGAATGTATATTCATATTAGTTAATACGAATCTGCGGTATTATGTTATCTTATATTAGTCAAAATATTAGTTTCGTAGGAGCGAGCTTCGGCTCGGCGCGCGGGTCCGTCACGCACGATACGCTCGCGGTGTTGCCGGTCCGTGCGATATTAGATATTAGCTACTAAATATTAGTCAAATAATACGATTACGTTTCGTCGCGATCATCGCTAGACCACGCGTGCCTAATATGCGGCGTTGCCGCTCCTCCATCCATCCGTACCGTCGACCAAGCGAATGACTGAGACGGCTTATATAACCGAACATAATGAAAGAATGAGTAAACACAATGTACTCAGTATGCGTGCATTGCCAGACGCAATATAATCACATGCATGCGTAGTGTGTGGACGTCATCATTTGTATGAAAACTGTCTAAATAGTTAGGAGGAAAGCAAGCAATGGAAACTATTTTCAGAATTTTTTGGGATGTACCAAACAATAACAATAGTAACAAAAAAAAATGTACTTATATCATTATTATCTTGTAAATATAGAAAAATCAGTAGGAAATCATTGTACATAAAGTGATTAACTTTTAAATACGCCAACATAACAAATAGTTGACAGTCCTAAGCCTGTATAAGTACCTATGAAGGAAAATTAATCACTGTTTGAATCCAACACTATTATTTAACTACTATATTATATTAGGTAGGTATCTAGACTCTGGCCACCACAATAATCACCGTCGGCAGTTACCTCGTACATTCCCTATTATCTGACTAATATTTTATAACAGGTATGATAACATAATATCATCAAAGCGTTATATTCAATAATATGATTACGAAAATATGACCCTAATATAACTAGCTCTCACAGTAATATCGGTTTGGGGCATCGACGTAAATAAAATGAATGGACGGGCCTTAGGGAACGATAGTTTTGAAGCTTCTAAACAGACCTAGCTAGTATACTTCGCTTCAGTCAGTCTTTGTCACGGCAACGAGTGACAGCTATACTGAAAAATACCAAAATTAGATACCTTGGTAATACAATGCCTTCCTGTGCTTTTCTGCAAGTGCAAACAACACAAGAAATACAAATAAAGCTTCAGGCATCGCATTTCATTCGTAAGTAAAGGTTTTGTAATATAATTTTCATCAATTGATAAAAAACTTATAAATCGTCGTGTGGTATGAAAACTACATAAGTAACACATTTTGCGAAATCGACTTTATTGCATGGTTATGATGGCCCATACATGTCGATGGACACGTCTTGCACTAGAGGACGAGCGACAAGGAGGACTACGCCCCAGGACATTATCTCAATGTTCCCCACTCTGAATGAAAGTTAACAGACACAAGTTTATACTCGTAGATAGTTTTAATTTTAGTCGACATACCTTTTTCTTTTTGATACTTAGAATTAATGTGTTCCACAATTTTTTTTCATTTTGTTGATTTTATAAGCATTAGTCGTATGATAAGTTTGTTATGTCACTTACTTTGAATTTATAAGTCTGCTAAAATAATGAAGGTGTTTCAGTAGTTTTCTAATATTCAGTCTTGATAAAAAGAAATGATTATAAGTTGGTTTTATTTTAAAATGTATTTTAATATTATATAAGTCTATACCCATGGATAGGATTGTCATATTCAAATAAGTAAATAATAGATCATTTCAATTATTCAAAACTTTGGCGAAGGAAAAATACATAGTCGTTTTTTTATTTTTTTCTCTTAATCAAAAGAACTAAAATGTATTATCATTAAATTCGAAAATAGATACAGTACCAATCTATAACATATCAAAACACGGACTGAAAAATTAGTTACGATAAAAAAGCTATTGCCATTTTTGACGCAATAAAACAGTAAATCGCGTTTTTCTCGCGATGTTGGTTTTGTTGTTGTTATTACTTATTTAGTTTTCCAACTACAGCGACGAAATATTTGACAAGACTTCACGCATGACGGATGGTCCGGTACAGACTGCAAAAAAAACTGATGCCTAAGGGGTATCGAATTGATTTAGAATTGTAATTTGCATTATTTACGTCAAAACATTGCTAAGCACGTCGCTTTAGGTAATTGCATATAATATTTAATGGCATGTTAATTAACCTTATAGCTTTCCAAAAAAAATCTAAGGTAAACAAAAATGGATAGAAGTCATAAGACGAGCAAGAACAGACGACTTTTGGAAGTGGAATACATTTTCCCGTATTTGCTCTGATCATTTTCTACACAATAATTCTATACGCCAAAAAACGGTTAGTAGTAGTAGAGCTTTTTTGTAAAAGAGTTCGTCCGGGGAAGTACTACCACCATACCTGTTTCTGCCGCAAAGCAGTAGTGCTCGCATTGCTGTGTTCCGGTTTGAAGGGTAAGGGTGCCGATGAAATTACGGCCACATGGGACTTTTCATCTTTATGTTTCAGGGTGGCGGGCGCAATGGAATGTCACATAGGGCGCGTCCTAGGTGGACGTGACCTGAGGTAATGCACTGTTCATAGGCAGAGGGTACCACTTAACATCAGGTGGGCCATCTTCTTGATCTGTCATTCCAAGTAGTATAAAAAAACTCATTGTGCAAAATTCTTAAAACTGCACTCTGCAGTTTCTTAAATACTGGAATTTTTATACATTTAAGTTTCCGTACGATTTTTATGATATTTTCTTAGTTTATTGAGTGATGAAAAATATATTTTTCACAAATTGATTGAGCTGAAGACCTTAGGTGGACTTGCTTTTCTATTGATTTATATTGTGTATGTTTGAGAGCTGAAAAATAGATACGTAACTACATAAAACAGAAGGGAACCATGTATTTTTGTAAAAGTTTCATTCAATAATTGCATTTTTTTCGTCGATTTTTTGTACTATAAACCTACTGAAATAACTTAAGTAAACACATTGCATCTGTTAAAGTATTAAGTATTAAAAAAATACAGTTTTTAAGAAGTTCAATAATTTAATTTCACCTAGTTTATTTACAAGACCGCCAGGAGTGGCGCTATAGAGAAGAGGCCTTTACTCAGCAGTGGCTGGATAGATAGATAGATAGTTTATTTGTTGACCGTACCCTAAATCCGAATTGTCTTATTTTTCACGGACGTTTTCTATGGGTAAGGCCAGTCCATTTATTTTACTTTGGTCGAAGGTTTGGGGCATGGTCGGTGTAATCGCAATATGGCGGATTTAATGACGTCATTCATGACGTCACACGCAATATCGTAGTCGCGCTCACAGCGTTTCGGAACGCTTATTATAATAGCGATCACATCGATTATAGCGTGACTCGGAACGCACCCTAAATTTCTTTTAAAATCTGTGCATATAACTTCCATTCTGTGTTTGTGTGTGTTATTAAGGTTTGCCACACAAAAATGTGATGTTTTTTTTGTGTTTTTCTCTGTTTTGTGACCCTATACGATGTATCTGTATAGAATAATAACTTTATGCTACGGTTTTGCCCCTAAAGCTATAGAAAAACAATAAAACAGGTGGATATGGTAAGTACTACTAAGATTTCGTTTATATATAAATTATAACCTACAAAGTATTATTTGTTTATTTATTCAGGGATAAAACAGCTACATTAGAAGTATTTTTGTTATGTGAGCGTTATTGTTAACAATATTGTAGCCCACATTATCCTCATCTTAGTTTAACTACAGAATTACACATAAAAGCGCCACTAGACAAAGATATTCTAATAACTCTGTGATGGACTTAGCATTCCATATACTATCAACATAGACAGAGCTGACAACGACTATCCACAAACACCTCAGCGTTCAAAAAGTGTTCTAATCAAAACAGACTAAACACTTACGGCCTTAATACAAAAAAACTAAATTAGTCCTGGTTTAAACCCGAACTAGTAGTCTAGGTTTATCACGGTATTAACGTTACATACAACTTCAACACAAAAGCAGATGGTTTGTTTTCTAAACTACACATACAGTTGTGGTCATATAATTAAGAACGATTTGAAGTTCTAGAAGTTTTTTATTTAAATCGTATCATACACAGAGATGTGTACCTTCTGAGAAGCAACTAGTTATGTTATATAATAGTCATATTAATAGAGCAACCTGACTTAAGAATAAAGTATGAAATCGCTAACTATTTTTTGTATATTTTATTGATTTTATCTAAGTAACACATTCAAATAGTACTGAAACTGGACAAATAATTAAGAACGATTTATTTAACTGCTCGGGAATTGTTTTGTATGACACTTAGATTTAAAAAATCACAATATTGTCCGGTCATTTTAGACAATTGAAATAAAGAAAATTCCGACAGAGCCAATTCTTCGTAGAGACCTTAGGTTTACCACAAGGAATAAAGTGTCAAAAGTCCCCATCAGTCCCATGTGAGCTTAGGGACTTATTCGGGGCCCAAGGTAAAAATTGTAGGTTTTTTGGATTTTTCTCGAAAACGATAAGTTTTATCGAAAAAGTACCTCAGAGCAAAGTTGTAGATCTTAAAATTTTCTATAAAAATGGTCCCTATGATTTTTTCTCTAAGACCCACTATTTCCCAGATATTGCGCTTGTAAGAATCATGTTCTACATAGTATGCACACATATGCCACGTATATACATATTTAGGTACTCAAACAAGCAAAAATGCCTACTCGTGTCTCTTTTATGTATACATTATACTATTCTAAGAAAATTTACTCTAAAATGACCGCCGGTCCCTTACCGAATCCCCTCTACTTGAATAACATCTGGCCTTGAAAAACATCTGCCTATTCTATTTCCGGGTGTATGATTTTCTGCAATCCACGTGAATTGTAACGGACTTTTGGCTTCTTAAATAATCAGCAAACTCATCACTTCTCGCGGCACTTGCATCGATTAAAGTTGGCATTCCACGACTGACCACAACAGTTTCATCTTCAGTCAAAAGTTTATTACAAATAAAGCAAAATTGTGTCATTTTTTTTAAAATACTAATCAGCACTAACTTCTATAGTAGACGCTTGTAATAAATACGTATAGTCACTCGAACTGCTCGTTCAACACTAAAAGAAGCAGGTATACGTGAACGACACCACATGGACAAAAGAATAGGCAGATGTTTTTCAAGGCCAGATGTTATTCAAGTAGAGGGGATTCGGTAAGGGACCGGCGGTCATTTTAGAGTAAATTTTCTTAGAATAGTATAATGTATACATAAAAGAGACACGAGTAGGCATTTTTGCTTGCTTGAGTACCTAAATATGTATATACGTGGCATATGTGTGCATACTATGTAGAACATGATTCTTACAAGCGCAATATCTGGGAAATAGTGGGTCTTAGAGAAAAAATCATAGGGACCATTTTTATAGAGAATTTTAAGATCTAACTTTGCTCTGAGGTACTTTTTCGATAAAACTTACCGTTTTCGAGAAAAATCCAAAAACCTAAAATTTTTACCTTGGGCCCCGAATAAGTCCCTAAGCTCACATGGGACTGATGGGGACTTTTGACACTTTATTCCTTGTGGTAAACCTAAGGTCTCTACGAAAATTTGGCTCTGTCGGAATTTTCTTTATTTGATCACTATTTTTATGTCTAAAATGACCGGACTAATATTATGTAGCACAGGAAACATAAAAAGACATTTAATAAATATTTAACTAAAATTAATAGTCAATAGCATATCCACGGCTTTTAATTACAGCTTTACACCGGCGAGGCATTGACTCTATTAATTATTGACATTTCGCAAGAGAAATAGAGTTCCATTCTTCTAAAAAAACGTCATACAGCTCTCTTAAATTTCCACACTTTGTATTTGAAACCTTTTTCTTTACTTCAAACCACAGATTCTCTATTGGGTTTAGATCTGGACTGTTAGCAGGCCAGTCTAAGACAGAAACTAATTGCGCTGTAAGAAATTCCCTTACGGTGCGTGCAGTGTGCTTTGGATCATTGTCAGGTAGGAATTTACTTTACCGACCGTCGATTTTTGGGGGGGGGGAGGGGGAGGGAAAGGGGTGGGGATGAGGTGTAAAACACCCCCTTTGAAGGAAAAGTTGCGGAACCCCCCACTTTTCGAGAAAAAAAAGAAGGAATATTTTGAGGTTAAGTATGGAATTTATACAAAAAAGAGCTTGTTTATGTAGGAATTTACTTTACTTGCCATCTATTTAAGGGGGGGGGGAGTGGTAAAACACCACCTGTGAGTGGGGGAGTTGCGGAAACCCCAAGGGGTCGATATCGACCCATTACCCAACTTTACTTACATTAACTTAGCCCATTGGGCTAAGTTTTACTTTACCGACCGTCGATTTTTGGGGTGGGAGTGGTAGAGGAGGGGTGGGGGGGAGCTGTAAAACACCCTCTTTGAAGAAAAAGTTGTGGAACCCCCTACTTTTCGAGAAAAAAAAAATAATTTTTTGAGGTTAAGTATGGAATTTATAAAAAAAGGATCACAAAGTGAGCTGCGAGCGAGCCGAAGGAGTTGGGGGAGGAGTAGGAGGCAGAGGGAGACCTCTCCCCTATAGGTGCGGAAATGTAGAAACTCACAGTTTTAGAGAAAAAAAATAAAGAAAGTTTTTAGGTTAGGTTAGAACATGATCAGCACGTGAGCTGCGAGCGAGCCGAAGGACTTGGGGGAGGCAGACGGAGACTTCGGCCCTACAGGTGGGGAAATGTAGAAACTCATAGTTTTAGAAAAAAAAAACGTTTTTAGGTTAGGTTAGATTTAGAACATGATCAGCACGTGAGCTGCGAGCGAGCCGAAGGCGAGCGTGGCCCGGTAGGGCCCGCAGCGAACCAGAACCGACACCTGCACGCCAATACCCAATAGCCTTTGTAATATCCTATCTACCTTAACTTGAACGGCCTGCAGTATTTTAACTATGTATTTATATCTACAGTATTTAAGTATTTTACAGTATTTTGTGAGGTTTCCGCAACTCCCCCACTCACAGGTGGTGTTTTACCACTCCCCCCCCCTTAAATAGATGGCAAGTAAAGTAAATTCCTACATAAACAAGCTCTTTTTTGTATAAATTCCATACTTAACCTCAAAATATTCCTTATTTTTTTTCTCGAAAAGTGGAGGGTTCCGCAACTTTTCCTTCAAAGGGGGTGTTTTACACCTCATCCCCACCCCTCCCCTCCCCCTCCCCCCCAAAAATCGACGGTTGGTAAAGTAAATTCCTACCTAAATACTGCTACAAACCTACACTACGTAGTTTAGGTTTAAACCAGGACTAATTTAGTTTTTTGTAATAAGGCCCTTGAAGAAGAACAATCCTGACAAGTATATCTGTCAATTGCTACTTACAAGCTTTGTACTAACTTGCAACGTATGTCCGGGTGGAATATGTTTGTCCAGGTGGAATCTTGAAACTGAATTTTAAAGCAGTTATCCTCAACCAATTGAGCTGTAATTTGGAATACCTGTCAAGTTCTGATGACAATACAATATGATGGTGACAGCGAGCTGATCTGATGATGGTGCCGGAAGGTAAACAACGGAACTCCTCGATGGATAATAGTATGGCCATGTTTAGGCTCATTTTGATCAGCACACTGTTACAATCACTAATTTTATAAAAGCTAGTATTGAATAATATATTTTACACAAAAATCTTATGGTTATTATTTTTACTAACTTTTTATTTTTATTTTTATTTCCTTTATTAAGAAACAAGTAACACCATAACAGAAAGCCCTAAAGCGATGTTGTATCCATACAACATCCATTTTATTTTTACATAATTATGTAAAAATAAAAAACAATCAAGCTTATAATAACTAATAAGTAGGTAATACCTACTGAGGATAGACCTACAATAATACTATCACTACCTACTTACATTCAATATTCTTATAATAACTAATAAGTAGGTAATACCTACTGAGGATAGACTACAGTAATACTATCACTACCTACTTACATTCAATATTCTTATAATAACTAATAAGTAGGTAATACCTACTGAGGATAGACTACAGTAATACTATCACTACCTACTTACATTCAATATTCTTATAATAACTAATAAGTAGGTAATACCTACTGAGGATAGACTACAGTAATACTATCACTACCTACTTACATTCAATATTCTCTACAACAAGCTGTGCTATCTCCATGAGTTTCGGCAGGTTATGACAAAAAATGTCAACCTAACGGATGGCGTGTGACATTGGGGAAAATTTGAGCAAGTTAGTTCTAGATGTTGGCTGACTGAGCATGGTGGTGAACATTTTGAGCAAGTTAGTTCTAGATGTTGGCTGACTGAGCATGGTGGTGAACATTATGAACAAGTTCGTTCTAGATGTTGGCTGACTGAGCATGGTGGTGAACATTTTGAGCAAGTTAGTTCTAGATGTTGGCTGACTGAGCATGGTGGTGAACATTTTGAGCAAGTTAGTTCTAGATGTTGGCTGACTGAGCATGGTGGTGAACATTTTGAGCAAGTTAGTTCTAGATGTTGGCTGACTGAGCATGGTGGTGAACATTTTGAGCAAGTTCGTTCTAGATGTTGGCTGACTGAGCATGGTGGTGAACATTTTGAGCAAGTTAGTTCTAGATGTTGGCTGACTGAGCATGGTGGTTTTTATTTTTATTTTTATACTACTTGAATGACGGAATAAGCAGATGGCTCACCTGACGTTAAGCGGTAACCTCTGCCTATGAACAGTGCATTATCAAAGTCAAAGTCAAAGTCAAAAGTATTTTATTCATTGAAATCACAAGGATCATTTTGAATCGTCTTAAAAAATAAATTTACAGTTACTCCTGTTCCAACGCAACCAGACCTAGAAGAATCAGGCAACAAACACGGTCTGTTTTTCTTTTGATGATCCTTCTTACTACTAGGTGGAGAGCGCCTGTGTGGTGCCTCGAGAACAAGTTGAAGCTGATTCAAGGAAAAAAGGAAAACCAAATTAAAAGCCTTACTTAGGTAGGCAGTCAAAAGTAAGATGATAGAGAGAATCAGCAAAAGTTCATAAGGCAGCACACACTACGCTTGATATACACATAAATAACACATCAGTAATAAATTATATGCAGGTACAGACATTGCAAATTGACAAATTAGGTGTCGAGGGGCAGAGCGACATCAGGCCACGCGGCTTTATCATTAACATAGTCATGTAGAGTGTAATACGCTTTCTTAAATAAATTATTCTTTATGTAAGATTTAAATCTTCGAATCGAAAGTTTAGAAGCACTTTCTGGAAGTTTATTATAGAACCGAACAGAATTCCCCATAAAAGACCCACTTACTTTTTTTAATCTAAATTTGGGAATACTCAGTTTATTTTTATTTCTCGTGTTAAAACAATGCACGTCACTTTTTTTCATAAATCTATCTAAGTGTTTATGTGTATATAATAAGGTTTCGTAGATGTATTGCGATATTACGGTGAGAATGTTAATTTCCTTAAAACGCTCCCTCAAGGAGTCACGTGGCTTCATTTTATAAATGGCACGTATTGCCCGTTTTTGTAAAACAAATATTGCTTGGATGTCTGCTGCTTTCCCCCACAGAATGATGCCATATGACATAACACTATGGAAGTAGCCAAAATAAACTAGCCTAGCTGTAGCTTCATCAGTAAGCTGCCTTATCGTACGAACTGCATATGCAGCGGAACTAAGTCTACCCGCAAGTGCCTCAATTTGTGGTCCCCACTGCAAACTTGCATCAATATTAAGTCCTAAGAAAACAGTAGAGTTTACAAGATTGAGTGTCTCGCCATTTACTTTAATATTAGTTGGGTAATGTTTTACATTTGGCAAAGTGAATTTAATGCATTTAGTTTTTTTAGCATTAAGCAACAGATTATTTACTGTGAACCAATCAAGAACTCGCGATAGTGATTTATTTAGATCATCGTAATTAGCTTTTGACCTATCAACTTTGAAAATTAAAGACGTATCGTCAGCAAATAAAACTATATCACATATGTCTTTTACATAAAAAGGGAGATCGTTAATGTATACTAAAAATAGAAATGGGCCTAGTATTGAACCCTGGGGCACTCCCATAACAATAGACGATCCTGAAGACCTTTCACCACCAACGTCAACTTTTTGTACTCTATTGGATAAGTAAGAATTTACAAGGTTAATTGCCTGATTTTGGATGCCATAATGTTTTAACTTCAAAATTAGAGTAGCATGACTCACGCAGTCGAATGCTTTGGATAGGTCGCAGAATACTCCGATCGCGTCTTGCGAGTTTTCCCATGCTTGAAATATGTGTTCCAAAAGCATGGTACCAGCATCAGCTGTTGATCGACCCTTGGTAAATCCAAATTGATGACTATGAAGTAGTCTGTGGAAGTTAAAGTGTGACAATAATTGAGTAAGAATAAGTTTTTCAAAGATTTTACTTAACGCGGGCAATATAGAAATCGGCCTATAATTAGCTGGATCTTTTGCATTTCCAGACTTGAACAAAGGAATTAATTTACTATGTTTCATAAGATCTGGAAAGATTCCGTCGTCAACACATCTATTAAAAATGTAGGCTAAGCATGGAGCAATATCAATAATTATAATACCTAACACCTTTGTGGATATTCCCCAAAGATCTTCAGTATTTTTAATATTAAGTGACTTAAATGTCTTAACAATACTATCGGCATTTACGCATCTAAAGCTAAACGCGATCTCACATTTAGCAACACTTAGTTCCAATAAAGTAGATGCTCCAGAGGCAGATGATTGTAATGACTGGGTTACAATAACTGGTATATTAGAGAAAAAATTGTCAAAGGCATTCGCGACATCAATCTTTTTTGTCAATATTGTATTGTTTATGTTTAATTTGATCTGCTTATTGCGTGGCTTAGATTTACCTGTTTCATTATTAATTAATTTCCAAGTTGCCTTAATTTTATTCGATGATTTTTCTATTTTTTTTCTCAAATGTAATGATTTAGCTGCACGACAAACTTTTTTAAAAGTATATGAATAGTTCTTTATATACAAAATAAACTTTGGGTCATGCAACATTGATTCCCTAGCCGCATAGAGATCATACAATTTATTCCTACTTCTATAGATACCGGGTGTCGCCCAATCAGCTAACCCGACATTAGATTTAGCTATACATGTTTTTAACTGAAATATCTCAGTATGTTGCTCATTTATCAAATTAGACAAGGAGGTAAAAAGGTCATTTGGATCATCTACGCATGGTAAAAGGGGTATTTTAAGTTCAATACTGCTCTGAAACTTCATAATTCGACTTCCTGTGATAGGCCGATAAGTGAATTCCTTAGGTTCATCTACCAAATTACAAGTAAATATAGAACTGTGACCGTAATGATCCGAGGTGAAATGTTTAATTACTGCTTTATCAATTGGAACACTACTGCAATATATATTATCCAAACAGGTGGCTGATGTAAGTGTCACCCTTGTAGGTTCTTCGAAAAGGTGACGTAAATTGAAACATTTAAATAAGTTAAGAATTCTCTCAGATAGAGGATTTACAGGAATATCTATATTGAAATCTCCGCAGACTATTAACATTTTACTACGTCCAAAAGTTTTAAGCAGTACTTCTTCCATAGTGGATTCAAATAACGCGAAGTCCGCGTCAGGGGGACGGTAAACACTCACAATGATATGCCGCTCAAGCTCAACACACGACAGCTCAATAGTCCTCTCAATAGTGAGATTTGCAACATCTTTACGTTCTTTGCATTTTAAATTATTTCGAGCAACAATTAAGGAACCGCCACGTATGGCGTTCTTGCGTTTGAATGAACTTACAATATTATAATTCTCATAATAAGGGAGTAAATCAAATTGTAATAACCAGTGTTCAGTAACACACATGATATCTATATTAAACATGTTTAAAAATAATTCTAATTCTAATATTTTGCTGGGAAGGCCTTGCACATTTTGATGTACTACATGTAATGTGCCAGGCTTTCTCATTGTCGGACTCGTCAGTTTAAACAAATATTGTCAGCTGACCCTCCTGCTTGTGTGCCCCCATTAGTAATACTACTAACTACAGGCACGTCGATTAACTGCGTTATAGTACTTATAACGGGATCAAAAATATTAAATGCTAACAATTTAGCAATTATCAGTTTACTATGTCTACTAAGAAGCACAGTATCTCTGGTCAAAATAAAATTACTAATAAAATTATTAGTATCAAAAAACAAAACGTCTCTATGACGACAAGTCAAATTATACAATATTAAATTAAGATTCCAAATTGCTTGATTGTCTTTGGAACTCAAAGATTTTGAGTACGGGAATGCACATAAAATTAATTTTCCCAAACCTGAATCTAGCTTATGTAGCAAAGTCTCAACTAGCTTAATTATATCTAGTCGCATGACACCACTACTCTCACCTAATTGAACTATCAGAGTGGTGTCATTGTCAAAGCGATCTTCGCTCTTTATACAATCTATAAACTTATGAATGGGGGCATTTTCAAAGCAATTATTAGTGACAACTTGCCCTAACTGATCACTTAGTAGCAAACCCATGCCAACGCCTATCTTATCAGAATACACCACAGTCTTCCGGGTCTGCCGACAGGATTTTCCCTGTCTAACCGGAGACTGCGCACCAGGTGTATGAATTACTTCAGCCTGTAAAGTAGATGTAGCTTGACTCTGTGATGTAAGTGGTGCCATCTGTATCAAAGAATCCAAAGATGATATGGAAACCAACTGGTCTGACACGGGATGGTCAGTCTGTGAGCTACTATTACATACTTGTACATATATGCTATCATTATTCACTATCTCTACAATATTGTTCATTTTCTGAACATTGTCAGCTGCAAATTGTTCAGCTTTTTTATATTTATGTGTTACATCAAGAAGTGATGTTTCTAAACACTTAATTTCTTGTGACATATCATCTAATTCCTTTGAATTACGTCCAATTAAATTATAGCAGGAATTAAGTTCCTCATTTAAATTACATTTCTGCTTAATATGCTTTGCATAATTAAATACATTTTTATGCTTCTTTAGCTTTTTCTCCGACTTTTTTATGAAATTACTAAGTTTCACATATTTTTTTATTCTGTTACTCCCTTTCATTTGTTGAGATTTACTTTTACAACTTGGTGTACTAAGATCTATCAGTGAAAAGTTAGACCCACTGTTCATGAGTTCCGTCTGTAGATCTAAACTCCTATAATTATTCACTGAGGGCACATGTATTGATTCTGATAGTTCAAATTGTTCAAGTTTATATCTACACTCAGATAGCTCCTGTTGCAAGTCCTTATTATGCTGAAGCATCTCCTCGTAGGTTTCATGGCAGCTGTCCACGGAAAGCAACATTGACTGTAAACGGTCCATCTGCTCGAGTACCTCTTCATACCGAGTGTGAAGTTCGGCAAGTTGTTTCTTGAGGGCTGTATTCTTGCCAAGAATCACCAACATTTCAGCCTCACTCTCATCACGTTCTAGTAGAAGCTGCCTTCGAATCTCATTGGATTCTTTGAGCTCCGCGGCAGCCACCTTGTACTGGGCTTCCAAGTCACATATCACATAGTTCACGTCCACCTAGGACGCGCCCTATGTGGCATTGCACTGCGCCCGCCACCCTGAGACATAAAGATGAAAAGTCTCATGTGCCTGTAATTTCAACGGCACCCTTACCCTTCAAACCGGAACACAGCAATGCGAGCACTACTGCTTTGCGGCAGAAATAGGTATAATGGTAGTACTTCCCCGGACGAACTCTTTCAAAAAAAAGCTCTACTACTACTAGACATGGTGTCTATCGTATTCAGACATCACAACAACATTATAAATAGTGTATTTGTGGTGTATTCCAGATGGAGGGATGCTGCCACCGGTTCACGGCGGCCGAGGGCGGCGCGCGACTCGCCAGCACGGCCGCCGCCGCCAACACGCTGGTGACGGAGGCGGGCGCCTTCGTGGCCACGCGTCTCACTCACGAGGAAGCCTATAAAATACGCGGGTCAGTTGTATGATAACACTAGCCTTTTGCCCGTGGCTTTGTACGCGTGGTGTCGGGATAAAAGGCAGCCCCCCTCCCCTCCAGCCTCCTCCCCTCGAGCCCCCCCTCCTCCAACCCCCTCCAGTAAAGCCGATGCATGTATATCTTAGTCCTTATCAGTGCACTTTAAATGTTTGTCAAGTCTATTTTTAACCCCCGACGCAAAAACGACGGGGTGTTATAAGTTTGACGTGTCTGTGTGTGTGTCTGTCTGTGGCATCGTAGCTCCCGAACAGATGAACCGTTTGTTTGTTTTTGTTTGAAAGGTGAATTTGTCGGGAGTGTTCTTAGCTATCAAAATCGGTTCAGCCGTTTCATTGTGTTAAGGGTTTTTTATTTTTTACAAAATGAATTACTTGTTGAATGAATTCACTGAGGGGGCACTGATCACTGAGTCTGGTAGCCGGTTCCAAGTGCGCATGACGCGATTGGGCAATATGTGCATCCTCGGATTGCTGGTACTTGGCCCGCGTTGCAGCTTCAGCGAGTGTCCTCTGAGCCCTATATTATATAATTATTGTCGAAAAAAAACTGACTTCGCAGCTTAGATTTTTTCCCCAATAAAAGGTTTTATAATATTAGTGATCGTAACCGTGTGCTGATCAAAATGAGCCTAAACACGGCCAGTCTACTATTATCCATCGAGGAGTTCCGTTGTCCACCTTCCATCTCCATCATCATATCAGCTCGCAATCACCATCATATTGTATTGTCATCGGAACTTGACAGGTATGCAAAATATCATCTCAATCTTTAGAGGATAACTTTTTTCAAATTCAGTTGCAAGATTCCTCCCAGTCATACATTGCAAGTTCATATAAAGCTTGTACAAATAAAGCTATTGAGAAAAGTTCCACCAATCGTGTTTCTTGTCTATGATTTATTTAGATTAAATCATCAAGTAATGACTGTATTAACATCAAGTTCGTAACCTTTACTGTTACTGAGTGAGCATGTAACGCAACAACTCCAACATAACATCAAGTTCGTAACCTTTACTGTTACTGAGTGAGCGTGTAACGCAACCACTACAACATTAACATCAAGTTCGTAACCTTTACTGTTACTGAGTGAGCGTGTAACGCAACAACTCCAACATAACATCAAGTTCGTAACCTTTACTGTTACTGAGTGAGCGTGTAACGCAACCACTACAACATTAACATCAAGTTCGTAACCTTTACTGTTACTGAGTGAGCATGTAACGCAACAACTCCAACATAACATCAAGTTCGTAACCTTTACTGTTACTGAGTGTGCGTGTAACGCAACCACTACAACATTAACATCAAGTTCGTAACCTTTACTGTTACTGAGTGAGCGTATAACGCAACAACTCCAACATAACATCAAGTTCGTAACCTTTACTGTTACTGAGTGAGCGTGTAACGCAACCACTACAACATTAACATCAAGTTCGTAACCTTTACTGTTACTGAGTGAGCGTGTATCGCAACAACTCCAACATAACATCAAGTTCGTAACCTTTACTGTTACTGAGTGAGCGTGTAACGCAACCACTACAACATTAACATCAAGTTCGTAACCTTTACTGTTACTGAGTGAGCGTGTAACGAAACAACTCCAACATAACATCAAGTTCGTAACCTTTACTGTTACTGAGTGAGCGTGTAACGCAACCACTACAACATTAACATCAAGTTCGTAACCTTTACTGTTACTGAGTGAGCGTGTAACGCAACAACTCCAACATTAACATCAAGTTCGTAACCTTTACTGTTACTGAGTGAGCGTGTAACGCAACAACTCCAACATTAACATCAAGTTCGTAACCTTTACTGTTACTGAGTGAGCGTGTATCGCAACGACTCCAACATTAACATCAAGTTCGTAACCTTTACTGTTACTGAGTGAGCGTGTAACGCAACGACTCCAACATTAACATCAAGTTTGTAACCTTTACTGTTACTGAGTGAGCGTGTAACGCAACGACTCCAACATTAACATCAAGTTTGTAACCTTTACTGTTACTGAGTGAGCGTGTAACGCAACCACTCCAACATTTTAACAGAATTTTTACAGGCCTTTGATAGGGTTTGGTACGCTAGCCTTATTGGCAAGCTTCCTGCCTACGGACTGCCAGTTCAATTCTGCTCCTGGCTCGCAGACTTTATTATTTATTTATTTATTTATAATACACAGGCAGCTCTCGGAGCTGATGCGTGTTTATCTTAGTCCTTATCAGTGCACTTTAAATGTTTGTCAAGTCTATTTTTGAAAGAATTCACTGAGGAATTCATTGACTTTCTGAGGGAAAGCTCCATTCGAGTAGTTATTGACGGCTGCTCGTCGGATCAATTGGCTATTAACGCCGGGGTACCTCAGGGGTCAGTGCTATCTGCCACACTGTTTCTGCTGCACATTAATGATCTGCTAATGCCCGGTATCATTGGGTATGCAGACGACAGCACAGTTGTGGAGAGATATGTTTCCACTGCACGAGCTAGGCGGAATGAAATTCAGGAGTTAAGAGATGAGATGGCTGCAGCGTCTAAATTTGACTCTCAAGGCTGTATCCGACTGGGGCGATGTCAATCTAGTAAGTTCAATGCCTCTAAAACGCAGGCATGTCTCTTCTCGGCGAAAAAAAGTCCGTTTCTCCAAGTTCCTGTATTCCGTGATGTACCTGTAGCTATAGGAGATCACCTCAAGCTCTTAGGTGTTTCGCTCACGCCTACTCTTAACTTTGGCTCTTACATCGAGTCTAAGGCAAAAACAGCTGCCATGAAGCTAGGCATCCTGAATAAGGTAAAGCGTTACTTCACTCCAGGACAGCTTCTCAGTTTATATAAAGCACAAGTCCGGGCTGGTATGGAGTACTGCTGCCATGTTTGGGATGGTTCGGCCGAATACCAGCTTGCTGCCTTGGACTCGATCGAACGTAGAGCTTTCAGGCTTATAGGTGAGCAACATATGGCGGAGACTAAGATCCAGAGTCTCGAGCACCGTCGTAAGGTTGCATGCCTTTCGATCTTCTATAGGTTACATTTCGGGGAATGCTCCCAGGAACTGCACGATCTGATCCCACCATCTCCTTTTCAACATTGGACGAGCAGGCGTACGGCTCAGTACCATCCTTACCTCATTAGTATACCTTCTATTCGCACAAAACGTTTCGGTTCTACTTTTATATTGCGAACTGCTAAGGAGTGGAATACACTACCGTCGTCTGTCTTTCCTGAAAACTATAATCTGGGTCTCTTCAAGTCTAGACCTTTCAGACCTTCTAGACCTTTGTGCTCCATCTTCGGCCACATCGTCACTTACCAACAGGTGAGATCGCGGTCAAACAAAGGTCTATCAATGTAAAAAAAAAAACAATAAAAGCTTTTAAACATAAAAAAACGTATTATTTTCAGTCTGCTGTCGAGTGGCCGACAACGCTCCGTGCACATCAGCCGGGCGGCTAACGTGAGGCCGGATGCCTACGAGCTGAGCATCCTCACGGACCTGAAGGTGACGCACGCGCTCCAGTATGACGACGTGCCGGAGTGGGGCGAGGAGCTGGAGACTAAGGAGGTGAGCGGGGGGGGACTGATCCGTCTTTTAGATAGTAATAGTAATAGTAATTTATTCAGTAACAAACGTCACAAATTCATTATAGTGTACATCAGATTCAGTGTTCTTAGAATCATTATTCCTGGGTGGGACAACATAGGTATCCAAACTAGGACAAATCCTGTGAGATGGCATACCTATGCCCTCCGCCGGAGGTGCTTCAAGAACATTAGTAGAACAGTAAGTAGTAGCGGAGCTTTTTTGTGAAAGAGTTCGTCCGGGGATGTACTACCACCGTACCTATTTTTGTCGCAAAGCAGTAGTGCTCGCATTGCTGTGTTCCGGTTTGAAGGCTATGGTTGCCGGTGAAATTACATGCACATTTTAAATTTATTTTCTGTGTTTATCTGTGATCAGTCTTCAGACTATGAGCAGGTTTGGTGTGGATAGTCAGGCTTGTAAGAGAAGTGGTCCAGCGACCTTTTCTCCATTTCTGTGCATCATGTTCTGATGAGTTCCATGATGTGTTATCTATCTGCTATTCAGTTATTTTGTAGTAATACATCTTTTCTTTTCAGTCGCTTTTTATATGAGGGTTTAGTGAGTCGCTGTGCCAGTTGATTGGGATGGTTTCTCAGTTTTTACGGGTAGGCTAGTTTTAATTACAGGCGCATGAGACTTTTCATCTTTATGTCTCAGGGTGGCGGGCGCAGTGCAATGCCACTTAGGGCACGTCCTAGGTGGACGTGACCTATGTGATAATGTACTCTTCATAGGCAGAGGGTATCGCTTATCATCAGGAGAACCATCTGCTTGTTCCGTCATTCTTAGTAGTATACAAAAAAAAAAGTCGTTTGATGACCTCTGTGGCGCAGCGGGTGAAGGTTCGCCTGCGGCGCACGAGGTTGCGGGTTCGATTCCTGCCTCGGAACATATATTTGTACAATCTGCAGATATTCGTGTTCTGTTCTGGGTATTTTCTATGTACCTATAGTAAAAAACTTATATCAGTTATCTAGTACCCGTAACACAAGCTCTGCTTAGCTTGGGGCTAGATAACGTGGTGTGAACTGAACTGTACAGCATTATTTCTTTAATATTCAGCTGTAATGAGTGGTTTTGCTGATTACAGCTCATTAAATCTTCTTGGAATATTGAAACTTGATTTCGCGAGAACTGGTAGAATTAGCACACATCAATAATAAATAAATTAATAATTCTTGTCAGTTCACACAATATTATCTAGCCCCAAGCTAAGGAGAGCTTGTGTTATGAGTACTAGACAACTGATATACTTAATACAATACATTACATAGATAGATATTTTTTATTATACATAGTAAATACCCAGAACACTCTGAACAAATATCGGCAGATCGTACAAATAATTGTTCCGAGGCGGGAATGGAACCCGCAACCTCCTGAGTCGCAGGCGAACCTTCGTCCGCCAGGCCTCAGCAGAGGTCGTTAATGTTCGATATGTTGTAATTAATATCATGAGATGGGCATAAAACTCTTAAATTTGAATTTTTCGCCAGAACGGAGAGCATAACCTTGAAATAACGGAGAAGGATTTTGTGTTGATGGCACTGTTGCAATACACATCATAAAAGTTTTTTTTAACATTGATAGACCTTTGTTTGATCACGATCTCACCTGTTGGTAAGTGACGATGCGGCCGAAGATGGAGCACAAAGGTCTAGAAGGCACCTATTCACTCTAGCATTGAAGATACACAGATTAGAGTTTTCAGGAAAGACAGACGACGGTAGTGTATTCCACTCCTTAGCAGTTCGCATTATAAAGGTAGAACTGAAACGTTTAGTACGAATAGAGGGTATACTAATGAGGTAAGGATGGTACCGAGCCGTGCGTCTGCTCGTCCTTTGATGAAAAGGAAATGGTGGGATCAGATCGTGGGGGTGGTCGTGGTAAAATATATATTTCCGAACTACCCCCAAAAGCGGGTGCAATGGGATTTTAAAGTTTTTATGGGATTTTTTTATCGCGTGGTGCCTTTCCCTTGAAACTTGGTAAGTGTACTTAAAATACAGAATAATTGAACACATATTTTTGGATTATTCAAAATAACCCTTACAAAGGGGTAAAAAGGGGTGACAAAGTTTTAGTTTTTAAGGTTCCATGCCCAAAGGGTAACGGGACTCTATTACTAAGGCTCGGCTGTCCATCTATCTGTCTATCTGTCCGTCTGTCACAAGGCTGTATCTCATGAACCGTGATAGTTAGACAGTTGAAATTTTCACAGATGATGTATTTCTGTTGCCGCTATAACAACAAATACTAAAAAACAGAATAAAATAAATATCTAAGGGGGGCTCCCATACAAAAAACGTGTTTTTTTTCCCTCATTTTTATAGATAACTAGTTGCGCCCCGCGGTTTCACCCGCGTAAGTCTCGATCCCGTGGGAATATCGGGATAAAAATGTGCCTATGTGTTATTCCGGGAGTCCAGTTATCTCCATTCCAAATTTCATGCAAATCCGTCCAGCCGTTTCAGCGTGAAGAAGTAACAAACACACTACACACACACACACAAACTTTCGCCTTTATAATATTAGTGTGACTAGCGACTCGCCCCGGCTTCGCACGGGTAGCCCCCCGGTGAACCCACCCCCCCCCCCCCCCCCCCCCCTCCTACCCTCGCCCCTAAGTCAATCTCCTGGTTCTAAGCTACCTCCCCACCAATTTTCAGCCAAATCGTTTCACCCGTTCTTGTGAACGGTGGTTATAAGTGTTATTTTATTTATTTTATTTTTATTTTATTATCTTTGGAAAACAAACAGTACTTAAAAACTATTTACTTACTTATCTAAAAATTAAACTACTGACCATTGAGATGTTTCCGCATATTGCGTCTAAGGATACTTGCTTATTGCGGAAATAAATATATAAACAAAAGGAAAATTAAGGAAAACATAATCAAAAAACTAACAGCTATGGATAAAGTTAAGAGTATAAGTATAAGAGTATAATATAAGTGTAAGAGTTGTAAGTGGTGTAACTAACACGACTTTGTTTTATATATATATATAAATGGTACGGTAAACCCTGCGTGCGCGAGTCCGACTCGCACTTGGCCGTTTTCTTTGTGATGTGATTCGTAGCGAAGCACGCAGCTAGTTTATGCATAATAATCATTAAAGTATTTTGTGTGGTGACAGGTCGTGATATGCACTTCGGAGGTGTTCCGGAGGATCCTACAGCATGGAGTTCTCAGGATGTGTCAAATCAACCTCCTGATCATTGACAGCTGTCACACCATCTACAAGGATGAACACTTGCAATACGTAAGTACCTTAGACATTATTGTTTGTTAGGATCCTACAGCATGGAGTACTCAGGATGTGTCAAATCAACCTCCTGATCATTGACAGCTGTCACACCATCTACAAGGATGAACACTTGCAATACGTAAGTACCTTAGACATTACTGTTTGTTAGGATCCTACAGCATGGAGTACTCAGGATGTGTCAAATCAACCTCCTGATCATTGACAGCTGTCACACCATCTACAAGGATGAACACTTGCAATACGTAAGTACCTTAGACATTATTGTTTGTTAGGATCCTACAGCATGGAGTACTCAGGATGTGTCAAATCAACCTCCTGATCATTGACAGCTGTCACACCATCTACAAGGATGAACACTTGCAATACGTAAGTACCTTAGACATTATTGTTTGTTAGGATCCTACAGCATGGAGTACTCAGGATGTGTCAAATCAACCTCCTGATCATTGACAGCTGTCACACCATCTACAAGGATGAACACTTGCAATACGTAAGTACCTTAGACATTACTGTTTATTTTTTACAAGCTTTATATTAACTTGCAATGTATGTCCGGGTGGAATCTTGCAACTGAATTTTAAAGCAGTTATCCTCAACCCGATTGAGATGATATTTGGCATACCTGTCAAGTTCCGATGACAATACAATATGATGGTGACAGCGAGCTGATCTGATGATGGAGACGGAAGGTGGACAACGGAACTCCTCGATGGATAATAGTAGACTGGCCGTGTCTAGGCTCATTTTGGTCAGCACACGGTTACAATCACTTAATTTATAAAAACTTGTATTGAAAAATATATTTTTCGCTTCTTTCTGTTTGTTTCCTGTATTTGTAATTCTGTACACATTGCTACCATCTGTATCACCTCTCTCTAGCCTCAAAGGTTTGCTGGAAGAAAACTCTAGGGTTAAGATCGCCTTTGTACATATCTTTTGTTATATTTATTTGTTATCTATTTTCTGTGTACAATAAAGAATTAATAATTGTTTAAAATACATTCACTTTCCGTAGCGCGAGCCTTGTTCTGTCACTTTGTAACTTACTTGAACTTGACTGAGTTAGATAGTGCTGGAATATAGCTCGTGTCTGCCTCTTAAGGGAATACCTCTCGACACACCCCCAGTGCGTCGGGTTTATAACCCACTGGGCATTGACTGGGCACACTGATGACATTCCTATCTGATATCTCGGCGACTTGTTCTGCCCTTATCGTGTGTTCAGTCTCTTCATACGTCGATAACCTGTAAGCCGATAAAATATAATAAAATTATCGATTTTAATTACTGTTTTCCTAATAATTAATTAATCTTATCTAAGTATTTAGTCTGATGAGACATAATATACGTGGGTGATGCGGCTGGGGAGGCAGAAATCTTCATACAAAAAAAAAACGTCACGCGCCGCACGGAAAAAACAGTTTTTAACCCCCAACGCAAAAACGACGGGGTGTTATAAGTTTGACGTGTCTGTGTGTGTCTGTCTGTGGCATCGTGGCTCCCGAACGGATGAACCGATTTAGTTTTTATTTTTGTTTGAAAGGTGAATTTATCGGGAGTGTTTTTAGCTTTGGTTGATCAAAATCGGTTCAGCTGTTTCATTGCGCTTAGGGTTTTTTAATTTTTACAATATTAATTACTTGTTACATGCTTTTATTTAACTTGCAATGTACGTTTGTCCGGGTGGAATCTTGCAACTGAATTTTAAATCAGTTATCCTCCACCGATTGAGATGATATTTGTCATACCTGTCAAGTTCTGATGACAATACAATATGATGGTGACAGCGAGCTGATCTGATGATGGAGACGGAAGGTGGACAACGGAACTCCTCGATGGATAATAGTAGACTGGCCGTGTTTAGGCTCATTTTAAATAAAAGCTTGTAAAAAGAAAATACTTCGGGAAAACTTGTTTATTATTGTGGCATACATGTGTGTGTATCCACGCTTTCCACAATTGAAATTGATTTAAAATCAACATACATTATAAAAATCCGTAGGTATACAAACATAAAGTTATAATAAAAGTAATTAATTTTGTAAAAATTTAAAAAACCCTCAACGCAATGAAACGGCTGAACCGATTTTGATCAAACATAGCTAAGAACAATCCAGTCAAATTCACATTTAAAAAAAAAAAATGTGTAATGCTAAATTTAAAAATTAAATATTTGTACGACAATCTAGTCGAGTACCAAAAATAGATTATGAACCAAACTACCTGTATTCACGCAAATAACTCATTTCATAAAAAAAAAAACAGTTCATCCGTTCGGGAGCTAAGATGCCACACACACACACACACACACACACACACAGAGACACACAAACACGTCTAACTTATAACACCCCGTCGTTTTTGCGTCGGGGGTCAGAAATTATCTTATAGTGTGTAATTCATAGTAGAACAATGAGCGTAAAGTTACCTCACATTGCGACACGATCCGTCGACGGCCGCCTGTCCCGGCGCGCAGTTGGGCGGAACAGGAGTGGCGTTCTTAGGAATGCCACTATCAGATCTCCACACATCTCGACATGATTTATATTCATTACTAGCTACTCGTCCCGGCTTCGCACGGGTAGTTTCAGGATATAAAACAGCCTCCCCCCCCCCCTCCTATCCTCTCCCCCCTGGTAGCCTATGTCACTCAGGGTGAATGTAGCTTTCCAATGGTAAAATAATTTTTGAAATCGGCACAGTTGTTTTTGAGTTTATTCATTACAAACACACACACACACAAAAATACAAACCTTTCCTCTTTATAATATTAGTGTAGATGACGACTTCTGTAGGTAGCGAGTTCGATTCCCGCCTCGGAACAAATATTTGTACTATCTGCAGATATTTGTTCAGGGTGTTCTGGGTATTTTCTATGTATAAAAATATCTATTTATTGTATTAAGTATATCAGTTATCTAGTACCCATAACACAAGCTCTGCTTAGCCTAGGGCTAGATAATATTGATAATGAATTGTCCAGCATTATTTATTTGTTAATTATAATTTCATCTCAATCGGTTGAGGATAACTGCTTTAAAATTCAGATGCTAGATTTGACTCGAACATACATACATACAAACAAACAAACATTGCAAGATAAAAGCTTATATTGATACTAATTTGCCAATACACAATACAGTACGTATTAATAATATGTAAGTATTAATATAGAGCCCCTATCTCCTACAGTGGATGTCGTAAAAGCCGATCAAGGTGAATGCTCACGCTTGCGGCGCGAAATTCAATTTGTTTAGTGTTTTTTGCCCATTACAGCTCATCAACACTTCATATCATAGCTAAACTGATGATATTTATGAGATAGCATCAATTAAAACAGGTGTGTTAAGTCTCTTAGTTCTCGCGAACTCAACATTCGCTATCTGAAGAAGTGTTGATGAGCTGTAATGGGCAAAAAACACCAAAAAAAATGAATTTCGCGCCTCAAGCGAGAGGATCCACCTTAAGGTGGGGTATAACGCAAAATAACCAATCTTAGATTAGATTTTTAACTGACTAAAATCAAGTACAATATTCAAATTACAAATATTCATGGATATTGGTCATTATAATACCGAGGGATCACCCAGACAGAAACACGATAGGACAAAACTTTCTCGATAAAAAAAAACACAAAGTTACCTCTAACTTTTGTCTATTCGATTGTTTGTCAATATGGTACAGACTATTGGGTCAAAAATTGGATAAATAAAATGAATACAATAAAACCTCGGGGTTTTTTAAAATTATCTATGTTTCACGAGATATTCAATAAAAACCGCTCTTTCGAGCGGCGCGTGGCGTTTTCTTTGTGTATAGATTTCTGATTGGAAACACAAGGGGCAATACTCAACACTACTGGGTTACTGCGATCATAAATCCACATATCAAGAGTGATGATTACAATCTCATCATTGCATTCTATGAAGCAGGGGGGTTACAGAGTGATGATTACAATATCATCATTGCATTCTATGAAGCAGGGGGGTTACAGAGTGATGATTACAATCTCATCATTGCATTCTATGAAGCAGGGGGGTTACAGAGTGATGATTACAATCTCATCATTGCATTCTATGAAGCAGGGGGGTTACAGAGTGATGATTACAATCTCATCATTGCATTCTATGAAGCAGGGGGGTTACAGAGTGATGATTTTTTGTCTCATCATTGCATTCTATGAAGCAGGAGGGTTACAGAGTGATGATTACAATATCATCATTGCATTCTATGAAGCAGGGGGGTTACAGAGTGATGATTACAATCTCATCATTGCATTCTATGAAGCAGGGGGGTTACAGAGTGATGATTACAATCTCATCATTGCATTCTATGAAGCAGGGGGGTTACAGAGTGATGATTACAATCTCATCATTGCATTCTATGAAGCAGGGGGGTTACAGAGTGATGATTACAATCTCATCATTGCATTCTATGAAGCAGGGGGGTTACAGAGTGATGATTACAATCTCATCATTGCATTCTATGAATCAGGGGGGTTACAGAGTGATGATTACAATCTCATCATTGCATTCTATGAAGCAGGGGGGTTACAGAGTGATGATTACAATCTCATCATTGCATTCTATGAAGCAGGGGGGTTACAGAGTGATGATTACAATCTCATCTTTGCATTCTATGAAGCAGGGGGGTTACTATGGGCTCTTATATCCATTCAGTTCAAAAACTATTCAGTACAAAATATCGGTTCATCGTTGACATTTTTCATCGTTGAATAACTTTAATCGCAGAAGTCTGTAGACCCTCTGCGATTGTGCCTTTAAATATAGTTTCGGACATCACGGAACCATTATTTTGTACTGAATAGTTTAACAACTGCATGGCAATAAGAGCTCATAGTAACCCACCTGGCCCCAGCCAGCATTGAATCTACCTACTGATGATGATGACAAAGAACTTAGGTACGAGAAGGTTCTAAGTTTGGCCACGTTAGAACAGGAGTAAATTCACCTGGTTTAAAACAAGGTATTAAGGCCTGACTTCAATGAATAAAATACTTCTAAGTTTTAAGAACTTACCTTAACAATTTTTTTAGCTGAATTCTGATCCAAATATCACGGCATTGCCCGTTCACGTACTCCTGTCCGAGGGGACAGTTAGGTGGGACTGTGACCACGTTGTATACGCTCGCGTCGTGACGCCACACGTCACGGCATTGCCCGTTCACGTACTCCTGTCCGGGAGGACAGTTAGGTGGAACTGTGACCACGTTGTATACGCTCGCGTCGTGACGCCACACGTCACGGCATTGTCCGTTCACGTACTGCTGTCCGGGGGGACAGTTAGGTGGGACTGTGATCACGTTGGATACGCTCGCGTCTTGACGCCACACATCCCGGCATTGTCCATTCACGTACTCCTGTCCGGGGGGACAGTTAGATGGGACTGTGATCACGTTGGATACGCTCGCATCGTGACGCCACACATCCCGGCATTGCCCGTTCACGTACTCCTGTCCGGGGGGACAGTTAGGTGGGACTGTGATCACGTTGGATGCGCTCGCGTCGTGACGCCACACATCCCGGCATTGTCCGTTCACGTACTCCTGTCCTGAGGGGCAGTTAGGTGGGACTGTGATCACGTTGGATACGCTCGCGTCGTGACGCCACACATCCCGGCATTGTCCGTTCACGTACTCCTGTCCTGAGGGGCAGTTAGGTGGGACTGTGATCACGTTGGATACGCTCGCGTCGTGACGCCACACATCCCGGCATTGTCCGTTCACGTACTCCTGTCCTGAGGGGCAGTTAGGTGGGACTGTGATCACGTTGGATACGCTCGCGTCGTGACGCCACACGTCACGGCATTGTCCGTTAACGTACTGTTGTCCGGAGGGACAGTTAGATGGGACTGTGATCACGTTGGATACACTCGCGTCGTGACGCCATACGTCACGGCATTGTCCGTTCACGTACTCCTGTCCTGAGGGGCAGTTAGGTGGGACTGTGATCACGTTGGATACACTCGCGTCGTGACGCCATACGTCACGGCATTGTCCGTTCACATACTCCTGTCCTGAGGGGCAGTTAGATGGGACTGTGATCACGTTGGATACGCTCGGGTGACCCCACACGTCACGGCATTGTCCGTTCACATACTCCTGTCCGAGAGGACAGTTAGGTGGGACTGTGATCACGTTGTATACGCTCGCGTCGTGACGCCACACGTCACGGCATTGTCCGTTAACGTACTGTTGTCCGGAGGGACAGTTAGGTGGGACTGTGATCACGTTGGATACGCTCGCGTGACGCCACACATCCCGGCATTGTCCGTTCACATACTCCTGTCCGGGAGAACAGTTAGGTGGGACTGTGATCACGTTGGATACGCTCGCGTCGTGACGCCACACGTCACGGCATTGTCCGTTCACGTACTGCTGTCCGGGTGGACAGTTAGGTGGGACTGTGACCACGTTTTGGGGGGCAATACCGTCACTTGGCCGGCCAGTGACGATGGCTGCTAACGCATGCAGCACTAGCACACCAATCATAATTGGCGTATGAACCCGATTGAGGCAATAACACCACTGATGACTGTTAAAAGGGATTAATAATTTTCTACCTTATTTATAAGCGTGCTGCGTAGTATACAGGGCGTCCCAAGGTAAAGTACTTTAAATATTGTAGATAGGATATATTGTTGAAAAAAGACTTTATTTTATTTTTAAAAGTTAGTAATATTGAATTCAAAGATTTTCTAAAAATTACTGGGAACCGAACCGAACATTTATTGGAATCAAAAATTTTCCGTTATTCTTTTGTTAGAAGATACTATGTTACTTATGAGTTTTTTTATAATCCATTCTTTCGATTGGCATCATAAAAATATGGGGTGTTTTTTTCACATTTAAGTCGGTTTGATTACTAGACGAAGCAAGTTATTTTTAGAAAAGTAAAAGTAAAAGTAAAAGTAATAGTAGTATTAAGTAAATAAGTAGTATTTCCAAGTTTTAAAAATAAAATAAAGTCTCTTTTCAGCAAAATATCCTATCGATGTAGATAGGATATTTTGCATGCGTTTACACTAATATTATAAAGAGGAAAGATTTGTTTTTTTGTGTGTGTATATGTTTGTAATGAATAAAGTCAAAAACTACTGTGCCGTTTTCAAAAATTCTTTCACCATTGGAAAGCTACATTCATCCTGAGTGACATAGGCTACCAGGGGGGGGGGGGGGGGGGGATAGGAGGGGCGGGGGCTGTTTTTCATCCTGTAACTACCCGTGTGAAGCCGGGACGAGTCGCTAGTCTACAATATTTAAGGTACTTAAGGTTGTCTTGGGACGCCCTGTATACATAATGGACGATAAGAATGCGACGCGCAGATAAGATATCTATTAACACATCTTTCAAGTTTCAGCCAACAATCACAAATGGGAATTTATATATATCTACATAACTAGTATATAATATGTAGCATAATTATATGAAACTAGCTGAAACCCTCCACTTTGTATACGTGCTATTCGTAGATATAAGATTACTTATACAAACTGCTGTGGGTGAGGAGATTCCTACAGGAAGCCAGTTTCTACCAAAGATTATCAGTGTCAGCGTCTGTCAAATATTATGTTAAGGTGGATGCTCTCGATTGAGGCGCGAAATTATATTTTTTTGGTGTTTTTTGCCCATGATGGACGATAGTAGATTGACGAAACGGGTACATAAGACGAGCGTGAATGGGACAGTGGGAAGGGGAAGACCTCGGCGAACATATTCAGACCAGATCGGGGAAGTTCTGGAAAAAGGCCAGGTCAAGAGTACCCTTAACCGACGAGCATGTATGAATAATGTGATGAGAGTGAATGAAGCAAAAGAGGTGTGTCAGGATCGTAGCAAGTGGAAATCAGTGGTCTCTGCCTACCCCTCCAGGAAACAGGCGTGAGTTTATGTATGTATGTATGTATGTTTTTGCCCATTACAGCTCATCAACACTTCTTCAGATAGCGAAAGCTGATTTCGCTAGAACTAGGAGACTTAACACGAGTAGGGAGAAGTTAAAGGTAGAACTAGGAGACTTAACACGAGTAGGGAGAAGTTAAAGGTAGAACTAGGAGACTTAACACGAGTAGGGAGAAGTTAAAGGTAGAACTAGGAGACTTAACACGAGTAGGGAGAAGTTAAAGGTAGAACTAGGAGACTTAACACGAGTAGGGAGAAGTTAAAGGTAGAACTAGGAGACTTAACACGAGTAGGGAGAAGTTAAAGGTTACAAAATGTATTGTCCAAGTGACTGCGCGGGAGTGACTGGCCCTGCACAGGCAGGCGGAGTGACTGGCCCTGCACAGGCAGGCGGAGTGACTGGCCCTGCACAGGCAGGCGGGGAGGGCGTGACGTTATTTGCTAACATTGCAATATGAGCCCCTACCACAGAATATATCCCCTACAGATAGTATATCATAAATATCATCAGTTTAGCAACGATTCACATTTTTACAGTGTTTTTTTTTGTTTAGGGGTATCGTATCTAAACGAATGATATTTGTAAGATACTATCAATTTAAACATGCGTGTTAAGTCTCCTAGTTCTCGCGAAATCAACTTTCGCTATCTGAAGAAGTGTTGATGAGCTGTAATGGGCAAAAAACAACAAAAATAATAATTTCGCACCTCAAGCGTGAGCATTCACCTTAAAATCGATTCAAAAAGGCTCAAACAACACGCTTACCTATTTATAATAATAAATATAAATTTAACTACAGGGGACTACTACTACGCGGGAGCTTTTATTTAACTTGCAATGTATGTCCGGGTGGAATCTTGCAACTGAATTTTAAAGCAGTTATCCTCAACCGATTGAGCTGAAATGTGGCATACTTGTCAAGTTCCAATGACAATACAATATATGGTGACAGCGAGCTGATCTGATGATGGAGACGGAAGGTGGACAATGGAACTCCTCGATGGATAATAGTAGACTGGCCGTGTTTAGGCTCATTTTGATCAGCACACGGTTACGATTTCTTATTTTATAAAATCATGTATTGGGGTAAATTCCTAGCTTTGATGCATGTTTTATTTTCTAAATGATTATTTTTCTATTAACATCTGACGTGCTATCGCGAAGACGGCCGAGAGCGAACTGATTTGGGGTTTGCAACTACTTCGGAAAGGCAAAGTGACACTTAAAGATGGTGCACTTGCGTTATCTAGAGTAGTTATAGGTCTGTGGGAGAACGCACTCCAAACTTCAAGGCTCTAGGAGCGGCGGCTTAGGGCCGGCGCCCACTGACGACGGTGTGACACGGCATGGCACGGCAAAGGATTTTATTACTAACTAGCGACTCGCCCCGGGTTCGCACGGATAGCCCCCGGTGAACCCCCCCCCCCCCCCCCATGTCAATCTCTTGGTTCTAAGCTACCTCCCCATCAATTTTCAGCCAAATCGGTTCACCCGTTTTTGAGTTATAAGTGGTGTAACTAACACGACTTTGTTTTATATATATAGATTAAGTTCCGTGCCGTGCCGTGCCATGCCGTGCCATGCCATGCTATGCCGGCACTAGGCGCCGGCCCTTAGGCTGAGCGTCGTCTGTCAGTCTGTCAGGCGCGACGTTGATTCTTATATCAATTTGATTGTAATTTTAGATAGCGATTTCTTGAAAAATACATGTTTTAATTAATCGCGATAAGGATTTCAATAAGAAGGAAAACACTAATAAAATATGCTGGAAAAAATCCTACTTACTAACCAACTTTATAAATGCGAAACTTTGTAAGTATGGATGGATGGATGTATGTTTGTTACTCTTTCACGTAAAACTACTGGATGGATTTTGATGAAATTTGGAATGGAGATAACTGGACTCCCGGAATAACACATAGGCACATTTTTATCCCGATATTTCCACGGGATCGAGACTTACGCGGGCGAAACCGCGGGGCGCTGCTTGTATTATATAACTAAGATTCAGTATAGTGTAATACATACATATATATACACATATAGACACGCCTTTTACCCGAAGGGGTAGGCAGAGCCTCAATGGGCCTCTTTTCACAGTGGGTTGCACCATCGTGGAATATAGACGTGATAAGTGGTGAGCTCATCGCCGCCATTGCTTCCCATGACTGACTCAGCTAACGCTTTCTTCCAGTAATAACACATTCCATAATAAGCTACCAGCCAGGACAAATCTTATACCAACTAATCTTATCAACAATTTCGGGTAATATAGTGTAATATTTATCTTTAAAAAGGTCAGCGACTGGCTGTCTGTCAGTTTGTATATGTTTCAGTCAGTAGTAGAGTAGTATTTACCCGATAAAAAGCAAAGCTATATCATTAATAAACAGGACATTAAAGGACTTAAAATGGACCCTTGGGAGTTGAGTGGAAGCACAAGCACACATAACGCGAGAGTAGCCGCGGGCGGTAGCTAAAACATTAGCCTTTTTTTGTGAAAGAGTTCGTCCGGGGAAGAATTACTACCATACCTATTTCTGCCGCAAAGTAGTAGTGCTCGCATTGCTGTGTTCCGGTTTGAAGGGTAAGGGGGCCGGTGAAATTACAGACACATGAGACTTTTCGTCTTTATTTCTCAGGGTGGCGGGCGCAGTGCAATGCCACATAGGGTGCGTCCTAGGTGGACGTGACCTATGTGGTAATGCGTTGTTAAAAGCAGAGGTTACCGCATCAGGTGGACCATCTGCTTAATACCATACATTATGTAGAATAAAAAAGAAAAGTTTTTTTTTAAATGATGGAAATAGTTTTTGTGGTAATTCATTACCTACAAACAAATAATTAAATTGTTGAGTAAACGCCCATCCCGTGGTGTAATCCCTCTGTCCGCTTTTACGACATCCACTGGAGGAGACAGGGTTCTATTCCTAGGCCGGATACACCGCAGAGTGTATTACGGTATAAAGAAAAACAATTTATCAATTGAGTGAGGCAACTAGATAAGGGCCCATTGTACAACGAGCGTAGTGACACGAGACGCTGTAACGGAAATATGATGTCTATCACTACTTGATACTTGAGGCGAGGTACAAGGAATACATATATGAAAGAGCGAAGCGAGCTTAAGTGTAAACTAGAGAGGCAGCTTTCTTATTATTAATTTTTTTACTTAAAATCTAAATATTGTTATGTGTTTATGACTAAGATAATTTGTTGACAATAAGAACATCACACCTAAACGACACTAAAGGACACTACGCTAAGACACTAAGACACTAAAGCACTACTATTAAAGTTCTCAATTTTGCTCAGCCACACACCTTGTACTTATAGCTATTTATAATTAAGGTGGATGGTCTCGCTTGAGGAGCGAAATTCAAATTTTTTGGTGTTTTTTGCCCATTACAGCACATCAACACTTCTTCAGGTAGCGAAAGTTGATTTCGGGAGAACTAGGAGACATAACACCAAACGAATTGATTTCGCGCCTCAAGCGAGACTTACCTTAACTTACAAACTTTAACTAGAGAGGCAGCTTTCGTCTGCTTCGACCAAAATAAAAAAAGCGGCCAAGTGCGAGTCGGACTCGCCCATGAAGGGTTCCGTAGCAGCAAGTAACATAATATAAAAGTTCTTGGATGGATTACGATTTATGACGTTTTAAAAAAAAATACTTACTAGATCTCGTTCAAACCAATTTTGGTTGGAAGTTTACATGGTAATGTAGATCATATTTTTTTTTGTTTTATAATTCTCTTATTTTAGAAGTTATGGGGGGGGGGGGGGGGGGGGACATACTTTTTACCACTTTGGAAGTGTCTCTCGCGAAAACTATTCAGTTTAGAAAAAAAATATATTAGAAACCTCAACATCATTTTTGAAGACCTATCCATAGATGCACACGTACAGGTTTGATGTTTTTTTTTTTTTTGAGTTTCAGGTCTAAGTATGGGGAACCCCAAAAAACAGTGTAAAAATCTTAATGCGGTTCACAGAATACATCTACCTACCAAGATTCAACAGTATAGCTGTTGTAGTTCCGAAAAAAAAGACTGTGACATACACAGACAGACAGACAGACAGACATGACGAATCCATAAGGGTTCCTTGTCTTTGACTACGGAACCCTAAAAACCGGCCAAGTGCGGGTTGGACTCGCGCACCAAGGGTTCCGTACAAACCTGTAGGTATATAAGTAAAAGTTATGGTATTTTTATTTATTTTTTCTTTTTATATTCCTTTTTTTTGTGTTTTTTTTTTACTATAAAGTGTTAATCTATCTATCTATCTATCCTACAAGATAAATAAATAAATAAATAATGCTAGACAGTTCAACACAACATTATCTAGCCCCAAGCTAAGCAGAGCTTGTGTTATGGGTACTAAATAACTGATATACTTAATACAATACATAGATAGATATTTTTGATTATACATAGAAAATACCCAGAACACCCTGAACAAATATCTGCGATCGCTCAAATATTTGTTCCGAGGCGAGAATCGAACCCGCATTCTCCTGCGTCGCACGCAGGCGAACAATGTGAGCAATGTTCTTTTAACATTCACATACGTGTATGTTTGAAAAGCCCGTAATAATTACCATGTATATGGTAATTATTCCTAATCATTTACATTTTTATCACCTAAGTATTCTTGTGTACTAATAGTAAGCTTTTCCTGTTAGCAGCTTTTTCAGTCTTCCCTTGAAGACATTATTTATACTGGGAGCATCTAGTACAGATTTAGGAAGATGATTATAAACACGCACAGCCATACAAACTGCACTCTTGCTATACAAAGATGTGCTAGTGGATTGCTATAGCGTTTTCACTATTGGATAGCTTGACTTTTCGGCAAGGCTTTAGGTTACGCGCGGACTATGTCGCAACGAGCGGGTCACCTAGTTTTAAAGATGAACTGATCCGTGTTTCTGTTCCGTTGCCCATAGTAATATTGATCCTTATGAGTTTACATTGCGTGTTTGTTTTCATTCAGACTGGTTTATTTTGCACCTAAAAGGTCGTAAGTATCTAATACGAACCGACGTGCGCAGTAGGATACCGACAATCGACTTCATACCTACCGGCACTTAGCCACTTAACTCCCAATGTTCGAGAATAATGCGTCAGACACTGACTGACGGGCAATTGCTTTGTGTTAACGTGTCTTATGTGTCAGTCTTTTATAACTGTGATATATTTGCTCCGCGAGTATCCATGTGAAACAGTAAAATGAATACCAAACTCGTTGTTACTCTATTGACAGTCATAATAATATGTGTGGACGGTAAAAGGTCTTTGAGTGGGCGAGGTGGCTCAAGTTCCGCGCGCGGCACCAGCAGGAGAACCAACTACAACCCACATCCCGCACCGACGTCACTAAGCTACCCGCAACCTGCAGCGCCAAAGCCATCTCTATCCGGATGGCAAGAGAAACCCAAGCAAACAAAGCCTCAGAACACCCAAACTGGAAGCCACTCCTACCCTTCTAGCCAGACAGGACTCTCCGGTAACAGTCATGCAAAACCGACGTCGAATCAAGAAAGTGTACAGAGAAGCAGTGCCTCTCAGAACTTGAATGGGCAAGCTGGAACTGGCCAGTCAGGCCATTCTTATCCAGCGTCAAACGGTCTGTCTGGGAGCCCTGGAAGCGGCTATCCTCAACAATCGGGAGGTGGAATCTCGCAAGGTAGCGGCTACCCACAACAAACTGGAGGTGGAACACATCAAGGTAGCAGTTATCCTCAACAAGGGAGAGGCCTATCCGGCTCCGGTGCCCCGTCAAACCCTGGTTACAAACCCGCCGATTCCAGACCTCCACCATATAATGGAGCGACGCATCAGACCAACAACTATGGAAACAACTACCAACATCCTCAACAACCTCCTCCGTACTCCAACTACGGTGGCCATCCTTCTTATCATCCCAGCAATGGACAGATGCCTGGCTACGGCTCTCAATCTCCTGGATACTTCGGAAACTACGCGAATAACGGCAACAGGGGTATGAGTCGCTCAGGGAGTGCCCTCACTGGGGTTGGTATCGCCGGGGCAGGGGTCGGAACTCTCCTGACTGGTCTAGCATTGTGGAACTTGGCACGATCGACTGGCAATCGTCACCACACCGTTGTTTATGATAACAGAGGCCAGCCTGTAGCTGTGGCACCAGATACTAATGAACCCGAAGCAAATTCTATGCTAGCAGATTTGGTAAACTGTACTTTGACTATAAGCAATGACGAGAAAACTGAAGTGTTAGCTATTCCATGCGCAATCGCTACATCGTTTTCGCCTGATGCTGATGTTAAAACGACAGATAATAGCAATGCAACTGACAATACTAAATGTACAGTAACTGTTGTTAATAAATCTGGGAAAGAATTTATGACGACAATATCTTGTGCAATCCTTTTGAACTCAGCTGCGGAGAACAACGTTACAGAGCCACCTATAAGCATGGATAATGTAAACGGGACGATGATAGATCCAACGGAAACTCCGATACTGGTTCCAATTCAACCAGCTCTCAGTCTTACAAGCAGTGAACTGGATCAATACAACACGACTATGAATGTTAATTGTACCACCCAGCCTGGTGAAGTACGCGACCCGATAAACCCCTGTTTCTCTGTCACGCATAACTTAACTGTCATTCCATTGCAAGCGACAGAGAAAAATGAAAACAGTGACAAAAATGATTAAGTAATCACTAAATTACCAATCATCATCATCATCATCAGTCCACTGCTGGACATATGCCTCTCCCAGTATGCGCCGTTTAGACCGATTTCCAGCTCTTCCCATTCACTTTCTACCAGCCATGGGGCGCCCCACACTACGTGTACAAGACGTGGTGTCCACTATAGAACACGTTTGTTTACCCCAGCGGTTGTCGGTTCGTCGGTATATATGCCCAGCCCATTGCCATTTCAGCTTGCTAATTCGAATGTCGATGACCTTAGTTCTCTGTCGGATAACTTCATTGCTGATTTTAGCCATCAGAGAAACTCCGAGCATAGCTCGTTCCATAGTACGCTGAGCGACCTTGAACCAATAGCCAAAATTACCAAATGAAAATAAAATAAATAACAATATCTTTGTTTAATTATAAGTAGCTGTAAGTACACGGTGTGTGGCTGAGAAAAATGGGCAAAATTGAGAAGTTTAAACAGTAGTGCTTCAGGTATGATGTTCTTATTGTAAACAACTTATCTTTGCCTAAAACACATAACATTTGAATTTGTTAGAATTTAATTATACCTGTCAACTGTGTTTGTTAGAATTTAACTATACCTGTCAACTGTGTTTGTTAGAATTGTATTATGCCTGTCAACTGTGTTTGTTAGAATTTAATTATACCAGTCTATTAACTGCTTTCTTAATTAATTTTAATTATGAAAGAAACAGTTAATTTAATTACTCCTATCTAACAACTGTGTTTGTTATAAATTAATTATACCTGTCTGTTAAATGCTTTCTAAATTAATTATAATTATGAAGGAAACAGTTAATTTAATTACTCCTATCTAACAACTGTGTTTGTTATAAATTAATTATATTGTCTATTAATAATCTTAATTAATCTATTAATCTTGCTTAATTAATTATAATTATGAAAGAAACAGTTAATTTAATTCATCCTATCTAAAACCTGTGTTTGTTATAAATTAATTATACCTGTCTATTAACGGCTTGCTTAATTAATTATAATTATGAAAGAAACAGTTAATTTAATTATTCCTATCTAACAACTGTGTTTGTTATAAGTTAATTATACCTGTCTATTAACTGCTTGCTTAATTATTTATAATTATGAAAGGAACAGTTTATTAAATTAATCCTATCTAACAACTGTGTTTGTTATAAATTAATTATACCTTATTATTATATTATTAACTGTTAGCTTTATTAATTATAATTATGAAAGAAACAGTTAATTTAATTATATTATATGTATCTATCAACTGTGTTTGTTTGAATTTAACTATACCTACCTATAAACTATTTGCTTAATCTACACTTCTACACTAATATTATAAAGAGGAATGAAGATTTGTATTTTTTTGTGTGTATGTTTGTAATGAATAAACTCCAAAACTAATGTGCCGATTTCAAAAATTCTTTCAGCATTGGAAAGCTATATTCATCCTGACTGACATAGGCTACAGAGGGGGGGGGGGGGGGGGTTGTGGAGGAGGGGGGGGGTTGGAGGGGGAGGGCTGTTTCTCTGTTTTTCATCCTGAAACTACCCGTGCGAAGCCGGGACGAGTCGCTTGTTAATTATAATTATGAAACAAATGTTTGCTGATGATACAGTTATTCTTTTTCATGGAAAGTCTTGGGCTGGTGTACATGAATTGGCTGAAGTAGGCATGAGTGCGGTAACAACATGGCTGGAAGATAGCCTATTAACACTTAACACTAGCAAACTAAATATCTCTGCTTTAGTAAATCCGCTAAAAGTATACCTAAAGCCTCCAACCTACATATTCATTCGTATCCGTGTAATCGACAAATTTCTACTAATACATCATGTATTTGTCCAATACTTGAAAGGGTCTCAAACATAAAATACTTAGGAATAAATATCGATGACAGACTAAGCTGGAAAATCCACATCACATCTGTTGCTAAGAGGTTGCGAAAACTAATGTATGTCTTTAAGGAGTTACGAGCAGTCTGCGACAAAACCTTACTAATACAAACATATAAAGCATTGGGTGAATGCATAATTGCTTACTGTATAACCTCTTGGGTCGCAGCCGCAAAAACGCATTTACTGGAACTAGAACGCGCACAGCGGTCCTTGCTTAAGGTATTACTGTGCCTACCATTTCGACACCCAACGACAGCAGTCTATGAGATGGCTGATGTTCTCACAGTACGTCAATTGTTCATTTTTCTATGTATTAAAAGGTACCATGCAACTGTTGTGCCACACCTTCCCGCTTCAGATGCCAGGCGACAGCGTTTTCCTGCTCCGAGTGCTAGAAGTCGAATTGCCCAGCAACACTTTAATTTTCATGCACCGAGATTATACAAGTATTTTAACACAGTATATAATAGCAAAGACCTTTCTTGTTTTCAAATGAAATATAAGCTTAGAGAATGGTTAAAAAATAAAACATATAATGATACAGAAACCCTCCTAATGGTTATCCAGTAAATGACTATCGGAATATCTGTCACTTACACTTACATATGCATCATTCAGAATACACACACACACTCACACGCACACACGCACACACACACACTCACACACACACACACTCTCTCTCTCACACACACACACACACACACACACACACACACACACGCACACATACATACCTAAATACACACCCTCAAACACATTAACAATACGGGTTTCTCCTGTGTAACCCAGACTCTTAAGAGACTGGTGTTATCAGGAGAACCCGCATACTCACACACATACGCACTTTTGCTAACCATATTTTCTTGTTATGTATGTACCCTGTATTTTGTAACGTAAATTTATTTTACCACAGAAAATGGGAATGAACTGACTCCTGACACACAGCTAACGCTAGTTCAGGAGCCAGGGCTTCAACCTGCACTGTATTATGATTGTTGTGTGATCTGTCCAGCATTATTTATTTATTTATTTATTATTATTATTTATTTATTATGTGAATAATTCCAATAAAACATTATGATTATGATTATGATTATGAAATAGATAATTTAATTATACCTAACTATCAACTATTTTTGTTGGAATTAAACTATACCTGCCTGTAAACTGTTAGGATAGGGGGGGGGCTGTTTTTTCATCCTGAAACTACCCGTGCGAAGCCGGGACGAGTCGCTAGTTAATTATAATTATGAAACAAATAGTTAATTTAATTATATCTATCTATCAACTGTGTTTGTTAGACTTCAATTATACATATGTATCAACTGTGTTTTTTTTTTTATTTAATCCCACTAATATCGAAAATGTCAAAGTTACGATGTTTGTATGTTTGTTACTCAACCATGCCGAAACGGCTGAATCGATTTCGATGAAATTTGGTACGCAGATAGATTACGACCTGGATTGATTTTTCACTTACTTACTTATTTTTCATAGTAAGTAAGTAAGTAAAAAGTTTATTTTGATACACCATACATAGTTTTTTTACATAAATACAGTTTAATTATAGTACGTGTACATTATGAAAGATATGTATAGTGCAGTCAAAAAAGGTCCGTGCTCAGCATAATGCTGCAGTGACCTGAAGCGCTGATTTTCAGCACGGCCTCAGCATGGGTTGACGCGCGGACATGCCACGAAAGTAAGCATTAAGAGGAGACCAATATGCTTTCACATCGGGATGAATACAGCAAACAAATTGCGGCGCACAGACAGTTGTGGTGCGAGCCACGGCGCGTCCCCCGCCCGCTACTCCCCTTTCCTCCGTCTACTCCTCTTCCGCACGCCGACTCCAGGGTCTGATGATGACCAGCTCACGATGAACAGGATCTAGGCTGCTACGGGTGATCCGATTACAATGCGGTTTTATATGTATGAAAACTCGTGAAACGCTAAAAGCAGTTGGGTTTTTAACAAACCTAAAAAAAGAGGATCCCAAGCCGTTTTTTTTATTTTGGTTTTGAATGTTTCTTACCTCATTTATAACCTCATTTATCTCATTATCATCTCATTTATCTCCATCATTTATGAATCCATTTGGAAAAAAAACAGTTGACTCTAAATGCTTCCTGGTTGGTCCTATTTTCATCAAAATCTGGTTCTGATGATGGGATCCATGAGGAATTAAGGGAACCCCTCAAATATTATAGGCACACATATAGCGATTTCGGTATTTTCAGCAACAAGTCAAGCATGTGCATTCAGAAAGTTCCATTTGATGAAGTGGGACTGATGAAGAAGACCAAAGATGGCCATGGAACTACTCAATAAGGCGATAAGGGTGACTTTCCGATATCCGATTGAGCTGAAATTTGGTATACCTGTCAAGTTCCGATGACAATACAATATGATGGTGACAGCGAGCTGATCTGATGATGGAGACGGAAGGTGGACAACGGAACTCCTCGATGGATAATAGTAGACTGGCCGTGTTTAGGCTCATTGTGATCAGCACACGGTTACGATCACTAATATTATAAAATTCTTGTATTTGGAAAAAATCATAGCTTCGATGTCGTTTGTTTTTCGAAAATAAATATTTGTCCCCAATATCTCAAGGTATGTACTGTTGGGTGAAATGTTATGTATGTTGTTATGTTATTGTTGTAGATAATGCAAGTGTACAAGCAGTCAGAGGAAGGCAGACGACCCCGGATACTAGCCATCACCTACCCCCTGTTCAGCTCTCTCAGGAAAGACGACAGCACTCCCGGGGATACGTCAGATGAGACAGCCAATCAGGTATTGTTTTTGCATTGTGTGAAGGGAGCAAGACGAGACAGCAAGCTTTGATATCGATATATATAAAACAAAGTCGTGTTAGTTACACCACTTATAACTCAAGATCGGCTGGACCGATGTTAGTTATGTCTTTTTTGGTGGATTCTTTGTTTTTCACCGGGGGCTACCCGTGCGAAGCCGAGGCGCGTCGCTAGTATAAGAATAATATAATTAAAAATAGGTGCGTCACAAGTGATCGCTATCGAGATGAGAACAAGTAAATATTACGATAATAATTAAAAAAACCCTCAATGCATGAAACGGCTGAACCGATTTTGTTCAAACATACCTAAGAACACTCCCGACAAATTCACCTTTCAAACAAAACAAAAATATCGAAATCGGTTCATCTGTTCGGGAGCTACGATGCCACAGACAGCCATACTCACAGACACACATACACACACACAGAGAGACACGTCAAACTTATAACACCCCGTCGTTTTTGCGTCGGGGCATGAATAAAGCACTACATGGATTGAGTGCTAAAATAGCATAGAGTGTTCCTTCTTACTCCTATCCTAGAAGATAGCTTGCTATCCTATGTTAGAGAGAAACAAATATAGTGTCACACAACAGTCGTTTTTTCGTTCCGTACCCTGAATATTAATACCATGAATGTACATCTCCCTAGATTGGTACCATGAATGGTAATTGGTACCTAGTTTGACATTTGGCCTGGTACGAGTTACAAAGTCAAAGTCAAAGTCAAAAGTATTTTATTCATTGAAATCACAAGGATCATTTTGAATCGTCTTAAAAAATAAATTTACAGTTACTCCTGTTCCAACGCAACCAGACCTAGAAGAATCAGGCAACAAACACGGTCTGTTTTTCTTTTGATGATCCTTCTTACTACTAGGTGGAGAGCGCCTGTGTGGTGCCTCGAGAACAAGTTGAAGCTGATTCAAGGAAAAAAGGAAAACCAAATTAAAAGCCTTACTTAGGTAGGCAGTCAAAAGTAAGATGATAGAGAGAATCAGCAAAAGTTCATAAGGCAGCACACACTACGCTTGATATACACATAAATAACACATCAGTAATAAATTATATGCAGGTACAGACATTGCAAATTGACAAATTAGGTGTCGAGGGGCAGAGCGACATCAGGCCACGCGGCTTTATCATTAACATAGTCATGTAGTGTGTAATACGCTTTCTTAATTAAATTATTCTTTATGTAAGATTTAAATCTTCGAATCGAAAGTTTAGAAGCACTTTCTGGAAGTTTATTATAGAACCGAACAGAATTCCCCATAAAAGACCCACTTACTTTTTTTAATCTAAATTTGGGAATACTCAGTTTATTTTTATTTCTCGTGTAAAAACAATGCACGTCACTTTTTTTCATAAATCTATCTAAGTGTTTATGTGTATATAATAAGGTTTCGTAGATGTATTGCGATATTACGGTGAGAATGTTAATTTCCTTAAAACGCTCCCTCAAGGAGTCACGTGGCTTCATTTTATAAATGGCACGTATTGCCCGTTTTTGTAAAACAAATATTGCTTGGATGTCTGCTGCTTTCCCCCACAGAATGATGCCATATGACATAACACTGTGGAAGTTGCCAAAATAAACTAGCCTAGCTGTAGCTTCATCAGTAAGCTGCCTTATCGTACGAACTGCATATGCAGCGGAACTAAGTCTACCCGCAAGTGCCTCAATTTGTGGTCCCCACTGCAAACTTGCATCAATATTAAGTCCTAAGAAAACAGTAGAGTTTACAAGATTGAGTGTCTCGCCATTTACTTTAATATTAGTTGGGTAATGTTTTACATTTGGCAAAGTGAATTTAATGCATTTAGTTTTTTTAGCATTAAGCAACAGATTATTTACTGTGAACCAATCAAGAACTCGCGATAGTGATTTATTTAGATCATCGTAATTAGCTTTTGACCTATCAACTTTGAAAATTAAAGACGTATCGTCAGCAAATAAAACTATATCACATATGTCTTTTACATAAAAAGGGAGATCGTTAATGTATACTAAAAATAGACATGGGCCTAGTATTGAACCCTGGGGCACTCCCATAACAATAGACGATCCCGAAGACCTTTCACCACCAACGTCAACTTTTTGTACTCTATTGGATAAGTAAGAATTTACAAGGTTAATTGCCTTATTTTGGATGCCATAATGTTTTAACTTCAAAATTAGAGTAGTATGCCTCACGCAGTCGAATGCTTTGGATAGGTCGCAGAATACTCCGATCGCGTCTTGCGAGTTTTACCATGCTTGAAATATGTGTTCCAAAAGCATGGTACCAGCATCAGCTGTTGATCGACCCTTGGTAAATCCAAATTGATGACTATGAAGTAGTCTGTGGAAGTTAAAGTGTGACAATAATTGAGTAAGAATAAGTTTTTCAAAGATTTTACTTAACGCGGGCAATATAGAAATCGGCCTATAATTAGCTGGATCTATTGCATTTCCAGGTTTGAACAAAGGAATTAATTTACTATGTTTCATAAGATCTGGAAAGATTCCGTCGTCAACACATCTATTAAAAATGTAGGCTAAGCATGGAGCAATATCAATAATTATAATACCTAACACCTTTGTGGATATTCCCCAAAGATCTTCAGTATTTTTAATATTAAGTGACTTAAATGTCTTAACAATACTATCGGCATTTACGTATCTAAAGCTAAACGCGATCTCACATTTAGCAACACTTAGTTCCAATAAAGTAGATGCTCCAGAGGCAGATGATTGTAATGACTGGGTTACAATAACTGGTATATTAGAGAAAAAATTGTCAAAGGCATTCGCGACATCAATCTTTTTTGTCAATGTTGTATTGTTTATGTTTAATTTGATCTGCTTATTGCGTGGCTTAGATTTACCTGTTTCATTATTAATTAATTTCCAAGTTGCCTTAATTTTATTCGATGATTTTTCGTTTTTTTTTCCCAAATGTAATGATTTAGCTGCACGACAAACTTTTTTAAAAGTATATGAATAGTTCTTTATATACAAAATAAACTTTGGGTCATGCAACATTGATTCCCTAGCCGCATAGAGATCATATAATTTATTCCTACTTCTATAGATACCGGGTGTCGCCCAATCAGCTAACCCGACATTAGATTTAGCTATACATGTTTTTAACTGAAATATCTCAGTATGTTGCTCATTTATCAAATTAGACAAGGAGGTAAAAAGGTCATTTGGATCATCTACGCATGGTAAAAGGGGTATTTTAAGTTCAATACTGCTCTGAAACTTCATAATTCGACTTCCTGTGATAGGCCGATAAGTGAATTCCTTAGGTTCATCTACCAAATTACAAGTAAATATAGCACTGTGACCGTAATGATCCGAGGTGAAATGTTTAATTACTGCTTTATCAATTGGAACACTACTGCAATATATATTATCCAAACAGGTGGCTGATGTAAGTGTCACCCTTGTAGGTTCTTCGAAAAGGTGACGTAAATTGAAACATTTAAATAAGTTAAGAATTCTCTCAGATAGAGGATTCACAGGAATATCTATATTGAAATCTCCGCAGACTATTAACATTTTACTACGTCCAATAGTTTTAAGCAGTACTTCTTCCATAGTGGATTCAAATAACGCGAAGTCCGCGTCAGGGGGACGGTAAACACTCACAATGATATGCCGCTCAAGCTCAACACACGACAGCTCAATAGTCCTCTCAATAGTGAGATTTGCAACATCTTTACGTTCTTTGCATTTTAAATTATTTCGAGCAAATACAACACACAATACAACAAATACACAAATAAAAACAGATAGATATATGCTTGTCTCATTCCAACACATGAATACATTCATATAAAAGAATGAGACGGATATAATCGATACCGGTTCGTTTTTAGCCTTAGTTCCATGCTTTAGTCCTTCTTCTGAGGTCGGGGGTTAAAAACGTCAAATGTTTTGATAAACTAAAAAGTAAAACTAAAAGAGTAAAAATAATAATAATAATAGTACCCGTTTCATTTCAGGACAACGATACAGTACAATCAGAACGTCCTGAAAATAACGCTTTAGCGCTATTGTCTAAAAAGGACTACGAAATTCCTGACTCTGAAAATACAAAAAAACTGACCGCAGAGATCGTAAAAGACCGTCTACCCATGGAGACGACGCCCAAGGAACTTGGCGTGCATGAGAATTTAGATGATTTTGAAATGTACGAGAAGTTGGAATATAAAATAGATCAGTTGGAAAAGGAATTATGCTGTAAAATGGATTTGGCTGAGGATATAGACGGGTGTAAGAGGTGAGTTACATATACTAGCAAAATGCACAAAGTACTTGCAAGACTTTAATACTGGTTTAAAAAAAAAAACATTATGAAAATGAAAATGAAAACATGATTACATGAAAATGTAACCCAAAAATTCCGTTCTAAAATTTCCAAGTGTGGTTTAGACATGAGTTTAAATTTTCAACAAAATGTTTCAACTTGGCCGGTTTAATGTTAATTAATGAGATGTTTAAATTTACCGCTCGTTTATGTTTTTTTCTTCTTTTAATTACAGGATATCCGGTCCAAATACAAAGCCTAAAGAGGTTCTAATAGAGTATGGAATTAAAACATCAGAGGATAGCTTACCCAAGGAGTACATCGAACTAGAGACTTACATGAGGGAGAGCATCTGTGACGTCATGGACTTTTTGGAGGACCACAGGTATTAAATAAGTTTTTTGTGAAAATCATTTTTTTCAATACAAACTTTTATAATATTAGTGATCGTAACCGTGTACTGATCAAATGAGCCTAAACACGGCCGGTCTACTATTATCCATCGAGGAGTTCCGTTGTCCACCTTCCGTCTCCATCATCAGATCAGCTCGCTGTCACCATCATAGTGTACTGTCATCGGAACTTGACAGGTATGACAAATTTCAGCTCAATCGATTGAGGATAACTGCTTTAAAATTCAGTTGCAAGATTCCACCCGGACAAACATTGCAAGTTAATATAAAGCTTGTAAAATTGTGTGTTTCGCTCGGCAGCAATAGTAGATTATACACTATGGGCATAAAGTAAAAAATATTTTACTTAATTTGGCTGCTCTAGCTTGAGGCGCGATATTATAATATTTTCGTGTTTTTTGCTCATCACAGGTCATCAACACTTCTTCAGATAGCGAAAACTGATTTGCCGGTAATTATATGACCTAACACACAAGTTTTACATAGATACATAGACACACGCCTTTTTCCCCGAAGGGAGGTAGGCAGAGCCTCAATGGGCCTCTTTTCACAGTGGGTTGCAACATCGTGGAATTTAGACGTGTTAAATGGTGAGCTCATCGCCGCCATTGCTTCCCACGACCGACTCGGCTAACGCTTTCGTGCAGTAATAATACATTCCATAATAAGCTAGCAGCCAGGACAAATCTTATACCAACGAATATTATGCAATATTATGGTGACAGCGACCTGATCTGATGATGGAGATGGTTTCTACAAGCTTTATATTAACTTACAATGTATGTTCGGGTGGAATCTTGCAACTGAATTTTAAAGCAGTTATCTTCAACCGATTGAGCCGATATTTGGCATACCCGTCAAGTTCCGATGACAATACAATATGATGCTGATCTGATGATGGAGACGGAAGATTTCAATGGAACTCCTCGATGGATAGTAGACTTGCCGTGTTTTTCATTTTAATCAGCACACCGCTACGATTACTAATTTTTTTAAAGGTTGTATTGAAAAAAATATTTTTAATAAAAAGCTTGTTGTGTGAAATCTGAAATTAAAAATGATCATATCTTATCTTATAAAAACGGGAAATTTTCACGTACCGTTAAATCGATGTAAGGACATACATTGTTTCGACCCGTTTCGAGAGTGCTAAACGGGACGCGGGGGGAGTGCGTCGCGTTCACTCACCTTGAAAAAGACTCTCGAAACGGGTCGAAACAATGTCGATGCTTACATCGATTTAACAGTACGTGAAAATTTCCCGTTTTTATAAAATAATTGATATGATTCACGAACGTTTTTATAGTAAAATGCCTTATCTTATCTTATCTTATCTTATTGACAGACACGACCCTACAGAAATATACGGAGAGGAGTTGTACGAAGAGTTTAAGAACATACCGAACCCGACCGTCGAGCCGAGACAGATCATCAAGGAGTTTATGTACATATTGGAAGAGTTAGGTGAGTGTCGACCTCTGTGGCGCGGCGGGCGAGTAGCCGCCTGAGATGCGAGAGGTTGCGGGTTCGATTCCCGCTGCGGGACATATGTTTGTACGATCTGCAGACATTTGTTCCAGATCTGGGTGTTGTGGTAACATGGTACTCGTAGTTAAATAAATAACTAAGTAAATAATGGTGTACAAGTTCACACAACATTATCTAGCCCCAAGCTAAGCCAAGCTTGTGTTATGGGTACTAGATAACTGGTATACTTAATGCAATACATTACATAGATAGATATATTTTTATTATACATATAAAATACCCATAACACCCTGAACAAATATCTGCGATCATACAAATATTTGTTCCGAGGCGGAACAAATATTTCCTGATACACACGACACAGGGATCCTAGTGTGGGACTAAGATTGCCTAATTACTACTTTTAGATCGTTAGGAACGATCCTTAACTATTCAAGTTATATTTTTAAATTGTCGGACATGCCTTTTTTTAATTTAACTACGTAAATGATGGTACAAGCAGATGGTCCTGATGTTAAGCGGTAACCACTGCCTTTAACAATGCATTACCTCATAGGGCGCGTCCTAGGTGGACGTGACCTATGAGTAATGCATTGTTAAAGCATTGCACTGCGCCCGCCACCCTGAGACATAAAGATGAAAAGTCTCATGTGCCTGTAATTTCACCGGCACCCATACCATTCAAACCGGAACAAAGCAATGCGACTACTGCTGCTTTGCGGCAGAAATAGGTATGGAGGTAGAACTTCCCCGGACGAACTCTTTCACAATTAAGCCCTATACTACTAAACCTACTTCTATTAGTTGTAGTATTCCTTCTTTAAATAAAGGTTTTAAGGCGGATGCTCACGCTTGCGGCGCGATATTCAATTTTTTTATTGTTTTTTGCCCATTACAGCTCATCAACACTTTTTCAGATAGCGAAAGTTAAGTTCGCGAGAACAAGGAGACTTAACACACATGTTTTAATGTAAAGTATCTCATAATTATCAACAGTTTAGCTACGATACCCTAAACAAACAAAAAAACACTTTAAAAATGTGTTTTAGGGGTATCATAGCTAACCTGATGATATTTATGAGATACTATCAAATAAAACATGTGTCTCCTAGTTCTCGCGAAATCAACCTTCGCTATCTGAAGAAGTGTTGATGAGCTGAAATGGGCAAAAAAGACCATAAAATTAAAATTTCGCGCCTCGAGTGTGAGATTCCACCTTAATGTTATCCATAAAGTGTAGTTTACACTTGATAAATGATAAATGTAATGTTACACTTCCAGGGCCCTACGCAGCGGACAAAGCCGCTTTCTCATTACTAGTTAAACTAGAAAAACTTAAGATTAAAGTACCCTACGAAAGGCACTTCTTACTCCTAAGACTTTGTACCACAACATTTGTCAAAATCAGAAGCTATGCGGACACTATATTAAGTCAATACGAAGACTGGGACAAAATAAGGCTATTCTCTACCCCAAAATTGATGAGACTGGTCGAAATTTTGGAGAAATTCACCCCACCCGACCTGAAATTCAGCATTGAAAACGGTACCTACGTGAAATTTGAACGAAGAAATAATGATAGTAATTTTAATAACGATAGTGCACAATTTAATGATGCTAATCGACAAAAAAGTGATAAAGATGAAACTAATATAGATAGTAATTACGCAATAACAAAGGATAAAATGCTGAGTGTACTAGAGAAATGCGACTTTACGACACTAGGGAACAGAATTGAAGATCGTTTGAACATTATACAAGGAAATTTGAAGGATTTGGACAATATTCCTGAAGGAACTGACGAGAAAACTAACGAAGAAGTATTAAATGATAAATTTTCAGCAATGAAGAATCAAGTAAGTTATATACATATAGCTCTTTTAAACCCCTTCAAACATTCATACTCATATTCTCAATTTAACTCTAGGACCCTTCTAACATTCATATTCATATTCTCAATTTAACTCTAGGACCCCTTCAAACATTCATACTCATATTCTCAATTTAACTCTAGGGCCCCTTTAAACATTCGTACTCATATTCTCAATTTAACTCTAGGGCCCCTTTAAACATTCATACTCATATTCTCAATTTAACTCTAGGGCCCCTTTAAACATTCATACTCATATTCTCAATTTAACTCTAGGGCCCCTTCAAACATTCATACTCATATTCTCAATTTAACTCTAGGACCCTTCTAACATTCATACTCATATTCTTAATTTAACTCTAGGGCCCCTTTAAACATTCATACTCATATTCTCAAATTAACTCTAGGGCCCCTTTAAACATTCATACTCATATTCTCAATTTAACTCTAGGGCCCCTTTAAACATTCATACTCATATTCTCAATTTAACTCTAGGGCCCCTTCAAACATTCATACTCATATTCTCAATTTAACTCTAGGACCCTTCTAACATTCATACTCATATTCTTAATTTAACTCTAGGACCCCTTCAAACATTCATACTCCTATTCTCAATTTAACTCTAGGACCCTTCAAACATCATACTCATATTCTCAATTTAACTCTAGGGCCCCTTCAAACATTCATACTCATATTCTCAATTTAACTCTAGGACCCCTTCAAACATTCATACTCATATTCTTAATTTAACTCTAGGACCCTTCTTACATTCATACTCATATTCTTAATTTAACTCTAGGGCCCCTTTAAACATTCATACTCATATTCTCAATTTAACTCTAGGGCCCCTTCAAACATTATTCTCAATTTAACTCTAGGGCCCATTGTTTAAAGAATGTTAGAATGAATGAATGAATTTAGGTGAATGAATGTTCGAAGGGTCCTAGAGTTAAATTGAGAATATGAGAATGAATATTTGAAGGGGTCCTAGAGTTAAATTGAGAATATGAGTATGAATGTTTATTCATTCATATTCTCAATTTAACTCTAGGACCCTTCTAACATTTATACTCATATTCTAAATTTAAGTCTAGAACCCTTCTAACATCCGTGAATATTTCAACTGTCTAACTATCACGGTTTTTGAGATACAGCCTGGTGACAGACGGACAGACAGACGGACAGCCGAGCCTTAGTATTAGGGTCCCGTTTTACCCTTTGGGTACGGAACTGCTAAGGAGTGGAATACTACCGTCGTCTGTCTCCTGAAAACCATAATCTGTGTCTCTTCTAGGCTAGAGTGAATAGGTGCCTTCTAGACCTTTGTGCTCCATCTTCGGGCACATCGTCACTTACCAACAGGTGAGATCGTGCTCAAACCATGAATACAGTACTACATGGATTGAGTGCTAAAATAGCATAGAGTGTTCCTTCTTACTCCTATCCTAGAAGCTTGCTATCCTATGTTAGAGAGAAACAAATATATTGTCACACGACAGTCGTTTTTCCGTTCCGTACCCTGAATATTGGTACCATGAATGTACATCTTCCTAGATTGGTACCATGAATGTAGTAGTAATTGGTACCAAGTGTGACATTTGGCCTGGTACAAGTTACACAAATAAGAACAGATAGATATATGCTTGTCTCATTCCAACACATGAATACATTCATCTAAAAGAATGAGACTGGTATAATCGAATCCGGTTTGTTTATAGCCTTATTTCCATGCAGTACATCTTCCTAGGTTATTGTGGTACATTCCCCCGAGCACGAACGAAGCCGCTAGCGGGTCACAGTCACATCTGTTGGTTATGTTTCCAGGTGCGCGTGGACAAGCCGCTGTTCTCGCGCCGGTCGGGGCGTGCGCGCGCACGCCGGCCGCCGCGCCCGGGCGCGCGCGCGCACGCGCTGCACAGCCCGGACGCACTCTGCGGCGTCGTGTTCGTGCAGGAGCCGCTCGTGGCGAAGATACTCTTCATGTGCATAGTGGTGAGTGACTGCACCGTCCTTAAGACTTTGCCACCGCCAGGCACAAAACTTCATACGAAAAAAAACGCCACGCGCCGCTCGAAAAAGCGGTTTTTATTGAATATCTTGTGAAATATGTCTAATTTTAAGAAACCCCGGGGTGAACCCTCCTTTTTACTGTATTGATCTTATTTATCAAATTTTTGACCCAATAATCTGTACCATATTGACAAACAATCGAAACTAGCCAAAAGTTAGAGGTAACTTTGTGATTTTTTTATTGAGAAAATGTTGTCCTATCGTGTTTCTGTCTGGGTGATCCCTCGGTATTGTAATGTAATCCATGCATATTTATAATTTGAATATTGTACTTGATTTAGTCAGTTACAAATCTAATCTAAGATTGGTAATTTTGCGGCATACCCCAAAATATTTTACAGCCTGGTGACAGACGGACAGACAGACAGCGGAGTCTTAGTAATAGGGTCCCGTTTTACCCTTTGAGTACGGAACCGCGCACCTGCAGGGCGTGGAATGAGCTCCCGTTGGATGTTTTCCCACAGGGCTACAATATGGGTAAATTCAAGAGAAATATCCATAGGGCTCTTAATGGTAGGCAGCGCGTTTGCAATACCGTGGGTGTTGCAGATGTCCATAGGCGGCGGTGACTGCTTTACATCAGGAGGGGGCCGTCTGTTTGTTTGTCACCCCATAATTATGATCTTTCCATATTTTTTTTACATTTTTAAGGGATATATTTGTATTGTCGCACCTCTTAGAAATAAGTTACCTGTATTTGAGTAAATAAATATTCTTATTCTTATTTTTATTCTCATTCCAGGATATATCCCGGTCCCGGCCCGCCGTCTCGTACATCAACAGTCAGTACTGCGCGGTGGAGCCCTACACGGAGCACAAGGAGTGCCAGAGACAGGGGCGCAGGCACGAGGAGGTCTTGAAGAAGTAAGCACACAACTAGTCTCGTACATCAACAGTCAGTACTGCGCGGTGGAGCCCTACACGGAGCACAAGGAGTGCCAGAGACAGGGGCGCAGGCACGAGGAGGTCTTGAAGAAGTAAGCACACAACTAGTCTCGTACATCAACAGTCAGTACTGCGCGGTGGAGCCCTACACGGAGCATAAGGAGTGCCAGAGACAGGGGCGCAGGCACGAGGAGGTCTTGAAGAAGTAAGCACCAGAACTAGACACGAACTGAATGGAGACCCGCCTATACTTACATTACAAGCTTTTATTAATAGACCAGGGTCAAAGCCTACAAAAATGGTAAAAAATGAAAAAAAATTGCAGTAGGATGAAACCCATTAGAAAAGCAGGGGAATATGATCAAAATGAGAGGAAAAATAAATTACGGTCGATCCGAGTTCGGGAAGTGGGAGGGGGTGAGTTTTTAAGGGTAAAAAATGGTTTATCTTGATTTCCGGCAAAACTACAAGTCCTATGGAAAAAAGTTAAATGGCAAAGTTGTAGGCAATAAAAAGATCTACAACTTTTGTATTTGCAGATTTTTCACATAACCTCAAAATTTAGGTGAAAAATTCAAAAAACCAAGTTTTTGGTTTTTTATTTATCTTTTTCAAAAAAAAAAAATTTTCTACGAAATTTTGTGAAAACTTACCTTATTATGTCCCAAATACACTAATTTATTTGATTAAAAACATTTATTTTTTCGCTTCATTTTAATTTAATATCAAAAAAGCACCCTAATTTTCAATCGAAAATTCTGACGTCAAAATATCAGATTTTTTCAAAAAGTTTGGGGGCTTTTTGTTCTTTGAAATATCTACTTTCTGATGGTGTAAAAAAAAAAAACATTACTATAGGAAATATTCTTAGAAAATGCAAAAAATTGAAAAAACCTCAAATTCGTTTTTTTTTTAATCATTATGTACAATTTTGAGGTATTTATTAAACATTACACTTTAATTACTCAAAAAACTTAAGATTTCATGTTTTATTGATAAACGAAAAAATTACAAATTAAAATATACTTCTATAATTAACAAACAAATAAGTTAATAAAGTTAATATTTAATAAGACATCTACAATATTTTGAAAAAGTTGTAGAATCTTCTTTAAATAATATTTGTAGATGCCTATTTATTGCTGTTTTAAGATAATTTATATACCTGAGTGACCTTCGGTGAATTTAAGCCCATTGTAAGTTATTTCATTGAGAAGTGGGGACGGACCTAGGAGGGTCTGGGCCTTACTACATACTTGCTATTTCGTAGCAGCTGTAAAAACCGTTAGCCAGTATTCGAGATACAGAGTAGTGTACAACATCGTTTTTAAAAATACACGTGCAGGCTGAGTTACTCTAAGTGATTTGTGAGAAATTTACTTTATTCAAAGAATCGTTTGGAATCTACATAGCAAGGTAAATACTATCTGTATTTTAATCTATATTAATCAGCTTCAAAATAAAAATAGTAATATTTTCTTTTCTAAATAGTATGTTTAACGTAACATAACCTAAAAAAATTAAATTGAATGATATTTTAGTACAAGAATAAAAAAAATAGTAATTTCGTTTATTTTATACAAACAGATTTAGTTATACTCATGATAAAACTTTGAAGGCATTATTAATTTGATTTTGTCTTTTCAGATTACCAGTATGGAAGAATCTGTTTGTATAATCTGCAATAAGTCAGATGACAAGCAAGTGTATGAAATAAAAAAAACAGCTTTGAATCGTTTAGTGGCGTCTAGCAAGAAGAGAATCGACAATAAATACAAAAAATTTGAAACTTTAACATCAGCTCTTATTCATCGAACATAACTCGAATTTTTGCATTTTCTAAGAATATTTCCTATAGTAATGTATATTTTTTTTACACCATCAGAAAGTAGATATTTCAACGAACAAAAATACCCCAAACTTTTTGTAAAAATCTGATATTTTGACGTCAGAATTTTCGATTGAAAATTAGGGTGCTTTTTTGATATTAAGTTAAAATGAAGCGAAAAAATAAATATTTTTAATCAAATAAATTACAGTGTATTTGGGACATAATAAGGTAAGTTTTCACCAAATTTCGTAGAATTGTTTTTTTTTTTGAAAAAGATATAATTAAAAAACCAAAAACTTGGTTTTTTGAATTTTTCACCTAAATTTTGAGGTTATGTGAAAAATCTGCAAATACAAAAGTTGTAGATCTTTTTATTGCCTACAACTTTGCCATTTAACTTTTTTCCATAGGACTTGTAGTTTTGCCGGAAATCAAGATAAACCATTTTTTACCCTTAAAAACTCACCCCCTCCCACTTCCCGAACTCGGATCGACCGTAATTTATTTTTCCTTTCATTTTGATCATATTCCCCTCCTTTTCTAATGGGTTTCATCCTACTGCAATTTTTTTTGGTTTCAAAAATTATCTACCCTGGTCTATAAGGTGGGGATGCTCACGCTTGTGGCGAGAAATTCAACATTTTTGGTATTTTTTGCCCATTACAGCTCATCAACACTTCTTCAGATAGTGAAAGTTGATTTCGCGAGAACTAGGAGACTTAACACACATGTTTTAATTGATAGTATCTCATAAATATCATCAGTTTAGCTACGATACCCCTAAACACATTTATACAGTAAATTTAAATGTAACCCAAAAATTTCGTTCTAGCGGGACTCGAACCCGCAACCTCGCCTGTGATCGGCGATGCCTTTACCAGTTCGGCCATAGAACGAGCTATGACGCTGAAGACGAAATTTGTAGGCACTATCAACTCGGCTATAGCGCCGATGGGAGTCACCTACAGGTGTTTCATTGGAAACCTTCTGTTCAAAGCCCGAAATTAGTTTATGTTTCCCCATACACCCCCATTCTCCCATACAGCAAACGTGATTTTTCCAAATGCAGGGTTAAGCAATGATCTGCGAGGTCAGTCTTTGGATGGGTGACCAGTTTTTGCGTGCAATTTAAATATATTTTTTTTTACAAACGTGATTTTTTGCCGTTTTTTGTAGATAATGGCACGGAACCCTTCGTGCGCGAGTCCGACTCGCACTTGGCCAGCTTTTTTGTTAGCGTAAGGTGCGCGACAGGTCGAGCGCGCGCGAGAACCCTTACTGAATAAGCCGCACGCGGGGCTTATTCAGTAATTGAATTTTTATACTTATATATTAGAATTTAAATTTAAATTTGTGAACCTTTGAAATTTTATTAATTTGTTTATGTGACTTGCCTAGTGTGACAAACTATGTTATAAGGTGAAATAAATGCGATGAAATGAAATTATTATAGTGATACTGTTATCCTCAGGTTCAGAATGCACGAATGTAACCTCCTCCTGACCACGTCGGCTCTGGAGGAAGGCTTTGCGAGGTCTACTGTACGCAGAACTACTACTTATTATAATGATACTGTTATCCTCAGGTTCAGAATGCACGAATATAAACTCCTCCTGACCACGTCGGCTCTGGGGGAAGGCTTTGCGAGGTCTACTGTACGCAGAACTACTACTTATTATAATGATACTGTTATCCTCAGGTTCAGAATGCACGAATATAACCTCCTCCTGACCACGTCGGCTCTGGAGGAAGGCTTTGCGAGGTCTACTGTACGCAGAACTACTACTTATTATAATGATACTGTTATCCTCAGGTTCAGAATGCACGAATATAACCTCCTCCTGACCACGTCGGCTCTGGAGGAAGGCTTTGCGAGGTCTACTGTACGCAGAACTACTACTTATTATAATGATACTGTTATCCTCAGGTTCAGAATGCACGAATGTAACCTCCTCCTGACCACGTCGGCTCTGGAGGAAGGCTTTGCGAGGTCTACTGTACGCAGAACTACTACTTATTATAATGATACTGTTATCCTCAGGTTCAGAATGCACGAATATAACCTCCTCCTGACCACGTCGGCTCTGGAGGAAGGCTTTGCGAGGTCTACTGTACGCAGAACTACTACTTATTATAATGATACTGTTATCCTCAGGTTCAGAATGCACGAATATAACCTCCTCCTGACCACGTCGGCTCTGGAGGAAGGCTTTGCGAGGTCTACTGTACGCAGAAATACTACTTATTATAACGATACTGTTATCCTCAGGTTCAGAATGCACGAATGTAACCTCCTCCTGACCACGTCGGTTCTGGAGGAAGGCTTTGCGAGGTCTACTGTACGCAGAACTACTACTTATTATAATGATACTGTTATCCTCAGGTTCAGAATGCACGAATATAACCTCCTCCTGACCACGTCGGCTCTGGAGGAAGGCTTTGCGAGGTCTACTGTACGCAGAACTACTACTTATTATAATGATACTGTTATCCTCAGGTTCAGAATGCACGAATGTAACCACCTCCGGACCACGTCGGCTCTGGAGGAAGGCTTTGCGAGGTCTACTATACGCAGAACTACTACTTATTATAATGATACTGTTATCCTCAGGTTCAGAATGCACGAATGTAACCTCCTGACCACGTCGGCTCTGGAGGAAGGCTTTGCGAGGTCTACTGTACGCAGAACTACTACTTATTCTAACGATACTGTTATCCTTAGGTTCAGAATGCACGAATGTAACCTCCTCCTGACCACGTCGGCTCTGGAGGAAGGCTTTGCGAGGTCTACTGTACGCAGAACTACTACTTATTATAATGATACTGTTATCCTCAGGTTCAGAATGCACGAATATAACCTCCTCCTGACCACGTCGGCTCTGGAGGAAGGCTTTGCGAGGTCTACTGTACGCAGAACTACTACTTATTATAATGATACTGTTATCCTCAGGTTCAGAATGCACGAATATAACCTCCTCCTGACCACGTCGGCTCTGGAGGAAGGCTTTGCGAGGTCTACTGTACGCAGAAATACTACTTATTATAACGATACTGTTATCCTCAGGTTTAGAATGCACGAATGTAACCTCCTCCTGAACACGTCGGCTCTGGAGGAAGGCTTTGCGAGGTCTACTGTACGCAGAACTACTACTTATTCTAACGATACTGTTATCCTTAGGTTCAGAATGCACGAATGTAACCTCCTCCTGACCACGTCGGCTCTGGAGGAAGGGATCGACCTGCCCAGGTGTAACCTGGTGCTCAGATGGGATCTACCACCTTCGTAAGTATTTTGCAAGCTTTTATTTAAGGTGGAGGCTCTCACATGTGGCGCGAAATTCATTTTTTTGGTGTTTTTGCCCATTACAGCTCATCAACACTTCTTCAGATAGCGAAAGTTGATTTCGCGAGAACTAGGAGGCTTAACACACATGTTTTAATTGATAGTATCTCATAAATATCATCACTACGATACCCCTAAACAAAAAGAAACACTGTAAAACTGTGTTTATGAATGAATAAGATCATCAATTTTTTTTTCATTGATAGACCTTTGTTTGATCACGATCTCACCTGTTGGTAAGTGACGATGTGGCCGAAGATGGAGCACAAAGGTCTAGAAGGCACCTATTCACTCTAGACTTGAAGAGACACAGATTAGTTTGATAATACGTGTTGATGAGCTGTAATGGGCAAAAACACCAAAAAAATTGAATATCTTGCCTATCTTTCTATATTTTTATGGGAAAAAGCATATTTATGGTATTTGCTAAATAGCTTAATAGTTTCGTTTTGCACTGTAACATATAAAGCAAGCGGTGTTGTTAGAAGCTGCTCTCCATGCATGTCATGGTTATGTAGCCTCAGTACTACAATACGGAGTAATAATATGGGGTATCGCTACTGATTCACATAGGGCATTAAGAGCTCAAAATAAATATATTCGTGCCATTTGTGCTGTGCAATATCTCCAGCTATGTAGAGAGCTTTACAAGAAACATAGACCCCTGATACTACATGACGTCTTTACATTATAAAGTTCGCGTTTTACAAGCTTTTATTTAACTTGTATGTATGTATGTATGTATGTCCAGGTGGAATCTTGCAACTGAATTTTAAAGCAGTTATCCTCTACCGATTGAGCTGAAATTTGGAATACCTGTCAAGTTCCGATGATAATACAATATTAAGGTGACAGCGAGCTGATCTGATGATGGAGACGAAAGGTGGAAAACGGAACTCCTCGATGGATAATAGTAGACTGACCGTGTTTGGGCTCATTGTGATCAGCGCACGGTTACGATCACTAATATTATAAAATCTTGTATTGGGGATAAATCCAAAATATTGAAAAAAAAAAAAAAACTTGAATCGACACATGTCATAACCAAGCGGGAAAACCTCAGATGGAAGCTCATTCCATAGTTTGTAGGTATGGGGAAGGAATGGTCTCGAGAAACGAGTCGTACGAGAAACCCAGGGCTCTACGATGTGTGGATGAGCTTTGTCACGGCGCCGGGAAGAGCGATGTTAAAATCTCGATGCGGGGATGAGATCTAAAAGCTCAACAAAGCATTCCCCGATGTAGAGGCGGTAACACAAAGAGAGAGAGAGAGATTCAATGGCTATGCGTTGGCTAATGGGTCCCCGAGACGATCAAGTCCACTTGACAAGCCTACGTGCTTGAAGTGAATATTGATCGATTACAGCGTTGACTTGACAAGTCCCGCCGTGTATCTACGGGCTGGACCATACTTGACAGCACGTAGACTTGTCAAGTGTACTTGATCGTCTCGGGGACCCATAAGCGGTGTTGGCTTATCAGTTGCGTCATACGTCGCCGTCTACACGTGTGCATTAAAATAAAGTGTTTTATCTACACTCAAATCGAAAAATTCGAATTACGAATTCAAAGACGGTTCTATACAGACGCACTTTATAGACGCATATACATAAAATTAAGAATAAAACTCATTATAGTACCGCCAACTGTATCATAAAACACATTATAGTACCGCTATCTTTTTATTTATTAATTCATTAAACTAGTCTATGGTTATAGCCTGAATATGAAAAAAAAGGCGCACGCATGCGCAGTTCGAACTGTGAAAAAATGGCGCACGCATGCTTAGTTTGAACTTAATTTCCCGCGCTTCCCATAAATTTTTTTGCCGATCGTGTTTTTGTATTCTACTTTGTTTAATTTTATTTTTTCCTATGACTGAAGATAAAGTAGTGTATGAAACTGCATATAACTTAGGTATTAAAACACTCGAGTCAACCTATTATCGCATTCGGCTTCGCCTCATGCGATAAACAGACTCTCGTGTTTTAATACCCCTTCTTATATGACAGTTGCATAAACTACTATTACAAACCCCTACAGACTCTCGTGTTTTAATACCCCTTCTTATATGACAGTTGCATAAACTACTATTACAAACCCCTACAGACTCTCGTGTTTTAATACCCCTTCTTATATGACAGTTGCATAAACTACTATTACAAACCCCTACAGACTCTCGTGTTTTAATACCCCTTCTTATATGACAGTTGCATAAACTACTATTACAAACCCCTACAGACTCTCGTGTTTTAATACCCCTTCTTATATGACAGTTGCATAAACTACTATTACAAACCCCTACAGACTCTCGTGTTCTAATACCCCTTCTTATATGACAGTTGCATAAACTACTATTAATATATGTATGTTAGTTATTAAGGTATTTGTGTTGTTATAGGCTTTATAAACACATTTATTAACAAATAATACGAATAATACAACTAATACAAATCAGATTTTGGATCAGTTGAGCTACCTTTAGATCGCTAGCAGCGGTCTTCAGGTAGCACAACTGTTTCATATGTATTTTGTACATACCTTGGGCTTATTGTTTGGGTTTAGTACATTTCCCATTAAGCCAGAAATAAAGATATTACTTGCTTTTCTATATCTACACTAATATTATAAAGAGGAAAGATATGTATTTTTGTGTATGTGTATGTTTGTATTGATTAAACTCAAAAACTAGGGTGCCGATTTCAAAAATTCTTTTACCATTGGAAAGCTACATTCACCCTGAGTGACACAGGCTACCAGGGGGGGATAGCATGGGGGGGGGGGGGGGGGGGGCTGTTTTTCATCCTGAAACTACCCGCGCGAAGCCGGGACGAGTCGCTAGTAGTGAATAATAATAATAAAGGTGGTTGGTTTGTTGCATAGGTACCGGTCGTACGTGCTGTGCCGCGGGCGGTCGCGCGCGGCGCGCGGCGGGGCGCTGCTGTTGGCGTGCGCGGCCCGCTCGGAGCGACTGCTGCACTGTCTCGCCACCTACAGCGAGCTGGACCAGGTGAGCTGATAACTGTGATCTTGCAACTGAATTTTAAAGCAGTTATCCTCAACCTATTGAGATGATATTTGGCATACCTGTCAAGTTCCGATGACAATACAATATGATGGTGACAGCGAGCTGATCTGATGATGGAGACGGAAGGTGCACAATGGAACTCCTCGATGGATAATAGTAGACTGGCCGTGTTTAGGCTCATTGTGATCAGCACACGGTTACGATCACTAATATTATAAAAGCTTGCGTCGGGGTTTAAAAATATGTTTTTCTCAAAAAACTTATAATTCCACAGATAATAACACGTAAATGCGGGTGTGGCATTCAGGACGAGCCGCCGCCTGATGAGGAGTCTCACGCAGACACCTTCAACAACATCATCAGACCCTACACCCCGAGCGAGCGCAGCGCCTGCGTTTGCAGCAAGAACCGCATCAAAAACGACATAGCCAACTCCATGAGAAGAACCATAAGTGACAGTGAAAACGAGCATCATGACATAACTGAATATCATATAATGGATTTGAAACATATGAAATTAGATAGTGAGACGAATGATAGTACCAAAAACATAAGTGATAACGTAAATAGTGACAGCAAAATAAGTGATAATGTAAATAGTGATGGTAAAATAAGTGATAATGCAAATAGTGACGGTAAAATAAGTGATAAGTGTTTGTGTAATGTGAACGGAAATAGTGATAGCGATGGTGTAGCTAGCGTTGATTTGAATTCGGCCATAGCACTTATAAATAGGTGAGTTTTTGAATATTTCTCTAGGTTTAGAAAAACATACATAGACACACGCCTTTTTCACCGAAAGGGTAGGCAGAGCCTCAATGGGCCTATTGACTATGGGTTGCACCATGGAATGTTCATGTGCGGATTTCCATCGCTCTGTGCTTCGGAGGGCACGTTAAGCTGTCGGTCCCGGCTGTTATTGATTAATAGCAGTCGATAAGCCATGTCAGAGGCCCTCGGGCGGCTTGACAAACTCCGACACCAGAGGCCAGCACTACCTCATACGAAACGAAACGAACCATGGAATGGACTTATTATATTCATATGTAACAACCTACTAAGCCGATTCAATTGTTCCACTAACAGGAGCCTTGCTCGCTATGACATAGGAGATTCCTTGCCAGTAACGTGTGACGTCGTTATGTTTAGTAAACGATGATTCCACGCGGATTCAGTAGTAGTAGAGCTTTTTTGTGACAGAGTTCGTCCGGGGAAGTACTACCACCATACCTATTTCAGCCGCAAAGCAGTAGTGCTCGCATTGCTGTGTTCCGGTTTGAAGGGTAACGGTGCCGGTGAAATTACAGCTATAGTTCTAGCGCTTAACTGAGTCAGTCCCTGAGGTATGGGAGCGGTGCGGGGTGGGGGGGGGGGGGGGTATTTTCGTGTCAAATTATCAGGGGGCTTAGTACGAGAATTTGATAGTATTCGAAACTATATTAAATTTAGTTCACAACGTGTTATGGGTACTAACTAACGCAGGAGGTTGCGGGTTCGATTCCCGCCTCGGAACAAATATTTGTGCGTTCTGCAGATATTTGTTTATGGTGTTCTGGTTGTTTTCTATGTATAATAAAAAAATTCTATCTATGTATTGTATTATATTAAGTATATCAGTTGTCTAGTACCCATAACACAAGCTCTGGCTTAGCTTGGGGCTAGATAATGTTGTGTGAACTTGTCCAGCATTATTTATTTATTTATTTAACTTGAATTCGAGTGAACTGCTGGTACAAATAATGTGATACTAAGTAATGTGTGCGTTGTACAGGTACTGCGCTAAGCTCCCGTCCGACACGTTCACGCGGCTGGCGCCGCAGTGGTGGATGGAGCGGGTTCGACTCCCGGACGCGGCGCGCGCCGCCTACGTGTGCACGCTGCGGCTACCTCTCAACTGCCCCGTCAAGTATAACATCGTGGTAAGTTACCTCGTGCCGGCCAGTGTGCCATCAGGACTATGTATGGAAACTTTTTCGCGATTTCTGACTTTTCTAGTACTCAAACCCCAGTCGGTCCGGTAGAGACTTTTGATCCTTATAAGAAACAGGATTGATTGGCATTAAAAAAAGTTATTTGTAAAATTTTGTATTTTCTTGCTGACTGTTCATTTTTTCCAAAATCTGTGAATGCAGATCAGAATATCTCAAAAAGTTATGGATGATCTCGTAGGAACGTTTTGCTGTAACTATAACGGTTAAGGTACCTGCCCTTTCTCTCCCGTCTCAACAATCCACCTGTATACTATGTACATATTATAAATTTAACATTGTAAAGAAAAAAAAAGAAAAAAGAAAGTGTCAATAAAGTGTTTGTTGTCAGGGTCATCCGATGCCAACACGAGTGTTGGCGCGTCGCGTGGCGGCGTTGCAAGCGTGCCGCATACTGCACAAATCCGGGGAACTTGACAACCAGCTGATGCCGATAGGTAAGCTATCCTACTTGGCATGTTGTATGATAGCCAGGGAATAAGAACACTAAGTTTACAGAGAAAAATATATTTATCAAGATTTTATAAAGGTACCAGCGACTCGCCCCAGCTTCGCACGGGTAGCCCCCGGTGAACCCCCCCTCCCCTCCGTCCTACCCCTCCCACTATGTCCTATCTCCTGGTTCTAAGCTACCTCCCTACCAATTTTCAGCCAAATCGGTTCACCCATTCTTGAGTTATAAGTGGTGTAACTAACACATGAAAAAAAAAGAAAAAAAACGTATTAACCTCACGGAGCCCGAGACCTTTCCAACGAATGCAAAACCGTGGAAATCGGTTCGTGCGTTCTAGAGTTATAGCGTCAGGAAGGAAAACCCGACTTATTTTTATATATTAGAATACAGGGTGTAACATAATATCCCTATACGCCTGGGGAGGGGGTATTCTACACATCAAGGCAAATAAATTTAGTACTACGACTTTTTAAATTTCGCAGTTTTTAATTCATGAAATGTCACGTAAACTTCCAGAAATTCCTTAAGAAATGTCCCTAACACAGCACGAGGATGTTACGGTACGTTATGGTACCTGACGTAGGGCTGCCTCACGTTGTGTTAAATACATTTCTGGAGGAGTTTCAGGAATTTATCGCGGAATTTCAGTATTTTTACAAGGCATTTCATGAATCAAAAACTTCGAATTTTAAAAAGTCGTAGAACTAAAGTTATTCGCCATGATGTGTAGAATACCCCCTCCCGGGGCTTATAGGGATATGTTACACCGTAGTGTCTATGATCAATCTGGTATACTGTAGTGTTTTTTTTTCAACACACTAAAATTGCCTTAATTTCACTGCAATTAGGCACATAATGACACCTGTAATCAAACTGTGACTTTTTTATTGCTATTATTCACAAGTGAGTTATAGAGACAGTTGAACATTTACACAGAGTGTGTATTTCTGTTTTATTATTATTTTCTTCACAAGTGTGTTGAAAAACTTCGTATGATACACGTGTGTATTGATGATTACCGTCCTCGGCTCTCTTAAGACCCTAACCTAACGGCTCGGGTCTCAATTGCGCCTCAGCGGTAATCACCAACATTACACACTTGTACCATAATGTTCTATTATTCGCAGGAAAGGAGAATTTTAAGGCATTGGAGTTAGACAACGCGCACCCAGTACACGACACGTTACTCACTGAGAACGACTCTGCTCGTCCGGGCACTACTAAACGCAGGCAGTACTACTATAAACGGGTGAGCACACACACACACACACACACACACACACACACAAAGACAACCACACACCTACACACATAAAAACACACATTTTCTGCCACCATCAAACTGCCAAACTGAGTTATTACTAAACAGAGACTCTTACCGAATTTTATTTAAATTTTTACTTGGTATTGGTGTTATTGTTTGGAGTATTCCTCAGAAGCTATTTAAAAAAGAGTTACTAGAATGTGTTCGCTTTTTTTTTCTTTTTTTTATACTACTTGGATGACGGAACCCTGATGTTAAGCGGTAACCTCTGCCTATGAACAGTGCATTACCTCATAGGTCACGTCCACCTAGGACGCACCCTATGTGGCATTGCACTGCGCCCGCCACCCTGAGACATAAAGATGAAAAGTCTCATGTGCCTGTAATTTCACCGGCACCCTTACCCTTCAAACCGGAACACAGCAATGCGAACACTACTGCTTTGCGGCAGAAATAGGTATGGTGGTAGTACTTCCCCGGACGAACTCTTTCACAAAAAAGCTCTACTACTACTAAAATATATATTAAGCTCGCTTGATATATTAAGGCGCTATAGGTTCAACCAGTTTCAACGAACATCTATATATATAAAAGAGAAGTCCACTCACTCATCACTGACCACTCATCACGAAAGCTCGGAAACTACTGGGCCGAGAGGTCTGAAATTTGGCACAAGCATTTATTAAGGGGTGCAGGCGCGCAATAAGAAACGATTTTTGAAAATTCGCACCCTAAGGGGTTGAAAAAGGGTGTTAAAGTTTGTATGAAAGTCTACGCGTCGACGAAGTCGCGAGCGGGTCACCTAGTGTTTGTATAAGGCTCGAAGGCGAGCGCGCGCTCTGATACCGTGTTTTTGTGTATAAAAAAATAATATAAAAATGTCCTATAGTGTTTTGTTAAATTTTGTTGATGACTTCACTAACTCAAATAATAATTAATAAGTTATCAAATGTTTCGAAAATTAAAACGTGTAAGAAGTAAGTCTAAAATTGTATTTCAATTTTAAAAAGGTGGTATGCTTGATACATTTTTATCGAGTGAAGTAATTCAAATAGTGTATTGTGAATTTCTGATTTCACTAGATAAAAAGCTTAAGAATACCATACATTTTTTTTACTTGGAAACTGTAAGAACTCTTATAAAAAACTTACAAATTGTAGAGCTCATTATAGACATGCTGTGAACCTATTGCGCCCTAACACCTTAATTTGGTTGTCAAACAGACTGCCTGGGCGTTCACGGATTGCCAACCCGTGCTCGATACCAGTGACAGCGAGTTGGATGCGCCAGAGCCACAAGGACCTACGCAGTCTGTGCAACCTGATTCCTGTGGCGATGACTCTACTAAGACTAAGACTGAACATACGGACAGGATACACAACACCGGTAAGCTAACACAACTGATGAGTTGGATGCACCAGAGCCACAAGGACCCACACACTTTGTGCAACCTGATTCCTGTGGCGATGACTCTACTAAGACTAAGACTGAACATACGGACAGGATACGCAACACCGGTAAGCTAACACAACTGATGAGTTGGATGCACCAGAGCCACAAGGACCTACGCACTCTGTGCAACCTGATTCCTGTGGCGATGACTCTACTAAGACTAAGACTGAACATACGGACAGGATACGCAACACCGGTAAGCTAACACAACTGATGTGTTGGATGCACCAGAGCCACAAGGACCCACACACTTTGTGCAACCTGATTCCTGTGGCGATGACTCTACTAAGACTAAGACTGAACATACGGATAGGATACGCAACACCGGTAAGCTAACACAACTGATGAGTTGGATGCACCAGAGCCACAAGGACCTACGCACTCTGTGCAACCTGATTCCTGTGGCGATGACTCTAGTAAGACTAAGACTCAACATACGGACAGAATACACAACTCCGGTAAGCTAACACAACTGACACAAAAAACCGGCCAAGTGCGAGTCGGACTCGCACACGAAGAGTTCCGCTAGCTTTGTATGTATCTTGCAATAGCTATGCTATAGCAAGAATTGCGCGATTATCGCATCCAAATTGCAAATTCGTATTACGTATCAGCGCTATGTAATACGAATTACAGGCTAGACAAATTGTATGAAAATAATTAAAATGTAACATAATTTTAATGACATGTTTTTTTTATTGAGTTAGAGCTGATTTTTCAATTCCCAGATAAAATTTGCTGTCAGATAAATGTTAGCGCTGTCTTTTTCTTTCATATGACTTAAGAAAAAGATGGTGATAATTTTATCTAGAGATTGATAAATCTAGTTTTATTGACATAATGTGACTGATATTTATAAAGTTTTGGTTGAAAAACTGTTATTTAGGTTATAAATTATAAAATAAATGAATTTGAATTTGAATTTGAATTTAAGGAGGGCGACGCAACATGCTGTATGCCATAGAGTCGTCTCTATGGTGCGCGTTACCGGAGCGGTACAACACGCGAGGACGACGCTTACACGCGCCCCAACACGCGAACCAGGCGCTCGCGATACTGATGGCACGAGACGAACCTACCAAGTAAGTGTACCTTACTGTACTGATGGCACGAGACGAACCTATCAAGTAAGTGTACCTTACTGTACTGATGGCACGAGACGAACCTACCAAGTAAGTGTACCTTACTGTACTGATGGCACGAGACGAACCTACCAAGTAAGTGTACCTTACTGTGCTGATGGCACGAGACGAACCTACCAAGTAAGTGTATTCGGTAAAATGTCTACACTAATATTATAAAGAGGATAGATTAGTATTTTTCATCCCATCTATTCGAAAAGGACGACTGGGTTCGCCTTTAAGTGCACCCAACGGTGGTGTTTTCTATGAGAAACTTTTAGCGGGTAGTAATGAGTTTTGCGGCGCTCTTATTAAGTTCCTAATGCAAAAAGTGCGCGGCAAAGATAATTGCGGCGCACTTATTGAATTTGGAACCAGCGCCAAATAATTCGAACGCAAATATTGTTTGAATAAATACTGGCTGGTACGACGGCCCAAAACCCAAAACAAAAAAACCCAAAACACATAAAAAACACAAAAAAAAAACACACAAAACACAAAAAAAACTCAAAAACAAAAAAAAACAAAAATACAAAACAAAACAAAAAAACACAAAAACACAAAAAAAACACAAAAAACATAAAACACACAAAAAAACACAACACAAAAAATACAATACAAAAAAACACAAAAAATACACAATACACACAAAAAATACAAAACACAGAAAAAAACACAGAAAAAAACACAAAAAAAAACAAAAAACACAAAAAACCACCCAAAAAAAAATACACAAACACAACAAAAAAAAACACAAAAACACAAAAAAACAACCATTTGTTTTATTAAATAATAATATTACAATAACATATGAGGCGCTTTTTATTTTCTCATAGTGGGTGATGAAAAGCAGAGTGTATCACACGGGCGCAACATATATTTTTGGCTCGGGCGACGTACTTTGAATCTCTCGCTACGTTCAGGATTCTACTAAAGAATCCCTCGCTACGCTCGGGATTCTACTCTAGAATCCCTCACTTCGCTCTGGATTCAAAAAAGCGCCCTCGCCGTAAAAATATTATGTTGCTCCCTTATGATACAATCTACTATTTGTGTTTGTATGTTTGTAATGAATAAACTCAAAAACTACTTTACCGATTTCAAAAATTCTTTCACCACTGGAAAGCTACATTCACCCTGAGTGACATAGGCTACCAGAGGGTGGGATAGGAGGGAGGGGGGATGTTTTTATCCTGTAACTACCCGTGCGTAGCCGGGACGAGTCGCTAGTTTACGATAAAATAATACAAATTCTACCTAAAGATTGAGGGCTGAACCGAGGAATTTTATAAAATTTGTTTCTACGACATCCACGGGAGGAGACAGAGGGTACGATTCATAGGCCAGACACGATTTATAGTAATTTATAGTAATTTTTGATAATGAATTGTAATAACATACATACGATTTGTACTGTTACTATTCTTTTCAGGGTGTTCTGGGTATTTTCTATGTATAATAAAAAATATCTATCTATGTAATATATTGTATTAAGTATATCAGTTATCTAGTACCCATAACACAAGCTCTGCTTAGCTTGGGGCTAGATAATGTTGTGTGAACTGTCCAGCATTATTTATTTATTTATTTATTTATTTATTTTAATTTTGCTATTTTTTTAAAATTTGATTTAGGACATTATTTTGAAATTGCTTTGTGCTACTTTGAGCTACCTTTAGATCGCTTGCAGCGGTCTTCAGGTAGCACAACTGTTTCATATGTATTTTGTACATACCTTGTATTATTCTTTCTGTGAATAAATGTATTTGTTCTTACCTACTAGTTGAAATATTATTATGTGGTCGTGATCACAAAAATTGCGGCGCCCTAACGGGGCTCATGTACCTACTACGTAACTAACCGTAGAAATAAGACCTTTAGGGCCTCTTTCACGTCCTTCAAGTAAAGTCTTGAGTAGGCTAACTGCCAGTTAAACTCCCCAGTAACTGTGCATACAGGTTTCACCGCCGCTGAGTAGCACTAACCAGGAATTAAAGTAGCCTGTAACTTACTTGTCACTTCATCTGCCGATTAGCACGTTTAATTGACGTGTAAAGTAAAATTTCGTCTGGTTTTGTGTATTAATTATTAAACTGTTCCAAAATACCCAAATATAAATAGTTCAAAATGCGTATATTTCATTTGATTTATCAGTCGTATTTTATTGGTAAAAAAAATTACGTATTTATATTTTGTTATATCGCATAAATATAATAATAATTGACGTTAGAGCAATAACATTAATTTTAAATAACATAGTAAATTAACAAAATAAATTGTTAGAGCAAATAAGAAATAATTACTTTATATATTCAACAGGATGATGATGAGTCGGTATGCCTCAATACATTCTTCGAGGCTGTACAAAGTCTGACGACTGGCCATGATTTGAAACAAAGCAAATTGATGGCAAATGTTCTGACGGTCTCAGGTAGATTTTCGTACACAGTGGGCCCATGGCCCATGTGGAGCTTTGACTTGGCCAGCAAGCTTGTCCCTGTTGCGCGACAGTGGCATTATATGCTTCAGTACAAAGAATTTTGAGAGTTTGTGTTTTCAGTAGGTATATTTATGTAGGTATAATACTTGTACTATTATTTATTCTGTGGTAAAGGTAATGTTCGTGTTGATTATTATGCTGAACTTGATGAATAACAATGATAGTTTAGCCAACTTCCACCTATCTGAAAATGCATTCTATTATTTACAAAAAATATGACATATTATAACTTAAAAACAAAATTACCAGCAGCTTTTTAGTAGGTAAACAGTAGCTATGCTTAGCTCCATACTCACAGATGACGCAAAACTGACAACTAGTAACTTGTAACGTGATATTTGACGTTGTCAACAGCGACTATTGAACGATTATAATGAATGATTTCTAAATCATTCAGTTAACCAGCGAGTTGCTAATTGGAACTTTGTTGTCTTTTGTGAAACTGATAAAAGTTAATCGTTACTTTTACTTGCTGAGTAGCGTTATCTAGAAAGTAACTAATCAACACTTTACTTGAAGATTGTGAAAGAGGCCCTTATACTAATATATATAAGTACATTTTTTTTTTATGTATGATAGGCCTTTGTTTGACCACGATCTCACCTGTTGGTAAGTGACGATGTGGCCGAAGTTTAAGCACAAAGGTCTAGAAGGCACCTATTCACTCTAGCCATGAAGAGACCCAGATTATAGTTTTCAGGAAAGACAAACGACGGTAGTGTATTCCACTCCTTAGCAGTTCGCATTATAATGGAAACATGTAAGCAAGGTTACATGTAAGCAATAGTGACGATAGTCTTTGCAACGAAGTTATCCGACAGAGAACTAAGGTCATCTACATAGCTCAGAAAATTAGCAGCTGAAATGGCAATGGGCTGGGCATATATACCGACGAACCGACAACCGCTGGGGTAAACGTGTTCTATAGTGGACACCACGTCTTGTACACGTAGTGTGGGGCGCTCCCTGGCGAGGTGGAGCGACGATCTGCGTAAGGCGGCTGGTAGAAAGTGAATGGGAAGAGCTGGAAATCGGTCTAAACGGCGCGCATTGGGAGAGGCCTATGTCCAGCAGTGGACTGATGATGATGATGATGATGATGATGTAAGCAATAAATAAATACAAATGAACTGTAATAGTGATGTGTGTTGCAGCCTCCAAATCCCCGCCTTCCCCGTGTACACGAGGTCGGGGGAGGTGCGGGTCTCGGTGGAACACGTGCCCGACGCGGACGTGAGGATGTCTCCTCGCAGGGGACGGCTCGTTAGAAGGTATTTATTGTCGTCACAACATTTTTAACCCCCGACGCAGAAACGACGGGGTGTTATAAGTTTGACGTGTCTGTGTGTCTGTCTGTGGCATCGTAGCTCCCGAACGGAAGAACCGATTCGTTTTTTTTTGTTCGAAAGGTGAATTAGTCGGGAGTGTTGTTAGCTATGTTTGATCAAAATCGGTTCAGCAGTTTCATTGCGTTGAGGTTTTTTTTATAATTTTTCAAAATTAATTACTTGTATTATTAATCCTGACTATCTCATCAGCCAATCAGTAATTACTGGACTTTGATCTAAGGCTACATGCTAAAATATCAAATGGGCGGAGTCTAGCAAGAGAACTAGAACTTCAAGAAAGTGATAGCGCTATTGCCTCCAGAATACTGCACTGTGCTATGGTTATTTAAATGCTAGAAGACACAAAGCGAAGTATTAAACCCCAAGGTCATACCAGTTTTAAAATTGATAGGGTAGGTGGTATTTTACTAAAGAAATAAGAAATAGATGATTTGAATTACCTACTTTATTTCACAATCATTCACACATTAAACCATTAAATGAAGTATACAGATATTGGTGGCGCCGAAGCTATGGCATTCGATAGCTCTTTTTGGCAAAGAACAAACTCCTGTGGGATATGCAGGTATTGGATGGTATTTAGGAAGCCGTGCGCACTGACCTGGTAGCTAGGTAAAGCTCAGCTCCTTCACGTTCACGGCCCCGCGGGATGTCCCGATCCAAATAGGTATTTCACTGCAGATATTTACAAAGTCCACATTGATAGCTTCGTCCACTCATAAGGATTGATTCAATGGAATACAATATCCATTCGGCTCAAGTAGTAAGCACTATACTGCGTAGGACACATTCGGTGTCCTTGCGGATGGCGTAGGTCGCGAGCTAGCGTAGCTGCGTTCCGTGTGAGATGTCAAAGCGTTCTATATTCTTTTGTCGGCGCACGGCGACGACTAGCGGATGTGGTAGGGAGAAATGATTAGGAAAGAGTTTTTCTTATAGAACCAATAGATGGCGTTACCAGATATTATACAACAAGAACATAGATAAATCAAGCTTACAAAAACACCAAAAGTAACTATTATAGCCATACCTGTTTTTGTTGCTCGCTCGCAGAGAAAAGCTATCCGATGTTTTAGCCTCTCGTGGTCGTCAAGAAATTCAGGAAGTCCTATCAATGCTACCAACATTAACAACATCAAATAATATTGTAATTATCACTTTAAAAGGTAATTATTGCAATAAATTATGCTTCAAATGTTCATTATTGAAATTAGATATGATTATACTAGGGATTTTAAAAGGTACTACCTTATTTAGATCTAAACTTAACAACACTATAATAATGTCCACTTAACTTTATATTAAGACGCTATGTTAAAATTTTGGAGTCGTTTCGTTACATGCTCACTCAGTAACAGTAAAGGTTACAAACTTGATGTTAATACAGTAATTACTTGAGGATGTAATCTAAATAAATTATAGACTAGAAACACGATTCGCGAAACTTTTCTCGATAGCTTTATTTTTTGACATTGCCTTTTTAGGTCCCTCCTTCGGCTAGAGAAAGTATTAAGCATATTTTTTTATATTATTCAGTAGGTAATCACATTACTTAGATTAATTATAGATAATTTATTTTTATATTTGCTACTTTAGAAGCAAAACGATGTTTTATAATTTGTCGCTTACGTCAGTTACTTCCGACTGGCAAAAATCTATACCTCACCTCTTCCCGGGTTCAAGTGAGCAATAGCGCTGTCACTGTCTTACAGCTATTGTTTTCTGGCTAGACTCCGCCCATTCGGTATTTTGACATATCGCCTTAAAATATAATTCTACACATACAAATGCTTATTGCAGAAAATATGATAAATTACATCATAAATTATAACCATAATATTAACAAATAAAGTTCTTATTTTACGATAACATTAGTCAAATCGAATATAATCTGTAATCATTTCATGTACGCATGTACTTTTTATGCATACAGAGGTAAGTACGCATGTACTTTTTTTTGTTATTATAACAGGTTGATATTTTTATTATTATCTGTCACGCGCTTGTCGCAGGTTCATGCAGTTCGTGTTCACGGAGGTGCTGCGCGTGCGCCGACGGGGGATGACGCTCGACGATGACGCATCCACCAGGAATAACTACTACATCGTGCCTACCCTCAAGGGTACGTACAACTACTACATCGTGCCTACCCTCAAGGGTACGTACAACTACTACATCGTGCCTACCCTCAAGGGTACGTACATCTACATCTACTACATCGTGACTACCCTCAAGGGTACGTACAACTACTACATCGTGCCTACCCTGTAATTTCACCGGCACCCTTACCCTTCAAACCGGAACACAGCAATGCGAGAACTACTGCTTTGCGGCAGAAATAGGTATGGTGGTAGTACTTCCCCGGACGAACTCTTTCACAAAAAAGCTCTACTACTACTAAATATGCTATACTAAGTATGCTAGAAATCATAAATTAAATACACTATTTGAATTACTTCACTCAATAAAAGAAAACAAAATTACACTATTTTTTAAATTGTAGTCTAATTTTGGACTAACTTCTTACATTTTTTAGTTTTTGAAACATTTGGTAACATATATAAGACCTGCGACGCTGGAGGTTGCGGGTTCGATTCCCGCCTCCGAACAATTATTTTTACGATCTGCATATATTTGTTCAGGGTGTTCTGGGTATTTTATATGTATAATTAAAAAAAACTATGTAATATATTGTACTAATTATATCAGTTATCTAGTACCCATAACACAAGCTCTGCTTGGCTTATGTTATTTGTAACTGATATAATTAGTACAAGTGTCACAAGTAATGTTATTGCTTGTCATTGTAAAACAAAGTGTATTTCCAGTTCCGAAAGATGGCGCTCTCAAGATAGACGTGGATTGGGCGTTCTTAGAACAGATATACAACTACACGGAGCAACAGCAACTAGCAGACTTACCTCTCTATCCGCACCAGACGAGTGAGGGAGATAGCAGGTACGTACATCCTACAGCTATTGTAGTAGTAGAGTTTTTTGTAAGAAAAAAAATCCTTTGTCTATCTTTCGAAGTACTAGGAGAGCAGAAGTTCATCGGAGGTGTATACTCTAAAAAAACATTATTTTGTCTCTTTCGAAGTACTAGGAGAGCAGAAGTTCATAGGAGGTGTATTCTCTAAAAGACTATTTTTCCTTTGTGTCTCTTTCGAAGTAGATAATAGTTCAAAATAACACGCTTTCATCCTTCGACCAAAGTAAAAATTTACTTTTCATCCCATCTATTCGAAAAGGACGACTGGGTTCGCCTTTAAGTGCACCCAACGGTGGTGTTTTCTATGAGAAACTTTTAGCGGGTAGTAATGAGTTTTGCGGCGCACTTATTAAGTTCCTAATTCAAAAAGTGCGCGGCAAAGATAATTGCGGCGCACTTATTGAATTTGGAACCAGCGCCAAATAATTCGAACGCAAATATTGTTTGAATAAATACTGGCTGGTACGACGGCCCAAAACCCAAAACAAAAAACCCAAAACACACTAAAAACACAAAACACAAAAAAAAACACAGAAACACAAAAAAACACAATACACACAAAAAACACAAAACACAAAAAACACAAAAAAACACTTTAAAAAAACAAAAACACAAACACAACAAAAAAAACACAAAAAAACAACCATTTGTTTTATTAAATAATAATATTACAATAACATATGAGGCGCCTTTTATTTTCTCATAGTGGGTGATGAAAAGCAGAGTGTATCACACGGGCGCAACATATATTTTTGGCTCGGGCGACGTACTTTGAATCCGTCGCTACGCTCGGGATTCTACTCTAGAATCCCTCACTTCGCTCTGGATTCAAAAAAGCGCCCTCGCCGTAAAAATATTATGTTGCTCCCTTATGATACAATCTACTATTGGTCGAAGCTTTCATCAATATAAATTAAATTTGACACAAATTCTTAATTTTTTAATAACTTTTCTCGCTGTATTTTGAAGAAAAGCAGAATTAGAGTGACTTCTTCTTGCACTCGTGTTTTAACACTCACGTGCACTAACACTCTGTACACCAAGAAGTCACTTTCCGCAACAATCCACTATTTTAGCACGTAAAATTGATTCCTCTATTACAGGGGTTCCCAAACTTATTTTGTCTAGTGCCCACTATAAGAATAAATAATTTTTTAGCGCACCCATAATTATTTATTAGCGCACCCATTTTTTTGTATTAGCGGAGATTAAACATGCACAAATCGGGTTATTTAACAAAAATTTGTTAAAACATGTTTGCCCGCGGTCTATTATCTACGAAAATAACCTATATAGGAATGCTAATAACTTTTAAAATGCGAAAGTGTGTCTGATTTGACGCCTCCATTTTTTTTCTGGGTCTCTTACCGCTCCCCTTTAGGCTTGCAGCGCCCACAAGGGGGCGTTATCGCCCACTTTGGGAACCCCTGCTCTATTAGGAGAAAGTAAAGTAAAGTACAAATTTATTTATTGCTAACACAGGTTGCGCTCTAACTACAATATTAAATAATGATCAATGAAGGTACGTGCTAGAACAAAATAAAGTTAACAACATTGGGTACCTGGGTGCCTAGGTATGTAGCTGTAAGATCAGATTGATAATGCCTGTAATGATTATGTAAAGGTGACAAGTTCGAAAAACCCCCTTCGAACTAGTTTGAGACTGTATCTCGTCGGGTAGTGTGCAATCAGCTGCTGTATACGCCTTAAAACTACTCAAAACCCTTAAGATTTCAATGAGTTAAGGTGAATGCTCACGCTTGCGGTGCGAGATTCTTTTTTTTAAGGTTTTTTGCCGATTACTGCTCATCAACACTTCTTCAGATAGCGAAAGTTGAGTTCGCGAGAACTAGGCGACTTAACACACATATTTTAATTGATATTATCTCATAAATATCATCAGTTTAGCTACGATACCACTAAACAAAAAAAAACACTGTAAAAATGTGTGGTATCATAGCTAAACTGATGATATTTATGAGATACTATCAATTAAAACATGTGTGTTAAGTCTCCTAGTTCTCGCGAACTCAACTTTCGCTATCTGAAGAAGTGTTGATGAGCTGTAATGAGCAAAAAACACCAAAAAAAATAATTTCGCGCCTCAAGCGTGAGCATCCACCTAAGAACTATTCAAAATGACCTTTGTGGTTTCAATGAGTTAAATACTTTTGTCTTTTCTCTGTAGGCTGATGATGTTGATGTATTTGTATTTGTATTTATTTTAAAACATTACATCTATTCTTACAGGTATTACCTAATACAATAGAGTAGTCAGCATTAAAAACACGAGTCAAAAAGATGCAATACATTATTAAGCTATGCAAATTGTACAAATTAAACTAAAATAAATATTTATAATTACTCATTACACAAATTAAACAATTCAATATAATATAATAATTAAATAATTCGATTCAAATATCCATGTCAACAGGTACAATAAATTGAAATAAGTAGCATATTATTTACAATAGCACTAATTAAATAGTATAGCCCCTGCGAATTCACTCTGTGAGCTGTGGAATATATATGTATGTATGTGTTTGTAGTGTCCCTCTGAAGAGTCCGCTGCTGAAGGAGGGTGAGGTGTTCCAGTTCGACGCTGAGCGCTACAAGGAGGCCGTGGTCACTCCCTGGTACAGGAACCAGGATCAGCCGCAGGTACGGATACAACACGCAGAGCCTCAACACGTAACTACATAATCTTTTTTTTTAACTGCCTGATTGACGGACCAAGCATATGGCCCACCTTAGGGCCTACCACAAGTTTGTTATTTATTACAACTTGGAATAACGAACACCGAATCAGGTGGCCCACCTTAGGGCCTACCACAAGTTTGTAATTTGTTACAACTTGGAATGACGAACACCAAATCAGGTGGCCCACCTTAGGGCCTACCACAAGTTTGTAATTTGTTACAACTTGGAATAACGAACACCGAATCAGGTGGCCCACTTTAGGGCCTACCACAGGTTTGTAATTTGTTACGACTCGGAATAACGAACACCGAATCAGGTGGCCCACCTTAGGGCCTACCACAAGTTTGTAATTTGTTACAACTTGGAACAACGAACACCGAATCAGGTGGCCCACCTTAGGGCCTACCACAGGTTTGTAATTTGTTACAACTTGGAATAACGAACACCGAATCAGGTGGCCCACCTTAGGGCCTACCACAGGTTTTTAATTTGTTACTACTCGGAATAACGAACACCGAATCAGGTGGCCCACCTTAGGGCGTACCACAGGTTTGTAATTTGTTACTACTCGGAATAACGAATACCGAATTGCGAGTCGAAACATCCTTTTCTGCCGCTCGGAAGTAACTGACGTTAGCGACAAATGATAAAACTTCGTTTTGCTTCTAAAGAAGCAAATACAATCTATGTAATGTAAAAAAATATAAAAAAATTACGCTTAATATTTTATCTAGTCGAATGAGGAACCTAATACGGTTTTAGGAGAGCCAATTTCAAAAAATAAAGCTTCGAGAAGAGTTTCACGAATCGTGTTTCTAGTCTATGATTTATTTAGATGACATCCTCAAGTAATTACTGTATTAACATCAAGTTTGTAACCTTTACTAAGAGACTTGTAACTTTAGACGACCTCTGTGACGCGGCGGGCGAAGGTTCGCCTGCCATACAGGAGGTTGCGGGTTCGATTCCCGCCTCGGAACAAATATTTGTGAGATCGCAGATATTTGTTCAGGGTGTTCTGGGTATTTTCTATGTATAATAAAAAAATATCTATCTATGTACTGTATTGTATTAAGTACTAGCGACTCGCCCCGGCTTCGCACAGGCAGCATCCGGTGAACCAGAACCAGGAGAAGCACAAAGGGGGGCCTTTGTGCTTCTCCTGGTTCTAAGCTACCTCCCCACCAATTTTCAGCCAAATCGGTTAACCCGTTCTTGAGTTATAAGTGGTGTAACTAACAAGGCTTTGTTTTATATATATAGATATCAGTTATCTAGTACCCATAACACAAGCTCCGCTTATCTTGGGGCTAGATAACGTTGTGTGAACTGTCCAGCATTATTTATTATTATTTATTTTCTGTTAGTGAGTGAGCGTGTAACGCAACGACTCCAACATTTTAACATAGCGTCTTTACTCAATGATGGTACATGTTGGTTTCAGTTCTTTCTGGTGGCAGAGATATGCTCACACCTGACCCCCGACTCGGCGTTCCCGTCGCCGACACACGACACCTTCCGAACCTACTACCGCTCCAAGTACAAGGTAACTAAGAGATATGCTCACACCTTCCGAACCTACTACCGCTCCAAGTACAAGGTAACTAAGAGATATGCTCACACCTTCCGCACCTACTGCCGCTCCAAGTACAAGGTAACTAAGTGATATGCTCACACCTTCCGCACCTACTACCGCTCCAAGTACAAGGTAACTAAGTGATATGCTCACACCTTCCGAACCTACTACCGCTCCAAGTACAAGGTAACTAAGAGATATGCTCACACCTTCCGAAGCTACTACCGCTCCAAGTTCAAGGTAACTAAGAGATATGCTCACACCTTCCGAACCTACTACCGCTCCAAGTACAAGGTAACTAAGAGATATGCTCACACCTTCCGAACCTACTACCGCTCCAAGTACAAGGTAACTAAGAGATATGCTCACACCTTCCGCACCTACTACCGCTCCAAGTACAAGGTAACTAAGTGATATGCTCACACTTTCCGCACCTACTACCGCTCCGAGTACAAGGTAACTAAGTGATATGCTCGCACCTTCCGCACCTACTACCGCTCCAAGTACAAGGTAACTAAGTGATATGCTCACACCTTCCGCACCTACTGCCGCTCCAAGTACAAGGTAACTAAGTGATATGCTCACACCTTCCGCACCTACTACCGCTCCAAGTACAAGGTAACTAAGTGATATGCTCACACCTTCCGCACCTACTACCGCTCCAAGTACAAGGTAACTAAGTGATATGCTCACACCTTCCGCACCTACTACCGCTCCAAGTACAAGGTAACTAAGTGATATGCTCACACCTTCCGCACCTACTACCGCTCCAAGTACAAGGTACCTTTATTACAAGCAATGTATATGTAAGTGTATGTTTGTCCGGGTGGAATCTTGCAACTGAATTTTAAAGCAGTTATCCTCAACCGATTGAGATGATATTTGGTATACCTGTCAAGTTCCGATGACAATACAATATGATGGTGCCAGCGAGCTGATTTGATGATGGAGATGGAAGGACAACGGAACTCCTCGATGGATAATAGTTTAGGCTCATTTTGATCAGGTCACGGTTACAATCACTAATTTTTTAAGCTTTTATAAAAAAAAATATTTTTCACAATAACTTTATGGCATTAGTATTGCCATTCAGCGTGGCAATGCAGCCAGCATCTTAGAGACGCTTCCGTCTGGTAGTGATTTGGATCAGTTGAGCTATCTTTAGATCGCTTACAGCGGTCTTGAGGTAGCACAACTGTGTCATATGTGTTTTGTACATACCTTGTATTAGTTGTATTATTATTTGTGTAAATAAATGTACTTATTGATTATATAATAAATATTGCAGGTGGAGCTGACGCAACCCCACCAGCCCTTACTGGATGTGGACCATACCAGCGCGAGGCTGAACCTCCTCACCCCCAGGTGAGTTCACTGTCCCACCCCCCCTCCCCCCCCCCCCCCCTCCCCCCCCCCCCCTCCCCCCCCCCCCCCTCCCCCCCCCCCCCCCGCCTCATCTCACCAGTTCACGTCAGCCGCAGCTAGGGGGCACACCGCCATCAGTCGATACACGTCCACTGGACGAGGCTTCCCCCATAGAATCCTCACCCCCAGGTGAGTTCACTGATATTATGATATTATAATCGAGTCGGGTGGTTTTACTCGGAACAGTACCTACGTGAGTTATTACCGGTTTTATCAATTATTATATTATGCTCGCTATTAATCTACTGCTTTCTTTAACCAAATATGATTCTGCTACGATACCCCTAAACAAATGTGTTTAGTGGTATCGTACCTAAACTGATGATATTTATGAGATACTATCAATTAAAACATGTGTGTTAAGTCTCCTAGTTCTCGCGAAATCAACTTTCGCTATCTGAAGTGTTGATGAGCTGTAATGGGCAAAAAACACCAAAAAATTTGAATTTCGCGCCGCAAGCGAGAGCGTCCATCTAAAATTTTTACAACTACACATTATTCGCTAACGATAAAACAAAACAAGAAAGAAGCAAAAATTTTTCAAAAAAAAATTGTTTCCACGACATCTAGCGTGAAACGAGTTTTTACTAAACAAGAGGATCCACCTTAACTATATACCTTTATGTACAGATACGTGAACCGTAAAGGCGTGGCGCTGCCCGTGTCGTCGGAGCGCACGCGCCGCGCCAAGCGGGACCGACTCGACCAGAAACAGATCCTAGTGCCGGAGCTGTGCACCGTGCATCCCTTCGCGGCGCCACTGTGGTTCGCCACCGTGGCGCTGCCGTGTGTACTATACAGGTAACTATATGTAGCTCAGCTCCCCGTGTCGTCGGAGCGCACGCGCCGCGCCAAGCGGGTCCGACTCGACCAGAAACAGATCCTAGTGGGCCATCCCCCGGAGGATTCAGCTTCCACTTGTTCTCGAGGCACCACACAGGCGCTCCCCGTAGTAAGAAGGATCATCAAATAAAAACAGACCATGTTCGTTGCCTCATTCTTCTAGGTCTGGTTGCGTTGGAACAGGAGTAAATGTAAATTTATTTTTGAAGACGTTTCAAAATGATCCTTGTGATTTCAATGAATAAAATACTTGTGACTTTTGGAACAATCAATGAAACACCGAGGTCGGGAACTGACTGGTTTATTACCGATATGATGCCTACCCACATCATACAATGATAGTCAACCCTACACTTTTCCCCTTTCAAATACCTAACTTATACATTATATGCTAAAAACCTAAATGTATTCACAACCCTTAAAATTACTAACTCCCAGCTTATATTATAAACACTAGCTACTACATGATCAGACTTATTTAATAAACTAGACTATGTATATACCTATTCGTGTATGTAATCATAGGTAGGTACACTAGCAGCTACATAGATACCTACACATTTTTAGCTCTGTTGTAAGCTCGCACAGTGCGGGCTGATGCATCCTGCGGCGGAGGCGCCGGAGAGTGCGAGGCGCACGGCACCGGCGCCGTCGGGGCGGGAGCCGACACCTGGCGCTCCGGACTACATACTGCTGACTCCTCCCCCGCTGCATCTTCAAATGTGTCGTCGGCATCGCTATCCCGCCTCATTGAGCTATCATTCATATTAGGGCGCGAAAGGGAATACCTACTTGAACTTTTACGACGCGGATTCAAAGGTATTACTTGATCCTGATGCCTACGCCATTGCACGCCATCACCCACCTTGACTTTATATGAGACCGGTCCCGTTTTCTCTATCACATTACCTTCAACCCATTTTTGCCCTTTATCAGAGTAACCGCGAACGAGCACAGAATCACCGACCCCTATGTCTCGGTCCTGCCCTCCCTTATTCGAAACCTGGCGTTGCTGAGCCGTGCTCACGACAGCCGCCACGTCCGGCCGTAACGCGTCCAGCCGACCACGCAGGCGGTGGCCTAGAAGCGCCACGGCTGGCAGGACATTCGTTGTCGCATGTTCTACGTTCCGATATTGAAATAAAAATTTACACAAAGCTTTAGGAACCTTTTCGCCCTCATGAATGGCTCTTTTTATGACTTTTTTAATTGTTTTAACGGCGTTTTCCGCCGCTCCATTTCCTTGGGGGCGGTACGGTGCTGACGTCACATGCTTAATACAGTTTTTATTACAGTAATCCTTAAAATCTATCGACAAAAACGGCGGGCCGTTATCGGTGACAAGTTGTGACGGTAGACCGAACCTAGCAAATATGGATCTCAGCACAGTAATGGTGGATTCAGCGTCCGTTCGGTTCATTGCAATAGCTTCGATCCATTTTGAAAAGGCATCGATTAATATTATATATTTCTTACCCCCACACTCAGCAAAATCGGCATGAATTCGCTGCCAAGGCTTTAAGGGAAACTCCCACGGGTGCAGGGCCGCGTGAGGGGGTGCGTCCCGCACGGCGCGGCATGCTCCACACGACTGACATATCTTCTCAATATCTCGGTCGAGGCTGGGCCAGTAGACATAACTACGCGATAAATTTTTCATTTTATTTACCCCTAAATGCCCTACGTGAATATCCGCTAAAACCCTGCTTTGTAAAGGTGGGGGTATTACAAGTCTATACTTAAAGATTAAACAACCTAATTCCAGTAACATCTCATTTTTACGCGCGAAATACGGTTTCTCTTCGTCACAACAAGTCATAGACGGCCATCCAAACATGACGTAACCTTTAATTTTACAAAGTAACTTATCTTTACCGGTTTCCTCCCCGATCTCCTTAAAACTGACCGGCATCGTTTCGCGCACCAAGTCAACATAGCTAACCGGTTCTGTGAGCGGTCGCTCGCACCGCAGTGGTAGACGAGACAATGCATCGGCCGGGCCGTTATCAATCGACCTAACGAATGTGGTCGAGAAATCATACGCGGCTAAGCGAGCAGCCCACCTTTGCAGGCGACTCGCCGCTGTTTGTGGGATTCCACCTTTTTCCCCGAAAATATAACTGAGCGGTTGGTGGTCTGTGCGTAAACTAAAGCGCCGACCGTATAGATATTGGTGGTGTTTCGTTACACCAAAGAATATCGCAAGCGCTTCTTTATCGAGCTGGCTGTAATTCTTTTCAGCCGAGTTGAGCGTCCGGGACACACAGCTGACCGGACGCTCGCTGCCGTCCGGGTACACATGCGCCAATACTGCGCCAAGTCCGTAAGCACTGCTGTCTACCGCTAGCACGAGTGGCCGCCCCTCCTCGTAATGCGCCAACACTTTATCACTGGAAAGCACGCGTTTTGCTGCCGCGAACGCCTCATCACACTGGAGATTCCAATCCCAACTTACCCCCTTTTTAAGAAGTGCATGCAAAGGATGCAATATTATACTTAGATTGGGTATAAATTTCCCATAGTAATTTAGCATGCCCAAAAAGCTTTTTAATTGAGTGACGTCATTCGGTCGCGGGGCATCGCAAATAGCCTCCAGTTTCTTAGGATCGGGGCGGAGCCCCGTTTTATCTATTATAAAACCAATATATTTAACATTTTGTTGTAGAAAACTACATTTTTCACGCTTCACTGTGAACCCCATTTTACTTAGTCTTCCTAGCACGGCCCGCAAGTTCTTTAAATGGTCTTTCCTCGTGGGGCCCGTAACACAAACATCGTCAAGGAATACCACGGTATTGGGTATACCACGAAGGGTTTCCTCCATGATCTTTTGGAACTTCTCCGGGATACAGGATAAACCAAATGGTGTGCGGCGATAAGCGAACGTACCTACGTGTGTAGTGATCGTGGTATACTGTTGTGAATCCTCTGTTAACATTAATTGTTGATAACTATGTTTTAAATCTATTTTGGAATACTCCTCACCCCCACTGAGGGTCGCAAACAACTCTTCAATCCGGGGCAGAGGGTACGGATCGCGTTTAAGTTTAGGATTAACAGTTATCTTTTAATCTCCACAGATTCGTATATCGCCGCACTCTTTTATTACTGGAACGATCGGCGTCCCATAGTCTGAGGAGTCGACACGATAGATGGTGCCCTCACCTTCTAACCGCTCAAGCTCATGCTCGACCCGCGAGCGCAACGCTAGCGGCACCACCCGCGCTCGTACATACACAGGCTTATCCTCGGTAACATGCAACTTAACAGTTTTCTTACACGTTCCTAATTTTTCCGTGAACACTTCCGGAAATTCCGCTGCGAGTCGATTCACGAATGGATCGCTCACATGATCGCTTATCGCATGCATATCAATCGTTATGTTTTTTATTCTTAGAGCGCGCACCCACTCTCTCCCTAATAAAGGACGTCCCCCGTTTCGAATAACGTGAAGTCGGCAACCCGGCGCCGACACATTCCCAAGAACCAAATCGACATCAATGAAACCGAGCGAATCCATTTTTGAACCGACGTAACTTCGTAAATTTAAATAATCAGGTTGGATCACTTTCTTTGGAAAATTACGTTGATAACAGTTTTCGCTAATGGTTGAAATCCTACTGCCAGTATCGACTTCGAACTCGAAAGACTCTACTAGCACCGTAATAATGTAAGGTCGATCACCTGTACCGTCCACCTGGATGTTGAAGAAGTCCTCGCCTTCGTCATCACTTACGTAATTCTGTCGGGCGCCGCCGTCCCGCCGCGTTTTACACATCACCTTTAAGTGGCCACGCACACCACACGCATCACAATTATATTGTGCGAACCGGCACTTGTCCGGCCGATGCGGCTTGCCGCATCGCCAACAACTTGCGGTCGAGTCGGCAGCGTTGCGGGGCGCTGCGGCCGCCGCGCCGCCTCGCTGCCCCGGCCGCGCGGCTGCTCCGCGCCCACCGCCGCCCCCGCTCCATCGCCTTACGTTCGCCTGGTGCAGGCCTTCGCCCGCCGCGCCGCCGCCGCCCGGAGCCACCGCGCTCGAGGCCGCGGCCGCCTTGGCACCGCTCACCTCCGCGTGGCGTTCGGCGGCCTCCAGCGCCAGAGCCAATTCCACCGCCTCCTTGTACTTTATGTTTCTCTCAGCAAAGATCCGCGACCGCATCGTCTCGGTCGCTAGCCCCGACACGAACTGGTCGCGAAGGTTCTCCTCTAATGTTGCTCCAAAATTGCACGTAGTTGCGAGGTGTTTGAGATTTTGTAAATAATCAGTAAGAGACTCGCCGACATTTTGCCTACGCAAACGAAACACGTGACGCTCGGCGATCTCTGATCGTTGCGGCTCCAAGTGGTCGGTTACGAGTTTCACTAACTCATCAAATGTTTTTGTTTCTGGATGCACCGGGGAACACAAATCACACATAAGAGAATACGTGGCTTCTCCAACCACAGTTATCAACAACGACACGCGCAGTGTCTCCTTGACTTCGTTCAGCACGATGTACTGTTTTACACGGCGAATATACGCGGGCCATTGTTTAGAACTTAGGTCAAATGGTTCCAATTTGCCAATCGGCATTTTGTTAATCACTTCTAAACACTTTCACTGCCTTTAACACGACTTATACGCGTAAATTCGAATCGTCGCCAGTGGAACAATCAATGAAACACCGAGGTCGGGAACTGACTGGTTTATTACCGATATGATGCCTACCCACATCATACAATGATAGTCAACCCTACAACTTTGAGTTTGACTTTGTTCTTGGTGGAAATGTCGAACCGCACATACCGGTGGTCCGACAAGGTTTCAATCATCTCCACCTGCCAGTTCACTGCGTGGGCGGCTAGCACGGGGGTGGCAAACGAGACATAACCACCGACCCTCGTCGTTGCCGCACACACGTGTGAACAGTCCCTTTATTTAGGAGGGACAAACCGGACGATACCGCCCAAAACTCGACGGGACGTTGCAAGAGGCGGCCGGATTGCCCCAGGCCACCGACTTGCGTTCAGTTCACCCAATATGGCAACCTGGCGCGGTGCCGCCCCACCGGCAACTGCGGTAAGGACTTCGAGAAAGTTCTCGAAGTCTGCGAGAGGGCGGTTTGGAGAGAAATAGACCCCCACCAGAGCTATATCCCCGCACGTGGCGGCCACGTATCCCGGTCCCCTCTCTAAGAGCGAGAGGGGAGGGGAGTCTGTGGAAGGCCGCGATACCAATGCCACCAAGCCGTCCCGATCACGCAGCCAACGGCCAGGGACCGAGTATGGCTCGGCAACTACCGCTACGTTCACCAACCACTGAGCCATGGCCTGCATGAGCTGGTCCGGGCAGCTTTGCAGTGGTTGATGTTCGCCTGGAGGATGCGATGTCCGACCCTATCCATCGGACATCGCACTGAAATAAGGGATGTTTCGGGCTGCTACTGTAGTATAAGACTACATAGTTATGTCCAATGATAGATTGATTTATTACACACTAGCTGACCCGCTCGCGACTTCGTCGACGCGTAGACTTTCATACAAACTTTAACACCCCTTTTCAACCCCTTAGGATGGGAATTTTCAAAAATCGTTTCTTAGTGCGCGCCTACACCCCTTAATAAATCATCATCATCATCCACAGCCTGACTTCACCCACTGCTGAGTATAGGCCTCTCTTTGCCTGTACCATTCCTTACGGTCCCATGCCAGTCTCATCCAGGTTCGGCCCGCGACGCATGCGATATCGTCTGCCCATCTAGCTGCTGGACGACCAACGTTTCTGTACCTTAATAAATGCTTGTGCCAAATTTCAGACCTCTCGGCCCAGTAGTTTCCGAGCTTTCGTGATGAGTGGTCAGTGAGTGAGTGGACTTCTCTTTTATATATATAGATTACATATCTAATTTATAGGTCTTATTCTACGTGCGTAACGGTAATATACTAGAATCTATGTTTTACATCTTAACACGTTTACCTATTCAGCAACCTTCGTATAGCTGCATCCTTATCACAGCACTCTCCTCATCGGCCGCCGGAGATCCCGTAGTTCCAGCTTTGGGGACGGTGGTAGTAGTGGTAGGCTGGGTTGGAACCTGCGCTTTGCCCTTCTTAGGGGGAGAATTGCAGTTCCTCCCCTATAACTCTTCGAGAGGCCTTCAACCGCAGGTCTCAGGTCAGCTTGAGCTGGCTGGGCCCTGGCTTCAGCCAGCTTCTTATCCAGCTGGCTGACCTATAACTGCAGGCGATAGACCTTTGCCTGCAGTTGCCGCGTTTCGTCGGTCGCTGCACCAGCTCACGGTCGTTGCCGCACATGCTTGCGGCCCTGCATTTATGGGACTTATGAAAAGTCCCTTTTAAATTGGAGGATTTAGAGGCGACATCCACTATCTCCTCTTTGTCTTCCTGAGACATCCGCTCCAGATCGGCCAAGGGGTAGTCCGCGTACAGGATGCTGGACGCACCGTACCCGGACTTGGGCGACGCACGCCTGCTGCTCCTTGGCAGCCACCGTCTCCTCCAGCTCTTGCTGGAGTTGCACCCGCCGAGCCAGGTTCAGCTGGCGTTTGGCGTCTGCCAGACCCACGTCGTGGGTAACAGCCAACGTCGAAGGCTTTTTGGGCTTTTTGGCCTTAAACTTTCTTCTTTGGCTTGGGGATCTTCGTTGAGTCCGAGGAGCCTTGGGACCCATCCTTCAGATAGGCCGGCTTCCGCGTTTGCTAGCAGCCATCCTCCACCACCGTCAAACTCGCGTCTGACTCGGCCATGATTGACTCGTCGGAGTCTGACAACTCATCCGCCCACAAAACATGCTAGCCGCAGATGGTGCGCGGCTAGCCTCCGACGCCGAAGCGACGTCGTCGGGATGGCCCCGAGAAGGGCCTTCTAGTTGGCCCTGAGAAGGGCCTTCGAGTTGGCCTTCGTTTCGTTTCGTATGAGATAGTGCTGGCCTCTGGTGTCGGAGTTTGTCAAGCCACCCGAGGGCCTCTGACATGGCTTATCGACTGCTATTAATCAAGAGTTGGCCCTGAGAAGGGCCTTCGAGTTGGCCCTGAGAAGGGCCTTCAAGTTGGCCCTGAAAAGGGCCTTCAAGTCGGCCCTGAAAAGAGCCCTCGAGTTGGCCCTGAGAAGGGCCTTTTGTGAAACGCCCGGAGGCGTCCCGCGTAGATTTTTTAGGCATAGCCTCCAAGAAGTCGTAGGTAACCGCAGGTACGTGTACGACAGCACAGTGCACTTTAGTCGAACCCGGCCGCTCCGTTACGGTGTGGTCAGGACCGGGACGGGGACGCGACGTGGACGCAAGCACTGCGGGGGTCCTACGTAAGCAGCCCTACGTAAGGTACCCGTACGCTAGGTACGTAGGCTACCGTCGTCTGTCTTTCCGCAAAACTATAATCTGGGTCTCTTCAAGGCTAGAGTGAATAGGTGCCTTCTAGACCTTTGTGCTCCATCTTCGGCCACATCGTCACTTATCAAAAGGTGAGCTCATCGTGGTCAAGCAAAGGTCTGCCAAAGTTAAAAAAAAAAACCTTAACGTACCGTAACATCTTCATGTTGTGTTAGGAACATTTCTTGAGGAATTTCAGGATTTAAACGAAGCATTCCATGAATTAAAAACTTCGAAATATAAAAAGTCGTAGAACTAATGTGTAGAATAGGGTCCCCGGGCTTATAGGGATATTATATTACAGCCTGTGTAGTGTTGCAGTTTGTTGTACCAAATAAATAAAATAATAATAATTTACCATTTTTTTTTTTTTTTTTTTTTTAAGCATTGGCAGTCCTTTGTATTGAGCACGATCTCACCTGTTGGTAAGTGACGCTGTGGCCGAAGATGGAGCACAAAGGTCTAGAAGGCACCTATTCACTCTAGCCTTGAAGAGACCCAGATTATAGGTTACCATTTATATGTACACAGCGGAGTACACAAGATTTTATTGTTATTGTGTGTTTCAGAACAAACGCCCTATTGATAGCAGACGAGATTCGGCGCGCCGTGGCCATCGACGTGGGACTTGGCATCCCTAAGGTGGACGAGAGCACCGCGCCGGGGTTTCAGTGGCCTGCGCTCGACTTCGGCTGGTGCCTGGCAGAGGTAACTTGTTGACTCACCGCGCCGTGGGACTCGACGTGGGACTTGGCATCCCTAAGGTGGACGAGACCACCGCGCCGGGCTTTCAGTGGCCTGCGCTCGACTTCGGTTGGTGCCTGGCAGAGGTAACTTGTTGACTCACCGCGCCGTGGGACTCGACGTGGGACTTGGCATCCCTAAGGTGGACGAGACCACCGCGCCGGGCTTTCAGTGGCCTGCGCTCGACTTCGGCTGGTGCCTGGCAGAGGTAACTTGTTGACTCACCGCGCCGTGGGACTCGACGTGGGACTTGGCATCCCTAAGGTGGACGAGACCACCGCGCCGGGGTTCCAATACAATATGATGGTGACAGCGAGCTGATCTGATGATGGAGACGGAAGGTGGACAACGGAACTCTTCGATGGATAATAGTAGACTGGCCGTGTTTAGGCTCATTGTGATCAGCACACGGTTACGATCACTAATATTATAAAAGCTTGAAAAATATATTTTTCACTAAAACTTCTTTTTTTTTTATACTACTTGACTGACGGAACAAGCAGATGGCCCACCTGATGTTAAGCGGTACCCTCTGCCTATGAACAGTGCATTACCTCATAGGTCACGTCCACCTAGGACGCGCCCTATGTGGCATTGCACTGCGCCCGCCACCCTGAGACATAAAGATGAAAAGTCTCATGTGCCTGTAATTTCACTCAAATCAATTAAACTCAATTACACTTCAATTTAACTCGCCCCGGCTTCGCACGGTTAGCCCCCGGTGAACCCCCCCTCCCCCCCCCCTCCCCCCCCCTCCCCCCCCCTCCCCCCTCCCCCCACCTATGTGTGTCTTAAATTTCAGTATTGTGTATATAAAGTATGTCAAAATAAACTCATTTTGAGTTTTATAATTACAATTTTACGGTATGAAAAAAAAGTATATTTATAAATATTTTACAGGTGCTGAGCGCAGACGCTGAGAAAACGGACAAGAAGATAGACGATGACAGTGACAAGGACGAAACATTGACAGAGATAAGGTACGTGCGACCACAAAAGACGCTAGGGCCAAGACGGGTTTGCAGGAGCTACTTGGATCATGTCTCCATCATCGACGCCTTCGGACACACTTCAACAGTGTTGCCATCAACCCAAAGTCCTGCTCCGTTACTTTAAGGAGCTGGGCTGGCTGGGCCCTACCCCAGCCAGCAGGGGGGGATAATGCACAATACACCCCACAGCGGGATGTCAGTGCAGGTCTTAGCACACCCACCTAGAATTAGAATCAGAAGGTACGTGTCCCTGTTTTATCATCATCAGCCGTTAGTCGTCGACTGATGGACACGACCTCCCCTCTAGAATGCAATGGGGGGGATTTGCAGCATTCGGAAAACTACGCCAAGTCTTCTCGTCGCATATACCACATGCCTGAAGACTAAAGTCTTCAATCAGTGCGTCCTACCAGTGATCACCTATGGTGCCGAGACGTGGATACTCACGGTAGGGCTAATCCACCAGTTCATGGTAGCACAGCGAGCTATGGAAAGGGCTCGGAGTTTCTCTGAAAATAAAAATCCGAAAGTAAGCTGTTGGTTCTCTTGATAATAAAATAATAATAATGATACATACATAGTACACAAGGTCAGCTCAGTACAACTAGCTATATAACACGCACCTACCTATATAAGCGTATACACGATCTCGGTGAAACTCGGTAGTCCCTCCGTAGACATTAGCGACAGTGACGTCATCCAGTCAAGACAGAGACAACACTCTACCTTTGCACCGACCTCGCCGGCGAGGTCGACGAACCTTCTAAGTACCTTCTGTACCTTACGCCTAAACCGGTACAAGCATGTTCCGGGGCGTTTTGCCCGTTCCTCCCCAACCGGCAACAGCCCAAGCCGAGGTCCGTACCTAAGTGATGCCCTTGTGCTAGTTGCCCCAACCTAACTTTGCAGGTTGAGCGCCATCTGCGCTCACCAAAAGCCCGGTAACGCAGTCATGACCCCAGGCGGTCAACTGCATTAAAATCCATTCGAAAAAAATAAAAAAAATAAGCGTATACACGGTCTCGGTGAAACTCGGTCAAACGCCAGTCGCGAGTGCCCGCGCTTTAGCGATACACGTCATTATTTACGTACCTATATATTTTGTGTCTTGTGACTTAGGTATTGTTGTTGTTTTGTGACTGTGAATGGAGAACACAAAAGGGTCAAAATATTACTTTCAAATATACCTAAAATCGGAGCGTAGATCATTTACATTACATTAGTTTTTATTTCACTTCAATACATGCAGTATTTCCGAAGTTATAAAGACGAGAAGTTTAAGCCCTTTTTTGAATTTCCGAGCTTACGCGCGCTCATACTATGACGTCACACCCTCGTTCAGCCGGCGACCGCGACACGGCGCGGTAGTCCGGTGCGTTGACGCGCGTCTCGTTTCATTTTGTTTTGATCGTTTTCGTTTTCCTATTACCTATTAAATTACCTTTTATATCCGATTACACTAAAGTGAAACGTGTAGTGTGTAGAATGGAAGAAGGTTTTCTGAAAGGTCAGTCGGACAATCTGCCAAGAGTGGATAGTTTGATGGTGGCACAATATTTCATGAAGAATCAGGATTTTACGGCTGCCGAAATTCGTGGAATAAAGATGAAAAGGTATGTATGTTCTAAGTAAACATTGCCTAGGTACTCTTGTGTAGGTATTTGTTCCAACTTAAACCTAACTGAAAGTGTGTGTTAGTACTTTAGTAGTACCTACCTATTATGGGCCGCGATAAAAAATAGGTACTCGCAATCAACATCTCGAGGTTGTCTATGATTATTTTATGTGTTTTATTAGTATAAACTTAAAGAAAATGTCACTATTTATATTTACCCATGTACAGAATATACAGTGGTGGCCATATAATTAAGAACGCTGATATAAAGGGAAGATTTATTCCAACTAAGATGCAAAACTAATTGTATGCATTTGTTTTTATTTCTCTCGGTATCTTAAAATATTTCCATATTACCACTGTATTCATTGATACACATGATTGGCTAAAAATCAATAGGCAAACTTTTTACACTACTTTTAAACAAAGTATTCCATATTACTGGCTGGTCACGTAATTAAGAACGCTAAGTAGTTTATACCTTTATTCAAATTTAAATAGAGAACACTCAGTCGATTTGTTACTGTTTGTATAATTTTGGCGCCATAACGTGCTGTAAAAGATTAAAGGTGATTGCTTCTTTAGAAAAAACAATGGGAAAAAATAAAAGTTGTGATAAATCTACAAGGGAAGTAATAATAAAACTTCGCCGGAAGAATTGGTCTTATAAAAAGATAGCCGACCATCTGCAATGTTCAAAAACGATGGTTTTCCACGTTGTAAAGCATTTTGCTACGTATCAAACTACTTCGAATGTTCCACGTGTACCTAAACAGAGAAAAACAACTCCTCGAGATGACCGAAACATCGTTCGTATGGCAAAACAAAATCCTTTTAAAGGGTCCAATGAGCTTAGAAAATAATATTTTGGTGAAAACAACCCTTCAGCAATCTCAGCACGCACTATTCGAAGACGTTTGGCAGATGAAAAATTGCACGGAAGGATAGCAAGAAAGGTACCCATGTTAAAACTTTGCCACAGGCAAGCCCGGCTTGCATTTGCGAGAAAGTATGAAAACTGGACTGTGCAACAGTGGAAAAATGTACTCTTTTCTGACGAGACGAAAATAAGCAGAGTATGTTCTGATGGAAAACGATATGTACGACGTCCCCCGAATACAGCATTCGACCCAAAGTACACGAAAGTTACATTAAACCACGGTGGTGGAAATGTGAAAATTTGGGGTTGCTTTTCTGGACATGGTGTAGGACCTGTAAAGTTGATAGAAGGTAACATGGATCAGTTCCAATACAAAAATATACTGGAAGAAACAATGTTACCATACGCTGAAGACGTTCTACCGGTCATTTGGACATTCCAGCATGACAATGATCCAAAGCACACTGCACGCACCGTAAAGGAATTTCTTACAGCGCAATTAGTTTCTGTCTTAGACTGGCCTGCTAACAGTCAAGATCTAAACCCAATAGAGAATCTGTGGTTTGAAGTAAAGAAAAAGGTTTCAAATACAAAGTGTGGAAATTTAAGAGAGCTGTATGACGTTTTTTTAGAAGAATGGAACTCTATTTCTCTTGCGAAATGTCAAAAATTAATAGAGTCAATGCCTCGCCGGTGTAAAGCTGTAATTAAAAGCCGTGGATATGCTATTAACTATTAATTTTAGTTAAATATTTATTAAATTTCTTTTAATGTTTCCTGTGCTACATAATATTGTGATTTTTTAAATCTAAGTGTCATACAAAACAATTCCCGAGCAGTTAAATAAATCGTTCTTAATTATTTGTCCAGTTTCAGTACTATTTGAATGTGTTACTTTGATAAAATCAATAAAATGTGCAAAAAATAGTTAGCGATTTCATACTTTATTCTTAAGTCAGGTTGCTCTGTTAATGTGACTATTATATAACATAACTAGTTGCTTCTCAGAAGGTACACATCTCTGTGTATGATACGATTTAAATAAAAAACTTCTAGAACTTCAAATCGTTCTTAATTATATGACCACAACTGTAGGTAAGTCCTAGTAGGTATTTACGTAGTTAACAGTTTTCTAAGTAGGCAAATACCTACCTATTATTATATTTTTATACTAAACCAGATATTTACCGGATTATTTTTGTCTTATGTCCGCTTTCGTTTTTCATTTACAGTTTTTTAAATAAAAATTTTTTCTTACATTTTTATTGGTTATTTATTTCCTCATTTTCGGGTCCTCGGGCACATAAAAAAAGAGTTTATTAGGTGTTTTGACTGTTGAATTGAAGCACCAAGGCACAATACAGTATTTTTTTCCCATTTTTACCACTGAGAACTGTATAATTTAGACTTTTACTGCGCAGCGGCGTGCGAACGAAAGCGCGACTGTCGAATGGCCGAGGGTGTGACGTCATAGGCCAGTGAGCGCCCACCCGCGTTTTTAAAAATCATCGGCTGGAAATACGCACTTTGATCGTAAATATCTCAGGCATTTTTTGAGATATGAAAAAAGTAAAAACACAGTTTTTCTTGTAATTATTTGTAGATTAATTTGGCATGTAAAGTAAAAAACGTTTGTCAGACCCATTGTGCAATCCATAAACGATCGTACCTACATCATCTGTGTTTGGTTGTCTAAACTAGGGATGTTACGGAGCTTCGACTCCGGTTCCGTTAAGTCGGAACTTCCGATTATTATTTTATTTTATTTATTTTATTTTGTTCTTTTAGGAAAACTTACACACAAATAAACAAGTAAATATAAAATAGAAAGCCAATTAAAAGTTTCCACACATATTACAGAATTTAACAAGAAATAGAAAATAACAAGTAGACAGACAAATAACTAATACACATGTGCACGACGGCGAACCCCGCAGACCAACCACGCAGCTAATAGTGTTATTTAATGAGGCAAATAAAGACATAAGCATTAGCATAAGTTAGAATAACAAGAAGTATTGTAGTAGGTAGTTAGGGCGTTCATTATTTTACCTAAACACAACAAGCCTAGATAGGAGCGTCTTAAAAATAAGCAGCAAAAATAAATAGAACTATAGGTAGTATAACAGATAAGAGCCGCTTTCCCAACGGTAACGCTGCCACATAGTTAAGAAAATGTATAGAGAAATTGAGGCCCTGTGATTGGTTAAAAGTCCGGCCTTGCCATTGGTTGACCAATGACAAGCGGTTTTTAATCCTAGCAATTTTAGTATATATATTTGGCGAATCTGCGCATTCGGTCAGTCAGCAAGTTCCTTCCTATAAATCAAGAAAAAGAATAAACAGAAGAAGTCTGCAAGAAATGGTGTTTTCCTCTTCCCAGTAATTCCCAGTGGTAGGCAAGCCCCCTCCCGACACCCCTCCCCGCGCCCCGCAACGCTCCCCGCGCTCCGCACCGCGCCCCACTCAGCACCCCGCGCCGCAGCACGTCGAGACGTCGGAGCAGCCAGCAGCGCGTGCCCCCGAGCAGCCAGGCCAGCAAGCCGCGCCCCACCACGTCCCAGCCCGTAGCAGCGACCGCAGCACGACCAGCAACAGCACGGCGCCATCGTACCTACTCATACCTACCCATACCTACTTCCTAGCAGCATCGTCGCTGAGTATCCACCCTGAACACCCCATCCTATCTACAGTCCACATCATCAGCAGCCTGAACAACACATATTAAACAACAATCTATAATTTAGGTATAAAAGTAAAGTAAATATTATTAAGCACACGCTTTAATGTTGTGGAGGAGGTATTGAATAAGTCAATATCGACCTCTCGCGCCACTGCATTAAAACAACTGCACGCTGTTAGTAAATATGATTATATATTTATTACACCTTCGGTTCCGACTTCGGCTCCGACACTTTTAAATCGAAGGTTTTAATCGGAGGTCGAAGCATAACATAGCGGCGGCGGCGGCCTGTGTCGACTGTTATGAACAGGTTCATACATGTCGCGCGGGGAATCCCCTCGACTCCCACTACGGGCACTCTATCGTCAATTATTTTTTCACTTGCTGTTTATTTTGTTCTTCATGCCTTAAAATGTTCTTAGAATTCTCTCTCATGCCACCACTTCTGATCCTGCCTCCGACTCCGATTCCGCCTCCGATAAAGCAAATTTAAAAACTCCGACTCCGCCCTCGGTTCCGATAAAACTACCTCCGTTACATCCCTGTCTAAACACAACACTGAGCACTGTCGCTGCTAAGCGATAAGACCGCCCATTGTTCTTTTAATTATATAGTTAAGTTTTGTTTCTTTTTGTTAGTATTATTATTTATTAAGGTGTACAATAAAGTATTTTCTATCTATCTTCTATCTGAACACAAAATAATTGCCTTTTTTTTAGGCAGTTCTAGTGTTACGGTTGCCCGTAGGTCATTCAAACCATAATCTGCCGGAGTTGAAATGTCATTAATTGACGATCCGAAATGTAAACTTAAGCCTTTGCCATTCCTAGCGCTACGGCAGAGCGTAGGTGCAGGTGGCGCAATGAGTTATGAGCGCTCGGCGAAAGTGGTGGGTTGATTACGCATGTGTAAATTAGCTAAACAGACCCAAAAAATTACTAATTGAAGGTCAGCGCTCATTCATAAAACGTTGCGTGACCTGTAATTAAAATTAAATTCTGCCCGAACTGACTTTCTATGCTATGTATTTTGTGGTAGTACTTCCCTGGACGAACTCTTTCACAAATTCTGCCCGAACTGACCTTCTATACTATGTATTTTGTGGTAGTACTTCCCTGGACGAACTCCTTCACAAGAAAGCTCTAATTACTAATTATAATTTTTCATATCTGTTTAGTAATAATCATCTCTCGGATAATATTATTGGAAATGTAAATGTATTTTCAGAGGCATGGACGAGTCGAACCTGGATTCAGAACAGAACGGAGGAGAAGTAGACGAGAACCAGGAGAAAACCATCAACGACATACTACAGGAAGAACACGAGAAGGTGATCCAGGACGACAATGAATCCGTGAGTCGCGGGTTTGAACACTTACGAACATCAAATCAAATATAATTTATTGTGAAACATAAATTTTAGTAGTAGTAGAGCTTTTTTGTGAAAGAGTTCGTTCGGGGAAGTACTACCACCATACCTATTTCTGCCGCAAAGCAGTAGTGTTCGCATTGCTGTGTTCCAGTGTGAAGGGTAAGGGTGCCGGTGAAATTACAGGCATATGAGACTTTTCATCTTTTTGTCTCGGGCGCAGTGCAATGCCACATAGGGTGCGTCCTAGGTGGTCGTGACCTATGTGGTAATGCACTGTTCATAAGCAGAGGTTAACACATAACATCAGATGGGCCATCTGCTTGTTACGTCATTCAAATAATATAAAAAAAAAGAACATAGGTATTAAGATGTAATATAAAATGTATAATAAAAAAAAATGTGTGTGTGTGTAAAATGTGTATGTGTGTGTAAAATGTGTATGTGTAAATGTGTTATATGTGTATTCTCCGCCTCCTCTCATGGAGGTCGTAATGACTATATGACTATGGATTGATGATGGAGACGGAAGGTGGACAACGGAACTCCTCGATGGATAATAGTAGACTGGCCATGTTTAGGCTCATTGTGATCAGCACACGGTTACGATCACTAATATTATAAGAGCTTGTGTTGAAAAATGTATAATTAAAAAAAAACTTATATTAAAAGTTTTATTTAACTTGCAAGGTATGTATGTAGGTCTGGGTGGAATCTTGAAACTGAATTTTAAAGCAGATATCCTCAACCGATTGAGATGATATTTGGCATACCTGTCAAGTTCCGATGACAATACAATATTATGGTGACAGCGAGCTGATCTGATGATGGAGACGGAAGGTGGACAACGGAACTCCTCGATGGATAATAGTAGACTGGCCGTGTTTAGGCTCATTTTGATCAGCACACGGTTACGATCACTAATTTTATAATATCTTGTATTGGGGATAAAATCATAGCTTCGAAGTCGGTTTTTTTTCGAAAATAATTTATGAATGTCCGTTTTTGATAGGGTTTTGAGATCGGCACGTGGAGCAATGACATGGCGTCCTCGATACCTGATGAAGTGGACGATATCTATGACGAGTGGAGTGAGCCTCTACCCCCTAACCTCACATTCTGTACCTCCGCTAACGGTTAGTATTACTAGCTTTAATTTTATAATTTAAAACCGTATTTGGGCTCATTTTGATCGGCACAACTCTCCGATGACTTTGACTTTGACTTTCACTTTGACTTTCACTTTGACTTTGAAAACCTCCGACGACCTTTGACGACCTCTGTGGCGCGGCGGGCAAAGCTTGGCCTGCGACGCAGGAGGTTGCGGGTTCGATTCCCGCCTCGGAACAAATATTTGTGCGATCGCAGATATTTGTCCAGGGTGTTCCGGGTATTTTCTATGTATAATAAAATATATCCATCTATGTAATGTATTGTATTAAGTATATCAGTTATCTAGTACCCATAACACAAGCTCTGCTTAGCTTGGGGCTAGATAATGTTGTGTGAACTGTCCAGCATTATTTATTATTTTATTATTTATTTATCTCTGTGACGCGGCTGACGAATCCGGCTGAGATGTAAAGAGGACACTTTATTGCACACCAAATAAAAAAAATAAAAGAACAAAAACAATAACAGTAATGTCCAACGGGCGGTCTTATCGCTAAAAGCGATCTCTTCCAGACAACCTTTGGATGGACAGGATAATACAAAATCATAAGACGGCGGTGCGCAAGTAAAACATGCCTACATAAATATATACCTAGACCTAACCATAGTTATATATATACTAATAACTAAACGACAACTAACTAATATACCTACTTATATGCATTAGTATTGCCATTCAGCGTGGCAATGCAGCCAGCATCTTAGGGATGCTTCCGTCTGGTAGTGATTTGGATCAGTTGAGCTACCTTTAGATCGTTAGCAGCGGTCTTTAGGTAGCACAACTGTTTCATATGTATTTTGTACATACCTTGTATTAGTTGTATTATTCTTTCTGTAAATAAGTGTTATATATTGCTCCATATTTTTTTATTTTTTTATTTATTTATTTATAGTACACAGGCAGCTCCCGGAGCTGATGCGTGTTTATCTTAGTCCTTATCAGTGCACTTTAAATGTTTGTCAAGTCTATTTTTGAAAGAATTCACTGAGGGGGCACTGATCACTGAGTCTGAATACATATATGTATACTTATGAAACATATCTATGTATTTTGTACATGCCTTGTATTATTCTTTCTGTAAATAAATGTATATATACCTACTTATACCTAATAATAACAAAAAAAAATATAACAAATTTTAAACATACATAAACCACATTACTACTAAAGTTAAGTTGTGAGTTCGATTCCCGCTTTGTGACAAGTTCGTTCAGTTATAATAATAATAAATAAATAATGCTGGACAGTTCACACAACATTATCTAGCCCCAAGCTAATCAGAGCTTGTGTTATGGATACTAGATAACTGATATACTTAATAAATAAATAAATAAATAAATAATGCTGGACAGTTCACACAACATTATCCAGCCCCAAGCTAAGCAAAGCTTGTGTTATGGGTACTAGATAACTGATATACTTAATACAATATATTACATAGATAGATATTTTTTATTATACATAGAAAATACCCAGAACACCCTGAACAAATATCTGCGATCGCACAAATATTTGTCCCGAGGCGGGAATCGAACCCGCAACCTCCTACGTCGCAGGCCAACCTTCGCCCGACGCGCCACAGAGGTCGTCAAATTATGTTTCATGTGTTTAATTCCAGGTGGTGTGAACTGGTGTGACCCGGTGCAGAAGCCCAAAGCCGAGTTCAGTGCCCCGCGAGCCTACACCGTGGCAGACAGCGACTGCTCTTATATGTCCAGGTAACAAAAAGCGGCCAAGTGCGAGTCGGACACGCCCATGAAGGGTTCCGTAGCAGCAAGTAAAATAATATACCTAAAAGTTCTTGGATGGATTACGATTTATGACGTATTATGAAAACTACTTACTAGATCTCGTTCAAACCAATTTTCTTTGGAAGTTTACATGGTAATGGACATCATATTTTTTTTAGTTTAATCATTCTCTTATTTAATAAGTTAAGGGGGGGGGGGGGGGGGGGGGGGGGGACATTTTAACACTTTGGAAGTGTCTCTCACGCAAACTATTCGTTCGTTTAAAATGATATTAGAAATCTCAATATAATTTTTGAAGACCTATCCATAGATAACCAACAAGTTTGATGTTTTTTTTTTTGTTGAGTTTCAGTTCTAAGTATGGGGTATTCTAACCTATTCTATAAACCTATCCTATAAACCTATCCTATATAACCTAACTATAAATTCTATTCTAACCTTAAAAATTTCTTGATTTTTTCTATTTTTGTGTGAAAATCTTAATGCGGTTCACAGAATACATCTACTTACCAAGTTTCAACAGCATAGCTCATATAGTTTCGGAAAAAAGTGGCTGTTACATACACGGACAGACAGACAGACATGACGAATCTATAAGGGTTCCGTAGTATGGATACAGAACCCTAATAAACGATTGGGAGTGATATTATTATATACAAGCTGTTATTAAACTTGCAATATTTGTATACAGGCTGGGGCAAATTTTAGACCCTTTATTTTATTATTTTATTTTAGGTCCACCTAGGACGCGCCCTATGTGGCATTGCACTGCGCCCGCCACCCTGAGATATACGAGTAAAGATAAAAAGTCTCATGTGCCTGTAATTTCATCCTTCAAACCGGAACACAGCAATGCGAGCACTACTGCTTTGCGGCAGAAATACATTTCGATTGGGAGTGATATTATTCAATTCAATTCAATACATTTATTTCAGGCAACAGTGAAAAATGTACATTGTACCTAGACAAAGGCCCATAGTTATATATACCTTACAACTAACATACATATAAAGATATTTATAACTTTACCTAACACACTTGTGATCGCCGACGCGTCGCGGCCCGGGAGATCACGTGACAGACGGCTCTTGAACCGCCGGAACTTCACCCCTTTCGGCCAGAAGTCAGGGTTATTATTTTACAATCTGTTATTTAACCGTCATAAGTGTGTTGAAAAGCGTCGGATAATACACGTGTGTATTGATGATTACCGTCCTCGGCTCTTCTAAGACCCTCACCTAACGGCTCGGCTCTCAAAACATGTCCAGACAATTTGGGTTCATGTCACGATGCTATCTAGGTCTATAAAATATAGCTTGATCTCTGCGACAGCTGTCAGTAAAATCACGCCCATGAAGTCATGAATTTCATAATAGTACAGACAGTACCTGTCAATGTCATACTTTATGGGCATGCCTACCTAATTTTAATAGTGATGGGGTGATGAACGATGAACCATCGTGACCACAGACTATAAACTATCGATATTTTACCATTCTCCTCAGTACGAAGTGCGGACACCTTGTATACGCTACATGTTTTCCGTTCTCATTACTTCGTTTTTGTTACTGTTGCTGTTAATTTGTTGAGTTTTGTTATCTTTTGTTAGTTTCTTGTTGGCATAATGGGAATAGTGCAGTCAAGTTAAACATGAAAAGGGGGTCGTAGTTGCAAAAGTTCGGCTCACGCTGATTTTTTATATGTTGTTAGGACCTTAACCAATATTAAAAAACCAGATTTGCAATTTTCCAAGTGCTGTGCGTTCGGCGGTGTGCCCAAAAAAAACATAAAATTTTCGGTGTTTTTCAGTTTTTACTCAATATCTTAGTGAAGGAAGGGTCTGACCGGTATATAGTCACTGCAAATACTTTTAATGTAGACTAAATTTACTATAATTTGACACTATTTTGAGCTATATACAGCCCATATAGCTCAAACTTTCTCCCAGCGTCCATCACGGCCATCGAGACTAGCTTCGTGCGAGCCCAAGCCAAGGCCATATTTTTTTTTATTTTTTTTATTTTTACATGGTTATACCTTTGTTTGGCCACGATCTCACCTGTTGGTAAGTGACGATGTAGCCGAAGATGGCCATCTAAGATAGATGATCGGTTTTTGAGAGGACTGCTGTGCCTACAGGTACCAATTAGGTCTCAAATGAAAGCTAATTAAATTTACTACAACTTCATTGTGAATAACATTTTACGTGGGATGCGTATTTAAGAAGATATTTCCCAAAATAAGTGACCATTTCGAAAAAAAAAACACTTAGGAAAAAATTGCCTATTTTTGAAGAACTTTATCTTGGGAACCAATGGCTGTATATAGCTTGCGCTTGTATCAAATTGTAGCAAAAATAGTCTACTTTAAAAGTATGCATAGTGACTATCACGGTCAGACCCTTTCTTCACTAAGATATTGAGCAAAAACTGTAAAAACACCGAAAATTTCATGCTTTTTTGGGCACACCGCCGAACGCACAGCACTTGGAAAATTGCAAATCTGCTTTTTTAATATTGGTTAAGGTCCTAACAACATATACAAAAATCAGCGTGAGCCGAACTTTTGCAAGCACGGATGTACATCTTGACTAGACTACGAAGAGAACGAAGAAAACTGTTTTGAATAGTCAAAGTCGTGAGTTTGTGATTCGCTTACGTTCATATTTTGAGCCAATTATAACCACCAACCAATTATATGTTACATTAGCATCGATAATAGTAAGAAACATCGATAATTTATATCGACAATTTTTTATATCCTATGACAGACAACCCTAGGAATGTGAGTTTGGCAGCTGTCGCAGAGATCAAGCTATCTTTTATGGAGTTATAGTCAATTTGTGTTAGTAGATTTGAGTGACAGACCTATTATGTAGTTGTCACTTTAAGCTCTAGGCATACATCAAATGTAGTCAAATTGTGTTCTAGGCAGTCCAAGACCAACCCACTCGTACCATAATGTACTATGAATTTTAATAAGACTTTTGTAATATTTCAGTGATTTCGACTCCGATGACTCCGAGTTCGATGTGGACGCGGACGCAGACGCCGAGAGCGGGTTCGGGAGTAGCAAGGCCGTTAATGGTAAGAAAGAAAAAAAAAATAACAATCCAACGATAAAAAAGAATTTTCCGAAAAAGGTGCTAATTTATGCTTTCAATAATGTATGAGGGAAGGTCTGATGAGTCCGGATCCCAAACGCCAAGAAACTATCCACTCATCCGTAGTCCACCAACTGATCGTAAAAATACGCAACCCTAAAAACCGGCCAAGTGCGAGTCGGACTCGCGCACGAAGGGTTCCGTACCATGAACTACAAAAACGGCAAAAAAACAGGTTTATAAAAAATTCAAAAAAACTGTCACCCATCCAAAACCTGACCTCGCAGAGCATCGCATAACCTACATTTGGAGAAATCACGTTTGTTGTAAGGGAGCCCACTTAAATATTAATGTAATCCTGTTTTTTAGTATTTGTTGTTATAGCGGCAACAGAAATACAACATCTGTGAAAATGTCAACTGTCTATCTATCACGGTTCATGAGATACAGCCTGGTGACAGACGGACAGACGGATGAACAGCAGAGTCTTAGTAATTGGGTCCCGTTTTACCCTTTGGGTACGGAACCCTAAAAAACACGAATTGAGAACCTCCTCCTTTTTTATGAAATCAGTTAAAAAAGGAAATTTTTCACAAAAACTTTTTTTTCTAAATAAGTTTTTATTTTTACAAAAAAAAATTTTTTCTTTGTAGCGTCGTTGGGAGTACGTATTGAGTACAAAACTGCGCACGAAGCGGAGGCGGTAGATCTCGACACGCCGAAGAAGAGCCATCCGTCTCCTCAGCGAGACCCTCGCGATGAGAAGGTGGATCGCGCTGACCTGGTGGAACTGCTCAGGAGTGGGGAAGCCGATATTGAGGTGAACACTATACTTTTTACAAGCTTTTATTTAACTTACAATGTATGTATGTCCGGGTGGAATCTTTTTAACTGAATTTTAAAGCAGTTATCCTCAACCGATTGAGCTGATATTTGGCATACCTGTCAAGTTCCGATGCTAACACAATATGATGGTGACAGCGAGCTGATCTGATTTTGGAGACGGAAGGACAACGGAATTCCTCGATGGATAATAGTAGACTGGCCGTGTTTAGGCTCATTTTGATCAGTACACGGTTAAGATCACTAATTTTATAAGAGCTTGTTTAGAAAAATGTATTTTTCACAAAAAAACTTATTTTTCCAGTACATAGAAAAATTCCGGAGCTCAGTCGAAACACACAAACACTCCATAGTCAACAACGGACATCTAATAACCAAAGACAATCCACTGTGCGAGCTTCTACCCGATACCAAGGAAAATATAGACCCATCCAAGATGGCCGCCACAGACGAAAAGATCAGAGAAATCTTCCCATTCAACAGTGGCGAGCTTAAACTTGTCGATGGTCAGATCTCTATAGAAAGCATAGAGAAAAATAAAAGAGTTTTACTTAATCAGTTAAAGTTGTCTATGACGAACGAAGAAATATTAAAACTTAACTGTTTTTATATGAAAGATATTAATATAGATGCTCCCGGGTATGTCAATGAAAAGATTGCTAATGTTGGCTTCGATTCTAAAGACAAGTATGTAGGGAAGGTTTTGAACTATGAGAGGAAGGAATATAAGCCTTATTACCAGGACTCTAAGGGTCAGAGTGGAAAGGACTTCGATTTCGATTACCAGCCGAATTTGGACGGCCATCCGGGACCAAGTCCTAGTGTTATTTTACAGGTATGTATATAGTTTTTTTTTGTATACTACTTGAATTACGGATCAAGCAGATGGCCCACCTGATGTTAAGCGGTACCCTCTGCCTATGAACAGTGCATTACCTTATAGGTCACGTCCACCTAGGACGCGCCCTATGTGGCATTGCACTGCGCCCGCCGCCCTGAGACATAAAGATGAAAAGTCTCATGTGCCTGTAATTTCATCGGCAACCATACCCTTCAAACCGGAACACTGCAATGCGTGCACTACTGCTTTGCTGCAGAATTATGTATGGTGGTAGTACTTCCCCGGACGAACTCTGGTAATGCACTGTTCATAGGCAGAGGGTACCACTTAACATCAGGTGGGCCATCTGCCTGTACAGTCATTCAAGTAGCTAAAAAAAAAAGATGCGACTGTATCTCCTCGTGTAATCCCTTAGTCAATATTACCATATCCGCGGGAGGAGACGGAGGGGTCTATTCTTAGACCGGATACACTATAAATGAGTGTAAATCCCACTAATATCAACGAAACGAATACTACACAACTACTACTATATACTTACGAATTTGGATATTTAGATGTTGTGTACTCATTCACGCCGAAACGGCTGAACGGATTTCGGTGAAATTTGGTACATAGATAGATTAATGAAATAATAAATAATTCTGGACAGTTCACACAACATTATCTAGCCCCAAGCTAAACAGAGCTTGTGTTATGGGTACTATATAACTGATATACTTAATACAATATATTACATAGATAGATGTTTTTTATTATACATTGAAAATACCCAGAACACCCTGAACATTTGTTCAGTAAATATCTGCAGATCGTACAAATATTTGTTCCGAGGCGGGAATCGATCCCGCAACCGCCTGCGTCGCAGGCGAACCTTCGCCCGTGGCGCCACAGAGGTCGTCATTGGTTATTTCAATTATTTATTATTACTAGTGGAATGCCCGCGACTTCGTCCGCGTGTACTTTACCATACTAACTTAAACACCCCGCTGCACCCCCTTAGGGGGTTGAATTTCTGGAATTCCTTTCTTAGTGCACCCCTAGACCACAAAAGAAACGTACACTCCAAATTTCCGGTCTCTACGACTTATGGTTTAGGCTGTGCGTTGATAGTCAGTCAGTCAGACAGTCAGTCAGTCAGTCAGTCAGTCACGCAACGATTTTATATGTATATTGATTATGAGGGTGTGGTGTCCCACAGCAGGGCAAAGGCCTCCCCTCCCTCCTTCCATTCGTCTCTATTGTTGTCTATTTGGGAGCAATCCTTCAAGTAGGAGTCTAGCTCATCCCGCCATCTCCGTCTGGGCCTTCCACGTGGCCGTCGTCTGTTTGGGATCCAATCTGTCGTGGTCTTCGCCCATAGTTCTTCTGATTTACGGCACACATGTCCAGCCCAGTCACACTTAAGTTTAGCAGCTTTTTAGCGGCGTCAGCTATCTGTGTTTGGGAGCGTATTCTCGAGTTCCTTTTTCGGTCCGTGAGTTTCACTCCTAGGATACTACGCTCCATAGCTCGTTGGCATACCCCGAGAGAGGACTTTTGAATATTCTTTAGCGACCAGGGTGGCTACCCTTGACACTCGATCGCAATCCTAATTTGGGATACTGTCAAATTGTGCCATTTGGTACTCTTGAATCCAATCTTACCACAAGATTGGATGCGAGCCTGGTGGAATTTTAAGGAACTTAACGAAATCGACTATACTCGAGTCCAAGATATTTGGGAAACTAAGTAATAATTAGGTGAAATAATAAGGATTATGTAAGTTATTTTCAAATGTAATACGTGTTTTTTGAATGGTAGTTTTATTGCGTTGTGTGTAGCTACACCTTCGTCATGTTGTTCTCTCTGAGTCTAGAGTCATCAAGAGAAATCGGTTGAGTACACGATTTTAATCTCGATTTTGATCAAGAGTGGTAAATTTTATGAAAACTTGATTGGGATTGGGATTGAAACTGTTGTCAAGGGTAGCGCCCAGTTCTGCGCGCCGTAGGTGAGGATGGGGAGAATGCACATGTCCATGAGTTTCCGCTTTAAAGAGAGTGGAAGCGGTCCCAAGTTTCAATTGGTCCAAAAAAGTGTTTCAATTGGTCGAAGGAAGTGTTTCAATTGTTCCAAGGAAGTGTTTCAATTGGTCCAAGGAAGTGTTTCAATTGGTCCAAGAAAGTTTTTCAATTGGTCCAAGGAAGTGTTTCAGTTGGTCCAAGGAAGTGTTTCAATTGGTTCCTTTAAATGTTTCAGGCCCTGACAATGTCGAACGCCAACGACGGAATAAACCTGGAACGGCTTGAAACTATAGGAGACAGTTTCCTGAAGTTCGCGATCACTGCGTATCTGTACTGCGCTCACCCCACCGTGCACGAGGGCAAGCTGAGCCACATGCGGAGCAAGCAGGTGAAACGTACATAAGTACAAACTATAGGAGACAGTTTCCTGAAGTTCGCGATCACTGCGTATCTGTACTGCGCTCACCCCACCGTGCACGAGGGCAAGCTGAGCCACATGCGGAGCAAGCAGGTGAAACGAACATACGTACAAACTATAGGAGACAGTTTACTGAAGTTCGCGATCACTGCGTATCTGTACTGCGCTCACCCCACTGGATAGATAATGTAGTGTGAACTGTACATAATTAATTGTATCAGAATTGGCTTATAGGGGAGCAACATATGGCGGAGACTAAGATCCAGACTCTCGAGCACCGCCGTAAGGTCGCATGCCTTTCGATCTTCTATAGGTTACATTTCGGGGAATGCTCCCAGGAACTGCACGATCTGATCCCACCATCTCCTTTTCATCATAGGACGAGCAGGCGAACGGCTCGGTTCTACCTTTATAATGTGAACTGCTAAGGAGTCAATTCAATTCAATTCAATTCATTTATTTCCTTTGGAACACATTCGGTACACTTGGATTAGTCAATAGGTACATAAATTGTTGAGTAGCGGCTGTACATGGGCCTTGTCAAAGAAATGATTGTAAATAATAATACGCATAATACGTGGAATACACTACCGTCGTCTGTCTTTCCTGAAAACTATAATCTGGGTCTCTTCAAGGCTAGAGTGAATAGGTGCCTTCTAGACCTTTGTGCTCCATCTTCGGCCACATCGTCACTTACCAACAGGTGAGATCGTGCTCAAACAAAGGTCTATCAAAGTTAAAAAAAATAAAAAAATTATTGCAGGTTTCGAACCTGAACCTGTATCGGCTGGGGCGGTCAGCGCGTCTCGGCGCACGCATGATCGCGTCCAAGTTCGAGCCGCATGACAACTGGCTACCCCCGTGCCACAAGGCGCCGCCCTCGCCGCACGAACACCACGAGAGACTGGTAACTAGTCACACCTCGTATACTCGGCGCGTACAACAACCAACCTCGTCATGATAGCGTCCAAGTTCGAGCCGCATGACAACTGGCTACCCCCGTGCCACAAGGCGCCGCCCTCGCCGCACGAACACCACGAGAGACTGGTAACTAGTCACACCTCGTATACTCGGCGCGTACAACAACCAACCTCGTCATGATAGCGTCCAAGTTCGAGCCGCATGACAACTGGCTACCCCCGTGCCACAAGGCGCCGCCCTCGCCGCACGAACACCACGAGAGACTGGTAACTAGTCACACCTCGTATACTCGGCGCGTACAACAACCAACCTCGTCATGATAGAGCGTCCAAGTTCGAGCCGCATGACAACTGGCTACCCCCGTGCCACAAGGCGCCGCCCTCGCCGCACGAACACCACGAGAGACTGGTAACTAGTAACACCTCGTATACTCTGAGGATAACTGCTTTAAAATTCATTTTCAAGATTCCACCCAGACAAACATACATTGCAAATTAAATAAAAGCTTGTAATAAATAGATATTAATTAACTAATTTATTTGAATGTTGACAGGTCGAGGAACAAAACTTGGACAAGAAAGAGCCCAAAGAAGCCACGGGATGCTACATCCCTTACAATCTCATCACCCAACACAGCATCCCAGGTAACACAACGATAACATCGTGACATACTTTACACTAGAAACGGGCTATTTGCCATGGTTTACCGAGCTAGGCAGTTTGAAATTCAAGAGCTAAGAGATGAGATGCTGCAGCGTCTGAATTTGACTCTCAAGGCTGTATCCGACTGGGGTGATGCCAATCTAGTCAAGTTCAACGCCTCTAAAACGCAGGCTTGTCTCTTCTCGGCGAAAAAAAGACCGTTTCTCCAAGTTCTTATATTCCGATATGTACCTGTAGCTATAGGGGATCATCTCGAGCTCTTGGGTGTTTCACTTACGCCTACTCTCAACTTTGGCTCCTACATCGAGTCTAAGGCAGAAACAGCTGCCACGAAGCTAGAGATCCTGAATGAGGTAAAGCGTTACTTCACGCCAGAACAGCTTCTAAGTCTATATAAAGCTCAAGTCCGGGCCGGTATGGAGTACTGCTGCTGCATTTGGCAGAGCCATCCCAAACATACCAATGTTTGGGATGGCTCTGCCAAATGCCAGCTTGCTGCCTTGGACTCCATTGAACGCAGAGCTTTCAGGCTTATTGGTGAGCAACATATGGCGGAGACAAAAATCCAGAGTCTCGAGCACCGCCGTAAGGTTGCATGCCTTTCGATCTTCTATAGGTTACATTTCGGGGAATGCTCCCAGGAACTTCATGATCTGATCCCACCATCTCCTTTTCATCATAGGACGAGGAGACGCACGGCTCGGTACCATCCTTACCTCATTAGTATACCTTCTATTCGCACTAAACGATTCAGTTCTACCTTTATAATGCGAACTGCTAAGGAGTGGAATACACTACCGTTGTCTGTCTTTCCTGAAAACTATAAGCTGGGTCTCTTCAAGGCTAGAGTGAATAGGTGCCTTCTAGACCTTTGTGCTTCATCTTCGGCCACATCGTCACTTACCAACAGGTGAGATGGTGCACAAACAAAGGTCTATCATAGTTAAAAAAAAAAAAAAATAGGGTTGCATAGCCAAATGTTAAAACGGGACCCTATTACTGAGGCTTGGCTGTCCGTCTGTCTGTATGTCTGTCTGTCTGTCTGTCTGTCTGTCTGTACGTCCGTCTGTCACCAGGCTGTATCTCATGAACCGTAGATGTAGATAGTTTAAATTTTCACAGATGATGTATTTCTGTTGCAGCTATAGCAGCAAATACTAAAAAACAGTATAAAATAGATATTTAAGGGGGCTCCCACACAAAATTCTTTTTTGCTTTTGACTCAATAAAGCTCAATTCAATTGCCGAAGTTGAGAGTCGGCGTGAGTGAAACACCCAAGAGCTCAAGATGATCTCCTATATTTATAGGTACATCCCGGAAAACGGGAACCTGAACAAACTGACTTTTTTCACCGAGAAGAGACAAGCCTGCATTTTAGAGGCTTTAAATTTAACTAGATTAGCATCGCCCCAGTCGGACACAGCCTTGAGAGTCAAATTCAAACGCTGCAGCATCTCATCTCTTAGCTCCTGAATGTCGTCCTGACTAGCTCGAGCAGTGGAAACGGATCTCTCCACAACTGTGCTGTCGTCTGCATACCCAATGATGCCGGGCATGAGCAGATAATTAATGTGCAGCAGAAACAGGGTGGCAGAGAGCACCGACCCCTGAGGTACAATTAATCCGACGAGCAGCCGTCAACGACTACTGGAATAGACTTTTCCCTCAGAAAGTCTGCGAGGCTGGTGCAGAATCGAAGTGTAGACAGGAAGCTTGCCAATAAGGCTAGCGTGCCATACCCTGTCAAAGGCCTTCGAGATGTCTAGTGAAACAGCCAGTGCTTCACCATGTTTCTCGATGGCATGCACAAGAAGATCCCCAGTAGACCGGTTTCGGCGAAATCCGTATTGGCGTTCACTGAGGAGGTCGTTATCTTCGAGGTATGCAAGGAGCTTCCTATTCAGTACATGCTCCATACATTTACATAGTAAGCAGGTGACTGAGATAGGGCGGTAGTTCAAAGGGTCGGCACGACTACCTTTCTTGGGCACTGGTTGCTTTTGATGGTGAGCTAATTCCCACCATCAAAAGCCTTTAATAAGTACCCCAGAAGTACCAGTTGGGCATCAGGGTACCGTTGATGGGCCACATCTACAGATGTAGTTAAACAAACTGGTTATCTCAATATCTCCAGAATGTGATCGATATAGATCGGCGTAGATGATCTTATCTAAGCCGGTATCACCAAAATCCATAAAACGGAGAAATTGGGTTCTTCAAGGTCACGCAGACGCAGACAGCAAATGTCGTCCCGGGCATAAAGACAGACACCAGCTTTGGTATTAAAATTGTGCTCCAGTGCATAGCCTGGGTATGTGAGGTATGCTCTATCGGGAGGACATTGGATCTGCGTCTCCGTGAGGAATAATAAGTGTGGCTTAGTGGTCTCTACATGGTGATGGACCGGATCGAGATTGGAGTGCAGTCCTCGAATGTTCGAATGCACTTGAAGCGAGAGGACGTGCATCCGCTGTGAGCACATCTTATTATTTTTGGACTTTTTCATGATTTTAGAGTGAGTTTAGGTGTGTGCGAAGACGACTGTTTAGCGAGGCACTGGCCAGACACATTGCAGGCTCCTGCGCCAGTGGGAGTCTAGACTGGAGACTGCGGGGACGCCTGAACCCCCTCAGGAATGGCCATCGAGTCCTCTCATCCGGTCGCCGACCGGCACGATGCAGCTATTGTTTTCTGGATAGACTCCGCCCATTCGTTATTGTAACATAAACTCATTTGACAGATAAGTCGATAGCGGACTGCGTGGAGGCCCTGATTGGCGCTTATCTACTGGAGTGCGGGCCGCGCGGCGCGCTGCTGTTCATGGCATGGCTCGGCATCAGCGTGCTGCCGCACCACCGCATCACTCTGCCGCGACACACTCTCAGAGACGAGACACGGGTAAGTCGATAGCATCACTCTGCCACGACACACTCTCAGAGACGAGACACGGGTAAGTCGATAGCGGACTGCGTGGAGGCTCTGATAGGCGCATATCTACTGGAGTGCGGGCCGCGCGGCGCGCTGCTGTTCATGGCGTGGCTCGGCATCAGCGTGCTGCCGCACCACCGCATCACTCTGCCGCGACACACTCTCAGAGACGAGACACGGGTAAGTCGATAGCGGACTGCGTGGAGGCTCTGATAGGCGCATATCTACTGACATTCTTCTTCCCTCGTTACAACAGGTTCTCCAGGACATGGGTTATCTTCAGCCGCTTTGTGTCACATGGATTGTCAATAAGCGCTCTCGCTAGCGGATTGTCGTGACATTTAAGGCGGTCCAACTAACGTTTTCCTCGTTGTTTTATTTCTTCATCAACTGTAGGGACCTCCAGGTATACGTGGAGTTCATTGGTGGTTGTGAAATAAGGACACATAATATCTTAAGCAAAAATGTAACCCAAAAATTCCGTTCCAGAACAGAAGGTTTCCAATGAAGCACCTGTAGATGGCTCCCATCGGCGCTATAGCCGAGTTGATTGTGCCTAAAAATTTCGTCTCCAGCGTCATAGCTCGTTCTATGGCAGAACTGGTGAAGGCATCGCCGATCACAGGCGAGGATGCGAGTTCGAGTCCCGCTGGGTCCCGAATTTTTGGGTTACATTTAAATTTAAAGTTATCCACTTAAAAAATAATAAACTTTAATTTTCACTAGAAACAAGATATTTACCATGATTTTTGAGTTTTAAATGTTCCCGACAGAGAAAGAGCGACATTACATACCAAGAATGGTACAAGAGGCAATTGAGATTTCTAAGTACAGAAATTTCAATATAGAAGATGGTTTTCAATTATCTGGAGTATGGAAGCCTGTGGTGAGAATGTGTAAGAATCAAAAAAGTATGGTACCTGCTACGCGTCCGGATACCGTTAGTGTTGTGTGTCGAGTTGGTGTGAAGTGTGACAATGAAACCGATGGTAGTGGTATCGTTCGTAATAAAAGAGTGAGAAAGAGGGTAGATCGATATATCTGCCAATAACATCTACTCGCAAAGACTTTGGTTAGTTCTCCCGTGATCATGGCGCATGCAACTGTGCCGAAATATCGGGAACATTTAAAACTCATCATGGTAAATCATGGTAAATATCCTGTTTCTAGTTTCGTTTCGTTTCGTATGAGGTATTGCTGGCCTCTGGTGTCAGAGTTTGTCAAGCCGCCCGAGGGCCTCTGACATGGCTTATCGACTGCTATTAATCAATAACAGCCGGGACCGACAGCTTAACGTGCCCTCCGAAGCACAGAGCGATGGAAATCCGCAAATCTGTTTCTAGTGGAAATTATGTACATAACCATGATAGTTTCAAAAGTTATATAATAAACTTTGTTTGTATAATTACATAATGACTTGTACAATTCATCTCCAGAAGCCGCCGACACCGTCTCCGAACCGACAACGCACCGCGTCACCGCTATCAGGCTCGTCTGTGTCTGAGGAAGGCTTTGAGGAATCAGAGCCAGAAGTGGAGTCGCCCTGCTCCCCGGAGCCCTGGGGCGCGGCGCACGGCGGCCCGGCCGGGGCGAGGCGCCCCTACAGAGACGAAGAGGGGAACTGGTATCAGGTAAATTATATGCAGTCTTTTTTACAAGCTTTTATTTAACCGGGAGAAAACATTATAATGGGACCCTACTGCTACGGCACCAGAAACAATAGAGGCGACTTGCTGCTACAACACGCGTTCGAAAACAGACTTACAATAATAAATACTATTTTCAAGAAAAAACTGAAGGGTCTATGGACATGGATATCACCAGATGGAAACACAAAAAACCAAATAGATTATATTTTAAGCGAAGAACCAGAGAGTTTTACCAACATTGAAAGCATTTATGTCAAAGAATACCAAAGCGACCACAAACTATTAAGAGGATCTTACAAACTTGATAAAACAAAGAAAAGTAGAGCCACATACAAAAATAGAAAACCACCCCTAACAAACGAAGAAAATGCAAGACAATACTTGGAAGTCTTGAAAGAAGGAGTACTGGAGTTAACCTGGCAAGAACATGACAACATAGAATCTTACTACAAAAAAATAGAGTCTACTGTGATACAAAGTTTATCCTCTGTAAACTCCACAGAAACAACAAAAAACATAATATCGCAAGAAACAAAAGAAATGATAAAAAGACGCGCAGAACTACAAGGCAAACACCCACGAAGTAAAGAAGAAAAAAAAGTACTTTCCGACCTATACAAAACTACCAATAAACTACTCAAAACGGACTATGAAAAGCACAGAATGGATACCATAGAGGAAAACCTACAGAAGAAAAGAAGCCAGAAGAGAGCTTATAAGCAATTAGATTCAAACAAAACATGGGTACAAAAACTCAAAACATCAAAAAGTTCGTTAAGATATACAGAAACGAGAACAGATATAGTAAAAACTGCCACAGAATACTACAGAGAACTGTACAGTTGTCAAATATACGACGAAATACCGAAAAATCCGACAGAAACTGAGCTAGTACAGCTGGTAGAGCCCTTCAAAGAAATAGAAAACTTAAAGAAGATTGTGGCACTAAAGCCTGAAAAGAGCCCAGGACCGGATGGAATACCAAACGAAGCAGTTAAGTTGGGAAAATCATTTTTGCTCACCCCCATCACAACACTTTTTAATAAGATATTAGAAGTTCAAACAGTGCCTAAAAAATGGGCGGAATCGAGAATCACACTGCTGTACAAAAAAGGGGACCCGTCAGACGTTGGTAATTATCGTCCAATCAGCCTACTTACAAATAAATTAATACAAATTATTCGCATCATGTTTAAATAATAGGATAGAGCCAGAAATAGAAAAGCACCAACCGGTAGAGCAAGCTGGGTTTCGAAAAGGATTTAGTACTATAGACCACATACATACCCTAGACCAAATAATAGAGAAGCACCAAGAACTACAACAGCCACTCTACCTTGCCTTCATCGACTATGCAAAGGCATTTGATTCGATATCGCACAAAAGCATATGGGAAGCACTAGAGCATCAAAATGTCCCAAAACCATACATAAACATCATAAATAATATATACAATAATAGCGAAAGTAGAGTGTTCGGGCCCAGTGTCCGGACCCTGAGATGTGTCGCCAAGCTGTCAGTGTCAACATGACGAGTGACAGCCCGCCTTGAAAAAAGAAAGAACTCTGTGTCGTGCCGACGAATGACTCTCTACTTTTTTGGACTATGAACAACTTTATTTATACATTTCTTTAAAAACTAATGGAAAATTAACATTAAACTTCAAAGACAGCCAATACATCTTTAATTGAAGTATCCACTGAAGAAGAAAACAAAACAAATTGGTGACCCCGACGTGATTAGTGGACAACGCAGGGAGGCTGAAGAAGCCCTATCCGAGGGAAGAATTTCCCGGGTAAAACCGGTGAGAATTTGAGCTTCAACCGACAATACCCGGTGCTTCGTCTGCCTGCGCTCGAGTCGACGGCCAGTGAAACTGCGCTGCGCCTGCTGAGCTGCGATACGAAGGTTTGCAGCAAAGCGCGTACGAGGTTGTATTCATTGTATTCAATTTGAATTTGCAAAGAAATATTTAACATCAAAATTGTTGAGAGTCCGGTTTATTGTTTGCACCTACCATGGCGGATCTAAAGGAGCTTATCGCGCAGCGAGGTCGCATAAAGACCCGTATAACATTATTTGAGAAGTATGTGAAGCCGTTGTCTGAAATTAAATTGAGTAAAAGTCAATACAATGAGTTAACGTTGCGTCTTAGTAAGTTACAAGACCTGTCATACAGTTTTGATGAAATACAATCACAAGTGGAAGCTTTGGACCTAGCTGATGATCAAATGAGTGAGAGGGAGGAAGTTGAAAATAGATTTTATAGTCTTATTGCTCAAACTCAAGAAATGTTACAAGCATTTGATGCAAAAGTAAGGCATGAATGCTCATCAGCGTCTCAAGCATCCCACTGCTCTCATCATCAGCAGCAGCATCTAAAGCTACCAACTCTCAAAGTACCTTCATTCACTGGAGATCCGAGTAAATGGTTAGAATTTCGGGATACTTATTCATCGCTGATTCATGACAATCAAAGTATAGATAATGTTAGTGAATTTCATTATTTGAAATCATATTTAGAGGGAACTGCAAATGCAGTGATATCGTCAATATCGGTCTCATCGATTAATTACCCAATCGCTTGGTCACTCTTGTGCGATAGATTTAACAACAAACGCTTGCTAATAAACGAACATATTAAGTGTTTATTTTCACTAGAGCATATGACTAAGGAGTCCGATAAGGGCCTTCGCAGCATGATTGATGCAATCTCAAAAAATTTAAGTGCTTTGAACTCGATGGATGAGCCTACTGAGAGTTGGGATACTATTATAATATACATGGCTTCTGAAAGGTTAGACCCTGCGACTGCTAGGGATTGGGAGGAGCATAGAAGCACATTAGAAAAAGCTTCACTAGAAAATCTATTTAATTTCCTTCGGCAACGGGCAACGGTTTTGGAAACGGTCCACGCTAGCAAATCTTCAAAATGTGAAAAGCGACACAGTATGGGAAAATCAAAGTCCTTTATGGTGTCATCACCTGAATCTTCTCTTAGCCCAACTCTTGGTCCCTCTCAAGGTGCTTCATACCAAAATTGTTTAGCTTGTAAACAAAAACATAAATTATATGATTGTGTGAAGTTCAAAGCATTACCAATTGAAGACCGAATTACTAAGGTTTTTGAATGGAAGTTATGCAATAATTGTTTGCGTGGTGGCCACAGGTCATCTCAGTGTAGGCTCGGTGGTTGCCGCATCTGTCACAAAAAACATAACACAGTTTTACATAGACAAGCATCTTTACAAACAAACACACAAACACCAAATCAACAAAGTCACGAAGAAACTACATCTCTACTGACTACAACTACTGTTTCAAACGATGACTCTTCTTCTTCTTCTTCTTCTTCTGTGCCCCGCCAAGTGGCTGGGGAGTCTTCTTGTGTTGTCAGCATGTCTGCTGTCTCCTCTGATCAGGTTCTTCTGTCTACAGCTTTGGTCGAGGTGACAAACAATGACAAAACATTTACTTTAAAGGTTTTACTGGATAGTGGAAGCCAGTCTTCTTTTATAACTGAATCAGCTTTATCAAAAATCGGTTTAAGCAAAACAAAGGTACATCAGCGATGCGTCTCTGGCCTTAGTAATTCCGTCATCAATATCACAGAACATTGCGATCTTGTGATCAAGTCTTCATACAATTCCTTCAGTGCACCTGTCAATTGCTATGTAATTCCATTGATAACAGACAGGCTGCCTCATATTAAAATCCAAGTTCAGGAGTTAAGCCTTCCAAGCCATATTAAGTTAGCAGATCCAACATTCTATTGCCCATCTGACATTGACATGCTTCTTGGAGCCGATGTCTTCTGGGAGATAATCGGTCCGTCCCAGATTAGATTGGGTCCTAACGGCAAGGCCTTTTTACGTGAAACCCAACTTGGATGGATAGTAGCTGGCCCCATGGGGGGTAAATACTGTGGCAAGTCGAACCGTATTGTTTGCAATTTTAGCATGAATGTTCAACAACAACTTGCAAAATTTTGGGAACTCGAGGAAGTCCCTGTTGATGTACCTCCGTCAGTCGAACATGATTATTGTGAAACCCTTTTCAACGATACTACGTACCGGGATGCTGATGGTAGATTTTGCGTACAGCTTCCTCTTCGCGACTCACCATGTGTCCTAGGTGAATCATACCACATTGCAGAAAAGAGATTGTTTCAAGTGGAACGAAAACTGCGTAGATCACCTTCATTGCGGACTGACTACAATAAGTTCATGGAAGAATATGAAAGTCTAGGACACATGACTGAAGTTGCAAAACCATCACACGGTTGCTACTTACCTCACCAAGCAGTGATACGAGTAAACAGTGAGACTACCAAGTTACGAGTGGTTTTCGACGCATCAGCTGAGACTTCTTCCGGCATTTCGCTCAACAACATTCAATATGTTGGTCCAGTGGTTCAAGATGACTTGTTTTCTATACTGCTAAGGTTCAGGCAACACCGATACGTTGTTTCGGCTGACGTGGAAAAAATGTATCGTCAGATTCTCATACAGCCACAGCAGCGCCCCCTACAAATGGTTTTATGGCGTGAAAAGGAAGAACATCCGATTAAAATATTCCAATTAAATACTGTAACATATGGAACAGCTTCGGCGCCATTTCTCAGTACAAGATGTCTCCTTCAGCTCTCAAAGGAAAGTTCCGATGAGCAAATTGCTCAATTAATCAAGTTTGATTTTTATATCGACGATTTCCTGTCAGGAAGTAGCTCAGAATTTGAGCTAAGTGCTATCATAAGCACAGTCACACAGACTCTTCATTCTGCGGGCTTACCACTGCGTAAGTTCCGCACTAACGCGCTTTCAATAGTGCAGAATAATCCATGTTCTTTAATTCCTAAGGACTTGAACGCCAGTTCTCCATCCAGCGCGCTGGGCCTAAAATGGGACCCAGCCGCTGACGTCTTGAATTTTCCTACAAAAATTGAATGCCCTTCTCAAGCGACAAAAAGAACGATTCTGTCAAATTCAGCGAAACTGTTCGACCCACTCGGTTTACTAAGCCCATGTACTATAATACCTAAAATGATTCTCCAGAAATTGTGGATGTCGAATCTAAACTGGGACGATCCAGTTTCACATGAAATTGAAAAATCGTGGCTTGATTTTGTAGCGAATCTAAATAATCTAAGTTCCTTACAAATTCCTAGATTTGTTCTCAGCGAGGAACCTGAGATCATTGAAATGCACGCATTCTGTGATGCGTCCGAGGTAGCCTATGGTGCGTGCATCTACCTGCGATCGATAGATAAATCCGGCCTGGTAACAATCAATCTTCTTTGTGCAAAGACTAAAGTCGCGCCTTTAAAGCCACAAACTATCCCTCGCTTAGAGCTATGTGGAGCCGTGTTAGCAGCTCGACTCTCTCAGAAGGTTTTAAAGGCTCTAAGACTTGAAATACATCAGACGTATTACTGGTCGGACTCCACTGTCGTTCTGGGTTGGCTTTCATCGCATGCACGCGACCTAAAAACATTCGTATCGAATAGGGTCGCTGAAATTCAGCAGCTCACTTCTTCTGGTTCTTGGAGACATGTACCCGGAACACAAAATCCTGCAGATCTAGCCTCGCGCGGCTTAGACCCCAAGCTTATCGAAGAAGCCACTATATGGTGGCATGGTCCTGTCTTTCTGCTAGAGACCGAACCAAGTTGGCCGAACCAAGTAAAATTTTCTAAAGAGCTGCCTGAAACTAAATCCAACTCTAACAGTCCAAGCCACACCAACACTAAAACTATGTCATGCACTTTAACTACAACTCATACTCCTTCCTGCGGGATAGTGAATTTCGAAAAACACTCGAAATTTACCACACTACAAAGAAGCATAGCATACGTGCTACGATTTGTTTACAATCTTCGGCATGCAAACGCCAAACAAAGAGGCTATCTAACTACTGATGAGTTAGAAGCTTCTCTGCATTGCATACTAAAGGAACATCAGGCCGAATGTTTTGGTACTGAGATAAACTTAATAAAAAATAAAAAATGCTTACCTACTAAGTCAAGCTTGCTCTCTTTGAGACCCTTTGTGGATGAAACCGGTGTCCTACGTGTGGGTGGCCGCATCCAGCAGGCATCTGAAAATTACAGTAAAAAACATCCTATTTTATTAGATTCAAATCATTGTCTTACTAAATTGTTATTTGCTCACGAGCATAAAAGGCTTTTGCATTGTGGGCCTCAATTACTTCTTACCAATCTAAGGCAAAACTATTGGCCTATCACAGGTAGACGATTAGCTAGAAGCACGGTAAATAATTGCAAGCTATGTAGAGTTATCAAATCCAAAACCATAAATCCCATAGTGGGAAACTTACCGCTTCCTAGGGTGACTCCTAACTTACCCTTTCAGGTCTCAGGCGTCGACTTTGCAGGGCCGTTTCTCATTCGTGATCGCATCGGCCGCGGATGCAAAATCATAAAAAGCTATCTCTGTTTATTTGTCTGCTTCTCAACCCGTGCTCTTCATTTAGAGATTGCATCTGACATGAGCTCTGAAGTATTTATTTTATGTCTCAAACGCCTCAAACGCTTCATCTGTCGCAGGGGAAAGCCAAGTGAAATTTACTGCGATAACGGCCGCAATTTTGTAGGTGCAAACAATGAACTTAATAAAAATTTGAAATCATGCAATGAATCTCTTTCGTCATTTGCTGCCGACGAGGGCATTAAGTTCAAGTTCTCGCCGGTCTACACGCCTCACGCCGGCGGGCTATGGGAAGCGGGTGTTAAATCCGCTAAATATCATTTAACTCGAATGTTGGGAAATAATCACTTCACATATGAGGAATTATCGACGCTATTTGTGCAGATCGAAGCAATTTTGAATTCAAGGCCCCTCGTTCCACTTTCGTCAGACCCGACTGACCTCTATCCTCTCACTCCTGGGCACTTCCTGATCGGCCGACCCCTCACCTCCCTGCCTACGCCAGTGCTGCTCGATGTCAAAATTAGTCGATTATCTAGATACCAGCTCATCGAGCAGATGCGACAGCATTTTTGGGAAAGATGGAGAAAGGAATTCCTGTGCGAGTTGCAGCAGCGAGCCAAATGGCGTGTCCAGCAAGGAGAGCTTCTTCAAGGAGATATGGTCATCCTCAAAGACACAAATCTGCCTCCACTCAAATGGAAGATGGGCTGCATTCACCGTCTCTACCCTGGATTGGATGGAGTATCGCGCGTGGCGGATGTCTTCACTTTAAAGGGCATCGTACGGCGAGCCATCTGCAACTTGAGCCCTCTTCCCATGGGGAATCCCCCTGAAGCATGTCCTCGAGACCCCAAGGTCGTCGAGAGGGGGTAGATGTTCGGGCCCAGTGTCCGGACCCTGAGATGTGTCGCCAAGCTGTCAGTGTCAACATGACGAGTGACAGCCCGCCTTGAAAAAAGAAAGAACTCTGTGTCGTGCCGACGAATGACTCTCTACTTTTTTGGACTATGAACAACTTTATTTATACATTTCTTTAAAAACTAATGGAAAATTAACATTAAACTTCAAAGACAGCCAATACATCTTTAATTGAAGTATCCACTGAAGAAGAAAACAACGCTAGACAGACTCGGCTCTATAATCAAAGTATGTAGAGGAGTGAAACAAGGTGACCCACTTTCACCAAAGAATTTTATAGCTGTCCTACAACACCAAATGAAGAAACTTGACTGGGACAAAAAAGGTATTTATATTATTGGTAAATTTCTCAGCAATCTAAGATTTGCGGATGACATTGTGCTGTTCTCTAGAAATTCCAATCAGTTAGAGGAAATGCTGTCTGAGCTATGCATAGTCAGCGAGAACATAGGATTAAAACTTAATGCAGCTAAGACAAAAGTAGCAACAAACAGCACCAAAAAACCTATAGTTGTGAACCAAAACCCACTTGAGTATGTGGAGAGCTACGTATATCTTGGTAAAGAAGTCTCTCTGAGTAAATCTAGGCATACAGAAGAATTAGAAAGAAGAATCAACATGACGTGGAAAAAATTCTGGAGCCTTAAAGAAATTCTTAAATCAAGACTCCCGCAAAAATTGAAAAAAGTGGTAATGGACTCTAGCTTGCTCCCCTGTCTGTCCTATGGATCACAAACATGGATATTTAATGAACACACACGACGCAGAATACAAACGACACAGCGATCAATGGAAAGAAGCATACTTAGCATCAGATTAAAGGACAAACAAAGAAGCGATTCCATTCGAGAGAAAACCAAAGTCATAGATGCTCTGTCTCACACACAAAGCCTGAAGTGGAAATGGGCGGGACATTTGGCACGTCTAAAAGACAAAAGGTGGACACATCGAGTAACGACGTGGTCGGGGCCGACGGGAAAGAGAGCCAGAGGACGCCCACAACAACGTTGGGTCGATGATATAAAAAAGGCAGCCGGCAAAAACTGGATAGGTAGAGCGCAGGATAGGGATCTTTGGAAAGATTTGGAGGAGGCCTATACCCGAAAGGGAAAAAAGGAAAAAATATAAGGATTAAATATATATTTTTTATGATACTTCAGGAAATAATATTTAATATTTTTAATTGTAACTTTGTTTATCTTTTTTTAAGGAAATAAAAAGGCTTTTTATTATTTATTATTTATTTAACTTGCAATGTATGTATGTTTGTCCGGCTGGAATCTTGCAACTGAATTTTAAAGCAGTTATCTTCAACCGATTGAGCTAAAATTTGGCATACCTGTCAAGTTCCGATGACAATACAATATGATGGTGACAGCGAGCTGATCTAATGATGGAGACGGAAGGTGGACAACGGAACTCCACGGTGGATAATAGTAGACTGGCCGTGTTTAGGCTCATTTTGATCAGGTTACGATCACATACTTTATAAAAGCTTGTTTTGAAAAATATTTGTTTTACATAGAACTTGTACTAATATGTAATCTGTGGTGCAGGGAACAGCTCTTTGTTAGGCACATGATATCGATTAAGAGGTTGTCAAAGGTCGAAATGGCTTTTTAGAAAAATCTACACAGATTATGACAACAAAAAAAAGTATATGTATTGAAGAATGAATAAAAGTTCTCTTATGTTATGTAGATAGTGTACGGCGAGCTGAAGGCGCCGCCCTCCCCCCTCCTCCAGTACATACAGGACCCCGAGGGGGAGCTGGAGCGCATGTTGTCAGGTACGAGACTCGGAACTAGCCTTATGTAGATAGTGTACGGCGAGCTGAAGGCGTTGCCCTCCCCCCTCCTCCGGTACATACAGGACCCCGAGGGGGAGCTGGAGCGCATGTTGTCAGGTATGTGACACGGAACTAGCCTTATGTAGATAGTGTACGGCGAGCTGAAGGCGCCGCCCTCCCTCCCCCCTCCTCCGGTATATACAGGGCCCCGAGGGGGAGCTGGAGCGCATGTTGTCAGGTACGTCACACGGAACTAGCCTTATGTAGATAGTGTACGGCGAGCTGAAGGCGCCGCCCTCCCACCTCCTCCGGTACATACAGGACTCCGAGGGGGAGCTGGAGCGCATGTTGTCAGGTACGTGACGCGGGACTAGCCTTATGTAGATAGTGTACGGCGAGCTGAAGGCGTTGCCCTCCCCCCTCCTCCGGTACATACAGGACCCCGAGGGGGAGCTGCAGCGCATGTTGTCAGGTACGTGACACGGAACTAGCCTTATGTAGATAGTGTACGGCGAGCTGAAGGCGCCGCCCTCCCCATTGGCATACCAATATTTAAATATATTAAGGACCACAACCGGTACACCCCTGTCCCCTAACTTACTCCAGAGCACGTCATACGACACAAGGTCAAACGCCATAGAGAGGTCAAGGAAACAGGCGTACACCGGCGTGCTGCGGTCTGTATAATACCGGACAGTATGCTTCAGACTAACAATCGCGCTTTCTGTAGAAAGTCCGGGCCTAAACCCAAACTGCGCGTCATGAAGATTTAGGTATTTTTCCAAGAGAGAATCAAGCAAATAGTCCATTATTTTAGCAAGAGTGGTTGCCAGAGTTATACTGGTTATTGTTTTATAGAGTACAAGTTTCGAAATTCTTCAATTTTAGACTTTTCCCAGTATTTGTGTCATAAAAGCTACAAACATACCAAATTTTAGCGTTGTAGGATTAGTGGAAGTACCACCTTCACGGTAGGCAGCGCATAAACAATACCTCTGGTGTTAAGCGACGGTGACCACTTTACATCAGGTGGGCCGTATGCTAGTTTGTACAATGATCATGTACACACGTACAGGCCCACCTTTATGTTATGTTATTCGTGTTGCAGGCTACGACGTCCTGGAAACCACGCTGCAGTACAGGTTTAAGGATCGGTCGCTGCTCTTACAAGCGCTCACTCACGCGTCTCATCATAAGAACACTCTGACGGACTGCTATCAGCGACTCGAGTTCCTAGGGGACGCTATACTAGGTAACAATAAGTATTTTTCAATACAAGCTTTTATAAAATTAGTGATCGTAACCGTGTGCTGAACAAAATGAGCCTAAACATGGCCAGTCTACTATTATCCATCGAGGAGTTCCGTTGCCCTTCCGTCTCCATCATCAGATCAGCTCGCTGTCACTATCATATTGTATTGTCACAGGTATGCCAAATGTCAGCTCAATCGGTTGAGGTTAACTGCTTTAACATTCAGTTGCAAGGTCCCACCCGGACATACATTGCAAGTTAAATAAAACATATATTGCACATTGCAAGTTAAATAGTGCAACTCAGAATCCAACGATACCGGGTTCGATCCTAGGCTCCGCACCAATGACTTTTCTAAGTTATGTGCGGATTTCCATCACTCTGTGCTTCGGAGGGCACGTTAAGCTGTCGGTCCCGGCTGTTATTGATTAATAGCAGTAGATAAGCCATGTCAGAGGCCCTCGGGCGGCTTGACAAATTACGACACCAGAGGCCAGCACTACCTCATACGAAACGAAACGAGTTAAATAAAAGATTGTAATAATTATACCCCTGATTGTTTTCGGTGTTCTATTATATTTGGCACGGACTGTTTTTAATATGCGCACGTGTTTCAGATTACCTGATAACGCGTCACCTGTACGAGGACCCTCGGCGCCACTCGCCCGGCGCGCTCACAGACCTACGCTCGGCGCTCGTGAACAACACCATCTTCGCGACCCTCGCGGTCAGACACGGCTTCCACAAGTAAGGCACGCGTGCAGATAGGACCCTCGCGGTCAGACACGGCTTCCACAAGTAAGGCACGCGTGCAGATAGGACCCTCGCGGTCAGACACGGCTTCCACAAGCAAGGCACGCGTGCAGATAGGACCCTCGCGGTCAGACCTGGCTTCCATAAGTAAGGCATGCGTGGAACCTTGCAACTACACGATAAGAAGCCCTGCATCTCCTTAAGACGAGCAGACGCACGGCTGAATATCATCCTTACCACATCAGCCTCGGAATAAACTGTACTTACTGTGAATAGTATTTATTTAGGTATTACAGACAAAATAATTCATTGTAAAATAAGTCGTGATATTTTTTAAGACTAGAGTTGAGGCCCTTACAGACACAGTAAAGTCCAGAACATAGTCAGAAAGTCCATAGTCCATATGTCCATAGTCCATTGTCCATCACACTAATATTATAAATGCGAAAGTTTGTGTGTGTTTGTTACTTCTTCACGCTGAAACGGCTGGACGGATTTGGATGAAATTTGGAATGGAGATAACTGGACTCCTGGAATAACACATAGGCACATTTTTATCCCGATATGCCAACGGGGTCGAGACTTACGCGGGTGAAACCGCGGGGCGCAGCTAGTAGTCCATAGGTCAGAAGTCGAAGTCTATCGGCTGATTAGCAATATCATAATCTCTGCATATTAATGTTTCAGATATTTCCGCCACATGTCGCCGGGGCTGAGCGAGGTGCTGATGAAGTATGTGAAGATACAAGAGGAGAACGGACACTCCATCAGCGAAGAGGTATAACCCAGTGATCAATAAGTTTCACTAGCTTTTATGAAATTATTGAGCTGTACCGTGAGCTGATCACAATAAGCAGACACGGCCTGGCTACTTGTTCAGCTTTTTACCGATCTCCGCAAATGTGTATTAATGCAACGACCATTGAGGCACATTGTGTCCTAAAAACCATACCATTAATATACCTACCTTAAACCATATACCATTAATATACCATAAACCATATCTTTTTTGTTTTTTTTTAATCTATGATAGACCTTTGTTTGACCACGATCTCACCTGTTGGTAAGTGACGATGTGGCCTAAGATGAAGCACAAAGGTCTATTATTATTATTATTATTTTATTATCAGGAGAACCAACAGCTTACTTAAACATAATAATACAGTAGGATAACAATAGAGAGCCAATAAAAGGTTCTCACGAATAGAGTTAAGAGTAGGTAATGAACAGGGTGCAAAAATTAATTTGGAGAAAATTAACAACAATTACTTCGCTTACTGCTTAAAAAGAAAATTAACAACAATTACTTCGCTTACTGCTTAAAAAGAAAATTAACAACAATTACTTCGCTTACTGCTTAAAAAGAAAATTAACAACAATTACTTCGCTTACTGCTTAAAAAGAAAAAAAAGTCTAGAAGGCACCTATTCACTCTAGCCTTGAAGAGACCCAGATTATAGTTTTCAGGAAAGACAGACGACGGTAGTGTATTCCACTCCTTAGCAGTGCGCATTATAAAGGTAGAACTGAAACGTTTAGTACGAATAGAGGGTATACTAATGAGGTAAGGATGGTACCGAGCCGTGCGTCTGCGCGTCCTATGATGAAAAGGAGATGGTGGGATCAGATCATGAAGTTCCTGGGAGCATTCCCCGAAATGTAACCTATAGAAGATCGAAAGGCACGCGACCTTACGGCTGTATTACGTACATTTTTGGAGCAATTTCAAGATTTTTACGAGGCGTTTCATTAACGAAAAACTTCGAAATTTAAAAATTCGTAGGACTAATGTTTTTCGCCATGTTATTTATGTAGAATACCCTCTACCTGGGCTTATAGGGATATTTTGTAACACCCTGTATACAGCTAAAGAAAGAGTGTCGTAGGGTCACCATAGAGCCCTAAGCGACTTCTTTTTACACTACTATTATCCATCGAGGAGTTCCGTTGTCCACCTTCCGTCTCCATCATTAGATCAGCTCGCTGTCACCATCATATTGTATTGTCATCAGAGCTTGACAGGCTTCGAACAAAGTTAAGATATATTTTTCGAAAGTCCCTTGAAGTTTATAATTTTCACTAGAAACGGGATATTTACCATGATTTTTGAGTTCGAAATGTTCCCGATATTTCGGCACAGTTGCATGCCCCATCACGGGAGAACATGGCGCCCCGCATGACCATGCATGAGCATGTTCTCCCGTGATCATGGCGCATGCAACTGTGCCGAAATATCGGGAACATTTCGAACTCAAAAATCATGGTAAATATCCCGTTTCTAGTGAAAAGTATGTACATAACCATGATAGTTTCAAAAGTTATATCCCATGAAGTTTGTTCTCGTTTCCAGCACTACCTGATCCAAGAGGACGAGCTGGAACAGGCCGAGGATGTGGAAGTGCCCAAGGCGCTGGGCGACTTGTTCGAGTCCATCGCAGGCGCCATATTCCTGGACTCTGGTTAGTTAGCTCATTATTACTGGACTAGGGTCAGTTAGCTCATTATTACTGGACTAGGGTCAGTTAGCTCATTATTACTGGACTAGGCTCACCTCGAACACTATAAACAGTCCAGAGCTATTGAGTAAAATCATTATCAACGTTCCAACGATATGTACAAGATCTTATTATGCGTTATATACTCCTATTGTTAATACAAACTATAGGCAAAATGCATTTCTTCAACGTGCAAGCATCAAATTCAACAAGCTGTGTAAACCGATGGACTTGGATCTATTCTCCGCGAGTGTAAGCTCAGCCCGTCAGCAGCTCAGCAGAGTCTTTTTCGTAGTTTAGTTTATTTTGTAACCGTACCTTAGTTAATTATGTATTTATGTATCTTCGTTACTGTTGACTAGTTTCTATTATGCTATCTACACGTGAAAACCTGTAATTGGCTCTGTTGTTAACTCTGTTTTTTATGTATTTATATATAGCTGCTGGTTTTCCTACTAAATAAATATAAATATAAATATTACTGGACTAGGGTCAGTTAGCTAATTATTACTGGACTAGGGTCAGTTAGCTCATTATAACTGGACTAGGGTCAGTTAGCTCATTATTACTGGACTAGGGTCAGTTAGCTTATTATTACTGGACTAGGGTCAGTTAGCTCATTATTACTGGACTAGGGTCAGTTAGCTCATTATTACTGGACTAGGGTCAGTTAGCTCATTATTACTGGACTAGGGTCCGTTAGCTCATTATTACTGGACTAGGGTCAGTTAGCTCATTATTACTGGATTAGGGTCAGTTAGCTCAGTCCGCAATGAAGTAATCCGACAGAACTAAGGTCATCGATATAGCTCAGAGAATTAGCAGCTGAAATGGCAATGGGCTGGGCATATATACCGACGAACCGACAATCGCTGGGGTAAACAAACGTGTTCTATAGTGGACACCACGTCTTGTACACGTAGTGTGGGGCGCCCCCTGGCGAGGTGGAGCGACGATCTGCGTAAGGTGGTTGGTAGAAAGTGGATGGGAAGAGCTGGAAATCAGTCTCAATGGCGCGCATTATGAGAGGCCTATGTCCAGCAGTGGACTGATACAGGCTGATGATGATGGGCAGGTGCAAGGCACGCTGGAGGTTGTCTCAGTAACAGTGATGTTGCAGGCATGTCTCTGGGCGCCGTTTGGGGCTCGTACGTGCGACTGATGGGCGCCGAGCTGGAGGCGTTTAGCGCCGCCGCGCCCAAGTCACCCGTGCGAGAGCTGTTGGAGGCCGAGCCAGACACGGCCAAGTTCAGGTAACTAGGCTCCACGGCGCGACTACTTGTACACGTCGCGTGTGCGCGAGCTGTTGGAGGCGGAGCTACACCGACAAGTTCAGGTACCTAGGCTCCACGACGCGACTACTTGTACACGTCGCGTGTGCGCGAGCTGTTAGAGGCGGAGCTACACCGACAAGTTCAGGTTACTAGGCTCCACGACGCGACTACTTGTACACGTCGCGTGTGCGCGAGCTGTTACAGGCGGAACTACACCGACAAGTTCAGGTAACTAGGCTCCACGGCGCGACTACTTGTACACGTCGCGTGTGCGCGAGCTGTTACAAGCGGAGCTACACCGACAAGTTCAGGTAACTAGGCTCCACGGCGCGACTACTTGTACACGTCGCGTGTGCGCGAGGTGTTGGAGGCGGAGCTACACCGACAAGTTCAGGTAACTAGGCTCCACGGCGCGACTACTTGTACACGTCGCGTGTGCGCGAGGTGTTGGAGGCGGAGCTACACCGACAAGTTCAGGTAACTAGGCTCCACGACGCGACTACTTGTACACGTCGCGTGTGCGCGAGCTGTTAGAGGCGGAGCTACACCGACAAGTTCAGGTTACTAGGCTCCACGACGCGACTACTTGTACACGTCGCGTGTGCGCGAGCTGTTAGAGGCGGAGCTACACCGACAAGTTCAGGTTACTAGGCTCCACGACGCGACTACTTGTACACGTCGCGTGTGCGCGAGCTGTTACAGGCGGAGCTACACCGACAAGTTCAGGTTACTAGGCTCCACGACGCGACTACTTGTACACGTCGCGTGTGCGCGAGCTGTTAGAGGCGGAGCTACACCGACAAGTTCAGGTTACTAGGCTCCACGACGCGACTACTTGTACACGTCGCGTGTGCGCGAGCTGTTAGAGGCGGAGCTACACCGACAAGTTCAGGTTACTAGGCTCCACGGCGCGACTACTTGTACACGTCGCGTGTGCGCGAGCTGTTAGAGGCGGAGCTACACCGACAAGTTCAGGTTACTAGGCTCCACGACGCGACTACTTGTACACGTCGCGTGTGCGCGAGCTGTTAGAGGCGGAGCTACACCGACAAGTTCAGGTTACTAGGCTCCACGACGCGACTACTTGTACACGTCGCGTGTGCGCGAGCTGTTAGAGGCGGAGCTACACCGACAAGTTCAGGTTACTAGGCTCCACGACGCGACTACTTGTACACGTCGCGTGTGCGCGAGCTGTTAGAGGCGGAGCTACACCGACAAGTTCAGGTTACTAGGCTCCACGACGCGACTACTTGTACACGTCGCGTGTGCGCGAGCTGTTAGAGGCGGAGCTACACCGACAAGTTCAGGTAACGTTCGTAAGTTCGTGTGTTTTGTGAAAACTGGATTGGGATTGGATTGGGACTGAAACTGTTGTCAAGGGTAGCCCCTTGGTCTTGTTGGAACAGGAGTTTTTTTATTTTTTGAGACGATTCAAAATGATCCTTGCGATTTCAATGAGCAAAATTCCTTTGACTTTGTCTTTGATTTTGACTTTGCCGTGTGTTGCAGCAAGCCGGAGCGGCTGGCGGACGGACGGCGCGTGCGCGTGTGTGTGGAGGTGTTCGGACGCGGCACCTTCAAGGGGGTAGGCAGGAACTACCGTATCGCCAAGGGCACCGCGGCGCGCTGCGCGCTGCGACACCTGCGCAAGCACCGCCGCTAGGGCGCGCGGGCACCGCTGCTAGGACCTGCATCGCGACCCGGCGGCGGCGCTGCCGACGTGTTTCCTATGATATTAAATTAGGTGTTTAAGATCTTAGATTACTCGCATGAAAATGTGAACCGCCTCTTAATAGTAGAGGACCCGCACTAGAGACGGCCTTCACCCATCTGTTTAATGGATGACAAGTATTTTATAACAAATTTAATATTATTAGAAAACATATCTCGAGTGGGTTGTCTAAAATATTCCTGTCCAGACTATGATTCTATAAATTATCATTATCTATAAAAACCGGCCAAGTGTGAGTCGGACTCACGCGCGAAGGGTTCCGTATCATTATCTATAAAAACCGGCTAAGTGCGAGTCGGACTCGCGCACTAAGGGTTCCGTACCATTATCTATAACAACCGGCCAAGTGCGAGTCGGACTCGCGCACTAAGGGTTCCGTACTATTATCTATAAAAACCGGCCAAGTGCGAGTCGGACTCGCGCACTAAGGGTTCCGTACCATTATCTATAAAAACCGGCTAAGTGCAAGTCGGACTCGTGCACTAAGGGTTCCGTACTACCAATAAAACTATCTATAAAAACGGCAAAAAAAAACTCACGTTTGTTGTATGGGAGCCCTCTTAAATATTTATTTTTCTGTGTATTTGTTGTTATAGCGGCAACAGAAATACATCATCAGTGAAAATTTCAACTGTCTCACTATCACGGTTATAAAAAAGTTTTTTTTTTATTCGTCATTTTTTGGACAGGAATTTTTTATACAACCCACTCTAGATATATTTTCTAATATATAAAATTTGATATAAAATACTTTTCATCCATTAAAAAATAAAAAAGGGGTTAAGGTCGTCTCTAGTGCGGACATTTATGAGACTTGACATGATCCGACCTATTGTAAAGGATCTTGCCGGTTTGACTATGGCGGCTCGTACCACAACAAAAATAATGAGGGGTTTTCACGGCCGTTTCACATAAACCCTTAAAAATAGATGGCGCCATCTCGGTACTTAACTGTCAAAATAAAGTGAGATGTCAAAGTCAACAACGTAGTGATATATTTTCGTGGTGTTTTGTTACAATCACACAAAAGCACAGACAATGCATTTGTTAATTTTGACAACCACATTTGAGTCAGCGCCATCAATCGAGCCAAATCGAACAAATTAAAAAAAAAACACTTTCTGCGCGCGTTGGTGTATACTGTAAGTGCAGTAAGCAGTTGAATTTAAATAAAATAAATAAATAAAATCAAATTCGAATATGAAAAGCTCTTATTGCGTCAAAACAATATTTAGAGGTTAATAAACCGTTATTTGTTTACCATCATCTGTTTTAGATTCATATCTGCAATTCATATTTTTTGTGTTAAACCCTTTTGGGTTAGTACCTAAAAACACCGGCCATGTGCGAGTCGGACTCGTGCACGAAGGGTTCCGTACCATTATCTATAAAAACGGCAAAAAAAACACTTTACCCATAAACAAAAAAAAAACACTAAAAATGTGTTTGGGGTATCGTAGCTAACTGATGATATTTATGAGATGCTATCAATTAAAACATGTGTGTTAAGTCTCCTAGTTCTTGCGAAATCAACTTTCGCTATCTGAAGAAGTGTTGATGAGCTGTAATGGGCAAAAAACACAAAAAAAAAATGAATTTCGCGCCTCAAGCGAGAGCATCCACCTTAAATTCACGCAATATTTGCTAATATACATCATTTCAAAGATCACATATTTGTGTAAACATTTATGTAGTTGAAAATATATGGATAACTAGCAGCGCCCCGCGGTTTCACCCGCGTAAGTCTCGATCCCGTGGGAATATCGGGATAAAAATGTACCTATGTGTTATTCCGGGAGTCCAGTTATCTCCATTCCAAATTTCATTTCAATCCGTTCAGCCGTGTGAGCGTGAAGAAGTAACAAACACACTACACACACACTACACACACACACACACACACACACACACACACACACACACACACACACACACACACACACACAAACTTTCGCCTTTATAATATTAGTGTGATGTGATTTTATGAAATACATTAGTTTTGACGCAATGGGGAGCCACAGGCAAAACTAATCTCAGATGGCGCCACCATCGCTGGTGCTTGTCATTTAGTGCTCTTGTCTTTTTCTCATCAGAAGGGAAACGGTGTGTACCTTTATTTGTACACTGAAATGCACTAGAGGCATGTTTTATACCAGACTATTATTTAATGTTTATATACTAAAATTATTAATATCATAAATATTATATTTTACACTTTTGACAGTTTTTTTTTTTACATTTATGTACCTATGTTTGGCTACGAAACAACAACAGCGATTATGCGCCACCTAGCGTGATAAATAAGCAGTGTGTCTCCCCATTGGTACGAGGCCTCGGCAAGATCCTTTGGGATACGAAAATGAGGCTTCTGTTTGTGAAATGAGGCATTATGCTGGGCGCCATTATTTACTAGATTTAATTATGCTTATTACAAGGGATTAACTGTAACTACTTATAAATAAAATATACCAACAGAACTCTGAAGCATTTTATTTAAAACTAGCTGACCCGCTCGCGACTTCGTCCGCGCGTAGATTAGGTAGTACCTACCTACTCGTACTATGCAGTCTGTAAATAGTTGCTGGTACAAAAATTAGCCTGTAGGTATAAGTACACTGCTGGGCATAAGCCACCCCTATAGAATGCCACAAAGAACGTCCTGAGCCGCCTCCATGCAACGATTTCCTGCGACTTAACATGTCGTCGGCCCATCGAGGAAGCTTTCTACTCATCCGGTTCAAGGTTGCCACTCGAGAGCAATTATTCCTCAACGGTTGTTGGTTCTGCCACAGAATAAATAATGTTCTGCGAGCTATATGATCTGCCCATTGCCACTTCAACTTGCTGATTTTGAGAGCCTGCCAGTGGACCCGACTCTTCTACGCATCTTTTTATTTGATTTCTTTATACTACTTGAACGACGGAACGAGCAGATGGCCCACCTGATGAAAATTGTTCTACTACTACTACTAAAGCTTATAAGGAAACTCGGAGATATCAAAACGTGGACTAATGTCGCGTGGCGGGCGAAGGTTCGCCAGCAATTTAACTTGCAATGTATGTATGTATGTCCGGGTGGAATCTTACAACTGAATTTTAAAGTAGTTATCCTCAACCGATTGAGATGATATTTGGCATACTTGTCAAGTTCCAATGACAATACAATATGATGGTGACAGCGAGCTGATCTGATGATGGAGACGGAAGGTGGACAATGGAACTCCTCGATGGATAATAGTAGACTGGCCGTGTTTAGGCTCATTTTGGTCAGCACACGGTTACGATCACTAATAGTATAATAGCTTGAAAGATATATTTTTCACAAAAAACTTTTTTACATTGTAAATGTTTTTGGTTGGGAAATAACGTTATCAAGAACATAAAGAATAAACTTATTTATTTTATGTTACTCATAAAAACGAACCTTTGAGGTTACCTACTTCAACAAATAACATACGAAACATCCAAAATAGTTGTTTTTTTCAAAATGATATTGATTTTCTTTCTAGTTTTTTTCAAGTCATCGGTATATTGTAACAGTAAGTACCTACGTACATAGACTAGGGCTAGGCAGAGACAGGTAGACGGGCCCAATGGCTGGGCACATATCTGAGATGACATACCTACCTACGTAAATGGACTAGGGCTAGGCAGGGCACAGATCTGACACGACATACTACCTACGTACATAGACTAGGCAGGGCACAGATCTGACACAACATACTACCTACGTATATAGACTAGGACTAGGCAGGGCACAGGTCTGAAACAACATACTACCTACGTACATAGACTAGGACTAGGCAGGGCACAGATCTGACACAACATACTACCTACGTACATAGACTAGGGCTAGGCAGGGCACAGATCTGACATGACATACTACCTACGTACATAGACTAGGCAGGGCACAGATCTGACACAACATACTACCTACTTACATAGACTAGGACTAGGCAGGGCACAGATCTGACACGACATACTACCTACGTACATAGACTAGGGCTAGGCAGGGCACAGATCTGACACGACATACTAACTACGTACATAGACTAGGGCTAGGCAGGGCACAGATCTGACACGACATACTACCTACGTACATAGACTAGGCAGGGCACAGATCTGACACGACATACTACCTACGTACATATACTAGGCAGGGCACGGATCTGACACGACATACTACCTACGTACATAGACTAGGGCTAGGCAGGGCACAGATCTGACACGACATACTACCTACGTACATATACTAGGACTAGGCAGGGCACAGATCTGACACGACATACTACCTACGTACATAGACTAGGGCTAGGCAGGGTACAGATCTGACACGACATACTACCTACGTACATAGACTAGGACTAGGCAGGGCACAGATCTGACACGACATACTACCTACGTACATAGACTAGGGCTAGGCAGGGCACAGATCTGACACGACATACTACCTACGTACATAGACTAGGCAGGGCACAAACTGACACGACATACTACCTACGTACATAGTATAGGACTAGGCAGGGCACAGATCTGACACGACATACTACCTACGTACATAGACTAGGACTAGGCAGGGCACAGATCTGACACGACATACTACCTACGTACATAGATTAGGGCTAGGCAGGGCACAGATCTGACACGACATACTACCTACGTACATATACTAGGACTAGGCAGGGCACAGATCTGACACGACATACTACCTACGTACATAGACTAGGGCTAGGCAGGGCACAGATCTGACACGACATACTACCTACGTACATAGACTAGGACTAGGAAGGGCACAGATCTGACACGACATACTACCTACGTACATAGACTAGGGCTAGGCAGGGCACAGATCTGACACGACATACTACCTACGTACATAGACTAGGCAGGGCACAAACTGACACGACATACTACCTACGTACATAGTATAGGACTAGGCAGGGCACAGATCTGACACGACATACTACCTACGTACATAGACTAGGACTAGGCAGGGCACAGATCTGACACGACATACTACCTACGTACATAGATTAGGGCTAGGCAGGGCACCGATCTGACACGACATACTACCTACGTACATAGACTAGGGCTAGGCAGGGCACAGATCTGACACGACATACTACCTACGTACATAGACTAGGGATAGGCAGGGCACAGATCTGACACGACATACTACCTACGTACATATACTAGGACTAGGCAGGGCACAGATCTGACACGACATACTACCTACGTACATAGACTAGGGATAGGCAGGGCACAGATCTGACACGACATACTACCTACGTACATAGACTAGGACTAGGCAGGGCACAGATCTGACACGACATACTACCTACGTACATAGACTAGGACTAGGCAGGGCACAGATCTGACACGACATACTACCTACGTACATAGACTAGGGCTAGGCAGGGCACAGATCTGACACGACATACTACCTACGTACATAGACTAGGGCTAGGCAGGGCACAGATCTGACACGACATACTACCTACGTTCATAGACTAGGACTAGGCAGGGCACAGATCTGACACGACATACTACCTACGTACATAGACTAGGGATAGGCAGGGCACAGATCTGACACGACATACTACCTACATACATAGACTAGGACTAGGCAGGGCACAGATCTGACACGACATACTACCTACGTACATAGACTAGGGATAGGCAGGGCACAGATCTGACACGACATACTACCTACGTACATAGACTAGGGCAAGGCAGGGCACAGATCTGACACGACATACTGCCTACGTACATAGACTAGGGCTAGGCAGGGCACAGATCTGACACGACATACTACCTACGTACATAGTATAGGACTAGGCAGGGCACAGATCTGACACGACATACTACCTACGTACATAGACTAGGGCTAGGCAGGGCACTGATCTGACACGACATACTACCTACGTACATAGACTAGGGCTAGGCAGGGCACAGATCTGACACGACATACTACCTACGTACATATACTAGGACTAGGCAGGGCACAGATCTGACACGACATACTACCTACGTACATAGACTAGGGCTAGGCAGGGTACAGATCTGACACGACATACTACCTACGTACATAGACTAGGACTAGGCAGGGCACAGATCTGACACGACATACTACCTACGTACATAGACTAGGGCTAGGCAGGGCACAGATCTGACACGACATACTACCTACGTACATAGACTAGGACTAGGCAGGGCACAGATCTGACACGACATACTACCTACGTACATAGACTAGGGCTAGGCAGGGCACAGATCTGACACGACATACTACCTACGTACATAGACTAGGCAGGGCACAAACTGACACGACATACTACCTACGTACATAGTATAGGACTAGGCAGGGCACAGATCTGAAACGACATACTACCTACGTACATAGACTAGGACTAGGCAGGGCACAGATCTGACACGACATACTACCTACGTACATAGATTAGGGCTAGGCAGGGCACAGATCTGACACGACATACTACCTACGTACATATACTAGGACTAGGCAGGGCACAGATCTGACACGACATACTACCTACGTACATAGACTAGGGCTAGGCAGGGCACAGATCTGACACGACATACTACCTACGTACATAGACTAGGACTAGGCAGGCCACAGATCTGACACGACATACTACCTACGTACATAGACTAGGGCTAGGCAGGGCACAGATCTGACACGACATACTACCTACGTACATAGACTAGGCAGGGCACTAACTGACACGACATACTACCTACGTACATAGTATAGGACTAGGCAGGGCACAGATCTGACACGACATACTACCTACGTACATAGACTAGGACTAGGCAGGGCACAGATCTGACACGACATACTACCTACGTACATAGATTAGGGCTAGGCAGGGCACAGATCTGACACGACATACTACCTACGTACATAGACTAGGGCTAGGCAGGGCACAGATCTGACACGACATACTACCTACGTACATAGACTAGGGATAGGCAGGGCACAGATCTGACACGACATACTACCTACGTACATAGACTAGGACTAGGCAGGGCACAGATCTGACACGACATACTACCTACGTACATAGACTAGGGATAGGCAGGGCACAGATCTGACACGACATACTACCTACGTACATAGACTAGGACTAGGCAGGGCACAGATCTGACACGACATACTACCTACGTACATAGACTAGGGCTAGGCAGGGCACAGATCTGACACGACATACTACCTACGTTCATAGACTAGGGCTAGGCAGGGCACAGATCTGACACGACATACTACCTACGTTCATAGACTAGGACTAGGCAGGGCACAGATCTGACACGACATACCTACCTTTGTGGCACATTGAGTGCATGAATGTAGTAAGTAGTTACTAACTACATTACTACTTATGACCTTTTTCTTGTTATGACGACATCTGTGGCGCGGCGGGCGAAGGTTGGCCTGAGACGCAGGAGGTTGCGGATTCGATACCCGCCTCGGATTAAATATTTATGCGATTGCAGATATTTTTTCAGGGTGTTCTGGGTATTTTTTATGTATAATTAAAAGTATCTATCTATGTAATATATTGTTTTAAGTATATCAGTTGTCTAGTACCCATAACACAAGCTCTGGCTTAGCTTCGGGCTAGATAAGTTGTGTGAAGTGTCCAGCATTATTTATTATTTATTTATTTATTCTGTGATTGAGTGTCAGCTAGCTCGAAAACGAGTTCGGCCCGACTGCAACCGAACTTTAGCGAGGGGGTTGACTACCGAGCGGAGTGCCGAGCTGTCCGACTGGACAGATAATGTTAGATTGTTAAAACGACATCGCCATACAGTGTGAGCTAGCTACACGTGTGTCGCCGACGACATCGCCATAAAGTGTGAGCTCGCTACACGCGTGTTACTTTACTGCCAACTTTTACCTAAATTGAAATCAGAAATTTAATTAACCACCTTTAGTAGCCACTAATTTGTAATATATTACAAATGAGGTTAAAGGGTAGGTACTTTATTAAATGAAATCACAAGGATCACTTTGAATCGCCTTATAAACGTAATTTACTCCTGTTCCATTCCAACGCAAACTTAATCGAAAGCGAACTAAAAATGCAACATTTTTAGCTCGAGGAGAAGTACTAAAGATATGTATTACTAGAACATAATATAACGGCGAGCGGAGCGAGCCGCGAAAAATTCTGTATATTGAGCTCGAGGGGGTGCAGTAATAAAGATAACCATTAGGTATCAGAACATATAGCGATAATGTTTGTATTTTTAGCTCGGGGAAAGTGCAGTAATAAAGACAGCTATCACTAGAATAATGGCGAGTGGAGCGAGCCGCAAAATATTCAGTGTATTTAGTGAGAGGAGAGTGCAGTAATAAAGATATCCATTAGGTATCAAAACATATAGCGATATTATTTGTATTTTTTGCTCGAGGAAAGTGCAGTAATAAATATAGCTACTATTAGAACATTCTGTGCATTTAGCTCGAGAAGAGTGCAGTTATAATATACGCAGCCTTTTAAATATTTAGGTAGGTACTTTGCATTTGTTTTTTTTTCATCTGTGTTTTTTTTGTCACGATTTGCCGCCCTCATATCGGCCTTAGGGCAAATCCGCCACTGCGAGAGAGTACGCGAGCTTTAAAGTCGCGATCTTGAAGCTTGTACGTCTATCACCCCTTTTATGTGTCAAATCTTTTCACCTCCAGGTGAGGGACTTAATTTCACCTGGTTCGTCCACGACGTGATGCTTCAGGTGTCAAGTATGGATGAAAATAAAGCGGAACCCCTATTCAAGGCTTTACATGAAGTTGTCGAAGAGTAAGTGAGACCTTTCGGGTAAATCTAGAACCTCTTATAGGTAATACTGTTTTCATAATAGTCATGAACTTCGACCAAAGTAATTTTATTTACGTCGATGGTACCAAGGGATGATGTTATTTGAAGCTAAAAAGTTATAAATTACAATAAAATACGCTATTCATGCTATTCATAGCAAAGTCAAAGTCAAAGTCAAAGTCAAAGTCAAAGTCAAAAGTATTTTATTCATTGAAATCACAAGGATCATTTTGAATCGTCTTAAAAAATAAATTTACATTTACTCCTGTTCCAACTCAACCAGACCTAGAAGAATCAGGCAACAAACACGGTCTGTTTTTATTTGATGATCCTTCTTACTACTAGGTGGGGAGCGACTGTGTGGTGCCGAGTGAACAAGTGGAAGCTGATACAACAAAAATAGCTTACCTACATAATATATAAAAAAAAAACATTAATAACTATGATTAATATACAATTATCATATTTGAAATTAATAAAATAATAAAAATTAACAATACGAAAAAATACATTTAGGTATGATGAACAAAACAATACCATGAATTTATAACAATCCGTGAAAACGAAAATAGGGCTGTAGTTCGTTATATTTCTTTGGCGCTGAACACTAAGATGTTCCAAATTCAAAAAGTGCGCGGCAAAGATAATTGCAGTGCACTTATAAAGAGGATTAAAAACTCGCTAAAAGTTTTTTATAGAAAACACCACCTTTGGGTGCACTTAAGGGCCACGTCCTTGAAAATCCTTGAAAAGTGGTGTTTTGAAAAGCCAAGAACTTCCCGAATTTAGCTTTATTCCTAACAATATTTAGATCAGAAGAAAGAACACTTCAGGCTGAATAAAAGTAAGTAGGGGTTTTCTAAAATTATTTCTAGATTTTGTGTAAATTGAAAAACTACCTACCCATTTTCACAAAATTGATCAAAATAGTGCATCTACATATGAGCTAAAATCTACGGAATTACAGCTATTTCTGAGAAATAAAACACTTTAGTATCATGTCTATACACTTGGTTTTAAAAGAAAGGGGGGGTTTTTGATCTTTTCATACAAAAGATGTGTAAAAACACGAAAACATTTTCAATTCGCCGTATCTACACGATTTCTACGCCATTTTCTGTCATTCCGTGGTTATCCACGGCTCTGGAAGGGTGGGTTTTGTAAAATTTTTCATTCACAGGTGAAAACGGGCAACCGGGTACTTCGATATATCATTACAAAAACTAGTATTATTTTACTGAAAATTGTTGGTTTTCGTTGTTATAATTGTAATTCGGGTAATAGGAAACCCATCCAGATACATATTTATTTCAGGTTTGTGAAAATTAACGGGACTGACATGGTTTGACAGTTCAATCATACAGTCGTGAACACAAACCAATTCTACAGATCAGAGTAGAGATCCACCAACTTATCTGTAGAATGAAATGTATGTAGATGATAGAAAACTACATACATTTCATTCTACTGATAAGTTGGTGGATCTCTACTTAAAACATTGCAGACCTCCGTAGTTGCTCGGTGCAATTCTACGGTAGTATACTCACGAAGGAGTTTATATTGTGATTTGTGACCAAAAGAGTTTCGCTTAGCGATTTTCCTCAGAATATACCAAGCTCTTTATACTTGCTTATTTCCCGACTTACTAGTGAGGAAGGGTATGTTTTTTTTATTTTTTTTTATACTATCATTAAATTTTTATCTATGTTTGGCTGTTTGTTACTAATAATAATACTGGTACTTCAATTTGATATCGAAACAATAAATAAATAAATAATGCTGTACAGTTCACACAACATTATCTAGCCCCAAGCTAAGCAGAGCTTGTGTTATGGGTACTAGATAACTGATAAACTTAATACAATATATTACATAGATAGTTACTTTGATGATACAATGCTGCTATTAAAAAAATCTCCATTAAAGTCCATGCTTTATTGGAGGCCAAAGATAAATAAACTGGTCAAGTGCGAGTCGGACTCGCGTGTAGAGGGTTCCGTACAATACAAGTATAAATAACTCTGTCAACATCGTAACAACTAGACCAATGGAACTTAGTATAGTCCTCGATAAGTCCTCGGTGAAATGAAGCCACACATTTTGTACCTACATATTTTCTCTTCACGAATATTTTCGTTTCCCGTCGGAATTTAAAAAGTATAGCAAAAATAAACGAATTCTGATTTTGGGTACGTACCTACTAATTTTGGACTATTATAATATAAAATAGATACTAGCTAGGTATAGGTACTGTAACCCGCGACTTGATTCGGACGCGTAATATTATTTGTAGTACAACTATATTGTCTGGGTTATCTATGACATACTAGTTCCTCATAGATAATCCAGTTGATCAATATAATGTTTATTGTAAGTTAGGTATGAGGTATGAGGTTGACGTGTTTGTATGAGCTTGATCATGCATCAAAAATGTATCCTAAATATAATCACCGTAACATATTATACGGTGGATATTTTTTTTATTATGTTAGACTAAATACTACACATAAGAATAGTAACGTCATACACAACATACACGGTGCTTAAGACTAGTGTTGATATTATTTTACTGAAAATAAAGGAATCGAATATTATCATCGTCAGGCGTGGTGCACTCCGCGCTTTAGGTATAAAGCTACAAGTACCCGGCGGACTCATCTAGACGAGTCAATCCATTCAGAGGGCTGCCGCGCGCCAGCCAGATCGCACGTGAAGTTAGTTCGGTAAACTCACTCAAGCGCCGCGTCACGTCGTCCGTCAACTATATTCTATGCTTAAATGAAGATAAACGCATATTGCATCGCATTCGGCTGCCTGAATTATAACAAGGATCCGAACCTCACGTTTTTCACACTTCCAAGGGACATCGAAAGGTGTAGCAATGCACGTCTACATTATAGGTAATAAGGTACACCTACCTAACAAATGTAGACTTTTGCTACCTATCCTTAAATTATATGTCTCCGGATTTATTTATGTAGTTAGATAGGACTTACAAGAACAAAAATAGAAAAAAAAAACAATACATTTTTGGGGTTTCCCATACTTAAAACTGAAACTCAATAGTTTTTTTCATCAAACCCATACGTGTGGGTTATCTATAGATAGGTCTTCAAAAATGATTTTGAGGTTTCTAATTTAAAAAAAACTAAACTGAATAGTTTGCGCGAGAGACAGTTCCAAAGTGGTAAAATGTGTCCCCCACCCCTTAACATCTTAAATAAGAGAATGATATAACAAAAAAAAGATGTACATGTAAACTTCCACCGATAATTGGTTTGAACGAGATCTAGTTAGCAGTTTTTTTCAAGTCATAAATCGTAAACCATCCAAGAACTTTTATATTATGTTACTTGCTGCTACAGAACCCTTCATGGGCGAGTCCGACTTGCACTTGGCCGCTTTTTTTTGTTTGCCCAATTACGAAGGTACATATCACCCGGCCAGCTTCTACTACACTATAATACCATACTCAATCAGTTAAATATCAACTATAGGTAGGTATTATATATATAGTTTAAGCTAATCAAGATAGGTACATGCCTAGCGCTTAACTCAGTAGCCTCGTGAGGAATGGGAGCGGCACGGGAAGGGTGACATGTGACGTAAAGAACTGTCGGGCTACACACGTGATGAAAATTAGTGAAGATAGATCTTAAGATATATACAAATAAGTACCAAAGTCATTGCGAAAGTGAATAAAATACTTGTTCAAATAATTATTATATATAATACTAATATCAATATTTTCAACTGAACTTTCAATTTATGAGCTTATGTCCATATCGGTACTCGAATCACTGTCAGTATGACTGAAATCACTTTCTTTATCTGAGTCGTCATCTCGTAATCTTATTATAAATTGATCCATTATATCGTCGCTAAGATGGTCGTGTTTGAAATACTCTTCCTCAACTTTCTTTACGTGACCGTCACAGTTTTGCTATTTCTCAAATGAAAAATTAGCAAATAACTCTTCTAGTGCTCGCTTTTTCTCAGTAAAATTTGAGTTAATATGTTTTCGTGCCAGCGCGCCCTTGATATCTCCCCATACTAATTCGATCGGGTTTAAATCCGGATGGTACGGTGGCAAATAAAGTACCGTATGACCATTTTCTTTTAATATGAAATCAATTTTAAATTGTTTTTCTGGTTATTTTGTTTTTTAATTTTAACAAATCCCTCTTTTTTATAACTATAGATTCTATTGTGTGATTATACTGTGTAGATTTATATCGTTTTCATGCTCGGCAGAATTTGGATCAGATTTACTAACCTTGAAAAAATTATATACATTATAAACAACATCTTTAGTTTGAGCTCTAATCTGAGGATCCATCTTCGGTTGCTAATCTCGTGTGCGTCTTGTCTAAAGCGGCCGGTCCAAATAACACGTATTGACGGCAGCGAGATTGCCGCCCGACTGACGTCAAGTGACGTCTCGCGACATTTGACATAAGAAAATCACCACCCTCCCGTGCCGCTCCCATACCTCAGGAGGCTACTTAGTTAAACGCTATACCTGTAGTTGGGAACCGATATTATGAATATTGGATGTTGGCTCTTGGACAATTTTGTAAGCGTCGTATGTCATTCCATAACATAATTATCTAATGGCATAGGTACGTTAGTCTGTACCTTGTCACTACCTACACCTAAAAGCGATATTTAGTTTCATTGACAAGGTACAGACTAACGTACCTATGCCATTAGAAAATTATGTTATGGAATGACATACGACGCTTACAAAATAGTCCCTAAATAGTTAGGTGTAGGTAGGTACCCCTACACTTAAAAGAGATATTTAGTTTCATTGACAAGGTACCAACTAACGTACCTTTGCCATTAGATAACTATGTTATCGTAAGCGACTAGTCATCAACCCTTACGAGCAACGTCACTCCGCGCCAGATAGCGATGGAGTTACGCGTTAGAAGAGAGAGGAAATGTTTAGGTAAATATCACGATAGGCATTGAGCACTAATGCGAGCTGAATTGCACTTTCTTGCATCCCAGCAAGAGTCCTATTTATATAAATTTGTTCGTGAAGTGAGCCTTCTGTACTTGTTCTATTATTTATTCTGTGCCATCGTCTTGCTAAGTAAACTAAAACTGTACGAAACAGTAATCGTAGACATTTCAATCGTAGGTATAATATATTTACGGCTGTTTTGCGTAGTACTACTATTGGTTTTGAGACGCAGGAGGGCGAAGTATGTGCAAGTTTTTAGTAGTACTTAGTAGAGTTTTTTTTTGTGAAAGAGTTCGTTCGGGAAAGTACTACCAACCACCACTACTACCAGTACTATTTCTGCCGCAAAGCAGTAGTGCTTGCATTACTGTGTTCCAGTATGAAAGGTATAGTTGCCGGTAGACGCAGTGCAATGCCACAAGGGGTGGACGTGACAAATGAGGTAATGCATTGTTAAAGGCAGACGTTACCGCTCAAGATCAGGTGGGCCATCTGATTGTTCCGTCATTCACTAAGATAAAAAGTGGGGGATTGGTGCTAGTCAGTCAGTGGGAGCTCAACAAACAGTGACTCACCAAAGCTGAAGTGGGTAGGTCGTGCGTGGTGAGTTATGCAAAGGCGATACTCGCGACGATAAGTACGCATGTGAAAGCTTTAGAAAATGCAAAATGGCTAATACAAAGTAAAGAAGTACCCAGAAGAAAAGTCTCTTCCAATTACTTAATTAAACCTAGTAATTTTTAACAAACTGAGGTGTGTATAACCTTTCTCCTTACAAATATTAGCTATTAACCTACAAACGACACATAGGCCCAGTCATCTAAAACATTTAAGGTCGCAAAAAATTGCAAAGTTCGCACAGTTCTATCGAAGTTGCAAACTTGGTTTTATACAATTGGTATTTATCCTAACAACATCCCAAAAAAACAGAACCCTGCAACTTTTTGCGACCTAACACGATTTTTGTGTCTACGGTGACTGGCCTAACAAGACTGATGGGGATTCTGAAAAACAGCAATTGGTTGCCTACAAAATAAGCTCAGATCATATGAAATAACTAATAAAATTATTAAAGAAGTTATAAAATAACGTCATGATATACACAACCCGTGTGTATCACACTACTGATGAGAACACGTATCCAAAAAACTCTTTATCTTCCCAGCGACTTAACTATTTAAGCATATAAGCATGTATTTCTGTGGTTAGATATCACAACAACAACTTTTGGTACAAAAACTGGGCTTTCATGTTATTCTTTGTTAATAGTATCAACAGCAATATGGCTAGCACTTGCTCATTAACTATCAAATGTTCAATAGCTTCATGTCTACAAATTAATTGCAACATCAAGTGAAACTTGCTATGAAAACAAAATCAGCAAATCAAATCTATGATTTTCAGGATTTTATAAATTGTGTCAATTCAAACAATACCTATGTAAAGGTTCTAGAAACACGGGATTTTTATAATTACCGAGATCACGCATCACAAACATGCTCCAGTTTTTTTTACATCAAACGTAACGTACCTGAGAGAGATTATACTGTAAAAGTAGATAGGGGGGATTGAACCCCAAAATATAAAACTAGTCTCGGTGTTGAGTTAAAATCACAATGGATTTACCACAAACAATTTTTTTTCAACTCTTTGTTTTCTAGAAGCTATGCCTAATTTTATGGCAAGAGGTATAACTGCAGAAATAAAATAAGAAATCATAAGCAAATTAGTGCCATTTATACCCGAAAATACGAGATACTTCTAGCAAAATTTACCAAATTATAACTTCACCGTTAGAATGATTTAACTGACTGGTATAAAATAAGGTATACACCACTATTCCAAATACACTACAAAAAAAACTTGGATAGTCAGTATTCGATAAAGATTGAATCTACGCAAAAATAAGGTACCAATTAACAATTTCCAAAAATAACCATTAAAAAAAAGTGGCCAAGTGCGAGTTGGACTCGCCCATAAAGGGTTCCGTAGTAGCAAGTAACATAATAGAAAAGTTCTTGGATGGATTACGATTTATGACGTATTAAAAAAAAAACTTACTAGATCTCGTTCAAACCAATTTTGGTTGGAAGTTTATATGTACATCATATATTTTTTTTAGTTTTTAATTCTCTTATTTTAGAAGTTATGGGGGACACACTTTTTACCATTTTGGAAGTGTCTCTCGCGCAAACTATTCAGTTTAGAAAAAAATTATATTAGAAACCTCAATATCATTTTTGAAGACCTATCCATAGAACCCCACACGTATGGGTTTGATGTTTTTTTTAAATTTGGTTTTCAGTTCTAAGTATGGGGAACCCCAAAAATAATTGTTTTATTTCAATTTTTGTGTAAAAATCTTAATGCGGTTTACAGAATACATCTACTTAATAAGTTTCAACAGTATATAGCTCTTATAGTTTCGGAAAAAAAGGCTGTGACATACACGGACAGACAGACAGACATGACGAATCCATAAGGGTTCCTTGTCTTTGACTACGGAACCCTAAAAATGGGAACATTTGGTCAAAACAATTTAATAGGCATGCGCCATAGAAAGTTACCAAGTTATTATTTCGACGCGTCACGCCTCACCGTAAAAAGTCAAAAACAAGTATTATGTCCATAAATTTATTCGGATTTTGTCAAGAAAACAAAAGTTTAGCTCTTTTTTAATACCATTCGAAAAAAAAACATTACGCAGATTAAATTTGTACTGAATATACTTGGAATAGTAATTTAATTTTAATTTAATTTGTGTTTAAAATTCAAAAATACAAAGAATATTAAAAAGTATAAAATTATAAAAATAAAAATAAAAAAATATAATACACAAATCAAAATATTCAAACATTAGAAGAATGCGGGAATGTTTAGGTGAATATCCCGCTAGGCACTAAGCACTTATGCAAACTGAAATGCACTTTGTTGCGTCCCAGCAAGGTTCGGCATTTTTTTTTCACGATGTGAGCCTTCTGTTCTTTTCTATTATTTATTCTGTGGTCTTACTTACAGTAATTTTATTTTTCTCCCAGCTTAATTAGGTGTATAACTGAGTTAGTAGCTATGTTACCGCACATAAGATTGGTAAAGCTTGAGCATATTCCGTTTGCTGAACACCGTAACAAAATCTTTAGACATGCGAACAGTAACTATGTTACATACAGCGCACATGCTTAGGTTAAGCACGTTCTAAAATAATGTTGCACTAGACAACTATTATTTACTAAATAATAAAAAATCATTAATGTTATCACGATATAATAAACACAGTTTTAAAGGGAATGATCGTAGCGATCGTACAGATCAAAATCATAACAGATAAATATTTACAAAATCACTGACTGATCACTAATTTAAGATAAAAAACTTTAGGCGCGAATATCTCGTAACAATACTTCTTGTAGTTACGGTTGTCGCAGACTACGTATTTGTACACTGATGGTAATAGCATAGCTCTCTCCATGCATAACCCGATGTGATACTTTGAGCTTTTGTGTGTGTGATAGTTAGCGATCACGTCTCAGTCACGTAAGTCATCTCTGGCAACACGCACTAATTAAGATGACTGAAATAAAGTCCTCGAGTGGCGACCAACAACCGGACGATGCAGTGTAGGAGGGGAACTTCCGATGTACCAAACATTATAAAGGTCGCGGGAAGTCTGTGGACGGACGCGGCTCAAGACCAGTTGTCGTGGCATTCTATGGACATGTTCTATTTCCAGCTGGGCTGATGATGATGATTAATAAAAATAAGGCAAGTAAATATAAACATGTTTGTTTTCCCCTAGGTACATACCTACTTATAACACACTTTTTGTATTTTTTTTGTGTCTACCTATTGCGGACCAAGGGATACCGCGTTTGTTAAAATCACTTTTCTTGTATGGGAGCCCGCTTTAATTTTAAATTTTAATAGAATAACAAACAATACATCCAAACTTTATGACCCCAATTAATAATAAATAATAGTAATGATAATTATAATGGACATTTCACACAACATTATCTAGCCCCAAGCTAAGCAGAGCTTTTGTTATGGGTACTAGATAATTGATATATTTAATACAATATAATACATACATAGATGTTTTTTATTAAACATAGAAAATACCCAGAACACCCTGAACAAATATCTGCGATCGCACAAATATTTGTTCCGAGGCGGGAATCGAACCCGCAACCTCCTGCGTCGCAGGCCAACCTTCGCCCGCCGCGCCACAGAGGTCGTCAACACCATTGATTTTAGGGTTTGAATTTCCTATAATCCTTTCATAAAGACGCCAAACAAATTCATGGCATGTTTCAAGAACGAGGTACTATTATTTATACTGTGGTAGTACTGGAAATTAGAATTTAGAAGACGATAAATGTTTGAAAATTATCTTACTATAGTACAGGCAAATTAGGTGATTTTTAGCAAAAGTGTGGAAGTAATTAGATGTAGTCACAAAACCTTTTCTAATTGTTTTGTTTGGCTTGAAAATCACCTCTAATATAACTTTCAGCAAATTCACCCCCCCGGAACAGGGTGAAATAGGGTGAAAACCTTATAATACCCGTAACTTAATGGGGAAAATAGATGTAGTCGGTGCAATTTGGCATACACTTAAGACCGTTATGATCTACATTTGCACCAAGTATTTTTTTAATCCGACTTACGGAACATACAAAAAAAAAACATTTCTAAAAAAATTATTCCGGATTCATACCATTAATATTCATTTCATTTTAGAGTCCGTATTTATCCCACCTAGAAATACCTACATCTAAAACGAGTGAAAGTAACGTCAGCAAAAAAATATGTTATTATGGAACATCTATTTATTTCATAAAATTGTCGGTATAAAATAATCGATTATTATATAAAATATCGAAATGATGGATTATAGTAGATTACTGGAAAAACTCTACAGGTTATTTATTTTTACTTCTTTGCTTATATCCCAAAAGTTACACAGTCTAAAATAAAATTAAAACTAGTTTGTAACTAACTAAAGTAACTTTGGCCCCTATATCTTCTACAAACCCCGAACCAATTTAGCTCATAACCTTATACTATATACCCATCTACCAAATTGTATAAAGAATACTAGTTTTATAAAGAATATATCAACAGTTCTCAAGTTATCTTCGGACAAACATACAAACATACGAATGCCAATTATTAATAATTTGCATCCAACAAAAATATATGAAAATAATAGTAAGGATCTTGCATTTTTCTGTCTGACCGTACTAATATCCATTGTTAAAGGCCGTGGCGTGGTATGAATCCGGACTACATTTTGCGATTTATACGGAAAAATATACAATTTTATTATTTGTGGGATGAATACGGCCTACATTTTGGTATGAATCTGCACCCCACCCACGCCGTTGATTTCTTATTGAGATCTATTATTAAGTAGTACTTCCGGTACGAAATTTGTGTTTTTTTTTTACGTGCGAATGTGGTAAACTGATAGTTTATACTATAGTAAAATTTGACATAAATTTCCCCCGAAGTACAATTAACAAAAAAAGAAAAAAAGTATGTTCCGTAATTCGCTGAGGTGTGCAAAACTAATATAGTGTTTATAATACTTATAGAAACCTTATGTAAGTTTGCACCGAGTACATAAATTTCCCCCGAGCCGCAAACTAAAAAAAACGAATTCACAGTGTTTCCCACTATGCACGTAGTTTTAATTAAAATCCATAAAGCACTAAGACTGTCTCTATAAGTAATTGAACTTGTACTTAACACTTTTTTGTTTATTCAAAAGTTAAAATTTTTCAAAGTTTGTACCTAATATTTAAAAGCCTTCCGTATGCGCCAGAAACGGTGCAAACCTGGGATAAGCTTCTATTCGTGTCATCTATCGATTCCATAAGAATCCACGACTACTCGACTTAGGGCCACACTTTTTGCTAATTTGCCTGTACTACTAGGCATGTCAAATACAACGTCCTCGCCGCGCGGTTTTTTTTTGTAGGTGGACAGTATGTTTCAATTATGTGTATTTCTTCCAACATAGTTTGTAGGTACCTATATAATTTATTTGTTTCTTTATCCGTGTTTCTGTAAAAAATAACTCGAAAAACTGTTACTATGTATTTTGACGAAATAGGATTAAATTAATAGTTTTAAATAATAAAATCACTGCATGAGCGTTTTTTTAAACAGCCCTATTGAATAGGTACAATTGACAAAAAGTAGGCACACATACACATTCAAATTAATATAAACAAACATGGTAGGTATATTAGTGGATAAAATATCATATGGAAAAAACGATCAGCAGGAAGTTTGGCAGAATAGTGAGTTTTGAGGCGGACAAAATGATCTAATTTGGGCCTTGCTGGGAAAAATCCCGATTCCCAAGATATTTTCCTGAGCAAGTTTTGTCGTTCAATACCGGTTTAAATTGGGTTGTATGGGTTTGTACGAGGTTTTAATTGTTTCTTAAAGTTAAAGACTTGTATGAACTCTAGGGAGGTAGAATAGGCTATGTTTTTAGGAGTTGGAAGGGGTTTTTTAGAGGTACAAACCTTCTTAGGTTGTGAGGGTTTTTAGGGTGTTTTTGATTTAATTTTGTTTTTTTGTGGTCCTGTATTTTGTGGGTTTGTTCGTTTCTTGACCATGTTCATTTGCGATTCGGTTATGATGGTTTTGAAATACTAACTTTGCACCCATATTGGTACAGGTATTGAAGTTGTTGACCACTTTATCTATTTGGGGTAAAATAAAACGAATAAAACTGTTATAAAATATAACGAAACCTGACACAGCATAATATGTAAAACACAACATGTGCACAGAGATTGCTCAAGTATCCAGTAGTGGAACGCCTGGGACTTCGCCCGCGTGCAGTTTTTGCTATTCAAACTTCAACATCCCGCTGCACCACTTTAGGGTGTGTATTTCGGAAATTACTTTCTTAGAGCACCGCTGTACCACAAAATAAATGTACCTATGTGAATTTCAGGTCTCTATGTATGTAGGTATAGTAGTATACATTTATTTTATTTTTACATTTATCTGATTACGTACAGAACAAAAATTCAATGATGTTATTGACAAAACAAGTAATGCGTTTTCTACACAATTGTACGGTTGAGAGATTTGTTTACCTAATTAGTTACAAATCCCACCGCAAGGTGGAGGTCACAGATAATGGAATAGTGTCAAAATTCGAAGTGTCATTTTCAAGGACTAGCCCCTTAAAGGCGAACCAAGGCGTCCTTTTCGAATAGATGGGATGAAAACTCCGATGGGATGGTATCTCCGATACTCGGAGTATGCCAACATTTCCTGGGTGAAGCGAGGGGTTCAACCTGCCCAAGACAAAGACAGGCTTTGTTCCAGAGGAGCATACTCTACTTTTCGCACCTTCTGCGAGACAATAAAAAATCACTGAAAATTACAGCACCAAACACCGTCTTTTGTTTCACATTCTTTGTAGTACACTCTTGGTCTGTGTTCTCAGTAATACTTCTACTGTCTACTTCTTCTGTGGTAAACGTACCTTTTTATTTTTTTGATTTTTGCTTATGGTGGCCAGTTCGATTTTCGAACAAACCTCTTTACAATGCCATATGCAAAGCATATAGTAAAGCATTATCTCCCAAGGGATATAAAGTTGTATGAAATTCCCGAGGGAATAAAGTGATTTGAATTTTGAACGTCAAATTTCTGAGGAAACTCGTGGAAAACAATGAGTAAAAAAAAGCCCATATGGTATTTATTGTAAAGAGGTTTGTTCGAAAATCGAACTCCTCTCTATATAACTCCCTCGCTAGAGTCCCTCGTTACGCTCAGGGTTCAATATGCCGCCCGCGACGTAAGACACTGCTTTATTCCCTAAGTGCATAATCTACTATTCTAGTGCGACGCCAAAAAAAAGTAAAACCATACCAGAAACAAAAAAACATCTACGACAACGGTATGTCGTAGATGTTTTTTAGTTTCTTCTTTTTTGTTATATTTTTGATTGTTTTGTGTCAAGTGTAATTATCCGTGACGTCACCAAATGGCTCTGTCGGAAGACCAGCGTTGGTTGTAACGTGTTTACAACTGGCTCATGCTGAGACAGAGACCATTTTGTGACTCAATGCAATTTTTTTGTAGCTTTGTCTTCTATTTTATTTTAGTTTAGTTTTTGATTGAGTTACAAATAAAATAAACTACAATCTTTCTTTCTTTCTTTCTTAAAAATAAGTCTATTTCTGCTTCCATGACACATTTTTTTTACGATGGGAAATTACATTACGCATGTCCATCAGCTTGACGAGAGCTGGGGGGTCTGTCGGGCTCTCCGTTGGCTAGCACCCGACGACATACCGACTAAAAACCCATCGATATTCCTTCCTTCACCTTAATGCTAGTGCATCATCAAACCGCTCACCATCTGACGAGTGGTTTAGAGATGCACTAACACTTAATAATAAGAAATAAATAATAATGCTGGACAATTCACACAACATTAATCTAGACCCAAGCTAAGCAGACTTGACAGGGTCACGGGGTCCCGGTTGGATTCTACCGCGGCCCTGTCGGTGATTGTTCGCGTAAAGCCTCGATCACCCCCATGTGGGGGAACTTCCATGACACCTAGTTCCTAGTTTCACTCACTTCTTTGTTTGTTCCAGAATGTACCACGACGGGTCGTTACATGCGTTAGATTTGGACTTAATGATGAACATCAGACACGCTATCGAGTTTATGAACCGATGGGATACGAAAGTCGTTCAGAGTGAGCGCTCACTACGAAATGTAGCATTAACTTTTTTTTTGTACTACTTGAATGACGGATCAGGCAGATGGCCCACCTGATGTTAAGCGATAACCTCTGCCTATGAACAGTGCATTACCCCATAGGTCACGTCCACCTAGGACGCACCCTATGTGGCATTGCACTGCGCCCGAGACAAAAAGATGAAAAGTCTCATGTGCCTGTAATTTCACCGGCACCCTTACCCTTCAAACCGGAACACAGCAATGCGGGCACTTCTGCTTTGCGGCAGAAATAGGTATGGTGGTAGTACTTACCCGGATGAACTCATTCTTAACCTCTTGAAAGTCGAGCGACCTGGGCAGGTCGCTCTCGGTACAAACTGGCATATGTCGTAGCAAGAAAACGCCATATCAAAATGAACCTGGGCAGGTAGCTCGACATTCAGTAAGTTGCGAATTTCTCAGTACGACGCCAGAGAGGATAAAAAAGCTGTACTACTACTAAAAAAATGGAATGCTACGTTTTTAGTTGCTAATACTTACGATTTATGTAGGCTTGCTTTATTCATGTACTAGCTGTAACCCGCGACTTCGTCTGCGCAGGATTATTGAACAGCGCAGTATTATTAAGCTAGTATTATTAGACTTACGCGGGTTAAGTTGGTTTCACCCGCGTAAGTCTCGATCCCGTGGGAATAACGGAATAAAAATGTGCCTATGTGTTATTCCGGGAGTCCAGTTATCTCCATTCCAAATTTCATCCAAATCCATCCAGTAGTTTTTAATGCACCCAGGCAGTAATGCATAGTAAAAAACGGCCAAGTGCGAGTTGTAAACATGTTTAAAACCAAAACATGTTTAAAACACTACAAAAAAAAACAAATAATAGATATTGATTATACACATGTTTTTTTTTGTTTGCACATTAGTAAAAGTGTTTCGTTCTTTTTGAAAAAAACAAACATTTTTTCCAACCCTGGCTACAATAGCACATCACGTTTCCAGAAAACGCCAAGATAATGGCAGATCTATTGAAAGCGGGCCGCGTTGATGACGACATCACAACCGCCCATAACTACTTGTGCAAACAGTACTTAAACAACGAGAATCACCAAATGAAATTGAAGCTGCAGGTCTTGAAAAAGCAGGAATATAAGACAAACAAACCGCCGGCAAAACAGGTCAGTAACTATCTATCTATCTATTCAGCCGGTAACACCCACTGCAGAGTAAAGGCTTCTTCTCTATAACGCCACTCCTGGCGGTCTTGTGCCAGCCGGTAACACCCACTGCTGAGTAAAGGTCTCTTCTCTATAACGCCACTCCTGGCGGTCTTGTGCCAGTCGGTAACATCCACTGCTGAGTAAAGGCCTCTTCTCTATAACGCCACTCCTGGCGGTCTTGTGCCAGCCGGTAGCACCCACTGCTGAGGAAAGGTCTCTTCTCTATAACGCCACTCCTTGCGGTCTTGTGCCAGCCGGTAGCACCCACTGCTTAGTAAAGGTCTCTTCTCTATAACGCCACTCCTTGCGGTCTTGTGCCAGCCGGTAGCACCCACTGCTGAGTAAAGGTCTCTTCTCTATAACGCCACTCCTGGCGGTCTTGTGCCAGCCGGTAACACCCACTGCTGAGTAAAGGTCTCTTCTCTATAACGCCACTCCTGGCGGTCTTGTGCCAGCCGGTAACACCCACTGCTGAGTAAAGGCCTCTTCTCTATAACGCCACTCCTGGCAGTCTTGTGCCAGCCGGTAACACCCACTGCTGAGTAAAGGTATCTTCTCTATAACGCCACTCCTTGCAGTCTTGTGCCAGCCGGTAGCACCCACTGCTGAGTAAAGTTCTCTTCTCTATAACGCCACTCCTTGCGGTCTTGTGCCAGCCGGTAACACCCACTGCTGAGTAAAGGTCTCTTCTCTATAACGCCACTCCTTGCGGTATTGTGCCAGCCGGTAGCACCCACTGCTGCGTAAAGGCCTCTTCTCTATAACGCCACTCCTTGCGGTCTTGTGCCAGCCGGTAGCACCCACTGCTGAGTTATAATATATCTTGGTATGACGGATTATGCAGATGGCCCACCTGATATTAAGCGGTACCCTCTGCCTATGAACAGTGCATTACCTCATAGTTCACGTCCACCTAGGACGCGCCCTATGTGGCATTGCATTGCGTCTGCCTCCCTGAGAAACATAGATGAAAAGTCTCATGTGTCTGTAAGTTCACCAGCACACCTTCAAACCGGAACACAGCAATGCGAGCACTACTGCTTTGCGGCAGAAATAGGTATGGTGGTAGTACTTTCCCGGACGAACTCTTTCACAAAAAAGCTCTAGGGTGGTGTGGAAGCCAGTAAACCAAGTGTGCTCAGTGGACCACAGGGCTTACAGCCTAAACGCGACGTTGCCAGCTAGTGCGTGAACCAAGTGTGCTCAGTGGACCACAGGGCCTACAGCCTAAACGCGACGTTGCCAGCTAGTGCGTGAACCAAGTGTGCTCAGTGGACCACAGGGCCTACAGCCTAAACGCGACGTTGCCAGCTAGTGCGTGAACCAAGTGTGCTCAGTGGACCACAGGGCCTACAGCCTAAACGTAACGTTGCCAGCTAGTGCGTGAACCAAGTGTGCTCAGTGGACCACAGGGCCTACAGCCTAAACGCGACGTTGCCAGCTAGTGCGTGAACCAAGTGCACTCAGTGAACCACAGGGCCTATAGCCTAAACGCGACGTTGCCAGCTAGTGCGTGAACCAAGTGTGCTCAGTGGACCACAGGGCCTACAGCCTAAACGCGACGTTGCCAGTTAGTGCGTGAACCAAGTGTGCTCAGTGGACCACAGGGCCTACAGCCTAAACGCGATGTTGCCAGCTAGCGCATGAACCAAGTGTACTCAGTGGACCACAGGGCCTACAGCCTAAACGTGACGTTGCCAGCTAGTGCGTGAACTAAGTGTGATCAGTGGACCACAGGGCCTACAGCCTAAACGCGACGTTGCCAGCTAGTGCGTGAACCAACTGTGCTCAGTGGACCACAGGGCCTACAGCCTAAACGCGACGCTGCCAGCTAGTGCTTGAACCAAGTGTGCTCAGTGGACCACAGGGCCTACAGCCTACACGCGACGTTACCAGCTAGTGCGTGAACCAACTGTGCTCAGTGGACCACAGGGCCTACAGCCTAAACGCGACGTTGCCAGCTAGTGCTTGAACCAAGTGTGCTCAGTGGACCACAGGGCCTACAGCCTAAACGCGATGTTACCACCAGCTAGTGCGTGAACCAAGTGTGCTCAGTGGACCACAGGGCCTACAGCCTAAACGTGACGTTGCCAGCTAGTGCGTGAACCAAGTGTGCTCAGTGGACCACAGGGCCTACAGCCTAAACTCGACGTTGCCAGCTAGTGCATGAACCAAGTGTGCTCAGTGGACCACAGGGCCTACAGCCTAAACGCGACGTTGCCAGATAGTGCGTGAACCAAGTGTGCTCAGTGGACCACAGGGCCTACAGCCTAAACGCGACGTTGCCAGCTAGTGCGTGAACCAAGTGTGCTCAGTGAACCACAGGGCCAACAGCCTAAACGCGACGTTGCCTGCTAGTGCGTGAACCAAGCGTGCTCAGTGGACCACAGGGCCTACAGCCTAAACGCGACTTTGCCAGATAGTGCGTGAACCAAGTGTGCGCAGTGGACCACAGGGCCTACAGCCTAAACGCGACGTTGCCAGCTAGTGCGTGAACCAAGTGTGCTCAGTGGACCACAGGGCCTACAGCCTAAACGCGACGTTGCCAGCTAGTGCGTGAACCAAGCGTGCTCAGTGGACCACAGGGCCGGGCCTACAGCCTAAACGTGACGTTGCCAGCTAGTGCGTGAACTAAGTGTGCTCAGTGGACCACAGGGCCTACAGCCTAAACGCGACGTTGCCAGCTAGTGCCACACGTTTGCCCCCCCTCCTGCACCAACCTGTCACCGCCAGTTTTCGGCGAACTCCCGCCCGGAAAGCACATGCTAGGAGGAGAATTATCTTTTCATCCCATCTATTCGAAAAGGACGACTGGGTTCGCCTTTAAGTGCACCCAACGGTGGTGTTTTCTATGAGAAACTTTTAGCGGGCAGTAATGAGTTTTCCGGCGCACATATTAAGTTCCTAATTCAAAAAGTGCACGGCAAAGATAATTGCGGCGCACTTATTGAATTTGGAACCAGCGCCAAATAATTCGAATGCAAATATTGTTTGAATAAATACTGGCTGGTACGACGGCCCAAAACCCAAAACAAAAAAACCCAAAACACACAAAAAACACAAAAAAAACACAAAAAAACACAAAACACAAAAAACACAAAAAAACACAATACACACAAAAAACACAAAACACAAAACACAAAAAAAAACACAAAAACACAAAAAAAACACAAAAAAACCAAAACACAAAAAACACAAAACACAAAAAAAAACACAAAAAAAAACACAAAAAAACACAAAACACAAAAACACAAAACACAACACAAAAAATCACAAAACACAAAAAATACCCAAAAAACACAAAAAAACACAAAAAACACAAAAAAACACAAAACACAAAAAAACACAAAAACACAAAAAAAAACACAAAAAACACAAAACAAAAAAAAACACAAAAAAACACAAAAAAGCACAAACCACAAAAAACACAAAAAACACAATACACAAAAAACACAAAACACAAAACACAAAAAAAAAACACAAAAACACAAAAAAAACACACAAAAACACAAAACACAAAACCCAAAAAATCACAAATCACAAAACACAAAAAAAACAAAAAAACACAAAACACAAAAAAAACACAAAAACACAAAAAAAACACAAAAAACACAACACAAAAAAAAATACAAAAAAAACACAAAAAAGCACAACACACAAAAAACACAAAACAAAAAAAAACACAAAAAAACACAAAAAAGCACAAAACAAAAAAAAACACAAAAACACAAAAAAACAACCATTTGTTTTATTAAATAATAATATTACAATAACATATGAGGCGCCTTTTATTTTCTCATAGTGGGTGATGAAAAGCAGAGTGTATCACACGGGCGCAACATATATTTTTGGCTCGGGCGACGTACTTTGAATCCCTCGCTACGTTCAGGATTCTACTAAAGAATCCCTCGCTACGCTCGGGATTCTACTCTAGAATCCCTCACTTCGCTCTGGATTCAAAAAAGCGCCCTCGCCGTAAAAATATTATGTTGCTCCCTTATGATACAATCTACTATTCCGCGCGCAAAAAGTAAAGAAATAATTTGAGTACCTATACAATTTTTTTTTTAAATCCTAGGAATTGATGCGTGATTTTGATCTAAAAAATAGTTTAATAAGCATGTTAAAAACACAAAACACAAAAAACACAAAAAAACACAATACACACAAAAAACACAAAACACAAAACACAAAAAAAAACACAAAAACACAAAAAAAACAAGGCCTACAGCCTAAACGCGACTTTGCCAGATAGTGCGTGAACCAATTGTGCGCAGTAACCAAAACGTGTTCCTGTTAGCTGTGGAAAAGTTTTAAAAATTTCAATATGGTGCACGGTGAATCGTTTTTTTGGGTAGTCAATGAACCATGACTCACTGTGACTCTCACTGACTCTACCTAACGTGATTTTGATTTAAAGCTAGTTATTAAGACTGAAGTTATTAAAAATAACCCTTCTTGTGAGAAATTTATAATTATAAGTAACATAACATTGTTGAATAGTTCCTAATACAGGTAATAATTACCTATTGTTACATATTTAATTATTATAATTATGTTCTTACTGATGTAATAGGTACCTACTAGAATTTAAGCGCAACGTATGCAGACTTTATAGTAATTTTTATTCCTCACTTAATAATACTGTCCTCACTTAAGATAATTTTAAACATTATGTTCCCTCCCCGAGCTGACAAGCCCTCGTGGAGGGCTGCGATGAGGGTGTAGGCCGCGATACACGGCGCATTAACCACTGCCCACCACCTAGGTGGAACCAATTCACAAATATGAGTACAAAAATCACTCACGGTTTTGTCCAGCCAATGTCCAGGTTCCCGTTCAGCTAGCTACTTGGTACCTTTCGCAATAGCTGAAACGAAATGGGTTAGGAGATGCACCAAGAGCCTTCCTAGGCCTCGGCGTGGTAATTTCGCCGGCAACCAATATCACACCAATGTCCAAACTTCGGCCGTCCAAGGTCGTATTACAAACAGTTAATCAAGGAGGCACTCAAGGGTCCAAAACTCACTCCTGATCACACTGATACGATCCGATTTTAATTAATTTCCCAAATCCAAAAAACCATGCGCAATCTATTTGCGAACCAAGCTAAAGACAATAGAATTCTACGTTTTTCTTCTATATCAAAACTCATAGAGTGTATATCTGTCGAAGTCAAACCCCACAGAGAACAAATCTCTCGGTTCCGTAGTTGCCAGGAAGGGAGCTCCGTGGAATTTGACTTGGAATCAAACAACCACCCTCCCCGGACAGGCCTCTAAGCCTGTCCGCTATACTACGGGGAGTCGTGACAAAGTTGCGACCGCTCGCTTGAGGACCGAATCCCCCACCATGACTTCAGCAAACCGAGGGGTCCCGTCTTTACCGGGAAACAAGTTAACAATACGCCCCCGGCGCCAACGCAGTGGCGGTAGGTTAGCATCCTTAACTAACAACAGGTCTCCGACACTGGGAGGATCGGTTCGATCAGTCCACTTGGGGCGCTGCTGCAAAACATGCAAATATTCTAATGACCAACGGGCCCAAAAGTTTTGACCCATTTGTTGCAGCATCCGATAGCGCGACAAACGGCTGCAAGTGGCTGATCGATCAAGAAATGGCCTGGAGTCAACGTTTCCAGGTCATTAGGGTCCGAACTGAGCGGGCACAACGGACGGGAATTTAGCACAGCTTCAATTCTACAAAACACCGTCTCAAGTTCCTCAAAAGTTAAGACAGTTTGCCCTATTACCCTATGGTATTCCTCGCCAGTGGGGGCATCCTGGGGAATCGAACGACCAGGTTATGCCCCGACGAGAGAGGCTCGTGCCAATGTCAATCCTATTCTCAAACAAAACTTAACTACATCTTGCAACTAACGGTCGGCGCCCTTAAAATTAGTGTCGCTATCCGACCGAATCAGAGACGGGAGTCCTCTGCGGGAAACAAATCTATCCAAAGCCGCAGTAAAGGCTTCCGTCATAAGATCCGCAACAAGTTCAAGATGCACTGCTTTGGTGGACAGACAGACAAAAACGCACAAATAGGCTTCCAAAGCCTTCGCGTTCCTATGAAGTCGCGACGTTTTTACCAAAAGGATACCGCAAAGTCGGTTCCAACCCCAGAGAAGGGCCTAGCCTCGTTGACCCGGTCAGGGGGTAGGTCACCCATCTGAGGTTGCATTGTGGCTGCCTTGAGACGATAACAAGGCAAGCACCGAAACACAATGCCCCGTACTGTCCGTCGACCAGACAAAATCCAAAATTCGCGCTGCAAAATAGCCATCAGGGCGTTGCAGCCAGCGTGAGAATGGTATGGCGATCCTGTACCAACAATTCCACCAAGTGCGCCTTCTTAGGCAGCAACATAGGGTGGCGCGCCGAGTAAGGCAAACTGGCATTCCGAAGCCGTCCTCCAACCCGGAGTACTCCGGACTCATCAATGAACGGGTTGAGGCGTACAATGGCTGCTTTCAATTTAGGGTGGCCTTTTCATAAGGCATCCATCTCTACCCCGAAGTGTTCTTTCTGAACTGCCCAAATCCAATGGTGAAGCGCGGCATTCCGCTCTTCGATGGCGAGAACACTACTATGTGACCGGTTGTCAGGATGGCGACAATTGTGTACAAAACGCTTGATCCAAGCGGTCACTCCAACAAGCTTGTCGAGAGAGCTGTACCGATCCAAAAGCCAAGCGGTATCCAACACTGGAGCAGTCTCGACAAGGTGGACCCTCAAGCCCGAAGCTGGGGTCCCAACTACACAACTGGTAGGCCAGTGTGATTCAGGTTCCAATAGCCATTCTGGCCTCCACCACAGTGGGTGGGCAACAAGCTCAGGTGCCCGGCATCCTCTGGATGCTACGTCCGCTAGGTTCAATTCACCTGGTACGTGTCTCCAAACCAAAGCAGTTTCCGAATTTTGGATCTGCGAGACACGGTTGGCCAGAAAGACCTCCAACGTATGAACTGACGACTTCAACCAACACAGAACAATCTGGCTGTCAGTCCATGCGAAGACACTCTTATCAAGGTTTACAGTGCCTTTCAAGTTATTGGTGACATGGTTCAACAAGCGCACAAGAAGTGCGGCCCCCGACAATTCCAATTTCGGGATAGTCAAACGCGTCCGAATCGGGGCCACCTTGCTTTTGGGCCATCACCAAATGTACATCGACCGCTCTGGCGGAGCTAACGGTTCGTAAGTAAACCGCTGCTGCAAATCCTCGCTCGGAGGCGTCGCTGAACCCATGAAGGGTTGCTCTATACTTCCCCGATGGGAACAACTTACGTGGCAGTTCGACCCTATTGATCTCCAGGAGCGAGGAGAAGAAATATTCCCAATCGCTCAACAAATCTCCGGAGAGCGGGTCATCCCAACCCAAATGAACTGCCCAAAGACGCTGCTCAAACGTCTTGGTGTTCCCAATTCCAAATATCGCTGACTTACGGGGTGCCACATCCAAGTCCAGCTGTCTCACTACACGTGCGGATACCATACAACCCTGTGCACCCGTGTCCAATAGAGCACGTACACAGAGTGATCCACTATCGGGGCCCCAAACACAAAGCGAGGCCGTGGGCAACAAAACGGTCTCGATTGGGCCGCCGGTTTGTAGTGAGTGGGCGGCGTACCCCTTAGCAGGGATACTGCGAAGCGTCCCGTTCCGCGCGGGGTGGACGCTCGTAACGATCGAGCGGATCCCAATCAAATTGATACGCTCGTCGTTCAACACGCGCGGTTTCCGGTGCCCGGTAGCCGCGGTAGCGCCCATACACCGGGTTTCGCGAGTCCAAGCGGGGACGTTCGGCAAGCGGCGTCGACATCCTTCGCGCCGCTGGGGGCGGAGTTGATCGCGCACACCCGCCCGTAGGGCCCCCCGTGGGGGCGGGGGGGGTGCGTGTGACCGCCGCATAATTCTGCGCATTCGATGCGCGGGGGCCCCCTTGGGGGCCCCACGTGGGGCCCCCCTCCGGTCGAGGGGCCCCTCCCGGGTTCCTATTTGTCGGGCTCTGGCGCTCATCTCCCGGCTGTCCGGAGGCCAGAGAAACATTCTCGACATGTGGGGGGCTCGAACCCCCACTCCTGTTCATACAGAGAATTGTGTGATGCTTGCCACCGCATGAACGACAATTTTGCGGGTGGGCACATTCTCGCACAAAGTGGGGCCCCAAGCATATGAAGCACCAATTCCTCTGTTTCGCCAAGTTACGGCGTCCCTGGACCCGCTGTGCAAGGAACTTCCTGCACTTCGGCACTTGATGTCCTGGTTCCCTGCAGTACAAGCAGGGGTCCGGTTCCGTAGTTCCTACATTATATTGACGGGGGGCTGCAGGTCGCGGGTTCGACTTGACCTGACCTCCCGTCGGTGAGCCAAAACGCACCGGTGCCCGAGTGGTCTCTGGGGGGTAGGTGTCAAAACAGGGATGTCAGCCCGGCGACATTCCGTTTCCAAAAACCCTATCAAATCCGCTACAGCCGGTAGGTGACGTGCGCTGTCGCCCCCGTGTAGGTGTTCAAAGCGTGCCCGAACCTCGGCCGGTAACCGTTTTAACAAAAATTTGAAGAGCAAATATGACCATTGGTCCACTGGTAGGCCCAATTTTCCCAAACCCTTGGTGGCCATCAAAACAGGATTCAACATACTAATGCGAATATCCGACACCTGAGTCACCCGTGGTATATTCAAAATCCTCTCTAACAACGTGTCAGCCAGCCGGCGTATATTCTGATACCTAGCTATGAGTAGGTCGCGGGCGATTTCATAATTTTCGTCGGTAACCGACAAATGTCCTACCAACTCACGTGGTTCACCCACGAGGACTGCCAATAGTTGAGCCAATTTAAGTGCAGCCGATATATCCGTCCGGGCATGTACCATGCTGTCAAACAAGTCGATGAAGGAAACCCATTCCTCCATCTTTCCATCAAAGACCGGTATCCGTATCGCAGGCAAGTGGGCTGCGAACTCCGGCCGGGTCCAACCAACCGGTTTTCCCCCCGTGGGGATACCAGAAGCCCGGGCGTTCTCTATTTCACAAGCCCGTTGCGTTACCCGGTCTGCCATTTCATGGCACTGCTCGATATCGGCTTCAACTGAGAGCGTTGTATCGGTCTCAGCCTTCTCATCAACAACCGAAGCCATGAATTTTTCATAGCTGTGATGAGCCTTCTCCAATCGACTACTTACCTCCCTATACCGGACCAACAAAGCGTCGGCCTTGTCCGGTCTATCAACCAAAACAGCCGCATTTGTCAACCAACGCAATTCAGACCGAATAGAAGCCCTGAACATGGCCGACATGGTTACAAAACAAATAATCAAGTTTCATACAATTATAACCCCAAAAAATACTTAATATTAATTTTCCTGCAGTGGGAGGCACTTATGTAGTCCTACCTACCCCTTGAGGTGGTAGTTAACAACCATATGATACTAGAAACCTAACAAAAAAAACACAACTTTTGCTGGTTAGATTTCCAGTAGTATTTCATCCGACCTCGCTCGGTTCTTAACAATTTATTTTTAAATATAGCAAAGTTTGTTTATGTAAGAATTCAATCACAAGCGGGTATTCAAATCCAAACACTTGGTAAGTTCTACTTACTTCATACAAGTTCTACTTACTAGTACATAAATAATAAAGTGAGTCTGGTACAATAATTTTTACATACAGACTTGCCGAAGAATTTTGCCTATGTAAGACTCAACAATTCTATCAGTTGCCTATCTGTATTTAGGTCCTAGTCTGTGTGTACAACACACCCAGTGGGGCACACAGCTATGTTACTGATATCAACAAAATACAAAATGCAAAATGCAACAAAACAATGTAATCATACACAACGGATAATCAATCCGTTGGACATTGGCACAACAAATCAACAAAATACCAAATGCAACAATACAATGTAATCATACACAACGGATAATCAATCCGTTGGACATTGGCACAAGATGTAAAACTATTACAATAGCCTAAGCTCAGTGGAAGCCTTAGTCTCTTGTCCGAGGACAATACAATATTGTCTCAATACTCGGATGGTTTTACATACACTACAGTGAACTTTTCTTCAAAGTTCACTGATGAACCACTCTCTGCTACCATATGTTCCTCCACGAGCTGACGAGCCCTCCGTTAGGGCTGCGTGGAGGTTGGTAGGGCGCGATACACGGCGCATTAACCACTGCCCACCACCTAGGTGGAACCAATTCACAAATATGAGTACAAAAATCACTCACGGTTTTGTCCAGCCAATGTCCAGGTTCCCGTTCAGCTAGCTACTTGGTACCTTTCGCAATAGCTGAAACGAAATGTGTTAGGAGATGCACCAAGAGCCTTCCTAGGCCTCGGCGTGGTAATTTCGCCGGCAACCAATATCACACCAATGTCCAAACTTCGGCCGTCCAAGGTCGTATTACAAACAGTTAATCAAGGAGGCACTCAAGGGTCCAAAACTCACTCCTGATCACACTGATACGAGCCGATTTTAATTAATTTCCCAAATCCAAAAAACCATGCGCAATCTATTTGCGAACCAAGCCAAAGACAATAGAATTCTACGTTTTTCTTCTATATCAAAACTCATAGAGTGTATATCTGTCGAAGTCAAACCCCGCAGAGAACAAATCTCTCGGTTCCGTAGTTGCCAGGAAGGGAGCTCCGTGGAATTTGACTTGGAATCAAACACATTATGAATAAATAATTATTAAAAAACACAATTGCCGTTTTATATAACATCCTTCTAAGCTTAAATCATGATTATGGTAGGACATTACGGTTCATTGTGTACCTCACGGTTCACTGAATACCCACCATCTAGTTCACTGTGTACTCCTAGGGGTACATATTGAGCCATTTCCCATTTTGTTTAAAAGTCACTTTGTCAAGTTTCTATCAAGTAAAAGCTGAAACACAACTGCAATTTGAAAGTCATTGAAATTTTCTAGGCCATGAACTAAAAATATACTTAAAATGTCTAAAAGGAAACAAGTTACAGCTCTCTAAACTTTTGGTGGTTCATTGGCTACCACACCACCCTACTAGGTACTAGTAATATAAATAAATAAATAAATAATAAATAAATAATGCTAGACAGTTCACACAACATTATCTACACAAATATTCACAAATATTTGTGCGATCTGCAGATATTTGTTGAGGGTGTTCTGGGTGTTTTCTTTGTATAATAAAAAATATCTATCTATGTAATGTATTGTATTAAGCATGTATTAAGTATATCAGTTAATATACCATACCCACACAAGCTCTGGCTTAGCTTGGAGCTAGATAATGTTGTGAGAACTTGTCCAGCATTATTTATTTATTTTATTTTATCTAGCCCCAAGCTAAGCATAGCTTGTGTTATGGGTACTAGATAACTGATATACTTAATACAATATATTACATAGATAGATATATTTTATTATACATAGAAAATATCCAGAACACCCTGAACAAATATCTGTGATCGCACAAATATTTCCTCTGAGGTGGGAATCGAACTCGCAACCTCCTGCGTCGCAGGCCAACCTTCGCCCGCCGCGCCACAGAGGTCGTCGTATATGTAAGTACTTTGTACGTTATTTTATGTTATGTTATGTTATGTTATGTTATGTTATGTTATGTTATGTTATGTTATGTTATGTTATGTTATGTTATGTTATGTTATGTTATGTTATGTTATGTTATGTTATGTTATGTTATGTTATGTTATGTTATGTTATGTTATGTTATGTTATGTTATGTTATGTTATGTTATGTTATGTTATGTTATGTTATGTTATGTTATGTTATGTTATGTTATGTTATGTTATGTTATGTTATGTTATGTTATGTTATGTTATGTTATGTGTTTGTTTACAGGTGATTAAGGAGCTAATCGATGCAGTATTGGCTCCGTACTTCCGGCACATAACTCAGGCTACAAAAATGGCTTTCTCATTTCGATTACTGAACAACCTCGTTAATGCAAGGATTTCAACTATGAAGCAGATCCGCGGCTGACAAATCAGCTGTAATACAATTTATAGATTTTTATCTTTATTTATCTCCTGATCCTTAGAATATTATCTATACACCAGTGGAATGCCTGCGACTTCGTCCGCGTACTACTTTTCCATAAATTAGTAGTAGTACAGCTTTTTTGTGAAAGAGTTCGTCCGGGCAAGTACTACCACCATACCTATTTCTGCCGCAAAGCAGCAGTGCTCGCATTGCTGTGTTCCGGTTTGAAGGGAGGGTGCCGGTGAAATTACAGGCACATGAGACTTTTCATCTTTGTCTCAGGGTGGCGGGCGCAGTGCAATGCCACATAGGGTGCGTCCTAGGTGGACGTGACCTATGAGGTAATGCACTGTTCATAGGCAGAGGGTACCGCTTAACATCAGGTGGGCCATCTGCTTGTTCCGTTATTCAAGTAGTATAAAAAAAAACTTCAACACCTCGCTGCATCCCCTCAGGGGTTGAATTTCTGTGATCCCTTTCTTAGTGCACCCCTAGACCACAAAAGGAACGTATCCTCGAAATTTCAGGTCTCTAGGACTTACGGTTTAGGCTGTGCGTTGATAGTGAGTCAGTCACACAAAGATTTTATATATATTGATAGAGCTTAACCGACTGACTGACTGACTGACTGACTGATTCATCATCGCCGAGCCGAAGCCGCTGGACCTAAAAAGTTGAAACTTGGAGCGTAGGTCCCTTATATGGTAAAACCACCCACTAAGAAGGGATTTTTAGGGTTCCGTACACAAAGGGTAAAACGGGACCCTATTACTAAGGCTCGGTTGTCCGTCTGTCTGTCTGTCAGTCTTTCCGTCTGTCACCAGGCTGTATTTCATGAACCGTGATAGTTAGAAAGTTGAAACTTTCACAGATGATGTATTTCTATCAAAAAGTAATTAATTTTATAAAAATTAAAAAACCCCTTACGCAATGAAACAGCTGAACCGATTTTGATCAAACATAGGTAAGAAAACTCCCCACAAATTCACCATGCAAACAAACAAAAAAGCAAATCGGTTCATCCGTTCGGGAGCTACGATGGCACGATGGGACAGACACACACACACACACACACACACACATAGACAGGCACGTCAAACTTATAACACCCATTGGTTTTTACGTCGCGGGTTCAAAAAAAGAGTTTTTCACAAAAGACTTATTAAGTCACTCTGCACAAAACATCGATGCTGCTAATATAGTATTTAAAGTTAAAAGTACGTACTGATTTAAAAAAAAAAACGGCACAAGCTGATTATGCACGCTACGTTTAAATAGTTTTAGTAGTAGTAGAGCTTTTATGTGAAAGAGTTCGTCCGGGGAAGTACTACCACCTTACCTATTTCTGCCGCAAAGCAGCAGTGCTTGCATTGCTGTGTTCCGGTTTGAAGGGTAAGGGTGCTGGTGAAATTACAGGCACATTTCATCTTTATGTCTCAGTTTGGGCGCAGTGCAATGCCACATAGGGCGCGTCCTAGGTGGACGTGACCTATGAGGTAATGCACTGTTCATAGGCAGAGGGTACCGCTTAACATCAGGAGGGCCATCTGGTTGATCCGTCATTCCAAGTAGTGTAAAAGAAAAAAGTTCTCTATGGGTTATAAGACGATTTAAAAACTGCCATTGTCGTTAGCGGTATTACAGACCCGCAAATAAAACCTGCCACATCTAATCCTAACCTTCCACCAAACTATTTTTTTTAACTTTGATTGGGCTTTGTTTGCGCACGATCTCACCTGTTGGCAAGTGACGATGTGGCCGAAGATGGAGCACAAAGGTCTAGAAGGCAGGTGCCTTCTAGCACTGCTTGTTCCGTCAATCAAGTAGTATAAAAAAATATAGTACTTAGGTTCTTCCTATATGCCTACTTAGGAACCCAAAGGTCAGCCATCTTGCCAGTCTAGTACATTATTAGACTAGACTTACATAAATCTGTAGGCTCCGATATAAGGGCGTGTCCAAACCACGCCCTCTACCCAGTCTGGCACCTCCCTCTAAATCAGTTATATCCTCAATCTCGAGACGGAAGGACGTCCTTCTAATCTCGTGTCATCTTCTAACTTTTATTTGACTATTTTGACAAGACACCTGTCAAATTTGACAGTTTCTGTGACAGTGTGTGATGGAAATTAAAACATTTAACTGATAATGGAAAAAATTGTGGGGATAATATGATTTTGGATTGTTTGTTTGTTTGTAAACAAACATCACGTGGTGGGGTTATTGCACTTGTAAACAAACATCACGTGGTGGGGTTATTGCACTTGTAAACAAACATCACGTGGTGGGGTTATTGCACTTGTAAACAAACATCACGTGGTGGGGTTATTGCACTTGCGACAATATAGACTTTTTTGCGGCTTAAACTTTCGTGAATTAGCAAAAGCAGTAGCTAGGTGCAAAATAGCTTACGTAGCATGTTCAGTAGATATCTAGATACATAGATACTTCCTACCAATTTTATTAAGTGAATAAAACATAATATGAGAATCGATTAGCCGGTGAAATTGCTAATAGGTATAGGTAGGTAAGTAGAGCAGAACTATGCCTTAAGTACCTACTAAGGCCTAACTTAACGAACAAACAAATAGGTGGTTACCGTAGCCAATCATCAAAGTGACAGATAACGTCTGAAAACATCTGTCAAAAAGAGTGGTTTATACGCATAACATCCGTTTAAACGTCCGTTAGTGTGTTGGTGAAAATCCCTATGAATAAATTAAAAACAAATATATCAAGTGCATTATTAAAAACAACTTGAACTTGTGGCGTTGTGTTAGTACTACACAAATACAAATAATTATTATAATTTAAAATAATTTGCAAGAAAGCTGTCAAATTGGATGCAAGAGGATCACCACTTGAGGCCCTACACAGGGCCTCAGGTCAGAGGACCTCAATTCAAAAACGAAATACCCTCTTAGTGCGTCCGTTTTCAAAAACAAACGAAACTAAATGCTATTTGTTGGAAACCCCAAAAGAGTTGAAAAGAAAAACCCCTCTTTTGGAACTACCAAAAGATTTCACGAAAAAACCCAGACTTTTCAATGAGAATCAAGAAAGTTCAACTAAAATTAACTCTAGTGTGAAAAACATTCAAATAACAGACACTTTCAAAAACGTTCAAACTGTAACTGAAAGAGACTGCCAAATTAACTTCAGCACACAAAGAGATAAAACAAAATCTAAAAGTAGTTTTAAGAACCACAAAAGTGACGTAACAGACTCTGAAAGTGAAGCCAAAACTTGTCAATGTGAAATCAAGGCCTGTGAAAGTGTAGCTAAAACCTATCAAAGTGAAGCCAATGCCTGCGAAAGTGTAGCTAAAACCTATCAAAGTGAAGCCAAGGCCTGTAAAAGTGTAGCTAAAACCTATCGAAGTGAAGCCAAGACCTGCGAAAGTGAAGCAAAAACCTATCAAAGTGAAGCCAAGTGCCACCACTGCTGCTGTAAGGGCTGTCATAAAGTGGAGGAGACAGACCAGTGTTGTTCGAAGCCGGTCAAAGTGATCTTCGCTCCAGCCATGATGTCCTCGATATTTGGTCCTGTGCCCGGAATTCCGTATATCGTCAAGCAACCCGTCAAAGTCAATGAGAAGGTACGATATTTTTAAGGAAAAACATTATTATTAAAATTAACAGCTATTTACATAGCTATTTTAACATTTATTTATCTATTTATAACATATGACACACAAAACAGAATACAACTGAAAATTATTATAGAAGTACATTACAGATATTTTTAACTAGGTTATATTCCAAAAAATGTGTTCATTTTACGATTATATAATTAATTATTATATTATACGATAATATATTTTTCATGTTGTTAGTCATCTATAATTGTGGTAGCACTTGGCATGTATAACTTACTATCTTGTGTGTATTTACTTTTTTCGGTGTGTACTATGTTGGTGACTCTAATAAATAAATATAAATATAATATAAATAAATATAAATAAAATAAACAGTAAAGAAGATTATAATATAACAAAGATTTTAACTACATAAAAATTAAATAAAACTTAAAACAAAAGGTGTAGAAAACTTACTCTTTTGTAAGAGCGGATAAAGTAGCTCTTTTAAATTTAGATAAATTATTATTTAAAATATCAATCGTGCTGCTATTGCCGATTAACAAATTTATTCGATTATTCCTCATCATTATCGATTATTTATTCTGGTCATGCTATAACTTGAAAATGGCGGACCGATTTCGATAATAATTTTTTGTTGTGTTTGTTTGTTAGGAAAAGGTTATTATAAAATAATATTTCAAAAACCCCGGTATGTGGCGCCTTTTCGGCCACGCGAATGAAGTCACGAGCGGGCCGCTATAGTAGAAAATTTTACGTGTGTCTTGCGCCACAAAATACGCCTTTCCTCTTCTTCTTATAAAGGCAGAATAGGAATGCTCCTAAGAATTTCGCCAATGTCAAGTGATATAATTATATTTTTATAGTCAAGTCGTCAAGAGTCTCCGTCTAACCCAGTTTAAATAGTGGCAGAAACACTGAGTATTTCAGGAAAAAATCCATAATTTCAAAAATAAACGCACTTAAATTTCACTTCATTAAACATGTGGCTATTTATCCAAGTTATACCGGTTAAAATGGCCGCCAAAATTACACGAAATAACTCGAAAAAAAACATAACAACGTAATTAAATAATAATTAAGTTTATTTCTTTACAACTGGCGCCGCACGGCTTGTATATTTGCCATTGTCAAAATATACTGACTGTATTTTCAATATAATTTTCAACGTTACAATCCTTCCAAGTCGCCAAAGTCATTGAGTCATATCAAGTCATGTTTTAGTAAAGTGGTGGCCGTTTTAGTAAAACTTTGGTAGACAATTTCCACCAATTTGAAAAGTCACGCAATACACATCCATTTAACTTCACTACACTTTACAATTTCACTGCTCTATAGACGAGCTACATTGGTTAAAATACCACCAAAATTACACAAAATAACTAAAAAAAACATTACAATAAAATAAAATAAAAGAAAACGACGTCTCTTTTCGAAAATGGCGGGAAGAGTCAATCAAGATGAAAATTAAAAAAAACCCCAATGCTGAACGGCTGAACCGATTTTGATCAAACAAAGCTAAGAACACTCCCGACAAATACAACTTTCATACAAAAAAATAAATAAATCGGTTCATCCGTTCGGGAGCTACGATGGGAGAGACAGACACACACACACACACACACACACACACACACACAGACACGTCAATCTTATAACAACCCTTCGTTTTTCGACGGAGGTTAAAAATGGCAGATAGAATCTCCTACATTGATGCAAAACGAAGGGTCTTATAAGTTCGACGTGTGTGTCTGCGTGTCTGTCAGTAGCATCGTGGCTCCCAAACGGGTGAACCGATAGACTCAATCCGCCATTTTTGAAAGAAACGTTGTAATTTTTATATAATTACACACTAATGACCCGCTCACGACTTCGTCCGCGCGCAGTCAGAAAACATACCCGGCGCGGCGGAAACGACCTTTAAAACATACCCGGCGCGGCGGAAACGACCTTTAAAACATACCCGGCGCGGCGGAAACGACCTTTAAAACATACCCGGCGCGGCGGAAACGACCTTTAAAACATACCCGGCGCGGCGGAAACGACCTTTAAAACGTCACAACACCACTCAAGTTTTTCGAATTAGGTGTCCCATTTTAACCTTGAGGTCCTGAAATTATTTTAATCTCAACGACTACACCGTGAAACTGACTTTTAATTCATCGAAATACAATGAAATCTGTCTAAAGCGTAAAGTGTATTTTTCTTACAAAGAAAACTTTCCCGTTTCTTTTTTCAGGAAAATTTCAGGTACTGCTTCAACACATGTTTGCAACTTTCATTTGAGAAATGTACCTGTGAAATTCCAATTATCTGTTATCATCGGTTTTTGAACTACGGAGCATTTTAGTTTGACATTAAAAGTCCCTTTTGGACCCCCTAGAGACTGAATTTTCCAAAATTATTTTTGGTAGTTACACCCCTACACCCTATATGGAATGTATTTTCTACATTTTATGTACTTATCTAGGTTCAGTAGTTTAGGCTGTGCATTGAAAAACGCAATGTGAAGACATGAGAAGCCCTTTTTGGACCGGTATGAGGGTGTATTTTCCAAATTCCTTTCTTAGTACACTTCTACACCCTATAAATAATACTATCTCCAAATTTCTCCAAAAATCTCAAAAAGTCTCTATGACCAGCGGTTTAGGCTGTGTGTTGCCAAAACGTACATTTTTTTTACAAAGAAAATTGCTCTTGCCGTTTTTCATGAAAAAAGTGTGTTCACGTGTTTCAGGTAGCACTGAAACACCTACTTACTAATTCTCAAATCTTTCTCTATCCGTACTCTCTCGCTGACCTGCTGTCTCTTCCCATCTACGCTAATCTACATCTACACTATCTACGCTAATCTACATCTACACTAATATCATAAAGAGGAAAGATTTATATTTTTGTGTGTGTGTATGTTTGTAATGAATACACTCAAAAGCTACTGTGCCGATCTCAAATATTCTTTACCATTGGAAAGCTACATTCACCCTGAGTGACATAGGCTACCAGGGGGGGGGGGGATAGGGGGGGGGGGGCTGTTTTTCATCCCGAAACTACCCGTGCGAAGCCGGGACGAGTCGATAGTATTTTATAAAGTAAAAGGAAAATTACAGACAATAGATAATTTCCAAAGAACAGACGCGGAAAAAGTCTATGAATAAAATTATGGCATGAATTTACAATGCATATAAAACCGAAGACGAAGAGAACGGATAGGCGCGTCTCGATCTCGCATGTAGGTACCAGGGTCGGACTGGGCTGGAGGGCCCGGTGGCTCCATCTCGCATGTAGGTACCAGGGTCGGACTGGGCTGGAGGGCCCGGTGGCTCCATCTCGCATGTAGGTACCAGGGTCGGACTGGGCTGGAGGGCCCGGTGGCTCCATCTCGCATGTAGGTACCAGGGTCGGACTGGGCTGGAGGGCCCGGTGGCTCCATCTCGCATGTAGGTACCAGGGTCGGACTGGGCTGGAGGGCCCGGTGGCTCCATCTCGCATGTAGGTACCAGGGTCGGACTGGGCTGGAGGGCCCGGTGGCTCCATCTCGCATGTAGGTACCAGGGTCGGACTGGGCTGGAGGGCCCGGTGGCTCCATCTCGCATGTAGGTACCAGGGTCGGACTGGGCTGGAGGGCCCGGTGGCTCCATCTCGCATGTAGGTACCAGGGTCGGACTGGGCTGGAGGGCCCGGTGGCTCCATCTCGCATGTAGGTACCAGGGTCGGACTGGGCTGGAGGGCCCGGTGGCTCCATCTCGCATGTAGGTACCAGGGTCGGACTGGGCTGGAGGGCCCGGTGGCTCCATCTCGCATGTAGGTACCAGGGTCGGACTGGGCTGGAGGGCCCGGTGGCTCCATCTCGCATGTAGGTACCAGGGTCGGACTGGGCTGGAGGGCCCGGTGGCTCCATCTCGCATGTAGGTACCAGGGTCGGACTGGGCTGGAGGGCCCGGTGGCTCCATCTCGCATGTAGGTACCAGGGTCGGACTGGGCTGGAGGGCCCGGTGGCTCCATCTCGCATGTAGGTACCAGGGTCGGACTGGGCTGGAGGGCCCGGTGGCTCCCGAACGGGGCCCGGGACGGGATAGTGGTTGATGGGAAACTATCAGAAAAAATGAAAAGCACAACAATGAAAAAAAAAAAGATTATTTATTTTATTTATTCTTTTTTTGGAGGACATTGCCGTCTGGTTTTAGTGAGATGATGCATACGTAAAGGCACAGATAAAATAATACTAGTAAAGGTGAATGAACTCCGCAACAATTATTTCTTTCAGTGGTTTTATATCCAGGTGGTTTTGGTTGTATATAATATTCTTGAACGAGGCTAACTGGTTCAAAATTCAGTTGCAAGTTTTGACGGACACACATACATTGTAAGTTAAGTAAAAGCTTTTAAAACTATTTAAAATTTTACTTCTGAGAGCTCTACAAACTCTTATAGCAACAATTATGACAAAACAACAACAGTACGGAAGCCTTAGCATGTGCCCAACTCGCATAAGTCCGTTTTTAGGGTTCCGTAAAAAAACTACGGAACCCTTATAGATTCGTCATGTCTGTCTGTCTGTCCGTGTATGTCACAGCCTTTTTTTTCCGAAACTATAAGAGCTATACTGTTGAAACTTGGTATGTAGATGTATTCTGTGAACCGCATTAAGATTTTCACACAAAAATTAAAAAAAAAACAATTATTTTTGGGGTTCCCCATACTTAGAAATGATCCTCAAAAATTTTTTTTTCATAAAACCTATACGTGTGGTGTATCTATAGATAGGTCTTCAAAAATGATGTTGAGGTTTCTAATATCATTTTTTTCTAAACTGAATAGTTTGCGCGAGAGACACTTCCAAAGTGGTAAAAAGTGTGTCCCCCCCCCCCGTAACTTCTAAAATAAGAGAATGATAAAACTAAAAAAAATACATGATGTACATTACCATGCAAACTTTCACTCAAAATTGGTTTGAACGAGATCTAGTAAGTAGTTTTTTATTTTTGGGGTTCCCCATACTTAGAATTGAAACTCAAATTTTTTTTTTCATCAAACCTATACGTGTGGGGTATCTATGGATAGGTCTTCAAAAATGATATTGAGGTTTCTAATATCATTTTTTTCTAAACTGAATAGTTTGCGCGAGAGACGCTTCCAAAGTGGTAAAAAGTGTCCCCCCCCCCCCATAACTTCTAAAATAAGAGAATGATAAAACTAAAAAAAAAATATAATGTACATTACCATGTAAACTTTCACTCAAAATTGGTTTGAACGAGATCTAGTAAGTGGTTTTTTTTTTAATACGTTATTAATCGTAATCCATCCAAGAACTTTTATATTATGTTACTTGCTGCTACGGAACCCTTCATGGGCGAGTCCGACACGCACTTGGCCACTTTTTTTTGTAATGAATAACAATTTCGAGTATATCGAGTTTTAAATAAAATTTAAGAATGACATCACCTTTTGCATCTCAGCCGTCTACTCGCCCGACGCGCTACACAACGTGAATCCTGTCCTTCCTACTACTATTATAAACGCGAAAGTTTGTAAGTATGGATGGATGGATGTGGGTTACTCTTTCACGTTAAAACTACTGGATGGATTTGGATGAAATTCGGAATGGAGATAACTGGACTCCCGGAATAACACATAGGCACATTTTTATTCCAATATTCTCACGGGATCGAGCCTTACGCGGGTGAAACCGCGGGGCGCTGCTAGTGTTTAATAAATACGGACAAATGCGAGTTGGGCACATGCTTAAGGCTTCCGTACTGTTGTTGTTTTCTCATAATTGTTGCTACCATAGAGTTTGTAGAGCTTATAGAAGTAAAATTTTAGATATTTTTAAAAGCTTTTAATGAAAGTGTGTCCGTCAAATCTTGCAACTAAATTTTGAACCAGTTAGCCTCGTTCAAGAATATTAATATACTTTTACTCGATATAAAACCACTATAAGAAATAATTGAAGCGAAGTTCATTCACCTTTGCGTATGCATCATCTCACTCAAACCTGATGGCAATGTCCTCCAAAACGTGAAAAATCCTGTCCAGACAATGATTAATAAAAATAATAAAAATTACTTTTTACTTTTTTTTATAACCGTGGTAGTTAGACTGTTGAAATTTTCACAGATGAGGTAATTCTGTTGCCGCTATAACAACAGAATAAAATAAATATTTAAGGGGGCTCCCCGTGTTTTTTTTGCCGTTTTTATAGATAATGGTACGAAACCCTTCGTGCAGGAGTCCGACTCGCACTTGGCCGGTTTTTATAGATAATGATTCGGAAGCCTTCGTGCGTGAGTCCGACTCGCAATTGGCTGGTTTTTTAATTTTTAACGAATCATAGTCTTGGCAGGAATTTTTTAGACAACCCACTCCAGATATATTTTCTAATATATTAAATTTGATATAAAATACTTGTCATCCATTAATACTACTAATACAAAATCATTCTCACCCTGATGACAGAGATGCAAGACATACATACGCACAGGACCATCACATAACCCTACTTATTAGGGTTCCGTACCTCAAAAGGTAAAACGGAACCATTATAGGACCACTTCGTCTGTCTGCCTGTCAAGACCCTTTTTCTCAGGAATGCGTGGAGGGTATCAAGTTGAAATTCATACCAAATACTCAAGTATACTGTCCCTTAAAGCTGTTAAAAAATCAAACTTCTAAGCCAACGCAATCAAAAGATACAGCCGTTTATGCTGCAAATTTTCGACACTCGCAAGGGAATCAAAACCTACAGGGTACTGTGAAATCAGAATCTTGAGATTTGGTACGAAGCAACGTCTTATAGCACAGATAAAGGAAAAATTGCGAAAAGCATACATTTTTAGTTACATCATAATATCATTTTAACAAGTTATTAATTTTGTTAAAATTAAAAAAAACACTCAACGCAATGAAACGGCTGAACCGATTTTGATCAAACATAGCTAAGAACACTCCCCAAAAATTAACCATACAAACAAAACAAAAAAACTAAATCGGTTCATCCGTTCGGGAGCTACGATGCCACAGACAGACATACACACACACACACACACACACACACACACACACACTCACAGACACGTCAAACAGATAACACCACGTCGTTTTTGCGTTGGGGTTTTTTTAATTTAATAATTTTAAAATTACAACCCCTTTGCTCATGTTGATTTCATTTAGGAATAAAAATACCATAACTTTTACTTATATATCTACAGAAGATTTGTACGGAGTCCAACTCGCACTTGGCCGGTTTTTGGCTTCGCCGCAGTCGGGTAAAGAGCGTTTGAACCTAGATTAGGGATCGTTTTAAATATTTGCCATTAATCGTGTTCATAAATCTGCTTCGCCGGAAGTACAGCACTCGCCACTTACGGTAGCTTTTAATGGAATACGTTACATATATCACACAAGCAGCGCCCCGCGGTTTCACCCGTGTAAGTCTCGAACCCGTGGGAATATCGGGATAAAAATGTGCCTATATGTTATTCCGGGAGTCCAGTTATCTTCATTCCAAATTTCATCCAAATCCATCCAGTAGTTTTTACGTGAAAGAGTAACAAACATCCATCCATCCAAACTTACAAACTTTCGCGTTTATAATATTAGTAGGAGTAGGATCGGATAGGATATACTACTTCCATTCAGAGCCCTGAAGATGGAAGGAATCTGTGTTTAAGATGAATACAGAAAGAAAGAAAGACATTTATTTGTTTCAACAACATGGGTCAACAAACAATATTCCGCACACAAAGACACACACACACACACAGACACGAAGAAAAATAAAACTAATTTGTGCCTCTTAGTACCACCCTTGTACCAGCCACGCATCACTGACACAAATTGGCGTCCAGCTCAGCATTTGTTGTGTTGTAGCAACACAACGCTGATCTTCCGCTGGAACCATCTAAGTGAAAAACACGGATGTACATACATGGGTATATACATCCGGAACTACAGGAACTGTTGGAACTTGGCTGAAGAAGTGGCTTATAGAGCATTCATTCTATGGTAACGAGCTCACTTCATTAGGTTTTACGTATCAGAAGTTATGACTTAGGTACCTTACTATTATTATTTAAAAATGATCATGTTTTCTGTTTGTTTGAATGAATTACGAAACATACCAATTTATTACATTTTTTTATATTATTACTAGCAACTCGCCCCGGCTTCGCACGGGTAGCCCCCGGTGAAAAACAGGCCCCCCCCCCCCGCCGATATTTTATTACTTATTCTGCTATTCGGAGCGGAGATGAATCCACCAAAAAAGAGATAACTATCATCTGTACAGCCGATCTTGAGTTATAAGTGGTGTAACTAACACGACTTTGTTTTATACCGAGTGTAACATAATATCCCTATAAGCCCGGGGAGGGGGTGTTCTACACATCATGAAGAATAACTTTAGTTCTACGACTTTTTAAATTTCGATGTTTTTCATTTATGAAATGTCTTGTAAAAATCCTGAAAGTCATCGAAAAATTCCTGAAGTTCCTCCAGTAATTTGCCTAACACCACATGAGGCAGCCCTAGGTAAGGTACCTTAACGTACAATAACGTCCTCATGTTTTGTTTGGTTTCCTACGGAATTTCAGGATTTTTAAGCGGCATTTCATAAATGAAAATCTTCTAAATTTAAAAAGTCGTATAGTTAAAGTTATTCGCCATTATGTGTAGAATACCCCTTCCCCGGGCTTATAGGGATATTATGTTACACCCTGTATATATATAGATTTTTGACCTGTAACTATAATCAGTTATTAATAAAGAAACTATGAACTATCACTAATTTTATAAAAACTTGAATTCAAAAATATATTTTTCACAAAAAACTTATAACTGCACATAACATTGACTCCTCTGTGAGGAGAAAGCCTCCAACTAAGACCAATCACCTGCTGTAAGCGGTGGCTCCTGACAGACTCCGGATAACCGCACCCGGGTATACCCGGATCACAATAAATCCTTCCCCGGTCATCTTACTACAGGTAGATATTGAAGACGAATTGCTGTTTCGGTTTTTATATTGGCAGTTGTTGAACGAGACCCTGAGTCAACTTGGAAGAATCGGTTTTTGTATGTATGTATGTATGTTTGTCCGAGCATAACTTCCGAACCGTTAATCCGATCTTCATGAAATTTAATTGTGTGGTAGATAGTATTGGTACAACTTGTTGGTAAATTTATGAGCTCGGGGGGTTGTTGAGATATTGGGGTCCAAGAGGGGTAAAAAAAAGGTGAGAATATCAGATCAAATGGGGTGTCATATGAAAGCCCGTTGCTTCGACATTTCAAAACTATTTTTTATAATTGTTTAACTTATGTAGTTTTTGAGATATTAAGGTAAATCAAAAATATAAAAAAACAAAACCTCTAGGGTACTTCCACTAATCCTACAACGCTGAAATTTGGTATGTTTGTAGCTTTTATGACACAATACTTGAAAAAGTCTGTAATTAATGAATTTTGAAACTTGTACTGTATAAAACAATAACCAGTATAACATCCATTGTTGACCTCCCGTTTCTAGGAATTTTAACGACGTTGTAGGTCTAACTTTTCTAACCACGCATTCTTAGATAATTTTTCGAAAGAAATAAGGTAACCTACGTAAATCGCGTGTATTCGCGAGGTCTCAGTTCGGGGCGAACCACTAGTATTTGATGACGTTTATACGACCCCTGTGGTGGTCCCATAACCTTCAAACCGGAACAAAGCAATACGAGCACTACAGCTTTGAATGTATGAATGAATGAATGAATTATATAATTGCTTAGAATGTAGGTATAAGTAGTAAGAACATAGATGGTAGGTATATGTCAATTGAAGTTCCCAGTACATTCTGCCGTTAAGCGTGCAAAATTAAATCTTAAAAGCTAGTTATAATTAAGTTACATGCGAGGAACACAACATAAAATCACTAATTAATTACCAAAAAAACAATAATTATATGTAGGTAGGCTATATACAATACCAATAGTAGTAGGTGAGCTAAAGTAAAAGTAAAGTAAAGTAATCGTTTATTATCTTAAACAGTGTACACGGGGAACATTTCTTTACAGTTAAATGTGTATTGTAACAAAAAAATATAATTTTTTTGAAATGACATTAAGTTAGGCTCTATTCCCCACACTAGGTCTGTAAAGCCTGTAAGGTGGGGTCATAGGGATTCGCCACGGACTCTCCATCAGTTAAATTATTTGCATATTTTAAAGTTCTGATGTTAGACTAGAAATGCAATAGACACAATGTTAATGCTAAAATAAACTAAATAAAATAAAAAAAGTAAGAGTAGGATCCAAGGAGTTTTGATGCCAAATGGGTGTAATGAATGTGTGTGTAAACGTTGTGTGGTGTGAGTTGAGTGTATGAGTGAGCAGGTATATATAATTGTGTAGTGTGAATGTGTTGTCTTAAATATATTAAATAATATTTTTGTTTATATAATATGGGTGTGTGGGTATAGTATCATTCAATAAAATTCAATATTTTCTCAGTATCGTCATAGTTTAGATTAAGTAGGTCGGTAGTCATGTTCTTTTTCAGTTGGTTATAGTTTAGAGTTGCTATGGTGATATCTTTGCAAATCTGGTTATACATACGCGGTCCAATAATAGCAAGAGATTTTCTACCAAAATTTGTGCGTGTATTAGAAAGTTTAAAGATTTTATCTTGCCTCCGTTGTGATTTTAGTTTTTCCAAAACTTCTTCATTAACTAATGAATGCTGTTTTGCTATCACTGCCTTTATGAAAAGCTGCCTAACAGTGAGCACAGAGCATTCTTTGTAAAGCAAAACCGTGGAATATCGCCTAGGATTTAAAAGTCATTACTTTCAGGAGCGCTCTCTCCGCTCTTTCTATTTTAATAAAATGGGTTCTAGCTGCGACTCCCCAAGCCGAATTACAGTAGGTAAGTATAGATTGAGCAAGACACTGATAAACATTGATTAGTGATTTGAAATTTAATACGTGTCTAAGTTGTTTGAAGACATATATTAATTTTCTTGTACGCCCAGATAAGTTTCTAATCTGACCTACCCAAGTCAAATTTTTGTCTATGGTGACACCTAGATATCTGATATCATCCGTGGGTTGGAGATTATGGCATAGGCAGGAGTCAGCGCTTAAACTTAAACATGTTGTCGAGTGTATTTTTAGTTTAATAGGTTGCTTTGGTTGGGTACTGGCGTTTATAGTGAACTTCATGAATTTTGTCTTGTTGACATTTATAGTTAATAAGTTATTTCTAAGCCAGCTAGAGACAGTAATCAGACCTTTGTTAGCAAGATGCTCGACTTGATTCCACGATTTAGCTTGAAACAGAAGAACCGTGTCGTCTGCATATGTAACAACTCTACCATTCTGTAAGCTTAGTTCACATAGGTCATTTATATAGATTAGGAATAACGTTGGCCCTAAAATACTACCCTGTGGTACTCCAAAATTCACGTCAGCTTCGTCACTTTGATGTTCGCCTATCCTGACTCTCTGCTTCCTATTTGACAAATAGCTTTGAAACCATTGCAATGGTGTTCCTCTTATTCCTAGCGACTCTAGCTTTGCCAAAAGGATGGGAATTGAAACGGTATCAAACGCTTTTGACAGGTCTAGAAACACGCCGAGTGTTCTACAGCCAGAGTCTAATGATTTTGTTGTATGCTCAGTGACATTTAACACCGCATCTTCAGTACATAGACCAGGTCTGAAACCGAATTAATTGCTTGACAGCAGTTCCATTTTTTCCAAGTAGTTCTTTAACCGCTTCTTCATTAGTTTTTCTAATATTTTCGAGATGATGGACGGCAACGATATGGGCCTAAAGTTTGTTACATTATCTTCATCACCTCTTTTAAATATAGGACAGATTACAGATTTCTTTAGTTGCCCTGGGAATAGTCCTGAGTCAAAGCTAGCCTGACAAATTTGCGTAAGAGGGTCTAAGAGGTGAGGAATTGCTAGTTTCAGTAGCTTTGTCGTAATTTTGTCCCAGCCCGGTGCACAATCATCTTTCAAAGACTTTACAATCGAGTTTATTTCTGAATGATCAGTGGCTAGTAATCCGAAGGATGTTAAGACATTATTTTTGGTAATTTTGTGAGCTAAACCATTTTCGGATTCTTTTAAGCCTATAAGAGTATTCTGGGCAAGATTTGAACCCCAACTACAGAAGAAATTATTGACATAATTTAGGGATTCAGCAGATGTCGGTCGATTTCTCAGTAGATTTTCCACTGGATTTGTTTTACAGGGAAAACTACAAATTCTTTTTATGGTATTCCATGTTTTTTTGCTGTTTTGGCTATGTTTCTGTAGTTCTTGTCTTTCGTACGTCCGTTTTAAATTCTTAAGTATTTTACGACATGTATTTCTATAATTGATATAAGTTTTCCGTATTTCTTCATTTCCCGTGTTTTTCTTGTATTTAATGTGTAATTTATCCCTTCGTCTCATACATCTTATTAACCCTCGTGTTATCCATGGTTTTATATTTGCTCTGTTCTTTGAAATTATCTTAGTGGTAGAATATTTTTCCAAAATATTTTTTATTGTTTCTGTTGCTTTTTCTAAGTCGGTATAGTTCAGAAGAGTGCTCCATTCAATTTCCGACAAAGCCTTACAAATAGCATTATAATCAATTTGGGAATACGTTCTATCTAACTTCTTGGTACCTTTATTATGTAAATGTAGTTGAACTAATACCGGAGAGTGGTCTGTAATAGTAGCAGGAAGTACCAACGACGTGGCTTTGTTTTTTGTTTTGATCATACAGTGATCAAGGCAGGACTGTTCTCTTGTGGCCAATAGATGACCCGGCAAGAGGCCATGACTAGCCAGTAGAGTGAGGTACTCTTCTGAATGTCGGTCATCGTTGTTTTCACATATATTTATATTAATATCCCCAATCACGAGAATCCTTGGGAATGATTTTATGTTAACCAGGGTTTCATCAAGGGAATTTATAAAGTTAGTCGTATTACAAAACGAAGGTGAACGATAGATGGAAATGATGCTGAGCTCTTGTCCAATCTGTATTATTAAACAGCTGGCATCACTAAAAGGTGGCTCATACACCTTAATGTTCTTAAGACTATTTTTAACGTACACTACAATACCATCGTTTTGATTTATATAAGACTTGGTGTAGAATGTATTATAGCTATATAGTGTTGGTGGACTATAATTTTCGCTTAACCTACATTCGGTAAAAATTAACAAATCCAACTCTAGTTTTATGCAATTCATTAGTACTAAGAACTCATCAAAAATTTTGTTGATACTACGAATATTCATTGTAATTATTGAAATATTCTTTTCATTACTACTCAAATGCTTTCTACAGTGGTCAGGATCGCTCAACAAGAATGATTTTGAGACATTAACTTTGTCAATGTCTATCAATACGTCCTGTAAATCAAACATCATGAGTTCTCAGTAACGTAACGCAGATCACACTGCGAGATCTCCAATTTACCGTTCTTCTTTCCGTTGAATGGACCCTCTGATTGTAGCAAGCACTTGAGTATTGTAATTTTATTTTGTTTTGGATGTGTATAGTGTGTAAGTAGATGGGAAGTGTTAGTGTGTGTTATTAGTGAATTTTCACTCCTTGGCATTTTAACATAAATTATTCTTAAACAGGCTAAACTATACAGAGATATATCTTTAAAACTACTAAAATAATGAACAAAAAGGTGGTACATAAATAAGTTGAATTTATAATTTGGCTGTTCTAGTCAATCCAGAGTACCCTTTGAATTTTCAAGGGCTTTTATTTGATCTTCGCTTTTTAATTCAACAGCAGGCTGACCTTCTTCTTTCCTGATGAAAATTTTCCCCTTTGCTGACCAGCAGAACTTCCAGCTGGACCTTTTGATAAGGTCCCGGGCCAGGTAATGAAGATGTCTGGCCTTTTTAGTCAGAAGTTCGTTGATGTATATATTTTGCTTCACTCCTGCCACACCTATGGTGCTAGTATTGAATTTTTCTGCTTTTTCTATCTTGTTAAACTCTTTAAAGGCACGCAATAATGTAATTTTCTTTTGTGTTGTAGTATACTCAATTATAATTGGTCTTGGACGGTTGGCTTTAGTAGTAATACGGTAAGCACTCCGAATATCGCGTGAATCATATTCAAGTTTCAGAGTTTTGTGGATTTTCTCGATCGCCGTCTGATGACGGCGATCGAGAAAATCCACAAAACTCTGAAACACAAAACACAAAACAGAAAATAACGAAGATATGACTATCTTCGTTATTTTCTGTTGTCAGGTTGTTTATTTCAATACTACTTTCTCGGATTTTCCTTTCTACATTTTTACTTTTTTGTGAAAGACTTCGTCCGGGAAAGTACTCCCACCATACCTATTTCTGCCGCAAAGCAGTAGTGCTCGCATTGCTGTGTTCCGGTTTGAAGGGTAAGTGTGCGCAGTGCAATGCCACATAGGGCGCGTCCTAGGTGGACGTGACCTATGAGGTAATGCACTGTTCATAGGCAGAGGTTACCGCTTAACATCAGGTGGGCCAACTGCTTGTCCCGTCAGTATCATGGAATATTAAAAAAAAAAAACACAAAACAAAATCTAGAATATAAAAAAAAATACCATGTCAATAAAAACCAATTCATTATTCTGAGAGAGAGAAAGAAATAAAAAAAAAAACACTAATTAGACGCTGTTTTTATAATTGAAATACTCATTCATTGAATAGTGCGGCCATAATACGGCGGTAGTGCTTCCCCGGACGAACTCTTTCACAAAGAATCTCTACTACTACTCTCCGTGCTCTATTTCTTGTGGAAAGTATGAATGTTAAAGAATACTACCCTCGCACGTAATAGTAATAAAGTGAGTGAGGCGCCGCTTTATTATACCTAGTCCTGAGGTGGCTTATGAAGCTCCAGCCAACTGATATACAGGGTGCGTGAAAATAGACAAGCAAACAAGTTACGAAAATAGTTAACGAATTTATGTTGTAAAAATTATGAATATTCTAAGTAGGTACCAAAGGGATATACAAACCTGTTTACAATGCCATTTGGGCATTTTTTCAAATTCAAATTTAAAAATGTACTTAAATAAGAATAAATGTGTGGAAAGAAATGAAGATACTTTCGGTACGCCTAATATCTCAAGCTAAGGCTAAACCAACGCGTTCAGTCCGCGTCCTCAGTGGCGTGCATGGTGACGATCACCGATAAGACAATGGACCGCCATGCGCCACCGTGCTCGCCACCGCGGACGCGGACTGAACGCGTTGGTTTGACTTTAACTTTAAATATATTTATAGCTCAAGTGAGGTCATGCAAGGAATATTGCAGCCACCTATGGGATGATTCCGCAAAATATCACCTTGCTGCTTTGGACTCAATAGAGCGCCGTGCTATAAAACTAATTAATGACGAAGCACTGGTTGCGAAAAGCTTACAAAGCTTAGAGCATCGTAGAAGAGTTGCGTGTTTGTGTATTTTCTACCGCATACATTTCGGTGAGTGTGCTTAGGAGCTGCACGATTTGATCCCCTCGTCTACAACAAACCGTTTCTCAAGCTCTTTCATCATGCAGACAGTAAAGGCCTGGAACTCTCTTTCGGCTTCTTTATTCCCTTTATCATACAACTTGGGCATCTTCAAACGAAGAGTTAATAGGCATCTTCTAGGCGAGCGTGCTTAACTAGGCCTCATCGTTGCTTCCCATCAGGTGAGATGTAGACAAAAGCAAGCCTATTTTAGATTTAAAAAAAAAGCAAAAACGACACAGTTTATGTCAACGAAAAAATGTGTTATTATTCATTTCCAAGGGCATGGTAGATCCTAAAAGACGATTACGATGACTAATCTGTGTAAAAAATAGTGAACCTTACCTCAACAATACGCTGATAACGTAAATATATCTATTACCAATCAACATACATTGATAACATTAATAAGAGTAACAATGATTTTTATTTTAAAGGGCCATAGTACATTTATATTTTCAATTACTCGTCAAATATTTGTTTTCACACCATCTGCTCGACAATTACATATCATGCAACCTCAACGCAAAGCATTATCTCTTAAGGGATATAAAGTTGTATGAGAGAGAGAATAAATTGATACAAATAGGGATACAATAGATTGATACCCTAGGGAATAAATTGATACAAATTTTGAGCGTCAAATTCGTGTGGAGACTCGTGGAAAACTCTAACTAACATGCCCATAGGGCATAGTACAGAGGTTTGTTCAAAAATTTAACTGGCTACCATAAGCAAAACCCAAAAATAAAAGTGCGTTTACAAAGAATGTGAAACAAAAGACGGTGTTTGGTGCTGTGATTTTCAGTGAATTTTTATTGTCTCGCAGAAGGTGTGAAAAGTAGAGTATGCTCCTCTGGAATAAAGCCTGTCTTTCGTCTTGGGCAGCTTGAACCCCTCGCTTCATTGAGGACTCTATATAAGTAGAGTATGCTCCTCTGGAATAAAGCCTGTCTTCGTCTTGGGCAGCTTGAACCCCTCGCTTCACTCAGGACTCTATATAACTGTAGAGTCCCTCGCTTCACTCAGGACTCTATATAACTATAGAGTCCCTCGCTTCACTCAGGACTCTATATAGCTGTAGAGTCCCTCGCTTCACTCAGGAATCCATCTCTCGTTACGCTCAGGGTTCAATATGCCGCCCGCGACGTAACTTAGGTACCTATACTTACTACCCCTTTCCTCATGATGATTTCATTTAGCAATAAAAATACCATAACTTTCTATCTATCTATAATATATAAAGCTTGATAACGGTGACTGACTCACTCATTGACATAGTTGTTTGCATAGAAGGAGTCGATTTAGACATGGGACATGTTCTAGAGATGTGTTCAGCTCTCCGATGTGACCCCGGGAAAAGTCTAACATTTTAAAAAAATCCCCATTTTTAGGGTAATTTCTAAAACATCCCGAAAACCATTTTCAATGAAACAACTAGAGCAACAAAACGGTCACGCGAGCAGCTTGCAGCTCGCGCACCACCGACCCACTAGTTTACTTATATACCTACAGCTTTGTACGGAACCCTCGGTGCGCGAGTCCAACTCGCTTTTGGCGTTTTTTTAACTTCGTGTATGATAGAAAAAGCAGATGGCCCACCTGATGTTAAGCGGTAACCTCTGCCTTTAACAATGTATTACCTCATAGGTCACGTCCATCTAGGACGCACCTATGTGGCATTGCACTGCGCCCGCCACCCTGAGACATAAAGATGAAAAGTCTTATGTGCCTGTTATTTATGTAATTTCACCGGCATCCGTACCCTTCAAACCGGAACAATTCAGTTCTACTTTTATAATGCGAACTGCTAAGGAGTGGAATACCCTGCCGTCATCTGTCTTTCGTTAAAACTATAATCTGGGTCTATAAGTCTAGAGGGAATAGGTGCCTTCTAGACCTTTGTGCTCCATCTTCGGCCACATCGTCACTTACCAACAGGTGAGATCGTGGACAAACAAAGGTCTATCATAGTAAAAAAAAAAATGCGCGCTCTACTGCTTTGGGGCATAAATAGTTTTTTTCGGTAGTACTTCCCCGGTACTTACCAAACGGTAGATACTAAAATTATGTGACAATATTCAGTTTATGTACAAGGTAATGCCATTTCGACTGTGATTTTGAGTTGTGCGATTTTGTACCATCCTGTAGTAGCAGGTGTTATATCGGAGCACCCTTTACGCAGTAAAGTTCGTGCAATGAATATGTTACGAGCTATGATACAGAAATAATGTATTAACTTCGAAGAATACGTACTTTTTGAATAAAGTTACTAAGAAGCTTCTGATTTCTAACCCCCGACGCAAAAACGACGTGGTGTTATAAGTTTGACGTGTCTGTGTGTGTGTGTGTGTGTATTTGTGTGTCTGTCTGTGGCATCGTAGCTCCCTAACGGATGAACCAATTTTGTTTTTGTTTTGTTTGAAAGGTGAATTAGTCGGGAGTGTTCTTAGCTATGTTTGATCAAAATCGGTTCAGCCGTTTCATTGCGTTGAGTGTTTTTTTAATTTTTACAAAATTAATTACATACATACATAGACACACGCCTTTTTCCCGAAGGGGTAGGCAGAGCCTCATTGGGCCGCTTTTCACAGTGGGTTGCACCATCGTGGAATATAGACGTGACAAGGGGTGAGCTCCTCGCCGCCATTGCTTCCCACGACTGACTCTGCTAACGCTTTCTTCCAGTAATAACACATTCCATAATAATCTAGCAGCCAGGACAAAATATTATACCAACGAATCTTATCAACAAGTCCGGGTAATCCCTTAGTCGGCTTTTACGACATCCACGGGAGGAGACGGAAGGGTCTATTCTTAGGTCGGACACACCACAGCAATTAATTACTTGTTGGAATCTACTAAAAAAAATTGCAATGTTCTACCTTTAGATCGTTAGCAGCGATCTTCAGGTAGCACAACTGTTTCAATTTTTTTTTTTTAATTTTCTACATACCTTGACGACCTCTGTGGCGCGGCGAGCGAAGGTTGGCCTGCAACGCAGGAGGTTGCGGGTTCAATTCCCGCCTCGGAACAAATATTTGTGCGATCGCAGATATCTGTTCAGGGTGTTCTGGGTATTTTCTATGTATCTTAAAATTATCTATCTATGTAATATATCGTATTAAGACATCAAGGTATTTTGTAGCAACGTAGTGCTATGCAACCTCAGATAATCGTAGCTCGTAACTGCTACGCCAGTGCTACGCCAATGCTACGCCAGGGCTTCGCCAGTGCTACGCCAGGGCTTCGCCAGTGCTACGCCAGTGCTACGCCAGTGCTACGTATTAAGTATATCAGTTATCTAGTACCCATAACACAAGCTGTGCTTAGCTTGGGGTTAGATAATGTTGTTTGAACTGTCCAGCATTATTTATTTAATTTATACCTTGTGTATGTAAATAAATTTATTTACAGAAAGAATAATACAACTAATACAAGGTATGTACAAAATACATATGAAACAGTTGTGTTACCTGAAGACCGCTGCAAGCGATCTAAAGGTAGCTCAACTGATCCAAATCACTACCAGACGGAAGCATCCCGAAGATGCTGGCTGCATTGCCACGCTGAATGACGATACTTATGCGTTGAGCCAGATAAGAGCCAGCCAGCCTTGTATATGTTGTATTATTGTTTCTGTAAATAAATGTATTAATTGCAATGTAATTGTAATTACATGTCCGGGTGGAATCTTGTAAGTACATGTCCGGGTGGAATCTTGTAAGTACATGTCCGGGTGGAATCTTGTAAGTACATGTCCGGTTGGAATCTTGTAAGTACATGTGGGGGGGGTTTTTTTTTTTTTTTTTTTTTTTTTTTATTATATAGGACACCTAACACTGGTTTACACTAACACATTCAAAAAACAAAACAAAACAAGGTCTTAATGTTAGTGTTCCCGTAATTATAGGGTATCACAGCGTGCGCAAGAAATACAACAATTAACAGCTTATTACAGGGATACATAGTAAATTAAACGATAAGAAATATAAAAATACTTATTACATAATACTAAGACAAAGGATAATAATTTATAGAAATAATACTTAGTTTAGGCACGGGGTCTCATCCCATAGAAAAAATATATTGTTCTATTAAAGTTCAGTAGATGGCGTTACAGGAATAGATTTGGTATTGAAGTAAGTAAAAAAACAATATTAGGTCTTGAAAAAATATTTTCTAATATCAAAAAATACCCACAACACGGGAAACATAAATAAATGTATCTACAATCAAGTTTAATAATTTTTACAAACATTTAATTTTGTCTTTTTTCTGATGGTAATAATTTGAACTAAATTGATGATGACACCAGTTTGTTTGTAGTACCACAGGTAGAACGGACTTGATAGATGGCGTTATTTAAAAAAAAACAGGTGACACGCCTATGACGTCATGCCCGAAATGAAAGAGAAAACTAGTATTTCCTTTTTATTCTAAAATTTTCAAATAAAATATCAGACATCATTTGATATCATTGTGTCCAAAGACGAATATATATATATAAAAGACAATGTCCTGAATGACTGACTGACTGAGTGCCAACGCACAGCCTAAACCGCGTAGAGACTTGAAATTTGGAGGGTGTGTTTGTCTTGATGCGAAGGGTTGTAACTAAGAAAGGAATTTTGAAAATTCATGAGCTAAATGATTCTAACGTAATACAAAAATGCTCTGTATTTCGGAAAGCGTTAGCAGTAGATAGTTACTTGTAATTTCCGCTTCGGCCGTCAAAGAAACCGGCGTTTCGTAACTGGTTCATAGGTACTTTCCTCAAATAAAATTAACAAACATATAAAAATTTGCAATATACGAAAAATGCCACAGGAACGAAATATGGCAGTGTATTTTTTTACAAAGACAACTTTGTAAAAAAATACACTGCCATATTTTAGCGTATTTCGACGTAAAATGTAGTTTCACGGTATAGGTAGTTGTTGGGATTAAAATATTTTCAGGAGTGGGACTCCTAAAATGAAATACTTGAATGTTCGTTCGTTTCAAAAGTCATGTCACGGTGTGGTTGTTAATGTTAAAGTTGTTTTCGGCACGCCGGGAAAGTATTCTGATTACGCGCGGACGAAGTCACGAGCGGGTCATCTGTTGAGTTTGAAAAATCATAATCGTCATACAGGTTGATTGGAAGATGGGTGCAAAGCTGTAAGGGGAAGGTTGTCTAGACCATTTAGAACTATTTCAGCCATAATAGTTATAAGACGAAGTCCGACTATTTCTTTTTTACCGATTTTTTTCGTAATTTCGATTAATGTTTTCTTTTATTTTATTTTGTAAATTAAGTAATGTGTAAGCAATCTAAGAATACATGGTCTAAGCATCGGTGTCATCAGACATTTTCAGTACAGACACTTTATATCACAAAAAAATTAAAAGATTTAAAGAATCAGGTTTTTGGAAACTTAGTTAAAAAAAACAAATGGTGCTTTTTTGTTCAAACTTTTTTGAATAGGTACATGAAAATAAAGAATTAATTCAGCGTTTGAAACGATGAAGCTGGAGATAATGTTGAAAGTAACTACAACCGAAGTGAGACGACGGGCCCTTGCTTGTGTTGTTGGGAATCGTGGCAATCATTTTAAGCACCAATAAATTAATAAATTGAATTAAAATATTGTTTTATAAGAATGCCTAAAATTTTAAATTTTCTCCCTCAATCTGGTTTTTAGGTCCCAATTTTATTAATTTGTAATATATCCGCGTAAATGATACCTCAAATAAAAGGGTATGAATACCAAGCATGTATTCAAAAAGGTTTGTACAAAAAAGCACCATCCGTTTTTTTGACTAGGTAAGTGTCAAAAACTTGATTCTCTAAATCTTTGTTTTTTTTAGTTGATAGTTGCTGCATGATGCCGAGTTCTTGGAGTATGGACTGATTGGTACGAAACTCAGTCCACGAAACCCCAAGCATTCTTCTCCAGCACCACATCTCAAGAGCATCTATGCTCTTTTTCTCGCTCTCCCTAAGAGTCCATGTTTCTGCAGCATAGAGGAATATGGGAAACACCAACGCTCTAACGAGACGGATCTTAGTAGATTCGTTATGCTACGATTTTTCCATATCTTCCTCAGCTTATCCATGGCGGACCTAGAAATCGCCATACGCCGCTTGATTTCGTCAACGCGTCCACCATTGTTTGTGATCAAAGATCCGAGGTAAATGTATGATTGAACCACATCACAGTTTGCGATTTGCTTGACTTCCGGCAAGTTGTTATTGATACGGTCACCAATCATCACTTTCGTTTTGCTGCGGTCGATCTTCAGTCCAAACTCAAGGCTGATGTTTTATATCTTGAAAAGACTAGTTTTCCCTTACAGCTTTGTACTCATCTTCCAATCACCCTGTGTACGTGTCTAAGTTTTTTTTCACAAACGCCATCTATTGAGTGTGTGCGCGTTTTACGCGGTAATTACAGTTGCTGGAGCTGGGTGGCTCTAGCTATCATTTCCCTGCTAGCGGCATCTAGCGCCCAGGTAAGGCAACCAAAATAGCCCGCAGAATAGCCCGAGTTATGGCGGTCACGTTTTGTTGTTTGGCATGAGGTATCTGTACTAGTATAGTATTCTTTTATCTGTGGTTTAGGCTAGAATTTTACTTAAATTATAGATATCGAATGTTGCGGTATAAAATTGAACTATTTGTCAAGCAAGGTTATTTTTTTTTGTTAAAAATTGAATCTTGCAACTGAATTTTTAAGCAGTTATCCTCAACCGATTGAGCTGAAATTTAGCATACCTGTCAAGTTCCGATGACAATACGATATGATGGTGACAACGAGCTGATCTGATGATGGAGACGGAAGGTGGACATCGGAACTCCTCGATGGATATTAGTAGACTGGCCGTGTTTTGGCTCATTGTGATCGGCACTCGGATACGATCACTAATTTTATAAAAGCTTCTAATTAAAAATATATTTTTCACTAAAAACTTTTATCTTAAATGCCAATCAACTAACTATATACCACTAAAAGCCAAGAATAATGTTGTTTTCATTGTTTGTGTACTAAATTTATTAGCGCCTTGACCAGAAAACGTAATTTGTAGGGTTCCGTACCCAAAGGGTAAAACGGGATCGTATTACAAAGGCTCAGCTATCCGTCTGTCTGCCTTTTTTTAAATTATGTTTTTTATATACTAAGAATGACGGAACAAGCAGATGTCCCACCTGATGAAAAGCGGTACCCTCTGCCTATAAACAGTGCATTATCACATAGGTCGCATCCACCTAGGACGCACCCTATGAGGCATTGCACTGCGCCCGCCACCCCTCAGGGTCACATGAGACTTTTCATCTGTATGTCTCAACATACAGATGAAAAGTCTCATGTGCCTGTAATTTCACCTGCCTGTCTGCCTGTCACCAGGCTGTATCTCATGAACCGTGATAGTAAGATAGTTGAAATTTTCACAGATGATGTATTTTTGTTGCCGCTATAATAGCAAATACTAAAAAACAGAATAAAATAAATATTGAAGGGGGCTCCCATACAACAATCGTAATTTTTTTGCCGATTTTTTGGATAATGGTACGGAACCTTTCGTGTGCGAGTCTGACTCGCACTTGGCCGCTTTTTCACATTTCTCCACGTGTTTCTCTAGCACACAATCTCTCACTTTAAACGCTACTCGTGCGTAAAACCTAGTCTCAATAAAACAAAAGCGCTGTCTTAAGATTTTTTATTAAAATTTAAGTCTTTTGTTTCTTTTAACTCTAGTTGTGTTGTTATAACTATATCACCCTTGTGAAAACGGCTGGAATGGGTTCGTGCGCAGGTAGAAAATGCCAGTGTTTCTGAAAAAAAAAGAAGTTAATGCGTTAAAAAGGGTCTTGACAGACAGACAGATAGACAGACAAAAAAAATGCTGGTCCGTTCACACAATATTATCTAGCCCCAAGCTAAGCAGAGCTTGTGTTATGGGTACTAGATAACTGATATCTTAAGTCGTGTTAGTTACACCACTTATAATAACTCAAGAACGGGTGAACCGATTTGGCTGAAAATTGGTGGGGAGTTAGCTTAGAACCAGGAGATTGACATAAGGGGGAGAGGAAGGAGGGGGGGGGGGGTTCACCGGTGGCTACCCGTGCAAAGCCGGGGCGAGTGGCTAGTACTAAATACAATACATCACATAGATAGATATTTTTTATTATACATAGCAAATACCCAGAACACCCTGAACAAATATCTGCAGATCATAAAAATATTTGTTCCCAGACGGGAATCGAACCCGCAACCTCCTGCGTCGCAGGCGCACCTTTACCCGCCGAGCCACAGAGGTCGTCAAAAGTAAGTATAAATTAAAAAATAACTATAAAGTTGAAAGTATGCAAACTTGCAAACAGCAGAGCGAACATGAAAATGTTTAAGAACAAGTATTTTTTTGTTAAATTAAACAAACCCCCAACGATATGAAACGGCTTAACCAATTTTGATCAAACATAGCTAAGAACACTCAAGACTAATTCACCTTTCAAACAAAAAAAAAACATAGTTAATATCGGTTCATCCGTTCGGGAGCTACGATGCTACAGACAGACACACAAACACGCACACACACAGACACACACGCAGACACACACACAGACACACACACAGACACGTCAAACATATAACCTCCCATCGTTTTTACATAGAGGGTTAAAACAGAATAATATAAATATTGAAGGGGTCTCCCCACACAACAATTGTGTTTTTTTTGCCGATTTTTTGGATAATGGTACGGAACCTTTCGTGCGTGAGTCTGACTCGCACTTGGGTGCTTTTTCACAATTCTGCACGTGTTTTTCCAACACACAACCTCTCACTTTAAACGCTACTCGTGCGTAAAACCTAGTCTCAATAAAACACACACAGACACGTCAAACATATAACACCCCGTCGTTTTTGCGTGAAGGGTTAAAAATCTAAAATCGGATGGTTCCGTTGGTACCGTTTTTTAACCCCCGAAAAAAAACAAAGGGGTGTTACAGTTTGACGTGTGTGTGTGTGTCTGTCTGTCCCATCGTAGCTCCCGAACGGCTGAACCGATTTAGTTTTTTTTTTGTCGGGAGTGTTCTTAGCTTTGTTTGATCAAAATCTGTTCAGCCGTTTCATTGCGTTGGGTATTTTTTTAATTTTTACATAATTTATTACTTGTAGGTAACCCCAAAACAACTTATTCTGTAATCCCTTACCCGGTCTTAGGCTCGAGGCCGCCCATCCGAAGCGAGCCTGGTTCAGTACAGTCGCCGCTAAATGCGTGCGTCACGGTCGCGCAGCGAGCCGCCGTAAACCCACCGCGGGTCACAGACTCGGCCAGGAAGTAGTACGACCTGGAATGTAGATAGATAGATAGGTAGGTAGATAGATAGGTAGATAGATAGATAGGTAGATAGATAGGTAGATAGATAGGAAGATAGGCAGGTAGATAGATAGATAGGTAGGTAGATAGATAGGTAGATAGATAGATAGGTAGATAGATAGGTAGATAGATAGGAAGATAGGCAGGTAGATATATAGATAGATAGGTAGATAGATAGGTAGCTAGATAGATAGATAGATAGATAGATATATATATATATATATATATATAGATAGATAGATAGATAGATAGGTAGATAGATATGTAGATAGATAGATAGGTAGGTAGATAGATATATAGATAGATAGATAGGTAGGTAGGTAGATAGATAGATAGATAGATAGATATATGTATATAGATAGATAGAGATATATATATATATAGGTAGACGGATAGATAGATAAATAAACACTTTACTCCACACCAGACAGAAAAATAAAAAGATAAAAAATAATAACAGTAATGTCCCGCGGGCGGTCTTATCGCTAAAAGCGATCTCTTCCAGACAACCTTTGGATGGACAGGATAATACAAAATCAAAAGACGGCGGTGCACAAGTAAAACATACCTACATAAATATATACCTAGACCTAACTATAGTTATATACTAATAACTAAACTACGACTAACTAATATACCTACTTATACCTAATAATAACCACAAAATATTACTAAACTTTAAACGTAGGTATGTTTCTAAATTAGTTTCTTATTTTATTTACATTTTGCACCAACCTACCTCTATAATCTCCTCTCTTTAGCCTCAAAGGTTTGCTGGTAGAAAACTCTTTTTAGGGTTAAGCTCGCCTCTGCACATGTTCGCTACCTCTTACTGTTTTTTTTTGTTTTTTTTTGTGCTATAATGACAAAGAATAGGTACACATAAACTACAACTAGACTATCTATATATATAAAACAAAGTCGTGTTAGTTACACCACTTATAACTCAAGAACGGGTTAACCGATTTGGCTGAAAATTGGTGGGGAGGTAGCTTAGAACCAGGGGATTGACATAGGGAGGAGGGGTAGGAGGGCGGAGGGGGGTCACCGGGGGCTACCCGTGCGAAGCCGGGGCGAGTCGCTAGTTAGATATAAATAAATGTAAATAAATAATGTACGTAACAATGACGTAGCAGTTCACGTCAAGGACAGGTAGTGATTGTATACCTTGGTTTTAAATATAGGAAGAGATTTAGAAGATCTAAATCAGAGATTTAGTAGTAGTAGAGTTGGTCCGGGGAAGTACTACCACCATACCTATTTCTGCCGCAAAGCAGTAGTGCTCGCATTGCTGTGTTCGGGTTGGAAGGGTAAGGGTGCCGGTGAAATAACAGGCACATAAGACTTTTCATCTTTATGTCTCAGGGTGGCGGGCGCAGTGCAATGCCACATAGGGTGCGTCCTAGGTGGACGTGACCTATGAGGTAATGCGTTGTTAAAGGCAGAGGTTACCGCTTAACATCAGGTGGACCATCAGCTTGTTCCGTCATTTAAGAAGCTAAAAAAATAAAAAAGATCTTATTGAGAAAGGTAAGGCATTCCATAATCTAACACCTTGAACAGTAAAGGAGTTGCCATAGAATTGTGTATTATGGACAGGAGTTAGAAGCTGAAGAGTCTCGCTAGAGCGTAGGGATAGACTATGAACAGGAGTTAGAAGCTGAAGAGTCTCGCTAGAGCGTAGGGATAGACTATGAACAGGAGTTAGAAGCTGAAGAGTCTCGCTAGAGCGTAGGGATAGACTATGAACAGGAGTTAGAAGCTGAAGAGTCTCGCTAGAGCGTAGGGATAGACTATGAACAGGAGTTAGAAGCTGAAGAGTCTCGCTAGAGCGTAGGGATAGACTATGTGCCTGGTGTAGAAAACTGAAACGCTCTTTGAGATAAGAGGGAGAAGATGGATTCACAAGAATTAATGTAACTTATTTATGTATCTATCTATTTACGTACCTAATTACCTAATTTGCATTGCCTGCGCCGGAAATGGAGCGGATAACTTCTTAAGAAGATATTTTTATCCATGGTTTGGTGTAATCAAAGGTAACGTAGTTAGGCATAAATGTTAGTCATAGTGTGAAGCCATGTAAGCCATCCCTAATAATTATTTATAAAAACCAGTTATTTGTTCTAGTGATTGTTAAATTTCATATGCATATCAGTTATATATTATATATAATATATATATTATACTTACTCACACATCTCACACTATACACACATTTCACACTCCAAAAATACTAACACACACCCATACACACACACACCCATATACACTACAGACACCCTTATGCGATTATGAATACCTACCTTATATATATTTTACCTAAGTTTTTTGTTTGTTTTTGTATTTTCTCAGATTTATGTACCTACTTAAGTACTTATATTGTTTTTGTAAGAGTAATTGCTGCTTTATTCAAATAAATGTAGGTACTTAACTTAATTTACTTAATTTGCCCATGTAACTGATATATACCTTATCCGGCTTTCCTGCCGTTTTTGTTTTTTGTTGACCTTGTCGAGCCATTACACCAAAAAAACACGACCCCCTTTTCATGTTTAACTTGACAGGACTACATGTAGTTTCGTTTCCTTCCATAAATTTACTTGTAGCGCTTCTAGCGGAAACGAGGAGGAAACTAAGGACGCCAGCAGTAACTGCTATGCTACGAACTGTGTTCTAGTATCCCCTACTAGGGGCTTGTTGGTGGGTAGGGAACCTTCGTAAATAATCAAGAGTACCTTCTGGCTAATTGCAGTTACCTATGCTACCTGTGGTGTGAATTTATTGCTGTGCTCGTAGGTAGGTAGGTACACCTATGTCTTCTAAATATTATTTGGTGCAATTTGTATATCTGAATTAGTTCAAGTAGGTAGGTACCTACACCTAATTACCTATCTAATTTTTTGCATGTATATCCTATATATACCTACCTAATTTAATATCAATTCACATTCTAGACTCCTGGAAGAGACTAACCACCTACAACACAGGGAATCCTAGAGCAAATAAATAACCTACTTACTTATGCATAAACATGTACTTATGTTGTTTAAATGAAAATATTGTTAAGGAAACCTTTACATAATTAAGTATTTAGTTTCAGTGTTTGGGATACAAATAAATGTTTTTTTTTATTTTTATGTAGGTATGGAAGGGCCGCTGTAGAATCCAATCGGGACTCCGTGACCCTGTCAAGTGTTAGTGCATCTCTAAACCACTCGTCAGATGGTGAGTAGTATGATGATGCGCTAGTATTAAGGGGGCCCTTCCCGATTTGAACTAAAATATCGTAGATTCATACAATTCAACGTTTGAAAGAGAGGCACTGTGAGAGACTCTGAGAGCCAGTGCCAGATCCTTTGGTTGGAATTCGGAAAATTCCGCTACTTACTTGCAAAACGGCAATAAATGCGCAAACTATTCATAAAAGTTGTTCCGGGACGTACGTGTTTTTGAGAAAGCCTTACTAGTTTGTGTTTTTTTTTTGTAATTTAGATTCTACACAACATGGCCGATAAACCCCGGAAGCCCTTTTTTTACTTTTACAGTTTATAAGTACATTATGAACATCCTAAGTTCAGGTAAAATTGTGCAAATGAGCTGATTTTTGAGGCTCATACAGAAATTAGTGATTAAAAAAAAAGTTTCGCCACGTACCTATCTAGATATATATATATCTATATATTCTATCTATATATTCTTCAAGATACATATTTGTACAAAACATCTAACGAAAAAAATGTTACAACTTCATAATCACGTACGAGCTGAGCACGAGCGTTTTTATCAAACGTACTGGTTTCGGCTGCTCTTTTTTTTTATACTACTTTAATGACGGAACAAGCAGATGGCCCATCTGATGTTAAGCGGTAACCTCCGGCTATGAACAGTGCATTACCTCATAGGTCACGTCCACCTAGGACGCGCCCTATGCTCTTAGGTGAAGGAAGGAATATCGATGGATTTTTAGTCGTTATGCCGTTCGGTGCTAGCCAACGGAGAGCCCGACAGACTCCCTCAGCTCTCCCCGAGCTGATGGACATGCGTATTGCATTTTCCCATCGTGAAAAAAAAAACATCGTAATAGTTTAAAATAATATCAAATTCTCGTACTTAAGGTGAATGCTCACGCTTGCGGCGCGAGATACAATTTTGTTAGTGTTTTTTGCCGATTACAGCTAATCAACACTTCTTCAGATAGCGAAAGTTAAGTTCGCGAGAACTAAGAGACTTAACACACATGTTTTAATTGATAGTACCTATCTCATAAATATCATCAGTTTAGCTACGATACCCATAAACAAAAAAAAACACTGTAAAAATGTGTTAGGGGTATCATAGCTAAACTGATGATATTTATGAGATACTATCAAATAAAACATGTGTGTTAGGTTTCTTAGTTTTCGCGAACTCAACTTTCGCTATCTGAAGAAGTGTTGATGAGCTGTAATTGGCAATAAACACAAAAAAAAAGAATTTAGCGCCGCAAACGTGCGCATCCACCTTAATAAGCCTTTATAATTAGATCGAATATTGGTCGCGAAACGAAAAGTGAGTCACAACAATAAAATTCAATAATTTGTTAATCTAAAATGAAAATCTATTGCAATCTTTCTAATGATGTCATTAGGTATTAGTTTTATCAACGTATGTTGATAAGTAATAGATATATTTACATTAGAATCGTATTATAAAGATTAGGTTATCAGGTTACGATTTTTTACAGAGAAATAAATATCATAATTATTAAAAAAGAAAAACCCAGGAGGGCAATTCACGGATTGTAGAGATTATCTCTAAATTAGAGATAAAGTCGAAGCATGAATGTCTACAAAAAATGTCACGAAAATATCACAATAACCATCAAATCGTATTCTCGGTATCATTCTACATTTCAGCACGACATTTCTCTACGGATCTCAATGATTACGTTCCGTTCCCGCTATCGTTTCATCGAAAACTCGAAAAAGCAAAGTAGTAAGGGATTTGAGGCATAAGAAATAAACACGAAATAAGTTTCAGTTTGGTTGTACGAATTTATCATGTAATTTTATTTATTTGAGTTTTACATTTAAAATATTTTCATAATAAGTCAACGTACGTGAAACGAAACGATTGGTCCATAAGTCAGTCAGTGGCAAATTTCTATAGACACTATTCAGAAGCCATTAAAAGAAGAGAAGAAGAAGAAGACAGGCAAAAAATAAACGAAATCAAATATCCAACCTAGAAATCCATGAAAACATAAATAATTAAAATGCAGAATGCTAAAACAGCATAGCGCAGAAAATATCTCTTACAGGCAGATGAAAAGTTGCGACAGGGAAAATTTTCCGCAGCATTTTCGAAAAAATAAGTTTGTCGGCGTGGATCCTCGGCCTCCGCATTTTCCGCAGCCTCGACAACACCATTAACAAAGTCCACAATAAAATCATCAGACATGATGATCTACCACACTGACAAGTAGTTAGGAGTAGGTACTTCAACCAAGTCAGCTGACAAAACAAAATAACAAAATGCTCAGAGTACTTTGTATATATAAACTAGCTGACCCGCTCGCGACTTCGTCCGCGCGTAGATTAGACGTAGTACCTATATCCTACTCGTACTATGCATGCTGTAAATAGTTGTTGGTACAAATATCAGCCTGTAGCTATAAGTCCACTACTGGCCATAAGCCTCCGGCCTCCACCATAAAATGCCAATGAACGTCCAAAGCCGCCTCCATGCAACGACTTCCTGCGACTTTTAACATGACTTCGGCCCATCGAGGGGGCTTTCTACTCGTCCTGTTCAAGGTTGTCACTCGAGAGCAATTATTCCTCAACGGTTGTTGGCTCTGCGAGCTATAATATGAGCTGCCCATTAACACTTCAACTTGCTAATTTTGAGAGCCATGTCAGTGGTCCCGATTCTTCTACGGATCTCTTCGTTTCGGATTCAGGTTAAGGTACGGAACCTCCGAGCACAGCTCTCTTCATAGCTCTTCATTCTTCTTTCATTCTTCGTTGAAATTCACTTTATTTTGACAGTTAAGTACAGAGCTGGCGCCATCTATTTTCAAGGCTATAAGCATGATGTGAAACGGCCGTGAAAACCCCTCATTATATTAAGATGTTTGCATGTCATAATGGCGTAACTATGGAACAGTTTTTATGGGAAAATTAAGACAATCAGAAGCCATTATAAGAAAAGAAAAAGAAGAAACAGAAGAGTTTACGATATGGTGGATTAAAACTCGGTTTTTCTGCCACCACTTTTTTTTTTTTTTTTTTTTTTTTAACATTGATAGACCTTTGTTTGACCACGATCTCACCTGTTGGTAAGTGACGATGTGGCCGAAGATGGAGCACAAAGGTCTAGAAGGCACCTATTCACTCTAGACTTGAAGAGACCCAGATTATAGTTTTCAGGAAAGACAGACGACGGCAGTGTATTCCACTCCTTAGCAGTTCGCATTATAAAGGTAGAACCGAAACGTTTTGTGCGAATAGAAGGTATACTAATGAGGTAAGGATGGTACTGAGCCGTACGCCTGCTCGTCCAATGATGAAAAGGAGATGGTGGGATCAGATCGTGCAGTTCCTGGGAGCATTCCCCGAAATGTAACCTATAGAAGATTGAAAGGCATGCAACCTTACGGCGGTGCTCGAGACTCTGGATCTTAGTCTCCGCCATATGTTGCTCACCTATAAGCCTGAAAGCTCTACGTTCGATCGAGTCCAAGGCAGCAAGCTGGTATTTGGCCGAACCATCCCAAACATGGCAGCAGTACTCCATACCAGCCCGGACTTGTGCTTTATACAAACTGAGAAGCTGTCCTGGTGTGAAGTAACGCTTTACCTTATTCAGGATACCTAGCTTCATGGCAGCTGTTTTTGCCTTAGTCTCGATGTAAGAGCCAAAGTTGAGAGTAGGCGTGAGCGAAACACCTAAGAGCTCGAGGTGATCTCCTATAGCTACAGGTACATCGCGGAATACAGGAACTTGGAGAAACGGACTTTTTTTCGCCGAGAAGAGACAAGCCTGCGTTTTAGAGGCATTGAACTTGACTAGATTGGCATCACCCCAGTCGGATACAGCCTTGAGAGTCAAATTCAGACGCTGCAGCATCTCATCTCTTAACTCCTGAATTTCATTCTTCCTAGCTCGCGCAGTAGAAACATATCTCTCCACAACTGTGCTGTCGTCTGCATACCCAATGATACCGGGCATTAGCAGATCGTTAATGTGCAACAGAAACAGTGTGGCAGATAGCACTGACCCCTGAGGTACCCCGGCGTTAATAGCCAATTGATCCGACGAGCAGCCGTCAATAACTACTCGAATGGATCTTTCCCTCAGAAAGTCTGCGAGCCAGGAGCAGAGTTGAACTGGCAGTCCGTAGGCAGGAAGCTTGCCAATAAGGCTAGCGTGCCAAACCCTATCAAAGGCCTTCGAGACGTCTAATGAAACAGCTAGTGCTTCACCGTATTTCTCGATGGCCTCGCTCCAAATGTGCGTGGCATACACAAGAAGGTCCCCAGTAGACCGGTTTCGGCGAAATCCGTATTGGCGATCACTGAGGAGGTCGTTACCTTCGAGGTATGCAAGGAGCTTCCTATTCAGTACACGCTCCATACATTTACAAAGTAGGGAGGTGACCGAAATAGGGCGGTAGTTTGAAGGGTCAGCACGACTGCCTTTCTTGGGTACAGGCTGCACGTTTGCGAGCTTCCAAGATTTAGGGACTTCACCAGTTTTAAAAGAGAGGCGGAAAAGTCGCGTTAATACTGGAGACAACTCAGGGGCACAGGTTTTCAACACTATAGCCGAGATACCATCCGGACCGCTAGCTTTATTCACGTCGAGACCACGTAGCGTTCTGAGCACTTCCTTTTGCTGGATGCGAATTTCCTGCATTGAAGCTTCGCACCGAGGAAGGCTGGGTGGAATTTCGCCAGAAGTTTCAAGACGTGAAGCCTCCGCAAATTGAGTAGCAAATAAATTTGCTTTCTCAACCGCAGCGTGAGCTAGGGACCCGTCCGGTTTCAGTAGTGGAGGGAGTGAAGGGCGGCTGAAGTTCGCTTCCACGGACTTAGCCAGAGACCAGAAAGCTTTACTTCCCGCAGGGTATGCGGCAAGCTTAGCACCCAGACGGCCAATCCGATCGAAGCGAGCCTTCCGTATCACCTTCTTGCAAGACTTGGCGGCTTTGTTAAAGGCTTTCTTCTTAAGCCGTGCATCCGAGGTTTTACCGTTTCTTGCGTCAACCCAGGCTAGGTAAGCCACATGCTTTAGCGCTTCTGCACTAGCACACGCGGGACTGAACCATGGGCGAGCATTGCCTGAAGGTGAAGCATCGGAGAATGGAATAAAATACTCCATTGCTCTTTTGATCACCTCCGAAACGGCATCAGCACAGACCGTCGGGTCACAAGAAGAAAAGCAGTTTTGCCGCCAAGGATAAGAAGCGAAGAAATGTCGCATCTCATCCCAATCTGCTGACTTGTAACGCCACACTCGCCTACTTCCTCTGGGTGAGGGATCGGGTGGCGAGTATGACGATACAGACCTCACCACACAGTGATCTGATGTACCCAAAGGAGGCAAAACTGATACTGAGTGGTGATCCGGCTCGTTCGTCAGCAGAAGGTCCAAGCAGTTGGCTGTGTGGTCCTCAACGTCTGGAATTCTGGTTGCCTCATGGACCAGCTGAGTGAGATTTAGCGTGAGTGCAAGTTTGCACGCCTCTCTCCCAGCATGGTCGGTGAGCCGGTATGGGAACAGCCACTGTTGATGGTGGGCATTAAAGTCCCCCAGAATCACCAGTTGGGCATCAGGATAACGTTGTTGGGCCACATCCGCCGCTTCACATATGTAGTTGAACAACCTGGTTGTCTCGTAGTCTCCAGAGTGAGACCGATATAAGCCAGCATAGATAATTTTATCTAAGCCGGTGTCCACCAAAGTCCATAAAACTGAAAAATTGGGTTCTTCAAGGTCACGAAGACGCAGACAGCAAATGTCTTCCCGGACAAATAGACAGATACCAGCTTTGGGTTTAAAGTTGTGCTCCAGAGCATAGCCTGGGTATGTGAGGTATGCTGTATCGGCAGGACATAGAATCTGCGTCTCCGTGAGGAATAATAAGTGAGGCTTAGCGGTCTCTAGGTGGTGGTGGACCGGATCGAGATTGGAGTGCAGCCCTCGAATATTCGAGAGGTGCACTTGAAGCGAGAGGAAGTGCTTCCGCTGTAGAAACGACTTATTATTTTTGAACTTTTTCATGGTTGTTATGAGTGTTTAGGTTAGTGGGAAAAACGGCTGTTGAGCGAGGCACTGGTCAGCGAAAACCAAGAGACAAACAGCAGGCTCCTGCGCCAGTGGGAGACTAGACTGGAGACTGCGGGGACGCCCGAACCCCCCCAGGAATGGCCATCGGGTCCTCTCATCCGGTCGCCAACCGGCACGATGGAGCATTCTGGGATTTTTCGCGAGGCGGCGGGGCAGCCTTTCATGAGTGGCTAACTCACTAGTTGGGCCCCCTACAACCTGCGGTCGGCCAGCGGAGAACCGTGCTTCGGATCCCGCTACCCTCCAAGCCTAGCCACCCGGCACACTTGCACCGCTGCGGTCTCTAAAACGCACATGCTGAATCCAGTGCACGAACTGCTCAAGCCCGTCACTTCCACGATGGCTACACTGGACATCAGTCCGAAACACGACAATGTCGCTTCACGGACTGGCTTTGTCCAGTGGGTGGTGACAAGCCACGGCCGAAGCCTACCACCAGAAATGTTGTTACCCGTTTGGCACCACCCAGAGATCACGTGTAGGGACGCAAGGGTATTTTCCTACGGACGCGGGTAACTTCGATCTCCACTTAATGCTCTAAGCCATTATATGACGAAGAAGAAGAAGAAAAAGAACGGTACATTGACGAAATTGTTTGGAACACTCCTCAGAAGCCATTATAAGAAGAGAAGAAGAAGTACATGAATCCGCGTGACATGTTTGCATGTCAAAATGGCGTAACTGTGGATTTGTTTGCATGTCAAAATGTCGTAACTATGGAATAAAATAAAATTATTATAATTGAAATTTAAGTATTTTCCTCGCAATTTTTCCATATTTTATCTCCTTTAAAACCTTTCCTGAACTTCCACAAATCTTTCTAAACCAAAGTTAGCCAAATCGGGTTGATTTTTATGTATGACTTGACAAAATGGCTGCGTTCATATGACTTTTCTTTCGACATACCATCTCTAACGCTTGGAACCACTCGTTGCGTGTCGAATGTTTTTGGTCGACATATGTCTATTTGTGACATCACGTGAATAGATAATTAGGATTTTATTCGACATTCGCCATCTTTTTTCGACATATGGCGAATTCGACTAATCTCTAAAGCGCGAGAATTGCCTTCCAGGAACGTCACTATCTGATCCCACGATCTCCTTTTCATCATAGGACGAGCAGACGCACGGCTCGGTACCACACTTACCTCATTAGTATACCCTCTATTCGCACTAAACGTTTCAGTTCTACCTTTATAATGCGAACTGCTAAGGAGTGGAATACACTACCGGCGTCTGTCTTTCCTGAAAACTATAATCTGGGTCTCTTCAAGGCTAGAGTGAATAGGTGCCTTCTAGACCTTTGTGCTCCATCTTCGGCCACATCGTCACTTACCAACAGGTGAGATCGTGCTCAAACAAAGGTCTATCATAGTTTAAAAAAACATGATTAAATTACAAATAAAACAATCAACAACAATTCCGTAGTAGTAGAGCTTTATTTGTGAAAGAATTCGTCCGGTGAAGTACTACTACCACATATATTTACATGTATAAAAAACAAACAAAAAAACGGTCAATTGCGAGTTGGAAACGCGCACGAAGGTTTCGCACCATTAACTACAAAAATGGCAAAAAATAGGTTTGTAAAAATAAAATAGGAGTAAAAATTGAACTCAAAAAGTGGTCACCCATCCAAAAACTGAGCCCGCAAAGCATCGCTTAACCTACATTTAGAGAAATCTATAGCGGCGTCAGAAATACATCATCTGTGAAAATTTCAACTGTCTAACTATCACAGTTCATGAGTTACAGCCTGGTGGCACCATTACCTATAAAAAAGGCAAACAAAACACGTTTGTTGTATGGGAGTCCCCTTAAATATTTATTTTGTTCTGTTTTTTAGTATTTGTTGTTATAGCGGAAACAGAAATACATCATCTGTGAAAATTTCAACTATCTAACTATCACGGTTCATGAGATACAGCCTGGTGACAGACCGGCAGACCGACGGACAGCGTAGTCTTAGTAATGGTCCCGTTTTATGCTTTGGGTACGGAACCCTATAAATCATACATTTAGGTATGATGATTATAGTCTATGAATTAATCATAGCTAAAATAGGTACATTGCATCAAGTGTCTTAAATTTTTGATATATTATTCATCTATGATCTGCGAGGTCAATTTTTGGATGGGTGACCCCTATGTGACTTTTCGAGTGCATTTTTTATTTTTATTAGTTTACAAACGTGTAGTTTTTGCCGTTTTTATAGATAATGGTACGGAACCCTTCGTGCGCAAGTCCGACGCGCACTTGGCCGGTTTTTATTTATTATTTTAGCTGTGAATAGCGTAATTTTCATACGTTTGTGTAAGATTTTAGCTTCGTATAGTGCAGCTAGCTCTTAATACAATATCGTACCAACCATATTGACCAACTTACCCAGAACAAATATCTGCCATCGCACAAATATTTGTTCCGAGCCGGGAATCGAACCCGCAACCTCCTGCGTCGAAGGCCAAGTTTCGCCCGCCGCGCCACAGGGGTCGTCACCGTGTATGAAACAGTTGTGCAACCTGAAGACCGCTGCTAGAGATCTAAAGGTAGCTCAACAGATCCAAATCACTACAAGACGGAAGAATACAAAGATGCTGGCAGCATTGCCACGCTGAATGGCAATACTAATGTGAATAAATGACGATTAATGACTATTGTGTACAGCAAAATGGAAAGCGATTATCAGTTCGTTAAGCAATAAGGGGGGTCCTTATCTACCTCGCTATCAAATTGTATGTGCTTCGGCTGATTGTATATGAAACAAACATCTTATCATGCAAATATTCACAAGGATATTATTGTTCGTCAAGTTCCTTTTTAATCCTTTTTTCTAATTTCATTTATTATAACCTTTATATTAAGTCAATATATGAATTTTTATATTGACCTTTTCTGACCTGTAACTTGGCGTTATCAATAAATGATTTGTATTTGTATTTGTATTTGTAATGTCGGATCAAGCACATGGCCCACCTGATGTAAGGTGGTACCCTCTGCCTATGAACAGTGCATTATCACATAGGTCACGTCCGCCTAGGACGCACCCTATGTGGCATTGCACTGCGCCCGCCACCCTGAGACAGAAAGATAGAAAGTATCATTTTCCTGAAATTTCACAGGTAACCACACCCTTCAAACCGAAACACAGCAATGCGAGCACTACTGCTTTACGGCAGAAATAGGTATGGTGGGTATCTTGTAGAAATAGGTATGGTGGGTATCTTGTAGAAATAGGTATGGTGGGTATCTTGTAGAAATAGGTATGGTGGGTATCTTGTAGAAATAGGTATGGTGGGTATCTTGTAGAAATCTACACATTTTTGTGATGCTATTGCCATTACCTAAACCTTAGATATGAATCTTAGTAAAACTAGGTAATAGATAGCATTCTAGCACACTTGTAAGGGTAGAAATATGTTTGCCCCAGCGCACCCCATTGCTACTTTGCCCCGATGTTAAGTCTGCGCCAACACTAGGCAGAAATCTTCATAAAAAAAAACTACTCGCCTAGCACGAAACAGTGATTTTTATTGAATATCTCCTAAAATATAGATATTTTTACAGAACCCTCGACTTTGTTGTATTGACTTTATTTCTCTAATTTTTACCCAATAATATGCTCCATTTTAATAAACAAACGAAAAAAGGCAAAAAAACAGACGTAACTTTGGTTTTTTTTTCTATCTAGAAAATATTGTCCTGACGTGGTTCTGGTACTGTGATCCCTCGGTATTATAATGAAGTATCCATGCATATTTATAATTTGAAACTTGATTTAGTCAGCTAAAAATCAAAATATATAAAATCGTTGCGTGACTGACTGATTGACTGACTGACTGACTAACAATCAACGCACAGCCTAAACCGTAAGTCCTATCGATCTGAAATTTAGAGAGTACGTTCCTTTTGTGGTTTAGGGGTGCACTAAGAAAGGAATTTTGAAAATTCGCATGCTAAGGGGTCCAAAATGGGCTTTTAATATACAACAAAAAAGCTGTGTATTTCAGAAACCGTTAGCAGTAGAACCTTGAAATGTTACATGGAAATTCCTCAAATAAAATAAATAAACACGTGTTTCAGCGATTCCTGAATTTTTCTTCAAAAAAGGAAAGGGAACGTTTTCTTTGTAAAAAAATAAAAAAACTTTAGTTTTTACAACGCACAGCCTAAACGGCTGGTCGTAGAGACTTAAAAATTGGACAGTGTATTCCTTTTAGAGTTTAAAGGTGTACTTAGAAAGAAATTTGGAAAATTCGCCCTCTTAAGGGTCCAAAAAGGGCTTTTAACGTATACACTTTGCGTTTTGCAACGCACAGCCTAAAGCGTAAGTCCTAGAGACCTGAAATTTGGAGAGTACGTTTCTTTTGTAGTCTAGGGGTGCACTAAGAAAGGAATTTTGAAAATTCGCATGCTAAGTGGTCCAAAATGGGCTTTTAATATACAACAAAAAAGCTGTGTATTTCAGAAACCGTTAGCAGTATAACCTTGAAATTTTACATGGAGATTCCTCAAATAAAATAAATAAACACGTGTTTCAGCGATTCCTGAATTTTTCTTGAAAAAAGGAAAGGGAACGTTTTCTTTGTAAAAAAACCGCTGGTCGTAGAGACTTATAATTAGGAGAGTGTATTTCTTTTAGAGTGTGAAGGTGTACTTAGAAAGGAATTTAGAAAATTCGCCGTCTTAGGGGTCCAAAATGGGCTTTTAACGTATACACTTTGCGTTTTGCAACGCACATTCTAAACCGCTGGACCTAGGCACATGAAATTTGGAGGAAGTATTCTTTTTTGGGTGTAGGGGTGTACTATTAAGAAAGGGTTTTTGAAAAATCACCTTGGAAGGGGTCCAAAATGGCTTTTAATGTAAAACTAAAATGATTCGTAATTCGGAAACCGTTGGTAGTAGATACAAGAAAATTCACAGATTAATTTCTAAAAAATAATAGCCACCATAAGTTTCGTCAGTACCTGTTAGTATCACGGTGAAGTCATTAAGATCAAAATATTTTTAGGACCTCATGGTTAAAATGGGACCCCTAAATAAATTATTTTGTTTTAATTTGTGATATTTTGTGACATTAATTTTATATAATTTTATAATAATATCTCTGATTTATGTTTTATTGTTTTAGTTTTAAGTCTTTGTGTTTTAATGGGTTTATATAGATTTAATGTTATGGATAAATAACTTGAAATAAATGATTAGTAATAATAAATGGAAAAACATGAGTATGGTGTCGTTTCAAAGGTCATGTCACGGTGTCGTTGTTGAGATTAAAACATTTTCAGGACCTCAAGGTTAAAATGGGACCCCTAAATTGAAAAAATTGAGTATGGTGTCGTTACAAAGGTCGTGTCACGGTGTCGTTGTTGAGATTAAAACATTTTCAGGACCTCAAGGTTAAAAGTGGATCCCTAAATTTAAAAACTTAAGTATGGTGTCGTTTCAAAGGACGTTTGACGGTATCTTACAAAATATAAGAGACATAGTCAAGCAAAAAACAGTTCAAACAGTTCCTCTACCCCGCCCCCCCCTCCCTCCCGCCCCTTAATCCTATAGCCATAATGTAGCTTTGTATGGGTTAGATAATTTTTAAAATCGTTCAAGTCGTTTTTGAGTTTATCCATTACAAACAAACATACATATACGCGAGTGAAGCCGCGGGTGAAAGTTAATAAACCATAGACTATGTTACTTGCTGATAATGTAGCTTTCTACAGGTGAAATAATTTTTAAAATCGATTAAAAAGTTTTTTAGTTTATCCAATATACAAACAAATTTATTTTACACCTTGGGTTACATTATTGGAGTTTTAGTAAGGATCCCTAATTTTTTGGAAATATAATATAGCCTATGGTACCCGGGGATAGTGTAGATACCTAAAAGTGAAATATTTTTTCAAATCGGTTCAGTAGTTTCGTAGCCTATTCAATGCGAACAAACAATCAAATCTTCCGCAAATATGCAAGTCTCGACGGAGCTTACTTATTTGAGCCTTTCGGGGTCGAGACTCTGGGTCCGTGGGGTTCCGGGGCCCTTCGCGTTTTCAAAATTCTTTCAGGGCATCTGGTCGAAGCGACGCGTGACCCGAGAGCTGGCTCTTATCTGGCTCAAATGCCATTCAGCGTGGCAATGCAGCCAGCATCTTAGGGACGCTTCCGTCTGGTAGTGATTTGGATCAGTTGAGCTACCTTTAGATCGCTTGCAGCGGTCTTCAGATAGCACAACCGTTTCATATGTATTTTGTACATACCTTGTAGGTATTATTATTTCTGTAAATGAATGTATTTTATTATCAAATCTTTCCTCTTTATAATATTACAGATTGTGAGATTTGCGAGTAAAAACTGCGCGCGGGAGAATAAATTACATACATACCACAGATTAAGTAATAGTGTCAAACCGAGTTTACCTTAGCGGTGCGCGCAGTGAGATTTTCTACTAAGATTACACACACACTTAAGTCAAGCAAAAAACCAGTTATAGTAATTATTATTATTTATTATGGATAAAATAATTTTACGCGTACGAAGTCGCGGGTAACAGCTAGTCTAATCTAAGAATGGTAATTTTGCGTTAAACCTTAACATACCTGTAATGATCGCAAAGCGCCGTTAAGCACCCGGGATTGTTCTGCCCTCCGTTAGGGTAGAAGTCGACTTGCCCCATGGGCCGTTCTTCTCCCATGCTGCTGGTGTGAATGACCTCTGTGTAGATGCCGTCATCAGGGCGGAAAAGCTGGCCTTCGTCCCATCTCTCTGCAGGGTCCAGACCTAGGAGGAAATGATAAGAATCTATAGAAGTTGTTTAAAAAGAGTAATGTTATAAAGAGGAAAGATTTGATTCTTTGTTTGCATTGAAAAGGCTCCGAGAAACTACTGAACCGATTTGAAAAATTATTTCACTGTTGGGAAGCTACACTATCCCCGGGTGACATGGGTTATATTATATTTTCAAAAAATTAGGGATCCTTACTAATACTCCAATAATGTAACCCAAGGTGTAAAAAAAAACTAAAATATTCTTTACATCACGTGCGCTGCGAAGAATATTGACGATATAATAAAATTGGACATACGCACGTTTGGAACGAGGCCATCGAGAAATATGATGAAGCACTGGCTGTTTCATTAGACGTCTCGAAGGCCTTTGATAAGGTTTGGCACGCTAGCCTTATTAGCAAGCTTCCTGCCTACGGACTGCCAATTCAATTCTGCTCCTGGCTCGCAGACTTTCTGAGGGAAAGATCCATTCGAGTAGTTATTGACGGCTGCTCGTCGGATCAATTACCTATTAACGCCGGGGTACCTCAGGGGTCAGTGCTATCTGCCACACTGTTTCTGCTGCATATTAATGATCTGCTAATGCCTGGTATCATTGGGTATGCAGACGACATCACAGTTGTGGAGAGATATGTTTCCACTGCGCGAGCTAGGGAGAATGAAATTCAGGAGTCTGAATATGACTCTCAAGGCTGTATCCGACTGGGGTGATGCCAATCTAGTCAAGTTCAATGCCTTTAAAACGCAGGCTTGTCTCTTCTTGGCGAAAAAAGACCGTTTCTCCAAGTTCCTGTATTCCGAGATGTACCTGTAACTATATGAGATCACCTCGAGCTCTTAGGTGTTTCGCTCACGCCTACTCTCAACTTGGGCTCCTACATCGAGTCTAAGGCAAAAACAGCTGCCATGAAGCTAGGCATCCTGAATAAGGTAAAGCGTTACTTCACACCAGGACAGCTTCTCAGTTTATATAAAGCACAAGTCCGGGCTGGTATGGAGTACTGCTGCCATGTTTGGGATGGTTCGGCCGACCACCAGCTTGCTGCCTTGGACATTCCTCCGTCGCGGTTGTTTCTGTCACGATGTCCCCTTGGACAGTTCTGACGGCTCTAAGACTCCAGGTGGTATTGAGTCGTACCTGTGACGTATCCCACGTTGCCGTTGACGTTCCTGGCGATGATACCCGCTCCGTGGCCTCCCACGGAGTATCCCACGATATGATACTGGTTGGGAGTGCCTCCAGTTATGGAGTTCAGCCAGGTGATGAAACGGCCAGCAGCTTGACCTGAGGATGAAATAATGTCTTATAAACAGTTTATTTTTTATTTTTTATGATACTTGTATGACGGTACAAGCAGATGGCCCCCCTAATGTTAAGAGGTAACCTCTGCCTTTAACAATGCATTACCTCATAGGTCACGTCCACCTAGGACGCACCTATGTGGCATTGCACTGCGCCCGCCACCCTGAGATTACTTATGTGGCGCTGCATGCGAGGCGATTGAGACGCAGATTCGATTCCTGTTGCGGAACAAATATTTTGACAGTGACTTTGGTTCAACAAAAGGGGCATTCATCTTTAACTTTTTTTTTTATGCAACTTGTTGTGACGAGTCAAGCAGATGGCCCACCTGATGTTAAGCGGTACCCTCTGCTTATGAACAGTGCATTATCACATAGGTCACGTCCACCTAGGACGCGCCCTGTGTGGCATTGCCCTGCGCCCGCCACCCTGAGACATAAAGCTGAAAAGTCTCATGTGATGTGCCTGTAATTTCACCGGCACCCTACCCTTCAAACCGGAACACAGAAATGCGAGCACTACTTCCCCGAGCTTTACTTACGAACTTTTTCACAAAAAAGCTCTACTTCTACTAAAACCATTTCCATCCGGTTTGTGGTCGCCACGAGTAACTTCCCAAACGGTTATCAGTTCTGTTGCCCTATATTGCTATATTTCCCACTAGTGGAATGCCCGCGACTTCGTCCGCGTGTACTTTTCCATACAAATTTCAACACCCCGCTGCGCCCCCTTAGGGGTTATATTTCTGGAATTCCTTTCTTAGTGCACCCCTAGACCACAAAAGGAACGTACTCTCAACATTTCAGGTCTCTAGTACTTACGGTATAGGCTGTGCGTTGATAGTCAGTCAGTCAGTCAGTCAGTCAGTCAGTCAGTCAGACAGACAGTCAGTCAGTCAGTTTAGCAGCGCCCCGTAGTTTCACCCGCGTAAGTCTCGATCCCGTGGGAATATCGGGATAAAAATGTGCCTATATGTTATTCCGGGAGTCCAGTTATCTTCATTCCAAATTTCATCCAAATCCATCCAGTAGTTTTTACGTGAAAGTGTAATAAAGATACAGCCATCCATACAAACTTTCGCGTTTATAATATTAAGTAGGATATGGTGTTGAGCTATATTGCCCTTTCAAGAGCTATCTCGTCGGTGACCTAGGTTCTTTTTCAGATGTTGATACCGTTTACTGGAAGCCTGTATACAAAAAAACCTTACCTGCTTGAATAGCGAGAGGACCCCAATACGAGCCGACGCTCCAATCTAGCACGATAACGTTGCAGTCTGTGGCGGCCAGGAAAGCTAAAACAAAGGTTTGCTGTGAAAAATATTTTTTTCAATACAAGTTTTCATAAAATTAGTGATCGTAACCGTGTGCTGATCATAGAGCCTAAATACGGCCGGTCTATACTATTATCCATCTGGAGTTCCGTTGTCCAACTTCCGTCTCCATCATCAAATCAGCTCGCTGTCACCATCATATTGTATTGACATCGTAACTTGACAGGTATGCCAAATTTCAGCTCAATCGGTTGAGGATAACTGCTTTAAAATACAGTTGCAAGATTCCACCCGGACATACACACATACAATTGTGCTACGGTTAACCGTAGCACTAGGGCTGGCTAAAAAAAGTTTTGTGCTTTGTGTTGTCTTTAGACAATCAAACACAGAAAAATTGTGAACTCTAAAAAGGTTATAGTTGCAATGTATACCTTCTATCTTACAAATTTGTATAGAAATACCTGTATATTATCCTTTAGATACTTTTATTATTCTTTTTTGTTAACCACCGACGCAAAAACGACGGGGTGTTATAAGTTTGACGTGTCTGTGTGTGTGTGTGTTTCTGTCTGTGGCATCGTAGCTCCCGAACGGATGACCTCTTTTTTTTGTTTGAATGTTGTTTTTGTTGGGAGTGTTCTTAGCTATGTTTGATCAAAATCAGTTCAGCCGTTTCATTGCGTTGAGGTTTTTTTTAAGTTTTACAAAATTAATTACTTGTTATTAATTCATGTTCGATCGTTTATGCATTGCACAATTCACAAACACAAAACGAACGAAAAATCAAATTGTCTAATTTTTAAGTTGCCTAAGAAGTAAAATACCTAAATGTCATGTCTAAAAAGTAAAATGCCTAAGATTCAGTGAACAACAATAGATAGATAGATTAGATAAACACTTTATTGATTACCACACAGAAACAGTAACAATAAAAATAATAATAACACTCAAAAATAGGCAAAACTATGGGCGGCCTTATCGCTGAGAGAGATCTCTTCTAGGCAAGCTTTGATGGAACGAACTGAGCATAATGGACGGCGGTGTTATTCACAAGTAAATAATTATGTAAAAATTAAAAAAAAACCTCAACGCAATGAAACGGCTGAACCGATTTTGATCAAACATAGCTAAGAACACTCCCAACAAATTCAACAAACAAAAAAACATTAAGTCGTTTCATCCGTTCGGGAGCTACGATGCCACAGACAGACACACACACACAGAGACACGTCAAACTTATAACACCACGTCGTTTTTGCGTCGGGGGTTAAAAAGTAATAAGAGATTGACAAACCTAACAATACCTAAGTACCTAAGTCACAAGACACAAAATATATAGGTACCTAAATAATGACGTGTATCGCCAAAGCGCGGGCACTCAACGACTGGCGTTTGACCGAGTTTCACCGATACCGTGTATACGCGTATACGGGGCGTCCCAAGACTATGCGACTTGAAGGGAAGGTACCTTAAATATTGTAGATAGGATATTTTGCTGAAAGAAGACTTTATTTTATTTTTAAAACTTAGTAATACTGCATTCAAAGATTTTTTTAAATTACTTGCTTCGTCTGAGATTCGAACCGAACATTGAATAGAATCAAATTACGTTATTCTTTTATTATAAAATACTAAGTTACTTAAGAGGATTTTTTTTCCATTCTTTCGATTGACATCATAAAAGTACTGGGTGTTTTTTTTCCACATTTAAGTCGCTTCAATTCCCAGATGAAGCAAGTATTTTTTAGAAAATCTTGGGATGCAGTATTACTGTGTTTCAAAATAAAATAAAGTCTCCTTTCAGCAAAATATCCTATCTACAATATTTAAGATACTTTTCCATCATGTCGCATAGTCTTAGGACCCCTTGTATATTGCGACTCTTATCACTCGTTGTACTGAGCTGACCTTCTGTACTATGTATTTTGTGATGGTACTAACCGGGCACCAGAACAGTGTTGAACCCTACAAATACAAATACAAATACAAATACAAATACAAATACAAATACAAATGTTTATTTCATTAACTTAAAGTCTACAATTTAACAGGGTTTAGACACTCCTTTTAAGCAAAAAATATGCTTGTGTTAGGAGATACCGCTCTTCTATATCCATCGTTTTTTTTTTTTTTTTTTTAAGTAGTATTTGAACTTAAACATAACAATTAACATTTTTAGCAACAAAACAGAGACAACAAACAGACAGCGCAGAGAAAAAGTTTGAAAATTATTGTAACCTAATAATTGTAACCAAGTATGAGGAAGTGTATGTGGGTGTGTGGTGTGTGGTGTGTGGTGTGTGGTGTGTGAGGCAGTGTGGGTAAATGTAAGTGAAGGGGGAACCCTGAAGTGACGGAGCCCAAGGACCCATGCATCAGGTCTATATATAGTTCGTCGCATGGCGTTGAAGTTAGAGACGGTACTAACCGGGCACCAGCACAGTGTTGAACCCTGAAGTGACGGAGCCCAAAAACCCATGCATCAGCACGATGGTGCGTCGTCTGGCGTTGAAGTTAGAGACGGTACTAACCGGGCACTAGCACAGTGTTGAACCCTGAAGTGACGGAGCCCAAGAACCCATGCATCAGGACTATAGTTCGTCGTTTGGCGTTGAAGTTAGAGACAGTACTAACCGGGCACTAGCACAGTGTTGAACCCTGAAGTGACGGAGCCCAAGAACCCATGCATCAGGACTATAGTTCGTCGTCTGGCGTTGAAGTTAGAGACAGTACTAACCGGGCACTAGCACAGTGTTGAACCCTGAAGTGACGGAGCCCAAGAACCCATGCATCAGGACTATAGTTCGTCGCCTGGCGTTGAAGTTAGAGGCGAACACTCTGTTGGCATCGTTCAGGATAAGGGGCTGGCTGATTGAAGGGTTATCTCTGTAGACAATTGAAGGTAATTAGGTTGTTAGAAGTAATACATTTATTTACAGAAAGAATAATACAAGGTATGTACAAAATACATATGAAACAGTTGTGCTACCTGAAGACCGCTGCTAGCGATCTAAAGGTAGCTCAACTGATCCAAATAACTACCAGACGGAAGCGTCCCCAAGATGCTGGCTGCATTGCCACGCTGAATGGCACTACTAATGCGTTGAGCCAGATAAGAGCCCGCTCTCGGGTCACGCGTTGCTTCGAGCAGATGCCCTGAAAGAATATTGAAAACGCGAAGGGCCTCGGTACCCTACGTACCCTGAATCTTGACCGCGAAAGGCTCAAATAATTAGGTAATTATAATTGATTAGAATAGAATATTTATTTCACACCAAACGCTTGTTACATATTCACTAGGTATTTCTATGATAAGCATATACCTAACATAACAAGTAACTAATTTTGTAGAAATAAAAAAACCCCAACCCAATGAAACGGCTGAACCGATTTTGATCAAATATAGCTAAGAACTCTCCCGACTAATTCACCTTTCAAACAAAAAAAAAACAAAATTAAAATCAGTTCATCCGTTCGGGAGCTACGATGCCACAGACACACACACAGACACACAGACACGTCAAACTTATAACACCCCTTCGTTTTTGCGTCGGGGGTTAAAAATCTAATCTAAGATTGGTAATTTTGCGTTATATCCCACCTTAAAGTCACACCACATCATGTCATTATGGACTTAGTAGTAGTAGAGCTTTTTTGTTGAAGAGTTCGTCCGGGGAAGTACTACCACCATACCTATTTCTGCCGCAAAGCAGAAGTGCTTGCATTGCTGTGTTCCAGTTTGAAGGGTAAGGGTGCCGGAGAAGTTACAGGCACATGAGACTTTTCATCTTTATGTCTCAGGGTGGCGGGCGCAGTGCAATGCCACATAGGGCGCGTCCTAGGTGGACGTGACCTATGAGGTAATGCACTGTTCATAGGCAGAGGTTACCGCTTAACATCAGGTGGGCCATCTGCCAGTTCCGTAATTCCAGTAGTATTTAAAAAAAAAAACTTACCTTGTAAAAAGGTGGTATACATTGCTGGAATCAGGAGTGTATCTGGCCATCTTGGCCAGGTCGCTGATCTTCAGCCAGTTGTCGACCAGATGTGCTTTGCCGCTGTCATCCTCAAGGTAGGAGTAACGCTCGCCATCCCCCCATTTCGAGATTACCGGGTCGGGGGAGGGGAGGGCTAGAGAATAAATAAATAAATAATAATAATAATAATTAATAAATATTGCTGGATAGTTCACAAAACATTATCTAGCCCCAAGCTAAGCAGAGCTTGTGTTATGGGTACTAGATAACTGATATCTATATATATGAAACAAAGTCGTGTTGGTTACACCTCTTATAACTCAAGAATGGGTGAACCGATTTGGCTGAACATTGGTGGGGAGGTAGCTTAGAACCAGGGGATTGACATAGGGAGGGTTAGGAGGGAGGGGGTTCACCGGGGACTAACCCGTGCGAAGCCGGGGCAAGTCGCTATTACTTAATACAATACATTACATAAATAGATATTTTTAATTATACATAGAAAATACCCCAGAACCAGACGACCTCTGTGACGCGACGGGCGAAGGTTCGCCTGCGACGCAGGAGGTTGCGGGTTCAATTCTCGCTTCGGAACAAATATTTGTGCGATCTGCAGATATTTGTTCAGGGATAACGATGGTGGAGAATGGACTACTCCTCGATGATTGACAGTAGCGTGGCATAGTTTGGGCTCATTGTGATCAGCACACGGTTCCGGCCACTAATGTTATAGAAGGGTCTTAGATTGTCAGAAGACAGATTTCGTTGCCTAGTCATTCTTTTTGCGCGATATCTTCGCCGATTCTTAATAAACTTTCGCATTTATTACAAGCTTTTATTGAACGAGCGAAGCCAGTTCTCCGAGTCAACTTGGAAGAATCGGAGTTTGTATGTATATGCATGTATGTGGTATGTTTGTCCGAGCATAACTTCTGAATCGTTAATCTGATCTTCATAAAATTTGATTGGGGGGTTGATAGTATGGGTACAATTTGTTGGTAAGATTATCAGCTATATCGGTCGGGGGGTTGTTGAGATATTGGGGTCCAAAAGGGGTAAAAAATATAAAAGGGAGTCGTAGGTCAAATCACGTGTATTCGCGAGATCTCGGTTCGGGGCGAACCACTAGTTTAACTAGCAATGTATGCATGTCCGGGTGGAATCTTGCAATTGCATTTTAAAGCAGTTATACTCAACCGATTGAGATGATATTTTGCATCCCTGTCAAGTTCCGATGACAATGCAATATTATGGTGACAGTGAGCTGATCTGATGATGGAGACGGAAGGTACACAACGGAACTCCTCGAGGGATAATAGTAGGCCGCCCGTGTTTAGGCTCATTTTGATCAGCAGACGGTTACGATCACTAATTTAATAAAAGCTTGTATTGAAAAAAAAAAATCACAAAAAACTTATAATATTATTAGGACAGTAACTTACCTGAAATACCAGCTATTAGGCCCAAAATAAGCACAGAAGTGATAGCGACCATGTTGTACCAAATTTTCTCAGTGAATACTTATCCATAAAAACATTATATATATAAAACGTGTTTGATAAGATTATTAAATAATCTATTATAATCTATTATATTATATTCAATCTGAACGTCAGTATTGTGTATTGATCTACTATCGGTCTTGTTTATTGTTTTTATTTAGAAAGCGTACCTTACAGAACGTCACGCGTAGCATCGGTAAAATACCCAAACCCGATCTTAAGACTGCGCTCCAGGCAGAAATCTTCATACAAAAAAAAATGCCACGCGCCGCTCGAAAAAGTGGTTTTTATCTCGTGAAACATAGATAATTTAAAAAAAACCTCCGCGTGTGATCCCTTCGTTTTATTGTATTAATTTTATTTATTAAATTTTTGACCCCAGAATCTGAACCATATTGACAAACAATCGAATCTAGACAAAAAATAGGTGATTTTTATTTATCCAGAAAATGTTGTCCTGTCATGTTTCTGTCTGGGTGATCTGTCGCCATTATAATGTACTATCCATGCATATTTATAATTTGAATATTGTACTTGATTAAGACAGTTAAAAATCTAATCTAAGATTGGTAATTTTGCATTATACCCCACCTTAAGCCGTGCTTTAACATAACCACAGAATAAATAAATAAATAAATAACGACTTAAAACTAGTGTAGTAACTTGTATAAAACAATGCAACATGTCGGTCCACAATCAAAGTCTACTATTATCCCTCGAGGAGTTCCGTTGTCCTCCAGTCTCCATTATCAGATCAGCTCGCTGTCACCATAATATTCCGTGTTTAGGCTCATTTCGATCAGCATACGGTTACGATCACTAATTTTATAAAAGCTTGTATTGAAAAACATATTTTTCACAAAAAGCTTATTTCCTCAAAATATTTTAATCTGTTAAGTGAAACTTAACTTTACTACTTTTTAACTTTACCGTGAAACTAACTTTTACGACGTCGAAATACGTTGAAATGTGGCTAAAACGTAAAGTATATTATTTTAAAAGAAACTGTTCCGTGACCTTTTAAAGGTAAATTTCAGGTAACACTGAAACACATGTCTGCTAATGTTATTTGAGGAATATCCTTGTAAAATTTCAAGGTTCTACTACAAACAGTTTCTGCAATACAGATCATTTTTGTTTACGATAAAACACCATTTTGAACTCCATTTTCAAAATTCCGTTCTTAGTAGTACACCCCCGCATCGAGACAATCACACCCTCCTATCAAGACTCGACCGGCGGTTTAGGCTGTTCGTTGTCACTCGGCCAGTCAGTCAGTCAGTCAGTCAGTCAGTCAGTCAGTCAGTCAGTCAGTCATTCTCGTGCTTTAGAGATTAAGTCCAATTTGACATATGTCGAAAAAATATGACGAATGTCGAATAAAATCTTAATTTGCTATTCTCGTGAATACTCGTGATGTCACAAATAGATATAAGTCGACCAAAATCATTCAAATCGAATATGATTTGATGGTTTTTGTGACATTTTCGTGACATTTTTTGTGGACATTCATGCATTATCTCTAATTTAGAGATAATCTCTACAATCCGAGAATTGGACTCCAGGACGTGTTGCATTCTGTGGTATTGCATTAAATAAATGAGAAAGATAAAAGATATAATAGAAAAGACGCAATCAAAGCGTCGGCGTTTTATGAAAACGCTATTTCCATTTCACACTGTCCCAGTAGGCACTTCATCTGACGCTATAGTGGGGGGGTGGGGGGGGGGGGGGGTATTGAGAGGTCTTACAGTAAGTGGTAATATTTGTTCCGCTTATCTGCGGTCAAGCAGGCAGCCTGTCATAATATTGGGATGGACCAAGGGGTCGGTACAGTCGCGTTCAAAAGTTGGTAGATTTAGATAGATAGATAGATAGAAAATTATTTATTGCACAACTTGAGTACTGTGCATAGGAAAACTTAATGCTAGATAGCAATGTCTTTCAGCTAATCTTTGTGTATTGTGGTAAACAATTTACAGGTAGTGCACAAAAAAAATATTCAAGAATAGAAGAATAGATACTAGTTTAACATATTTGTGCGATCGCAGATATTTGTTCAGGGTGTTCTGGGTATTTTATATGTATAATAAAAAATATCTATCTATGTAATGTATTATATGAAGTATATCAGTTATCAAGTAACCATAATACAAGCTGTGCTTAGCGGGGGGCTAGATAAAGCTATTTTTTTTATTCATTTCGAAAAGAAACAAAAACTACACAGATTGAATTTGTACCGAATACTTAACAATCAGTTTTTTTATGGTATATCTGGAATAGTGGTGTATTGATGATCAATTTCAGAAGTAATTATTTATTGTGAAGCAGACATCCGTGTTTTTCACTTAGATGGTTCCAGCGGAAGATCAGCGTTGTGTTGCTACAACACAACAAATGCTGAGCTGACGCCAATTTGTGTCAGTGATGCGTGGCTGGTACTAAGAGGCACACATTAGTTTTATTTTTCTTTGTTTCTGTGTGTGTGTGTGTCATTTTCTGTGGAATTTTGTTTGTTGGCACAAATAAATGCTTTTTCTTTCTTTCTTTCTTTCTTTCTTTCTTTCTTTCTTTCTTTCTTTCTTTGGAAAGTCACTACTGTAGATGACTGTACCATATACAAAAGAAGTCCGTATTCCTCGATCGAGGACGGCTATCTCCGGCCGCAGTTAAGAAAAGTAAATATTATTACGGTCGCGCGCGGCGAGGTATGTAATGTCGGCAGCGTGTGTTGGTTAGCCCCTGTGTGTTTAAAGGTTGAACTACAACAGCAGGTAGACAGAAAAAACCGGCCAAGTGCAAGTCGGACTCGCGCACGAAGGGTTCCGTACCGTTATCTATAAAACAGGCAAAAAAACACGTTTTATGTATGGGAGCTCCCTAAATATTTATTTTATTCTGTTTTTTAGCATTTATTGTTATAGCGGCAACAGAAATACATCATCTGTGAAAATGTCAACTGTCTAACTATCACGGCTCATGAGATACAGCCTGGTGACAGACGGGCATACGCAGACAGACAGACGTGCAGCACAGCTTAAGTATTAGGGTCCCTTTTTACCCTTTGGGTATGAAACCCTAAAAAGGCGTTTTCATGTTCTTAAGAGCCAGTTTACATTTCTGTTAGTTGCCGAGCTTGTCATCGCAATTTATTGTAATTTAGATTTATAGTAACGAGGGGACCATTTTCAATGCTGTTTTATTTGTATGAAAACTGGTGTTAAAACACTAAAACAGACGGGAGTTTGTAAGTTTTGATAAAATTTCCTTTTATCAGAGAAAAGGTAAGGCAATTTAAATGTTCGCTGTCATCCCTCTCGCTCGCACGTAAAAAAACAGTGATTAGCGAAGTAAGAAGATCCATTTGTATGCTTATTAGGGATCCCTGGGACACTTGACGCTTCCCCCTTCGTTTGAGGAGTTGGATCAAGTTGTGGACTTTTATTTATGCCAAAGAATACTGCTCGTTAGAACTCTTACAAAATAAATTAAGTACATTACGCAATTCCTCATTCTCTACGGTTTTTTGTAGTTTTTCTGTTTTTTTTTTTTAGGATTTTTCTGGTTTTTTTTTGTCATTTCTTTCTTTTTTTTCAGTTTTTTCTGTTTTTTTTTTCGAACTCGTCTTCTATGCTAGGAATTTATCTCCAATACAAGATTTTATAATATTAGGATCAAAATGAGCCTAAACACGGCCAGTCTACTTTATCCATCGAGGAGTTCCGTTGTCCACGTTGTTGTGTGTCTTTAATCTGTTTAATAGTGTGATCTATTTACTAGCGTCCATACGTCCTTAAAAAAGTCAAGAGTGGTTATTAACGAAGAATCAGTAGTGGCTGACATTAAAGATACTGACTTTACACGGATACTCAACTCTGATGATCCCGAAAAAGCTGCAATCACTCTTGTGGAAATGATTTCTTCTATAATTAGCATACACACAAAAAATATTTGTATTCCATTCAAGAAAAGAGTTATAAAGCCTTGGATTACCCCTGGTCTTCTTAAATGCATTCGGAATCGTGATAGACTTCATAAAAAAACATAGAAAAGATCCTGAAAATGTGATAAAAATTATAACTTACAAACGGTATCGGAATTTCTGCAACAATTTATTAAAGAAACTGAAGCGTGAATATGAGTGTAATGAATTTGAGAAGGCCAGAAGTAACCCAAAAGCTACTTGGGATGTTATTAAGAACATCACAAACACTAAAAAGCCTAAAACTAAGCCACTAGAATTGTTAAATATACTTCCAAACCCTCAAGAGTCGGTAAACTTTGTAAATAAATATTTTTCAGAAGTAGGAAAAAACTTAGCAATTAAAATTTTGACGGATCTACATCACAATATAGTTTACACACAGCCCTCAAACACTAGCCTCAACTCCATGGTTTTGTTTGAGGTTGATGAGGTGGAGGTGCTCAAAATTATAACTGGTCTAAAAACAAATTGTGCAGTTGGTTATGATGGCATACCAAGCTGCGTTATTAAGGCCGCGAAAATCACACTAGCTCCTGTTATTGTGCACGTAATAAACCTATGCATAGTGAGTGGTGTGTTTCCGCGAGTTTTTAAGAAAGCTATTGTCCACCCTATACACAAAGCTGGGGACAGTGACATTGTCGATAATTATAGGCCTATTTCAGTTTTAACCACATTATCCAAAAATTTTGAAAAATGTTTGAATTCTAGACTCGTTAAATACCTAACTAAATACAATTTACTAGCAGACAATCAGTATGGTTTTAGAAGTGGTTAATCCACCGAGGACGCTATACTGGATCTCACCGATAACATAGCCTAAATAGATTAGCATAGATTCTAAAACTAAAACCATTGCTATCTTCTTAGATCTTTCTAAAGCATTCGACACTGTCTCTGTCCCCCGCCTCCTAAATAAGATGGAGGTTATTGGTATTAGAGGCCCAGCTCTTAAAATATTTTCTAGTTACTTGTCTGATCGTTCACAGAGAGTGATTATTGACAATATCACTAGCGTTGACGAGCCACTCACGTACGGTGTCCCTCAAGGAAGTGTTTTAGGACCTACACTTTTCCTCATATATGCTAACGACCTATGCAAGTTGACCCTTAATGATTGCAAAATTATAGCGTATGCTGACGACACTGCATTACTAGTCACAGGGAAAACCTGGAATGAGGTGAAGAGTAACGCTGAAAACGCCTTACGCGAGGTAATCCTGTGGCTTTCCCACAATTTACTTACCTTAAATGTTAAAAAAAACAAATTTATTACACTGTCCGCAATATCTTCAGCTCAACCTTCAAGTAATTTCTGCATTAAAGCCCATATATGCAATCCGCATACTCATCAGACTGGTTGTAAGTGTAATGATATTGAACGTTCCGAAGTCATAAGGTATTTGGGAGTTTTGATCGATTCCACTTTAAGCTGGCTTCCACATATTCAGGCTACCACTTCGAGAATAAGAAAACTACTTTACATATTTAGGAAACTGAGAGCAAGTGCTGATCATAAAACCCTCAAAGTAGTCTACTTCGCATTATCGCAGTCAGTTCTGTCCTACTGTATTGCTGCATGGGGAGGCGCCCCTAAAACAACATTCATTCGCTTGGAAAGAGCACAAAGAGCCACCTTAAAAGTGATGTACTCTAAACCTAGGCTCTTTTCGACAAATGTCCTATACACCCTGTGTGATGTGCTGTCTGTACGTAAATTATTTATACTGAACATTATTCTCCGTAAACACCGTAACTTACCTTATGAACCTAGCAATAACAGAAATCGTAGGGAAAATGTGGTTTGCTCAGTTCGGGCACCTCGTACCGTGTTTGCCTTCCGTCATTACCTATTTTTAAGCCCCGTTGTATATAACAGAATAAATAAGGTGCATAAAATATACGATATGACATATTATAAATGTAAAATACATATAAGGAAATGGTTGTCTTCTCTCACCTACGATGAAGCTGAAGAACTTATAGGAATAATTAATTAACTTCCCATAAACTACACAATATGAGTATGTTATATTTTTTACAATTAATTTTTCTATGTACCTAATACTTACACATGCATTATATATATATATATATATATATCTATATTTATATAATATACAAATACACTAACCCACCCATAACACGCATAAAACATAAACACACACACACACACACACATACACATACACACGATGGCTACTCCTGTGATACCCAGACTCTTATGAGACTGGTGGTAGCAGGAGAGCCTCATATACAAACATTCATACACCCACACACACTCACACATCCTCGCACAAATTAAGTAAGAGATCTGTTTCATAATTATAATTTTATTATAGGATAACTTTTTATTTTTGTGTTTTCTATGTGTACCTACTTAATGTAACTTTTTGGTATGATGTTTAGTGCTCCTAGTCCTAAGGTCGGGCGCTGGAAATTGCGACACAGTTCATACTATAGCAATTTTCAGCGTTCCTTTTTGTATACTGCTCTTGTGTAAAAACTTTACCAAAATAAATAAATTTCAATTTCAATTTCAATCATCAGATCAGCTCGCTGTCACCATCATATTGTATTGTCATCGGAACTTGACAGGTATGCCACATTTCAGCTCAATCGGATATCGGAAAGTTACCCTTATCACCACCCGTGAAATCGACATCATTGAGTAGTTCCAATGGCCATCTCTGGTCTTCTTCATCAGTTCCACTTCACCAAATGGCACTTTCTGAATGCACATGCTTGACTTGTTGCTGAAAATACCGAAATCGCTATATGTGTGCCTATAATATTTGAGGAGTTCAAGGAGTTCATTTCAACAAAAAAGACATTATAATAGTTTACTTTTGACTATACAGGCTGAAGGGAAAGTACCTTAAATATTGTAGATAGGGTATTTTGCCAAAAGGAGACTTTGTATTTTATTTTTAAAACTTAATAATACTGCATTTAATGATTTTCTTAAACTTCTAAAACGTCTGGGAATCAAATCGACTTAAATGTGAATAAAAACATCCCGTACTTTTATGATGCCATTCGAAAGAATGGCTAAAAATAATAATTCCTCCTTATCATAGTATCTTATAACAAAAGAATACGTAAAATGTTTGATTCCATTAAATGTTCGGTTAAACCAGACGAAGCATGTAATAAAAAAAAAATATTGAATGCATTATTACTAACTTTTAAAAATAAAATAAAGTCTCCTTTCAACAAAATCTCCTATCTTCAATATTTAAGGTACACTCCCTTCATGCCACATAGCCGAGACGCCCTGTATATTTATAAGGATTTTACAAAGGTATAGTTCTCGTGACTTGGACCACACACTTCCGTATAAAAACTTAAAAAACTCTAATTAGAAGGACGGTTAGCGACGCGCTCGCTATAGCCGTATAACGGAGACAAGATGTTAGAGCGGCCCTTAAATATTAAAACTTGGTCCTATTATACTTACGAACTCGCATAGTCATTGGGCTTTTAAAGTTTCTGATGTTAAGACTGCGCTAACGCCAGGCAGAAACCTTCTTACAAAAAAAACCCTCGCGCCTTTTTCAAAAGTTTTTTTTTAACTATGATATACCTCTGTTTGTCCACGATCTCACCTGTTGGTAAGTGACGATGTGGTCGAAGATGAAGCACAAAGGTCTACAAGGCACCTATTCACTCTTGACTTGAAGAGACACAGATTATAGTTTTCAGAAAAAGACAGACGACGGTAGTTTATTCCCACTCCTCAGCAGTTCGCATTATAAAGGTAGAACTGAAACGTTTAGTGCGAATAGAAGGTATACTAATGAGGTAAGGGTGGTACCGAGCCGAGCGTCTGCTCATCCTGTGATGAAAAGGAGATATGGTGGTGGTTTTTATTGAATATCTCTTAAACTACAGACAATTTTTTTTTTTTTTTTTTTTTTCAATTTATTTGTGTGTTCTTCAGATATTTGTTCAGGGTGTTCTGGGTGTTTTCTATGCATAATAAAAATATCTATCTATGTAATGTATTATATTAAGTATATCAGTTATCTAGTACCCATAACACAAGCTCAGGCTTACCTTGGGGCTAGATTATGTTGTGTTAACGTGTCCAGCATTTTTTATTTTTTTTTATTAATTTTACAAAACTCACTTGCCACGTCTATATCCACAATGGTGCAACTCACTGTGAAAAGAGGCCTATTGAGGCTCTGCCTACCCTTTCGGGGAAAAAGGCGTGTGTCTATGTATGTATGTATGTTTACAAAACCCCTACAGTAAACCCTCGGCTTTTTTGTATTGATTTTATTCATTTATTCAGACGACCTCTGAGGCGCGGCGGGCGAACGTTCGCCTGCGGCGCAGTAGGTTGCGGGTTCGATTCCCGCCTCGGAACAAATATTTGTGCGTTCTGCAGATATTGACATAAATGAAGTAAGTGAAATGAATTATGATGTTTGGTCGGATGTTTATCATACTTTCACGTCAAAATGTCTGAGCCAATTTTGATGAAGTTTGGAACTCAGCTAGGTTAAATACCTACTATTATAAAACATTGAATACTTTTTATACTGAAATTCTGATATTGGTAAGTAATGCGAGTGAAACCGCAGGCGAGTGGTAGTAATTCAGTAAAGAATAGGTTGAAGCTAGAACAAAGAACTTCATTTTAATTCATTTGAATTCCTGTCGCGAGGGGAAAGAAAGTAAAATATACAAGATTGAATCATTCGCGTACTTCGAATTATTTCTTAACGTTCGGAATGTATGGATGTGACCAATGATTTGATGATTTCATCCTACTAATATTATAAACGTGAAAGTTTGTAAGGATGGATGGATGGATGTATCTTTGTTACTCTTTCACGTAAAAACTACTCGATGGATTTGGATGAAATTTGGAATGGAGATAAGTGGACTCCCGGAATACATAGGCACATTTTTATCCGGATATTCCCACGGGATCGAGACCTACGCTGAAAATACCACGGGGCGCAGCAGCAATGCGAAAACTTTTCATCCAATGTACCAAGCGAGCTGCAGAATGCAGGAGTAATTTGGTAACCGAATATCTGGAATACCGGTGAAATGGGGGCGAAAGTTTATCCATAAAATCATAAAATCATAAATCGTTTATTGTTTGTGAATCCAGGTAAATTACATTAGTTGGTACGAGTAGATTAGGTATGGTGAAGATTGCTGGACTCTGCATTTCAGCATACAAACATTAGGTATATTATATAATATACTAGTGACTCGCCCTGGCTTCACACGGGTAGCCCCCAGTGACCCCCCTCCCCCCTATGTGCTTCTCCTGGTTCTAAGCTACCTCCCCACCAATTTTCAGCGGAATCGGTTCACCCGTTCTTGAGTTATAAGTAGTGTAACTAACACGACTTTGTTTTATATATATAGACAAGCGACTCGCCCCGGCTTCGCACGGGTAGCCCCCGGTGCAAAACAGCCCCCTCCGATACTTTATTACTTACTTTACTATTCGGAGCAGAGAAGAATCCACCAAAAAAGAGATAACTAACATAGGTCCAGCCGATCTTGAGTTATAAGAGGTGTAACTAACACGACTTTGTTTTATATATATAGATAGATAGATAGATATAGATGTAAGACAGATCAGGAAAAATGTATAAGTAGTAAAGCATGCACTCATTACAAATGTCAATCAAGTGTACTTAATTACCTACTAAAGATATATCATAAAAATTACAACAAAATTAAAAACAATTACCTATTGAAAATTAAAAGAATGGAGGGGTTTTCACGGACGTTTAAAATTATGTGCTAATAGATGGCGCTGATTTGAACCTAGCTTTCAAAATAAAGTGAAATGTCAAAGTCAACAACGTAGTGATATATTTTCATGGTATTTTGTTACTATCACACAAAAGCACAGACAATGCATTTGTTAATTTTGACAAGCATACTTGAGTCAGCGCCATCTATCGAGCCAAATTTAACTACATTTTTTGTATTCGAAAATGAAAAGCCCTCATTACTGGATGTCAAAGTCTAACAAATTCAGATAGGTGGGTACCCTATGTCAGAGTGCACTCTTGTGTGTCTCTTGTGTTTCTTCACACAGTTGTTAGTAGTAGAGCTTTTTTTATGAAAGAGTTCGTCCGGGGTAGTTCGCCTCCCTCCTCGCGTCGTATTCCTCAATGCTGAGGGTCGTGACCCCCTCCACGGATCACCTTCTGCCAGACGATGTTGCGCCAGTGAGATCAGTTGCCAGCGAGCTGCACGGCTTCGTGGAGTTTTGAGTCGAGAGTGTTGCGGATCTGGTCTGACTACCTTACGTTGGCCTCTTTCCCTCGATTATGCCAGTGATAATGAGCTTCTCTAAGATGTCACTGCCTTTCCGTGCTATATGACCAAAATACTCAAAAACTCGCTGGATGCAGATCGAGGAAAGCCTAGTATAATCTTGAGTTATAAGGATACAAGGAAATAACACCGTTTTTTTAAAATCTTAAAATATTAACACAAACATTGTATTATACACTCAAAAGACCCTAATGGGTTTGTTCAGAGTGTACAAACCTCCTTACGTGTAAATACATAATCTTACTCTGTAATTCAGTTTTTTCTTTTTTTTTTCTTAATTGCATGATTCTTAATTGATTTTTTTTTGTAATTCATGATTCTTAATTGTTTTTTTTTTAAATTTCCTAGAATACGTTGCAGCAAAATTTATGGTCTGACTGAAACTACAGCACCTTTAAACGTCTAAAACAGGTTTAAATTGACCGTCCCACCTGTGCCGTCCACGCATTGTGGTCTCTGGTAAGGTGTTTGGCGCGTCTTCGTCTTATCCATACCGTCCTCACGCCCTCCACATTTGAATCGTGAAATTGGAGCCAGTGTTCCGTATGATGCGGATCTTTATTTATAAACGGGCGGAGCCGGGGGATGTGCCTAGCGCAATGAAATGGAATGATGTTTGTACGACTCAATTTATTCATTGTTTTCAAACGGGACATATTTCTGTGCGAACTGGGTAAAAATAAATAATAAGTTTTTGTGGTTTTTTTTTTTTTAATTCAAGCTTTTATAAAATTAGTGATTGTAACCGTGTGCTGATCAAAATGAGTCTAAACACGACCAGTCTACTATTATCCATCGAGGAGTTCCGTTGTCCTTCCGTCTCCATCATCAGATCAGCTCGCTGTCACCATCATATTGTATTGTCATCGGAACTTGAAAGGTGTGCAAAATATCATAGTAAACGGTTGACGATAACTGCTTTAAAAAATTCAGTTGCAAGATTCCACCCGGAATAATAGCTTGTAATTTATAAAATTAGTGATCGTAACCATCGACGTAAGTAATTATTTTACTTTGGTCGAAGATCGTAACCGTGTGCTGATCAAAATGAGCCTAATCTTGCAACTGAATTTTTTAAAGCAGTTATCCTCAACCGATTAATATGATATTTTGCATACCTGTTAAGTTCCAATGACAATACAATATGATGGTGACAGCAAGCTGATCTGATGATGGAGACGGAAGGTGGACATCAGAACTCCTCGATGGATAAAAGTAGACTGGCCGTGTTAAGGCTCATTGTGATCAGCACACGGTTACGATCATTTTAGAAAAGCTTGAATTGAAAAAAAAATTGGACAAAAACGTATATATTTCGGTATCATGAGATGACCTCCGTGGGTGGCGAGCGAGCAGCTGGCTCAGCCGTGAGAGGTGCGGGTTCGATTCTCGCTGTGGGACAAATGTTAGCATGATCTGCAAATATTAGTTCCGTGTCTGTGTTGTAGTAGCATGGTGCTCGTAGTTCCAGATACACACGACACAGGGGATCCTAGTGTGGGTTCAGGACTATATATGTGACTGTTGGGTGTTATGTTATGTATGATCTGTTATTAGTTCCGTGTCTGTGTTGTGGTAGCATGGTGCTCGTAGTTCCTGATACACACGACGCAGGGGATCCTAGTGTGGGTTCAGGACTATGTATGTGACTGTTGGGTGTTATGTTATGTATGATCTGTAATTAGTTCCGTGTCTGTGTTGTGGTAGCATGGTGCTCGTAGTTCCTGATACACACGACGCAGGGGATTTTAGTGTGGGTTCAGGACTATATATGTGACTGTTGGGTGTTATGTTATGTATGATCTGTTATTAGTTCCGTGTCTGTGTAGTGGTAGCATGGTGCTCGTAGTTCCTGATACACACGACGCAGGGGATCCTAGTGTGGGTTCAGGACTATATATGTGACTGTTGGGTGTTATGTTATGTATGATCTGTTATTAGTTCCGTGTCTGTGTTGTGGTAGCATGGTGCTCGTAGTTCCTGATACACACGACGCAGGGGATCCTTGTGTGGGTTCAGGACTATATATGTGACTGTTGGGTGTTATGTTATGTATGATCTGTTATTAGTTCCGTGTCTGTGTTGTGGTAGCATGGTGCTCGTAGTTCCTGATACACACGACGCAGGGGATCCTAGTGTGGGGTCAGGACTATGTATGTGACTGTTGGGTGTTGTGTTAGAATATAATGCCATGTAAAGCGCGTCCTCGGTGGCCGTGATTGTAACAGGCAGAGGTTACCGCTTAACATTAGGTGCGTTTAAAAACTGCTTGTTCCTTCACGATATTAATTTAAATTAAATTCATAATAACAGAGACGTACCTTGGGCGCATTGATAAGATTTGGTTGCAATTATCCCCAATATAATGCGAAGTCATCAGAAACCCATTAGCAGAGATAATCACTCATAAAAGAATATAAAAAATAAAGTACTTATTTAAGAGATACTTATCAATGTATTTTTTTTTGTTAAGCTGGGGTATTATTGTTTAATCTTTTTTGGTTGACATATTATTGTGATATTATTGCAAGTGAGTTGAAGGGCAATGTCTACCATATTCAAGAGATTGCAAAGTCCGTGTAACTATCTTACGACGTTTTCAATACAGTGTTCCTAGGCCGCCAAATACTGTTAATTTTTATTTATTTTATATTACTTGGTATGACGGAACAAGCAGATTGCCCACCTGATGTTAAGCGGTAACCTCTGCCTATGAACAATGCATTACCTCATAGGTCACGTCCACCTAGGACGCGCCCTATGTAGCATTGCATTGCGCCCTCCACCCTGAGACATAAAGATGAAAAGTCTCATGTGCCTGTAATTTCACCGGCACCCTTACCCTTCAGCCGGAACACAGTAATGCGAGCACTACTGCTTTGCGGCAGAAATAGGTAGGTATGGTGGTAGTACTTCCCCAGATGAACTCTTACACAAAAAAGCTCTACTACTACTAAAATCTAGATATTCATATTTCTTCGTCTATAGCCAACATCGTTTTATAAAACTCTTTATTAAACTGAAGAAATAAACTGCTGAAGAAATTGCTAAGGAGTTTTTAAAAGTAAGAAAATTGGCAAAGAGTGTTTTTAAACATTTAGCATTTACGAATTTTTAAAAGAAATCATTTGCACTTTCATTTTTACACTTGAATTATAAGTCAACATTATTTTATTCTCATTTGTATAGAAACAATATGTTTTTTCAACAAATTGCTTAAAAACTTAATTTACGAAGCCAGTATACATTGTTCGAAAGTTAAAAATTACGCACCATACAATGGAATGTGTGGTAAAACAGGTACTTAGGTGAGAGTACCATTTTACCGCACGTTGCGTTGTATAGCGCCGTGCGTATCCTTTACGGTTTTTTTAATTTCCATAAATTTATAAGAATTTCAAGGACACCAAGGAGTTTCACATTACGACAATAAATAAGCTGAATAATCGAACCTCCTTGGAAGCGCTTTTGCTCAAAACGTTTGTCTCACTTTAATACTAAAGAGAAAATGAGACGAAAGATGTAGTTCTGATGTTCTATGTTTCACCACACGTACGTGGCTCCACTTACAAATTCACGCCATTTTCATATTAGGAACGTTTTTTGTTCGCAAAAGACATCGTGCTACTTGACCGGTTAGTATTGATAGACCTTTGTTTAACCACGATCTCACCTGTTGGTAAGTGACGATGTCGTCAAATGTTGTTGCGACTTTCCGACTGATATTTATAAACAAAATAATAATATGAGTTCAAACGGGGAATCCATTATTAATATCCAATATTAAATCCAAGTCAATTAGAAACTTGAATGAGGCGCAAATTTCAGAAAAAGGTCTCTTGTCGCCAAAATAGCGAGAGCGCTATTTAATAATTTACCATACACTAATACAATAATTTTATATCATGAAAGACTGCAGAAAGTTCGTTTCATTACCTATTGTACTGTTCTCTCGCAAATGTGTTGAAAATCGTTGCATGAAACACGTGTGGAAATTGGTTTTTACAAACTCGTGACTATTGTAAGCCCGGGACTAAGTCTACTCGTTGGTAAAAATCAACTTACCGCACTAGTATCATAAATATCTATTAATACAAGCTATTATGAAACTAGTGATCGAAACCGTATACTGATAAACACGGCTAGAAAACTATTACCCACCGAGGAGAACAGTCTCCATCATCAGATCCGCTCGCTGTCACCATCATATTGTATTGTCATCGGAACTTGACAGGTATGCCGAATTTCAGCTCAATCGGATATCGGAAAGTCACCCTTATCGCCACCCGTGAAATACTTATCATTGAGTAGTTCCAATGGCCATCTCTGGTCTTCTTCATCAGTTCCACTTCACCAAATGACACTTTCTGAATTCACATGCTTGACTTGTTGCTGAAAATAACGAAATCGCTATAATGTGCGCCTGTAATATATGAGGAGTTCCCTCAATTCCTCATGGATCCCATCATCAGAACCAGATTTTGATAAAAATTTGACAAATATGGAAGTACATATTTTCCAAATCGGTTCATAAATGAAGGAGATATGAGGTAACAAACATTTAAAAAAAATACACTGTTTGAGAACCTCCTCTTTTTTTGAAGTCGGTTAAAAACGAGTTGTGTGTTTCAAAATTGTCATTTTTTGTTGTTCACTAAAATGCGTGACGCTTACAATATAAGGTAGATTAAACATTATCAGATAATAAGAATGTGTTTTTTAGTAGATAATTAAATACGCGACAATTTTAATCGACTGATAAAACTATGTTAAAAGTAAAAACATATGACGAAGACGGCAAAGTAAAAGAAAATAAGGAAGAAAAAACATTTATTTGTGTCAACAAACAAAATGACACACAAAATGACACACACACACACACACAGAAACAAAGAAAAATAAAACTAATGTGTGCGTCTTAGTACCAGCCACGCATCACTGATACAAATTGGCGTCCAGCTCAGCATTTAACACAAGTAAAATTAAAAGTAAATAAGTAAAATTATCAATTGCATCTTTTTAATAGTAGATTATGCAGTGGAATAAAGCAGTGTCTTAAGTCGCGGGCGGCATATTGAACCCTGAGCGTAACGAGGGACTGAGTATAGAGTCCTGAGTGAAGCGAGGGGTTCAAGCTGCACAAGACGAAGACAGGCTTTATTCCAGAGGAGCATACTCTACTTATATAGAGTCCTGAGTGAAGCGAGGGGTTCAAGCTGCACAAGACAAAGACAGGCTTTATTCCAGAGGAGCATACTCTACTTATATAGAGTCCTGAGTGAAGCGAGGGGTTCAAGCTGCCCAAGACAAAGACAGGCTTTATTCAAGAGGAGCATAATCTACTAATATAGAGTAATGAGTGAAGCGAGGGGTTCAAGCTGCACAAGACGAACACAGGCTTTATTCCAGAGGAGCATACTCTACTTATATAGAGTCCTGAGTGAAGCGAGGGGTTCAAGCTGCACAAGACGAAGACAGGCTTTATTCCAGAGGAGCATACTCTACTTATATAGAGTCCTGAGTGAAGCGAGGGGTTCAAGCTGCACAAGACAAAGACAGGCTTTATTCCAGAGGAGCATACTCTACTTATATAGAGTCCTGAGTGAAGCGAGGGGTTCAAGCTGCACAAGACGAAGACAGGCTTTATTCCAGAGGAGCATACTCTACTTATATAGAGTCCTGAGTGAAGCGAGGGTTTCAAGCTGCACAAGACGAAGACAGGCTTTATTCCAGAGGAGCATACTCTACTTATATAGAGTCCTGAGTGAAGCGAGGGGTTCAAGCTGCACAAGACGAAGACAGGCTTTATTCCAGAGGAGCATACTCTACTTATATAGAGTCCTGAGTGAAGCGAGGGGTTCAAGCTGCACAAGACAAAGACAGGCTTTATTCAAGAGGAGCATACTCTACTTATTTAGAGTCCTGAGTGAAGCGAGGGGTTCAAGCTGCACAAGACGAAGACAGGCTTTATTCCAGAGGAGCATACTCTACTTATATAGAGTCCTGAGTGAAGCGAGGGGTTCAAGCTGCACAAGACAAAGACAGGCTTTATTCAAGAGGAGCATAATCTACTTATATAGAGTAATGAGTGAAGCGAGGGGTTCAAGCTGCACAAGACGAAGACAGGCTTTATTCCAGAGGAGCATACTCTACTTATATAGAGTCCTGAGTGAAGCGAGGGGTTCAAGCTGCCCAAGACAAAGACAGGCTTTATTCAAGAGGAGCATAATCTACTAATATAGAGTAATGAGTGAAGCGAGGGGTTCAAGCTGCACAAGACGAACACAGGCTTTATTCCAGAGGAGCATACTCTACTTATTTAGAGTCCTGATTGAAGCGAGGGGTTCAAGCTGCCCAAGACGAAGACAGGCTTTATTCCAGAGGAGCATACTCTACTTATATAGAGTCCTGAGTGAAGCGAGGGGTTCAAGCTGCACAAGACGATGACAGGCTTTATTCCAGAGGAGCATACTCTACTTATATAGAGTCCTGAGTGAAGCGAGGGGTTCAAGCTGCACAAGACGAAGACAAGCTTTATTCCAGAGGAGCATACTCTACTTATATAGAGTCCTGAGTGAAGCGAGGGGTTCAAGCTGCACAAGACGATGACAGGCTTTATTCCAGAGGAGCATACTCTACTTATATAGAGTCCTGAGTGAAGCGAGGGGTTCAAGCTGCACAAGACGAACACAGTCTTTATTCCAGAGGAGCATACTCTACTTATTTAGAGTCCTGAGTGAAGCGAGGGGTTCAAGCTGCCCAAGACGAATACAGGCTTTATTCCAGAGGAGCATACTCTACTTATATAGAGTCCTGAGTGAAGCGAGGGGTTCAAGCTGCACAAGACGAAGACAGGCTTTATTCCAGAGGAGCATACTCTACTTATATAGAGTCCTGAGTGAAGCGAGGGGTTCAAGCTGCCCAAGACAAAGACAGGCTTTATTCAAGAGGAGCATAATCTACTTATATAGAGTAATGAGTGAAGCGAGGGGTTCAAGCTGCACAAGACGAACACAGGCTTTATTCCAGAGGAGCATACTCTACTTATTTAGAGTCCTGAGTGAAGCGAGGGGTTCAAGCTGCCCAAGACGATGACAGGCTTTATTCCAGAGGAGCATACTCTACTTATATAGAGTCCTGAGTGAAGCGAGGGGTTCAAGCTGCACAAGACGATGACAGGCTTTATTCCAGAGGAGCATACTCTACTTATATAGAGTCCTGAGTGAAGCGAGGGGTTCAAGCTGCACAAGTCGAAGACAGGCTTTATTCCAGAGGAGCATACTCTACTTATATAGAGTCCTGAGTGAAGCGAGGGGTTCAAGCTGCACAAGACGATGACAGGCTTTATTCCAGAGGAGCATACTCTACTTATATAGAGTCCTGAGTGAAGCGAGGGGTTCAAGCTGCCCAAGACGAATACAGGCTTTATTCCAGAGGAGCATACTCTACTTATATAGAGTCCTGAGTGAAGCGAGGGGTTCAAGCTGCCCAAGACGAAGACAGGCTTTATTCCAGAGGAGCATACTCTACTTATATAGAGTCCTGAGTGAAGCGAGGGGTTCAAGCTGCCCAAGACGAAGACAGGCTTTATTCCAGAGAAGCATACTCTACTTTTCACACCTTCTACGAGACAATAAAAAAGCGACCAAGTGCGAGTCGCACTTGCCCATGAAGGGTTCCGTAGTAGCAAGTAACATCATATAAAAGTTCTTGGTTTACGATTTATGACGTATTAAAAAAAACTACTTACTAGATCTCGTTCAAACCAATTTTCGTTGGAAGTTTATATGGTAATGTACATCATATATTTTTTTTTAATTTAATCATTCTCTTATTTTAGAAGTTACGGGGAGGGGGGACACACATTTTACCACTTTGGAAGTGTCTCTCGCGCAAACTATTCAGTTTGGAAAAAAAAAATTAGATACCTCAACATCATTTTTGAAGACCTATCCATAGATAGATACCTCACACGTATGAGTAAAAATTTTTTTTTTTGAGTTTCAGTTCTAAGTACATACTTAGAACTGAAATTCAAAAAAAAAACATCGCACTAAAAAAAAAAAAAAAAACCAATAACTTTTTGGGTTTCCACATGGAAACCCAAAAAGTTATTGTTTTTTTTCTATTTTTATGTGAAAATCTTAATGCGGTTCACAGAATACATCTACTTACCAAGTTTCAACAGCATAGCTCTTAAAGTTTCGGAAAAAATGTGGCTGTGACATACACGGACAGACAGACAGACAGACATGACAAATCCATGAGGGTTCCTTGTCTTTGACTACGGAACCCTAAAAAACACTGAAAGTCACAGAATCAAACACCGTCTTTTGTTTCACATTCTTTGTAAAGGCACTTTTTTTGGCGACATTCAATGGCTCACGATGATGTACAAAATAATAAAAAATACTATGAAACAGTTGTGCTACCTGAAGACCGCTGCTAATGATCTAAAGTTAGCTCAACTGATCCAAATCACTACCAGACGGAAGCGTCCCTAAGATGCTGGCTGCATTGCCACGCTGAATGGCAATGAATGCGTTTAGCCAGATAAGAGCCGGCTCTCGGGTCACGCGTCGGTTCGACCAGAAGCCCTGAAATAATTTTGTAAAAGCAAAGGGCCCCGGTACCCCACGCACCCAGAGTCTCGACCTCGAAAGGCTCATATGCTCAATAGGCTTCGCAGGCGAACCCTCGCCCGCCGCGCCACAGAGGTCGTCAAATGAGGCTAGACGGAGCGATGGTCTGCTTCGACTGAAAGAAAGTGTATAAGAAGAGCTGGGTCGATAACGTGCGTGATAGAGGCCTAAGTCTATCAGAGCACTACAAACTGAAAGAATGAATGAATTAATGAATTAATTAATGAATGAATTAATGAATGAATTAATGAATGAATGAATGAACGAATGAATGAACGAATGAACGAATGAACGAATGAACGAATTAATGAACGAATGAACGAACGAACGAACGAATGAATGAATGAATGAATGAATGAATGGATGAATGGATGAATGGATGAATGAATGAATGAATGAATGAAGGAATGAATTAATGAATGAATGAATGAATGAAGGAATGAATGAAGGAATGAATGAATGAATGAACATTACATGAAAATACTTTATAGCACACCTTATAAACTAGTTAAAATAAACACAACAATTAAACAAAACTAAATGTACAATGGACGGTCCTATCGCGAAGAAGCGATCTCTTCCAGACAACATTTCGACCTATTCAACAACTGATCGATGATAAAGCAAGTTTTGGGAAACCAGAAACCAGCTGCTAAACAAAAAATAGTATATACTCTCCGTTCGCAGCGATATATCAAATCGTGAATATTACATTCGCGCTAACACATGTGACGTGGGGGACATTGTAATATCTTGTTAGGGTACCGTGGTCAGCTTTTAAAAACGGCAGAGCTGTTTCTTGGCTGCGTTTCCACCAGAGATGAGGATGCGTAGCGAGGAATTTAATTTACCTAGCCTCGCTCAGCGCATCTCTGGTGGAAACGGCTTAGCAGAGCGAGGTTCTTATTTATACGTACAAAACAAGCGAGGGATTGTGCGAGGGATGTGTGCGAGGGATGTGTGCGAGGGATGTGTGCGAGGGATGTGTGTGAGGGATGTGTGCGTGGGATGTATGCGAGGGATGTGTGCGAGGGATGTGTGCGAGACATGTGTGCAAAAGATGGACGCGAGCTTTCGCGTTTGGAGTTTTCGCTCGCATCTGAAAAGAGCCCGCTACACATCCTCGCACCGCTCAAATGCGCACCGTTTCACAGCGTCACTACGCATCCTCGCATCGCTCATCTACCTCGCACATCTCTGGTGGAAACACTCACATCGTTCCACAGCCTCGCTACGCATTCTCGCATCGCTCATCTACCTCGCACATCTCTGGTGGAAACACTCACATCGTTCCACAGGCCCGCTACGCATCCTCGCACCGCTCATCTACCTCGCACATCTCTGGTGGAAACACTTACATCGTTCCACAGCCTCGCTATGCATTCTCGCACCGCTCATCTACCTCGCACATGTCTGGTGGAAACACTCACATCGTTCCACAGCCTCGCTACGCATCCTCGCACCGCTCATCTACCTCGCACATCTCTGGTGGAAACACTCACATCGTTCCACAGCCTCGCTACGCATCCTCGCACCGCTCATCTACCTCGCACATCTCTGGTGGAAACACTCACATCGTTCCACAGCCTCACTACGCATTCTCGCACCGCTCATCTACCTCGCACATGTCTGGTGGAAACACTCACATCGTTCCACAGGCCCGCTACGCATCCTCGCACCGCTCATCTACCTCGCACATCTCTGGTGGAAACACTCACATCGTTCCACAGGCCCGCTACGCATCCTCGCACCGCTCATCTACCTCGCACATCTCTGGTGGAAACACTCACATCGTTCCACAGCCTCACTACGCATTCTCGCACCGCTCATCTACCTCGCACATCTCTGGTGGAAACACTCACATCGTTCCACAGGCCCGCTACGCATCCTCGCACCGCTCATCTACCTCGCACATCTCTGGTGGAAACACTCACATCGTTCCACAGCCTCACTACGCATTCTCGCACCGCTCATCTACCTCGCACATGTCTGGTGGAAACACTCACATCGTTCCACAGGCCCGCTACGCATCCTCGCACCGCTCATCTACCTCGCACATCTCTGGTGGAAACACTCACATCGTTCCACAGGCCCGCTACGCATCCTCGCACCGCTCATCTACCTCGCACATCTCTGGTGGAAACACTCACATCGTTCCACAGCCTCACTACGCATTCTCGCACCGCTCATCTACCTCGCACATCTCTGGTGGAAACACTCACATCGTTCCACAGGCCCGCTACGCATCCTCGCACCGCTCATCTACCTCGCACATCTCTGGTGGAAACACTCACATCGTTCCACAGCCTCACTACGCATTCTCGCACCGCTCATCTACCTCGCACATCTCTGGTGGAAACACTCACATCGTTCCACAGGCCCGCTACGCATCCTCGCACCGCTCATCTACCTCGCACATCTCTGGTGGAAACACTCACATCGTTCCACAGCCTCGCTATGCATCCTCGCACTCTCATCTGCGCAGCGTTTCACAGCGTCGCTTCACATCCTCGCAACGCTCATCTACCTCGCACATCTCTGGTGGAAACACTCACATCGTTCCACAGCCTCGCTATGCATCCTCGCACTCTCATCTGCGCAGCGTTTCACAGCGTCGCTTCACATCCTCGCAACGCTCATCTACCTCGCACATCTCTGGTGGAAACAGTCACATAGTTCCACAGCATTTTTTTATTTTGTTAAACTTGCATAAATAGTCATAGACTGAGATTGAGCTACGAGTGAAGCTTGGGTGGGCTAGTTTTAGCAGTATGAAGCACATATTTAAATCAAGTATGCCGCAACACCTAAAACAGCTAACTATTGACCAGTGCACACTGCCAAAGTTAACGTACGGTTGCGAAACGTGGGCGATTACTGACACTAACATGAATAGGTTAAAGGTAGCGCAGAGAGCAATGCAGAGGTCGATGCTACGGCTATCCCTGCGAGATGAAGTGCGAAATCAGGAGATTCGCAGACGGTCCAAAGTCACGGAAATTGGCAAACGCATCTCAGAATGAGAGGTTTTCACGGACGTTTCAAATCATGCGCTAATAGATGGCGCTGCTTTGAACCTAGCTTTCAAAATAAAGTGAAATGTCAAAGTCAACAAGGTAGTGATATATTTTCGTGGTATTTTGTTACCATCACACATAAGCACAGGACACCTCATGCGATGCACGGATAACAGATCAGATAGAGCCGCAGGATAAGCGAGTGGAGGCCTTGGGTAGGAGGCCGAATACCAGGCAGGCCGAAGGCACGATGTACCGATGACATTCAAAAGCGGCCAAGTGCGAGTCGGACTCGCACGTGAAGGGTTCCGTAGCAGCAAGTAACATAGTATAAAAGTTCTTGGATGGCTTACGATTTGACGTATAAAAAAAAAAACTACTTACTAGATCTCGTTCAAATCAATTTTCCTTGGAAGTTTATTCATGGTAATGTACATCATATATTGTTTTTAGTTGTATAATTCTCTTTTTTTAGAAGTTACGGGGGGGGGGGGGGGACATTTTACCACTTTGGAAGTGTATCTCGCGCAAACTGTTCAGTTTAGAAAAAAATGATATATGAAACCTCAATATCATTTTTGAAGACCTATCCATAGTTACCACACACGTATGGGTTTGATGAAAAAAAAAATGAGTTTTGTTTTAGTTCAATCCCAAAAATTTAATTTTTTGTTTCTATTTTTGTGTGAAAATCTTAATGCGGTTCACAGAATACTTCTACTTACCAAGTTTCAACAGCATAGCTCTTATAGTTTCGGAAAAAAGTGGCCGTGACATACACGGATAGACAGACAGATAGACAGACAGAATGACGAATCTATGAGGGTTCCGTAATTTCGTTACGGAACTCTAAAAACGTAGCTGGCCGCCAGTGGAGTCGTGATACTGGGAACAGAGCCGACTGGAAGACATTAGGGGAGGCGTATAACCAATATTGTACGGAAAGATGCCGATAAATAATGATAATGATGATGTTAAACTTGCTAAGCATCACTATTTAAAAAGCAAAGCAGTAGTGCTTGCATTGCTGTGTTCCGGTTTGAAGGGTAAGGGTGCCGGTGAAATTACAGGCACATGAGACTTTTCATCTTTATGTCTCAGGGTGGCGGGCGCAGTGCAATGCCACATAGGGCGCGTCCTAGGTGGACGTGACCTATGAGGTAATACACAGTTCATAGGCAGAGGTTACCGCTTAACATCAGGTGGGCCAAATGATTGCTCCGTCATTCAAGTAGTATAAAAAAAAAAACCATGTGGCTTATCTTAGTATCAAATGACGAAATAATCATGCGGTCTCCTCTAGTACTATAATGCATTCCTGTATTAATGAATTAAATAATATCTATCAAACAATCTCAATAATGATAATGTAATTTTTTAATACGATAATGATGCATGTTTTGAAAGAAACATATGTTTTTATCTTCAAAAACATGCATCAGCCTTCCAGTAATTTTCGGATTAAGACAAAAAATAAGCAGACATAAATTATGATTATTAATCAAGATTTAGAAGGCGTAGGTATCGTAAACACTTTAAAATTTATAAAGATGGCGAGTGTGAAAAGGTTTGCCGGAAGTCGTTGGATGTCTTCCCACAGGGCTACAATATGGGTAAATTCAAGAGAAATATCAACAGGGATCTTTAAAAAAAAAAAACAATATTATTTTTAAAAAAAACTTTTTGATTTTTTGGCCCAAAAGGCATATTATTCCATAAATGAATTCTTGACTGATAAATTTTTAGAGTAGGTAAACGTTCTTGTTTTTTTTTTATTGTTGACATGTGTAAGTATTACTAAAGTGTTTGTTTAATTAATTCATACATTTATTTAAATAAAGAATAATACAAGGTATGTACAAAATACATATGAAACAGTTGTGCCACCTGAAGACCGCTGCAAGCGATCTAAAGGTAGCTCAACTGATCCAAATCACTACCAGACGGAAGCGTCCCTAAGATGCTGGCTGCATTGCCACGCTGAATGGTAATACTAATGCGTTGAGCCAGATAAGAGCCAGCTCTCGGGTCACGCGTCGCTTGCCGCGACGCGTGACAATTTAATTAGTTGATAATCTTTTAATCAATAATGTGTTTGTAACCTGTAATTTGCTTAACCTAGAATGGTGAAATAGAATGGTGCTGTGTATAAATGTTTTAAGAACCTCTTCAACCCTATTTAACAAATAAATAATTTGATTTGATTTGATTTGATTTGATAAAGATTTCAAGTGTGAAAAGGTTTGCCGTAAGTCGACAGGGTGAAGACAGGCCGCGTGGCAAAAAAATTGCAAACTCGAGCCAAGCAAAAAAAAAAAACATGCTATGATACAGGGCCTCAAGTTACGAGTCTCATTATCTCCAAAAGTTATCGTTTAGACAGAATGCCTGCCAAAATAATTAGGACTGCTAGGAAATCGTCATACAAGAAAACGCCACGCGCCGCTCGAAAAAGCGGTTTTTATTGAATATCTCGTAAAATATAGATAATTTTAAAAAACCCCGTGGGTGAATCCTCCGTTTTATTATAATGATATTTTTTATTTAATTTTTGACCCAATAATCTGGACCATATTGACAAACAATCGAATCTAGCCAAAAGTTAGAGGTAACTTTGTGATATTTTTTTATCGATAAAATGTTGTCCTATCGTGTTTATAATGTAGTATCCATGCATATTTATAATTACAACTTTTATTGCAATGGATAAGTATAACAATAATCAGTAGAATAGGATTTAACATTAAATGTAATACTAAAACTAAGGCAATAAAGCAAAACTAAAATAAAATAAAAACCTACCTATCAGATCAGCAAGCCGTCACCCGACGGCAGCGTGCCCAGAATGCTGGCTGCATTGCCACGCTGAATGGCAATGCTTATTCGTTGACCAAAATAAAAGCCAGCATTCCGGTCACGCGTGGACTCAAAAAGACGCTCCGCAAGGTCCTTGAAAATTGTATGTGCCCCTGATCCCCACGGGCCTAGAGTTCCCACGCTAAACGGCTCAAATATGTACCCTCTGTCGAGTAGTGCATACTTGCGCCGTTCGAGGGACTCCGCTGATGTTGCTGCGGAGCCCGCACTGATGTACCCGGAAGATGGGATGGAGAAAATATATGTATGTATGTATCTTTGTATGTCAATAAATTGCTTATCGATTGCAATAAAAGTATTATATATGTGTTTTAAGATGAGTTTATGTGTAAGGGCTTTTTGTGTGTAACAAAACAATTATTCTCTTATTTTTTTAAATTTGAATTTTGTACTTGATTTAGTCAGTTACAAATTTAATCTAAGATTGGTAATTTTGCGTTATACCCCACTTTATAAGCTTGTAAAAACAGCTTTTAAGAGCGTCGCGAGGTGTTTTACTTAATATGAAGATTTCTGCCTGGGGTTGGCACTGCCTTAATAGTTTTTACATATAGATTTAGGACATGAAATTGCTGTGGTTTCACCGTATTGATAAGAAGGCATACTTATTATATATTAACAATAATATATAGAAAGAATTTTGAGAAATTTTTTGAACGTTCATAATATTTTGTTAACAAAAATGTGTCTGCGGAACCCTCTTCTAAAACGGTTCACGCTTGTCTATTCGCCGAACTTCCTATTATTTCTTCTTTATATTCATATTGAATTTATAATATCGTTTTCTGTCTTGTCTATTTCATTTTTATATCTTTCTCAAACGAGCGAAGAGAGTCAACTTGGAAGAATCGGCGCTTAAAGTTAAAAAAATAAAACTACTTGGATTGACGGATCAGGCAGAAGGCTCACCTGATGTTAAGCGGTTACCTCTGCCTTTAACAATGCATTGCCCCATAGGTCACGGCCACCTAGGATGCGCCCTATGTGGCATTGCACTGTGCCCACCCTGAGACATAAAGATGAAAAGTCTCATGTGTCTGCAATTTCACCAGCACCCTTGACCTTCAAACCGGACCACAGCAATGCGAGCACTACTGCTTTGCGGCAGAAATAGGTATGGTGGTAGTACTTCCCCGGACGAACTCTTTCACAAAGAAGCTCTACTACTACTAAGTGTTTCACGATATCCGATTGAGCTGATATTTGGCATACCAGTCAAGTTCCGATGACAATAATATATGATGGTGACAGCGAGCTGATCTGATGATGGAGACGGAAGGTGGACAACGGAACTTCTCGATGGATAATAGTGGACTGGCCGTGTTTAGGCTCATTTTGATCAGCACACGGTTACGATCACTAATATTATAAAAGCTTGTATTGAAGAAAAAATCCTGGCTTTCCAGTCGGTTTTTTTTGGAAGAGAATTATTATCTGTATAATTAAGTCTGAAATTCAGTATTATCTCCTCTCCTTCTCTTCTTTGCTGTGGCTTCATCATCAGCTCACGAGCGTGATTACTCCTAGACGCAAACACCTGAATAAGTTATGAAAAAATAACAAAGACACAGTACAGTACAGTTTAGTAGGTAGTAGTAGAGCTTTTTGTGAAAGAGTTCGTCTGGGCAAGTACTACCTCTATACCTATTTCTGCCGCAAATCAGTAGTGCTCGCATTGCTATGTGCCGGTTTGAAAGGTATGGGTGCTAGTGAAATTATAGGCACATGAGACTTTTCATCTTTATGTATCAGGATGGCGGGCGCAGTGCAATGCCACATAGGGCGCGTCCTAGATGGACGTGACCTATGTGATAATGTTCATAAGGACAGGGTACCGCTTAACATTAGGTGAGACATCTCCTAGATCTATCTACAAAGTTGTAAAAAAAAACAATGCCATTAGTTTTTGAGAATATCCCTTGATTTCTCTGAGATTCCATCATCTGGTCCTGACTTGGTAAATACGGGGAACACCTCGAGAATTGTGTATATTCTGGGTAATTGGTACAAAATACCAATAAAATTTTATACAATTATTTTACAATTACTATTATATATTATTAATATTTATTTTACAATTTTTTTTTATTTTTTTACATATTGGATGTTGATATTTATTTATAGGTAAAGACATTAAATGTAATTTTAAATTAAATCTAAAACTAAGCCACTAAAGCAAAACTAAAATAAAATAAAATAAAAACCTACCTATCAGATCAGCAAGCCGTCACCCGATGGCAGCGTGCCAAGAATGCTGGCTGCATTGCCACGCTGAATGGCAATGCTTATTCGTTGACCAAAATAAAAGCCAGCATTCCGGTCACGCGTGGACTCAAAAAGACGCTCCGCAAGGTCCTTGAAACTTTTATGTGCCCCTGTTCCCCACGGGCCTAGAGTTTCCACGCCAAACGGCTCAAATATGTACCCTCTGTCGAGTAGTGCATACTTGCGCCGTTTGAAGGACTCCGTTTGAATTATATATTGGTACAATTATAGGTAGAACTCTTACTTGTGGCGAGCAAGCAATATCTATAAAAAGTAAAGTAGCCGCTTTGACTTGGATCTATTCTGCACAGCGTCAGCTCGGCGCGGCCGCGACTGAGCAGAGACTTCTCATAACACGCTGTTTGTAAACGCTAAATCTTATATATCTGTGTTCTTTAGTTTTTCAATAGTTAGGTATAACTGCTACTGTTATCTTTTTTAAGCAGTACGCTTTTTTTTTTACCAAATGAATGTTCACACCTGTTTATTACCTATTCAAACGCTATTCGTGAGAACCTTCTATTGGCTCTCTATTGTTATCCTACTGTATTATTATGTTAAAGGAAGCAGTTGGTTCTCATGACAATAAAAAAAAAAAAAAAAAAAACTCATTGATGGAGATATCGGTAAACATACCTACATAAAAATATACACACAGACGAACCTCGTCTTTTCAAAAGTCGGTAAAAATGATTCCTTCTGGCGTTACGACTTTCGTCACTAACTATTATTTATTCTGTGTCAGGGGTGAGAGATATAAATTGTTGAAATACCCCGGGATTTAATTGACACACCCCTCGGCCGGTATGTGAAGAATTCAAGGGTTGAAAATGTACTTTTTGGCCGATTGAGTTCTGAAAATGTTGGGGAATTAGCTCTTTACGCTTTTCAAGTGTCACACTAGTTACTTCTAGGTTACTCATAAATGGTGGACCTGAAGATTTTTTTTCATTTAAGTGCTATAAAAGGTGTATAGTTGGTTTTGGGCGCGAGTACTCGTATTGAAGTAAGTAATTTATTTTTAATTTGTATTTAATTTACATACATACATAAACTTACGCCAGTTTCCCGGAGGGGTAGGCAGAGACCACGGATTTCCACTTGCTACGATCCTGACACACCTCTTTTGCTTCATTCACTCTCATCACATTCTTCATACATGCTCGTTAAGGGTACTCTTGACCTGGCCTTTTTCCAGAACGTCTCCGATCTGGTCTGAATACGTTCGCCGAGGTCTTCCCCTTCCCACTGTCCCATTCACGCTCGTCTTATGTACCCGTTTCAATCTACTATCGTCCATCCTTTCTAAATGCCTAAACCATCTAAGCATACCTTTCTCAATCCTAGTCACTACGTCTTCTTTAATTTCACAACGCTCTATCACACTATTCCTTATTCTATCTCTCAAAGGTCACACCACACATACTTCTCAAAGCTCTCATCTCATATATTTAATTTAATTTGTAATTTTGTACCTTTGATTTCAAACGTACAATACGCAGAATAACTTTGCTGAAGAACACTCACCTCATCACAGCGAGGAGAATGCTAGTGCAAGAACACTCACCTCATCACAGCGAGGAGAATGCTAGTGCAAGAACACTCACCTCATCACAGCGAGGAGAATGCTAGTGCAAGAACACTCACCTCATCACAGCGAGGAGAATGCTAGTGCAAGAACACTCACCTCATCACAGCGAGGAGAATGCTAGTGCAAGAACACTCACCTCATCACAGCGAGGAGAATGCTAGTGCAAGAACACTCACCTCATCACAGCGAGGAGAATGCTAGTGCAAGAACACTCACTTCATCACAGCGAGGAGAATGCTAGTGCAAGAACACTCACCTCATCACAGCGAGGAGAATGCTAGTGCAAGAACACTCACCTCATCACAGCGAGGAGAATGCTAGTGCAAGAACACTCACCTCATCACAGCGAGGAGAATGCTAGTGCAAGAACACTCACCTCATCACAGCGAGGAGAATGCCAGTGCAAGAACACTCACCTCATCACAGCGAGGAGAATGCTAGTGCAAGAACACTCACCTCATCACAGCGAGGAGAATGCTAGTGCAAGAACACTCACCTCATCACAGCGAGGAGAATGCTAGTGCAAGAACACTCACCTCATCACAGCGAGGAGAATGCTAGTGCAAGAACACTCACCTCATCACAGCGAGGAGAATGCTAGTGCAAGAACACTCACCTCATCACAGCGAGGAGAATGCTAGTGCAAGAAAAACAGCTAAAATTATTAAATTTTTGCAATGTTCAACCAGAGCGACTATTTTAAAAATGAGGCTTGCGGTTTAAAACCTTTTTTGAAAAGCAAGGTTCGAATTATAAACGCTGGCGGATAAAAAACACTTTTGCACGCCGATTTCGAATGAATAACAAAACCTGGATTTTTGTAGCTATAGGCTACTTTTTATGCTAGAACCCGAACGAAGCCACGTGTGCACGCTTGTAAAATACATGATAGATTTGTCAGGTTTTTTTTAATTAATTGTTTGCTCATCAAATTCTGAAAACTGAACCGTAGGTTGGGTTTGGGGCACTGTTTTTTCGGTCAGTTTTTGGATGGGTGACCACTTTTTGCGAGCAATTTTTATTTTTATTTTTTAAACCCTGACGCAAAAACGACGGGGTGTTATATGTTTGACGTGCCTGTGTGAGTGTGTGTGTGTGTGTGTCTGTCTGTGCAATCGTAGCTCCCGAACGGATGAACCGATTTAGTTTTTTTGTTTGTTTGAAAGGTGAATTAGTCGGGAGTGTTCTTGATCAAAATCGGTTGAGAGTTTATTTTTATTTTTACAAAATTTCTTACATGTTATCCCAACACTTTAGTGTACTGTATAAGATCCACTTACTTTCTATAATCGGCATAAAACGTAGTAAGTAGAGCAGAACTAACTAACCCGAGTGAAACTCATTCGATTTGATTCGCAGATAGGCGAAACAGACCACATTTCTTTAATCAAACATCGTAGGAGAAATCTAATTTGTTCACCCCATGAAATCATCGACATCTGGTTCTGCTAGAGTTATATCCGGCTTTTCAACCGGCCCGTCTTTATCCGGTACACTCGACCCTGATATGCATCTGTTCTGTATAAAATAAATAAATAATGCTTGACAGTTCACACAACATTATATAGCCCCAAGCTAAGCAGAGCTTGTGTTATGGGTACTAGATAACTGATATACTTAATAAAATTCATTGTATAGATAGATATTTTTATTATAATAGAAAATACCCAGAACACCCTGAACAAATATCTGAGGACCGTACAAATATGTGTTTCAAGGCGGGAATCGAACCCGCAACCTCCTGCGTCGCAGGCGAGCTTTGGCCGAAGGAGGTATGTATGTATCTGTCGAAGATCTTTTAATTAACTGACATTAAAAAAAAAAAAAATTGTGTGTTTGTTACCGCCGCTCTACATCATTTTTGAAAAAATTGTTCTTTTTTTCAATTGACACGATATTATACTTCCAGATTGGTTCCATTTTCATCAAAATCTAGTTCTGAATGTTCTGATGTTGGGATCCATGTGGAATTGAGGGAACTCCTCAAATATTTTTTTTTTTTTTTTTTTTAGTTTATTTGAGTAAACAAACAGTAACACAATATATTTAACTAAGCTAGTATTAAATTAAGAAACAAAAATCAAAGTGAGACCAACACCGTTTACCACAGATTACTACAAAATATAAAAGTAGGTTAATGAGATGTGGGTAGCTTATTCTAAAATCTCTCGAATCATATTCTTAAATGAGCTAGGACGCGTTACCGAAATATCTATGGAGTCGAAGTTGGTATTATATAAATGAACTAAACGGTATAAAGGCGAACGCTTACCAGCATTAGTGCGACATCGTGTCAATGCAAACAACTTACATGGCTTTCGGGAGTGCGTTCTAGTGGGGACTCGATAACATAATTTATTAATCAGTTGTATACAATCATACCTATTGTGACATAGATCGTAAAGTAACATAGCTTCAAGTTGTAAACGTCTTGAGTTAAGTGGTAGGAGTTGATATTTGACAAGGAGTTGATCATATGGGAGACGGCTATGAAAACATTTGTAGTGCATACAACGCAAAAACTTTTTTTGTACTCTTTCAAGTGCAGTAGTATATTTATCATAAAACGGATTCCAGATGGACACAGCATAGTCAAGTTGAGAGCGAACTAAGGATTTGTAAAGATATAGGTAAGTGGCGGGTCGTATAAATTTCGCAGATGAGCGCATTACAAAGCCATACATTTTGAAAGCCTTACCAATAATATTATCAACATGAAGATCAAGATGTAGTTTACTGTCCAGTGTAACACCTAGGTCCCTAATGGAATTAACGCATTCTAGCTGTTCATTGCATATATTATATGCAAAGTTACTTACAAGCCTTTTTTTTGTGAAAGTTATGGATTTACACTTATTAATACTCAAACTAAGTTTATTACTGATACAGTAATTAGAAAAGCGGTCAAGATCACTTTGGAGCCTTAGGTGATCTCTAGGGGTTTCAATAGTGTGAAAAAATTTGAGGTCATCAGCGTAAAGCAGAAAGTCGCAAAATTTAAAGCAATCCTTGACGTCATTAATAAACAGTATGAATAATAAAGGGCCTAATATTGATCCCTGTGGGACTCCTGAGGTTACAGCTTCAAGTTCAGACTCATAACCACTGAGCACAATCTTTTGCGTACGGTTGGAAACATATGATTTAAACCAGCGCCAAAGATCACCTCGAATGCCATTATAAGCTAGTTTCTCTAACAGTATCCTGTGATCCACCCTGTCAAAAGCCTTACGAAAGTCCGTATAAACACTGTCTATTTGTCTATTAAGATCTAGGCCCTCAAATAGATAAGTTGTATATATTAAAAGATTAGTAGTAGTGGACCGGCGTTGTACAAAACCATGTTGTTGTGGTACAATAATATTATGAAGTAATGGATAGATAATATTATGAACAAGTCTTTCGAAAAGCTTAGACAGAGTGGGTAAGATTGAGATAGGGCGATAGTTTTCTACTATAGAGCGGTTTCCTCCCTTGAAAACCGGCACAATTCGAGCAGACTTCCACATAGCAGGAAAAATCCCTTCCTTTAGACATAAATTAAATAAATAATGTAAAGGATAACAGATTGTGTGGGCTGTGGACTTGAGAAAAACAGGAGAGACATTATCTACTCCAGGACCCTTTGAGATATCTAAGTCAAGAAGTCCCTGCAGTACATTACTTTTGGAGATTTCTATATTACTAATAATTAAATCAGATTTTTGATTAGTATCAGGGATTTGATCAACATCGTAATTCATAGGTATAGTAGATGGTTCAAAAACCGATTTGAAAAATAAAGAAAACATATGGGGTATTTCATCTGGAGTTTTCGATGCAAGGTCTTGATAAGTAACACGATTAGGAATATCTGGCTGATTTTTAATATTTTTAATGTACTTCCAAAAGTGTTTAATGTTATCACGAATACCATCTTCAACTGAAGCAATATATTTTTTATAACAGTTATGTGATTCAGTTTTAAACCTGTCCCTGTACATAGCAAAAGTTTTATAATCAGATTCATTACAGTATATCTTCCATTTCACCCAGGACTTGTTTTTGTTACGAAAAATGTGTGTTAAGGCTGGAGAGAACCATACAGGAAACTTTGTAGTCTTAACAATTTTAGTAGGAACATGTTTTTTAATGATATGATATAATTTTTCATAGAAAATAGAAACATTCTCTTCTGCCCCATTATTGGAAAATAGTAAATCCCAATCTATATTAAAAATTTCATTATTTATTATACCATAGTCTGCTTTTATGTAATTAACTTCTATTCTAGATTTTGTAGGTATAGGTATGAAACTATTTCCAAGCGGCAAGAGAGCGAAGAATGGGGGATGGTTCTCATCAGGTTTAACTAAAGGGATGGGTGCAAGTGTGGTAACACTATCTTTTATATTTGTCACAAAAAGATCAAGAACCCTATTTTTTAAATTTCGAAATTTATTTATTTGTAGACAGTCAAACGAGTTTAAGAAGTTAACAATAGATTTATTTGACACACAGTAATTACTGTGCATAACCGGTTCTAGGTGTGTAACACAATCGCGCCATTCCAACGTAGGTAAGTTGTAGTCGCCCACCACAATAAATCTATCATTACTAGTGCCTTGAAATAGAGTTGTTAAACGCTCAAGGTGTGACACGTATATATCAGAGTTCAAGTTTGGCGGAATGTACACTGCACTGATAAAAATACAATAGCTGCGCAGACGTATCTCAATGAGTAGATGATCAACGAGCGGACAGTATGCAGACGCAATGGCGTCACCGGCGCCGGCGGCGGCGGCGCCACCGGCGAGCGCGCCCGGCCTGGCACCCAGCCCACGGCGCGCGGCCACCAGCACGCCGCCGCCGTCAGACCGCCCGCTGGCCGCACGGTCTCGGTCGCATCTAAACACGTCATACCTTGAATCTATTATTTCACTATCAGAAATACCATCATGCAGCCACGTCTCAGTTAAGATAATTATGTCATAATTGTGTGATAAAATATTGACACACATTATGGGCACACATATAGCGATTTCAGTATTTTCAACAACAAGTGAAGCATGTGCATTCAGAAAATTCCATTTGGTGAAGTGAAACTGATAAAGAAGACCAGAGATGGCCATGGAACTACTCAATGATAAGTATTTCACGGGTGGCGATAAGGGTGTCTTTCCGATATCCGATTGAGCTGATATTTGGCATACCTGTCAAGTTACGATTACAGTATAATATGATTGTAACATCGAGCTAATCTGATGATGGAGACGGAAGGTGGACAACGGAACTCCGTGATGGATAATAGTAGACTGGCCGTGTTTAGGCTCATTTTGATCAACACACGGTTACGATCACTAATATTATAAAATCTTGTAGTTATGGGGGAAAAAATCCTAGCATCGAAGTCGGTGTTTTTTTTGTTGAAAATAATATATGAGATTTCCTTAGAAATCTAAATAAATTTAATAGGTACTTTATTACGCAGGTACCCGGGAAGCATCCCTTCGAATATCTGTCAAATTAAATACCTAATAGAATGAGTCGTCTTTTGTCGCATTTAAAATTCAAACGTCGAACGTCGTCTCGGATAAATCAACATGGCGTCTTTGAAAACCCAAATTGTTTTGGTAATTGAAGTTTGTGGAGGAAGAATTGAACAAAAAACTCTAACGGGATAATTAACAAGCATTTTAGGGTTCGTGGCAAGGGAAATAAAACTACAGAGTCAACTATGAGCAAAATCACACCGACAAAAAAAAGTATGTTAATCTTTATCATATTTCCAAGGCGATAGGTCCCAAACTTAGAATATAGAATAAACCAGAAGGTGCGTACGATACTAATAGTACGGGGTGCTGCCTCGCCAAAACACAATGCCTCCTTTTCATCATAGGACGAGCAGGCGTACGGCTCAGTACCATCCTTACCTCATTAGTATACCTTCTATTCGCACAAAACGTTTCAGTTCTACCTTTATAATGCGAACTGCTAAGGAGTGGAATACACTACCGTCGTCTGTCTTTCCTGAAAATTATAATCTGGGTCTCTTCAAGGCTAGAGTGAATAGGTGCCTTCTAGACCTTTGTGCTCCATCTTCGGCCGCATCGACACTTACCAACAGGTGAGATCGTGGTCAAACAAAGGTCTATCAATGCCAAAAAAAAAGAAAAAAAAACCTCCCCCGCGCCCATCATACTTCCCACAAGTAAGGGGTAATGTTTTGGTGATGTTGGCAACAATTACAAAATGGAAGTTTGACTTTTTACAAAGAATGAATTGTAAACAAAATTCATTATTTAAACTAAAAATAATGTAATACTGACGTATGAAATGTGATTCTATCCGTTTTCTTTTTACGCCTAGCAGAATTTTTAACCCCCGAAGCAAAAACGACGGGATGTCTTAAGTTTGACGTGTCTGTGTCTGTGTGTGTGTGTGTGTGTGTGTATATATATGTGTGTGTGTGTGTGTTGTGTGTGTGTGTGTGTGTGTGTGTATGTGTGTGTGTGTCTGTTTGTGTGTCTGTCTGTGGCATCGTAGCTCCCGAACGGATGAACCGATTTCGATTTTTTTGTTGTTTGAAAGTTGAATTTGTCTGGAGTGTTCTTAGCTATGTTTGATCAAAATTGGTGCAGCAGTTTCATTGCGTTGAGGGTTTTTATAATTTTTACAAAATTAATTTTTTGTTACATATGTGGGAACGACACACAACGGCATTCACAGGAAAATCTTTCGGGTTCGACACGAATTGCCGCACGGACAACCATAGACCGTCTGGGTGAAACTATTCTCATTGCGACTAGTTTGCGTTGTTACCGGTTTTACGTGAGACACGGGCTCTGGTTTTTCTATTTCTAAGGTTGCATAGAAATCAATAAATTTCCTTCATAAAAAAAATCGTGAACTTACCTCTACAATGCGCTTATAACGTAAATATCTCTATTACCTATCAGCGTATATTGATAACATTAATAAGAGTAACAAATAATATTACTTTCGAGGGCATGGTAGATTAATATTTTTGATTTCGCATTAAATGTGGTTTTGTTCTTTCTCAAATCATTTAAAGTTTTGAAATATATTTTGTTGACTATTGTATCGGACCGTTACTTATTTTGCCTCCCACAAAGAATGTCTACAGAAATAAGTTTTTTGTGAAAAAGGACAATGCCCATCTGTGCCCCAGAAATGCCCAGATATAGTAGATTACATACGTGTTCGGAATGGCTTATATTTACAAACGGAGAGGTTACGAGGTTTGTAAAGAAGCCTTTCCGAACGAGTTTTGTATACTATTTTTCAGGCGGCGAAGGTGCTATTTTGAGGTTAGAAGGCGGAAAAAGTAAATTACATGTTTATCTGATAACATACAGATAAGTATACACTGATCTGGCTTAGCTTATGTGATGATCATGAAGTTCCTATTGAAAAACTAATAGCAATGCTGTCTGTAAACGATAAAATGTATAAAAAACCAGTAGGAAGTTAACATGTCTAACGTCCAATATCTTTTGAACCGGTGCTTTATATGACAGTTAATAAGTTATCATATGACATAGAGCTGCAATTTGGGCATTGCAGGGCATTGCTGACTTTCAGCTCCATACTAATATGGGCATGGTCCTTTATTTCTACTAGGTGTATTTTCAAATGGCTTGTGTATAAACACCGCCCAAAAAAGTACTAAACGGTTACCAAAATGGATAAATGGTCACCAAATTACGTTTCCTAAAATATTAAGCATAAAATAAATCATTTTTTTCGTGTTATTGACTGCCATAAAAATATATGAACGCCTTTAATATACACTTTACACTAAATATATACAGTTTGAGTCTTCATAATGTGCACAAATTAAAATGTCGGTAACTTTGGTCAATTTTGTCGACGGAAAAGAGAACAAAAAAAACTATATTTTTTTTATTATTTTAAGACGCTTTTTAAATTTTTGTTTGCTACAATGGCCTCCATCTAAACAAAACGGTGTAACTTTTAAACTAAACGATCTATTTCAATGAAACAAACTGATTAATGAATAAAAATAACAGAAGCTGCACATAAAATAAAAATTTATAGGAAAAACAGCCCTGAATTGAAAATAAAGATGTTTTTTCACAAGAATCAGCTTTTTTTCAATAATTTTTCCAGTAATTTTAAAATTTTGCAATAAATGCCCTACTTTACCTACATTTATTGTTACTTTATGTTAATCTACATTGTATTATCTATCTGATTGTAAAAATCGCAAGTTTATAACTAAATAACAACATTTCTTATCAACTGTTAAAAAAACAGGCAGTAACCACGTGAAGGATGACCATCAGACTTGGGGATCTCAGCGACCCGCGCTCCTCCTAAGACCATTCGCCTCCTTGCCAACTCACTCTTGAGCGGGCAAGGAAGGCCTGCATTTATCCAAAACCGGAGCTAGGCCGCAGCAACTATTAATGGATAAACACACTGTATATTTAACCTAACCTAACAGAATTTGGTGACCGTTAATCCATCGTAATTTGGTGACCATTTATCCATTTTGGTAACCGTTTAGTACTTTTTTGGGCGGTGTTTATTTTATTTGGAGCTTAGGTGGCTTAGGCTTAGAGTCTTAAAAATATTTTTGGTGACCGTCTAAGTTATACCCTTTTCAAATTATTAGGGATCCTTACAAAAACTACACTAATGTAACCCAAGGTGTAAAAAAATGTAATAAAAAAAGGGGGAATAACTTTAGCAGGTTTTTGTATCTGGTGTGTGGATAAATTAACGGGAGAGGGTTAGGGGGGGCGGGAGGGAGGGGGGATCCCGGCACTACTCATGCGAAGCCAGGGCGAGTTTCTAGTTATCTATAAAAACGGCAAAAAAACACGTTTGTTGTATGGGAGCCCCCTTAAATATTTATTTTATTCTGTATTTTAGTATTTGTTGTTATAGCGGCAACAGAAATACATCATCTGTGAAAATTTCAACTGTCTAACTATCACGGTTCATGAGATGCAGCCTGGTGGCAGACGGACAGACATACAGACTGACGGACAGCGGAGCCTTAGTAATACGGAACCCTAAAAACACATATGAAACAGTCGCATGGTATAAATTCCTAGATTAGCAGTCGTTTATTTTTTTAAGAATTTTATTTACGACAAGCAGCGCCCCGCGTTTTCACCCGCGTAAGTCTCGATCCCGTGGGAATATCGGGATAAAAATGTGCCTATGTGTTATTCCGGGAGTCCAGTTATCTCCATTTCAAATTTCATCCAAATCCATCCATCCGTTTTTACGTGAAAGAGTAACAAACATCCATCCATCCATACTTACAAACTTTCGCGTTTTTTTTGTATACCACTTGAATAACGGAACAAGCAGATGGCCCACCTGATGTTAAACGGTAACCTCTGCCTATGAACAGTGCATTACCTCATAGGTCACGTCCATCTAGGACGCGCCCTATGTGGCATTGCACTGCGCCCGCCACCCTGAGACATAAAGATGAAAAGTCTCATGTGCCTGTAATTTTACCGGCACCCTTACCCTTCAAACCGGAACACAGCAATACGAGCACTACTGCTTTGCGGCAGAAATAGCTATCGTGGTAGTACTTCCCCGGAAGAACTCTTTTACAAAAAAGCTCTATTACCACATATGAAATAGTTGAAAATTTCTACACAATTTATACCAAAATACCAATCTTGTGTTGGGGGATAAATTCCTAGCTAAGAAGACGATTTTCTTTGTTAAGAATTTTACTTGCGACTTTGCCGGCTTTTTCTTCCGTCTGTCATCTCTAGTACCCGGTAACGGGATAAAAATAGACGGGAGTCTGGATAGGTCAATTAGTGATGTCTGGGCAACGTCACGGCGCGTGGGGGAGTAGGTTATGGGTTTTAGAGGGTGTCGGGGGCTAGGTATTGGTTTTACGACCGATTTTGGTTAGCTTAAAAAGGTTGGTATTACCATAGACTAACTAAACACAATAGACTGCCAATCTCATACAAGAAAACGTGCATCGATAAATGATTGCCTACAATGTCGCCCAGTGTTTTGAATCCTGCTATAAACGATTGTAATGCTTTAAATTCGAATAGATCGACCATAGTTTCATATTAAAAATAAATTATAAATTTAAATGTTTATTTTTAAAGATTTAAAAGAGATTAGGTAATTGGTTTAAAATGCTGGTTGAATGATTCCCAGGCTATTTGCCAGCGCTTTTTTTTGTATGAAGATTTCTGCCTGGCGTTGGCGCATTCCTAAGATAAGTTTAGTATAAGTTGCGCGAATATTTAACGCAGAGGGAAAACATAACGGACTTCACTATTTGGTAACGCTCGACTTCACGATTTTCTCACCATCTATTTGCGTACGCCTGGAACTCATATGAACATATCTACCACCATATCTATTTCTGCCGCAAAGCAGTAGTGCTCGCATTGCTGTGTTACGGTTTGAAGGGTATGACTGCCGGTGAAATTGCAGGCACATGAGACTTGTCATCTTTATGTCTCAGGGTGGCGGGCGCAGCGCAATGCCACATAGGGCGCGTCCTAGGTGGATGTGACCTATGAGGTAATGCACTGGTCATAGGCAGAGGGTACCGCTTAACATCAGGTGGGCCATCTAACCCCAATAAACGACAAAAAAAGAACCGCCTTCGAAAATTAATAAGTAATACACATACATACATACATACATACATAGACACACGCCTTTTTCCCCAAAAAGGTAGGCAGCGCCTCTTTTCACTGAGGGTTGCACCATCGTGGAATATAGACGTGACAAGGGGTGAGCTCATCGCCGCCATTGCTTCAATCGACTGACTCAGCTAACGCTTTCCCCCAGTAATAACACATTCCTTTTATGTGACTTTCGATGACTAAATTTGAATTAAGACTGCGCCAACACCACGCAGTGTCTTCCTACAAAAAAAACGCCACGCACCGCTCGAAAAAACGATTTTTATTGAATATCTCGTGAAATAAAGTTAATTAAAAAAACCCCGTGTGTGATCCCTCCGTTTTATTGTACTGATCTTATTTATCCAATTTTTGACCCAATAATCTGTACCATATTGACAAAAATCGAATCTAACCAAAAGTTAGAGGTATTTTTTTTTTTATCGAGATATAAATTTTTGTCCTATTGTGTTTCTGTTTGGTTGATTCCTCGGTATTATAATGTAGTATCCATACATATTTATAATTTGAATATTGTACTTGATTTAGTCAGTTAAAAATCTAATCTAAGATTGGTATTTTTGCGTTATACCCCACCTTAATATGTAATGCTTAATTTAATAATTGTAATTTTGTATACTTACTAACATTAATTATAAGATTAAATTATTATTAACAAAATGGATGACATATGAATTTTTATTGTGTGAAATCTGAAAATAATAATTTATCTTATCTATAAACTGTGCTACCACTGTGAAAAGACGCCCTTTAAGGCTCTGCCTACCCCTTTGGGGAAAGAGGCGTGTGTCTATGTATGTATAAATCGCGCTAAGCCCATGTATTTCCATTCCGTACCTTCCAATATCAATAAATAATAGATATGGATCAATCCTTAATTAAAGGGTAGGTTTTTTACCCCGGTGACCGGTCAGCGCTTTGACCACCCCATTCTCCCTTCTGCGGTTTTTTTGTCCGTTTGTCCGTCTAGGGTATGATTGAAATAAAATTGGAGGGTGCCGAAATATGGACGGTGAAACACGTTCCGATATCTGAAAAAGTAATTTAATCAAAAAATAAAAAACCCGACTGACTGAACTGTGTTTTTAGTTGTCTGTACGAGTACCTCCAAAATGGCTTGACCAGTTTTGATTGTGTTTATTGGTCTATACAATTTGTTGTTAGATTCGTCTTTATTGCGCGAGTGTCAAAGTTTTTTTTTTTTTATCAAATTGTCAGGGTTAGACAACTGTCAATTAGTTCCATGTAGAGGGCGCCAAATGTTAGATCCCTGCGAACTATCAATCTACATTGAAATTGTATGGTTTTTAACTTGTTTTCTCGTAATACCTGAAATATGGGTCGTTGTGTAGCTTTTGCATGTGCAGAAAAAGGTGTACACAAATTCCCAAGTGATTTAGCATTAAGGAGAAAGTGGGAAAAAGCATTATGAAGACTTTATTATAAATCAAGTGATTTTTCGAGATTATGTGGAAAACACTTCACAGAAACTGACTATGAGACCACTTCTAAGACAACAGGTATTACTGTGAAAAATGTCTCTTACTAAGTAGATTATGCGAAGTTTCAATGTTACTGAAAATTCTCCATTGTTTTAGATCATTTTTTTTAATCAATTTTATCACTAAATTTAACTAACATTTGACGAATAAGTGTACCTATGTTAGAATTAATAAAATCGAATTTAACCAAATTGTTGTCCTGAAAACAGCTTAAACTTAGTAAAATGGTAATTTAAATGCAGGTACGTTTCGACTAGTTCGGCTTTCTTTCCTTGGAGCGATGCACCTCTTATTTTCAACTCCTCTTTCAACTGGGCGATGAGGATTATATGGACATAATACAAATAGGTACTTTGGCTTTGACAGTAGTGTGTGACAATGAGGGCTTTTCATTAACGAATAAAAAAAAGTAGTTTGAATTGGCTCGATAATTGGCGCTGACCATCGAGCAACGCAGGCCTCCGTACCGGCGCTGACTCAAGTAAACTTGTAAAAATAACAAATGCATTGTCTGTGCTTTTGTGTGAATATCACGAAAATATATCACAACGTTGTTGATGTTGACATTTCACTTTATTTTGACAGAGCTACTTTAGCTTGTACAGAGCTGGCGCCATCTATTTTCAAGGCTATAAACATGATGTGAAAAGGCCGTGAAAAAATAGTTTTGACCACAGATAAAATAATACTATACTAGTAGTTTTTACTAATTGTACCCTTTTTTTATCAATGACTGAAGAAACCAATTTAGTCATTGTTTTTTATGGATATTCCTTGAAATTGTTATTTGGTGACTTTTTTGCGTAGACTGAATCTATATCGAATATTTGAATATCCAGGTTTTTTTTAATGGTATGTTTGGAATCGTGGTGTATAGGTAGGTATACGTACATATTTTAGCCTTCTCGAAACATCTTCTTCTTATCTTCAGTAATGGCTTCTGTGCGTTATTTGCAACAACTTAGCCAATGTCAAGTGATATATTCATATGATTCCATTGTTCAGTTTTTGACATAGACGTTTAATTTTCGCTACAATGAAGTTTTTAATAATTTTGTGACATGCTGTGCCAATTATTTAAAACAAAAACCTCTATGGTCTCACAATAAGGGATGGCTACGGTTACGGCTACGGCTACGAGATGGTATACGTGCGCTACAATGTACCTACGCGCGCTACAATGTACGCGCGCTACAATGTACGCGCGCTACAATGTACGCGCGCTACAATGTACGCGCGCTACAATGTACCTATATACGCGCGCTACAATGTACCTACGAGCGCTACAATGTACGCGCGCTACAAAGTATTCGCGCTACAATGTACGTGCGCTACAATGTACGCGCGCTACAATGTACGCGCGCTACAATGTACCCACGCGCGCTACAATGTACGCGCGCTACAATCGAGCGACACGACAAGCGAAGATATTCCAATAGTTATAGTTTTTGTAACTTTTTACTAGTTTATGAAAGAGTTGGTCCGGAAATTACTAACACCTTACCTATTTTTGCCGCACAGCAGTAGTGCTCGCATTGCTGTGTTCCATTACGAAGGGTAAATTACAGGCACATGAGACTCTTCATCTTTATGTGTCGGGTTAGCGGGCGCAGTGCAATGCCACATAGGGTGCGTCCTAGGTGGACGTGACCTTTGAGGTAATGCATTTTTAAAGGCAGAAGTTACCGCTTTACATCAGCAAGCCATCTGCTTAAATCGTCTTTCGTTTAACACTTTCGATTGAGCTGTACATATCTGTCAAATTCCGATGACAATAAAATTACAAAAAATAAAAAATAAAAATTAGAAAAAAAAAACAACTTCGAAGCTAGGAGTTTTTCTCCAATACAAGCTTTTATAAAGTTTATGATCGTAACCGTGTACTGATCACAATGAGCCTAAACACGGCCAGTCTACTATTATCCATCGAGGAGTTCCGTTGTCCACCTTCCGTCTTCATCATCAGATCAGCTCGCTGTCACCATCATATTGTAATGTCATTGGAACTTGACAGGTATGCCAAGTTTCAGCTCAATCGGATATCGGAAAGTTACCCTTATCGCCACCCGTGAAATACTTGCCAACTCACAGGATTTTTCCTAGTTTGGATAGGTACCTATCTTGTCCCACCCAGGAATATTAAAACACTCTGATGTAAATTATAATGAATATGTGACGATTTTTACTGAATAATGTACTACTATTTATCATTGAAGTCAAAGTCAAAGTCAAAAAGTATTTTATTCATTGAAATCACAAGGATCATTTTGAATCGTCTTAAAAAATAAATTTACATTTACTCCTGTTCTAACGCAACCAGACCTAGAAGAATCAGGCAACAAACACGGTCTGTTTTTCTTTTTATGATCCTTCTTACTACTAGGTGGGGAGCGACTGTGTAGTGCCTCGAGAACAAGTGGAAGCTGATTCAAAGTAAAAAGAAAAATCAAATTAAAAGCCTTACTTAGGTAGGCAGTCAAAAGTAAGATGAACGATGATAATGATGATGAGTAAGTTCCAATGGCAATCTCTGGTCTTCTTCATCAGTTCCGCTTCACCAAATGACACTTTCTGAATGCACATGCTTGACTTGTTGCTGAAAATACCGAGATCGCTATATGTGTGCCTATAATATTTGAGGAGTTCCTTCAATTCCTCAGGGATCCCATCATGAGAACCAGATTTTGATGAAAATGGGACCAACCTAACGTTTTAACTAAACAAAAAAACGGTTTAAAAATGTCGGAGATGAGGTAACAAATCGGATGAAACTTTAAAAACTTGTTTTGAAAATATTTTTTTTAATAAAAAGCGGCATAGTCGAGTCGTACTCGCCCATGAAGGGTTCCGTAGCAGCAAGTAACAATAACATAAAAGTTCTTGGACGGTTTACGATTATTGACGTATTAAAAAAATACTATTAACTAGATGTCGTTCAAACCAATTTTTGGAAGTTTACATGGTAATGTACATCATATTTTTTTTTAGTTTTATCATTCTCTTATTCTAGAAGTTACGGGGTTACACAAGTTAAGTTAAAATAAGTTACACACACACACACACACACAAACTTTTTACCACTTTGGAAGTGTCTCGCGCAAACTACTCAGTTTAGAAAAAAATAATATTAGAAACCTCAATATTTTTTTTAAAGACCTACCCAACATATGGGTTAGATGAAAAAAATAATTGAGTTTCAGTTCAGTATGGGGAACCCCAAAAATTTATTGTTTTTTTCTGTTTTTGTGTAAATATCTTAATGATGTTAACAGAATACATCTACATAGGAAGTTTTAACAGCATAGCTCTTATAGTTACGGAAAAAAATTGCTGGGGCATACACGGACAGACAGACATGACGAATCCATAAGGGTTCCGTAATTTTTTTACGGAACCCTAAAAAGCTTATCCTAATTTCTCCGTTAATTCATTATGGTTACACTTTTTTGTTAAAGGCACCCCTCATAAAACATTCAACAAGTCTTCAATGATTAATGACTATAAAATGGGGTTTGAAAATTAAATGCAAACAATGCCTTTGAGGCGCTCCTTAGAGATTCGAAACTCACTGAAAATACCCTTTGAAATGGGCTTGCCGAAGTTTTTACAAAAAATTACAAAAGTCATAAATATTCATAGTCAAAAATACTTGATCTGTGGTCTTATAAAAATAACTATAGATTCACCAACTTATAGATTACCCTATAACTTCATGAACTTATCTGTAGAACCTACAGACCTGTAGACCTACAGTCATATTTATATCATCTGCATAGGTACATTTCTACCTACATTTACCTACATACTATACTACATTTACCTACGTACATACTACATTTACCTACATACGTACTAAATTTACCTACATACATACTACATTTACCTACATACATACTACATTTACCTACATACATACTACATTTACCTACATACATACTACATTTACCTACATACATACTACATTTACCTACATACATACTACATTAACCTACATACATACTACAAAAAAACACATTTATTTACAGAAAGAATAATACAAATAATACAAGGTATGTACAAAATACATATGAAACAGTTGTGCTACCTGAAGACCGCTGCAAGCGATCTAAAGGTAGATCAACTGATCCATATCACTACCAGACGAAAGCAACCCTACAGATAAGTTGGTGTAGCTATATTCTTTGATCTTAAGATTGGTATTCTATGCATTTGGATAATAAGTCCATGAGTAGGTATCACGTATCACGAAACTGTTGAACTATTATTTAATCTGTGGTGATGGGTATGCCCATGGATCTACAATTATGATACTACCCTAGGCCCATGGGTATGCGTCATGCAACACGGAGGTACACGGAGGACATAATGCTCTAACTAAGGCATGGATGTATAATAGTATGGATTGAGTGCTAAAATACCATAGAGTGTTCCTTCTTACTCCTATCCTAGAAGATAGCTTGCTATCCTATGTTAGAGAGAAACAAATATATTGTCACACGACTGTCGTTTTTCCGTTACGTACCCTGAATATTGGCACCATGCATGTACATCTTCCTTGATAGGTACCATGAATGTAGTAGTAATTGGTACTAAGTTTGACATTTGGCCTGGTACAAGTTACACAAATAAGAACAGATAGATATTATGCTTGTCTCATTCCAACGCATGAATAAATTCATATAAAAGAATGAGACTGGTATAATCGATACCGGTTCGTTTTTAGCCTTAGTTCCATGCTTTAGTTCTTCTTCTGAGCTATAAGGTATGCGTAGTATCCATGTAGTATCTCTTTTTCGTTTACGATATTATGGTGAGATTGGTCTTAGAGCATTGCAGGCCACCGTACTGGAGTGCTCGATGAGATTGGTAGAATTTTCGCTGTACGTGTCTGTACTGTTATGAAATTCAGGATTTCATAGGCGTGATTTTACTGACAGCTTTCGCCGTAGACAGAGTATAGAGGTACAATATGGAGAAAAATTCTACCGGTTTCTTGGGGAGAATTCTCCGGGAGAATTTCAGTAGGGGCTTGCAACACTTGTCGTATGTTATTGCCATGAAGTTATAGGGCTATAACTTCATGGCAGAAACATACCGATGCTAATGACCATAGAGAATTTTTTTATATATAAAAACTAGTGACTTTATAGAGATTTATTTTATAAGTGACTTTTATTTTTAGATCAGGAGGCCAATTCTCGGATTGTAGAGATTATTTCTAAATTAGAGATAATGTCGAAGCATGAATGTCTACAACAAATGTCACGAACATGTCACAATAACCATCAAATCGTATTCGATTTGAATGATTTTGGTCGACTAATGTCTATTTGTGACATCACGAGAATAGCAAATTATGATTTTATTCGACATTCGCCATCTTTTTTCGACATATGTTGAATTCGACTTAATCTCTAAAGCACGAGAATTGCCCTCCAGGGTAGACAATCCTAGTACTTGGACACTGGTAAAAGGGTACATGTGCAAGTATGCAAAATTAAAAAACCCTTAAAAGCAACGGTGACGGCAGAATTATAAGCGTTTCAATTTTATCTCATTATAATTCATCGTATTATTTACAAAACATACAGAGAGATGGCGCATTTTTCAATATTATGTTCCTTTTCTTTGGACCTGTGTTATTATTTTTCAATAACACTCTGACATTACCATTATTTACATTTTGTTTTTATTGTATCTGAGATTATATAATTTGATTTTGCATTGAAAAATATTACAACTACAAATAATCTAGGTACATTTATTCACAGAAAGAATAATACAAGGTGTGTACAAAATACATATGAAACAGTTGTGCTACCTGAAGACCGCTGCAAGCGATTTAAAGGTAATCTTGTACTACAATATTCTGAGACATAAACTGAATTTGAATTTGATGAACTAAGCTGTTTTATTCATTATCATTTTTCATTAACCTATAATTATATTGCACTGTACGCACCATAGATTTAGTTTAGCGTAGCGAAAAAATATTACGTCTATGGTACCTACGCACATTATAGGTAGGTAGGTAGCGAGTGCATAGGTACCTAGCTATAGCTATATATAATGGCAAATAGTTGTCAAAACTAGTTCATAGGCGGCGATACTTCTTCCTTTCTCGTTAAACCGCGAAAAGATATCTCTATTTCAGTATATACCACAGTACTCTGTGTTTTTAGATCTTCATTTCAAATAGTAGTAAAAGTTATCGATAAGTTATTTGGTTATCTACAAAAAATCATCGAAATTCTATAAATCTAATAAGTCGAATTATAAAACTATTTTTTTCAAATTTATGTACAATGGCTGACTCGACGAAAAACATTCAAGATTACAAGGACGAGATAATTATGTCTGAAGGCAGAGCGACTTATCACCAAAGATTTCCCAGAGAAGATAATTAAATTGAACGAGATTCTGGAGACAACGCTCTGCCAAAATGAGGACCTGGCAGATATCCACCAGAGCCTCAACATCCCCATTCCCTCACCAGCTGACGTAAACGGCGCTAAGCGATGCCGAATACAGACTACGAATATCAGGACCACCATACAAGGATCCACTATGATAAACGGCCCATTCACATGAAACAAATCAATCAGCGACATGATACGTATTCTAAAGCCCTACATTTGGGAACTGATTGAAGATTCCAGACTCCTTAAAATATTGATCTCACTCGTGATCCCCAAAATCGAAGACGGAAACAACTTCGTCGTTTCCATACAAGAATACACACTTGAAGAAATAGAGCTTGTTGAAAATGACGCGCTTGAGTTACAGAACTACATAAAAGATTACTTCAACATAGTAGCTGACATAGTAGCCAAGGTCGCAAAGTACCCGCACATCGATGACTATAGGCACGCAGTCAGGGACCTAGACGAAAATGTATACCGCCAGATGCGGCACACTGTTATCGACATTTGCGGCCACTGTTTCGCTCTCCACGATCTTATCACCAAGAATCTGGACAACATCAAAACGCCGCGCGCTGTGGATAGCCATTGCACCAGTCTATACGTCTAGGGCGAGACGCAGTCGCTGTGCTCTCCGCGATCTATTCACCAATAATCTGGACAAGATCTAAACGCCGCGTGCTGTGGATAGCCATTGCACCAGTCTATACGTCTAGGGCGAGACGCAGTCGCTGTGCTCTCCGCGATCTATTCACCAATAATCTGGACAAGATCTAAACGCCGCGTGCTGTGGATAGATACACCAGTCTATACTAGGGCGCGACGCGGACGCTGGAGTTCACTCCAGCTCAATCTCCTCATCAAGAACCTAGAAATGCCGCGCACTTTCAATGCCTACACCTATCTATACTACGGCTATTTGCGGACGCTGCAGTTCACTCCAGCTCGATCTCGTCATCAAGAACCTAGAAATGCCGCGCACTTTCAATGCCTACACCTATCTATACTACGGCTATTTGCGGACGCTGGAGTTCACTCCAGCTCAATCTCGTCATCAAGAACCTAGAAATGCCGCACACTTTCAATGCCTACACCTATCTATACTACGTCTATTTGCGGACGCTGCAGTTCACTCCAGCTCAATCTCGTCATCAAGAACCTAGAAATGCCGCGCACTTTCAATGCCTACACCTATCTATACTACGGCTATTTGCGGACGCTGCAGTTCACTCCAGCTCAATCTCGTCATCAAGAACCTAGAAATGCCGCGCACTTTCAATGCCTACACCTATCTATACTACGGCTATTTGCGGACGCTGCAGTTCACTCCAGCTCAATCTCGTCATCAAGAACCTAGAAATGCCGCGCACTTTCAATGCCTACACCTATCTATACTACGGCTAATTGTGGACGCTGCAGTTTACTCCAGCTCGATCTCGTCATCAAGAACCTAGAAATGCCGCGCACTTTCAATGCCTACACCTATCTATACTACGGCTATTTGCGGACGCTGCAGTTCACTCCAGCTCGATCTCGTCATTAAGAACCTTTAAATGTCGTGCCCATTCACTGCCTACACCTATCTATACTAGGACGAGATGCGGTCGCAGCAGTTCACTCCAGGATCTCAATCTCGTCATCAAGAACCTACAAATTCCGCGCCCATTCAATGCCTACACCTATCTATACTAGGGCTAGTTGCGGACGCTGCAGTTCACTCCAGCTCGATCTCGTCATCAAGAACCTTTAAATGTCGTGCCCATTCAATGCCTACACCTTTCTATACTAGGGCGAGATTTGGACGCTGCAGTTCACTCCATGATCTGGATCTCGTCATCAAGAATCTAGAAATACCGCGAACATTCAATGCCTACACCGATCTATACAAGGCATAGTTGCGGACGATGCAGCGCATTCTAAACGAACTCGTCATCAGGAATCTTGAAAAGATCTAAACGCCCGCTCCATTTGCGTACACCTTAATAGGTATGGCGATATATTAAGGCAAGATGAGGACGCAGTAAACTCCACTACCTCGTCACTAAGAATCTACAAAAGGAACTATCTAGGCAGTTTCACCTTTCTTAAACTATACTTTCATTTCTATACTTTCTATACTATAATTATTTTCTATAATATGTACCTATATTAAATTTTTCGTCTGCTATGTTTCATTAATTATTTTCTATACTAAGTGTATTTTATTTTTTGTCTGCTTTTTTTCATTAAGATTACATATACCTACACCACAGATAAAATAAGACTATACTAGCCTACACATATATATATTATATATCGGGCGGTTTGACAAACTCCGACACCAGAGGCCTGCACTACCTCATACGAAACGAAACAAACTCCGACACCAGAGGCCAGCACTACCTCATACGAAACGAAACAAACTCCGACACCAGAGGCCAGCACTACCTCATACGAAACGAAACAAACTCCGACACCAGAGGCCAGCACTACCTCATACGAAACGAAACAAACTCCGACACCAGAGGCCAGCACTACCTCATACGAAACGAAACGATACCTACACAATTTTATGTGAATACAATTGTTTTATTTCTAAACTAGCGACTCGCCCCGGTTTCGCACGGGTAGTTTCAGGATGAAATACAGCCCCCCCCTCCCGCATGTTCATATCCTGGTTCTAAGCTACCTCTCCACCAATTTTCAGCCAAATCGGTCACCCGTTCTTGAGTTATAAGTGGTGTAACTAACACAACTTTGTTTTGTATATATGTATAGACTAGCTTCTTTATCTGACTTCAAAAAAAGGAGGTCCTCAAATCATGTTTTTTTTGTTACCTCATCTCATTGAGGAACCGATTTAGAAAATAGGTAACAAAAAAATAAAATAAAAACTGGTTCCTAGGATGGGATCCATGAGAATTGACTCCTCAAATATAGCGATTTCGGTATTTTCAGCAACAAGTCAAGCATTGCATTCAGAAAGTGCCATATGGTGAAGTGGAACTGATGAAGAAGACCAGAGATGGCCATGGAACTACTAATGACAAGTAAATAAATAATAAATAATGCTGGACAGTTCACACAACATTATCTAGCCCCAAGCTCAGCAGAGCTTGTGTTATGGGTACTAGATAACTGATATACTTAATACAATATATTACATACATAGATATTTTTTATTATACATAGAAAATACCCAGAAAACCCTGAACAAATATCTGCAGATCACACAAATAATTGTTCCGAGGCGGGAATCGAACCCGCAACCTCCTGCGCCGCAGGAAAACCTTTGCCAGCCGCGCCACAAAGGAAGTATTTCACAAAGTAAAATATTGAAGCAAATTTTTATTTTTATTTTTTTATACTACTTAAGACGGAACAAGCATATTGCCCACCTGATGTTAAGCGGTACCCTCTGCCTATGAACAGTGCATTACCACATAGGTCACGTCCACCTAGGACGGACCCTATGTGGCATTGCACTGCACCCGCCACCCTGAGACATAAAGATGAAAAGTCTCATGTGCCTGTAATTTCACCGGCACCCATAACCCTTCAAACCGGAACACAGCAATGCGAGCACTACTACTTTGCGGCAGAAATAGGTATAGTGGTAGTAGGTACTTCCCCGGACGAACTCTTTCACAAAAAAGCTCTACTACTACCTTCGACCAAAGTAAAATAAATGGACTGGCCTTACCCATACAAAACGTCCGTGAAAAATAAGACAATTCGGATTTAGGGTACGGTCAACAAATAAACTATCTATCTATCTATCTATCTATCCAGCCACTGCTGAGTAAAGGCCTCTTCTCTATAGCGCCACTCCTGGCGGTCTTTTAAATAAACTAGGTGAAATTAAATTATTGAACTTCTTAAAAACTGTATTTTTTTAATACTTAATACTTTAACAGATGCAATGTGTTTTCTAAAGTTATTTCAGTAGGTTTATAGTACAAAAAATCGCCGAAAAAAATGCAATTATTGAATGAAACTTTTACAAAAATACATGGTTCCCTTCTGTTTTATGTAGTTACGTATCTATTTCTTAGCTCTCAAACATACACTATAAATCAATAGAAAAGCAAGTCCACCTAAGGTCTTCAGCTCAATCAATTTGTGAAAAATATATTTTTCATCACTCAATAAACTAAGAAAATATCATAAAAATCGTACGGAAACATAAATGTATAAAAATTCCAGTATTTAAGAAACTGCACAGTGCAGTTTTAAGAATTTTGCACAATGAGTTTTTTTATACTACTTGGAATGACAGATCAAGAAGATGGCCCACCTGATGTTAAGTGGTACCCTCTGCCTATGAACAGTGCATTACCTCAGGTCACGTCCACCTAGGACGCGCCCTATGTGGCATTCCACTGCGCCCACCACCCTGAAACATAAAGATGAAAAGTCCCATGTGGCCGTAATTTCATCGGCACCCTTACCCTTCATACACACAGCAATGCGAGCACTACTGCTTTGCGGCAGAAACAGGTATGGTGGTAGTACTTCCCCGGACGAACTCTTTCGCAAAAAAGCTCTACTACTACTAACCGTTTTTTGGCGTATAGATTCATTGTGTAGAAAATTATCAGAGCAAATACGGGAAAATGTATTCCACTTCCAAAAGTCGTCTGTTCTTGCTCGTCTTATGACTTCTATCCATTTTTGTTCACCTTAGTTTTTTTTTGGAAAGCTATAATGTTAATTAACATGCCATTACATATTATATGCAATTACCTAAAGCGACGTGCTTAGAAATGTTTGACGTAAATAATGCAAATTACAATTCTAAATCAATACGATACCCCTTAGGCATCAGATTTTTTTGCAGTCTGTACCGGACCATCCGTCATGCGTGAAGTCTTGTCAAATATTTCGTCGCTGTAGTTGGAAAACTAAATAAGTAATAACAACAACAAAACCAACATCGCGAGAAAAACGCGATTTACTGTTTTATTGCGTCAAAAATGGCAATAACTTTTTTATCGTAACTCATTTTTCAGTCCGTGTTTTGATATGTTATAGATTGGTACTGTATCTATTTTCGAATTTAATGATAATACATTTTAGTTCTTTTGATTAAGAGAAAAAAATAAAAAAAACGACTATGTATTTTTCCCTCGCCAAAGTTTTGAATAATTGAAATGATCTATTATTTACTTATTTGAATATGACAATCCTATCCATGGGTATAGATTTATATAATATTAAAATATATTTTAAAATAAAACCAACTTATAATCATTTCTTTTTATCAAGACTGAATATTAGAAAACTACTGAAACACCTACATTATTTTAGCAGACTTATAAATTCAAAGTAAGTGACATAACAAACTTATCATACGACTAATGCTTATAAAATCAACAAAATGAAAAAAAATTGTGGAACACAATAATTCTAAGTATCAAAAAGAAAAAGGTATGTCGACTAAAATTAAAACTATCTACGAGTATAAACTTGTGTCTGTTAACTTTCATTCAGAGTGGGGAACATTGAGATAATGTCCTGGGGCGTAGTCCTCCTTGTCGCTCGTCCTCTAGAGCAAGACGTGTCCATCGACATGTATGGGCCATCATAACCATGCAATAAAGTCGATTTCGCAAAATGTGTTAGTTATGTAGTTTTCCTACCACACGACGATTTATAAGTTTTTTATCAATTGATGAAAATTATATTACAAAACCTTTACTTACGAATGAAATGCGATGCCTGAAGCTTTATTTGTATTTCTTGTGTTGTTTGCACTTGCAGAAAAGCACAGGAAGGCATTGTATTACCAAGGTATCTAATTTTGGTATTTTTCAGCATAGCTGTCACTCGTTGCCGTGACAAAGACTGACTGAAGCGAAGTATACTAGCTAGGTCTGTTTAGAAGCTTCAAAACTATCGTTCCCTAAGGCCCGTCCAAGTACTACTATATCTATATACATATTTATACTAATATTATAAAGAGGAAAGATTTGTATTTTTGTGTGTATGTTTGTAATGAATAAACTCAAAAACTACAGTGCCGATTTCAAAAATTCTTTCACCATTGGAAAGCTACATTCACCCTGAGTGACATAGGCTACCAAGGAGGGGGGGGGGGGGGGAGGGTTTGGTTTCATCCTGAAACTACCCGTGCGAAGCTGGGACGAGTCGCTAGTATGTAATATTAGTTGACCGTGCTACGGCCAACACTCGGCTAGATCACACGGTCTGGCGTGAGTCGGCCTTAAAACGACACCGCGTCAAAATACTGCAACTAGAATACTGTACTAGTTATGGTATAATCCTCGGCGGGGTTGATCCCAAGCTACCGTTCCTACCTACCCCTACACAAAGGTAGAACAATACCCACAATCGACCCTTTGTCGCTACCATTAATATTTAAACAAGAAACCAGTAGGGAAGGGTTGGGATTACAAATATTATACTTATCGATGTTTTAAGTAAAAATACATTTATTTACAGAAATAATTATACAACTAATACAAGGTATGTACAAAATACGTATGAAACAGTTGTGCTACCTGAAGAACGCTGCTAACGATATCTAAAGGTAGCTCAACTGATCCAAATCACAACCAGACGGAAGCGTCCCTAAGATGCTGGCTACATGTTTTTGATGTTTTTGCCTTTTCGACTTTTCATAGGACTTTATTCTTGTAAATATATAAGTACTTTTAGTTCGCCCAGAACGTGATCTCGTGATGTTTTTAAGGGTTCCGTACCCAAACGGTAAAACGGGACCCTATTACTAAGACTCCACTGTCCGTCCGTCTGTCTGTCAGTCATGAAGCGTGATAGTTAGTTGAAATTTTCACAAATGTTTTATTTCTATTGCCGTTATAACAACAAATGGTAAATAATATAATAAAATAAATATTTAAGGGGGCTTCCATACAACAAACGAGATTTTTTTGTCGTTTTTTTTCTATACACGTTTTTATATCGCACGAAGGGTTCCGTACCATTATCTAATGGTACAAAACCCTTCGTGCGCAAGTCCGACTTGCATTTGGCCGGTTATTTTATCTTCGTGTATGACGGAACAACTGAACTTCGCACTAGTAGTTCTGTTATTTACTCGTGTAAAGGTCGGAAGAAGTTAGTCAATGCAGGCGGCTCAGTACTGGTAGTCGTGGCATTTTATGGACCTGTGTCCAGCAGTGGACATCTGGACAGACAGTGAACAGACCGATGATGATTATGATGACATTTTTTATTTATTTAAATGTCTGACGGATCAAGCAAGTGTCTCCACCTGATGTTAAGCAGTAACCTCTGCCTTTAATAATGCATTACCTCATAGGTCACGTCCACCTAGGACGCGCCCTATGTGTCATTGGACTGCACCCGCCACCTACCGCCACTGAGTCCTAGTTCACCAAAAGAAGAATCCACCAAAAAAGAGATAACTAACATCGGTCCAGCCGATCTTGAGTTATAAGTGGTGTAACTAACACGACTTTGTTTTATATATATAGATTATTTGAGTTAGTGAAGTCATCAACAAAATTTAACAAAACCCTAAAGGACATTTTATATATATTTTTTATACACAACGAGGTCTCAGATCGTGCGCTCGCCTTCTTCGCCTCATACAAAAATGTTTGTTGAAACTGGTTGAACCTATAGCGGCCGGAGCTGATCTTCTGTACCTGTATATAATTATTATAGTACAGTACATGCGCGCGCGGCCACTCTCTGATTTAAGCCGAACAAGGCCGGCTGATAGAGTAGTTAAGACGCTATGTAAAAAAAATGGAGTCGTTGCGTTACATGCTCACTCACTATCAGTAAAGGTTACAAACTTGATTTTAATACAGTAATTCTATAATTGAGGATGTAATCTAAATAAATTATAGACTAGAAACACGATTCGTGAAACTTATTCTCGATTTTTTTTTAAATTGGCCCGTTTTAGATCCCTCCTTCGACTAGAGAAAATATTAAGCTTTTTTTTTTACTATTCTGTAGGTAATCACATTACTTCGATTCAGTATAGATAATTTATTTTTATATTTGCGACTTTAGAAGCAAAACGAAGTTTTATCATTTGTCGCTTACGTCAGTTACTTCCGAGTGGCAGAAATCTATACCTCACCTCTTCCCGGGTTCAAGTGAGCAATAGCGCTGTCACTGTCTTGCAGCTATTGTTTTCTTGCTAGACTCCGCCCATTCGGTATTTTGACAAATCGCCGTAATACTTGTAGCTTGCTACGAAAATTGCGTCACGCCTGGTCCAGATTTCGACAATTTCATCGTCTAAACATCGACAACGCCCCCTCACTATCCCCTCAGGCGACGACGCGTTCCAATTAGCCAGTACAAACACCGCTAGTACAGGCAGACGTCATATTTTCTGTAACAATTCACATGTCGTTGCGGTTGCGGGTACCTGGCTATTTCTCATTGCCGATATAATCTCAGTAGGATTATACTGTAGTCACCCGACTCGACAAATGCAACATTAATACTAGTACAGGCAAATTAGCAAAAAGTGTGGACCTAAGTCGAGTTTGGGTGAATTTGCTGAAAGTTAGAGGTGATTTTCAAGCCAAACAAAACAATTAGAAAAGGTTTTGTGACTACACCTAATTACTTTTACACTTTGGCTAAAAATCACCTAATTTGCGTGTACTATACTGCGCCAAGACCAGGCAGAAATCTTCATACAACAAAACGCCTCGCGCCGCTCGAAAAAGCGGTTTTTATTGAATATCTCGTAAAATATAGATAATTTTACAAAACCCGTAGGGACAGTAAACCCTCGGCTTAATTGTATTTATTTTATTTATCTAATTTTTAACCAAATATAGGTACTCGTAATACGTATGCACCATTTTACAAGCTGTCCGGGTGGAATCTTGCAACTGAATTTTAAAGCAGTTATCCTCAACCGCTTGAGCTGTAATTTGGCATACCTGTCAAGTTCCGATGACAATGCAATATGATGGTGACAGCGAGCTGATCTGATGATGGAGACGGAAGGTGGACAACGGAACTCCTCGATGGATGATAGTAGACTGGCCGTGTTTAGGCTCATTTTGATCAGCACACGGTTACAATCACTAATTTTATAAAAGCTTGTATTGAAAAATATATTTTTCACAATAAACTTATTAATTAACTGCAGAATCCAGGCAAAATAAGTTTTTTGTGAAAAATATATTTTTCAATACAAGCTTTTATTAAAATTAGTGATCGTAACCGTGTGCTGAACAAAATGAGCAACGGAAGTTTTCATCGGACAAACATACATATACATACAAACGCCGATTCTTTCAAGTTGACTCAGAGAACTCGCTTCGCTCGTTCAATAAGAAACTTAATGCATTCTCAAGATTATTACTAATTACTTATCTGCTTGTTTATTATTGTAAGAAGCTAAAGCCTAATCGAGGCAAAAAATTAGTAAGATATGATAGTTTATTTGTCTGTCCAACATGATACACAGATAATCCTGTCGACTAATTAGTCTTTTAATTAAAAACTAGATTTATCGTTGAATTTTAGGACATTGTGATTACTCTTATCTTTGATCACTTTGTTATTAATATTATCTGGCTTGTTAGCGCCGTGGTATGTCCAGCCTAAAACTACACTGGCCTGCAAAAATAAGTATCACACTTTTAAAATGAGGGGTTTTCACGGACGTTTCAAATCATGTGCTAATAGATGGCGCTGCTTTGAACTTAGCTTTCAAAATAAAGTGAAATGTCAAAGCCAACAACGTAGTGATATATTTTCGTGGTGTTTTGTTACTATTACACAAAAGCACAGACAATGCATTTGTTAATTTTGACAAGCGTACTTGAGTCAGCGCCGTCTATCGAGCCAAATTGAACTACTTTTCTATTTTATTCGAAAATGAAAAGCCCTCATTGCAATGGCTTTTTAAGTACACAAGATATACTTTCGGAACAAAAAGGACTCGAAAAAGAGTTTAATTTTGTAGATAAAAACTTCATAGTCGGTAACCTTATTTTAAGGAATGGCTAAAAAACCGTTTAAATCAAAAATAATCCTTTTTGAATTATCATACGTCGTTTTCCAACACACTTGTGAAGAAAATAATAATAAAACACTAATACACACTCTGTGTAAATGTTCAACGGTCTCTATAACTCACTAGTGATGTGAATAATAGCAATGAAAAAGTCACAGTTTGATTACAAGTGTCATTAATCATGTGCCTAATTGCGCTGAAATTAGAGCCACTCCATGAGCAAGTGAAAAATAATTGAAAAATATTATGTTAGTAACGCTGTATGAAATGTAAAGCTACTTAATAAAGCTATTTGTTATTATTTACTTATCTACTAAATTATTATTATTTTTATGTAAACCTTAGTCAATCAATCAATCATTACTTTTATTTCAGGCTAAATGGAAAATGTACACAAAAAACAAAATGTAAACAAACAAAAAATAAAAAATAAACATATGTATATATATGTATGTATGTAAACAATAAGCCCATAGCCATGGTCTACTTAAATAATTATATAACTGTGTAAACAATAACCTAGTTCTTAAGTCTTACTAACAAATGGACCTTGTGATGTCTGAATAAATGAAAAGAATAATAATAATAATAATAATAGCAATAAATACCTTACAAGTAATAACTTTTGTAAAAACATAAAAAACCCCCAACGCAATGAAACTCTTCAACCGATTTTAAGCAAACAAAGCTAAGAACACTACCGACAAATACAACTTTCAAACAAAAAAAAACAAAAAAACGGTTCATCCGTTCGGGAGCTACGATGGGTCAGACAGACACACACACACACAGACACTTCAAACTTATAACATCCCTTAGTTTTTCGTCGGGGGTTAAAAACTAACATACTTAGATAAAATACTTTCTTTTGGTGCACACGTTTCGATGGCGATGTATGACGCAACCCCGCAGTGTCTCGTGTCAGGCGTCCGAAGAACCTCCTGAACTAATAATGTAATAATGTACCGCCAACTATTTGAGCAAATAAACAGTACTTTACTTTACTTTACACTGTCAACTGTTGAAAAAGGTTTACTTTATTTCATTGGACAAATCTATTGCGTTAACTGATTTGGTCCCGACAAGTCGTGCGACGTGTCAGTGCCATCGCTCGACTGCGCCATTAGAGCTCCGATTTGTACGAGCACTAGGGATCTTGATACTTTCAAGAAATCACACAATCTCTCCCTTAGTAGTCGACTGGAATGAAGCGAGTTCTCTGAGTCAACTTGGAAGGATCGGCGTTTTATGTATGTTTGTATGTTTGTCCGAGCATAACTTCCGAACCGTTAATCCGCTCTTCATGAAATTTGATTGGGGGGTAGATAGTATTGGTACAATTTGTTGGTAAGGTTATGAGCTATATCGGTTGGGGGGTTGTTGAGATATTGGGGTACAAGTGGGGGTAAAAAATATAAAAGTGATATTATCTGATCAAATGGAGTGTCATATGAAAGCCCCTCGTTTCGTCATTTCAAAACTATATATTTTAACTTGTGTAGTTTTTGAGATATTAGGGTAAATCGAAAATGTAAAAAAACCAAAACCTCTAAGGTACTTCCACTAATCCTACAACGCTGAAATTTGGTATGTTTGTAGCTTTTATGAAACAAAAACTGGGAAAAGTCTAAAAATTAAGAATTTGGAAACTTGTACTCTATAAAACATTAGCCAGTATAACATCCATTGTTGACCTCCCGTTTCTAGGAATTTGAACGACGTTGTAGGTCTAACTTTTCGATCACACGTACATAGATATTTTTTCGAAAGAAATAAGGTAACCTTCCCAAATCGCGTGTATTTAAAACCAAACAAAAAAATTATGTCAAAATATATATTTATTACAAATATTTTTCGTAGTCGAGTTCCTTGCAGCCGACCGCCTCGTGGCATGAAGCCTACAGGCGTTGCTGGATCCAGGTCACGAAGGAAGTGACTCGCGCGAAAGCGGCGGGCAGTCCGATCTGGCAACCCCACGCAGACCCGAACGATGTAACGCCAATCTGCAATCAGTAATTAACTTTTAACTCAGCATCTTCAAAGTAGGAATGAGTAGGGGAAAGAGGGCACAATTTTGTAAACAAGATATATAGGATTAGTGGAAGTACCCTGGAGGTTTTGGTTTTTTACATTTTCGATTTACCCTAATATCTCAAAAACTACATAAGGTAAAAAATTCTAAAATATAGTTTTGAAATTTCGAAGCAAAGGGCTTTCATATGACATTTGATCAGATAATCTCACTTTTATATTTTTTACCCCATCTTGGACCCCAATATCTCAACAACCCCCTGACCGATATAGCTCATAACCTTACCAACAAATTGTACCAATACTATCTAACCCCCAATCAAATTTCATGAAGATCAGATTAACGGTTCTGAAGTTATGCTCGGACAAACATACATACATACAAATACCGATTCTTCCAAGTTGACTCAGAGAACTCACTTCGCTCGTTCAACAAGATTTTATGAGGTAGTGGGTAGTGGAATGACTTTGCACGATTTGGACCACGTGGAGTTTTTCCATAAAAACTTCCACACCTTGCTGCCAACCCCTTTAGGGTTGAATTTCTAGATATCCTTTCTCAGTGCAACCCTAGACTATACTCTGGTACAAAAAATATCTCGAATTCTGAACCAGGGTATAAAGTGACACAAAGTTTTACCCTGGTTCAGAATTCGAGATATTTTTTGTACCAGGGTATAAGTCTAGGGTTGCACTGAGAAAGGATATTTATGCAATTGGTATGTTTGTTTTTATAAAGTGACGCAAAGTTTTTTAAATGGTGCCTTGGGGTAGGTTAGGACATATATTTTGGGGCACTTTAGGACATATCCTGTCTATGTATGTGTCCTAACCTACCCCAAGGCACCATTTAAAAAACTTTGTGTCACTTTATAAAAACAAACATACCAATTGCATAGATATCCTTTCTCAGTGCAACCCTAGACTATACCCTGGTACAAAAAATATCTCGAATTCTGAACCAGGGTATAAAGTGACACAAAGTTTTTTAAATGGTGCCTTGGGGTAGGTTAGTACATATATTTTGGGGCACTTTAGGACATATCCTGTCTATGTATGTGTCCTAACCTACCCCAAGGCACCATTTAAAAAACGTTGTGTCACTTTATAAAAACAAACATATCAATTGCAGGTTTCTAGGAGTTATGGTTTAGGATAGGCGTTGGTAGTCATTCAGTGAGTGAATGAGTCAGTCAGTCATTCAACGATTTTATTATAGATGCAAGCATCCAGATTTTGAAGAGATGTGGCTGGAGAAAAAAGGCTGGAAGCCAGTCTACACGATATTTAGTATAAACAGCTCAAGAGCTACTGGACATCCCATCAGACAGAGCTGAGGTCAAAAGTGTCGCCCGGTATTTTGTCAGTGACAGCTTAACGCTCCACATAATGAAATCGAGTTGGTTGCTAAAAATATGCCTTACTCTCCAGCAAGAAAAAGTTCAACCCTGGCTGCGTATCCGAAAGTTTTTGAAAAGGTAACCCTATCCAGGGTTTACCAGGCTGCTGGTAAACCCTGGTAAGTACTTTTGAGCTGGCAGCCGAATTATATCGATAAGAAAAAAGCTTTATAGATAGCAAAGTCTCATAAAAATCAAGATAAATGCAGTTCCGGATCTTGTACAGAGATAATACTGACAAGCACGCGCTGGTTTCCACTGTTCACGACGAGTGGGCCGCCGGAGTCGCCGCCGCAAGTGCCAACGCCGCCACTTCCGCTGGTGCAAATCGTCGATGCAACGACGCTGCCAGCGCCGTACGTTTGCTGGCAAACGGCGTTTGTGATGACCTGCAGGTTCACATGGCTCAGGAACTGATTGTTCCCGATACCAGCGTCTGAAAAATATATGTATATACTGTAATGACCCCTTTCGAAAAAGACAGAAGAATCAATTATTCAAATTCAAATTTATTTTAGTTTATTTATGACTCTTGTTCCGTGGGAGAAGGGTAGGCCTTTGGTGTGGGACGCTACATGCGTTGATACCCTTGCGCCATCTCATCTGTCCGGGACATAAGTTAGGGCCAGGCAGCGGCGGATTCCGCTAAGGACCTCAAAAGACGCAAATATGCAAACCTCGACAGAGCTTACTTATTTGAGCCTTTCGGGGTCGAGACTCTGGGTCCGTGGGGTTCCGGAGCCCTTCGCGTTTTTAAATTCTTTCAGGATATCTGGTGGAAACGACGGCGTGACCCGAGAGCTGGCTCTTACCTGGCTCAACGCATTAGTATTGACATTCAGCGGGGCAATGCAGCCAGCATCTTAGGGATGCTTCCGTCTGGAAGTGATTTGGATCAGTTGAGCTACCTTTAGATCGCTAGCAGCGGTATTCAGGTAGCACAACTGTTTTATATGTATTTTGTACATACCTTGTATTATTCTTTCTGTAAATAAATGTTTTATTGTTTGATATCGGAATTACGTTTGTGCTACGTTCGATCACCGTGTGGGTACCTGAGTGGAGCTATAGTATATAAAGAGGCAGGGCTTACTGTCACTTGTCCGTCCGAACCCAGCAGCCTGGGCCCATGTACCGACGTAGTTGTTGTTTCCGCTGGCGAGCGCGACGGGCTGAATCACATCTGAAACGGTAAAAGAGAAGTCAGCATGGAATCGACAGGCAGATAGGTAAAGATTAGCTTGCGTATACTAACTGGTGTAGGAGACCCAGGCGAACACAATAATGGCTATGTCGTTGTTAAGGTTGTTGGGGTTCCAACTGGCATGCATTTGCACGTTGTTGGTGTTCACGCGGACGCCTCCAGAGAACAGCAGCGTAGAGCCGAGGACGACCTGGAACTGACGCGCCTGCGAGCGCCCGTCCCACCAGCAGTGTGCCGCTGTCACAGCGCGCGTGTTCGTCAGCAAGGAAGATCCACACACGGAGGTGGCTCCTGTTGTCAGCGTAATCACCAGACCGCCCTGCACACAAACTCCTTGTTACATCACTATGGCTTTTACAAGTTCTATATTAACATGCAATGTATGTCCGGATGGAATATGTTTGTCTGATTGTTTTAATGTGTTAGCTTTTTGTAGTGTGCAATAAAGTGTTATCTATCTATCTATCTATCGTGCCATGTCCGTGCTTCAACCGAGTTCCGTGCTGAAAACCAGCCCTGCAGTTTACTGCAGCATTATGCTGAGCACGGACTCTTTTTAACAGCACTATACATGTCACAGTTTATATCTTAGCATGTAAATTGTACCGGGTATGGTTTTAATCAAAATATACTTTTACTTTACTTTACTTTACTTTTTTATACGCGGGCACACAGAAAGTTTCCCGAAACTAAATAGACTAATAGACATACCAGTCAAATTTCAACTCAATCAGTTGAGGATATCTGCTTTAAAATTCAGTTGCAAGATTCCAGCCGGATGCCACCCAGACAAAACATTGCAAGTTAAATAAAAGCTTGTAAAAAAATCTTTAACCGTAGAACTTTTTAGTTTTGGGAATCTTTCTGTGTGCCCGCGTATAAAAAAGTAAAGTAAAGTAAAAGTATATATTGATTAAAACCATACACGGTATAATTTACATGCTATTAAACTGTGCCGTGTATAGTGCTGTCAAAAAGGGTCCGTGCTCAGCATAATGCTGCAGTAAACTGCAGCGCTGGTTGTCAGCACGGACCTCGGTTGACGCACGGACAAGCTGGGGACAAAATTACCAATCTTAGATTAGATTTTTAACTGACTAAATCAAGTACAATATTCAAATTAAAAATATGCACAGATACTGCACCGAGGGATTATCCAGACAGAAACCCGACAGGACAATATTTACTCGATAGAAAAAAAACCAAAGTTACTTCTAATTTTGCCTTTATCAGATTGTTTACTAAGTTGGTCTAATTATTGGGTAAAGAATTTGAGAAATAAAGTCAATACAACAAAACCGAAGGTTTACTCTAGGGGTTTTGTAAAATTATCTATGTTTTACGAGATATATAATAAAAACCGAAATGAAAACCGTATGAAGATTCGTGCCTGAAGTGGCGGCAGTCTTAGTAACAACAAAGGCGTGTAAGCGTATATAAGATATATATACTGAGGAACAATAAACAGAGGCTTAAAAATACAATAGAAAACGATGATAATCTGCAGTAGTTATAAAAACTGTGTCGCAGGCACCAACGCCCTCCCCCGTAACATAAAGTTATGAGTTCCAAACAAGTTATAGGTATAAAGTACAATAGGTTACAGATTAGTTTAAGTAACAATTTAAAATTCAAAAGAAAATTTAATTTATTACTAGTATGCGAGTGTGTGTGTGTGTGTGTGGGAGTGTAGGTGTGTGTGTGTGTGGTTGTGTAGGTGTGTGTGTGTGTGCTTGAGAGAGTGCATGTGGTATGAGTTTTGAAGAACGAATAAGTGTGTAGTGTGTGTAATGTGAAACATATATTCCTGTATGTTTTTTTTTTATACTATTAGATTGACGGATTTAGCAGATGGCCCTTTTGATGTTAAGCGGTAACCTCTGCCTATGAACAGTGCATTACCTCATAGGTCACGTCCACCTAGGACGCGCCCTATGTGGCATTGCAATGCGCCCGCCACCCTGAGACATAAAGGTGAAAAGTCTCATGTGCCTATAATTTCACCGGTACCCTTCAAACCGGAACACTGCAATGCTAGCACGACTGCTTTGCGGCAGAAATAGGTGTGGTGGTAGTATTTCCCCGGACGAACTCTTACACAAAAAAGCCCTACTACTACTAAACAGCTGTATACTAACCAGATGCGGGTGTGCGCCAAGGCCGGCCGCTGAGCCTCCGACGATGCGGCTGGCGTTGGACTCTAGTGCGGCTTCACGCGCCTTGATGGCCGCGGCCTCAGGCACGCCCACATTCTCGTGGTAGTATATCGGCGGCTTCTCACCCGCTGCAACCACGACGCAACACAACAACGCTACCAGTAAAAGCTGCATGATGACAGATTGCAACCGCCGGCGCGAAAACCCATTTTATACGATTCACCCGGTATGTAGGTATCTAATCTCTTCGGATTAAAAAATTAAGTCTGCATTACATGTGATAGGCATTGCCTATCTATGATACAAGCAAATATTTAGGTATTTATATACAGTAGTTCAGTAATTATCCAAATACGTGTTAATTACGATTAATTTTAGGATTCCTTACCTCGACAGGAAAAAACGGGACCTTATTTGTTGTCACTTGGAACACTGCAGAGATTCTAAACAATTGGCTTTGTTTTGAAAGCCGTGTTAGAATAAAAAGAGTGTATGCTTTTGATATTGATCTTTTTGTTCGGTGTAAATTCATTTTTCTGTTTTTTGAGCGTGTGACAACTGTCATTGTGTGAATAAAAACGAAATACAAGCTCAAGCTTAGCTTTTATTTATATCTACGTTTTTCCCTACCTACCAACTTGTTTTCATCATATTAATGAAGGGGGTTTACTGTTGTTAGAATCAAAAACAAATGCAGAAGATTACCATACAGAGATGAGTTCAGCGTGCTTTGAAGAATGGTTGACAAAAATTCTGCCTGATTTAAAACCAAATTCAATTTTTGTTATGGATAATGCCCCCTACCACAGCTGCAAAGTGGAGCGGATTCCAAACACCTCATGGAGAAAAGCCTCCATCCAAGAATGGCTTCATGCAAAAAACATTGCCTACAACATAAATATGATAAAAGCAGAGTTATTAAAAATTGTAAAAGAAAATAAGACCCGATTTAATAAGAATGTGGTGGATGAGTTGGCTGCCCAGAACGGTGTCACCATCTTGCGACTGCCCCCTTACCATTGTGAGCTCAACCCAATTGAGCTAGTGTGGGCTCAAGTAAAGGGGCATGTCGCAAGAAATAACAAAACCTTTAAAAATAATGAGGTAAAGCTGTTATTAGAAGAAGGTTTAAGAAAGGTGACGCCCGAGAAATGGGCAGACTGTGTACGTCATGCGATAAAAATAGAAAATGTAATGGTTAAATTAAATAACATAATTGATAGTGTTTCTGATAGATTTATTATTAACATCAATGATGAATCTGATTCTGATACTGAATCTAACAGCTCAGATATGACAGAGTAGTTGTGATCTTTGATTGTTTATAGACTTGATTGTGCTTCACGTCACAAATGCGTCGAAAAATATACCGGCCACCTGTTGGCCGGTAAGTCGCTCGCCGCCTCTCAGTGTCAATTGTCTCGTCAAGGTGAACGGTCGCATCGTTGATTCTAATTTGTGTCTGCAATGATGAGGTGTGCCATAAAAGTATGCAGAAACTACAAAGGACGTCTAAAAACGACTGGTAAAGTCACCTACCATCAGTACGTATCCAGAATTCATAGTATTTTCGAAAGTATTTCATAAAAACAATCAACTTATTAGCCCCGATTGTTCAACTCAAGCTTGGCTCTTTTGTCTGTATTGCCAGTTTTTAAATGCTAAATTCCTCATGATCTATGAATAAATGATTATGAAGTGAGAACGACGATCGAGTTTTAAACTTTTTTGTGAACCAACCTCAAAAAAAAGGAGGAGGTGCTCAATTCGTGTTGTTTTTTATGTTTGGTATCTCCGTCATTTAATTTCTGATTAGGAACATGATTTTTTTATTTGACACGATATTCTTCCCGATTGGTCCCATTTTCATCAAAATCTGGTTCTAACGTGCGGCCGTGACGTTATCTAAAAGGGCCACAACTTGAACTTTTGATGTGAAACATATTATTGCCTTAAGAATTAAGAATTCTAATACTAACATAGATGTTTCACATTAGTCGGGCGTCCCGTAACAATCACCATGATGATGATGATGATACATTTCCGCAAATTGTAGGTACATACCGCGCGAGCGAACCTGCTTGGCGGATATTACAAAAATTTAATACAATTGTTAAGACGTAGGAGAAGCCGCGGGTCACTACTAGTAAAACATGATCCACGCAAAAAAATATTTTTACCACTGGCTTGTCTATTTATCAGTGACATTTGTTTGTTTACAAAAAATATCTCGAATTCTGAACCGGGGTAGTTGATGCTTTAAATTAGAGTTTTTTTATGCCATTTTTCTATCTGGTGTACTGTCTAGACATAGGCCATTTTGAAAGGTATATGAGCTTATAGTGCCGATCAAACTTGTAACTAAACAAATAATGTACAATTTTTGTCAATTTTTTGGGAAAAACATATTTTTCAACACAAGCTTCTATAAAATTAGTGTTCGTAACCGTGTGCTGATCAAAATGAGCCTAAACATGGCCAGTCTACTATTATCCCTCGATGACTCCCGTTATCCACCTTCCGTCTCTATCATCAAATCAGCTCGCTGTCACCATCATATTGTATTGTAACTTGACAGGTATGCCAAATTTCAGCTCAATCGGTTGAGTATAACTGCTTTAAAATTCAGTTCAAGATTCCACCCGGATTCCACCCAGACAAATATACATACATTGCAAGTTAAATAAAAGCTTGTAGTAAAATACCTCTAGGGTACCTACTTCCAGTAGCTTCTCCATTCTGAAAGTTTGAATAGAGGTTTTGTGACACAAGTATAGGAAAAAGTTTAAAAAGTTTTTTTAATTGACATTGTTTGTGTATTCTGGACTAAGTTTTGTGGTATTGTATATAACCTACCAACATATAATTATTGTTTTTTTTTTGGTAATTAATTAGTGATTTTTTGTTGTTTTCCTGGCATGTAACTTAATTATAACTAGCTTTTAAGATTTAATTTTGAACGCTTAACGGCAGAATGTACTGGGAACTTCAATTGACATATACCTACCATCTATGTTCTTACTACTTATACCTACATTCTAAGCAAATAAATGATTCATTCATTCAAAATAAAGTTTTTTTTTCTTTTAAAACCATGAATGTTTTATTGAATTTCGTCGAAAAAATGGTTGAAAATACTCAAAAAGTCAAAGTCAAAAATACTTTATTCATTGAAATCACAAGGATCATTTTGAATCTTCGTATAATCTAAATCTTCTTATAAACTTAGAACTTAGAGCTCTGAAAATCACGAAATTATTTACGGATCGGAACCCCCAGAGCGTGAGCCTCGCTCACACTTGTCCGGTTTATGAAATGTGGCATGACCGGATATGATAACAACACGATGCAATGTTTTTATTTGTAACTTTACCTACTTGTATAAGACGTTACCTACTTGTATAAGACGTTACCTAATTGTATAAGACGTTACCTACTTGTATAAGACGTTACCTACTTGTATAAGACGTTACCTATTTAAATCATACCTAGATGTGTATGGTTTAGATGAAATATTTTTTTACTCAACTAGTGTTATTTAATTATCTGATCTTTGTTTAAAGATGACAATGACCGGATGTCAATGACGCACCCTGTGAAGATTGTGCCTTCTCCTGCTTCACGTCCTCGCCAGCAGAAGAAGAGTTATGCACAAGTGTCCCGCCAGTCTCAGCCGCTGAACCTTGCGCCGAGCCTCGGCTGAGGAATGTGGCACAAGATAAATCCGTTCTAAAAACGCAGAGAGTCAACGTGCACGGCTTCACCCTCGTGGAGAAGAGACGACGACCAAGATCGTGCCGCAATCAACGCGGCACCGGTCAGATACTGGAAGAGTCGACAACACTGCATGCAGTTGAGCCGACTATCAAGATCTACCTCTCCCGAATAAGCGAGAGAACATCAGGAAATGATGTACTCCATTCGTGAAGGTGCCAGGGCCGGATTCAGGGGGTGGAGATTCGACTGTCTTTTCAGCGCCTGCAGACCAACAGGGCCACTGACTTCAAGTCATATGCTCTCCAGGAACATGCGAAGTACAAGGATGTGCTCCTAGATCCGGAGTTCTGGCCAGCTGGTATTGTTTACCGACGCTATAGGGAAGCGTTTTCTAAACCAAATCCCCTTGTCGTTAAGTGATAGTTTTAAGTATATCTTTATCTTTATATGTATGTTAGTTGTAAGGTATATATTATTTTGGGCCTTTGTCTAGGTACAATGTACATTTTTCAATGTTGCCTGAAATAAATAAATGAATTGAATTGAATTGAATTGAATAAGTACATTACAATTTAAAACATGCAAATGAAACAGGTGAGCAATAGTGGCAAAAAATAGTGGTAATCAGCCGTTTATCTTTTAAAATCTCTAGACGTGTTTGTTGAGCTGTGATTAGCAAAAAACACAATAACATTTTAATTTCGCGCATCAAGAACTCAAGAGAACTTTGTTTATCCACTGAAGAGAAGGCTTGGAAACTGTTCTGGTGTTATGTTCAAGTATCAAGATCGTTCGGCTGACACCGCGAAGCCCTCGCCTTCTTATCTCGGGTTGTAGCATGAATTTAAATATTTAATTAAAAACTTGGTAGGGCTTGCGCTGTTTTATTCATAATTTGGTGATAGCTATTGTTAGAGTCACAGTTTTCCATGTTTAAGTATTGCTAACAAATAATTAATTTTGTTAAAATTAAAAATCCTCTATGCAACGAAACGGCTTAACCGATTTTGATCAAACATACCTAAGAACACTCCCAACAAATTCACCTTTAAAACAAAAAAAAAAAAAAAATCGGATCATCCGTTTGGGAGCTACGATGCCACAAACAGACCAAACACAGACACGTCAAACTACAATGAGCCTAAACACGGCCAGTATACTATTATCCATAGAGGAGTTCCGTTGTACACCTTCCGTCTCCATCATCAGATCAGCTCGCTGTCACCATCATATTGCATTGTCATCGGAACTTGACAGGTATGCCAAATTTCAGCTCAATTGGTTGAGGATAACTGCTTTAAATTTCAGTTGGCAAGATTCCACCCGGACATACATTGCAAGTTAATTAAAAGCTTATGAATGACGAGGACTAACTAGGACTAGATGTTTTTTTATTTTTTTATTTATAATTACTTTAAATACTTACATATATTTTCCATGCGTTAAACGCCAATTATGGCTAACATTTAACTGTAGCACTAACCACCAGTTACTAACCCATATATCGCAATAAATGAATTAGAATTTGAATTTGTAAAACGGTACGGCTTCGCCCGCTGAACTTGACCGGGTTGCTGCCGCGGTGCTAATCCGACGAAATTGGATAAGAGATCATATTCTCTCTTTCTCTCTCTCTCTCTCTCTCTCAACAAACCTAGCACTGAACACCCCTAAATGAGATCTTAATTAAAAATAACAGAGGATTGCAGCCCGTACCGCCGGGAATACAAACTAATTACAGATGGCGCCACGGGCGTCAAATCACTGAACGGGAAAATTGAGAAACTTGTTTTAATTTACGTAGGTTTTCATAATATTTCAAATTTAATATTTCACGTCCTCTGTAGCGCGGCATGCGAAGGTTCGCCCGCGACGCAGGAGGTTACGGGTTCGATTCTCGCCTCGGAACAAATATTTGTACGATTTGCAGATATTTGTTCAGGGTGTTCTGGGTATTTTCTATGTATAATAAAAAATATCTATCTATGTAATGTATTGTATTAAGGTATGTACAAAATACATATGAAACAGTTGTGCCACCTGAAGACCGCTGCAAGCGATCTAAAGGTAGCTCAACTGATCCAAATCACTACCAGACGGAAGCGTCCCTAAGATGCTGGCTGCATTGCCACGCTGAATGGCAATACTAATGCGTTGAGCCAGATAAGAGCCAGCTCTCGGGTCACGCGTCGCTTCGACCAGATGCCCTGAAAGAATTTTGAAAACGCGAAGGGCCCCGGAACCCCACGGACCCAGAGTCTCGACCCCGAAAGGCTCAAATAAGTAAGCTCTGTCGAGACTCGCATATTTGCGTCTTTTGAGGTCCTCAGCGGAATCTGCCGCCGCACCGGCCCTAACTGATGTCCCGGACAGATGAGATGGCGCAAGGGTATCAACGCATGTAGCGTCCCACACCAAAGGCCTACCCTTCTCCCACGGAACAAGAGTCATGCCGTCAGGCCGCTTACCATCGTCACGTAACAGACCATTCGGTTCTAGAATGGCTGGAATGTTAACGCTGGTAAGGGCCCGGCGAATGATATCATTAAGGCTGGCGTGGCGGGAAATCCTACCGGCAGCCCTGGTGCACGATAATCCGTGACCAAGCTGATCAACAGCAGTACCGCAATGGCAGTGATGAGGGGCACAGCACCCTGCACCCAACCGTAAAGAAGTTGCAATACGGAAAGAAACTGGATCCATTAAAGTACCAGTATTGTGTGATGGAAGTGCTTGCAACCAAAACCCTTACTCCCATTTGGAAACGGCCAGGAGACGAGCACGATCTGTGGAGCTTGAGTACGTTTGAAACGGACAATTCCGCGTCAGCTCGCACAGAGGCCCGTCCCATTGCCGTTGAGACGAAAGAGATTTGGGGGGAGTAGTATTGGGGCAAGCACTATGCCAATCATTACGAGCCTCGTCTAAGTATGAAATTTTGAGAGTGTTGCCAGAAAGAGCCACAAGGGAAGGAGATAGAATTTTATTAACCAAAGAACAAGTGCTATAGACGGAAGACAAGAACGCTGGTAGGGCTACACTTGAAATTTTACGAATACCTAAGCCTCCTAATTTAACAGGCAAGGAGGCTTGCGACCACGCCCTGTCATCTAAATCGATATTCAAAACCGACGATAACGTGCTCTTTATTATGTTGTCCAAGCCTTCCACCAGCTCACTGTGTTTCCACAGTTGACAACATCTTAAAGCATATGTAAATTTTGGCACAAAAAGGCTAAACTTTATAAGTGTAAAAGCCATATGGGCGTTAATTTTGAGAAATCGGTCGGAAGTTCTCATAAAATTTTGAATTTTCTCGTCTACAAATGCCGGAAAAGACTCGTCAAGAATAGGTGAACCAAGGAGGCGAAGCGAACATTCATCTACAACTGTAATGTTTGAGGCCAAACTTTGAAATTTTCCAATGACTGAATTTCTATCCATACAAGTGTCGGAAACAAAAAGTTCGCACTTAGAAAAATTTAGATCTAAACCTATTTGCCGAAATTCATCAATGATGAGTTTTAGATCGCCATGAACAGTGTCCACGTCGCCACCTAAGGTTCCGTCATCCAAATACCAAATGTTTAGTTTGGATTGGATACGTTGAATAATCGGATGGATGGCAAGGCTAAAAATGGCCGGACCTAGAGGGTCACCCTGCTGACAGCCAACAGCAGACCAAATAATATTGTTCTGATAGATTAATTTAGAAGGTGAGCCGTAACACTGCCGGAGAAATGGGTAAATTTCAGGAATTTTGTCTTTAATTTCTTTTAGCAGAGTGCCCCTATCTACAGAATTAAAGGCGTTTTTTATATTCACCTTTAAAACTACCTCCCACAAATTTTTGTCCAAAAATGTACGTAAAGAATGTACTGCGGCTTCACAGCCACCTCGCGAACCAAAGCCTAGCTAAATGGGTCGGAAATAGTCGCCTAGATAGGCGGCTTCTTTCCGACAGCAGACTTTAGCTGCCAGGCGGCGGTAGGTGGTGCCCACGGCTATGGGTCTTATCCCGCCGTCCTTTTTTTTTAAAGCGCATAGGTTCGCACCGTACAGGAGCTCCGTGATCTCGCTGTTGACTCGACCAGACAACATCAGGTTGATCAGGGTCGTCAAATCTCCCAGAAGGACTTCACCTGCATGGCCAGAACCGCCAGACAGCAGGTCCTGTATTATTCTTTCTGTAACCATGACATAAAAAATATAAAAAAAACAAATGAAACAGTTGAGCTTGTATTAAGTATATCAGTTATCTAGTACCCATAACACAAGCTCTGCTTAGCTTGGGGCTAAATAATATTGTTTGAACTGTCCAGCATCATTTACTATTTATTAATTTTAATTCTTAATTAAGTAGTAGTAGATAGAGCTTTTTTATGAGTGAGTTCGTCCGGGGAAGTACTACCACCATTACTATTTGCCGCAAAGCAGTAGGGCTCGCATTAGTGTGTTCCGGTTTGAAGGATATGGGTGTCGGTGAAATTAGTTACATGAGACTTTTCATCTTTGTCTAAGGGTGGCGGGCGCAGTGCAATGCCACATAGGGCGCGTCCTAGGTGGACGTGACCTATGTGCTAATGCATTGTTAAAGGCAGAGGTTACCGCTTAACATCAGGTGAGCCTTCTGCTTGTTTCGCCATTCACGAAGTTCTGTTTAGTTTAAAAATAATTCTTCACAATTTCTTGCATTGAAATAGGTATAGTCTAGTCTATATGCAAATACGATAAGGGTAGCGATACACTTAGTAAATACGATTTAAATGAGATTTCTGTGAAAAATATATTTTTCAATACAAGCTTTTATAAAATTAGTGATCGTAACCGTGTGCTGATCACAATGAGCCTAAACACGGCCAGTCACACAGTCACGACAGTCTACTATTATCCATCGAGGAGTTCCGTTGTTCACCTTCCGTCTCCATTATCAGATCAGCTCGCTGTCACCATCATATTGTATTGTCATCGGAACTTGACAGGTATGCCAAATTTCAGCTCAATCGGTTGAGAATACAGTTGCAAGATTCCACCCGGACATACATTGCAAGTTAATATAAAGCTTGTGCGAGTAATATAAAAAAAAACGCCAACTGTACCAGCTCACCTAATGGGGAGCTACAGGCAAAACTAATATCAGATGGCGCCACCATCGCTGGTGCTTGTCATTTAGTGGTCTTCTCTTTTTCTCATCAGAAGGGACACGGTGTGTACCTTTATTTGTACACTGAAATGCACTACACAGAGGCATGTTTTATACCAAACTATTATTTAATGTTTATTTACTAAAAATATCCATTGATATTTGACACTTTTGACGTTTTTAGGGTTCCGTAGTCAACAAGACAAGGAACCCTTATAGATTCGTCATGTCTGTCTGTCCGTGTATGTCACAGCCACTTTATTCCGAAACTATAAGATGTATTCTGTATGCTGCATTAAGATTTTCATACAAAAATAGAAAAAAAACAGTAATTTTTTGGGGTTCCCCATACTTAGAACCGAAACTAAAAAAAAAAAACTTCAAACCCGTACGTGTGGTGTATTTATGGATAGGTCTTCAAAAATTATATTGAGGTTTCTAATATCTTTTTTTTCTAAACTGAATAGTTTGCGCGAGAGACACTTCCAAAGTGGTAAAAAGTGTGTCGTCCCCCCCCCCCCCCCAACTTCTAAAATAAGATAAATATAACACTAAAAAAAAACTTCCAACGAAAATTGGTTTGAACGAGATCTAGTAAGTAGTTTTTTTTAATACGTCATAAATCGTAATCCATCCAAGAACTTTTATATTATGTTACTTGCTGCTACGGAACCCTTCATGGGCGAGTTCGACTCGCACTTGGCTTTTTTTTTACATTTATAGGCCTTTGTTTGGCTACGAATCAACACCAGCGATAATGCGCCACCTAGCGGGATAAATAAGCAGTATGTCTCCCAGTAAGTAGGATATTTGGGCGACAGATTCTCGTGCTGACTGTACCTAACCAAACGTAGGTACCTCACAAGATCACATGCAAAGGTCAACGGTACTTCATCTAACTTAATCTTAAGTGACTGTTAAGCAAAATCAACTAAGTTTTGGGTCGACCTTTGTTTGGTAATGTACTAAGTATACACCCATGGGCCGTGACTGAATGACTGTGATGGCGACACCCAGAGACGCCACTATAATTTAATGGCTCCTAAAGTGCTGGTAGTAATTAGGTACGTAGATTTTTTATCAGAAATTATTGAGAAGACAAATTGATACAAGAGCTTGAGACCTCTGTGGCGCGGCGGGTGAAGATTCGGTAATTTGAACGGCACCCATTTTTTAAATTAGCTGATTGTGGCTAACCAATGGCTACTGTGGCTACTGCGACCAGTTAGGCATATTGTGATCGTCATTTGTCACATACCGCCCCTGGAGAGGGCGTTTACAGTTCACCGCTAAGACCTACAGCTGCTAGGAACTGTAGGATTTTCTTAGGGGTGATTTCTTTCAGTTCATCCGGTTCCCCGGGCTGAGGATGTGTTTGCCAAAATGAATGCTGCGTTTGTGCATAAGTGGTCCACACTCACCTAGCAGATGAAGAGGCGTTTCATCCGCCTCATCACAGAATCTGCAGGATTGCGTATCGCACAACCTTAATTTGAGCATGTGCTTGTTAAGGCGACAGTGTCCAGTTAAGACCATAATGCGAAGGTTGCTCCTACTCAGCGCTAAGATACAATTGGTGTTCCGCTTATCGAAGGCTTTAATAAGAGCTTTGGAATGGGTCAAGCTAGTGGACTCACCCCACAACTTGACTGATTCTTCGAAACAGGAGTTCATCAGGGTTCTTTGAGCCAGGCTTTTTGGTATACCACAGAACGGCTCAGGCCCCACCTGTATACCACTAGCCCCAGCTCGCGCAAGATCGTCAGCAATAAATCTGTTCCGGCCCCCATACCCTTCAAACTGGAACACAGCAATGCGAGCAGTACTGCTTTGCGTCAGAAATATGTGTGGTAGTAGTACTTCACCGGACGAATTCTTTCACAAATAAAGATCTACTACTACTAAATTGTTGCTGATTGTTTTATTTGTAATTTAATCATGTTTTTTTTTAAACTATGTTAGACCTTTTCTTGACCACGACCGTTGACCGCCGTCTGTTGGTAAGTGACGATGCGGCCGAAGATGGAGCACAAAGGTCTAGAAGGCACCTATTCACTCTAGCCTTGAAGAGCCCCAGATTATAGTTTTCAGGAATGACAGACGTCGGTAGTGTATTCCACTCCTTAGCAGTTCGCATTATAAAGGTAGAATTAATTTGCCGCGCTGGTGCAGCGCGTCGGCACGCAGACAGCTTCCCGGCGATCCTGCGCGTGCGCACAGAGGGCGCGCCAGCCGCAACCGCCTCCTGGCTGTGGTAGCAGATAGGCCAGATTCCCACCTCACTCAGCACTGGACCAAGATGCATTCAGTTATGGCTAATTGCATATGTTATTGGCCATCCGAGGTTTTCCCGCTTGGTTACGACATGTGTCGTTTCAAGAAAAAATCTTATAAATTCCTTCAGGGTAGGCAGCGTATCGACAATACCCCCGGTGTTGCCGGTGTCTATAAGCGACGGTGATCACTCTACATAAGGTGGAACGTAAGCTAGTTTGACAACTAGTTTCATTAAAAAAAAAAAAAAAAAAACAGCCCAGTATTTATAATAAAAATTAAACTGTTTTCTTGTGTACTCGCATGTACTGACAATATTTTATAAGTGTTTTGTTACCAACCACATAATATGGATCTGTAGGTCTGAAATAAAGTTTTGTTTTATTATTATGTAGATATTTAGATATTTATTTATTAACCATCTCGTTACATTTCATTACATAGGCATGTCAAATAGGTACGTTTTAATTTTATTACTATATAAATAACAATATAAAAAATATAATATGCACAATTAAGTACATACAGAAAATACAGACCAATATAAAACAGCATAACTTAAAAATAAAATGTAAAATAGTTAGGTTCGTCAGCAGACACGTCACTAAACGTCAAGCAAATCAGAAAATGAACAACTCATGTACTCCTCAATATGGTAATATGGATTACATTCAAAAAATATTTTTAGTTTATGTTTGAATTGTCTCAGTGTCTCAGTATTATACTAGATTGTAATGGTATTAAAGCCGTGATGTGTCCAGCCTAAGAATATACTCCTCCGTCTCCTCCCGTGGATGTCGTAAAAGCTGACTAAGGGATTACCCGGACTTGTTGATAAGATTCGTTGCTATAAGATTTGTCCTGGCTGCTAGCTTATTATGGAATATATTATTACTGGAAGAAAGCGTTAGTTAAGTCAGTCGTGGGAAGCAATGGCGGGGATGAGCTCACCACTTCTATATTCCACTGTGAAAAGTGGCCCATTGAGGCTCTGCCTACCCCATCGGGGAAAAAGGCGTGTGTCTATATATGTATGCATGTATATATGGGTAGGTAACAAATAACAGGCATGCAAATATTACAAAAAATTATAAAGAAATAAACAATATCCATACGTTATTGAAATACAAAAAAAATATAAAGATTTAAACAATATCCATACGTTATTAAAATACAAAAAATTTATAAAGAAATAAACAATATCCGTTATTCAAAAACAAACAAAATATTGAAACCGTTAAAATAAAATCTCAACTGACCAAATAACAATTCAGATCAATTCAAGCAATATTTTTCGTAAATGTCAAATCAACCCCTATTTGATCCTAAGCTCAACCCTCACATAAAACGGATGACATGGAGTTCAGAAATTCTACCCTTACAGAGGATGCGGTACCGGTACCTATAGTAGGTTACCTTATTTCTTTGGAAAAAATATATATGTACGTGAGTATTTCCAAATAAAATGAACGTACTTGTGACGGTGGTGGTGGTTCGAATAGTTAGACCTACAACGTCGTTCAAATTCCTAGAAACGGGAGGCCAACAACGGATGTTATACTGGATATTGTTTTATAGAATACAAGTTTCGAAATTCCTCAATGTTAGACCTGTGTCAATATGTCAATCAATTTTAGACCTTAGTCTCCGCCATATTTTAGACCTTAGTCTCCGCCATATTTTAGACCTTAGTCTCCGCCATATTTTGATGTTACAGTATTAAGATAGATTAGATATGTTAGAAATTTAAATACTTTAGATCTGTTACAGATGTAAGATACATTAGATATGTTAGAGATTTTAGACACGTTAGATATGTTACATATTATTATGTAGGTAAGTATGTTAGAGATTTTAGATAAATTAGAGATTTTTTGTTAGTAGTAGAGCTTTTTTATGAAAGAGTTCGTCCGGGAAAGTACCTTCATACCTTCTGCCGCAAAGCAGTAGTGCTCGCATTGCTGTGTACCGGTTTGAAGGGTATAGGTGCCGGTGAAATTACAGGCACGTGAGACTTTTCATCTTTATGTCTCAGGGTGGTGGGCGCGGTGTCATGCCACATAGGGCGCGTCCTAGGTGGACATGATATATGAGGTAATGCACTGTTCATAGGCAGAGGGTACCACTTAACATCAGGTGGGCCATCTGCTTGATAAGTCACTCCAAGTTGTATATAAAAAAAGTATGTCCATTAAATTAGTTAGAATTTAGGATGATGACTGTTGTTCGCTTTTATATTGGTCATTATTTGCGGCAAATCATATTTGGTGAAGAAAACAGTGGATTAATAGCGAAAATAACATCGAAATTATTTTCCTAATTTCTAACAAACAAAAATTTAACTGCGCTTTAGGAACTCGCAAAAATACCAAATCTAATGTTCGTAAATCCACGCCAGCCCACATTAGGGGTGTCGAACCTCTTGTAAAGGGGTCCCGCGATAAATTCATGGTTTGGACTTACGGCTTCCTTTGTAAAGTGGCTCTATATCATCTGATCTGTCCGGGGCAGACGGAGTAGGTAACTTGAGTACACCGCAAGGTTGAGTCAAGCACGAGTCGGTGCGAAACCAATCAGGTACGTTAAGGTGGGGTACAACGCAAAATTGCTAATCTTAGATTTGATTTTAAACCTACTAAAATCAAGTACAATATTCAAATAACAAGTAATTAATTTTGTATTTTTTTTTTAAAAAACCTCTACGCAATGAAACGGCTGAACCGATTTTGATGTCTGGGTCTCTTCCAGGCTAGAGTGAATAGGTGCCTTCTAGACCTTTGTGCTCCATCTTCGGCCATATCGTCACTTACCAACAGGTGAGATCGTGTTCAAACAAACGACTACCAATGTCAAAATAATAAAAAAAATAACATAGCTAAGAACACTTCAAACAAATACACAAATACATCTTTCAAACAAAAAAAAGAAATAGTTTTATCTGTGCGGGAGCTACGATGCCACAGACAGACAGACACACACACACACACACACACAGACACGTCAAACTTATAACACACCGTCGTTTTTGCGTCGGGGTTAAAAAATATGAATGGATACTACATTATAATTCCGAGGGATCACTGTACCAGAAACACGATAGGACAATATTTTCTCGATAGAAAAAAAACCCAAAGTTACCTCTAACTTTTGGCTATATTTGATTGTTTATTAAAATGGTGCATATTATTGGGTAAAAAATTAGATAAATAAAATCAATACAACAAGGCCGAGAGTTTACTGTAGCGGTTTTGTAAAATAATCTATATTTTACGAGACATTCTATAAAAACGGCCTTTTCGTGCGGCGCGAGGTGTTTTTTTTGGTAAGATTTCTGCCATTGGCGCAAACTCAACCGAGCTTGCAAAATCATCAGATATCTAATTGTTTTTTTTTTATACTACTTGATTGACGGAACAAGCAGATGGCCCGGCCCACCTGATGTTAAGCGGTAACCTCTGCCTATGAACAGTGCATTACCTCATAGGTCACGTTAACCTAGGACGCGCCCTTTGTGGCATTGTACTGCGCCCGCCACCCTGAGTCATAAAGATGAAAGTCTCATGTGCCTGTAATTTCACCGGCACCATTCAAACCGGAACACAGGAATGCCAGCACTACCGCTATGCGGCAGAAATAGGTATAGAAGTAGTAATTCCCCGGACAAACTCTAAGAAGCTCTACTACTACTAAATACAGAGTAATTTGAACAAATGACACTGTAAAACGTTTTTCCAAATTTCATCCCTTTACGACTTTGCAAGTCTAAATTAACTTGGATTTTAATCGGGGTGTTAAATTCTAATTAGCTATGCTACCCCTCTCTAATCTTGGAGCGAATTGCAAAGATAGGGGTTTGAATATCATCATCATCATCATCATTTAGTAGTAGTAGAGCTTTATTGTGAAAGAGTTCGTCCGGGGAACAGGACCAGTTTTTTTTTTTTTTTAGCTGTTATTAACCCTCGTTTGACCGCAATCTCACCTCTTGGTAAGTGATGATGCGGTCTACGTTGGAGCACGAAGGACCTTACCTGAAAGAGACCCATATTATAGTTTTCAGGAAAGACAGACGACCGCAACTTGTTCCATTCCTTAGCTGTTCGCATTAAAAGGTGGAACTGATACGCTTAGAGCGAATTGCGGGTATACTGATGAGGTAGAATTCTAGGTCTAGCGGTTTCGGCTCGGCGGTATCAGTGAGGCAGTCAGGCTCATATATAGGTATAGACAACGTCAGAACCTAAAGCCTAATAGGTTCTGCTAGGCTCTCAGACGGCTAAGTGCTCGGTCGCGGCCAATAAATAGCATTAGGGTTTGGCGAGCCGTTACAAAATAGAGAATATCTGTGTTTTAATATAGCGTTGTCTACTGAACTGCTATTATGTTAAGATGGATACTCCCGCTTGAGGCTAGAAGTAATTTTTTTTTTGTTCATTACTGCTCATCAACACTTCTTCAGATAGCGAAAGTTGATTTCGCGGGAATTAGGGACACGTGTTTTAATTGATAGTATCTCATAAATATCATCGGTTTAGCTACGATCCCCATAAACACATTTTTACAGTGTTTTTTTTGTTTAGGGTATCGTAGCTGAACTAGTCGCCGCCAAGTATCTCACATTCATTTGAATGCAGGCTCGCACACTAGCCTGCATTCAAATGTTTTTTTGAGTTATTTGGTGTAATTTTGGTGGCATTTTAACCGGCGTAACTTGTTAATTCAAATTGGACCAAAAAAGTTCCAAACTGGTATAAAAGACACGCAATACATAAGCATTATGTGCTACATAAGTAGCTACTTATGTAGTTAAATTTAAGAGTATTGCGTCTTTTCGAAATGGTGGTTGTTTCCCTGTAAAAACTTGGTTTTTCTGCCACCATTTAAACTGGGTTATAACTTGACGGAGACTGTTAACGACTTGACTATACAAATATAATTATATCACTTAACATTGGCGAAATTGTTTGGAGCACTCCTCAGAAGCCACTATAAGAAGAAAAGAAGTACATGATACAGACAGACGGACGGGGTAGGCTTAGTAATTGGGTCTCAGAGTAACTGAACCTTAAATAAGTTTTTAATGAAAATTATATTTATCAATATAAGCTTTTATAATATTAGTGATCGTAACCATGTGCTGATCAAAATGAGCCTAAACACGGCCAGTCTACTAGTATCCCTCGAGGAGTTTCGTTATCCACCTTCCGTCTCCATCCTTAGATCAGCTCGCTATCACCATAATATTGCATTGTCATCGGAACTTGACAGGTATGCCAAATTTCAGCTCAATCGGTTGAGGATAACTGCTTTAAAATTCAGTTGCAAGATTCCACCCGGACATACATAGCAAGTTAAATAAAAGCTTGTAATAAAATACATAACCTGATGAATTGATTTTTAAGTCTTCATATTTAAGTCAGTTAGGAACAATTGTATTCCTACAAAAGTTTCCGTAAAAACGGGAAGTATTTCCTGAATTATCTTAGCTGAATATTCAAATATTCATGTCTATGAATATTCATGGCATTAAATTTGCTCATTGTCTACCTTTACGCTTTTATCTTTTGTACTTAAAGACGACACAGATAAGAAATACTGGTCTCAAAAGACTGTTTTTTTTTAATACTACTTGGTATGACGGTTCAAGCAGATGGCCCACCTGATGTTAAGCGGTACCCTCTGCCTATGAACAGTGCATTATCACATAGGTCACGTCCACCTACGACGCGCCCTATGTGGCATTGCACTGCGCCCGTCACCCTGAGAAATAAAGATAAAAGTCTCATGTGTCCGTTTTTTTTTTATACTACTTGGAATGTCTGGTCGAGCAGATGGCCCACCAGATGTTAAGTGGTACCCTCTGCTTATGAACAGCGCATTGTCAGGCACATCCTAGGTGGACGTGACCTATGTGGCATTGCAGTGCGCCCGCCACCCTGATACATAAAGATGAAAAGTATCATGTGTCTGTAATTTCACCGGCACCCTTACCCTTCAAACCGGAACACAGCAATGCAAGCTATGCTTTGCGGCAGAAATAGGTATGGTGTTAGTACTTCCCCGGACGAACTCTTTCCCAAAGAAGCTCTACTACTACTCCTACTACTACTCTACAATTACAAGTTTTTGATACACCTCTTGTAAGCAGTACTTCTACAATCTGATGATGAATATGATGAGAATATCACTTTACATAAGTAAAATAAAATAAATAAATAATGCTGGACAGTTCACACAACATTATCTAGCCAAGCAATCTGTCTATCTAGTCTAAGAGACCATCTAGCTAAGCAGAGCTTTTGTTATAGGTACTATAACTGGGGATCGATTTTAGAAAGTCACTAAGTGACTAGAAGTCACGAATGACAAAACGTCATCGATGACTTTGAAATCACTTTTTACCAAATCTCGTATATTTGAAAGTCATACCCTGTCTACCAACTTTCAAATATTTCACATTCGTTGTCTTTGACATACTACGTATCTGTCCATTATTATTTTGTCTGTTCCACTGTACTAAGTCCATGGTTCCACTCATCACAGACAAAACAGTGTACTTCGTTCGGACCATAGATAATAATTATGTGTGGGTGGAATAGGAAAGCCACAAGATAAAGAGTAAAATTGAGTATATACTATTCATAGATGTCAGTGCCAAAACAGTCACGGAGTGATTTCAAATCGAGTGGGTAGAGCCACTCGTATTGATATCATAGTATGTCAATTTTAGTCAGCGGTGATATCCAAAAATACGAACTTTTGGAAATCGGTGACTAATAGTAATTTTGCTGACTTCTAGTCACTCGCTGACTTTCAAAAAAAGATCCCCTGATATAATTAATACAATACATTACATAGATAGATATTTTTAAGATATTATACATAGAAAATACCAAGAATACCCTGAACAAATATCTGAAGATCGTACTAAAATTTGTTCTGAGGCGGGAATCGAACTCGCAACCTCCTGTGTCGAACCTTCTGCCATCGCGCAACAGAGGTCGTCAGCATATCTTATATATATAAAACAAAGTCGTGTTAGTTACACCACTTATAACTCAAGATTGGCTGGACCGATGTTAGTTATCTCTTTTTTGGTGGATTCTTCTCCGCTGCGAATAGCAGAATAAGTAATAAAATATCGGGGGGGGGAGGGGTGTTTTTCACCGGGGGCTACCCGTGCGAAGCCGGGGCGAGTCGCTAGTATAACATGAGAATGCCACTTAGCAGTATTTTGAGTTTCTTCTTAGTTTAAATTTCAAACTCTCATCATCACCAGCCCTGGACGTCCACTGTGGGACGCTGCCTCCCCCCTAGAATGTAATGGGGGGATTTGTCATAATCTCCACGCTTGGCAGTCGGATTAGAGATCGTTATCCATCCCCTGGTGTAATAGTCAGCGTTACAACATCCACGGGAGGAGTAGAGAGGTATATTCCGAGGCCATACACACCAGGCACTGGTAAACACTATTACATGCAATTTCGCACTATGATTATGTTTATTGCATAAACATTTGATTTTTAATTGACTAAATCAAGTACAATGTTCAAATTTAAAACATGCATGGATACTGCATTATAATTCTGAGGGTTCACTGTACCAGAAACATGAAAGGACAATATTTTAACGATAGAAAAAAAAACAAAGTTACCTCTAACTTTTGCCTAGATTCGATTGTTTATTAAAATGGTGCATATTATTGGGTAAAAAATTAGATAAATAAAATCAATACAACAAAGCCGAGGGTTTACTGTAGGGCTTTTGTAAAATTATCTGTATTTTAAGAGATATTCTATAAAAACGGCTTTTTCGAGAGGCACGATTCGTTTTTTTTGTATGCAGATTTCTGCCTGGTGTTGGCGCAACCTTAAGATCTTCATAGAAAGCGTTGTTTTTGAGATGGTGTTATTTTAAGACAGAACTAGCCTCCCCTTAGTGTCCACGATACCCACTCTCTGCATCCAGTCTATGAACCCTCGGTTCTGCCGCATGTCAGCCTTCTTCCCGCCAATGCACTCCGATAGAGGGCGCTTGTGCCAAACTGAAACAAATAGTTGGTGATTTCATACAATTAAAGCTAATTTCAGACCACGCTATAATATAATAGCATACAGTAATAGCACAAAAATATCGCGCACCATACATTGTTATGGACACGTTCACACTGTACTGTACCATATATAATACTAGCAGCGCCCCGCGGTTTCACCCGCGTAAGTCTCGAACCCGCGGGAATATCGTAATAAAAATGTGCTTATGTGTTATTCTGGGAATCCAGTTATCTCCATTCCAAATTTCTTTCCAAATCCGTCCAGCCGTTTCAGCGTGAAGAGGTAACAAACACACTCACACACTACACAGATACAGATGTAAGATACATTAGATATACTTTATTATTTTTCAAGTGTAAACCACATTTTATGGATAACATAAAATTTAAATGTAACCCAAAAATTTCGTTACAGCGGGACTCGAACCCGCAACCTCGCCTGTGATCGTCATAGATATGTTAGATATGTTAGATATTTTAGATACATTAGAGATTTTAAAGATGTAAGATAAATCAGATACGTTTGAGATGTAACAGATATAAGATACATTAGATACGTTAGAGATGTAACAGATATAAGATACATTAAATACGTTAGAGATGTTACAGATATAAGATACATTAGATACGTTATAGATGTTACAGATATAAGATACATTAGATACGTTATAGATATTACAGATATAAGATACATTAGATACGTTAGAGATGTTACAGATATAAGATACATTAGATACGTTATAGATGTTACAGATATAAGATACATTCGATACGTTAGAGATGTTACAGATATAAGATACATTCGATACGTTAGAGATGTTCTGGTTTAAGAATTTATTCTCACAATGAATTTAAAATTCACTTAACATGAGAATTACTTATGTTTAAACTAAATTTAATGCGCGTTTACGAGCGTGCTATAGGTACACAATACAAAGAAAAACATCTTAAAATAAACTTAGGTCTACATGACAAATACAAAACAAAACATTCATAATCATTTAAAAGTTAGTGGGTAGATTTGAAAAACACTATGAATGTATGAGCGACAAGACCAAGCGCAATGCACTGTTGACAAGTTTTAAAACTACACAGATCGGCGATTACTAGATATGGCAAGCGTTTTTATTTTTCCTCAGTAATATTTTTTTTTCTTTTTATTTAAGTAAATGGATTTTTAATAACTTCTTGAACTTATGCATTGATTTAGTTTCTTTTATAAAATTAGGTAGCTCATCGTAAATTTTTGCACTGTTGTAGGTAATATTCCTTTTACCGTAATTAGTCCTCGGTGGACGTAATACTAGTTTATTTGCGTTTCTCAGTCGCATTTTATTGGCATGGTGTTTAGTTTTAAAAGTTATATCAGTATGAATGTTTTTATGTAATATTTTCCGAATTAATAAGCATGTATAGTACCTGAAAGTTGTACTTACGTCCATTAATTTTGTTTCTTTGTAAAGTTTGAGAGATGGGGTTAGATAATCGTAATTAAATAATCTTTTGATTAGTTTGTTTTGCGATATTTGTAAAAGTTTAAGATTTGTTTTGGCTGCTGAGCCCCAGACTTCTATTAAATAATCGATGTGAGGTTTCACTAGGGAACTATAAATGGTGTACCGTACTTTACGCGGTAAACAACGAACTATACCGCAGAGCGCACCATTCAGTGATGTTAGTTTTGATTTAATCTTCAATATGTGAGGCTTCCACGTTAAATGCTCATCAATTATAAGACCCAAGTATTTTTCGCTTTTTGATTTATCTAATATTTTTTTATTAATTGTATATGGCATGTAATTCGATATTACTTTATTCACGCTGAAAAAATGACATAGTGTGTTTTGGCCACGTTAAGTGTAAGTAAATTGCACTGAAACCACTCACTTAAAAGATCTAGATCGCCTTGAGCATCTTGTGCGATTGACTTCATATCACGTCCAAAATAAAATAGGCTGGTGTCGTCGGCATACAGTGACAGTTCTCCTTTAAGTTTCAGTTTACTTATGTTATTTATATAAATAAGGAATAACAAGGGTCCTAAAATCGATCCCTGAGGAACTCCGTACGTGATAGGTAACGTAGGACTTTGGTATTCACCAAACTTTACCAATTGAGTGCGACCTGTCAAATATGACTCAAGAATCTTGAGAGCGTTCCCAGTAATACCGATGTCACTGAGTTTGTTCAATAGAATAGTGTGACTGACAGTGTCAAACGCTTTTTTAAGATCGATAAATATACCAAGACCGATTTTCCTTTCATCAATGTTATTTTTAAGTTTAGTAACTAGGTCTACAGTTGCAGAAAGGGTATTAGATTTAGGCCTAAATCCATATTAATTTTCACTAGAAACGGGATATTTACCATGATTTTTATATGTTCCCGATATTTCGGCACAGTTGCATGCGCCATGATCACGGCATGAACTCAAAAATCATGGTAAATATCCCGTTTCTAGTGAAAATTATGTACATAACCATGATAGTTTCAAAAGTTAAATCCATATTGTTTGTCATACAAGAAGTCAATTGAGTTTAAGTAACCTTCTAAGCGATTGTACAAAAAATTTTCAAATATTTTTGAGATTATTGGAAGCACGGATATAGGACGATAATTATTAGGGTCAGACTTAGTCCCTGATTTATAAATAGGAGTAACTTTGGCAATTTTAAGGTTTGACGGAAAGATACCTTGTTCTAGAGACTGATTTATACAAACAGTCAGTTCTCCCCTAATTTGGTGTGTGATACATTTTATTAATTTTGCATTTATATGGTCGACACCCGAGCTAGTGTTATTTTTTACGTTATTTATAATTTTTAAGACTTCATCAGTTGTAGTTAGGTTTAGAGTCGCTAAGCCGAAATCTGTTTTATTAGTGTCAACTATTGCAGTAGTATAGTTCTTGTCTTCATGGTACTCTATAGGGATAGCTTGTGCCAGTTTTGAACCAATTGTTGAGAAAAAGTAATTGAAGTGGTGACATATCTGGATTCCATCTGATAAAACAGCATTTTCTGTCACTAATTTAGCCGGCATAGAAGCATCTTTGACCTTATTGTGTGTGAGACTATCTATTAGACTCCACATTTTTCTTGGGTTGCTAGTGCAAGTAGAAAATTTATTGTAATAGTATTCATTTTTCATCTTCTGTATTTCGCCAGCTACCATTTTGCTTTCTTTCATGAAGTGGTCCTTGGCCTTTACGTCTTCTGGCATTCTTTTATGCAGTTTATATAGTAAGTTCTTCCGATCAATTGATTCAAGTATCTTTGCATTTATCCAATCTTGTCTCGGTGGATTTAGAATCTTTGTCTTTGTAAGTTTGCATTGTTCGATAGTTTTGCATAGTTTCTCTTCAAACACATCAAAATCACTATTTTTTGTATTGTTCATGACTTCCTCCGTCAACATCTGCAGTTTACCATAGTCTATTGATTGATACTGAATTTTACGCTTCAGTGGTGGCTGGTATTTATCTATTTCAAAGAACATCTGCTTATGATCTGACATAGATGACTCGATGACAGCCAAACTAAAGTGGTTTTCTTTTAAGTTTGTGGAAATGTGGTCTAGTAAGGATTTTTTTGTCAATGTTTCACGGGTTGCAATACTTAGGTGTAATTTTGTTCATTATTCTGTATCCATTTTCTTGTAACGTAACCTTATAGTCTTCTACTGAGTTATCGGGTGCTAGCAAATTGTAGTTAAAATCACCAAGAACGACCGCTCTGTTCCGTCGATTTATTTGATGCAAAAATGTGTCCAAAAATTGTTTCCCATTTGTTCGACCAGGTTTGTATACTGCTCCAATGTCTAATGAGAATTTCGCCAAGTGAATCCAGATGTACTGGTTGTCATCCTGGGTTAGTTCTTCAATGTGATAATGTTTTAGGCTGTTTGTAGCAAAAATTTAAACACCCCCGCCGACGACATTCTGTCTATAGTGGTAGTAATGAGTATATCCTGGTATCTGGAGTCGTTTGGCTTCATCATCTGATTTAATCCATGTTTCAACTAGAACAATTATGTGTACTACCGGTGTCAGAGATTTAACAATGCAACAAAGTTCATCAAATTTACCAGGTTTTACAATACTCCGAACATTTGCATACAAGAATTTCAGAGATTTTTTGTTATATGCGAGATCACCGTAATTGTTGACGATTTGATATGTAGTTGTTTTATCGTTCCGACAACAAGCATTTAAGCTGTGTAGTTTTTTGCAGTAGCAGTGACGATTTGAGGTACACCTTTAACGTACTTTATCAGGAGATTATTCTCTCCGCCTAGTGTCCGGTGATTAAGTTCATCTTTTAGCTTCTTAAATCTTGTTTGCTGGTAGGGTGCCTGGTCACCAAAGATCTTTATGGTAGTGCTTTTTAGCTTGTTTTTGTTTTTGAGAATTTGTTTGGCTGTTTCTTCAGACTCGAACCGGACCTTAATAGCACGGCTGCCGTCAGATTTATATTTACCAATTCGAGCAATTTGAGTAGGTTCAGGGCAATTTTCGGTAATCAGTTCCACGGTTTTAAGCACCTCACTTTTATCGTATATTTTACGCTCATCAAAAATTACAGACTCAGATTCCTTCACTCCAACAATCAAAATATTATTTTTCCTATAGTTTTGATCATTCAATTCCGACAAAACCTCATCATATGAAGCCAAGTCTCGCAGGACCGAACCAGTTGGAGTGAGATGATGTTTTTGTAAATCTATCTCCAGAGATGCAATTTTCACATCCGTTTTTTGAACAGCGCCGGCAAGGTTTTGGATTTCAGCTTTCATCACTGTTTGCTCTGTAGCTAAACTCGATATTTTATATTCAGTAATTCCCATACCTTTTTTAATATCAAGCATTTGATCTTTAATATCCGCAATGTCACCACTAATCTTTGCTGCACTCTTATTCTGTGCATTTATGGATGCTGTCAGTAGTCCCATCATTTTCGTCATTTGCATTTGGATTTCCGCTAATTTGGAGTTGACTTCACCTTCATCTCCGTGTTTGCGCTTGTTACGGAAATGTATAGTGGATGTGCCAGCAGCCTCTCTGACTATTTGCTCATTCGTGGCGGATAAGTTTGGTTGGGATTCACTTCGTTCAATGTTCGAGTCACTTCTAGTAGGAGAATGTCTAATCATGTTGATCTGCGTTTGTTGCGATTGTGATTTGCGTTGTGTGTAGTGATGCGCATGCAGCGATGCGAGAGCGGGGCAAAAAATCACAAAAACAGAGGCAGTCTCTTTTCAACGGTAAGTGTGAGGGGGCGCCTGCAACTGCGTTGACGCAGACGCGTTGATGTTACAGATATAAGATATATTAGAGATGTTACAGATATAAGATACATTAGATACGTTAGAGATGTTACAGATATAAGATACACTAGATACGTTAGAGCTGTTAGAGAACTTACCAACGCGAAAGGTACACGAGTGGTAGTCCAGCTTGCAATGGTTGACGAACACTCTCCTCTGTCCGGCGCCGGACACGGCGCATTCCGGCTCGTAGTCGTCCGGACAGGCGGCCGGACAGTTGTGCGAGCAGGCCTTGCCGTCTGTACTCCTTGACAGGGACCTGAAATGTATATTGTAATGCTTTGTCATAAATAAACGATTGGTTCGCTCGGAACTGAGACCTCGCGAATACACGCGGTTTAGGTAGGTTACGTTATTTCTTTAGAAAATATATCTATGTACGTGATACAATCACATAAAGTGAACGTACTTGTCGGTTCGAAAAGTTAGACCTACAACGTCGTGCAAATTCCTTATATAAGCACAAAACGTTTCAGTTCTACCTTTACAATGCGAACTGCTAAGGAGTGGACTACACTGCCGTCGTCTGTCTTTCCTGAAAACTATAATCTGGGTATCTTCAAGGCTAGAGTGAATAGGTGCCTTCTAGAGCTTTGTGCTCCATCTTCGGCCACATCGTCACTTACCAACAGGTGAGATCGTGGACAAACAAAGGTCTATCAATGATGAAAAAAAACCGATCATTTCAATCGGTTGAGGATAACTGCTTTAAAATTCAGTTGCAAGATTACACCCGGACATACATACATACATTGCAAGCTATACAAAAGCTTGTAAAAAAACACTTTTACCTTCTAGAAGAGAAAATCCTTCTTGTGTTATTGACTTGAGCAAGCTCCAGTCTGACGAGGTGCTGGTTGAAGACTGGTGCTGGTGGGAACAGCTGGGGCAGCGAGGGTCTGGCTGCTGCATGAGCGCCGACGTTCCAGCACTTGTCCAGCGGTACCGAGTGGTACCCTGCAAAATGCATGTCGTCGAAACAAACTCACAGTAGTAGTAGAGCTTTTTTGTGAAAGATTTCGTCCGGGGAAGTACTACCACCATACCTATTTCTGCCGCAAAGCAGTAGTGCTCGCATTGCTGTGTTCCGGTTTGAAGGGTAAGGGTGCCGGTGAAATCACAGGCACATGAGACTTTTCATCTTTATGTCCCAGGGTGGCGGGCGCAGTGCAATGTCACATAGGCCGCGTCCTAGGTAGACGTGACCTATGAGGTAATGCACTGTTCATAGGCAGAGGGTACCGCTTAACATCAGATGGGCCATCATATGTTTCCGTCATTCAAGTAGTTTACAAAAAAAGTACATACTGGTTTCTTTTAACCGACTTCAGATTAGGAGGATGTTCTGTGTTCGTCTGTTTGTTTTTAAACTATTTAAACAAAAAACGGCGGAAGTTCTCAATTCGTGTTTTATTATGAACTAGCGACTCGTCCCAGCTTCGCAAGTGTAGTTTCAGGATGAAAAACAGCCCCACCTCCTATCCCCCCCCCAACCCTGGTAGCCTATGTCACTCAGGGTGAATGTAGCTTTCCAATGGTGAAAGAATTTTTGAAATCGGCACAGTAGTTTTTGACTTATTCATTAAAAACATACACACACAAAAAACAATCTTTCCTCTTTATAATATTAGTGTAGATAGATGTAGATGTATATGAATGAATGAATGAATGATTTATTTGATTAGAATGTAGGTACATTAAAAATATGAAGGTAAATATAAGTTGTGTAGCTCCCAGTACATTCTACCGCTAAGCGGTAATGGGGAAAAGATCCTAGCTTAGATGTCGTTTTATTGGGAAAAGAATTATTAGTATGAATATTTCTGCCGGGGTCGGCGCAGTCTTAAAACGCTGCCTAGAGTTAGATAGGCTTTCATCACGAACTTATATCGTGGGCTTAACAATTTGATATTTGACATTTGATTTGGTTTGATCATGAATGTAGTAGTACATGGAGTGAGTGCTAAAATAGCATAGAGTGTTCCTTCTTACTCCTATCCTAGAAGATAGCTTGCTATCCTATGTTAGAGAGAAACAAATATATTGTCACACGACAGTCGTTTTTCCGTTCCGTACCCTGAATATTGGCACCATGCATATACATCTTCCTAGATTGTTACCATGAATGTAGTAGTAGTTTGACATTTGGCCTGGTACGAGTTACACAAATAAGAACAGATAGATTTATGCTTGTCTCATTCCAACACATGAATACATTCATATAAAAGAATGAGACTGGTATAATCGATACCGGTTCGTTTTTAGCCTTAGTTCCATGCTTTAGTTCTTATTCTGAGGATTTGATACTCACTGTTGGCACCATGTTTGAAAAAGCAGTTGACTTTCCTGAAAAAGCATTCATTCAAAAACAGTCTGTATCTCCACACGTGATGCTCTACTTTCCCACCGCAGACCGACTCTACGGTACTATTACAGTCTAGATTCGTGCAGTTCAATTTTGTAACGACTTTTTCTGTCTCTGTCCCACTTCTGCGTGTGTCTCCGTGTGTCTCTTTCTTGGCTTCTTTTGTATTTTCCATTTCATTGTTTTTTCTGGACAGAAACATTACATCGTTTGGAGGTTCTGAAATAAAACAAAAAAAAAAAAAAAAAAACTACTTGAATGACGGATGCAGCAGGTGGCCCACTTGATGTTAAGCGGTAACCTCTGCCTATGATCAGTGCATTACCTCATAGGTCACGTCCACCTAGGACGCGCCCTATGTGGCATTGCACTGCGTCCGCCACCCTGAGACGTAAAGATGAAAAGTCTCATGTGCCTGGAATTTCACCGGCATCCTTACCCTTCAAACCGGAACACAGCATTGCGAGCACTACTGTTTTGCAGCAGAAATAGATGTGGTGGTAGTACTTCCCCGGACGAACTCTTTCACAAAAAAGCTCTACTACTACTTCTTTACTAATCGTTCCTTAAGGGTTATATCGTTACTTTGACCTAGTAAGATGAGTTTTATTTTGGATGTGCACGGGCTACTATAATTTGCTACAAATTTTTTAAGACTTACTTTTTTACTTTAGTTTCAGTTCAACTTATCGGCTCAGTTCATGTTAAGGTGGGGTATAACGCAAAATTACCAATCTTAGATTAGATTTGTAACTGACTAAATCTAGTACAATATTCAAATTAAAAATATGCATGGATACTACATTATAATACCGAAGGATCACTTAGACAGAAACACGATAGCACCAATTTTCTCGTTAAAAAAAAACCTCAAAGTTACCTGTAACTCTTGGCTAGATTCGATTGTTTGTCAATATGGTACAAATTATTGGGTCAAAAATTAGATAAATAAGAGCAATACAATAAAACGGAGGGATCACACACCGCGTTTTCGAGCGGCGCGTGGCGTTTATTTTGTATGAAGATTTCTGCCTGGTGTTGGCGCTGTCCTATTGACTACGCCAACTATTCGAGCAAATAAACAGTATTTTACTTTACTTTACTTTACTATACTTTACTTTACTTTACTTTACTTTACTTTACTTTACTTTACTTTACTTTACTTTACTTTACTTTACTTTACTTTACTTTACTTTACTTTACTTTACTTTACTTTACTTTACTTTACTTTACTTTACTTTACTTTACTTTACTTTACTTTACTTTACTTTACTTTACTTTACTTTACTTTACTTTACTTTACTTTACTTTACTTTACTTTACTTTACTTTACTTTACTTTACTTTACTTTACTTTACTTTACTTTACTTTACTTTACTTTACTTTACTTTACTTTACTTTACTTTACTTTACTTTACTTTACTTTACTTTACTTTACTTTACTTTACTTTACTTTACTTTACTTTACTTTACTTTACTTTACTTTACTTTACTTTACTTTACTTTACATTACATTACTTTATAACATTAAAGATTTACATAAGACTGCGCCAACCCCAGGCAGAAATCTTCATACAAGTAAAAACGCTTCGCACCGTTCGAAAAAGCGGTTTTTTAGGGTTCTGTAGCCAAATGGCAACAAACGGAAACCTTATGGATTCGTCATGTCTGTCTTCTGTCTGTCTGTCTGTCCGTACGTATGTCACAGCCGTTTTTTGTATGAAGTTGTCTGCCTGGCGGTCGCGCAATTTTAACAACGAAGATATAAAGCTTCTGTGCTCACCTGTCTCTACCCTGACGTGTCCGTTATCCATCACATCATCCACCGTCCTCAGGGCCATGTACTCCTCGACCCTGGCAGGAGGGATGGCATAATCTCCATTTCTCACCACTTCTCTCTCATTCGGCACAAAAACCACTTCATCAGAATCTCTCTCCTCTTTTATTTCGACAGCTTCACTCTTTTTCTCCATTTGTTTCTCGGGGATGATGATTTCGGTTTTGTTCTCGACTTGGTTCGGTTTCAGTTCTACATCGGCGTGGTTCGAGTATGTCACTATGACGTCAGTCTGGTTCTTGAGTGTGTGGTCGCAGTTTGCAGTCATTAACATTGGAATTAACAAGAGTGTTGGCATTACTTGACTTCGCATTTTAAGGCGCAATAGATTCACAGCATGTCTATACCTATAATAAGCTCTAGAATTTGTAGGTTTTTGATTAGAGTTCTAACAGTTTTCAAGTAGATAAGTGTGTAATGTTGGTGATTACCGCTGAGAGATGAGGGTCTTAAGAGAGCCGAGGACGGTAATCATCAATACACACGTGTATCATACGACGTTTTTCTACTCACTAGTGAAGAAAATAATAATAAAACAGAAATACACACTCTGGTGTAAATGTTCAACTGTCTCTATAACTCACTTGTGAATAATAACAATAAAAAGACACAGTTTGATTACAGGTGTAAAACAGAAATACACACTCTGTGTAAATATTCAACTGTCTCTAAAACTCACTTGTTATTAAATTGCAATGAAAAAGTCACAGTTTGTTTACAGGTATCATTATATGTCTAATGGCGGTGAAATTAGAGTCACTTTAGGAGCAAGTGTGTTGAAAAAAATCTTATAGGAGTGCAGTTTCAACAAAACACTAAGTTTCCATATGGGTGAATTCAAAACAATTGGTTGTGGTCTGTGTAATGCGTGCTATTACAGTTGCCTAACTAACTACTCACTAGTTGTGTTATGTAACTACAGTATGGGCATTTTACAACCTTTTAATTAACTTGCAATGTATGTCCGGGTGGAATCTTGCAACTGAATTTTAAAGCAGTTATCCTCAACCGATTGAGATGATATTTGGCATACCTGTCAAGTTCTGATGACAATACAATATGATGGTGACAGCGAGCTGATCTGATGATGGAGATGGAAGGTGGACAACGATACTCCTCGATGGATAATAGTAGACTGGCCGTGTTTAGGCTCATTTTGATCAGCACACGGTTACGATCACAAATTTTATAAAAAAAATGAAAAATATATTTACCACAAAAAAACTTATTAAAAGTTCACTTTAGAAAAATGTGCGATACAACGTTATACAAAGATTTTATTTAAATAAATAAATAATGCTGGACAGTTCACACAACATTATCTAGCCCCAAGCTAAGCAAAGCTTGTGCTATGGGCTACCTGGGTACCTACTAGATAACTGATATACTTAATACAATACATTACATAGATAGATATTTTTTTATTAAACATCGAAAATATCTTTAACACCTAAGACATCACATAACATTATCTAGCCCCAAGCTAAGCAGATTTTGTGTTATGGGTACTAGATAACTGATATACTTAATACAATATATCATACATAGATATAAATTTTTCGTTATACATAGAAAATACCCAGAACACCCTGAACAAATATCTGCGATCGTACAAATATTTGTTCTGAGGCGGGAATCGAACCCGCAACCTCCTGCGTCGCAGGCGAACCTTCGTCGCGCCACAGAGGTCGTCAAAAATTAAATCACTATCGTCTTATTTTATCTGTGCTTTTGTTATTAGCACCTCGATTGCAGAGCCTGATTTGTTTTATTTATTTCTCAGTCACAGGATGTCACGAGGATGTGGGTTCAGCATATGATCATCATCAACTTCAACTCAATACCACCTGCTAGTAAAGTCCACTGGTGGACATAGGCCACGGAATCCCACGGCAATTGTAGATTATGCACTAAGGGAATAAAGCAGTGTCTTCGACGCGGGCCGCATATTTAAACCTGCGCGTAACGAGGGAATATATTCCTGAGTGAAACGAGGGGTCAAGCTGGCCAAGACGAAGACAGGCTTTATTGCAGAGGAGCATACCCTACTTTTCACACCTTCTGCGAGACAATAAAAATTCACTGAAAATAACAGCACCAAGCACCATCTTTTGCTTAAAAATCTTTGTAAACGCACCTTTTTTTTGAGTTCTTTTTATGGTGTTCGATTTTCGTACAAAACTCTTTAGAATGCTATATGTGCATTTTTTTACTTAGGTTTTTCCATTAGTTTTCTCACGAATTTGACGTTCCAAATTCAAATACTTCGTGAATTCCCTAGGGAGTTTCATACAACTTTATATCCCAGAGATAATGCTTTACTTTACAATGAGGTTGCAACATTGAGGTTGTAATTAGACATTGTCAAGTAGGTGGTGTGAAAGCGATTTTGTATGACTGATAAATAAATGTTCACCAGTCAAAAGTGACTTAAGACGGTGCCCTCACTACTGTAGTGCATTGCACAATGGGTGTTTCAAAAACAAAGGATCTTAAACCATAACAATGCAGATATGAGTTAATGTTGACTACTTAATCGTAGGTACTTAATCGAATAATTTTCGAGATTCAGAGTCGCACAAAGGGCGATGGAGAGAGCTATGCTCGGAATATCTTTGCGGGATTGCAAACGGAATGAATGGATACGGCGGGACAACTAATTTGAGAGACGTGGTCACCGTTATTGCTGAGCGAAAGTGGGTTGGGTGGGTCATATCGCTAGGCTTGACAGAAGACGCTGGACGAGACGGATCCTTGAATGGAGACCGTGGGCAAACAGAAGACCCAGAGGTCATCCACCGAAACGATGGGTGGACGACATAAAAGGATACGCAGGCTATCACTGGATGGTGAAGGCAACTGATCGACTCGAGTGGAAGAAATTGGGAGAGGCCTACGTCCAAAAATGGACATTTAATGGCTCGTGATGATGAAGATGACTTAATCGAATAATCGTCTTCTTTATCAGTTCCACTTCACCATATGGCGCTTTAAGAATGCACATGCTTGACTTGTTGCTGAAAATACCGAAACCGCTATATGTGTCCCTAAAATATTTCAGGAGTTCCCTCAAACCTACATGGATATTTTGTTTAAAAATCAATGAAAGTAATTTTCAAAAATAAAAACGAGGCTTTTTGTTAGTTAATGTACCTACCTACTGAAGGCAACTTGGAGCGTCTATAGATTATCTATGCTTGGAGCATTGCAGGGCTCCGTACGAAGGCAATATAAACATCTTATTTTATTGAAAGAAGAAAGAAAAGAAAAAACGAAAGAACTCCTTTTCATCATAGGACGAACAGGCGTACGGCTCAGTACCATCCTAACCTCATAAGTATATACCTCATAAGTATATACCTTCTATTCGCACAAAACGTTTCAGTTTTACCTTTATAATGCAAACTGCTAAGGAGTGGAATACACTGCCGTCGTCTGTCTTTCCGGAAATCTATAATCTGGGTCTCTTCAAGGCTAGAGTGAATAGGTGCCTTCTAGACCTTTGTGCTCCATCTTCGGCCACATCGTCACTTACCAACAGTCACCTGTTGGAAAGTGACGATGTGGCCGATCGTGGTCAAACAAAGGTCTATCAATAATAAAAAAAAAAAAACAGGATCAACAAAATCTGTTACATTATGAACTAAAAACTATTAAATTTATTACCAATAGTTACAAAAAAAAACTGGAAAATGCTAATGTGGACTGGTTATTCTAAATTATAAAAGTACAAGCAGCGCCCCGCGGTTTCACCCGCGTAAGGCTCGATTCCGTTAGAATATCGGAATAAAAAAGTGCCTATGTGTTATTCCGGGAGTCCAGTTATCTCCATTCCAAATTTCATCCAAATCCATCCAGTACTTTTTACGTGAAAGAGTAACAAACATCCATCCATCCAAACAAACTTTTGCGTTTATAATATTACTAGGAAGTAGGATAGGATAGAATAAGATAGGATAGGATAGTAGGAAGGATTATGGTGACAACAAGCTGATCTGATGATGGAGACGGATTATTTTTAATTACTTTCTGAAAAAGAAAAATCAGGTTCTTTTGGAAACTCCTAATTGTCAGTCAGCTAGCGCCATCTCTGTGAAAATAACATAACTACGTGGAAAGCTTGGAACACAGCGCAACGTGCGGTCGCGGTTCGTAGCAACCGCTACGAACTCGTAGATAATTGTCGTGAGTTTTCCATCTTTTGGTACAGCTGTCGTTTAAGAGATGGCGCTTTCAAGGGTGCTTACAAGGGTGCTTACTTGTGTCACAGATAAAATAATACGATATTAGTACTTGTGTAGTCAGTTTTATACTTGCTCTGTTACTTTGTTTTTTAAGAGTGAAGACTTATCATTAGCCTTATGATTCTATTATGATGATGATGATATATATTTATGATGTTTTTTCTGCTGTTAGTCTTCCTAAAATAAAATAAATAAATACTAGTATAAGCGATTATTCTTTTTTGACCCCCGATACGCAAAAACGACGGGGTGTTATTAGTTTGACTTGTCTCTGTGTGTGTGTGTGTGTGTTTGTGTCTGTGTGTGTGTGTCTGTGGTATCGTAGCTCCCGAACGGATGAACAGATTTAGTTTTTTGTTTGTTTGAAAGGTGAATTTGTGGGAGTGTTCTTAGCTATGTTTGATCAAAATCTGTTCAGCTGTTTCATTGTATTGAGGGTTTGTTTTAATTTTTATAAAATTAATTACTTGTTACAAGCTTTTGTTTAACTTGCAATGTATGTATGTATGTATGTCCGGGTGGAATCTTGCAACTGAATTTTAAAGCAGTTATCCTAACCGACTGAGCTGATATTTGGCATACCTGTCAAGTTCCAATGACAATACAATACAATTATTATAGTTTGCACCACCATACCATCTTCTGAACCAAGCTAAATACCGAAATGGATATAAGCTACAATATCCTGTGTTCCAATGAAATGGATATAAGCTACAATATCCTGTGTTCCAATGAAATGGATATAAGCTACAATATCCTGTGTTCCAATGAAATGGATATAAGCTACAATATCCTGTGTTCCAATGAAATGGATATAAGCTACAATATCCTGTGTTCCAATGAAATGGATATAAGCTACAATATCCTGTGTTCCAATAAAATGGATATAAGCTACAATATCCTGTGTTCCAATGAAATGGATATAAGCTACAATATCCTGTGTTCCAATGAAATGGATATAAGCTACAATATCCTGTGTTCCAATGAAATGGATATAAGCTACAATATCCTGTGTTCCAATGAAATGGATATAAGCTAAAATATCCTGTGTTCCAATGAAATGGATATAAGCTACAATATCCCGTGTTCCAATGAAATGGATATAAGCTACAATATCCTGTGTTCCAATGAAATGGATATAAGCTACAATATCCTGTGTTCCAATGAAATGGATATAAGCTACAATATCCTGTGTTCCAATGAAATGGATATAAGCTACAATATCCTGTGTTCCAATGAAATGGATATAAGCTACAATATCCTGTGTTCCAATGAAATGGATATAAGCTACAATATCCTGTGTTCCAATGAAATGGATATAAGCTACAATATCCTGTGTTCCAATGAAATGGATATAAGCTACAATACCCTGTGTTCCAATGAAATGGATATAAGCTACAATACCCTGTGTTCCAATGAAATGGATATAAGCTACAATATCCTGTGTTCCAATGAAATGGATATAAGCTACAATATCCTGTGTTCCAATGAAATGGATATAAGCTACAATACCCTGTGTTCCAATGAAATGGATATAAGCTACAATACCCTGTGTTCCAATGAAATGGATATAAGCTACAATACCCTGTGTTCCAATGAAATGGATATAAGCTACAATACCCTGTGTTCCAATGAAATGGATATAAGCTACAATACCCTGTGTTCCAATGAAATGGATATAAGCTACAATACCCTGTGTTCCAATGAAATGGATATAAGCTACAATACCCTGTGTTCCAATGAAATGGATATAAGCTACAATACCCTGTGTTCCAATGAAATGGATATAAGCTACAATATCCTGTGTTCCAATGAAATTTGATGAAAAAAAAAAACTTTATTACCTAGACTCATAAACAGATATAAACAGATATAAACAATTTGTTGATAATTTGTCTATTATACCTACGTCACATTATAAATACATTATTACATTATTTTCAAAAAAACATCATTATAATAATAATAATTAGTACCTACATATTATAAAATAAAAAGGTACAAAAAAAAATATAAAACATAATTATACTTAACATAACATATTTTGGTTACTAACAAGGCACTTATGAAAATATTGTTAGTACTTACCCACAACTAGCAAAATGTTAATTTGTATTCTAACTACTAGGGCCAAAATGCAATCATGATTGTTTTTTTTTACATTCATTGACCTTTGTTTAACCTCGATCTCACCAGTTGGTAAGTGACGCTGTGGCCGAAGATGGAGCACAAAGGTCTAGAAGGCACCTATTCACTCTAGACTTGAAAAGACCCAGATTATAGTTTTCAAGAAAGACAGACGACGGAAGTGTATTCCTCTCCTTAGCAGCTTAGCTCCTTCGCTTAAATGTATTTAGAAGTCGGTTAGAAAGGTAAATAAAGTAGGTTACCTAGGTTGGTTACCTACTTTATTTATTTTTTATAGTATTGGTACCTAGGAGATACATCGCGTGTATTAGCGAGGTCTCAATTCGGGGCGAACCACAAGTATATATTGATTATAATTATCTTGTAAAATTTCAATATTCTTCCTTGTACCTATTAACCTACCATTATAAATCTAGTTATTGTTATAATAATAACCTAAGTTTATTATAAACCGTGTTATTAACCATTGTTTGATCCAAATATCCCGGTTGTATAAGAATTTAGCTTGTTTCTTTCTTGTTTCGTTTAATAACAAAGTCTTTTGTTATGATATAAAATACAGAAGATTTATATCCGTATTTATTTTAACAGTACTTAGTAGGTACATACTTAGTTAATCTCCCGAAATATATAGATCTTACTTAGCGCGTACCTAATGCTTTTCATTTTTTTTTTCCATTTCATTTATTTATTGCGAGAATGGGTACAAGAAAATTTGCCAAATTAAAATTAAAATCGATTTGTTAGCCGTTCTTTCTACATGCAGTTAGTCCAAGTCGCGGTTTGTCCAGTAAGCGTTTGGTCCAATACACAGTTAGTCCTAAAATCTGGACGAACTGCAAATTCACTTGGTAGCAGTTGGTTCGAATTGGAGTTCGTCAGTACCTATCCCTTTAGAAAAAAAAAATACAACAAGCACAATTTACTTGAATATACCATCATATAAAACACAACATAATCCGACACAATATGAAATGTTGTTGAATTAATAATAATTATTTTTGCATTATCCTTGTCACTTTCACACACATATAATAATAAATAAATAAATAAATAATGCTGGACAGTTCACATAACATTATCAAGCCCCGAGCTAAGCAGAACTTGTGTTATGGGTACTAGATAACTTATATACTTATCCCCTCCATCCAAAGGTTGTCTGGAAGAGATCGCTTTTTAGCAATAAGACCACCCATTGAACATTTAGTTTTTTGTTTAATTGTTGTGTGTTGATTTTAACTAGTTTGTAAGGTGTGCAATAAAGTATTTTCATGCATTCATTTATAATTAACACAATACATTACATAGATAGATATTTTTTATTAAAAGTTAGAGGTAACTTTGGGGTTTTTTTTTAACGAGAAATTTTTGTCCTATCGTGTTTCTGTCTAAGTGATCCCTCGGTATTATAATGTAGTATCCATGCATATTTTTAATTTGAATATTGTACTTGATTTAGTCAGTTAAAAAGATAATCTAAGATTGGTAGTTTTGCGTTATACCACACCATAAGTAGCTTTTTGTACGTTTTGTACAGCGTTACTTACAAAAATTAAGTTTATAGGTACCAATTTAAGCTCTATCTATCCCCACACTAGGTCTCCACTGAGCCAGTAATTGTAGGGTCATAGTGACTCGCTTCGGACTCTATAATTTTTTATAAATTCGAAAGATGATATTGCAATGATGATATGATGAGCACTCAATCAAGATGTTGTTACTGCGACTCTCATGTGTGTGTGTGCTCGAGTGAACGTGCATCATTTGTTTATATAACTACCTACTACTTATAACTCGAATGTAATTTTGTATGTACCTATCATCGAGAACCTAGTGTTACGATAAACCTAATATAGGTTTTTAAACACTAAATGTAAGAAACATATGTTGTAAATCAAGTTCAATAAATTAAAATAAAATAAAAAAAATATTACATGTAAATATTATGAATAAAGTAAAATTAAATGCCAACAGTTGTCAGATTACCAACATGAAAAGGTATTAGCGAGATACAATGTATTATAATAGCACCCAGTAAATGTTGAAGAACAAGGTTAAGGTAGCTTTGTTAGGTAGTTATAGCCCTGTAACTTGTAGCTTGTAGCTTGTAGCCCGCAGGCAGCAAGCTATCTAATTAAGGTACATGGACGGGGCGGTGTACCGTGCACATTGCTACACCACGAGAACTCGGCACCCAGGTCACAGAATAAATAATAGTACAAGTACAGGATAAGGATTTAAATTCAATCTTCGCACTGGTTTGAAGGGTTAGGGTGCCGGTGAAATTACAGGCATATGAGACTTTTCATCTTATGTCTCAGGGTGGCGGGCTCAGTGCAATGCCACATAGGGTGCGTCCTAGGTGGACGTGACCTATGAGGTAATGCACTGTTCACAGGCAGAGACATCAGGTGGGGCCATCTGCTTGTTCCGTCATTCAGTAGTATAAAAAAAAAACATCGACCAACCTCACAAATAGGATAGAATAGAATAGAATATTTATTTATTAAGACGACAAGAGTTCCACTTTTTAGTAACACAACTTAAAACTACAAATACAAATACAAATACAAATGTTTATTGCGTTTCCAAAAGATACTTAATTTAAAAACAACGATGAAATCTCCTTTTAAGTAAAAAATACTTGTCATAGGAGATCTCGCTCTTGCTTAGGTCTAATTGTATAGTTACCAACTACTTTTACATGGTGATATAATACTAATAAAGATTTGAAAAGAACATAAAATATACCTAGGTGTACTATATGTATAGGTGTGTAATATAATATAATATAATATAATATAACTATGAAATGGTGTGTAGTGGATGTTGTGTGTGAGTGTGTGTGTGTGTGTGGTCGGGGGTATATATGTGTGTGTGTGTGTGTGGGTATGTGTGGGTGTTTGTGTGGTTGTATGTCTGTGTGTGTGTGTGTGTGTGTTTTGGTGGGTGTGTATCCCTATCAGTGGGAGGGCTCTCCTGTTACCACCAGTCTCTTAAGAGTCTGAGTATCACAGGAGTAGCCCTCATATGAATATGGCGTATGTGTGGAAGAGTGTGTGTTAGTGGGATTGAGTGGTGCCACTAGACGTCCTATTATTCGTTGTTTGTTATTAATTTTTATTTTATTTTATAACCTCCAAAAGTGCTTCAACATCATAGTAGCTTAAAGACGATAACCACTTGGTTAAAACGATTTTACATTTATGATTGTTTAAGGCGTATATGTTTAAAAGTTTATTTATTTTATTGTATAAACGAGAAGATTGTCTAAAGTACTGTCGTGATGCATAAATTGATTTTACATTAGTTTTAATTAAGATGATATCTTTTCTTCTTTTATTTAATTTGGTTGGGTCATATTCAAGGCTTTTATGTTGTTTAAGTAGAGAGTTAAGAACATACAATTTTCGAACAGAAAGTATATCCGCGTCAGAGTATTTCGGTGGAATACCTATAGGGTTTGAAGTACATTACTTTTAAGAGAGACCTTTGTGCTCTTTCGAGGTCCAAGAAATGTGTTTTGGTAGCTCCTCCCCATATAGGTACCTATACAATAGTTTATTGTAGATTGTAACTAGGTTAGTACTTAATAATTAACAATGATTTAGTCCTCTGGACGAGCTTCCAAACCAGAAGACAATCGAACCGATCCGAGAACGCGCTTAGGATGCTGTTGCTGCTCGCGCGAAGCCTGCTCAACAGTGAGGCCGTCTTTTTGCGCCAGATGGCGTCAAAGATGTCGGTACGCGCCTCGGCAAACTCGGCAAAGAGATTATTCTTGTTGGATTCAGTCTGCCATTTTTTGAAGAAATTTCATTTTTATAAACACATTTAAATGTGTTTTTTTCGAGTTTTCTGCCACCATAAACTGGGTTATGAGTTGACGGAAACTCTCGACGACTTGACTATAAAAATATAACGTGGGCTTTTCATTAACGATAAAAAAAAAAGTAATTCGATTTGGCTCGATAGATGGCGCTGATACTTGTCCAAATAACAAATGCATTGTCTGTGCTTTTGTGTGAATATCACGAAAATATATCACTACGTTGTTGATGTTGACATTTCACTTTATTTTGACAGAGCTACTTTAGCTTGTACAGAGCTGGCGCCATCTATTTTCAAGGGTATAAACATGATGTGAAACGGCTGTGTAAATTATATCACTTGACATTGGCGAAATTGTTTGGAGCACTTCTCAGAATCCATTATAAGAAGAAAAGAAGAAGATTATTCTTGTGTTGGATTTAAATCTCGTAATATCGTGGTATAATGGAAACGGAAGTTGCTTGAAGGCACTGTGCCTTATAACATTAGTTGATAAAAGATTCCCTTTAGAAGATAACCTTTGATTCTCGAATTATTACAGTTAATAAGTTGATAATTTATTTATAAGCAACTTAAAATTACAGGCACGGGGAAATCACAGGCACGAGACTTTCATCTTTATGTCTCAGGGTGGCGGGCGCAGTGCAATGCCACATAGGGCGCGTCCTAGGTGGACGTGACCTTTGAGGTAATGCACTGTTCATAGGTAGAGGTTACCGCTTAACATCAGGTGGGTCATATGCTTGTTCCGTCATTCAAAAACTTTTAAAAAAATTGTTCAGGAATTGTTAATGCTAGATTCACCACGGCTGGGTAAGTAGGAAAGATAATTTTTTAACTTCTAAATTCCCTAGTCGAATCTCACATCCATAAGTTTATTGTGGAAATTATATTTTTCAAAACAAGCTTTTAATAAAATTGTGATCGGAAACGTGTGCTGGTAAAAATGAGCCTAAACACTGCCAGTCTACTATCCATCGAGGATTTCCATTGTCCACCTTCTGTCTCCTTCATCAGATCAGCTCGCTGTCACCATAATATTTGTTTAAATACTGTTTTCACAATTACAAGCTTTTATTTAACTTGCAATGTATGTATGTTTGTCCGGATGGAATCTTGCAACCGAATTTTAAAGCAGTTATCCTCAACCGATTGAGATGATATTTTGCGTACCTGTCAAGTTCCGATGACAATACAATATGATGGTGACAGCGAGCTGATCTGTTGATGGAGACGGAAGGTGTACAACGGAACTCCTCGAGGGAACATATTAGACTGGCCGTGTTTAGGCTCATTTTGATTAGCACACGGTTACGATCAGATTTTTTTTTAAAGCTTGTATTTACTAAAAAAAACTCATAAAACTTATTCGTGATTTCCGTACGCTTTTCATAGTGCGTGCGCTGTTCTGTCACTTTCTTACTTACCTGAACTTTACTGAGTAACGTAGTGACGGAGGTTGGCGATTATCTGCCTCCTAAAAACCGCCATAACACAGTTTTTTAACTAACACGGAAGGCATAGTTCTCTTAATTGCATATACTTACTAACTATTCTTTGATAGTAGTAGAGCTTTTTTGTGAAAGAGTTCGTCCGGGTAAGTACTACCACCATACCTATTTCTGCCTCAAAGCAGTAGTGCTCGCATTGCTGTGTTCCGGTTTGAAGGGTATAGGTGCCGGTGAAATTACAGGCACATGAGACTTTTCATATTTATGACTCAGGGTGGCGGGCTCAGTGCAATGCCACATAGGGCGCGTCCTAGATGGACGTGACCTATGAGGTAATGCACTGTTCATAAGCAGAGGTTACCGCTTAACATCAGGTGGGCCATCTGCTTGTTCCGTCATACCAAGTTGTTATTTTAAACATCTTTAAAAATACAAATATTAATTATGACTTATTGTACCTATTCTAAGTATATGTAATATAAATAAATTTATTTACAAAAAGAATAATATAACTAATACATATGTACAAAATATATATTGTGCTACTTGAAGACCGCTGCAAGCGATCTAAAGGTTGCTCAATTGATCCAAATCACTACTAGACGGAAGCGTCCATAAGATGCCGGCTGCATTGCCACGCTGAATGGCAACACTAATGCGTTGAGCCAGATAAGAGCCAGCTCTCGGGTCACGCGTTGCTTCGACCAGATTAGCTGAAAGAATTTTGAAAACGCGAGTGGCCCCGGAACCTACACACCTATTCTAAGTGAAATAAACATATCTTATCTCATATTATCATATCTTAAGCCCGATGTACACATTGGGCCAAGGTGTTGGGCCAACGTGTTGGGCCAACGTGTTGGGCCAATGTGTAGAGAGCTACTTGGTGGTATGCTAAGCTAATTTGTCTAGTTGGCGCCAACATTGGCAGGCAAACCGAATAGTGTCTGTTTTTTGTGCACACATCAAAGAATCTTGGCTCCGCAAACAGCGTTCACACGTTGGCGTCTTGTTCAGTTCGTTGTTACTCGTCAGCGGAGACAGTACTGTTGCGTGTGAGTCACCATCCACCACCTGCTTTTGCGCCATTTCTTTTTAATCGCTCTACTTTGGTGCACATGTACGTAATAATTAAACGCACTGTATAAATAAATAGCCGCAGCTGCAAGAACTTCTACGTCCATCTTTCATCGAAGCGCCAATGCAGAATGATCAGTAAGCCAATGTGTAAACAGCAACCTTGGGGATGAATCATTTCGGCCCGACATGTTGGCCCAACACCTTGGCCCAATGTGTACAGCGGGCTTTAGCGCACCTTATCATATCTTATCTTATCTGATAACGTGTTTCTTTTGGTAAAAGAATAGGTTTATAAAGCAATAATGTTTTTAAATGCTTTTCGGAATAAGGCTCTCTAAATATTATCATTACATTCTCGGTTGGTTATTATTTATACAGCTTAAAATAATATTCCAATACAATTGTATTTCCAATACGTTTCTCGATATCCAATATGTTGTGTTATTTTAGTATTATAGATGAACAGAGTTTTATATATGTTTATTTAAAGGGGGTGATCCATTGGCGAGTAAAACCGCTGGTACGCCAGCGAGCCTGCGAGCAAGAGGTACCTATAGGCCGTCAATGGAGCACCTACAAAACCGCGGTTTTAAAATACCGCGGTTTGGCTCGTTGGCTCTTCGTGCATGCTTGAAATCCTGAGGCTGCGGTATAATAACCGGTTTCGTTTCGTTTCGTATGAGGTAGTGCTGGCATCTGGTGTCAGAGTTTGTCAAGCCGCCCGAGGGCCTCTGACATGGCTTATCGACTGCTATTAATCAATAACAGCCAGGACCGACAGCTTAACGTGCCTTCCGAAGCACAGAGCGATGGAAATCCGCACATAACTTAGAAGAGTCATTGGTGCGGAGCCTAGGATCGAACCCGGTATCGTTGGATTCTTAGTTGCACTATTGAACCGTTAGGCTACCATCATATAATAAACTGTTTGGTATGCCAAAAGATCACCAACGCGAGTCGACAACCCAACGAGCCAACAGTTTATACCGTTAACTCGCCGGCTCGCCAATGGATCACCCCCAAGTCCAGTCAAGTTAAACATGAAAAGGGGGTCGTGCTTGCAAAAGTTCGGGTCACGCTGACTTTTGTATATGTTGGTAGGACCTTAACCAATATTAATAAACCAGATTTGCAATTTTACAAGTGCTGTGCGTTCGGCGGTGTGCCCAAAAAACCATGAAATTTTGGGTAATTTTTAAGTTTTTGCTCAATATTTTAGTGAAGGAAGGGTCTGAACGGTATAATCACTGCGAATATTTTTAAAGAAGACTAAATTTGCTACAATTTTGCACTAGTGCGAGCTCCGTACAGACATTGGTTCCCAAGATACAGTTCTTCAAAAATAGGTATATTTTTCCTAAAAGTGTTTTTTTTTTCGAAATGTTCACTTATTTTGCGAAATATCATAAAAAATTTCATGGTTTTTTGGGCACACCGCCAAACGCACAGCACTTGAAAAATTGCGAATCTGTTTTTTTATATTAGTTAAGGTCCTAACAACATATAAAAAAAACAGCGTGATTCGAACTTTTGCAAGCACGGATGTACATCTTGACTGAACTATTAAAGTATGGTAAAGTTACGGGTAGGTAGTAAGTAGTACATAAATCAGTGTGCTCATACTTTTGCTTATAAATCGTGCAATTATTCTTATAATTAAGTGAATGACGGAACAAGCAGATGACCCACCGGTCACCATTCAGCACTACCGTTGGTCACTTAAGCGGAAACCCCTAAATAAATAGTGCTGGACAGTTGGAACAAGATTATCTAGCCCCAAGCTAAGCAGACCTTGTATTATGGGTACTAGATAACTGATATACTTAATACAATAGCGATGCGATGGTAGCCTAACGGTTCAATAGTGCAACTCAGAATCCAACAATACCGGGTTCGATCCTAGGCTCCGCACCAATGACTTTTCTAAGTTATGTGCGGATTTCCATCGCTCTGTGCTTCGAAAGGCACGTTAAGCTGTCGGTCCTGGCTGTTATTGATTAATAGCAGTCGATAAGCCATGTCAGAGGCCCTCGGGCGGCTTGACAAACTCTGACACCAGAGGCCAGCACTACCTCATACGAAACGAAACGAAACGAATACAATAGCACAATCTTAAAACAACGAATCTTATCAACAAGTCCGGGTAATCCGTTATTTGACTTTTACGACATCCACGGGAGGAGACGGAGGGGTTTATTCTTAGCCCGGACACAAATCGAAATCGTCTTCTTCTTTTTTTTTTTAAATGAAATAAATAGGCAAACTATCTAACGGCCCACCTGATATGAAGTGGTCAACGTCGCTTATAGACACCGGCAACACCGGGGGTATTGTCGATGCGCTGCCTACCCTGAAGGAATTTATAACCATATATTTTTTTCTTCCAGACATCATCACCACACATGCCTATGATGATCAACACGGGTCACACCACTTCGACTAAAGGTTAGTCATCATCTTCATCACCAGCATCATCTGCTAGACGTCCACTGCTGGACGAGGACTCACGATCTGATCCCACCATCTCATTTTCATCATAGTACGAGCAGACGCACGGCTCGATACCATCCTTATATTAGTATACCCTCTATTCGTTTCGGTTCTATCTTTATAATACGATCTGCTAAGGAGTGGAATACACTACCGTCGTCTGTCTCTCCTGAAAACTATAATGTGTGTATCTTCAAGGCTAGAGTGAATAGGTGCCTTCTAGACCTTTGTGCTTCATCTTCGGCCACATCGTCAACTACCAACAGGTGAAATCGTGCTCAACAAAATGAGAGATTATTCTTGTCAGTAATGAGGTAAGCTTGGTACCGAGCCGTACGCCTGCTCGTCCTCTGATGAAAAGGAGATTGTGGGATCAGATCGTGAAGTTCCTGGGAGCATTCCCCGAAATGTAACCTATAGAAGATCGAAAGGCACGCGACCTTACGGCGATGCTCGAGACTCTGGATCAGTCCCGCCATATGTTGCTCACCTATAAGCCTGAAAGCTCTGCGTTCGATCGAGTCCAAGGCAGCAAGCTGGTGTTTGGCCGAGCCATCCCAAACGTGGCAGCAGTACTACGTATGTACCAGCCCAGACTTGTGCTTTATAGGCCCGTCACATTGCCGTTGAGACCATGTTGAGACGAAAGAGATTTGGATGGAGCAGTTTAGGGCAATCACAATGTCCTACCGGTGGCTCTGGTGCTCTTTAATCCTGGAGGCCAAGCTGGTCAACCACCGTACCACACAGGTAGTGATTAGGGGCACTGTTTTTTTTTTAAAATTATGTGAGTCCCTTGTTTGTCCGCGATCTTACCTGTTGGTAGGTGACAATGCAATGTTCGTAATAGTAGAGATTTTTTGTGAAAGTATTCATCCGGGGAAGTACTACCGCCATACCTAATTCTGCCACAAAGCAGTAGTGCTCGCATTGCTGTGTTCCGGTTTGAATGGTAATGGTGCCGGTGAGATTACAGACACATGGGACTTCATCTTTATGTCTCAGGGTGGCGGGCGCAGTGCAATGCCACATAGGGCGCGTCCTAGGTGGACGTGACCTATGAGGTAATGCACTGTTCATAGGCAGAGGTTACCGCTTAACATCAGGTGGGCCATCTGCTTCTTCCGTCATTCAAGTAGTATAAAAAAAAAATGCGGCCGATGTTGTAAGTTGGCATTTTGATTAAGTTCGATATTTTGTTGCTAGTAACATTATTTTAACTCTTACATACATAAATACATAGAAACGCGTGTTTTTCCCCGAAGGGGTAAGCAGAGCCTCAATGAGCTGCTATTCACAGTGGGTTGCACCATCGTGGAACATAGACGTGACAAGTGGTGAGCTCATCGCCGCCATTGCTTCCCACGACTGACTCTGCTAATGCTTTCTTCCAGTAATAACACATTCCATAATAATCTAGCAGCCAGGTCAAATCTTATACCAACGAATCTTACAAACAAGTCCGAATTGTGTTTTTAGGGTTCCGTAGTCAAAGACAAGGAACCATTATAGGTTCGTCATGTCTGTCTGTCTGTCTGTCTGTCTGTCTGTCTGTCCGTGTATGTCACAGCCTTTTTTTTCCGAAACTATAATAGCTATACTGTTGAAACTTGGTAGGTAGATGTATTCTGTGAACCGCATTAAGATTTTTACACAAAAATTTAAAAATAACAATTATTTTTGGGGTTCCCCATACTTAGAACTGAAACTCAATTTTTTTTTTTCATTAAACCTATACGTGTGAGGTATCTATGGATAGGTCTTCAAAAATAATTTTGAGGTTTCTTATGTCATTTTTTTCTAAACTGAATAGTTTGCACGAGAGTCACTTCCAAAGTGGTAAAAAGTGTCCCCCCCCCCCCATAACTTCTAAAATAAGAGAATGATAAAACTAAAAAAAATATATGATGTACATTACCATGTAAACTTTCACTCAAAATTGGTTTGAACGAGATCTAGTAAGTAGTTTTTTTTAATACGTCATTAATCGTAATCCATCCAAGTACTTTTATATTATGTTACTTGCTGCTACGGAACCCTTCATGGGCGAGTCCGACTCGCACTTGGCCGCTTTTTTTAGTATTTGTTGTTATATCGGCAACAGAAATACAACATCTGTGAAAATTTCAACTGTCTTACTATCACAGTTCATAAGGTACGAACAGATACACTGAACTGTACTGTCGGAACTGTCCGAGGTGACAGACGGATAGACAGACAGACAGACAAACAGACAGACAGACGGAAGGACGGACGGACTGCCGAGCCTTAGTTTTACCCTTTGGGTACGGAACACTAAAAATCATAGTATAAATATCCCGTTTCTAATGAAAAGTATTATTATATCTGTTAATCTGCTATATTCATACAATCCAAACATTAGAGACAGTTGTGCTAAATAAACGGAGCTTACTCTAGTTTACAATCAAATAGTGATGCGCGTTTATCGATAAACGATAATCGAGTAGTTATCGAAAGAATACCGCTGTTTCCTTGTGGTGGTACTAGTTTTTCATATCACTATGGCTACGAGGATACAGTTTTTTTTAGCTGGACAGTTGATACAACATTATCTAGCCCCAAGCTAAGCAGAGCTTGTGTTATGGGTACTAGATACTGATATACTTAATACAATATTATATATTACATAGATAGATATTTTTTATTATGCATAGAAAATACCCAGAACACCCTGAACAAATATCTGCGAACGCACAAAAATTTGTTCCGAGGCGGGAATCGAACCCGCAACCTCCTGCGTTGCAGGCCGACCTTCGCCCGCCGCGCTACAGAGGTCGTCATATGCTCGTTAGATACTAAGCATATCGTATATATGCTTAGTAAGTAACGAGTAGTTTACGTGAAATGCCTTTTTGCAAGCGGCAAGGGGCGTTTTTTTATCGTCTCGTATGCCGATCCAAAATTTCTAAAAACGCTAAGTTCCGCGAAGACTTCTTCATCCCCAGGCAAAAATCTTCATACAAAAAAACGCCTCGCGGCGCTTGAAAAAGCTGTTTTTATTGAATATCTCGTAAAATATAAATAATTTTACAAAACCCCTACAGTAAATCCTCGGCTTTGTTGTATTGATTTTATTTATCTATTTTTTTTACCCAATAGGTAATAATATGCACTACTTTATAAACAATCGAATATAGGCAAAGATAGACGTAGTTTTTTTTCTTTCTATCTAGTAAATATTGTCCTGTCGTGTTTCTGGTACAGTGATCCCTCGGAGTTAGAATGTAGTATCCATGCATATTTTTCATTTAGTCTGTTAAAAATCAAATTTAAGATTAGGTATTTTGCGGCATACTCTGATGCTCTCGCTTGAGGCGCGAGAATACAAATACAAATATATTTATTTCGTCAGAATTTTAGGTAGGTACAAGACAGTTCTTATTTTAAAGGCGTAACACTAAAATTCTACCAATACAGGCATACGAAATTCACTTAATTATGTACACAATCAATCAATTTAAACAGTTAACACAGGACACCAGAAAAAGACAAAAAAACACAATCCTCTTTAAATACCTCAATTCAATTCAATTAATTAATTAGCGCAATTCCAATTCAACAATAATAAAAGTAGGTACTAATCATAAATTCAAAAAATGACATTTACAAAACAACAACACTGTAAAAATGTGGTAGGGGTATCGTAGCTAAATTGATGATACTTATGAGATACTGTCAATTAAAACATGTGTGTTAAGTCTCCTTGTTCTCGCGAAATCAACTTTCGCTATCTGAAGAAGTTTTCATGAGCTGTAATGAGCAAAAACCACCAAAAAATTTGAATTTCTTGCCGCAAACGTGAGCAATTAAGGGCTTCGAGCTACATAAAATATATTGTTTGCTTCATACGCCTCTTTCAGTAGGATAGGATTTACAAATAAAATTTATCTATTAACTCGAAACATCTGTGTCACATCCCTATTTCAGATGCAGGTGAACTTTATGTTAACTATCTCTTTGGAGCATCACTTAACTCCGCCACTGTTTTATCTCTCCATTCCAAAACAGCTCTTATCCCTTTGGAATAAGCTCCTCAATCGTTTTAACGAATCTCCAGTTAAAACCTTACGGAGTTGAGAAACTTTATCATTTATATATGAAGATGGTAGACGAGTTTGTGACTTATGACGAGTAGATAAGGATGATTTTGATTTGTAGAGTGCTATACAGTTAAATTTCAGTTTATATGAGAGATGTAACTTCGAGAAGATTCTATTTAGGTTATATTATTTAAGGTCGATTAAACACAGATATAACGAAAAATAAATCATAGTTTTTGTTATCTATCGATGTTTCCCTTCACTGTGTTTAGCAATTGGTTGGTTTTTCAAACCTAAACAAAGCAATAGGTTGGTTTTTCGAACCTAAACAAAAAAAAAACAGTTTTATAACACGCTAATGTTTAGTTCTACTATTGTTAATTTGATATAATTTTTTTTAAATATATTTAAAAAAAAAAAAAAAAAAAAAAAACATAATTTGATCGTAACCGTGTGCTGATCACAATGAGCCTAAACACGGCCAGTCTACTATTATCCATCGAGGAGTTCCGTTGTCCACCTTCCGTCTCCATCATCAGATCAGCTCGCTGTCACCATCATATAGTATTATCATCGGAACTTGACAGGTATGCCAAATTTCATCTCAATCGGTTGAGGATAACTGCTTTAAAATTCAGTTGTAAGATTCCACCCGGACGTACATACATACATTGCAGGATTCCACCCGGACGTACATACATACATTGCAAGACTCCACCCGGACGTACATACATACATTGCAAGATTCCACCCGGACGTACATACATACATTGCAAGATTCCACCCGGACGTACATACATACATTGCAAGATTCCACCCGGACGTACATACATACATTGCAAGATTCCACCCGGACGTACATACATACATTGCAAGATTCCACCCGGACGTACATACATACATTGCAAGTTAAATAAAAGCTTGTAATATAAGTCTACTGAAAGTAAAGAGGGACTAATCAATGCCCGATAATTATCTTATAGTATGGTATATTTGGGTGCCGGTGAAATTACAAAGATGAAAAGACTCATGTGTGATATGAGAGAGAGAGATGAGAGATCATCATCATCTCATCTCACACATGAGTTTTTTCATCTTTATGTCCCAGGGTGGCGGGCGCAGTGCAATGCCACAAAGGGCGCGTCCTAGGTGGACGTGTCCTGTGGTAATTAATTGTTAAAGGCAGAGGTTACTGCTTAACATCAGGTGGGCCATCTGCTTGACCCGTCATTCAAGAAATGTTTTTTTTCTTAGTTTTCATAATAAATGTACCATAACATTAAAATCTAGCCGTAAAGCTAAGGCCAAACCAAAGCGGTCAGCCTGCGTCCGCGGTGGCGTGCATGGTGGCGATCCATTGTCTTACCATTGATGGCCACCGTGCACGCCACTGAGGACGCGGACTAAACGCGTTTGTTTGGCATTAGCTTCAGGCAGACTAATAAGTAATTTAACATTAAATAAATAAATAAATAAATAATGCTGGACAAATTCACACAACATTATCTAGCCCTAAGCTAAGCCAGAATTTGTGTTATGAAACTAGAAAACTGATATACTTAATATAATACATTACATAGATAGATATTTTTTATTATGCATAGAAAACACCCAGAACACCCTGAACAAATATCTGCAGAACGCACAAATATTTGTTCCGAGGCGGGAATCAAACCCGCAACCTCCTGCGTCGCAGGCGAACCATCGCCAGCCGTGCCACAGAGGTCGTCACATTGACATAGATTTGCTGCTGCCTTTTTGATTTCGTGTGTTGTTGCTTAAATAATTAAATGATTTGTTATGTCCAGCAGTGGACTTCCACAGGTGGATGATGATGATGTCATATTTTCAATGTTAGTTTGTAGTATTCAATTGTAATTATTCTTACTAACCGTAGTGTAGATAGACAATGTATTTTACTAACCCAATGATCCTTGTTGATTTAATAAATAAATGAAATATATATATTGACGACCTCTGTGGTGCATCGGGCGAAGGTTCGCCTGCGACGCAGGAGGTTGCGGGTTCGATTCCCGCCTCAGAACAAATATTTGTGCGATCGCAGATATTTGTTCAGGGTGTTCTGGGTATTTTCTATGTATAATAAAATATATCTATCTAATGTATTGTATTAAGTATATCAGTTATCTAGTACCCATAACACAAGCTCTGCTTAGCTTGGGGCTAGATAATGCTGTGTGAACTGTCCAGCATTATTTATTTATTATTTATTTATTTATATATACTTAAGAATGTGTGACACTTTTCTTACTGTCTCTATTTAAGGGGAGGACACTTTGTTCTTGTGTTCTTATTAGCAAATACTAGTTTGCACTACATTTCACTATAGTTTACACAACACTAACTCATAAGGTTAATTTCTTTTGAGTCTTTACACTATCAAGAAGTAAATAAAAATAAACAATCCAATCATCAATTTCTTGGTACAATCACAGATAAAATAATACTTAATAGTACAATTTACTTTCAGACTCTGTGAAGGTAATACAGGACGTCCCAAGACTATACGACATGAACAGAAAGTACCTTAAATATTGTAGATAGGATATTTTCCTGAAAGGAGACTTTATTTTATTTTTAAATCTTAGTAATACTGCATTCAAAGTTTTTTTTACAATTACTTGCTTCGTCTGGAAATCGCACAGACTTAAATATGAAGAAAAATAACGTATTTTTACAATGCCAATCAAAAGAATGGCTTAAAGATAACATCCTCATAGTAACATAGTATGTTATAACAAAAGATTAACTTTAAATGTTTGATTCCATTAAATGTTCGGTTCGATTCCCAGTTTTTTTTACAATTACTTTCTATTGTAAAAAAAACTTTGAATTCAATATTACTAAAATTTAAAAATAAAATAAAGTCTCATTTCAGCACAATATCCTATCTACAATATTTAAGATACTTTCCCTTCATGTTGCATAGTCTTGGGACGCCCTGTATGTGGTAGGTAGAATGCGCTCATGTCATCAACATACATTTCAATTTCATTCTGGTTACATTTCTATTACGACTGGCATACTCTTATATATATTGGACCAGCTGAATACTTTAGTATGCTTTAGTAGTAGTAGGGCTTTTTTGTGTAAAAGTTCGTCCGGGGAAGTACTACCACCATACCTATTTCTGCCGCAAAGCAGTAGTGCTCGCATTGCTGAGTTCCGGTTTGAAGGGTAAGGGTGCCGGTGAAATTACAGGCACATGAAACTTTTCACCTTTATGGCTCAAGGTGGCGGGCGCAGTGCAATGCCACATAGGGCGCGTCCTAGGTGGACGTGACCTATGAGGTAATGCACTGTTCATAGGCAGTGGTTACCGCTTAACATCAGGTGGGCCATATGCTAGGTCCGTCAAACTAGTAGTATAAAAAAAAACCGTTCTCTGCTACGCATTATAACACAAAACAACTTACACTTTGTCACCCCTTTTTACCCCTTTTTAAAGGTTATTTTGAAAAATCGAGAAATTTGTTCACTTATTCTGTATTTTAAGTACCCATACCAAGTATCAAGCAAACGTCGCCATGTGATATAAAGTTCCCATACAAAGTTTAACACCCCATTGCACCCCCAGGTGGGTTACTATGAGCTCTTATTGCCATGCAGTTGCTAAACTATTCAATACAAAATATTGGTTCCGTGATGTCCGCAACTATATTTAAAGGCACAATCGCAGAGGGTCTACAGACTTCTACGATTAAAGTTATTCAACGATGAAAAATGTCAACGATGAACCGATATTTTGTATTGAATAGTTTTTGAACTGAATGGATATAAGAGCTCATAGTAACCCCCCAGTTCCCAAAAAATCAGGTTTCGCTATCTCTAGATGTGTTGATGAGCTGTGATTAGCAAAAATCACAGTAAAATTTTAATTTCGCGCGTAAGCGATTGTTCCACACAAGATAAAAAACCGGCCAAGTGCGAGTTGGACTCGCGCACGAAGGTTTCCGTACCAATATCTATAAAAACGGCAAAAAAACACGATTGTTGTATGGGAGCCCCATTAAATATTTATTTTATTCTGTTTTTTAGTATTCTTTAACACATATAGGTACACATATACACGGTAACAGATATACATCATCTGTGAAAATTTCAACTGTCTAACTATCACGGTTCATGAGATACAGCCTGGTGACAGACAGACAGACAGACAGACGGACGGATGAACAGCGGAGCCTTTGTAATAGGGTCCCGTTTTACCCATTGGATACGGAACCCTAAAAAATGTTGAAGTGAACTCGGGCATTTTCTTGGAATGACAGCTGAAGCTGATATTATCTATATCTATACCAATTATAAAGAGGAAAGATATGATTGTTTGTTTGCATTGAACAGGCTCCAAAACTTCTGAACCGATTTGAAAAATTATTTCACTGTTGGGAAGTTACACTATCCCCGGGTGACATAGGCTATATTATATTTTAAAAAAAAGGAATCCTTACTAAAACTCCAATAATGTAACCCAATGTGTAAAAAATTTAACATAGGGGGAATAACTTTAGCAGGTTTTTGAATCTGGTGTGTGGATAGATGGGGGGTTGGGAAGGGGGGAGGGTTAGGGGGGTATCCCGACATTACCCGTGCGAAGCTGGGGCGAGTTTCTAGTTAGTTATATTTTTCTATTTAAGGTGAATGCTCACGCTTGCGGCGCGAGATTCAATTTTTTTGTGTTTTTTGCCGATTACAGCTCATCAACACTTCTTCAGATAGCGAAAGTTGATTTCGCGAGAACTAGGAGACTTAACACACGTGTTTTAATTGATAGTATCTCTTAAATATCATCAGTTTAGCTACGATACCCCTAAACAAAAAAAAACACTAAAAATGTGTGGCATCATAGCTAAACTGATGATATTTATGAGATACTATCAATTAAAACATGTGTGTTAAGTCTCCTAGTTCTCGCGAACTCAACTTTCGCTATCTGAAGAAGTGTTGATGAGCTGTAATGGGCAAAAAACACCAATAAAAATGAATTTGGCGCCGCAAGCGTGCGCATCCACCTTAAATATGTTTTGTTCTATCTAAAAATGTGTCTTATCGGTCCAGCCATTACACACAAAACCACCTTATCTCCATCTCTCGAATCTACGTATCTAGTCTTATTAATTACATCTTTCATCGGTACCCTCTAAATTCTGTTTTTTAACAAAAATTAAGGTAAAACAGGTAAAAAAATAAAACTCTTTTCCAATTCACTACATAAAAATTAATACCCTTTTTGACAGCGCTGTCCCATTTGCTTTTAAAAAGGGTTGAGTTTTATATTTATGAAAAATTAATCCTTTGATTTGATTATGAGAACTTATACAAGCTCAAACAATTTCTGTAATAAAACAAAAGTCTTTTTGGTCTGCATCTGATATTAACAGATGTTCTTAAGCACTTTTTTTAGGATTTCAATTATTCATATTTTTACAAGCATGTATGTCCGGGTGGAATCTTACAACTGAATTTTAAAGCAGTTATTCTCAACCGATCGAGATGATATTTTGCATGCCTGTCAAGTTCCAATAACAATGCAATATTATGGTAACAGCGAGCTGATCTGATGATGGAGACGGAAGGTGGACAACGGAACTCCTCGAAGGATAATAGTAACTGGCCGTGTTTGGGCTCATTTTGATCAGCACACGGTTACGATCACTAATTTTATAAAAGCTTGTATAGAAAAATATATTTTTCACAAAATACTTTTTTATTCAGACTCTGAATAGACCGATTATATTTTCTGTTTCTGCCGCAAAGCAGTAGTGCTCGCATTGCTGTGTTCCGTTTTACAGGGTATATATAGGTGCCGGTGAAATAACAGGTACCTGAGACACTGGCAGTCTTACCACAAAAACATAGACACGTGTTTAATTAGCAAAACTGATACCACAAAACCGTTGTTGAAGGATTTGTCACACTGGATGCGTTCTGCGGTCTGTGGTCAGGTCAAAGCGACCGCAACCAGCATCATGTATGAACAACATTGTCGGTCGACCGCCCGTCGCACTACTTTGCTTGTGCTCGCACGGTCAGATCGCATTCTATACAAAATATTAGGAGACCTCTGTGGCGCGGCGGGCGAAGATTGGCCTGCGACGCAGGAGGTTGTGGGTTCGATTTCCACCTCGGAACAAATATTTGTGCGTTCGCATATATTTGTTCAGGGTGTTATGGGTATTTTCTATGTATAATAAAAAATATCTATCTATGTAATATATTGTATTAAGTATATCAGTTATCTAGTACCCATATCACAAGCTCTGTTTAGCTTGGGTCTAGATAATGTTGTGTGAACTGTCCAGCATTTTTGTTTTGTTTTGATATAGATAATAGATATAGTTAGTTAGTTAGGTGGTTTAGTTATATAGATGTAGAAGATTAGATAATCTTTGTAATGTTATATTTGAGTGTAATTGTTTGTTGTCCATAATATAAATAAATAATTTAAGTTATTTAAGTTGCACTGCATTTTTATCTTGTGCAATAAATCATTTTCTATCTATTTATAAGCCTTTTACAAATATTGGTTAATTTTTACACTAATTGTATTAAATTTAATTAATTACCTTCTTACGAAAAATAACTAACATAAATTAACAGCTTGTTTAACTATCAGAGTCTAAATTAACAATTAATACAGCTTCTTGCGTGTAACTATGTATTTGTGTTTCACATGAATAACCCAAGAGGGAACTGGGATTAGAAAGGGCCAGTTACACAATAAATAATAATATGTAGTTAAAAATAACTAACATAAATTAACAGCTTGTTTAACTATCAGAGTCTAAATTAACAATTAATACAGCTTCTTGCGTGTAACTATGTATTTGTGTTTCACATGAATAACCCAAGAGGGAACTGGGATTAGAAAGGGCCAGTTACACAATAAATAATAATATGTAGTTAAAATCAGGTTTAAGTAGTAGTATAGTTTTTTTTTGTGAAAGAGTTCGTCCGGGGTAGTTCCTCTATACCTATTTCTGCTGCAAAACAGTAGTGCTCGCATTGCTGTGTTCCGATTTGAAGGTGCCGGTGAAATTACAGGCACATCAGACTTTTCATCTTTATATCTCAGGGTGGCGAGCGCAGTACAATGCCACATAGGGTGTGTAGGGTGGACGTGACCTATGTGATAATACGTTGTTAAAAGCAGAGGTTACCGCTTAACATCAATGGTCCAAGCACAAATAATTAACGTTAGCGAGACGCTTTCGTGCCTGTCAAGTTCCGATAACAATGCAATGTCAAATATTAACCAATCAAATTAATAAGATTTTTAGTCAAATATTGCCTTTGTCATTGGGCAATATTTGTCATTGACTATCGTCTCACTAGCGTCTCGCTAACGTTAATTATTCATGCTTGCACCACAGATCTGCTTGTTCCGACATTCACGTAGTTAAAAAAGCTTCGTTAAAACTTAACCCCTGGTTAACGCGGTGCAACCAACCCCCACTTAGTATTAATTATGGTGGGCGTGTAGATATATTCCAGTCGCTAGTGGGTGAGTGTGTTTGGTCACTGTGATGAAACGCAAGCCATGATGTGACCTCATTTGTATGTTTGTCTGTTATATATATATATACGCTATAACGACAAACCTTGCATTGATATACTCGTATCTCGTGAGTCTAGATAACACTTTTAATCATGATATACTCGTATCTCGTGACTCTAGATAACACTTTGAATCATGATATACTCGTATCTCGTGACTCTAGATAACACTTTGAATCATGATATACTCGTATCTCGTGAGTCTAGATAACACTTTGAATCATGATATACTCGTATCTCGTGACTCTAGATAACACTTTGAATCATGATATACTCGTATCTCGTGAGTCTAGATAACACTTTGAATCATGATATACTCGTATCTCGTGACTCTAGATAACACTTTGAATCATGATATACTCGTATCTCGTGACTCTAGATAACACTTTGAATCATGATATACTCGTATCTCGTGAGTCTAGATAACACTTTGAATCATGATATACTCGTATCTCGTGAGTCTAGATAACACTTTGAATCATGATATACTCGTATCTCGTGAGTCTAGATAACACTTTGAATCATGATATACTCGTATCTCGTGAGTCTAGATAACACTTTGAATCATGATATACTCGTATCTCGTGACTCTAGATAACACTTTGAATCATGATATACTCGTATCTCGTGAGTCTAGATAACACTTTGAATCATGATATACTCGTATCTCGTGAGTCTAGATAACACTTTGAATCATGATATACTCGTATCTCGTGAGTCTAGATAACACTTTGAATCATGATATACTCGTATCTCGTGAGTCTAGATAACACTTTGAATCATGATATACTCGTATCTCGTGAGTCTAGATAACACTTTGAATCATGATATACTCGTATCTCGTGAGTCTAGATAACACTTTGAATCATGATATACTCGTATCTCGTGAGTCTAGATAACACTTTGAATCATGATATTGAGAACAAGAATGTGTAAATTCAATTTCAAATTTCTTAATTGCGATATATACCCACCTACCATACCTATTTCTGCCGTAAAGCAGTAGTGCTCGCATTGCTGTGTTCCGGTTTGAAGGGTAAGGGTGCCGGTGAAATTACAGGCACATGAGACTTTTCATCTTTATGACTCAGGGTGGCGGGCGCAGTGCAATACCACATAGGGCGCGTCCTAGGTGGACGTGACCTATGAGGTAAAGCACTGGTCATAGGCAGAGTTTACCGCTTAACATCAGGTGGGCCATCTGCTAATACCGTCATTCATGTAGTATAAAAAAAAACATGCGTTAGTAACAGGTGGTTATTGCTACCTTTAAATGTTCAGCCATAAAAAAAACAGAATTAAAAAAAAAACAGAGAACTCGTTTTAATATGACGACCACTGTGGCGCGGCTGGCGATGGTTTACCTGTGACGCAGGAGGTTGCGGGTTCGATTCCCGCCTCGGAATAAATATTTGTGCGATCTGTAGGGTGTTCTGGGTGTTTTCTATGTATAACTAGCAGCGCCCCACGGTTTCACCCGCGTAAGTCTCGATCCCGTGGGAATATCAGGATAAAAATGTGCCTTTGTCTTATTCCGGGAGTCCAGTTATCTCCATTCCAAATTTCATGCAAATCCGTCTAGCCGTTTTAGCGTGAAGAAGTAACAAACACTCACACACACACAAACTTTCGCATTTATAATGTTAGTGGGATGGGATAAAAAATATCCATCTGTGTAATGTATTGTATTAAGTGTATCAGTTATCTAGTACCCATTACATACGCTCTGTTTTATCTAGGGGCTAGATAATGTTAATGTTCTAGATAATATTGGTCATTTTGCGCTATACCCCACATTAAAACGATATGTTAAAATCTCGAATGGGCGGAGTCTAGCTAGAAAACAATAGCTGCAAGACAGTGACAGCGTTGTTACTCATTTGAACCCGGGAAGAGATGAGGTAAAGATTTCTGCCGCTCGGAAGTAACAAATGATAAAAAGCAAAGTGATAGTAAATGATAAAACTTCGTTTTGCTTCTAAAGTAGCAAATATAAATAAAATTATCTATAATTAATCTAAGTAATGTGATTACCTACTGAATGGTATATAAAATTTACGCTTAATATTTTCTCTAGTCGAAGGAGGGATCTAAAACGGGTATTAGGAGGGCCAATTTCATAAAATAAAGCTATCTAGAAAAGTTTTACCAATCGTGTTTCTAGTCTATGACTTATTTAGATTACATCCTCAAGTAATTACTGTATTAACATCAAGTTTGTTACCTTTACTGTTACTGAGTGAGCGTGTAACGCAACCACTACAACATTTTAACACAGCGTTTAAAGTCCATTTTGTTCAATTTCATTTTGCCCTATTTTAGACGCCTAGTTCTACTATCGGAAAACAATCCCGCAAAATCTGACCCCTAACTAATTGGGGGTGTAATCTTAGATTGCAATTATAAGGTAAGAGGAGGAGGGGGGTAATACGTAAGTAAGTCATGAATTTTGCAGACCACCGGTTTGGGGGTGCGCCTTTGGGGGCTGTATAAGTTATGAGAAATAGCGATTATAGCGTATCTTTCGTTATAGTTAACTAGTTAACGAACAAGCGTAGAAGTGCGAGACACATGAGACTTTTCATCTTTATGTCTCAGGGTGGCGGGCACAGTGCAATGCCACATAGGGTGCGTCCTAGGTGAACGTGTCCTATGAGGAAAGGCACTGTTCACAGGCAGAGGTTACCGCTTAACGGTGGGCCAACAAAGTGTTCCGTCATTCAGTAGTATAAAAAAAATTTGTCTTCTTCCATGGAACGTAGTAAGTGACTATATAACCAACAAGCGTAGAAAGTTTATATTTCAATGGCACGTAGCAAGTCTCTACGAGCACCAAGCGAAGCAAGTCTCTACGGACATCGTGATTAATAAATGTCTACGAGACCGAGGCAATGTGAGTCTTTAATTCAATGGAACGTAGCAAGATTGTACGAGCACTAAAAGCAATAGCGCACTAGCGGCTAGGTCGCAACGGCCAGATCGCGGCGGCCATCGAGATAGGTACATTAGTATGAAATCGCCATAGAGCACTCGCACCTGCCGCACGCGGCCAGTGCGCAGCGGCCAGGTCGCGGCGTCCATCGAGATAGATACATTAGTATGAAATCGCCATAGAGCACGCGCACCTGCCGCACGCGGCCAGTGCGCAGCGGCCAGGTCGCGGCGTCCATCGAGATAGATACATTAGTGTATGAAATCGCCATAGAGCACGTGCACCTGTCGCACGCGGCCAGTGCGCAGCGGCCAGTGCGCAGCGGCCATCGAGATAGATACATTAGTATGGAATCGCCATAGAGCACGCGCACCTGCCGCACGCGGCCAGTGCGCAGCGGCCAGGTCGCGGCGGCCATCGAGATAGATACATTAGTATGGAATCGCCATAGAGCACGCGCACCTGCCGCACGCGGCCAGTGCGCAGCGGCCAGGTCGCGGCGGCCATCGAGATAGATACATTAGTATGAAATCGCCATAGAGCACGCGCACCTGGCCGCACGCGGCCAGCGGCCAAACCAAGCCACAGCGGCCAGCGAGATCGAAACAACGCATTTGGGGCCTGTGTTCAGTCGCTGGCCGCTGCGGCCACTGAGATAATTGCATTGTAGTTAAATCATCAGTGTGCGCGCAATAGACGCGGCGGCCGCACGTATTGTGGAACTACAGCGTGATTTGTGATCAATTTATCATCATACAAAAGATACAAAAGCACTGCTATTTCCTCAACCTCAGTAGCCGCGGTTTTGGCCGCGTTGCAAATCGCAACCCCTGCGGCCGGGCCGCGCGTCGTGTTCGCTGCGGCCTAAACACGGCGGTGTTCGGTGTTGTAGTAGCAAGTCTCTACGAACATCGTGATTCATAAATGTCTACGATACCAAGGTCGTAAGTCTTTACTTCAATGGAACTAAGCAAGATTGTACGAGCACCAAGCATAGCAAGTCTCGAGCAGCGAGCGCATAAAGTCGCTAAAATACGAGGCGTTGCAAGTACCTATCTACTATCATCAAGCGTTGCAAGTCTCTACGAGCAGCGAGCGTATAAAGTCGCTAAAACACCGAGGCGTAGCAATTACCTATCTACTATCATCAAGCGTTGCAAGTCTCTACGAGCAGCGTATGTATAAAGTCGCTAAAACACCGAGGCGTAGCAAGTACCTATCTACTATCATCAAACGTTGCAAGTCTCTATGAGTAGCTTGCGTATAACGTCGCTAAAACACCGAGGCGTAGCAAGTACCTATCTACTATCATCAAGCGTTGTCTCTACGAGCAGCGAGCGTATAACGTCGCTAAAACACCGAGGCGTAGCAAGTACCTATCTACTATCATCAAGCGTTGCAAGTCTCTGAGCAGCTTGCATATAATGTCGCTAAAACACCGAGGCGTAGCAAGTACCTATCTACTATCATCAAGCGTTGCAAGTCTCTATGAGCAGCTTGCGTATAACGTCGCTAAAACACCGAGGCGTAGCAAGTACCTATCTACTATCATCAAGCGTTGTCTCTACGAGCAGCGAGCGTATAACGTCGCTAAAACACTGAGGCGTAGCAAGTATCTATCTACTATCATCAAGCGTTGCAAGTCTCTGAGCAGCTTGCGTATAACGTCGCTAAAACACCGAGGCGTAGCAAGTACCTATCTACTATCATCAAGCGTTGCAAGTCCCTATGAGCAGCTTGCGTATAACGTCGCTAAAACACCGAGGCGTAGCAAGTACCTATCTACTATCATCAAGCGTTGTCTCTACGAGCAGCGAGCGTATAACGTCGCTAAAACACCGAGGCGTAGCAAGTACCTATCTACTATCATCAAGCGTTGCAAGTCTCTGAGCAGCTTGCGTATAACGTCGCTAAAACACCGAGGCGTAGCAAGTACCTATCTACTATCATCAAGCGTTGCAAGTCTCTGAGCAGCTTGCGTATAACGTCGCTAAAACACCGAGGCGTAGCAAGTACCTATCTACTATCATCAAGCGTTGCAAGTCTCTATGAGCAGCTTGCGTATAACGTCGCTAAAACACCGAGGCGTAGCAAGTACCTATCTACTATCATCAAGCGTTGCAAGTCTCTATGAGCAGCTTGCGTATAACGTCGCTAAAACACCGAGGCGTAGCAAGTACCTATCTACTATCATCAAGCGTTGCAAGTCTCTATGAGCAGCTTGCGTATAACGTCGCTAAAACACCGAGGCGTAGCAAGTACCTATCTACTATCATCAAGCGTTGCAAGTCTCTATGAGCAGCTTGCGTATAACGTCGCTAAAACACCGAGGCGTAGCAAGTACCTATCTACTATCATCAAGCGTTGCAAGTCTCTATGAGCAGCTTGCGTATAACGTCGCCAAAACACCGAAGCGTAGCAAGAACCTACAATAATCAAGCGTCGTGTCACTAGGAACTCCCTGGAGACTAGGAAAGTAGTTAGTAAGTCTTACTATTACGTACGCACGAACTAAGACGCAGTGTGGTCGCTAGCTTCCCTCGCCTATACCGCACTCACCACACACGGTGTGTATACACCTTGATTTCCCAGATGGCTCGCTTGGGGCGCTTTGGTCGACACCATCCCCGAGGCAGCCAGCTATGTAAATCAAAGAGTTGCCAGTTGGTTCTTTATTGTTTTATTTTAAAGTTTGTTCTCTTCTGTTTTATTTGAATGTTTCAGTTTTTAGATATAAGATTTTTGTTCTGAAAAATTTTTCAGTGTGCTGAATAATGCCCTTAGCAGTTTTTAATTTTATTTTTAAAGTTTACTCAACATTATCCAGTCCCAAGCTAATCAGAGCTTGTGTTATGGGTACTATATAAGTAACTGATATACATAATGCAATAAATTACATAGAACCTTTATTTTGGTCGATTTTGTGCTGATCACAATGAGCCTAAACACGGCCAGTCTACTATTATCCCTCGAGGAGTTCCGTTGTCCACCACCCATCATTCATCGTTCGTTCTCCATCATCGGATCAGCTCGCTGTCACTGTCATTGTATTGTCATCTGAACTTATGGCAAGTATGCCAAATATCGGAAAGTCACCTTTATCGCCACCCGTAAAATACTTATAATTGAGTAGTTCCAATGGTCATCTCTGGTCTTCTTCATAAGTTACACTTCGCCAAATGGCACTTTCTGAATGCATATGCTTGACTTGTTGCTGAAAATACTGAAATCGCTATATGTGTGCATATAATATTGAGGAGTTCCCTCAATTCTTCATGGATCCAATCATCAGAACCAGATTTGAATGAAAATGGTACAAATATGAAAGCATATATGTTAACTAAAAAAAAAAATACATGTCGGTTCAAAAAAGAAGGAGATAGTTATGAGAAAAACATTCAAAAAAAAAAAAAAACGACGTGAGAACCTGCTCTTTTTTTTTGAAGTCGGTTAAAAACATGAGCTATTTTTGGAATCGTTACACAGTCTTTTGCATTGACAGACAGTTTCAAATTCGATGGAAAGAGACAAAACATGGTGTAACTTTTCAAAGGATACATACATACATACATACATACAGAGGCACACGCCTTTTTCCCCCAAAGGGAAGACAGAGCCACAAACGGGCCTCTTTTCACCGTGGGTTACACCATCGCGCATCGTGGGAAATAGACGTTACAAGTGGTGAGCTCATCGTTACCATTGCATCCCACGACTGACTCTGCTAACGCTTTCTTCCAGTAATAACAAATTCCATAATAAGCTAGCAGCCAGGACAAATCTTATACCAACGAATCTTACTAACAAGTCCGGGCTTTTACGACATCTACTGGAGGAGATGGAAAGGTCTTTTTTTTTCTTTTTTAGGGTTCCGTATTCAAAGACAAGGAACCCTTATGGATTCGTCATGTCTGTCTGTCTGTCTGTCTGTCCGTGTATGTCACAGCCTTTTTTTCCGAAACTATAAAAGCTATACTGTTGAAACTTGGTAGGTAGATGTAATCTGCAAACCGCATTAAGATTTTTACACAAAAATTGAAAAAAAAAACAATTATTTTTGGGTTTCCCCATACTTAGAACTGAAACTCAAAAAAAAAAATTCATCAAACCTATACGTGTGGGGTATCTATTGATAGGTCTTCAAAAATGATATTGAGGTTTTTAATATCGTTTTTTTCTAAACTGAATAGTTTGCGCGAGAGACACTTCCAAAGTGGTAAAAAGTGTGTCCCCCCCCAAGAAAGAGAATAATAAAACAAAAAAAAATATATGATGTACATTACCATGTAAACTTTCACTCAAAATTGGTTTGAACGAGATCTAGTAAGTAGTTTTTTTTTAATACGTCATTAATCGTAATCCATCCAAGAACTTTTATATTATGTTACTTGCTGCTACGGAACCCTTCATGGGCGAGTTTGACTCGCACTTGGCCGCTTTTTTTTTTAATTCTACTTGAATAAAGGAACGAGCAGATGACCCACTTGATATAAACCGGTAAACTCTGTCTATGAACAGTGCATTACCTCATAGGTCACGTCCACCTAGGACGCGCCCTATGTGGCACTGCACTGCGCCCGCCACCCTGAGACATAAAGATGAAAAATCTCATGTGCCTGTAATTTCACCGGCACCCTTACCTTTCAAACCGGAACACAGTAATGCGAGCACTACTGCTTTGCGGCACAAATAGGTATGATGGTGGTACTTCCCCGGACGAACTCTTTCACAAAAAAGCTCTACTACTAATATATAAGGAACCACCACCATGGATAATTCAATGGATAATTCGTTATTAGCACGGAGTCTTTAAAGTTTAAAGCCGATGGTTATGTTATGCATAGCACCGACGTTGCCGCGAGGCTTAGCACGGTTCCTGTAGGATTGGCGAGGGTACAGCAAAGTCAGGATACTGATCCACTATACTAGGACTTGTTAGGATACTATTTTTATTTTATTTTTGTTCAAACTTGTGCTAAATTAATATACCTATTGTTATTGTTAATTGTTATTGTTGTATCATTAATCGTATCATGTACACGTCTGCTATTTTTTATGTTTCTCTTGGTTAGAAAAAAGCTCTAACGGAAGACCAGCGCAGGTTGTTTACAACCTGCATATGCTGAGTTAGAGACCTTTTTGTTACAGCAAATGTAACTATAATTTTGTGTATTTTCATGTTTTATTTTGTTTATACCTGTGTTGTTACAAATAAAAAAATATTCTATTCTATTCTTCTATTCTATCTGTGAAGATGACTTCCTACTTGGCCTTGTTATCCTCGAACGTACATTATCATCAGCTCTTTACACGTCCACTGCTGGACGAGGCCATAGCACAAAATACATAGTACAGAAGGTCAGTTCTGGCCGAATTTGATTTTAATTACCTACGCTCGGCCGTAGCGCTAGGGCTGGCAAAGACTAAAGTTGATTATTGTAACAGATTGACACAGTACACAGAATAGATTGTAACAGTGCAATGTGCTGATCAAAATGAACCTAAAAACGGCCAGTGTATTATCCATCGAGGTGTTCCGCTGTCCACCTTCCGTCTCCATCATCAGATCAGCTCGCTGTCGCCATCATATTATATTGTCATTGGAACTTGACAGATATGCCAAATATCATCTCAATCGGTTGAGGATAACTGCATTAAAATTCAGTTGCAAGATTCCACCCGGACATACATTGCAAGTTAAATAAAACCTTGTAGATATCGAGCGAGCTTTACAGTACTGTTGTCGCCTATGATGTGTAACATCTGACATCTCACCTCCTTGGTAATAAGCAACATGGATGATAGTACCAACCTCTCAGAAAAGTGCGCGCTTCCTGTAACACACTTCCGTCCCTTTTCACGAAATCAATCCCAAAAATTGCAGGAAAGCTAGAGGAATGATGTTACACATCGAAAAACAGTATCAAAATCGGTTCATTCGTTTGGGAACTACGTCAGAAACAACCAAATATAGACATAGATCACAAAGATACACACGTCATCCTTATAACACCCCCCTTTATGCGTGGGGGGGTTAAAATATGTGATGGCATTTGACATACATTCAAACGTGGCCCGCAGGCTCAGGTCATGTAGTAAAAAGTTACAGGATATGCTATAATTAAGTAAGGTTCTTGCGAAGAACACAGAGTATACTATAATTAAGTGGATGTACCGACAGAATAACAGATAAACAAATTACAAAGGGCATGCGCGGAATAGTCGTGAATAAGGGAAATAATAGACGGGATCGAGAGCCTCGAGTAGCGTCGGCAGAGAAAAACTTGACATTATTTTTAACATCTGACCAAACATAAAAATAACAAGAAATTAATTTTGTAAAAATTTAAAAAAACCGTCATCGCAATGACACGACTGAACCGATTTTGATCAAACGTAGCTAAGAACACTCACGACAAATTCACCTCTCAAACAAAAAAAAACTAAATTGGTTCATCCGTTTGGGAGCTACGATGCCACAGACAGACACATAGACACGTCAAACTTATAACACCCCGTCGTTTTTGCATCGGGGTTTAAAAATAAACACTCACACAAACATACAAACATGCCTTTTTCTCCGAAAATGTAGGCAGAGCAATTCTTGAGAATATTGCGAATGATCTAAAAGATAGTTCAACTAATCCATATAACTACGAGATGGAGCGTCCTTATGATTCAATCTGCAATGAAATAATAAAAAAAAAATATCTGTGGCAACGAACGCGGATAGGCACACTTACAAACAAAGATTGACAAAGGTCTGTGACATCTATATCTATATACTAATTATAAAGAGGAAAGATTTGTTTGTATAAAATAGGCTCCGAAACTACTGAACCGATTTGAAATATTCTTTCAATTTTGGGAAGCTACACTATCCCCAGGAGACATAGGTTATATTATATTTTCCAAAAATTAGAGAACCTTACTAAAACTCCAATAATGTAACCCAAGGTGTAAAAAAAATACCTCAATTGTTTGTATCTGGTGTGTGGATAGTTGTGAAGGGGGTCCATTTATGGGGGACAGGAGAAAGGGGCGATCCCGACACTACCTGTGCAAAGCTGAGGCAAGTTTCTAGTTGTCAATAAAAACCAAGTTCTTTTATTAGAAATATGACACTTTTTTGCAGTCCCTACCCCCGTCACGCGCTACGCCGTGACAATCTGTATGTTTGTACATTATTAAATAGGTACGTACCATTCTGTCTGACATATTGCTATAACTATCTATACAAACGTGTAGATTCTACTCTCTGGTATGTCGGTATTGGCATGCGTTATCTTTGGGTGAGTCTTGGTGATATATAGGGACCACATAGGCACGTACTAAATCGATATTAAGCTTGAGAGCGTCCTTGAGTGCGTTCTTATTAAGTCCACAACGCAATGGGAGCTCATCCACACATCATCGACACGTGGGTGTTTCGCACAGCTCGCTTTACGAGATCTTTTCTCCCCCATACGTGCAAGTTGTGGAATGGGCACCCTCCTGAGCTGTTTACGCTAACTACAACATGAGCCTCTTCAAGAAAAAAATAAAAAGAGTCCTTCAGGGCAGGCAACGCATTGGCAATGCCCCTGGTGTTGCAGATGTCAATAGGCGACGGTTACCGCTTACCATCAGGCGGGCCGCATGCAATTTTGTCGAGCTTACATAAAAAAAAAACTAGAGATAGAATAATTATTTTTGGCACTCAAGCTAACTCTCAGAGTAAAATTAAGATCTTTGGTTGAAATTTTGAACTAGGCTGAACTTAATCTCTTATATTAGCTAAAATGCATTATTTAAGGTGCAACGCTTCGCTTGTGGTGCAAAATTCAAATTGTACTGTGTTTTTCGCTCATCGTAGCTCATCTACACACCATGAGATAGCGAAACCTGATTTTTCAAAAATAGGTAACATGCATGTTTTCATTGATACTTGTCTCATAACTATTATAAGTTTAGATACGAATGTCATTCAATGATTTTTACAGTGATTTTTAGGGTTCCATACCCAAAGGGTAAAACGGGACCCTATTTCTGAGGCTTGGCTGTCCGTCTGTCTGTCCGCCCGTCTGTCACCAGGCTGTATCTCATGAATCGTGATATTAAGACAGTTGAAATTTTCACAGATGATGTATTTCTGTTGCCGCTATAACAAAAAGTACTAAAAAACAGAATTAAATAAATATTTAAGGGGGCTACCATACAACAATCGAGATTTCTCCAAATTTAGGTTAAGCAATGCTCTGCGGGGTCAACTTTTGCGTGGTTGACCACTTTTTTTTTGCCGTTTTTATAGTTAATGGTAGGAACCCTTCGTGTGCGAGTCCGACTCGCACTTGGCTGGTTTTTTGTTCATTGACGTTCTAGCGTGTTCGGTACTAAAATGTTAAATTTTTGCAAATTGTGATTGTGGTTCATGGTTCCATGTACCAAAAACAACAGTTATAATTTAGTTGGTGCTACGACACTGCTACGCGAGCTGCTACGCTGTAGGCCCTTATTTAAAAGCTTTGTTTAAGTTATGTGCTTGTTCTAGCATGTTTCATGTTAAAATGTTTAATTTATACACATTTATTGTGTTTCACTGTTTGATGCAACAAAAACAACTTTAGTTATGATTTAAGCGATGCTACGACACTGCTACGCGAGCTGCTACGCTGTAGGCCCTTATTTAAAAGCTTTGTTTTAGTTATGTGCTTGTTCTGTCCAGTGTTATTTATTTATTAATTCTACCATGTTTTGGGTTTAAATGTAATACACAGTGCAGTTGCATGGTTATACTCGTATGCATTAAAAACGACTTCATTTGTAATTTAGTTGGCGCTACGACATTGCTACGCGAAGAGCTACGCCGTAGGCTCTTTGCTGTCACACAAGTTTTTTACAGGAACGATAAAAAATACCACGCGTCTCGGACAAGAAACGACGGCAAAGGGATCCCCTCCTCCCACCACTCCCTCCCCATCCCTCCGCCCCTCAAATTTGATATATAATTGGTAGTTTATTTAAAGCGTAGTCATAAAATTCGTGTTACCGTACTCTACTAATGGTGACATTAGATGTGTGCGTTATGTTTGTTATGTAGGTACATACATACATACATACAAACATACATACATACATAGTCACACCCATTTTTCCCCGAAGGTGTAGGCAGAGCCTCAATGGACCTCTCTTCACAGTGGGTTGCACCATCGTCGAATATAGACGTGACGAGTGGTGAGCTCATCGCTGCCATTGCTTCTCACGACTGAATTGGCTAACGCTTTCTTCCAGTAATTACACATTTCATAATAAGCTAGATAGATAGATAGATAGATTAACACTTTATTGTACACCAAAAAATAATAATAAAAAAAACACAATAATACAAGGATTAACTAAATCAAATTATGGTACAATGGGCGGCCTTATCGCTGAGAGCGATTTCTTCCAGGCAACCTTTGGATGGACAGTAATGAGTGAAGTAATAACGAAGGGCGGTGCACAGAGTAAAATAAATAAATAATAACAACAATAATAATGATAGATGAATAAGAAAACGTTTACATAATTCGAATACATAATATACTATAGTAAAATAAACTACTACATAGCGATGAAGTTAAATACTACATTATGTGCCCTACTATTTCTACCAATAAACTTAAAACGTGGACAGGTCCGACAGATAATGATTTTTGAGCTTTAGCTTGAATGCGTGCAGGGAAGATGCTTGTCTGATTTCCACCGGCAAAGCATTCCACAGACGCACAGCTTTGACTGTGAAAGAATTCCCATAAAAGCAACTGCTGTGCATAGGCATTCTGAGCGAAAAGTTTTCTGATGACCTAAGAGAATAAGAATTGGAGGAATGAAGATACTCAAACCTTGCCTTAAAATAGCAAGGGGAGAAAGGATTAAATAGAACAGAGTAAAGAAGAGAAAGAATATGCGTATCCCGACGAAGACGTATAGGGAGCCATTTGAGCATAGAGCGAAAAGGAGAAACATGGTCATATTTGCGCAATCCATATATGAACCTAATGCAGAAGTTTTGCAGGCGCTCAAGCTTATTTAGCTGTTCTTCTGTAAGGTCCAGATAGCATGCGTCGGCGTAGTCTAACACAGGAAGAAGCAGAGATTGTGCAAGTGCAATTTCGGTGGTTGTTGGCAGGAAGTTTCGCAGTCTTCTCAGAGAGCCTGCTGAGACAAAAAGCTTCTGACCGGTGACTTGTAGCTGAGACCCCCAGGATAAGTTGCGGTCGATCGTTATCCCAAGACTCTTCACAGTGACACTATAAGGAATAGGTATGCCATCGAAAATGACTTGGGGTACGGTAGACCAATCGAGATTGCACATTGTTCTGGAGCTGCCCACGATAATAGTCTGAGTTTTGATTGGGTTGATTCTTAGCCCATGTGCTTTGCTCCACTCGGTGATACGACGTAAATCAGCGTTAGTGTCATTCACAGCATCAGCTATATCACTGAGAGGGGCTTGTGCATAAATCTGAAGATCGTCTGCATAGAGGTGATAGGATGAAGTAAGATTTAGAGAAATAGAATTAATGAAAATAGCGAAAAGAAGAGGAGATAATACGCCACCTTGAGGTACGCCAGCTGACGTATCACACCACGATGAGAAGGACTCCTCAAGGCGAACACGCTGCCGGCGCCCGTACAAATAACTGGAAAACCAGCCAATCACCGTCGGAGATACTATGTTAAGCGAGCGGAGTATGGCAAGGAGAATGTCGAAGTTAACGGTATTGAAAGCATTGCTGAAGTCAAGCAGGGTAAGCACAGTGAGTTGCCTGTTCTCCATGCCCAAACGAATATCATCCGTAATTTTGACAAGAGCAGTGACTGTGCTGTGGCCTTTACGAAAGCCGGACTGCATAGGATTCAGAAGGTTATGAGAGGTAAGAAATGAGTTTAATTGATTATGAACGAGACGTTCGAGAACTTTCGACAGAAATGGAAGAATGGATATTGGACGATATTCGGAGAAGGATTTAGGATTCGGTTTCTTTGGTAGAGGAATAATTTGCGCTTCTTTCCAAATTGATGGAAAATCACCGTTCAGCAAGGACAAATTTTATACCAACGAATGTTATCAACAAGTCTGTACTTATAATATTCCCTTTTAGCTAAGAGCTGTTTGAAATTCCTTTATTTTTTTCTTAAGGCTCGTCAAACAGTGCTTTAGCCTTACGTGGGTTAAATGACATATAATAATTACCAATCGTAAAATACATAGTCCTGACCCCACACTAGGATCCCCTGTGTCGTGTGTATCAGGAACTACGAGCACCATGCTACCACAACACAGACACGGAAATAATAACAGATCATACATAACATAACAGCCAACAGTCACATACATAGTCCTGACCCCACACTAGGATCCCCTGTGTCGTGTGTATCAGGAACTACGAACACCATGCTACCACAACACAGACACGGAACTGATAACAGATTATACATAACATAACACCCAACAGTCACATACGTAGTCCTGACCCCACTCTAAGATCCCCGGTGTCGTGTGTATCAGGAACTACGAGCACCATGCTACCACAACACAGACACGGAACTAATAACAGATCATACATAGCCTAACACCCAACAGTCACATACATAGTCCTGACCCCACACTATGATCCCCTGTGTCGTATGTATCAGGAACTACGAGCACCATGCTACCACAACACAGACACGGAACTAATAACAGATCATACATAACATAACACCCAACAGTCACATACATAGTCCTGACCCCACACTAGGATCCCCTGTGTCGTGTGTATCAGGAACTACGAGCACCATGCTACCACAACACAGACACGGAACTAATAACAGATCATACATAACATAACACCCAACAGTCACATACATAGTCCTGACCCCACACTAGGATCCCCTGTGTCGTGTGTATCAGGAACTACGAGCACCATGCTGCCACAACACAGACACGGAACTAATGACAGTTCATTCCAACATTTGTCCCAAAGCGGGAAACAAACCCACACTTCAGGCGTTACAGCCGGTTACTCGCTCGCCGCGCCATGGTGATCGTCAAGACATAACATCCTGTACATTCCTATTGTTGAGACTGGCGTACTCTCGACTAACGAGAGTGAAAAGGCTATATTTATTCTTGACATGCACTTTCTGTTGGTTACAGAACTCACCGATTTCTTTGCGGTGTTTTCCTTCATCGTTTATTGTATAATCAGGAAATACAGCTATGTATTTTGTTTCAGTATATCTTATATTCAAACACCTTAGAGCCTTTATGCGGGGCGCACCCGATACCGTTCAGCACACTGGTATTTTCACCAACTGTTCCGAATAAATGCTCTCAGAGCCACATAGACACGTTCACCAAGAAAGAACTAGTGACACATGAGATGATCCTAATAGCTTCAAAATACAAAATCCATAAAGAAGGTGGGCAACCGTTGACCCAGGTCATAAATAAATGAGGGCCTCTTAATGGAAGTAATTAGTACGGTTATAAATGTTGTTTTTTTGTCAAGTTTTTCGAACGAACTTGTATTTTTAACCCCCGACGCAAAACCGACGGGGTGTTGTAATTTTGACGTGTCTGTATATGTGTCTGTGTGTGTGTCTGTCTGTGGCATCGTAGCTGCAGAACGGATGAACAGTTTTTTTTCTTTTATTTGAAATATGAACTAGTTGGGAGTGTTCTTAGCTATGTTTCATCAAAATCGTTTCAGCTCATGCTGGTTTCATTGCGTTGAGGGTTTTTTAATTTTTACAAAATTATATACTTGTTATAATTTGCGAAGCAAAGTTGTATTTCTAAATAATTAGATAAATCAACTCATTGCATTTGCGTGACACAAAACGAAACAAGCTACATTACTTTCCCACAACTTCTACGCAAGAAATTAAATTAGCTTTTTCATTATCTTAACATACATTATCAATAACCAAAAGTATCACTGTGCGTAACGTTAGACAAAAAGTTGGGTCAAACAATGTATGGGGCCATGTTCTTTGTAAAACCGCATGGAAAATGGTCACATCATACATCCCTGTCGCAATCAGCGAACTTATCCATTATAACATGTTTTATAGCAATCAATGCGTGGGACAGTGTTGCTCAAACTGGGAGTCAAGAAGAAAAGTTGCTGGTGCTCAGTTTTACAACCACACTGAGCAACGATATATTGATGAATACGATTTTTGGGTTTCAAACTGAAATAAGTTTTTTGTGAAAAATATATTTTTCAATACAAGCTTTTATAAAATTAGTGATCGTAACCATGTGCTGATCAAAATGGTCCTAAACACGGCCAGTCTACTATTATCCCTGGAGGAGTTCCGTAGTCCACCTTCCGTCTCCATCATCAGATCAGCTCGCTGTCACCATCATATTGTATTGTCATCGGAACTTGACAGGTATGCCAAATTTCAGCTCAATCGGTTGAGGAGAGCATTAAAATTCAGTTGCAAGATTCCACCCGGATAAACATACATTGCAAGTTAAATAAAAGCTTGTAAAATGAGATACATTTTATTTTGGTAAAAAGTTATTGCATTGTTTTGTAGTCATTTTTTTTTTTGTAAGTATTATAGTATTTTGCGTCTCTCGTTCAGCCGCGACCTCACCTGTTGTTAAGTGTCGATGGGCTGAGCTTACCGCACGAAGGTCTAAAAGGCACCTGTTCACTCTAGCATTGAAGAGACCCATATTATAGTTTTCAGGAAAGACAGACGACGGCAAAGATTTTTATTCCTTAGCAGTTCGCATTCATAAAACCTAGACTAGTACACATTTTACTTTATACCTAGTCAATCTACCACACAATCCAAGTTAAATTAACAATTATTCAGTAATAATTTTAAATAAATACAACCGCTAAACTTGAGAGCCACAGATATTTCGCGAAGCCAAATTTCGTTGCTGCTAACGACTGGACAGCCGAGCGAGTGAGATGCTAGATACACGTGCTAGAAAGAGACGTATAGAGGCAGTTAGTTTCGCCTAATCAATGCATACAGCCACCTCGCAAGCCTCTGCAGAATTCAGTGTGTCGCGTGTTCTCGGTAAGATCGCTACTGTCGCTTTTTCCGTTAGAAAAATACCAAAAAATTGCAGAAAAAACACTAAAATACGATCGGATTCAACGATATTTCGCGCCAATTATCAATAACAACATGGCAGGATGTGTCTCAGATTCGAAATTTGAACGAGGCATTTGAAAATCGAACGCCGCCAAGCGGCTTCAGAACAAAAGAGTGCGGTGGATTTGTGGCCTTTTTTGCGAAAAATATTGAATTCTCGGCTTTTCCGGTTTTCGTTGATTCGACAGTTTGTAATCTTTTACAAACCCGCTTTTATTAGAGTGCTATTCAATAATTCATGATAAAGTGACATAGAGAGAATTTATAATTGTGTTTTAGTGTATTTCCCGGGCAATCCATCGGAAAATCTCTGATATAAAGTGAAAACTGTTTTGCGTCAACATTTATTAAATTAAACCGTTTTGAACCTAGTTTTTAGTGGAAATTCGGGGAAATGTACGGCGTCTTTGTTCCTTGCAAGGGATACGGCGCAGTGGAAAAAGGTACTATGTGCAACAGCTCGCCAACTTCATCGGCCATTTTGCTTTTGTGTGCAGTGTTTTTTTAAGAGCTTCTGTATGCGGCGAAATATTTTGGCTTTTCATTTTAAGTTTTCATTGAATTTCACTTTTCAGGTTTTCAATTTAAAATTGTGATTATATTATAATAAATATGTGTTGGTTTTTCGTGTTTCCAGGGTACATTAGTTTTTATATTTTTAGAATATGGATATAACAATAATCGAATTTTGAATAGTCATTTTATTATTACAAAAATCTCTAAAATCTCTATTCTCTTCCGGTTTTGACAGGATATCCGGAACATATTTAACGCCGAGTTCCTCACGAGAAAATTGCATAAATGAAAATTTATTTGCATTCAATTAAGGCAACGAAAATTTTACTATTTCTTGCCTAAAGAAGTATATTTATTTGTATTTGTAGTAGAGCTTTTTAGAGTTCGTCCGGGGAAGTACTACTACCATACCTATTTCTGCCGCAAAGCAGTAGTGCTCGCATTGCTGTGTTCCTGTTTGAAGGTTGCCGGTGAAATTAGAGGCACATGAGACTTTTCATCTTTATATATCTCAGGGTGGCAGACGCAGTGCAATGCCGCATAGGGCGCGTCCTAGGTAGACGTGACCTATGAGGTAATGCGTTGTTAAAGGCAGAGGTTACAGCTTAGTTGGACATGTGCTTGTTCCGTCATTCACATACACATACACATGTTAAAAAAAAACAACAAAAAAACAGGTTTTACTTGAAGAGCCGACCGTCAATGACGGGCGTATTTTAGCGGAGAGTCGGCAAATGTGAATTCCGTCTTTAAAATAAGGTTTAACTTGAGTTCACTGTTATATTACGGTCATCATATGACCATAAGTGTCTTTTTATACTCGTAGCAGAGGTTTGAGTGAAGGGATAACGCTTTCTGCAAGCAGAGACTCAATAGTCTGCGTTTCCATTTACATATCTCTCTGTAATACCATTGTTTTTTATACTTCTTGGTATGACGGATCAAGCAGATGGCCCACCTGATGTTAAGTGGTACCCTCTGCCTATGAACAGTGCATTACCTCATAGGACACGTCCACCTAAAACGCCTCCTATGTGGCATTGCACTGCGCCCGCCACCCTGAGACATAAAGATGAGCAGTCTCATTTGCCTGTAATTTCACCGGCACCTTTATCCTTCAAACCGGAACACAGCAATGCGAGCACTACTGCTTTGCGGAAAAAATAGGTATGGTGGTAGTACTTCCCCGGAAGAACTTTTTGAAAAAAAAGCTCTACTACTATTAAATACTACTACATGTACTATGCTACTGAGGTTTCTTACTACAATAGCATTTTCCCGTGGCTTAGCCGTATTTTTTTCCTGATTCTTCTAGGTTTGGTTGCGTTGGTTCAGGCGTAATAGTAGATTATGCACTATGGGAATAAAGCAGTGTCTTACGTCGCGGGCGGCATATTGAACCCAGGCGCTCTTTTTTTTTCTTCTTTTTTTTAAAACTATTATAGACTCTCGTTTGACCGCGATCTCACCTGTTGGTAAGTGATGATATTGTGGCCGACGTTGGAGCACGAAGGTTTAGAAGGCACCTATTCACTCTTGCCTTAAAGAGACCCATATTATAGTTTTCAGGAAAGACAGACGACGGCAACTTGTTCCATTCCTTAGCTGTTCTCATTACAAAGGTGGAACCGAAACGCTTAGTGCGAATTGCGGGTATACTGATGAGGTAAGGATGGTACTGAGCCGTGCGCCTGCTTGTCGTGTGATGAAAAGGAGATGGTGGGATCAGATCGTGCAGTTCCTGGGAGCATTCCCCGCAATGTAACCTATAGAAGATCGAAACGCATGCGACTTTACAGCGGTGCTCGAGACTCTGGATCCTAGTCTCCGCTATATGTTACGCTCAGGAGTTATATAGAGTCCTGAGTGAAGCGAAGGGTTCAAGCTGCCCAAGACGAAGACAAGCTTTGTTCCAGAGGAGCATACTCTACTTATATAGAGTCCTGAGTGAAGCGAAGGGTTCAAGCGGCCCAAGACGAAGACAGGCTTTATCCCAGAGGAGCATACTCTACTTATATAGAGTCCTGAGTGAAGCGAAGGGTTCAAGCTGCCCAAGACGAAGACAAGCTTTGTTCCAGAGGAGCATACTCTACTTATATAGAGTCCTGAGTGAAGCGAGGGGTTCAAGCTGCCCAAGACGAAGACAAGCTTTGTTCCAGAGGAGCATACTCTACTTATATAGAGTCCTGAGTGAAGCGAAGGGTTCAAGCTGCCCAAGACAAAGACAAGCTTTGTTCCAGAGGAGCATACTCTACTTATATAGAGTCCTGAGTGAAGCGAAGGGTTCAAGCTGCCCAAGACAAAGACAAGCTTTGTTCCAGAGGAGCATACTCTACTTATATAGAGTCCTGCGTGAAGCGAGGGGTTCAAGCTGCCCAAGACGAAGACAAGCTTTGTTCCAGAGGAGGATACTCTACTTATATAGAGTCCTGAGTGAAGCGAAGGGTTCAAGCTGCCCAAGACGAAGACAAGCTTTGTTCCAGAGGAGCATACTCTACTTATATAGAGTCCTGAGTGAAGCGAGGGGTTCAAGCTGCCCAAGACGAAGACAAGCTTTGTTCCAGAGGAGCATACTCTACTTATATAGAGTCCTGAGTGAAGCGAAGGGTTCAAGCTGCCCAAGACGAAGACAAGCTTTGTTCCAGAGGAGCATACTCTACTTATATAGAGTCCTGAGTGAATCGAAGGGTTCAATCTGCCCAAGACGAAGACAGGCTTTTTTCCAGAGGAGCATACTCTACTTTTCACACCTTCTGCGAGACAATAAAAATTCACTGAAAATCACAGCACCAAACACCGTCTTTTGTTTCACATTCTTTTTTTTTTCTTTATAATTGGCGCCGCACGGCTTGTGCATTGTGCTTGTGCATTCATTTTCAAGTAAGTATCTGTTTTTTCACTATATTGTATGTTCAATATATTTTGCAACGTTACACTCCTTCCAAGTCGTCAAAGTCACAGTCGAGTCATGATTTAGTAAAACGGTAGCCAATTTCACTAAAACTTTGGTAGACAATTTCCACCAATTTCAAGAGTCACGCAATTCACTTCCTTTTCATTTCACTACACTTGTGCTTTTTAAATGACCTACAATAGTTAAAATGCCACCAAAATAACACAAAATAACTCAAGAAAACACTAGGAAAAGAAATAAAATAAAAGTAGACAACGTCTCTTTTCGAAAATGGCGGGAAGAGTCCTTGAAGTCCTTCACATTCTTTGAAATTGTGTTCTGCTTGTGGTGGCCAGTTCGATTTTCAAACAAACCTCTTTACAATGCCATATGGGCATATTGTTACTTATGGGTCCCCGAAACGATCAAGTGCGCTTGACAAGTCTACGTGCTTGAAGTGAATATTGATCGTTTACAGCGTTGACTAGACAAGTCCCGTCAAGTATCTACGGGCTGGACCATGGAGGTATAATAGTAATGGAGTGAGTGCTAAAAAAAGCATAGAGTGTTCCTTTTTACTTCTATCCTAGAAGATAGCTTGCTATCCTATGTTAGAGAGAAACAAATATATTGTCACACGACAGTCGTCTCTCCGTTCCGTACCCTGAATTTTGGTATCATGCATATACATCTCCCTAGATTGTTACCATGAATGTACTAGTAATTTGACATTTGGCCTGGTACGACTACCACAAATAAGAACAGATAGATTTATGCTTGTCTCATTCCAACACATGAACACATTCATATAAAAGAATGAGACTGGTATAATCGCTAACGTTTCGTTTTTAGCCTTAGTTCCATGCCTTTAGTCCATCTTCCTAGGGCTGGACCATACTTGACAAAAAATTTGATTGACGGCACTTGAACCACCTTGCGCTTGATGCGACCTGACGCGACTTGACAAGTTTTTATTAATTTGTGGCCGGAACATCGAATTTTCGGAACATAATTTTTGCAACGACCACTTTTCTGGGCACAGGGGGGTACACGACTGCGGCACGTGGACTTGACGGCACCTTCAAGTCAGGTCTAGTCCCTCGTCAAGTAAAATCGTCAAGCACGTAGACTTGTCAAGTGCACTTGATCGTTTCGGAGACCCATTAGAGTTTTCCACGAAATTCCACAAGAATTTGACGTTCCAAATTCTAATCACTTTATTCCCTATGGAGTTTCATACAACTTTATATCCTTTAAGAGATCATTATTTACTTTACATTGAGGTTGCATGATATGTAATTGGAAATTGTCGAGCAGGTGGTGTGAAAAGCTTCTTTTGAAACCAGAGCTCTGAGGGAAGGGATTACGCGTTCTGTTTGAGTCTCCATTTTCATTTAGATACCTTTAAATATAATACAATGCTACTGAGGTTCTTTTTTTTCTTTTTTTTTTTGCGTTGCACGGTACTGAGGTTTATAACCACTATACTAGCATTTGCTCGTGGCTTAGGGCGCGTACACATAGAACGTCCGTTTTACAGGTCCATTTGCTCGTGGCTTAGGGCGCGTACACATAGAACGTCCGTTTTACAGGTCCATTTGCTCGTGGCTTAGGGCGCGTACACATAGAACGTCCGTTTTACAGGTCCATTTGCTCGTGGCTTAGGGCGCGTACACATAGAACGTCCGTTTTACAGGTCCATTTGCTCGTGGCTTAGGGCGCGTACACATAGAACGTCCGTTTAACAGGTCCATTTACATACACTTCCTCATACTTGGTTACAATTATTAGGTTACAATAATTATCAATTTTTTTCTCTGCGCTGTCTGTTTGTGGCTTGGATCTCTGTTTTCTTCATATAAATGTTTATTGTTGTGTTTATGTACTAGTTAAAATTTTAAGCGATGGATATAGAAGAGCGGTATCTCCTAACACAAGCATATTTGACTCCAAACCCTGTTAAATTGTAGACCTTAAGTTAATGAAATACACATTTGTGTTTGTATTTGTATTTGTTTAAACGTATATGTTATTAGCGTATGTAGTTGTGTGAGCGAGTTCACACAGAATACAGTATTCCGGATCCAGTAAAAAATACAGATCCGACAAAATAAGCAGCAAAATAAGCAGTTAAAAAGGATCCTGTAAAATTGAAAGTTCTATGTGTACGCGCCCTTAGTCGTGTTTGTTGCCAGATTCTTCTAGGTTTGATCCTAGGAAGATGGACTAAAGCATGGAACTAAGGCTAAAAACGAAACGGTATCGATTATACCAGTCTCATTCTTTTATATGAATGTATTCATGTGTTGGAATCAGACAAGCATATATCTATCTGTTTTTATTTGTGTAGCTCGTACCAGGCCACGTTCTGGAACAAGTTTTATGAATAGTTTGCGCATTTATTGCCGTTTTGCAAGTAAGTAGCGGAATTTTCCGAATTCCAACCGAGAGATCTTGCACTGGCTCTCATTTTTCAAAGTCTTCCAAAAATTTAATTGTACGAACCTACAATATTTTCGTTCACATCGGGAGGGGCCCCCTTAAGTGTAATGCATGTCTTTTTGATATGGTGGTTTCTTCCTGTAAAAACTCGGTTTTTCTGCCACAATTTAAACTGGGTTATGACTTGACGGAGACACTTTACGACTTGACTAATTATATAATAATTAAAATCACTTGACATTGGCGTAATTGTTTGGAGCACTCATCAGAAGCCATTATATGAAGAAGAAGAAGAAGAAGTCGGCATATGTAAATTCTGTCTTCTTCTTCTTATCTTAGGTAATGGCTTCTGTGCGTTATTTGCAACAATTTAGCCAATGTCAAGTGATATATTATTATATTTGTATAGTCAAGTCGTCAAGAGTCTCGGACAAGTCATAACCCAGTTTAAATAGTAGCAGAAAAACGTAGTTTTTACAGGAAAAAAACCACCATTTCCAAAAGACACGCAATACACTTAAATTTCACTACATCACACATTTGCCATTTATCCAAGTTACACCGGTTAAAATGCCACTAATATTACACGAATTAACTCGAAAAACACATAAAAATGTAATAAAATATTAATGTCAACGTTTACTAAGGTGGTTGTTCTTGCTTGTGGCGCGAAATTCAATTTTTTTTGTGGTTTTTTGCTCATCACATCTCATCAACACTTCTTCAGATAGCGAAAACTATGTTGCCGGTAAATATTATGACCTAACACAATTTTTAATTTATATTATCACATAAATATCATTAGTAAAATGATAAATTCATTACTAAGATTGTGCTTCAATGGTATTTACAGTGTATTTTTGTTTCAAGCACATTCATAGCTAAACTAATGATATTTATGTGATTCTATAAATAAAAAATTGTGTGTTAGGTCATAATAATTACCGGCAACATAGTTTTCGCTACCTGAAGAAGTGTCAATGAGCAGTGATGAGAAAAAACACAAAAAATAACGCGCCACAAGCGAAGGCATCCACCTTAACATATAGTTTAAATTGAGTTCAGTGCTATATTACGGTCATCATATGATACTAAAGCTTCTTTGGAAACCAGAGCCACAGATAAAATAATACTATGCTAGTACCAGAGCCTTGAGGGAAGGGATTACGCCTTCTGCTCGAGTCTGCGTTTCCATTTTCATCTCTCTGTGATACCTTTACATATACTACGCTACTGAGGTTTATAACTACTATACTAGCATTTTCCCGTGGCTTACCCGATTGTAGGGTTCCGTACCCAAAGGGTAAAACGTTAAAGGTAAGTTTCTGTTGTTTTTCTTTCTTGTTTCTGTCTGGGTGATCCCTCGGTATTATAAAGTAGTATCCATGCATATTTTTAATTTGAATATTGTATTAGATTTAGTCAGTTAAAAATCGAATGTAAGATTGGTACTTTTGCGTTATAACCCACCCAGGTAGTTGCTTTTTCATACAAACGTATTTGCACAAATATGAGCAAACAGAGTATAATTTTACACTGAAATGACTGTTGTTGGCTTTTATATTGGTCATTATTTGAACCAAATCATATTTGGTTGAAGAAAACAGTAGATTAATAGCTAAAATAACATCGAAATTTCAGCCCTTACAAGTAATTTTGAAATTTTAGTTTAAAAAGTAATTTCGATGTTATTTTCGCTATTAGTCCACTGTTTTCTTTAACCTAATAAATCATATTTTACATACATATAAATTACTTGTAAGGGCTGAAATTTCCATGTTATTTTAGCTATTAATCTACTGTTTTCTTCAACCAAATATGATTTGCTGCAAATAATGACCAATATAAAAGCCAACAACAGTCATTTCAGTGTAAAATTATACTCTGTTCGCCCATATTTGTGCAAATACGTTTGTATGAAAAAGCAACCACCTTAAGAATATTATAGTTTTCAGAAAAGACAGACGACGGCAAGTTGTTCCATCAGTTTGCATACAGTTATAAATTAAGAGTGTTATTGTGCGGGCTGCGGTACTTTGGCGGTATACTTTGATGGGAAGAAAGAGAGGGAAAGCGAACTGCCACACACGACATGCGTGCAAATACATACATGTAAATACGAACAGGTACTGTGTACACAGGATCGATGACCATGTGAGCTGAGGGGGAGGGATGGGGGGGTGACTGATGGGTAAACGACAGCTACGAAGTACTTGACGACCTCTGTGGCACGGCTGGTGAAGGTTTGCCTGCGACGCAGGAGGTTGCGGGTTCAATTCCCGCCTCGGAACAAACATTTGTAAAATCTCCAGATATTTTTTCAGGGTGTTCTGAGTATTTTCTATGCATAATAATAGTACATTGTGGTACAAGTAAGTAATGTTGGTGATTACCGCTGAGGCGCTATTGAGAGATCTTAAAAGAGCCGAGGACGGTAATCATCAATACACACGTGTAGCATACGAAGTTTTTCAACTACCAAGACGTGGTCTCCACTCTAGAACACGTTTACCAAGACGTGGTCTCCACTCTAGAACACGTTTACCAAGACGTGGTCTCCACTCTAGAACACGTTTACCAAGACGTGGTCTCCACTCTAGAACACGTTAACCAAGGCGTGGTCTCCACTCTAGAACACGTTTACCAAGACGTGGTCTCCACTCTAGAACGCGTTTACCAAGACGTGGCCTCCACTCTAGAACACGTTTACCAAGACGTGGTCTCCACTCTAGAACGCGTTTACCAAGACGTGGTCTCCACTCTAGAACGCGTTGACCAAGACGTGGTCTCCACTCTAGAACACGTTTACCAAGACGTGGTCTCCACTCTAGAACACGTTTACCAAGACGTGGTCTCCACTCTAGAACACGTTTACCAAGACGTGGTCTCCACTCTAGAACGCGTTTACCAAGACGTGGTCTTCACTCTAGAACACGTTTACCAAGACGTGGTCTCCACTCTAGAACACGTTTACCCCAGCGGTTGTCGGTTCTTCGGCATATATAGTAGTAGTAGAGCTTTTTTGTGAAAGAGTTCGTCCAGGGAAGTACTACCACCATGCCTATTTCTGCCGCAAAGCAGTAGTGCTTGCATTGCTGTGTTCCGGTTTGAAGGGTATGGGTGCCGGTGAAATAACAGGCACATGAGCCTTTCTATCTTTATGTCTCAGGGTGGCGGGCGCAGTGCACTGCCACATAGGGCGCGTCCTAGGTGGACGTGACCTATGTGAGAATGCACTGTTCATAGGCAGAGGTTACCGCTTAACATCAGGTGGGCCATCTGCTTGTTCCGTCATTCAAGTAGTATGAAAATAAATTTAAAAAAATGACCAGCCCATTGCCATTTCAGCTTGCTAATTCTCTGAGCTATGTCGATGAATATGTATGTGACTGTTGGGTATTTTTTAATCATGAAGGTTAAAAAAACACCTCTGATAGAAGCACAAACTTTGATAAATACCCTCCTTTCTTAAAAGTACTTTTGACTTCCCGACACAGTTAGGGCAGATCTCCATCCCTTCTGACTTTATACCTCTCCGCTCCACTGAACAGCATCCTCTCCAAGCGGCCTGTATCACTCCGAACACCAGTCATTTATATAACTTAGTACTAAGATACCATCGAACAAAACTGTTTGTAAGATACGTTGGTATAACAATTGTCCTGGCTGCTAGCTTTTTTAAGGAATGGTTTAATGTAGTTTTTAGGCTTCGTGGTGTGTCCAGCCCAAGAATAGACCCCTCCATCTCCTCCCGTGGATGTCGTAAAAGCCAACTAAGGGAATACCCGGACTTGTTTGTAAGATTTTTGGTATAAGATTTGTCCTGGCTGCAAGCTAATTTAAGGAAAGTGTTATCAGAAACACATCCGTATCCATCATCCAGATTCGTAAAATACCTAACTCGCTAATTCGAGTACCTCAATATGCGTAATTATGCAAGTTTCGACAGAGTTTACTTATTTGAGTCTTTCGGGGTTGAGACTCTGGGTCCGTTGGGTACCGGGGCCCTTCACGTTTTTCAAAATTATTTCAGGGCGTCTGGTCGAAGCAATGCGTGATATGAGCTGGCTCTTATCTGGCTCAACGCATTGGTATTGCCATTCAGCGTGGCAATGCAGCCAGCATCTTAGGAATCAGTTGAGCTACCTTTCGATCGTAAGCAACTGTCTTCAGATAGCACAATTGTATCAATTGTATTTCTTAAATTTTGTACATACTTACTTGTATTAGTTGTATTCTTTCTGTAAATTAATGTATTTTAGCTATTTCTCAAAACAAATTTGCAAATTATCAGATTTGAAAAATACCAGATTCTCATGACCAGACTCGCTAAGTACCAGATTTTCAATCGCAAGACACCATATTCGCAAATAATCAGATTTGAAAAAATACTAGATTCTCATAAAACTAGATTCGCTAAATACCAGATTTGCAATCGCAAAACACCATATTCGGCAAATACCCTCAGAACACCGCAGTGAAACGTCGGTAGAGTACTATAATTTCATCAGTGCCAAAAGGCATCTTAGATATTCCATTAAAAAAATACGTAATCGTCTATTCTCTTTGTTTTCTAATAGAAGGAATTGAAGGAAACATTTCATTGTTCAGGGAAATTAAAAAAGAAATAATTTAGACTTTGTCCGTAACACGAAAAGTTTATTGGGTTCTTTCTTTGGGTTTTTATCTATTATTCCCAGTTGGGAATTAGGTGCAAATTAATATTAAAGTTAATGGTAGAACAGCTCTACTTAACCATGCATATTAAAACAGGTTATAAGTAGTTTTTACAAGCTTTTACGAGTATTTAACTTGCAATGTATGTACGTTTGTCCGGGTGGAATCTTGTAACTGAGTTTTGAACCAGTTATCCTCAACCGATTGAGCTGAAATTTGGCATACCTGTCAAGTTCCGATGACAATACAATATGATGGTGACAGCGAGCTGATCTGATGATGGAGACGGAAGGTGGTCAACGAAACTCCTCGATGGATAATATTAGACTGGCCGTGTTTAGGCTCATTGTGATCACACGGTTACGATCACTAATATTATAAAATCTTGTATCGGGGTAATATTATAAAGTCCTAGCTTCGGAATGTTTTATAAAAAAAAGTATTATATAAAATGGTCTGATCCTTCTCTATTCAAGGAAGAATATGTTAGAACAAACATCACATTTTCTTGTCTGGGGGTAGTGATGTTACTTGGCCCCCGGTGCCTCTCCGCTACTTCACCTGTGGCACGATAGCGTGTCCACAATCTTGAAATTACATTTTGGTGGGTCCCTATGGCCTCAGCAACATTACGCTGAACAGACCCAGCTTCCAGCATTCCCACAGCTCGTAACATCTCCGCCCTCGTCAAATGTATTTATACATTCATATGGGCTAAACGTTTAGGTATAATTTTATATCATTCTATATGAGGTGAGAAGAGCTACCTTGCCGTAACACAGATTTTTAACTAGCATGGAAGGAAAAGTTCTCTTTTTCATATACTAACAATTTTTTTTTTTTTTTTTTTTTAATACCGTTAAATGACGGAACAAGCAGATGGCCCACTTGATGTTAAGCGGTAACCTCTGCCTATGAACAGTGCATTACCTCATAGGTCACGTCCACCTAGGACGCGCCCTATGTGGCATTGCACTGCGCCCGCCACCCTGAGACATAAAGATGAAAAGTCTCATGTACCTGTAATTTCACCGGCACCCTTATTCAAACTGGAACACAGCAATGCGAGCACTACTGCTTTGCGGCAGGAATAGGTATGGTGGTAGTACTTCCCCGGACGAACTCTTTCACAATAAAGCTCTACTACTACTATTAGCTCTACTATTATTTGAAATTAATGCAAATGTCAATTATGACTTGTGGTACCTATTTTAAGTGAAATAAACTTATCTTTATCTTCCTGTTATTGTTAGCCTGAATCATCCCATTGTTGGGCAAAGGCCTCCCCCCATATCCTCCAGTCACTACGATCCGGTGCTATCGTTTGCCATTCTGTGTTAAAAGTGTCCACTTCATCGCGCCATCTCCTGTGTGGTCTACCGCAACGCCGTTTCGCTGTGTCAGAGCTCTACATAGTGGTTATTGTATCACGCCATCTCCTGCGTGGCTGCCGCGACGTCGTCTCGCTGTGTCAGGGCTCCACATAGTGGTTATTGCATCGCGCCATCTCCTGCGTAGTCTGCCGCGACGCCGTCTCGCTGTGTCAGGGCTCCACATAGTGGTTTTGCATCGCGCCATCTCCTGCGTGGTCTGCCGCGACGCCGTTTCGCTGTGTCAGGGCTCCACATTGTGGTTATTTTGGCCCACAGCTCATCAGGCATGCGATAGACATGTCCAGCCAAATTCCACTTCAGCTGGGCGGCTTTTTCTCCTACATCGGCGATTTTAGTTTTGGAGCGCAGTGTGGTGTTTCGAATCCGGTCGGTTAATTTAACTCCCAGAATACTGCGCTCCATCGCCCGTTGGCAAACCATGGATTTGGATTTCTGAATATTTGTCAAAGAGCAAGTTTGCGAGCCATAAGTGAGAACGGGAAGGATGCACATGTCCATAAGTTTGCGCTTTAGTACTATCGGAAGGTTTCCCTTCATCAGCTCATCTTTATCTTTATCTTATCTTATCTATTATCTTTAACACATTCGGCGCAAGGTTCTTCGCAATCTCGTACATACGAGTTAGTGATGAATGTGCACATAAGTCATGCTACCCATTGCACCAATAATTGGGCCATCTCTCACGCGAGATACAAATAGGAGAAAAATGATGCTGTATTGAAGATGAATAGCCGTACTTATGTGGAAATTGCTGTTCTGTTTTCATCAAACTATTCAGTACAATAGACGTATCAGTATATATTTAGCAGTAGAAGAGCTTTTTACCCCCGACGCAAAAACGACGGTTTATTCCATCCAGTCCTACCAGTAATTCGATAGTCGACGGGTTGTTATAAGTTTGAAGTATCTGTGTGTGTGTGTCTGTGTGTGTCTATGTGTGTGTCTATATGTGTGACTTTGTGTGTGTCTTTGTGTGTGGCTGTGTGTCTGTCTGTGGCATCGTAGCTCCCGAACGGATGAACCGTTCTTTTTTTGTTTTTTTTAAAGGTGAATTAGTCGGGATTGTTCTTAGCTACGTTTGATCAAAATCAGTTCAGCCGTTTCATTGCGTTGAGGGTTTTTTTTAATTTTTACAAAATTAATTACTTGTTTGTGAAATAATTCGTCCAGGGAATTACTACCTCCATACCTATTTCCACCGCAAAGCAGTAATGCTTGCATTGCTGTGTTCCGGTTTGAAGGTGCCGGTGAAATTACAGGCACATGAGACTTTTCATCTTTATGTCTCAGGGTGGCGGACGCAGTGCAATGCCACATAGGGGCGTCCTAGGTGGACGTGACCTATGAGGAAATGCATGGTTAAAGGCAGAGGTAACCGCTTAACATTAGGTGGGCCATATACTTGTTCTGTCAAGTAGACAAAAAAAACATTGATTTAGAGTTTTTTTGTGCAAGAGTTCATCCTAAAGGCTCGTTTACACCGCGTCAACAACGTGCGACAGTGCCGCATGCGACATACTGTGGCATGCGGCACCTTATGGCATGCCGCAATGCTGCACAGTGTTGCCCCGGTGTAATATAGCCTATTTCTTCCGCAAAGAGCAGTAGTGCTCGTATTGTGTGTTCCGGTTTGAAGGGTATGCTACTGAAGTTACAGACACACAGCACAGATGTATGACAAACAAGCAGAGCCCCGCGGTTTCACCCGCGTAAGTTTCGATCCCGTTAGAATATCGGGATAAAAATGTGCCTATGTATTATTCAGGGAGTCCAGTTATCTCCATTCCAAATTTCATCCAAATCCATTTAGTAGTTTTTACGTGAAAGAGTAACAAACATCCATCCATCCATTCATACTTACAAACATCCATCCATCCATTCATACTTACAAACATCCATCCATCCATTCATACTTACAAACATCCATCCATCCATTCATACTTACAAATATCCATCCATCCATTCATACTTACAAACTTTCGCGCATTACAAACCATTAATACTTACAAAATATTAGTAGGATAGGATAGGATACCTAATACCTACCTCAACTAAATATTAGTAGGATAGGATAGGATACCTAATACCTACCTCAACTAAATATTAGTAGGATAGGATAGGATACCTAATACCTACCTCAACTAAATATTAGTAGGATAGGATAGGATACCTAATACCTACCTCAACTAAATATTAGTAGGATAGGATAGGATACCTAATACCTACCTCAACTAAATATTAGTAGGATAGGATAGGATACCTAATACCTACCTCAACTAAATATTAGTAGGATAGGATAGGATACCTAATACCTACCTCAACTAAATATTAGTAGGATAGGATAGGATACCTAATACCTACCTCAACTAAATATTAGTAGGATAGGATAGGATACCTAATACCTACCTCAACTAAATATTAGTAGGATAGGATAGGATACCTAATACCTACCTCAACTAAATATTAGTAGGATAGGATAGGATACCTAATACCTACCTCAACTAAAAAGAAAGATTGCCTTAGAATAAAACAAGAAGAAATTTAAAAAAAAACCCCATTGCAATGAAACGGCTGAACCAATTTTGATCAAACATCTAAGAACCAAATCGGCAATCAAATCGGTTCACACGTTTAAGGTGCCTCAGACACACACATATAGTGGCCAAACATTCAACACTCCTCTTTTTGCCTCTGGGGTTAATAAAAAACAGTATTTTAATTAGGTAAGTATAAGATGACCGTGGTGTGTCCGGCACAAGAATAGAACCTATGAGGTAATGCACTGTTCATAGGCAGAGGTTACCGCTTAACATCAGGTGGGACATTTGCTTGTTCTGTCATTCTAGTAGTGTAAAAAAGAACCCTCCATCTCCTCCCGTGGATGTCTTAAAAGCTGACTAAGGGATTACCCGGACTTGTTTATAAGATTCGTCGGTATAAGATTTGCCCTGGCTGCTAGCTTATTTAAGGAATGTGTTATTACTGGAAGAAAGAGTTAAGTCAGTCGTGGGAAGCCATGGCGGCGATGAGGTCACCGCTTGCCACGTCTATTTCCCACGATGGTGCAACCCACAGTTAGTATAGTATTCTTTTATCTGTGCCACAGTGAAAAGAGGCCCATATGAGATTCTGCCTACCTTTTTTTTTTAATTGCATGAAATTGAAACCTACTTGCCTACTTAATATAGGTAAAAGCTAATAAAAGTCGAGAAAAGTAAGAACCAGGCGGATATGGATTTTCTCGGAAAATTTAAGGTGACTCACCTTAGCTTTCCCAGAAAATTATTTCTGATCATTTATTTCCCTGACATGTATTTCTGAATGGAATAATTGCGTCTAAAAAATCATCAGGAAGTCATATATTTTAAAAAATTTATCCGACTGCGGCGAAGCAAAAATGGAGGGTTATGGGTTTGAGCTGTAGGTATGTATGTTCCGTCGTGACTACTAAACGGCTCAACCGATTTTGATGAGAGAAAATTCGTTGGATTTGCCTTTATCGCGCGAGTTTCACTACGTATATTATAAAAATATAAAAATATATAAAAAAAATTGGCGCCAAAATGTATGTTTTCAAAAGAAACATTATGATTTTTATTTATTTTTATTGCACACTATCATACATACATACATACATACATACATACATACATACATACATACATACATACATACATACATACATACATACATACATAGACACACGCCTCTTTCCCCGAAGGGGTAGGCAGAGCCTCAATGGGCCTCTTTTCACAGTGGGTTGCACCATCGTGGAATATAGACGTGACAAGTGGTGAGCTCATTGCCGCCATTGCTTCCCACGACTGACTCCGCTAAAGCTTTCTTCCAGTAATAACACATTCCATAATAAGCTAGCAGCCAGGGCAAATCTTATACCAACGAATCTTATCAACCTTAGTCGGGATGAGGTATTGCACTGTTCATAGGCAGAGGTTACCGCTTAACACCAGGTGGGCCATCTGCTTGTTCCGTCATTCAGTAGTATAAAATAAAATAAAAAAAATAAAATGCCCCCCCCCCGTAACTTCTAAAAAAAGAGAATGAAAAAAAAATATGATGTACCATGTAAAGTCACACCGAAAATTGGTTTGAACGAGATCTAGTAAGTAGTTTTTTTAAAATAAATAAATAATGGCTTATTACCACTCTGTATATCGTCGCTTTGCTGATGTTTCGAGACTGTTTTTTTTAATACGTCATAAATCGTAAACCATCCTAGAACATATTATGTTACTTGCTGCTATGGAACCCTTCATGGGCGAGTCCGACTCGCACTTGGCCGCTTTGTTTCTGTTGCGAACGCGGTCTATCAGTCTGACTCCTAGAATACTGCGCTCCATGGCTCGCTGGCAAACCCCGAGTTTGGACTTTTGACTGTCTATCCTAGGTTTGCCTGGAAGAAATCGCTTTCAGCGATAAGGCCGCCCATTGTACTGTTATTTTATTTAGTTAATCCTTTTGTGTTTTATTTTTTATTTTTGTTGCAGTGTTAATCTATCTAATGCCTTCTAAAATTGTAAAATAAAATAAATAAATAAATAAATAATGCTGGACAGTTCACACAACATTATCTAGCCCCAAGCTAAGCAAAGCTTGTGTTATGGGTACTAGATAACTGATATACTTAATACAATATACATTACGTAGATAGATATTTTTTTATTATACATAGAAAATACCAAAACCCTGAACAAATATTTGTTCCAAGGTGGGAATCGAACCCGCAACCTCCAGCATCGCAGGCGAACTATCGCCCGCCGCGCCACAGAGGTCGTCATTTAACATCTGCTATTTATCAATGTCAAAAATAACCACGATAAAAATAAATCTCCAAAATGAGCTTCAACAAAAAATAACATTTCGTTTCAAAGACTGAAACGAATTTACAAAAAAATCTATAGTCTCCGCCGCATTAGGGCCGGGCCCACATGCCAACACGCGCCAGCACCGCGCCCATACTACATGCGAGTGTGGGATGACGTACACACGCGATCGCACACGCGTGATATGATACGGTATGGTCTTGGTGATATAATATTGAAAGAATATTGTTAAGTAACAAATACATTTATTTACAGAAAGAATAATACAAGGTATGTACAAAACATATGAAATACATATGAAACAGTTGTGCTACCTGAAGACCGCTGCAAGCGATCTAAAGGTAGCTCAACTGATCCAAATCACTACCAGACGGAAGCGTCCCTAAGATGCTGGCTGCATTGCCACATTGCATTGTTAAGAACCTTACCTAAGTTTAAAACCTTAAAGTAAGTACCTACCTACTTTTAAGAACAAAATTTTATTGATGTTATTTTTGTATTTTTCTTGAGAATAAATAAATTACTACTAATTACTACTAAGTTGCTTTTTAACCGCGTGTTCAATTTTGATGACCAAGCAAGCGAAGGATTTTAAAATATAATTCAAAAAGAAGAATCCAGAGCGTCAGCGAGGGAATCAAAAGAGCGTGAGGTGAAAAATCTTTGCACTCGACTGCAACACGTAACTTTTCATCCCACCTCAGCGAGGGAATTACGAAATGCAAATTTTTTATTTTTTTTATACTACTTTGAAGACGGAACAAGCAGATGGCCCACCTGATGTTAAGCGTTAACTTCTGCCTATGAACAGTGCATTACCTCATAGGTCACGTCCACCTAGGACGCACCCTATGTGGCAGTGCACTGCGCTCGCCACCCTGAGACATAAAGATGAAAAGTCTCGTGTACCTGTAATTTCACCGGCACCCTTACCCTTCAAACCGGAACACAGCAATGCGAGCTCTACTGCTTTGCGGCACTCGAGTGTAACACGTAACTTTTCATCCCACATCAACGAGGAAATTACTAAATACAAAAAAAAAGTAATACACCAAGAAGGTTCTGAGTCTGGATTTTAACAAGTTACAAAAGGATGCATGATAAATTCAGCGCCATGGAGGTAGAAGTAAATAGGTTTAATGATGTTTTGAATTTAAAAACTTAGTACACACGGTGTTCCAAATTAAATTTTACTTTATCCTCTAGTAGTGGATAAAAACGGGTTATACGCTCAGATATCGAAAAGCAAAAATAGAGTATTTTTGCTTTTCGGTACCGAGATGGGGGGGATCAAAAAGAAAGAAAATTTGTTTGGTTTCCCCCAAGATATATACCACACGCATAACATTGGTTTCACCCATAAGTGTGTGTTGCCCCCCCTCGATAGATCTCGATCCCGTGGGAATATCGGGATAAAAATTTGTGTATATGTTATTCCAGGGCTCTATCTCATTTTTTATTCCAATTTCCCAATTATTTTCAAAGCCATTTCAGCGTGAAGGAGTAACAAACACACACACACACACAAACATTCACACTAATAATATAAGTGTGATATTTAGTGATATTGGTATACCCCTGTTCCGTGTTGCGTAGTGTGGTCCAACGCCTGTAGAAACCTTTCACGCCCTGAGTTGTACAGAACCCTAAACCGCTTTGTGCAAACACCGTGACGTCACTAATGCATCCCACTGACCTAATTCTGTAATGTACTCTGTTGAGATGTTTCTATCCTATCTAGAGTATCTACATAGACAGGCTCACGGCTTGATAACCATTGAGGATATACCTACCTACCTTCAAATCAGTGATGAGATTTTATTATTAGAAAGAAGAACGAAAGTTTTTGTTTATTTTTATGAATAAATATACATTTATTTACAGAAAGAATAATAAAAGGTATGTACAAAATACATATGAAACAGTTGTGCTACCTGAAGACCGCTGCTAGCTATCTAAAGGTAGCTCAACTAACCCAAATCACTACCAGACGGAAGCGTCCCTAAGATATATTTATTAGTATACATGAGCTACACAGAAACACGTATTAATCTAAGAAGAAACAGATATGAAGGTACGAGGTGTAACTCTAGTAACAAAATGGCTCTGCCTCAGCATGAGTTGGTGGACAGCAAGCTAGCAACCAACAATAAGTATAAGTAATAAGTATTTAGTCAAAAAAAAAAAATTCAATGCAACCTTTTATAAAATTAGTGACCGTGTGCTGATCAAAATGAGCCTAAACACGGACAGTCTACTATTACGTTTAGGTATAATTTAAGTAATAATTTACGTGGTGTGTCCGGCCTAAGAATATACCCCTCCATCTCCTCCCACGGATGTCGTAAAAGCCGACTAAGGGATGACCCGGACTTGTTAGTAAGATTCGTTGGTATAAGATTTGTCCTGGCCGCTAGCTTATTATGGAATGTGTTATTACTGGAAGAAAGCGTTAGTTGAGTCAGTCGTGGGAAGCAATGGCGGCGATGAGCTCACCACTTGTCACGTCTATAATCCACGATGGTGCAATCCACTGTGAAAAGCGGCCCATTAGGGCTCTGCCTACCCCTTCGGGGAACAAGGCGTGTGTTTGTGTATGTATGTATGTATGTATGTATAATTTAACTTGAAAATATCCAAAGGACTATTCTATAAGGGGTGAGAAGCGTTACCTTGCCGTAACACAGTTTTTTAACTAGCATGGAAGGAAAAGTTCTATACTTCCGATAATCTTTGAAATTAATGCAAATGTTGTACCTATTCTAAGAGAAATAAACTTATTTTATTTTAGAAAAAAGACGACTATACACCACGTATATTACTGTTCACCTGCTGACGTTGAGACGGGAACTCACCTTACAACAAACCTGATACCTTATCTTATCCATCGAGGAGTTCTGTTGTCCACCTTCCGTCTCCATCATCAGATCAGCTCGCTGTCACCATCATATTGTATTGCCATCGGAACTAGACAGGTATGTCAAATTTCAGCTCAATCGGTTGAGGATAACTGCTTTGCTATTTTTTTTTTATTTTTTTTTATTGCCTTATTTTTTATATCTGTGTAATTTGTTTTTGTTTTATTTTTTTATATTTTATGTTGTTTGCTTTTGCGTGTTGCATGTGTGTGTCTTTGATTGTTTAGTCATAAACAACGTTTCTTTCTTTCTTTCTTTCTTTCTTTCTTTCTTTAAAATTCAGTTGCAAGATTCCACCCGGATCCCACCCAGACAGACATATATTGTAAGTTAAATAAAAGCTTGTAAGAAACAATTGACACGGACGAGTGGTAAATGTAGTATCACACGGATTTAGAATGGTGAGAGCAACGAGTACAAAGTGTTGGCTAAGCGTGTCTGTACGAATCTCCGTAAACATGTACTCGTGTACCAGAGACTTGCGTAGTATTGTGAACGAAGGGGCTAAAATGCTCAGACAAAACAGATCGAAAGAACATGGGCAACTGCCATGTGTACAATATATTGTTTGACCCAACTTTTTTGACTAACGTAACGTACAGTTGGGATACTTTTGGTTATTGATAATATACAGGGTGTATCATAATACCCCTTTAAGCTCGGGGTGGGGGGGTATTCTACACATCATAGGGAATAACTTTAGTTCTACGACTTTTTCATTTCATTTTCATTACGAAGTTTTTCATTCATAAAATTCCCCGTTAAAATCCTGAAATTCCACCAGAAATTCCTAAAATTCCTCCAGAAATGTACGTAACACAACATGAGGCACCACGTAAAGTACCGCAACGTCCTCATGTTGTGTTACGTACATGAGGCACCACGTAAAGTACCGCAACGTCCTCATGTTGTGTTACGTACATGAGGCACCACGTAAAGTACCGCAACGTCCTCATGTTGTGTTACGTACATGAGGCACCACGTAAAGTACCGCAACGTCCTCATGTTGTGTTACGTACATGAGGCACCACGTAAAGTACCGCAACGTCCTCATGTTGTGTTACGTACATGAGGCACCACGTAAAGTACCGCAACGTCCTCATGTTGTGTTACGTACATGAGGCACCACGTAAAGTACCGCAACGTCCTCATGTTGTGTTACGTACATGAGGCACCACGTAAAGTACCGCAACGTCCTCATGTTGTGTTACGTACATGAGGCACCACGTAAGGTACCGCAACGTCCTCATGTTGTGTTACGTACATGAGGCACCACGTAAGGTACCGCAACGTCCTCATGTTGTGTTACGTACATGAGGCACCACGTAAGGTACCGCAACGTCCTCATGTTGTGTTACGTACATGAGGCACCACGTAAGGTACCGCAACGTCCTCATGTTGTGTTACGTACATTTTTTACCCTCTGATTCTGATTTATAACTGATTTCAAACCAAGAGGTTCTCGTCAAAAGGGTTTAGTTGCAGTTTCGTTTCACCGTGTGTTCTCGGCCTGTTGTATTTGGTTGCGTCACGTCCGCACTCCCCAGTCGACGATCCTCGTCAAAACTTTAAAAGACTGAAATAAAAGTTCGGACAATTAGCAATTCAGATGGCGCGACTCAAAATAACTTGCAAATTCAAAAGTTTTGGACTTAGAAAGGAGGTTAGTAACACGAGAGTTTCGTTAGAAGAGCTTCAAGAGCAATTTTGTCAAGAAATTAACATGTTTAGGTATTTGCAACAAATTAGAAAAAAGTTTTAGGTAAGTTGTTGCCAAAACTCAAGAAAATTGCTTACAATTTTAGCTTCGTTCGTTAGAACTTTATTTTTTTATTATATCAAAAAATGAATCATCTCTCTAGAGTTTATTCCTGGATGCGCCAACGCCAGGCAGAAATCTTAATACAAAAAAAAACGCCTCGTGCAGTTCAAAAAAGCGTTTTTTATTGAATATCTCTTAAAATATAGATCACAAGCAGCGCCCCTTGGTTTCACCCGCGTTAGTCTCGATCCCGTGGGAATATCGGGATAAAAATGAGCTTATGCGTTATTCCGGGAGTCCAGCTATCTCCATTCCAAATTTCATCCAAATCCATCCAGTAGTTTTTACGTGAAAGAGTAACAAACATACATCCATCCAAACAAACTTTCGCGTTTATAATATTAGTAGGATAGGATTTTACAAAACCCCTGCAGTAACCAGCTTTAATGTATTGATTTTATTTATCTAATTTTTTACCCAATAATATGCACCATTTTGATAAAACATCGAATCTTGGCAAAAATAGACCTATTTTTTTTTTTTTAATCTTCGAAATATTGTCCTATCGTGTTTCTGGTACAATGATCCTTCGGAATTATAATGTAGTATCCATACTTATAATTCAAATATTGTACTTGATTTAGTCAGTTAGAAATCAAATCTAAGATTTTGCGTTATTCCCCACCTTAAGAATCGATTTTCATATAACTGCACACAAATAAATGTGGAGAACTTTAACAAAATGTTAAGTCCATTTTATTTCCGTTCTACGCAACATATTCGCGCATCTTATACTGAACTAGACTGGATTAAACTCTAGTCAAGTGTCGGAACTGAAACACACCATTTTCTTTTACTTTTTTTTAACCTCCGATTAAAAAGAGGGGTGTTTTGTGGCCATAGTGTTTGTTCTATCTGTATGTGGCCTCATCGCTCCGGAATGGTTGCTCAGATTTCTATGCGGTTTATTTATATGAAAGCTGGTGTTTGCGAGATGGTTCTTAGCTATAATTAGTGGAAATTGGTGCAACCGTTACCAGGATTATCGCAAAAATAGGAATCGATTTCTAAATGAGCAATCAATTGTTTAGTAGTAGTAGAGCTTTTTTGTGAAAGAGTTCGTCCGGGGAAGTACTACCACCACACCTATTTCTGCCGCAAAGCAGTAGTGCTAGCATTTCTGTGTTCTGGTTTGAAGGGTAAGGGTGCCGGTGAAATTACAGGCACATGAGACTTTTCATCTTTATGTCTCAGGGTGGCGGGCGCAGTGCAATGCCACATAAGGGCACGTCCTAGGTAGACGTGACCTATGAGGTAATGCACTGTTCATAGGCAGAGGGTACCGCTTAACATCAGGTGGGCCATCTGCTTGTTTCGTCATTCTAAGTAGTATAAAAAAAAACACTTCGTTGTATAATTTCTACTTTTTCCAATCGGTCGCTTTAAAATTCAGTTGCAAAATTTAAGTTAAATTTACAAACATTTCAAGTTAAATAAAAGCTTGTCAGATGATCCAATACACCCAAAAAACCAGCTTCGCGTTTTTTCGTTGCATTTAAAACGATGATGTCACAAACACGAAAGCCAAGAACATCTCTAAATATTGTTTCTCCCGAAAAAACCCCGCAAATAATCATAAAGTCTGAATGTATACGTTATGTCTCGTTGGCGGAATACGCGGCGATACGTGACCGGAATGCCGCCATCTTGCAAAATGGCTGACGCCAGCTGTCAAATGAGTGAAGGATTCGCGCGCTTTTCTATACCGCACACAACGCGCTATGAAATTGTCTTTTTAACGAGGATCTTTAATGGCCTTGGGTTTTGTTTTACTGCTATCTGTATGTTTTTGTGTTTTGGAACAAATAAACAAATGCTATAGGACGGTGTATGCTTTTGTTTGTACTTAGAATCCTACTTCCTATCCTACTAATATTATAAACGCGAAAGTTTGTAAGTATGGATGGATGGATGGATGGATGAATGGTTGTTACTCATTCACGTAAAAACTACTGAATGGATTTGGATGAAATTTGAAATGGAGATAACTAGACTCCCGGAATAACAAGGCACATTTTTATCCCGATATTCCTACGGAATCGAGACGTACGCGGGTGATACCGCGGGCCGCTGCTTGTATAGAATAAACCAGAAGGTGCGTACGATGCTATTAGTACGGGGCGGTGTGTCGCCAAAACACAATGCTTCCCCCGCGCCTATCATACTTCCCACCAGTAGGGGTAATATTTTAGTGATGTTGGCAACATTGACAAAATGGACGCTTGACTTGTTTCCAAAGAATGAATGGACATTAATAATGAATTCATTATTTAAACCAAAAAGATATTTAAATCTAATACTTACGTATGACACTGAAACTATCGTGGTTGGAAATAATTTTAAAAGATAAACGGCTAATTACCACTGTTTTTCGTCGCGATGAAGAGGCTTCTGAACTCAGTCTCGAAACGTCAGCAAAGTGACGAAAAATAGTGGTTCTTACCTACGTATGAAATGTGATTCTATCCATTTTCTTTTTACACATCAGTATTTTTACGTGTGGGAACGTCACACGACGGTATATTCATAAAAAAAAACCTTTCCAGTTCGACACTACTAGCCGCACAGCTGACCACAGATTGGGTGAAACTATTCTCATTGAGACTAGGTTGTGTGGTGACAGTTTTTACGCGTGAGATGGGTTCTGGTTTATTCTATATTCTAAGTGTTAGTATAAACAGTTCGCATGGAATGGTCATTGGAGAGTGGAAGGGGACAAAATGCATGGTCTGTATAGAAAAGAACAGGAAGGCGTATATGATAGAAACTAGCTGAATAGGTACCTACCCGTGTTTTACTACGAATCACATCACAAAAAAACTAAAACGTTGTCACCCCTTTTTAACCCTTTTACCCCTTTTTAAGGGTTATTTTGAAAAATCCTGATAATTATTCTATATTTTAAGTACCCATACAGTTTCAGTCAAAAGGCACCAAGCGATAAAAAGTTCCTATACAAACTTTAGCACCCCACTGCACCTGCATTTAGGGGCAGTTCGGGAAAAAATAAACCATTTATAATTTGTATTGAAGCATATTTATGCTAAATTGCAAGTTTGTAAGTTCAAGAAATACGATTTTCATACAATGGTTTTCACCCCTTTTCACCCCCTTAGAGGTTGAATTTACAAAAAGCCCTAGTGGATGGTTTTGCTATAAAAGGACCTACGCTCCAAGTTTCAGTTTTCTAGGTAGGTTTTTATTGCTTACTTCCGTTGCATTAATGGATCGAACAGGACGATCAAAGTACAAAGGATCATTCTCCATGGATCGAACAGGCAAATTCAAAATTGAAATTCAAATTACTTTATTCCCTAGAGAGTTTCATACAACTTTATATCCCAGAGATAATGCTTTACTTTACGCTGAGGTTGCATGCTATGTAATTGGACATTGCCGAGCAGGTGGTGTGAAAAAACGTTTAATATTGGAATAGGAGGGATGTCTTTTTGAAACTTTATTATGCCGGCCGTCTTATCTCACGTTTTCTACATTTATTTTGGAAAAATTTAATCATCCTTAACTGAATATTACTCAAATAAAACACCAATTTAATCGCAATTTAGACCTATCTTTGCGATATTTTTTTACGCAGAAAAATGACAGTAATCTTGTATGGAAAGGCCGTTTTTAAGGTTCCGTAGTCAAAGACAAGGAACTCTTATGGATTCGTCATGTCTGTCTGTCTGTCCGTGTATGTCACAGCCTTTTTTTTCCGAAACTATAAGAGCTATACTGTTGAAACTTGGTAAGTAGATGTATTCTGTGAACCGCATTAAGATTTTTACACAAAAATTAAAAAAAAAACTATTATTTTTGAGTTTCCCCATACTTAGAACTGAAACTCAATTTTTTTTTTTCATCGAACTTATACTTGTTGTGTATCTATGGATTGGTCTTCAAAAATGATGTTGAGGTTTCTAATATATTTTTTTTCTAAACTGAATAGTTTGCGCGAGAGACTTTTCCAAAGTGGTAAAAAGTGTGTCGTCCCCCCCCCCCCCTCCTCCCCCCCGTAACTTCTAAAATAAGAGAAAGATAAAACTAAAAAAAATATATAATGTACATTACCATATAAACTTTCACTCAAAATTGGTTTGAACGAGATCTAGTAAGTAGTTTTTTTTAATACGTCATTAATCGTAATCCATCCAAGAACTTTTATATTATGTTACTTGCTGCTACGGAACCCTTCATGGGTGAGTCCGACACGCACTTGGCCGCTTTTTTTTGTTAGTTTGTTTGTTTGTAATGGATAAACTCACTAATCATGGACCTACTAACAACTACACATACCGAGTTGCCTAGTGTGTGCCAGTTCAGCTGATGTTTATTGAAACGGTGACAGATAAGGCATGGCGTCCTGCCAATACGAGCATTAATTCTCATAGGAAATAGCAACTAGAGCGCGTATTGTTGTGTTGTCCTGGCCGGAGTTCAACTCGTATACATTTTATGGGAAGTGAAAGTTTATTGAGAAGAAATATTGATTACTATTCAAGAACTTTAGGCATGTTTTTTTTTTTTGTTATACTACTTGGATGACGGAACAAGCAGATGTCCCACCTGATGTTAAGCGGTAACCTATGCCTATGAACAGTGCATTACCTCATAGGTCACGTCCACCTAGGACGCACCCTATGTGGCATTGCACTGCGCCCGCCACCCTGAAACATAAAGATGAAAAGTCTCATGTGCCTGTAGTTTCACCGGCACCCTTACCCTTCAAACCGGAACACAGCAATGCGAGCACCACTGCTTTGCGGCAGAAATAGGTATGGTGGTAGTACTTCCCCGGACGAACTCCTTCACAAAAAAGCTCTACTACTACGGCATGTTGCGCCTCCAATACGTTCCGCGCGGGACTGAATCCGCGGCAAGCACGTTGCTAGGGCATAATAGTACACTATTTTCATAAAAAAAGCAGCATAAAGCAGGGTCTTACGTCGCGGGCGGCATATTGAACCCTGAGCGTAACAAGGGACTCTGTTATATAGATTCCTGAGTGAAGCGAGGGGTTCAAGCTGCCCAAGACGAAGACAGGCTTTATTCCAGAGGAGCATACTCTACTCTTCACACCTTCTGCGAGACAATCAAAAATCACTGAAAATCACAGCACCAAACACCGTCTTTTGTTTCACATTCTTGGTAAACGCACCTTTTTTTTCTTTTTGAGTTCTGCTTATGGTGGCCAGTTCGATTTTCGAACAAACCTCTTTACAATATACCACATGGGCATTTTATTTAGAGTTTTCCAGGAGTTTCCACACGAATTTGACGTTCCAAATTCATATCACTTTATTCCCTAGGGAGTTTCATATAACTTTATATCCCTTAAGAGAAAATGCTTTAGTTTACGTTGCATTGCATGATATGTAATTGGACATTGTCAAGCAGGTAGTGTGAAAAACATTTCATTTCGGAATAGGAGGGATGTCTATTTAATACTTCATTATAACCGCCGTCTTATCTCACCTTTTCTACAAAATTTATTTTGGTTTATAAGTTTTATTGTCCAAAACTGAATCGAACTCAAATAAAACACCAACTAAATCGCAATTTAGACCTATCCTTGCGATATTATTTGATGCAGCAAAATGTTAGTAACCTTGTATTGAAAGGCCGTTTTTTTGTTTGTTTGTAATGGATAAACACAAAAACTAGTGAACCAAATACCACCTATAGAGAACCAATTTTTATTTTTATTTTTATTTTTGTAAGTTGGCATGTAAGCAGACGGCCCGCCTCATGTGAAGCAGTCACCGCCGCCTATGGACATCTGCAACACCCACATTATTGCAAATGCACTGCCTACCATTAAAAGCCATATTGGTATTTCTCTTGAATTTACACATATTGTAGCCCAGTAGACATCCAACGGGAGCTCATTCCACGCCTTGCAGGTGTGTTGGAGAAACGAGCGCGTGAAACGCACTGTGCGAGACCTCCACGCATCCAAAATGTGCGAGTGAGCTCGCTGACGATGGCGGGATGTGCGGTTATAAAAGTGCGAAGCTGGGATTAGTTCAAACAGCTCCTCAGAGCATTTCCCGTTAAAAATCTTATAACGGACGCTAAGTGCGCTAACATTTCGTTATCAGCGGAATACCGGCTTCGCACGTGTAGTGACGGGATTCAGTTCAGTTCATTTATTAATAACGTTGTAGGTTACATGTCAGGTCTTAAATATAATTTACAATTAATTGTATAAGTACACTAGTACATGGGTATTACAAAATAAAATACCTAGTAACCCTCCCCTCTTCCCCCCCCCCCCCCATCTATCAACACGCGATGTAAAAAATATTTAAGGCAATTTTTTACACCTTGGGTTATATTATTGGAGTTTTAGTAAGGATCCCTATTTTTTTTGAAAATATTATTAAGCATGTGTCATCCGCGGATAGTGTAGCTTCCCAACAGTGAAATAATTTTTCAAATCGGTTCAGTAGTTCCGGAGCCTATTCAATACAAACAAAAAAACAAATCTTTCCTCTTTATAATTAGTATAGATAGATATAGATAGCATATGGTAAACCTAAGTGACGCACCACATCGTTGTATAATTTGGACTTTTCTTCATTTTATTCATAAACCTTATTACAGTCGGAACTGTTGGCTACACCTGTTTAATATTGGCCGTGCGCCAAAACTACTAACACCTGAATAATATTTACTGTTCCAATGTACCACTGTCTGCAAATACCCAGGTCTTGTTATTGCGTATTATGCAGTACTCTCTGATATTTTCTTACCCGCGGGGTTAAAACAGCGCTAACCCAGGCAGAAATCTTATACAAAAAACCGGCCCAGTGCGAGTTGGACTCACGCACTGAGGGTTCCGTATAAACCTGTGGTATATAAGTATAAGTTATGGTATTTTTATTGCTAAATGAAATCATATATCGGAGCACCCGTTGCACCTTAGATTCTGTTCATCGTATGCTGTTCATCAGACCCTGGACTCTCCAGTTTTTTTAAAGATTGTATACCACCAAGGTAGCATCAAGCAAACGGAAACCGCTTGCCAACAGTTGGTAAGCGGTTTCAGTAGCCTATGGTCGCCTGCAATACCAGAGGCATCACACGCGCGTTGCAGACCCTTTAAACATTTCCAAACACCCGTTTGAAGAACCCCATACTGTAGTCACTTGGGAAAACCTCAGCAGGGAGATCATTCCACAACCTGAGTGTTCGCGGGAGGAAGTTCCTCTGAAACCGCACCGTCCGGGACTACCCTGGGTTTTACGGTACGCGTACACCAAACCCGATTTGTCGGCTGATTTCTGGTTGCAGCAGTTCGGACGACGGTCTCAAACGTTCGTCTGTATCTTATAGAGCATTGCAGGCCTCCGTATCTATAGACAGTTGGGAAGTTTTTAAAAAGCTAAAGTCAAAGTGACAAGTGTCAAAGGGACAGGTGTCAAAGTGACGATGTCGAACTATGAAATGTCGACTAACAGTGTAAGGCTGCGTTTCCATTGACGCGGAGCTGGGCGGAGCGGAGCTTAGCGGTGCATGAATTGACCAATCAGGCTGCGTTTCCATTGGTGAATTCCATAGTGATTGGTCAATTCATGCACCGCTAAGCTCCGCTCCGCCCAGCTCCGCGTCAATGGAAACGCAGCCTAACACGGGTAAAAAAAATCTTCCCGTGGTACTACTGAAATGCTTGGTAGTTCTATGGGGTTTTTTTCTACCCAAAGTACTACTGGTAGTAATACTGGTAGTACCACGGGCAATAAACGCAACTTCTGACATCGGATGTTGTTGGCCTTTTGTGAACTGTTTCATTTTGAGCCTGTTGCCGAACTTTCTAGATCCAGTCAGCTGTTTCGGCTCGGCGATGATGAATCAATTAGGTACTCAGTCAGTCAGTCAGTCAGGTTAACCTCTTATATATGTATAGATTCTCTGAGAGCATACGTTATTCAAAACATGAATCAGATAAAGTCTGGTTAGAGTTATCTAAAAACTTTCGCAAATTCCAAATTTACCGTCCCACTTCCTCTTAAATTTAAACTATAAATTGGACCAGGATCCTTAATTATTCCAGATAATGTAGAAATTAAATTATGGCTTTATCAGCGGCTGATAAAGGGCATAAAGCTAGCTTTTTACACAGGTAAGGGAATTTTATTAGCATATATTGGACCTAGTTTTCGTAAGGCCCAATCCCTTTCAGGATTTTGCCGACTCCTGAAGATTAGTCTTTATCGTGGGTGTCTGTGTACGTGGTATGTCCGTTTTTGTATTACCTCAGAAAACCCTTGTCTCCGGCCTAAGAATAGACCCTTCCGTCTCCTCCCGTGGATGTCGTAAAAGCCGACTGAAAGCGAGTACACAATAGGCGTTTTCAAGCACGCGCTTTCGTAACGCGCGTTATAAGAATAAAGAGGTCTGTCGAAAGTGTACACATAGAAGCGCGCGCTTCTGGTCAAGCGCGTGTTAGACGCGCTCTGTCAGATTTTCTTTCGAACGCGCGTTGCGCGGGCGTTAGCTGCGCGCTTCTAAAACTGCGCCGCCATTTTGCCGTACATTTGACCGCGCGCTTTTAGTACGGCTTGGTCGCTTTCTTCGACGTCAATTTTGGAACCAGTGTGCCATGATAACGCTCGTCGAACGCCTTGCTTAGCGCGCTGTGTGTACGCTACCAACGCGCGACGCACGCAACACCCAGCGCCCAGTGTGTACCAGCTCTAAGGGGTTACCTGGACTTGTTGATAAGATTAGTTGGTATATAAAGAATTATTCAAATACTTTTAAAAAAGTTTGTCGTGCAGCAAAATCATTACATTTGAGAAACAAAATAGAAAAATCATGTAATAAAATTAAGGCAACTTGGAAATTAATTAATAATGAAACAGGTAAATCTAACTTTTGAAACTATCATGGTTATGTACATAATTTTCACTAGAAACGGGATATTGGGAGAATGGTACAAGAGGCAATTGAGATTACTAAGTACAGAAACTTCAATAGAGAAGATGGTTTTCAATTATCTGGAGTATGGAAGCCTGTGGTAAGAATGTGTAAGAATCAAAAAAGTGTGGTACCTGCTACGCGTCCGGACACCGTTAGTGTTGTGTGTCGAGTTGGTGTGAATTGTGACAATGAAACCGATGGTAGTGGTATCGTTCGTAATAAAAGAGTGAGAAAGAGGGTAGATCGATATATCTGCCAATAACATCTACTCGCAAAGACTTTAGTCAGTTCTCCCGTGATCATGGCGCATGCAACTGTGCCGAAATATCGGGAACATATAAAACTCAAAAATCATGGTAAATATCCCGTTTCTAGTGAAAATTAGGTAAATCTAAGCCTCGCAGCTCAAATATAAGCAGATCAAATTAAACATAAACAATACAATATTAACAAAAAGTATTGATGTCGCGAATGCCTTTGACAATTTTTTCTCTAGTATACCTGTTATTGTAACCCAGTGATTACAATCACCTGCCTCTGGAGCATCTACTTTATTGGAATTAAGTGTTGCTAAATGTGAGGTGGCGTTTAGTTTTAGATACGTAGATGCCAATAGTATTGTTAAGACATTTAAGTCACTTAATATTAAAAATACTGAAGATCTTTGGGGAATATCTACAAAGGTGTTAGGTATTATAATTATTGATATTGCTCCATGCTTAGCCTACATTTTTAATAGATGTGTTGACGACGGAATCTTTCCAGATCTTATGAAACATAGTAAATTAATTCCTTTGTTTAACTCTGGAAATGCAAAAGATCCAGCTAACTATATGCCGATTTCTATATTGCCCGCGTTAAGTAAAATCTTTGAAAAACTTATTCTTAGTCAATTATTGTCACACTTTAACCGCCACAGACTACTTCATAGTCATCAATTTGGTTTTACCAAGGGTCGATCAACAGCTGATGCTGGTACCATGCTTTTGGAACACATATTTCAAGCATGGGAAAACTCGCAAGACGCGATCGGAATATTCTGCGACCTATCCAAAGCATTCGACTGCGTGAGTCATGATACTCTAATATTGAAGTTAAAACATTATGGCATCCTAAATCAGGCAATTAACCTTGTAAATTCTTACTTATCCAATAGAGTACAAAAAGTTTACGTTGGCGGTGAAAGGTCTTCAGGATCGTCTATTGACATGGGAGTGCCCCAGGGTTCAATACTAGGCCCTTTTCTATTTTTGGTATACATTAACTATCTCCCTTTTTATGTAAAAGACATATGTGATATTGTTTTATTTGCTGACGATACGTCTTTAATTTTCAAAGTTAATTACGATGATGTAAATGAATCACTTACGCGAGTTCTTGATTGGTTCACTGTAAATAATCTGTTGCTTAATGCTAAAAAAACTAAATGTATTAAATTCACTTTGCCAAATGTAAAACATTACCCAACTAATATTAAAGTAAATGGTGAGACACTCAATCTTGTAAACTCTACTGTTTTCTTAGGACTTAATATTGATGCAAGTTTGCAGTGGGGACCACAAATTGAGGCACTTGCGGGTAGACTTAGTTCCGCTGCATATGCAGTTCGTACGATAAGGCAGCTTACTGATGAAGCTACAGCTAGGCTAGTTTATTTTGGCTACTTCCATAGTGTTATGTCATATGGCATAATACTGTGGGGGAAAGCAGCAGACATCCAAGCAATATTTGTTTTACAAAAACGGGCAATACGTGCCATTTATAAAATGAAGCCACGTGACTCCATGAGGGAGCGTTTTAAGGAAATTAACATTCTCACGGTAATATCGCAATACATCTACAAAACCTTATTATATACACATAAACACTTAGATAGGTTTATGAAAAAAAGTGACGTGCATTGTTTTAACACGAGAAATAAAAATAAACTGAATATTCCCAAATTTAGATTAAAAAAAGTAAGTGGGTCTTTTATGGGGAATTCTGTTCGGTTCTATAATAAACTTCCAGAAAGTGCTTCTAAACTTTCGATTCGAAGATTTAAATCCTACATATAGTTAAATTAAGAAAGCGTATTACACACTACATGACTATGTTAATGATAAAGCCGCGTGGCCTGATGTCGCTCTGCCCCTCGACACCTAATTTGTCAATTTGCAATGTCTGTACCTACATATAATTTATTATTGATGTGTTATTTATGAGTATATCAAGCGTAGAGTGTGCTGCCTTATGAACTTTTGCTGATTTTCTCTATCATCTTACTTTTGACTGCCTACCTAAGTAAGGCTTTTAAGTTGATTTTCCTTTTTTCTTTGAATCAGCTTCCACTTGTTCTCGAGGCACCACACAGGCGCTCCCCACCTAGTAGTAAGAAGGATCATCAAAAGAAAAAGAGACCGTGTTTGTTGCCTGATTCTTCTAGGTCTGGTTGCGCTGGAACAGGAGTAAAATAAAAAAAAAAAAATGAAATGAAATGAAATTAATGTAAATTTATTTTTTAAGACGATTCAAAATGATCCTTGTGATTTCAATGAATAAAATACTTTTTGACTTTGACTTTGACTTTGGTATAAGATTTTTCCTGGCTGCTAGCTTAGGTATTATGTTATTACTGGAAGAAAGCGTTAGCTGAGTCAGTCGTGGGAAGCAATGGTGGCGATGAGCTCACCACTTGCCACGTCTATATTCCACGATGGTGCAACCCACTGTGAAAAGAGGCTCATTGAGGCTCTACCTACCCCTTTGGGGAAAGAGGCATGTGTCTACGTTTCAGAAAACCCTCCCCGCCCCCCGACCCCTTATCTCCGAGAATACTAGCCCAAGAACTTTTAAACATACAGAAAAATACAGTTTTATGGTACGGCTTCACTTCATAGTGTACAGGTAAACCTAAACGTCTTGCACCGTAAAGTCGCATGCCTTTCAATCTTCTATAGGTTACATTTCGGGGAATGCTCCCAGGAACTGCACGATCTGATCCCACCATCTCCTTTTCATCATAGGACGAGCAGACGCACGGCTCGGTACCATACTTACCTCATTACTATACCCTCTATTCGTACTAAGCAATTCAATTCTACCTTTATAATGCGAACTGCTAAGGAGTGGAATACACTACCATCGTCTGTCTTTCCTGAAAACTATAATCTAGGTCTCTTCAAGGCTAGAGTGAATAGGTGCCTTCTAGACCTTTGTGCTCCATCTTCGGCCACATCGTCACTTACCAACAGGTGAGATCGGGCTCAAACAAAGCTACCAATGTTTTCGTGAAGAGAAAATAAGTATAAAATATAATATTGTTTAATTTCACCGGGGGCGAATTAAAATAAAATACATACAAATTAATTACAAAGAAATATTTTTTTTTTGGCCTTAGTATTTCTTAGAGTTTTTTTTGTCTTATAATCAAAGGCCTGGTGGTATTCAACTTGTACGGAACCCTATCCACGGAGTCCAACTTCCATATGACCGGGTTTTTTACTGGTAAAATGATACTGTCTTCTTCTTAGCTTAGGTAATGGCTTCTGTGCGTTATTTGCAACAATTTAGCCAATGTCAAGTGATATATTATTATATTTGTATAGTCAAGTCGTCAAGAGTCTCCGTCAAGTCATAACCCAGTTTAAATGGTGGCAGAAAAACTGAGTTTTTACAGGGAAAAATCCACCATTTCCAAAAGACACGCAATACACTTAAATTTCACTACATCACACATGTGCTCTTAATCCAAGTTACACCGGTTAAAATGCCACTAAAATTACACGAAATAACTCGAAATAACACATAAAAATGTAATAAAATAAAAATGACGATACTTAAAAAAATGGCACTTTCAAACACCAAAGGATACAGTAGGTCTACCATGAAGCGAAAATCCGAAGTTTCAGACCGAAATTTCGGGCAATTCGTACCATGAAACACACTCATACCGAAATCGGGCCCGATGACGGCCCCTGAAGTTTCGTTCGTCCCAAACCCTACCATGAAGTGGTCCGACAAACGAAGTTACGGTACTTTGACAGCACGTTCTTCGTGATTTTAACCTCAAATTACACGAAAGCTCAAGAGGTAACTTTTTACTTTCGTAAATACTAATTTTATTGTTAAAATGGTTTCAATGCATCTAAAAGTGGTTGATTAATGATTGTGATGATGTTTTGAAGTTATAAATGTGTTAAAAGTGAACTTATTTGGTGTAAATGCACTTTTTTAATATAGACATACGATTTAACATAGCTTGCTTTGCTTTATATTTTAGTTATATTTTAGGCTACAATGGGATTTTTTTCTTGATCAATGATCTTTGATTCTTGAGGCAATCTAAGAAGAAAATGTTGAACGTCGCAGAAACTGACGCTAAATGAGTCTTAGGTACATTCCTCGAGAAACCCACCCATTTAGGTACTAATTTGTACTAATATTATTACTTAAGTTTAAAGATTTTTTTTCCAAAAAAAACGTATTTGTACATATTTGTATCAAGCAAGCAGACTTAGGTATAGCCACTATTTACTGAGTTTTTGTTTCATATCTTGAACACCATGATAGAATAAGAGGAGAAAAAATAAAATGTATTTAATAGGTATTTAAAATTTAATTAAAAATGTAACAAATATTGTATTATTTATTAGGTAGGTACACTATCTACGCCAAGTTCTAACTTCCGCCAACGTTTCTTGTAAGCCGGCTTGTACAACCCTACACAGTTCCTGATGCATGACGGTGATGCAGGTGATGGTGGTCCAGGGGATGTGAGCTGCTTGCTTCCACCTCTTGAAAATATTCTTGGAGAGTAGGGTTCTAAAAAAGTAAATTGTATGTTTAACTTACATAGACAGTCACTAAACTATGTAAATTGTATTACTTAAGTAGCACTATACCTGTGGGAATGCAGATAGATACACGAGCATCTGACTCTGGTTCACCGTAACCCTCTCCCATCACCGATATGATCATAGATCCTGTACTGACAGTAGCCCGGCAGTAGACGGTCCTCCCCCGGTGGCCGAGGCAGATCGTCGAGCAGCGGGAGCAGCTTTTTTGGCTAAGTTCTTGTTATCGCAGCCCAAACCTAAAATGTTAAAAGTTAGATAGAGACCTATTTTACATATAGTTACTAATAATAGACACAAACTAATGAAATACATGAAATTTGCTTAATTTCTACCATTGCTTAACATTTTGTATGCATCCGCCTAGTGCATTCAGCTCGTCTGTGAGCCGAGCCTACAAGCTCTTCGAACGGCTGCGCCCTTCTGTATTCCGTAAGTGAACGCGAGCTAACTCCCGGTGCTCTTCGAGGATTGTCAGGAGGGCATCCATTTGAGCTGTGGTGGGAATGATACTCATCTAAAATATTAAATACATAAAATGTTGTGAGTTGGATTAATTGGTCCCTGCAGATTTATGCAACTTATTAACAAAGCAATTACTTACCATAAGATTTTTCCTTCAATAGTCACTTTCACAATGATATACCGAACATAATAAGTAACTTGTGGACGAGGAAGAGAAATACAATAAAATTGTTTGTATCTCGCGCCAAAGATACCATACTGAGAATACGCCATGTCTACGTCAGTGTGGTAAACATTTTTATGCGACAAATTACAGTGGTTTATAAATGCTACAGTGTACTTCACAAACGAATGTATTTTTAATTTATTCGTTTTATACCAATTCATTTTTAGCAGAGTTAGATTGTAAGCGAAAACAGACTTGTCATCCTTCATTCACTCACGAACATACGTTATGGTTCCCGAACGAAAGAAATACGTCTGAGGGGTGAGTCTGAGTTTTGCAAACACCATCGTAACGGTGAACGTAACACGATCGTACGTGTATAACATAATAACTAGCTATTAATCTGTGCCAAAAACGTCACAGATTAATGGCTAGTTACTACGCAATACACGTACACTCGCCGTTACGATCATCGTTACGATGGTGTGTGTAAACTCGGACTTGCCCCTCTGATGATGTTTCATGATAGCAAAAGCTACGTCTTTCGTTCGTGCTTCGTTTCGTTCCGAAATTGCGGATTGTCATCTTCATGGTAGACTAGCTGTTGTTGAGTTGATTGTTGATTGAAAATGACATTTCCAATCGAGGTGTCAAATTCATCCTTATTTATAGGCAGTTAGGTTCACGCTTAGGGTTCTGAGCCCAAAATGTGCCGACGAGACCCTTTTGCTGTCTGTCTTATTGCTTAGAGCATTGCAGGCCTCCGTAAAGCTATATTGTGTCACAAGGGTATACTTAATTTATTTATTTTATTATTTATTTCAGACAATGTCCATAGAAAACTTAAAACTAGTAGCTAGAAACAACCAGGAACGCACACACATAAAATGAACTCATTAAAATACAAATAAAAACACAAATTAAAAATAAATTAACAACGAAATAAAATAAAATAAAAGTAGACTTTTCGAAAATGGCGGGAAGAGAAATGGCTTTTTTTTCTTTGTAATTGGCGTTGTTCGTTTTTTTTTTGCCGTTTTCAGGTATAATAATTGTAGAGGATGTCTTATCTCCTCCTACAACTCCGTAAGTCCCTCACTGGCTCGACAATGCCCACGTGTATCTTGGTAGTAACTTCACCTGTACTCTCGCTCGTGGCTCGCGTTACAGTGACAGACCATACCAAGACAGGAGCACACGAGACAGCGCATGTATAATTATTGTATTTTCAATATAATTTGCAACATAGAGTCCGTGCCACGACTGAAGTCCGACGTCGAGGTGGACAGTGGGTAAGAACCGGTCCTTTTGAGGAACTAACGGATAACAGAGGTAGATTTTCCGCTTTTGCACTTTTGCGCATAGAAACTAGCGCTCCAGTCACCGGACTTCAGTCATGGCGCGGACTTAGTGATGTAGATTAACATGTACTTTTGTTGTAGATTTTTCGATAAAGATCTTTGAGAAACAATTTATCATTTTGTAAAAATAAAAAAAACCGTCAACGCAATGATTAAACATAGCTAAGAACAATCCCGACAAATTCAGCTTTCAAACAAAAAAAAACGTTATCGGTTCATCCTTTCGGGAGCTACGAGGCAACAGACACACACATACACACACACATACACCCACACAGACACGTCAAACTTATAACACCCCGTCGTATTTGAGCCGGGGGTTAAAAAGGTTTCAATGCATGATATTTCACATTTCAAAACACCACTTTTCACAATTAAATTAAATATCCACTCCCTATGACATACCGTCGGCACCTTCCACTGCGAGGTTCGAGACGCATTACGCTGGTATATTTTAGAGTATGCAGATCATCTTGTCTTTGCTCGTAAACGTGCCGAATCTAGATCTTCTATTCCATCAGCATGATCGGATAGCGATGCCAAAGAATATTGCGGTCAATGGACAAGCACCAGGCTAACATAGCTTAGAAGGAGAGATATTGTGTGGCTTAACACTTTTGGACCTGGGGCCCAATTCTACTAAACCAATTGTATTAAAATTTTAATGAATTGTCTCATACTTGCCACTTTTGAATCTTTTGGTATTCTACTAACTTCAATGGTTTTTCAATTGCATTATAATTGTGACCATTTAGAAACAATCGTAAAATCTTTCTACGTAAAAATTCGTAAAATCATAAATTTAGCTGGCTACCATTTTTAATGGCAATTGTAATTGAATTGTAATTGCATAGTACAATAATAGTTTTTCTTTAAAATATAGTGGAATTGGGCCCCTGCTGGCATGCACACGTCCCAGTATACACAAGCCCGATGGGTTACGGTATCCCACGCTACTTTGTCACCAGCATAGACGTAGAATTTTTTCGCTACGCTAAATATACAAACGAAGCGTGGGAGAGAGAAGTCATTTTTAAATGTACCCCGTGCAAGAAGAAAAGTGAAAGCAACAATGTATTGAATGTGACATGTTTTGCTTGAGTACATGCGCATACCGGACGGTCTCTTGTGCAGTTTAACTAATTTTGTAATTATTTTAGTAATCTTACTATTAAATAACAAATATTACTTTGTATGACAACGGTGTCGTGTTCAGTTTGTGACTGTGAAGATACAAGACGTAATTATCCGGGAAAATACACGTTTCACAGGTAAATAAGAGATTATTGGTAGTTCGATTGTATTGCTTATTTTATCAATTCTGCTTTAGTAAATGGCCTAAAAACCAGTTTCATTCGTAGATTAGGACTTTCCCTTATATTTTGTAATAATATTTCGTTGCTGCACCTAGAAATAAACAATATTTAGGTGTCGAGCCTTCAGGCTTGACCCAATGAGATTACCCTCTTGTACATCAGCGCCATCTAGTAGTTCTTAGTGTCAAACGCTATGGAACTGTCATAGCAACTTCATACGTCATCGTGTCGATGGTGGTGGCAGCGCGGCGGGCGCCATCTTTATTCAGTACGCTTTTGAATTTCGGCGTCGTCAGTAGTAATATAATTAAATAACTTTAAATAAAAAGTGTTACAAAATCAAGGTAAAAATTTAAATTTTACTAAACTATTAAATTTTGCAAACCTCCCTAGTTTGTTAGGGAAAGGGTTTGCAACATACTGGGGCATCCATGCTTCCTTGGGCATACGGGATTGGGGATCCGCTTTACTAAATATAGTGATGCTACCTCATTATTGTCATCTCGCAATGAATGACAGACAACCGTACGCTGGTTTTTTTTAAGGCTAGTTGCCACTAAGGAACGCAAGCACCCGCATGCGTGGGTTTTGGCCACTGCGAAAAATTATTAAACATGCACTCGATGCGTGTCGTATGAATTGATACGACCGACAACGACATGTCGTCGTATGAACATTTCCATGCGGGTCGCATCAATCGATGCGACCAGTCATATCAAACATTGATCCACGTCGCATCAATTGATACGACCAGTCGTGTCAAACATATCCACGTCGCATCAATCGACGCGACCGGACGCATGGATCTATTCGATATTACTCAAATATTAAGTTCCCCCAGCGGGACAGCAAACAATCAATTGTTTCTCTGCTGTTACAGATCATGGCTTCAAAGCTAATGAGCAACTTATGCTCCCAACTTGTCCCCCAAGAGGACCAAGAGTTCTATCGAAGAGTAACTGGAATCTTAGACGATTACTACCCAGAGGACTGGAGGTCCTGGGAAGTCGAAGACCTTTCCTATACCGACTTGTTTGGAACGACCATTTCGCCTAAAACTGAAGCGAAACTGAGGTTCGCGATCCCGACGGTGGAGTTGGCGAAAGCTTTCACACCAGGAGACCCCTACCTTTCGGAGAAAAAATATAGGGCCATCAAAAGAAAACTTTTAGAATGGCCTCTGGGTCGGGCAGTTCTATATGCACCACACAAGGTGGCTGAAAGGCTTCATGAAAAATCCTACGACCAGTTCATGACCACCGTAAGGACCCTAAAACCCACACTTACATCTCGAGACATGGCCTCGGGCAGCTCGCACCGAAAACGGAGATCCACATCTCAAGAGAGCACGGCCTCTGCAAAAACACCACGCACAGATAACTTGAGCGAAGATATGCAGTGTACGCTATTCGAAAAAATGATGCAGGTAATCACGAGCCAAACTAAAGCTATCGAAAGCGTTTCGGAAAAAGTTAATTCTCTAACATTAGAGCGCGAAGAATCTCAACCAGATTCTTACGAATCAGCTGAAGAGAGTACCCAGGATGAGGAAGAGTTCGACGCACCATCATTTCGCGCCATGTCAGTTTCAACGGGGCCAAAGAATAGTCCACAAGACTGCTCTGAAGCGGAAGCTTTGGCAACCCAAATAGCTGAAGCTCAAAGAAAACTGGCGGAAATTACAAGCGGAAAGAAGTCGGAACAATCAGACTGTGATTTTTCACCAAACACCGCTGAAGCAGAACCCAAACTGGCAAAAGCCGACCCTCAAATAGCTGAACAAGGCCGTAAATGCCAACGGTTGGGGGACGAGGGCTGGAAGAATGTTAGGTATGCCGACGTGCAGAAAACCTTTCATGCTACACCGGTTTTTGGAGCTCTGAAAGTCAACAGTGTATTAGCAACAAATACCCCGTCATGGACATCTTTGGGGCAGTTAGAGAAAACAGACCTAACCCTGGGTGCAATCACCCATGGGCTACTGTTACAACGAAAGGCTTTTCAAGAGACCTGTAAGAGTTTGGATCCGAAACTACGAAAAGAGATCCAGGGAAAATTCCTGGCAGCCGACTGCTCATTCAGGAAGATCTCAGACGGCCTGTTACAATACACATGCGGGCTGAAGTCATACAGAATCGACGAGAGACCTACAAGCCAGCAAATAAAGTCCTCAATGATATACTTCATGAAATCCCTCCATCGGACACACACCTCTTCTCGGAAGAGAAAATAACTGAAGCCATGAAGGATCAAGGGGGGGCACACAAATTTTTTCCCCGGAAAAATAACTACAAGCCAAACGGAAAGAAAACTTTTCCCACAAAAAATACAAAAGCTCCAGCAGCTCGCGAAACATCAAAATTTAAGAAGCCATTTCAAGGTTCCAAGAATTTTCGATCCTCAAACAAGCAACAACAAAATGATTTCACCAATAAAAACAAGACCCCCCAAGGTGGAGGAAAGAAATCATAAGGTTAGTCCATTTCTCGCGGGTCAATTAAAACATAAAATTAATCTGTGGAATTCGTTAAGGGCTTCAAATACGATCACTAACATTTTAAAGGGTTACAGAATACCTTTCATTCGAAAGCCACCTTTGACCAACTTATCCCAAGCAAGGGAAAAAATACTTGATCGTACCACTTCAAAAACAATGTCACAGCAAATATCACACTTACTGGAAATGGGAGCCTTTTCGATAAATAAATTTAATCATGGCCATCTATCACCAATATTTTTGAGAGAGAAATCAAACGGTTCTCACAGATTGATTCTAAATCTAAAAAACTTGAACTTTTATGTCCACAATCCCAAGTTTCGACTAATAAGCTTGCGCAAGGTATCCCAAACCATACAGAAAGGAGACTATATGGTCAAAATCGACATCTCTAACGCCTATTATCACGTTCCAGTGTGGGACTCGCACAGAAGATATCTTTCTTTTGCTTTTGGAAAGAATATTTACAATATGAATTGCTTACCATTTGGCCTTTCTAGCGCCCCATCGGTCTTTAGTAAGATTTCTAATTGGGTGGCATCACTACTACGTGAAAAAGGAATCAGAACTATTGTATATTTGGATGATTTCTTACTTCTAAATAAGGATGCTATTCTATTGGCACAACAAGCTCAATGGGCAGTTGGGTTTTTACAAGACTTAGGCTGGCATATCAATTTAAGCAAAACTAACTTGACACCCACACCAAAAATAGAATACCTAGGACTCTCCTGGGATTCAACAGAAAACAAGAAAAGTTTACCATATTTAAAGATAGCAAATATAAGAGGCATAAAAACACAAACCTTAAACAAAAACTCGTGGAGTTGGCAAAGCGCAAAACAGCTTTTAGGTAAACTAAGTTTTGCTTCTAACACGGTACCCTTGGGGGCTCTTCATTGCAGATCCATACAAATCGCAGCAAAACAACTTCCAGACTCACAAAGAAACAAAATGCTTCAGTTACCAAACGTAGTGAGGCAAGAGCTATCCTGGTGGTCTCAAAACGTAAGCAAATCATCGACTCTCCAAGTGGCGACACCCTCGGCATTTGTAACAACAGATGCTTCAGGCATCGGCTGGGGTGCAACAGTAAACGGCAAAAAGCTATCAGGTCACTGGGACACTTATCAAGATCTCTGGCATTCCAATCAAAAAGAATTGTGGACCTTTTTCGAAGTCTTACAAAAAGAATGCATTCAGCTTCGTGGAAAGACAGTCATATTTCAAACCGACAACCGCACGGCGGCTGCCTATATAAGAAGGCAAGGAGGAACGAAGTCTCGGAAACTGCTCAACATGGCGGCAAAAATTCTGAATCTGGCCCACTCGTTAGATATCAACATTGTGCCGAAGTACCTACCAGGCAAGTACAACTGCCTTGCAGACAGTCTATCCAGACTAAAAGGGCAGCAGGAATGGCACCTCGATGGTCAGATGCAGACCCTGATCTTCCAGAGAATGGGAACTCCAGACATAGATTTATTCGCATCGAAAGCCTCTGCAGTAGTCCCCAGATACGTAAGCGAGGACCAGAAGGACACTACCAGCGAATACACGGACGCTTTCAGTCGACCATGGGGATACAGACTGGGTTGGATTTTTCCGCCACCGGCTCTGATTCCGCAAGTTCTCCAACATATGAACATTTCCAGCGGCCACTATTTACTAATAGTACCGAATTGGGAGAAAGCTCATTGGAAATCAGTCGTGAAGAAACGAGCACTGTGTCCCCCCTTTCGCATCAGAAACCTCAAAGCCCATCTCCGGGACCTTCGGACAAACCTTCCACCTCGAGACATACAGAACCTGCGTTTGGAAGTCTGGAAAATACGGGCTGGGTGGCTGAAGTGATGGATTGGAATGAGACAGAACGCAAGGTACTACAATCAGCCTGGAGACCGTCTACGTTGAGAACATACAAACCAGCCTGGGAAAGTTGGCTCCAGTGGGCCAAGAACGAGGACATTTCACCGTCAACACCAGATCCAAAAGATTTAGCTAGATACCTAATTCACCTTCACGAGGTTCGGAAATTAGCCCCCAGAACCGTTCTTGTGCACAAATCGGTAGTAGCGACCTTTACGAACCCTTCGAAAGATTCTCTCAGCAATCACCCGATAGTAAAGAAAGTCATAAAAGCAATTATGTTAAAGAATCCCCCAAGTCATAGCCTCAGCACATGGGACGTGGCAGATTTTTTAAAGTGGGTGTCTGGAAGGAATGTCGAAGTATCCAATCTGTTTCAAGTGTCGCAACATGTAGCAACACTGCTACTTTTAGCAACTGGGCGACGTATTCATGACCTCACGCTTCTGCATATTGACTCTGATCGTTGCCATATTACAAGAGATAAAATTATTATTTGGCCTGCTTTTGGATCAAAAACCGACAACGCCAAATACCGACAGTCAGGGTGGTGTCTATCCAAAAATGACGATCTAAAACTTGACCTGTGTTACTGGATACCAATACTGGTAGAAGCAACTAAATTAAGAAGAGGTGCCGATTCTACTCTGACAAATATGTTTATCACAACTAGAGGAAAGGTGAAAGCTGCGTCTAAATCAATAATAGCTGGATGGTTGCGGCATACATTTAAGAATGCCAACATCAAATGTTCTCCGGGCAGTTTTAGGTCGGCAGTTGCAACTAATAATTGGTCCAAAAAGAATTTAAATTTAGATGAAGTATTGCGCAAAGGTAACTGGTGCAGTTCTTCAACTTTCTTCAAACACTACTTCAAGGAAATCGAACCTAGGAGTACAGTTCCTCAATTATCAATGGCAGATAATTTTACTGCAATTTAAGAACCTACCTACTCAAATGGTTAAGTTAAATTAAAAATCGTGTAAATATTGTTGATTATGGTTAAGCAAAAAATGTTGATTAGTTTTGGAACATTACAGTCGATTAGATACTGATAACTATACCCGCTTGTTCATATTTTCGCTTTACCGAGAATCCAAGACTACTCCAATGCCTACCTATACAGGAATAATATCACAGTACGCCTGGGTGTCAGCGCCGGCAGATATCAAACATCTCATTGGGTCAAGCCTGAAGGCTCGACACCTAAATATACCCGTTTTACCCCCGAAGGGTATAAAACGGTTATTTAGGTTTCAGCCGAAAGGCTTGACCCATACATAACATCTTGCCGGCTTTTCAGCCTCGCCTCAATCATACACGTACTGAATAAAGATGGCGCCCGCCGCGCTGCCACCACCATCGACACGATGACGTATGAAGTTGCTATGACAGTTCCATAGCGTTTGACACTAAGAACTACTAGATGGCGCTGATGTACAAGAGGGTAATCTCATTGGGTCAAGCCTTTCGGCTGAAACCTAAATAACCGTTTTATACCCTTCGGGGGTAAAACGGGTATATTTTATGTAAAATATAAAAATGTTTGATTACGATAGGGCTTGACCAAGTGATGACGTCAGAAATATCGATAGTCCTGTTGCAGTCTATATCGTTGTATAATGCGCATCATGTAAAAAGAACGCTGGCGGTCAAGCTTCTTCAGGCGTTCCAGCGTTCTTTTTAAGAGATTACTTACTTTTCTACTTATTTAAGAGATGTATACCTATGCATTGAATGAGTGCCTACCTAGTTTACTACAAATAATGTACAATTATAGTACGCGTCATGTAAAAAGAACGCTGGAACACCTGTAGAAGCTTGACCACCAGCGTTCTTTTTACATTACGCGCACTATACCTACCTATAAATTAAATTGTTGTCTATCCTAGAATGGAGGTTTACTTTGTTTGGAGTAAATATGTGTGCTCTGTTAACATTTTATAGTTTTTTTAAAAATCTATAATAACCAGTTGGACATTGAGGTGTGTGTTTTTGTATTGACTATTGAAAAGGTAACTTTAAAGCACCACGGGTGTTTTTATTGCAGTTTGTGTAGTAGATATTTTGGAGTAAATATTTACGTTGTTGATTATTACACACGCCTTTTTCCCGAAAGGGTATATTTCTTTTTTATTTTTATAAATAAATATTGTTTATTTCTGCTTAATAAAATAATAGGTAACAAATTAAATTTAAATATACCCCAAAAATTCCGTTCCAGCGGGACTCGAACCTGCACCCTCGCCTGTGATCAGCGATGCCTTTACTTTCGAACTTTGAACAGAAGGTTTCCAATGAAACACCTGTATATACAGCACTATCAACTTGGCGCTATAGCCGAGTTGATAGTGCCCACAAATTTCGTCTCCAGCGTTATAGCTCGATCGATGGCTAAATTGTTTAAGGCATCGCCGATGACAGGCGAAGGTGCGGGTTCGAGTCCCGCTAGAACGGAATTTTTGGGTTACATTTAAATTTAATGCTATCCATAAAGCGTGGTTTACACTTGAAAAATAATAAACTTTGGGGTAACAAATTGTCTATAGATAAAGTAACAGAGTGAAAAATTATATGGGCGTAGCACGGCTGATATAAAATGTTTTTGTGCTTTCAAATTTCCAAGTAATCCTTTGCTACGAGAAAAATGGTTATCGGTTATAAGAAGAGTGGGATGGACTCAAATAATAACTCCACTAGGTATATGCAGCAAACATTTTAAGTTTAAATTTAAAAGGGAAACTCTAAGATTCCACCTATAAATAAAACCGTAATATTTAGGGGTCAATAAATAATAAAGGTTTATTTATTAACGTATTCAAAATTGGAATAAGAACCTTATTCTCTTTATGACGCCAAATCTGCCAAACTGTGTTATTCATGAAAGACTTAATCTGCATTAAGATGTATTTATCTACCATACACATCACGGACGGATGATGAATTCTATCGACAATGTAAAAGTGTTGGTCGAGGACAACACTATTTTTAACTCAGACATAGACTTTCACCAACACGTGCACATATTTTTTTTGGTTCCATCTTCGATCTCTGATTGTAGATCTAGTACATATACTAAATCTATGGTCACCAGACTGTGGCTTTATTTTTACATAGATTTTTGGGCAATTGCATCCCAAATGGTCCGAAGTACATCACACGACAGTTTGGCATTGACAGTTTCAAGTTAGCAAGAGTTAAAGACACAACATTTGACGTGTATGTTTTTTCACTTGATCACTTTTTCACGGTGGCCGTTTTACTATAACTTTGTTAGACAATTTTCACCAGTTTGATAAGTCACGCAATACTACTCCATTTAATTTCACTACACTAACTTCTGCTATGTAAACGAGCTACATTGGTTAAAATGCCACCAAAAAAAAAATAAAGGAAAAAAAAAAATAACTACGTGTCTCTTCGAAAATGGCGCCTCGGGAACCTTTATTCTCCAACGGTTAGTTTCCGTTGCGGAACCCTAAAAACAACCAAAAGCATCACGTACTGTTTTCGGTTCACTGCCCAAAAACAATATCTATCTTATTTTTAACAACGTTAATCTTTCATTTAACCTAAGTTTAGTGGCCGCCGGCGTCCCTTTGATCTCGCGGCTTTGTCGGCGAGCTCTGAACTCTTTGAAGTAGCCGACAAAGTTGGTAATCGTAGTTAGGTACTTATATCTAGTTGTATACATAAGTTTTAGTTGTTGAATTATTTTGAGGTAATTCAACGGTGAAATGTATATAGATAAGTAGACTAGGAGTCTGCGAGCACAAACTTATATAAAACTATGCATCATGTCATTAATCTACATCATGATAAACTGATAAACTCTTGAGCGATTTTGCTCATATTCAAAATTATCAGCTCACGGTTCCGACAATTAGACTGGTAGTACAGGCAAATTAGCAAAAAGTGTGGCCCTAAGTCGAGTAGTCGTGGATTCTTATGGAATCGATAGATGACACGAATAGAAGCTTATCCCAGGTTTGCACCGTTTCTGGCGCATACGGAAGGCTTTTAAATATTAGGCACAAACTTTGAAAAATTTTAACTTTTGAATAAACAAAAAAGTGTTAAGTGCAAGTTCAATTACTTATAGAGACAGTCTTAGTGCGTTATGGATTTTAATTAAAACTACGTGCATAGTGGGAAACACTGTGAATTCGTTTTGTTTAGTTTGCGGCTCGGGGGAAATTTATGTACTCGGTGCAAACTTACATAAGGTTTCTACAAGTATTATAAACACTATATTAGTTTTGCACACCTCAGCGAATTACGGAACATACTTTTTTTTCTTTTTTTGTAAATTGTACTTCGGGGGAAATTTATGTAGTCGTGCAAATTTTACTATGGTATATACTATCAGTTTACCACATTCGCACGTAAAAAAAAACACAAATTTCGTACCGGAAGTACTACTTAATAATAGATCTCAATAAGAAATCAACGGCGTGGGTGGGGTGCAGATTCATACCAAAATGTAGGCTGTATTCATCCCACGAATAATAAAATTGTATATTTGTCCGTATTAATTTTATTTTATTAATTTTATTTTTTATTATGGAACATCAACAGAATTTACATGGTTGGGTGCTTACTATTGCTAGCTTAAGATCTAATTTACATGCAATTCCAATTACAGATGAACACATCGTGCACTAAACATTTTGCATAAACATAACGTAGTTAAAAAAAGACGACATAATAAGGCCAATGATGGCAGACAATACAAAACAACTTGCCTACATAATTATAATCATCAAGGCATCAGAAAAATAAATTAAGTAATTAAATTTTAAAAAAAACAATCAGTTTTTTTTTGACATGCTATAAAACAAACAATTTAACATAAAACCTAACATTAAAAAAACATTGAATTAAAATTTACGTACCCTTTATACAATCACGTGGATTTAGGGTTCAAGACCCTGTATATTTTAGTTTTGAACGTAGTCAGCTTATCATTAAAGATGTCTATGGTATTATCTTTGCTTGATAACTCCTTGAGTAAAAATAATCGCAAAATGTAGTCCGGATTCATACCACGCCACGGCCTTTAACAATGGATATTAGTACGGTCAGACAGAAAAATGCAAGATCCTTACTATCATTTTCATATATTTTTGTTGGATGCAAATTATTAATAATTGGCGTTCGTATGTATGTATGTTTGTCCGAAGATAACTTGAGAACTGTTGATATATTCTTTATAAAACTAGTATTCTTTATACAATTTGGTAGATGGGTATATAGTATAAGTACAATTTGTGTAAGGTTATGAGCTAAATTGGTTCGGGGGTTGTAGAAGATATTGGGGCCAAAGAAAGGGTAAAAAAGTGAAACAATCATAGACGTTATAAAACTAGTTTTAGTTTTATTTTAGACTGTGTAACTTTTAGGATATAAACAAAGAAGTAAAAATAAATAACCTGTAGAGTTTTTCCAGTAATCTACTATCATCCATCGAGGAGTTCCGTTGTCCACCTTCCGTCTCCATCATCAGATCAGCTCGCTGTCACCATCATCAATAAATATTTAATAAATAAATAATGCTGGACAGTTCACACAACATTATCTAGCCCCAAGCTAAGCAGAGCTTGTGTTATAGGTTCTAGATAACTGATATACTTTAATAAAATACATTACATAGATAGATATGTTTTATTATACATAGAAAATACCCAACGAAAACATATAACATAACATAAATAACATCCTGAACAAATATCTGCAGATAGTACAAATATTTATAAATCATACAATATGGGTAAATTCAAGAGAAATATCAATAGGGCTCTTGATGGTAGGCAGCGCGTTTGCAATACCGTGGGTGTTGTCCATAGGTGGCGGTGACTGCTTTACATCAGGCGGGCCGTCTGCTTGTTTGTCACGTTTAGGGCATGTAATATCGGAAGGTTTTCAATTCCTATACTGATTTCCGATATTAAATCTCAATATTGGAATTCCGATATTAATATCGGAATTTCGTTATTTATTTAGTAATTGCACATCTTATTTATAAATTGCACAAATTCGGTATGAGGTTGGATTAAGTGCAATAAAAAATATTTTTAAATCGTATTCTAATCGTATCTGATCACGGGAGAACTAACTAATGTCTTTGCGAGTAGATGTTATTGGCAGATATATCGATCTACCCTCTTTCTCACTATTTTATTATGAACGATACCACTACCATCGGTTTCATTGTCACACTTCACCCCAACTCGACACACAACACTATCGGTATTCGGTCGCGTAGCAGGTACCACACTTTTTTGATTCTTACACATTCTCACCACGGCTTCCATACTCCAGATAATTGAAAACCATCTTCAATCAATCAATCAATCAATCATTTATTTTGCGAAGCATGGTTACATAAGATGATAATAACAATAAAAAGATACAGGCCATGATCAGCTTTACAGCATGCAAAGTAAAAAATAAAATAAGTACATCGTTACAAGTTAAAAGATAAATCACAGATTCACAATTATTCAAATGTCATAAAAAATACAATAATATAATATACTCAAACGCTAAGGCAGTTAATAAATTAATAATCAATAAAATTGCGTCTCTAAAAATCATTAAGATATTCATTGATACTATAGTAAACCTTGAAATTGAATTTCTTCTCTATTGAAATATCTGTATTTAGTTATCTCTATTGCCTCTTGTGCCATTACAAATATTTATATAATATACGAATCTTTGCTCGTTGTATAGGATATTGATGTTATCTAAAAGCTTATGTTATAAATAATTGTAAAATTCTGATTCTCTGAAACGATTTCTACACTAGTCCGCGATTTTCCGGAAAAAATGTTTAAAAAATGGCTTTCACTTTTTTTTTAAATGTTGTATACTTATTTTTATTCTGTGATGACAGTAAACCTGGATATTGATTTTTAAAATAATCAGAACAGTAACAAAAAAAATGCATTTACATCCACAGCACTAACCATTGCATTGAAATAGAATTCAATATATTGAAAAATTAAAAATTCTGTTTAGTCCCTTACTTTTTCAGGACATTTTAAAAATAAAGTCACATAAACTTTTTCATCCAAACCTATCTTAACAATTTTTTCATTATGTCAGCTATTTATCATGTAAATTTGATTGAGAATCTTTTACGGGATCATTCATGAAATTCAATTTAAACAGTTGTTTGCGAAATTCTAGTTTTTAAGATTAAGTGAAATCGTAAATAAAACTAAATAATAACTTTCAGCATTGCAAGTATTCAGTGAATCATCACAATAAATTTTCGAAATGGCGACCTTCTTGCTCAATACATAATAAGCATCGTTTCGTTTCGTTTAAAAAAAAACTTAAAAGCGTAGAAAACCGATTCTGCCATGATTCGGGCCATGCGATAGGCCCGCCTGGGCCAATCCATTTATCACCAAGTATCACATTTTGTGAGTAGTAGTAGAGCTTTTTTGTGAAATACTTCGTCCGGGGAAGTACTACCACCATACCTATTTCTGCCACAAAGCAGTAGTGCTTGCATTGCTGTGTTCCGGTTTGAAGGGTATGGGTGCCGGTGAAATTACAGTCACATGAGACTTTTCATCTTTATGTCTCAGGGTGGCGGGTGCAGTGCAATGTCACATAGGGCGCGTCCTAGGAGGGCGTGACCTATATGATAATGCACTGTTCATAGGAAGAGAGTACCGCTTATCATCAGGTGGACCATCTGCTTGTTCAGTCATTCTAAGTAGTATATAAAAAAAAACTTGTCATTAAGATGTTGTCTAACTACTGACGCAAAGCGACATGGGGCGCCGTCATTTTGAAAAATCATGTTTCAGCGTGTTAGTAAAATGATGTCTGTGGATTATCCATTTAAATCTTCTCTTAAAAAGTTCAAGTATGACTCGCCATTTAGACGATCTGGCAGTTGGAATGGGCCCACCATCTGTCGCAGGTTACTGCCTCGTAGGTAGAAAATAATGTCCTTGAACAACAAAGATGGGTTATTTTACTATTGCTTATGTGTAATACAATCTTCAGACTGGCAGATTTCTTTTTAATCCCGACTTGCAGAACATTTTTAAAAACTCGTTTTTGAACTAACTTTTATTAAATTTGGTGTTTTTTATGATCCTGTGCAAGAATCTGGAACAAGATTACATGACTAATAGCTGACACATCAGCCATGTTCTTAAGATAGGTTTGGATGAAAAAGATTATGTGACTTTTTTTTTAAAACGTTTATTGAAGTAAGTGATTAAACAAAAAAATGTATATCTTCATATTATTATTTTTATTTTAATGCAATAGTAGATGCTGTTGATTTAAATGCTATCAGACAAGGTAGCCCTAGTATTTAGCTTATTTACAACCAAAAAAAACAGGCCTCTACCTCAACGAATCGAGTCACAATGGCCAAAAAAGTGTAAGAGCTCCGATTTTCTTAAAAACACATAACTCGAAAACTACTAAATATCGCGGAACATACATGGGGGTGATTCGGGTACCTCTGGGGGTAACCTTTCTTTAGACTTCGGCTTGACACTACTTTTTGGGACACACTGTATATATTATTACTTTGTTGATTATTTTATACCGACAATTTTATGAAATAAATAGATGTTCCATAATAACATATTTTTTTGCTGACATTACTTTCACTCGTTTTAGATGTAGGTGTTTCTAGGTGGGATAAATACGGACTCTAAAATGAAATGAATATTAATGGTATGAATCCGAAATAATAATTATTACTTTCAGCTCGTGGGATGATTTTCTGGAATCAATACGGATGCACCCCGCGGTCGGGGGCCAGTGTAAGCAGTGCAGCGCCACAGTATATATATTAGTTACTTAGCACCGCACTGAACTTACATATATAATACTTAAAAAATGCATGTTCCGTATATAAATTCCAGTATTAAACGGCCGGCGAATGTAGTACTAATCAAATGAATAAGTTTAAGTGAAATTCCAGAATTGCCTGAAATTTCCCCGAAGTAGAGCGACAATAAAATATGGAAAAAGTGACTTCCGTATGAGGTATCCAGGTGCAAACCTGGTAATTTATTTGGCCCATTTTTCTGGTAATTCTGTCAATTTGCACCGACTACTTCAATTTCCCCCGAGCCGGAATACACAAAAAAAGTTTTTTTTAGAAATGTTTTTTTTTTATATGTTCCGTAAGTCGTATTAAAAAAATACTTGGTGCAAATGTAGATCATAACGCTCTTAAGTGTATGCCAAATTGCACCGACTACATCATTTTCCCCATTAAGTTACGGGTATTCTAAGGTTTTCACCCTATTTCACCCTGTTCCGGGGGGGTGAATTTGCTGAAAGTTATATTAGAGGTGATTTTTAAGCCAAACAAAACAATTAGAAAAGGTTTTGTGACTACATCTAATTACTTCCACACTTTTGCTAAAAATCACCTAATTTGCCTGTACTATGGCTCTTATCTGGCTCAACGCATTAATATTGCCATTCAGCGTGGCAATGCAGCCAGCATCTTAGGGACGCTTCCGTCTGGTAGTGATTTGGGTCAGTTGAGCTACCTTTAGATCGCTTGCAGCGGTCTTCAGGTAGCACAACTGTTTCATATGTATTTTGTACATACCTTGTATTATTCTTTCTGTAAATAAATGTATTCATTTCTATACTAATAATAACGAGGAAATATTTCATTTTTAGGGTTCCGTAAAAAAAACTACGGACAGTTTCGTCATGTCTGTCTGTCTGTCTGTCCGTGTATGTCACAGTCACTTTTTTCCGAAACTATAAGAGTATATATAGAGAAACTATATTATACTATATATAACTATATCCGAAACTATATATACTGTTGAAACTTGGTAAATAGATGTATTCTGTGAACCGCAATACGATTTTCAAACAAATATATAAAAAAAACAATAATTAAATTAATTTATTTACCTATTAGTTTCATAAAATCATTTCTTGAAATATATTTTTTACAGGCTTTTATTTAACTTGCAATGTATGTATGTATGTCCGGGTGGAATCTTGCAACTGAATTTTAAAGCAGTTATCCTCAACCGATTGAGCTGATATTTGGTACCTGTCAAGTTCCGATGACAATGCAATATAATGGTGACAGCGAGCTGATCTGATGATGTAGACGGAAGGTGGACAACGGAACTCCTATTGCCTCCTCCTGTGCTCATTTTGATCAGAACACGGTTACGACCACTAGTTCTATAATTTTTTTTTTTTTTTTTTTTAACATTGATAGACCTTTGTTTGACCACGATCTCACCTGTTGGTAAGTGAGGATGTGGCCGAAGATGAAGCACAAAGGTCTAGAAGGCACCTATTCACTCTTGACTTGAAGAGACCCAGATTATAGTTTTTAGGAAAGACACACGACGGTAGTGTATTCTACTCCTTAGCAGTTCGCATTATAAAGGTAGAACTGAAACGTTTAGTACGAATAGAGGGTATACTAATGAGGTAAGGATGGTACTGAGCCGTGCGCCTGCTCGTCCTATGATGAAAAGGAGATGGTGGGATCAGATCGTGCAGTTCCTGGGAGCATTCACCGAAATGTAACCTATAGAAGATCGCAAGGCATGCAATCTTACGGCGGAAATCTTGTCATGGAATCTTATAATCTTGCAATATATTTTTTACTAAAAACTTATTCAACAAAAATCTTATTAATTTGAATCCAGTCTCTAGTCTTAAAAAGCGGAGCCCGCAAGCATATCACCAAAAGTTAATAAATCATAATCTTGTTAAGTACCTACTGTTTACAATTCTATCGGTTTAATGTCGGTGGCTATCTCCGGTTTAGTATGGCAGCCCGCGTCCACACCACAGAATAAATAACAGTGTTGACAAATATAAGTGTCACTGGCACGAAGTTGACTCACCGGCCTCCGTCTCTCGCTCAAGGATATGTTTTATACAGGGCGTACCAAAACTATGCGACATGAAGGGAAAGTACCTTAAATATTGTAGATAGGATATTTTGTAGAAAGGAGACTAGTTTTTGAGAAAGCCTTACTAGTTTGTGTCAAAAAAAATAGTCATTTAGAATCTACATTACACGTGCAAGTTCTCTCGGACGTTTTTTTTTTTCTTTTACAGGTTTTAAGTACATAATGATCATCCAAAGTTCAGGTTAAAATTGTGCAATTTCTTTTTATTTTTTTTTAAATTGTGCGAATACTGAATTTAGTGTAAAAAAAACTCCACGAAGCTAGATAAATTCTTCAAGATACATATTTGTACAAAACATCTAACGACGAAATTATAACGACTTCATAATCACGTACGAGCTGAGCGCGAGCGTTTGTATCGAAAGTATTGAGGTTGGCCGCTCTTAAAGTCGTAAGTCACAAATTCCTGTGACTTACGACTAGTGAGTAGTAATAAAAGCTCCGACAAAAAAAGAAGAATTGTACTTACTCAAAATATTAAATCTACTGCCTAAAATACTAACTTTCCAACTACTTTTGTCCGAATAAAAATGACGAAACGACCGAATGAGATACTGAAATCTTCGAAAAATAAACATGACTTATTATTGTTATTGTTAATTGTTATTGCGATAATACTTTTCTACCAGCATAAATTACGTTCTACTGAAAACTATGCTTTGTAATTTTTATCTTTTTTTTTGTGAGGATAAGTATGAAGTTATATAATTGGAAGTGTCGGACTCCGGTATGGGCTCTCGCCAGTACTCTCGCGAGGTTGCCCCTGAGTGTCGCTTCACCCATTCGACCTTCGCTACACTACGGAGGTCGCCGGCTCGCTTCGCTCGGCACCTCCCCCCTTCACTCCGCTCGGCCTCACGGGCTTGCTCCGCTCAGGACCTCCCACGCGAGCTACTGGCTCCGCGTTTTTATATACACTCTAGGGGCGTGACGCACAAGACCATGTGGAGTCGGGGTGCTTCGTGTCGGTTCTGTCACTTATTTTGAACCTAACCTACTCATGCCGGAATGCCCTGAGTCGATTCTGAGTCTCATACCGGAGTCCGACACGTCCAATTATAAAATATGATTATTTTGACAAAACCTCTGTTGTCGGTAACTTAGTAATTTTGTCGGAGGTTCATTATAACGCTGGTTAATTAGAATAATAGTCGGCCACAGATCGCTGGAGATTAATTTGTTTTTCGGAACCATTATTATTTCCCTGACAAAATCACTCGCACTAAAAGCTGCGAGAATTATTTTTGAATGCAATATTGAATCTAAACTGAGGGTGGCATAGCTCATTTTACTTTGCGAGTGGATTTGAAGTGAAACACGCCTTCGAGGGGTAAATAATGGGAAAAATACTTAACAAGTATCATTTCTGTATAGGGAAAAGGAAGTTTGAATTTTAATAAGTGAGACACATGAGACTTTTCACCTTTATGTATCGGGGTGGAGGGCGCAGTGCAATGCCACATAGGGCGCGCCCTAGGTGGACGTGACCTATGAGATGATGCACTGTTCATAGGCAGAGGTTACCGCTTAACATCAGGTGGGCCATCTGCTAGTTCCATCAATCTAGTAGTATAAAAATAAAAAAATAAAAAACTGGTAGGTGTATAGGGAAAAGGAAGTTTGAACTTTAATAAGTTTTTTGGAGAAAAAAATATTTTTCAATACAAGATTTTATAAATTAGTGATCTTAACCATGTGCCGATCATAATGAGCCTAAACACGGCCAGTCTACTATTATCCATCGAGGAGTTCCAATGTCCACCTTTCGTCTCCATAATCAGATCAGATCGCTGTCACCATCATATTGCATTGTCATTGGAACTTGACAAGTACCTATGCGAAAAATCATCTCAATCGGTTGTCAATAATCGCTTTAAAATTCAGTTGCAAGATTCCAACCGGACATTCAAAGTTAAATAAAAGCTTGTAATTTATAAAATTAGTGATATTATAAAGGTAGTGTAGTATATTTAATAATGTGGGTAGTTTTAGGACAAGTGTTGGTCTACCTACTTATGTCAATAAACCAGGGTTCAATCAGCAAGCTATGTTTCATTACATGGTGACAGCGGTGTCTTGAATTTAATGTAAAAATTGAGAGTTTTTGGAAAGTTTATCGACAAATCTTATCGAGTTTTGTTTTCTAAGTGTGGAGAAATATGGAACACGCTCGACCTCCACCAGAACTGCAGATAGCAGGCAGTCCAGCCGAGCGCGCGGATGCGTGGCAAAAATGGTGGAAACAGTTCGATGTTTTTCTGAAGGCATCCGGAGTTAACAAGGAGCCCAAAGAAGTACAGGCGAGCTTGCTGGTGAACCTCATTGGGGCGGAGGGTTACGAGATATTTTCAACATTTACATATACCACGGAGCAGTCAGCCGAGGATCTCCAGTGCTTGAAAAAGAAGTTTGACGAACATTTCGGAACAAAATGTAATGTGGCTATGTTCCGATTCAAGTTTTTCACTCGTAATCAGAACGCCGGGGAATCAATTAGTCAATTTGTCACGGCGTTGAAGGTATTGAGCCAAAACTGTGAGTTCGAGCATCTCGTTGACGGTCTGATACGTGATCGTGTAGTATGCGGAGTTTCTAACCACGTCGTACGAGATCGTTTACTACGTACGGATGAGTTGACATTGGCGAAGGCGGTGCAGATTTGCGAAGCAGATGAGCTGTCCAGAACAGAGGGGCGGCAGATAGAGGAGGCAAATAGGACGAGCGGCCTAGTGGACGCGCTGTCGTGGCAGCGCGCGCGCGGAGCGCAGCGGAAGCAGCGCGGCGGCAGCGCCCGCGGAGAGCCTCGCCGCGACGCCGGCGCTGGCGCCGGGCGGCCGGCAGTGGAGCGCCAGGCCTCGCGCGATCAGTGTTTACGTTGTGGAAGTGTGATGTGTGAGGGGCGCGGGTGGTGCCCGGCGAGTGATGCTACGTGTTTTGTGTGTAAAAATCGTGGCCATTTCGCGAGAAAGTGTACTAATAAAATAGTAGGTAAAAAGGTGCACGAAATCAATATGAGTCATCTTGAGTCGGATGATTCGGAGGACGAAGACGTTCTGTATGTGAACGTTTTGAAGACAAAGCCTGTACGTTGGGACACACAGTGGATAGAAACATTATGCATTAACGGTAAGCGTGTCGATTTCAAATTAGACTGTGGCGCGGATTTAAATATTGTAACAAAAATAGATTTTTATCAACTTGGATTTAAGAATTGTGATTTAAAACCTTATAACTCGAAGGTGCTCTCATATACAAGAAATGAATTACCAATAATTGGCGAAGCAGTTTTGTCTATATTTCACGGAAATAAGCATCATGAACTTAAATATGCAGTGGTAGACATGAAAGTTCAGAATATTTTAGGTAGGGAAGACTGTGTAAAATTGGGATTCATTAAGAGAGTCGAAGCAATAAGCTATGGGTTACACGAGTATTCAGATCTATTCAAGGGGGTGGGAGAATTACCCGGGGTACATAGAATCGTTATAGATAGGTCTGTTCAGCCCGTTATCTGTCCCGCTCGAAAAGTACCGCTAGGGTTGCGTGATAAGTTGCGAACAGAGCTAGAAAGAATGGAAAAGTTAAGTATCGTGCGCAAAGTGCATCATCCAACTGAATGGGTCAACCCTATAGTAATAGCTGCTAAGAAGAATGGCGATATCCGGGTATGTTTAGATGCACGAGTGTTGAATCATGCGGTGAAGCGAGCGCATTTTTCATTGCCTACAGTGAGCGAGATAGCGGCGAAGCTAAGGGGGGCGCGGTTCTTCAGTGTGCTGGATGCGCGCTGCGGTTTTTGGATGATGAAGTTAGACGAAGCCAGCGCTGACCTCTGTACATTTAGCACACCGTTTTCTAGGTATCAATTTTTGCGGCTCCCGTACGGCATTAACTGCGCACCAGAGATCTTCCATGGGCCAAAGTAGGCTCGGATATTTTTGAATACAGGAAGAAATATTATTTGATATTGGTGGACTATTTTTCCAATTTTGTGGAAGTTAATGAAATTAATTCTATAACTAGCAAATCGGTCATTAAAGCTATGAAAGAACAGTTTGCGAGGTACGGTATACCCAGCGAATTAATTACTGATAATGGGCCGGCCTACTCTTCAAATGAGTTTAAAAAGTTAGTAGTTAATTGGGAGATAAGACAAATTACGTCATCGCCACTGTATGCCCAGTCAAACGGAAAGAGCGAACGAGCAGTTAGGACAGTAAAAATGCTGCTTAAGAAATGTGTGGATTCTGGACATGATTATTATGTGAGTTTATTAAACTTCCGGTCTACGCCGAGGGACCATGTAGACTCACCGGCACAGATTTTAATGGGAAGAAGGCTAAATACGCGTTTACCTATTCATAAACGGTTATTAGAGGAAAATGTTGATAGGAAAAAGAATTATGAGGCCATTTTAGTGCAGCAAAATAAACAAAAACTTACATATGATAGGTCCTCTAGAAAGCTCCCTATATTACATAAAAATGAAAATGTAGTATTAGCGGATGGTAACCAGCGAAAGTGTATGAAGGTTATTCAGAAAGCTGCTGAGCCTAGGTCATACATAGTGCAGGATGATTCAGGTCGCAAGTACCGCCGCAATCGTAGGCATATAGTTCGTAGATTAGGTACTGCCGATAGCAGCGACATACCTATAGCTACGTCGCCGGCGACGCAGGCTGTAGGTGCGCGATCTACTAGCGCGGGACTATCTTCTTCTGCATCTGACACATCGTCAGAAGTACTAACGGAGAAAGGTACTGATTCTGGGGTAGGAGCTACTAAAGACATTCAGCAGTTTGAACGTTCTTGGGGTCCACCTATAACCAGAAGTATGGCTAAAAAGTTGGATAGTTCACCGCGCGCTAAAAATACAAAATGATGAACTATTGTAATAACCTACTTAAGTTTATATAAAAAGAAAAGTAGTAAGAACTTAATGATACTATTGTTTGTAGCGAAAATGTATAAATTCAAACAAACAAACAGTAAAGATATTTTAGGTTCATTTTAGTTCTAAGGAATTTGTGAAATGCTCAGTTTAATAGCACTTAGGTGGTTTCGATGTTCTTAGGCTAATAGTTTTATAAGGGAAAGATGTAGTATATTTAATAATGTGGGTAGTTTTAGGACGGTAAAGGTTTAGAATCGTTTGGCAGGAGGAGGAGGGGGAGATGGGGGGTGGTGGAGGGGGAGGGGTACCCCCTCACCCCTGGTACCAATCCCATAACAAGGTAACTTATAGTTTTCGAGAAAAAAAATAAAGAAAATTTTGAGGTTAAGTATGAGATTTTGGTAAAACTTTACAATCGTTTGGCAGGAGGAGGATGGGAGAGGGGGGGGGGGAGGGGGGGATTTGTACCCCCTCGCCCCTGGTACCACTCCTATGCAAAGTTAACTTTCAGTTTTCGAGAAAAAAATAAAGTTTTTTTTTTTGTTAAGCATGGATATTTTAAATGTCGGACTCCGGTATGTGCTCCCGCCAGTACTCTCGCGAGGTCGCCCTTGAGTGTCGCTTCACCCACTCGACCTTTGCTACGCTACGGAGGTCACCGGCTCGCTTCGCTCGCCAGCTCCCCCCTTCACTCCGCTCGGCCTCGCGGGCTTGCTCCACTCAAGATCTCCCACGCGAGCTACTGGCTCCGCGTTTTTATATACACTCTAGGGGCGTGACGCACAGTACCACGTGGAGTCGGGGTGCTCCGTATCGGGTCTGCCACTCTTTTCGGACCTAACCAACTATTGTCAGGAAGCTCTGTGTCGAGTCACACAGTCAGTCAACAATAAAAAAACCATAATTTATAACATTCATTAATTCCTCAAAAGGATCTCTCTTATTTCTTTCAACATCCCTTCTCTACAGATAGAGGTACCTACTCATAAATTAAATCATTAATATAATTATTTTACGTTCCGATTTTGTAAAATTTTCTTTATTATTTTTCTTTAAAAGCACAAGTTTCCTGGACAAGGGGGCCGAGGCTGGAATTTCCTGCACCCTCCCTGCAAGTTGGCGATGACTCCCGTAACATCTGACACTTCCAATTCAAAAATTTTATACTTAACCTTAAAAATTTCTTTATTTTTTTTCTCGAAAACTATAAGTTACCTTGTTATGGGACTGGTACCAGGGGCAAAGGGGTACCCCTCCCCTTCCTCTCCCCCTACTCCCACCCTCCTCCTCCTGCCAAACGATTCTAAACCCAACCCCAGCAGTACTCCATACCAGCCCAGACTTGCGCTTTATACAGACTCAGAAGCTGTCCTGGTGTGAAGTAACGCTTTACCTTATTTAGGATGCCTAGCTTCATGGTAGCTGTTTTTGCCTTAGACTCGATGTAGGAGGCAAAGTTGAGAGTAGGAATGAGCGAGACACCTAAGAGCTCGAGGTGACCTATAGCTACAGGTACATCTCGGAATACAGGAACTTGGAGAAACTTACTTTTTTTCGCCGAGAAGAGACAAGCCTGCGAGATATAAATTGTAATAAGCTCTAAACGTAGTACGATCATATTTATATTCACAGCGGCAGCAGAAACAAATTAAATGTGTCAATCAATAACGAACACATTTTTCTCGTTCCAATAGAATACATTTCCCAAAGGAGTTTGAGCCTTATTGCCTCTCTAAACAGGTCAAATTTCAAGAATCGGTAGTTTGAGCGCGGGTTAAGTCTCGCATTTGTCAAACGTCAAAGTGACAGGCAGCCATCTTGTTTTTCCGGACGCGGTTCCTTCAACAGGTTGGGTGTTTTCAATTAAATATTCACTGTTTGTCTTACATTTAAGGTGGAAGCTCTCGCTTGTGGCGCGAAATTATATTTTTTTGGTGTTTTTTGCCCATTACAGCTCATCAACACTTCTTTAGATAGCGAAAGTTGTGTTCGCGAGAACTAGGAGACTTAACATATAATGTTTATAATAATAAATAATAATAATAAATAATGCTGGACAGTTCACAAAACATTATCTAGCCCCAGTTAGTTAGTCAGTCTAGTTTTAATTGATAGTATCTCGTAAATATCATCAGGATAGCTATAATAAACACATTTTATAGTGTTTTTTTTGTTTAAGGGTGTCGTAGCGCTAAACTGATGATATTTATGAGATACTATCAATTAAAATATGTGTGTTAAGGTGGATGCGCACGCTTGCGGCGCCAAATTCATTTTTTTTGGTGTTTTTTGCCCATTACTGCTCATGAACACTTCAGATAGCGAAATATGAGTTCGCGAGAACTAGGAGACTTAACACACAATGTTTTAATTGATAGTATCTCATAAATATCATCAGTTTAGCTATGAAAAACACATTTTTATAGTTTTTTTTTGTTTAAGGTGTCGAAGCTAAGCTGATGATATTTATGAGATACTATCAATTAAAACATGTGTGTAAAGTCTCTTAGTTCTCGCGAAATCAACTTTCGCTATCTGAAGAAGTGTTGATGAGCTGTAATGGGCAAAAAACACCAAAATAATATAATTTCGCGTTGCAAGCATTCACCTTAAGGCATATACGGCAGCTGATTGGTCTTATTTGGAGGCTTTCTTCTCATAGAGGAGTCAAGTGCTGACAAAAAAATATGTCATTTATTTAGTAGTAGTAGAGCTTTTTTGTGAAAGAGCTCGTCCGGGGAAGTACTACCACCATACCTATTTCTGCCGCAAAGCAGTAGTGCTCGCATTGCTGTGTTCCAGTTTGAAGGGTAAGGGTGCCGGTGAAATTACAGGCACATGAGACTTTTCATCTTTATGTCTCAGGGTGGCGGGCGCAGTGCAATGCGACATAGGGTGCGTCCTAGGTGGACGTGACCTTTGAGGTAATGCACTGTTCATAGGCAGAGGTTACCGCTTAACATCATGTGGGCCTCTTGCTTGTTCCTTCATCCAAGTAGAATAAAAAAAAAAAAAAAAAAAAAATGTCATTCATTGTCCTATTATCAGTAAAGACGACTGAAAATTTGATTCAACTTCTAAACGACTTATTTTTTTGTTACTTTTTCTTTCAATTAAATGTCGTCAAAGACTTTATCTTCAAGTTGAACGTCTGATTCTGTGATGCGACGGTAGTTCACGTGGCAACAGGTGAACAGTGGTTCACTTACTTTTCGTACCGCGAGCGCTAGTTTGTCACTTTCTAACTTACCTGAACTTTAATGAGTTAGAAAGTGACGTAATTTGCCTATCGTAGATATTGTGTGGTTTGTAAGGCCTTTCACCACATTGGTTGTTTGACTACCAGTCATAATGCCCCTTCAAGAGAAACGGTACTGTACCACAAGTCACATTTCAGGCACATGAGACTTTCACCTTTATGTCTCAGGGTGGCGGGCGCAGTGCAATGCCACATAGGGTGCGTCCTAGGTGGACGTGGCCTATGAGGTAATGCACTGTTCATAGGCAGAGGGTACCGTTTAACATCAGGTGGGCCATCTGCTTGTTCCGTCATTCAAGTAGCATAAAAAAAAGTAATTAATTTTGTAAATATTAAACAAACACTCAACACAATGAAACTGCTGAACCGATTTTGATCAAACATAGCTAAGAACACTCCCGACTAATTCAACTTTCAAACAAAAAAAACAAAATCGGTTGTTCCGTTCTGGAGCTACGATGCCACAGACAGACACACACACAGACGCACACACAGATACACACATAGACACACACTTCAAACTTATAACACGCCGTCGTTTTTGCGTCGGGGGTTAAAAAGGATGTCCAAGAAAGTATTCACACGTACTTTAGTTTAGTTCTGAACTATTTTTAACCCCCGACGCATATTCGACGGGGTGTTATAGGTTTGACGTGTCTGTGTGTGTGTCTGTGTGTGACTGTGTGAGTGTCTGTCTGTGGCATCGTAGCTCCCGAACGGATGCACCGATTTTGATTTTGTCGATTTAATTCGGGTCTCAATGACGCCTCAGCGGTAATCACCAACATTACACACTATAGTACCATAACGTACTATTACGAGATATTAAATAAAAACTGTTCTTTCGTGCGGCGCGGCACAATAAGGACAAACGTAGTTCTATCGAATATTGCTTATTGAAAATTTAGGGTAGATAAATTTCGATTGGGCCTGTTTTTTTGGCAACTACCTCGGCTCCAAAATGAGTGGATGGAAGCTTATGGAACTGCCGCTGCCGGCCAGTTGTCTTGTGCTATATACCAGAACGGTCGCGTTTCAAACGTTTTGGAAAGCTGTTCCGTGGACAGCCAAGATTATCTCTTTTTTGTGTGAAGACGTTCTTCTCCCTGTGCTGTGCAATTTTTGATTGTGTTTTGAAACTTTGGAACAATAGAAGGAGATACATGCTTGAGAACACGATGACGAAGCTCGGCCTGCGACGCAGGAGGTTGCGGGTTTGATTCCCGCACTCGGAACAAATAATTGTGCGATCGCAGATATTTGTTCAGGGTGTTCTGGGTATTTTCTATGTATAATAAAAAATATCTATCTATGTAATATATTGCATTAAGTATATCAGTTATCTAGTACCTACCCATAACACAAGCTCTGATTAGCTTGGGGCTAGATAATGTTGTGTGTGATGCCCAGCATTATTTAGTTATTTATTTTAACACCGGTGCTGAGTGAATCTATCTGAAGAGGAGAACGCGAAAGAAAGAAAAAAACAGACTTAATTCATCTGTCTTTTTCAAGAGCGAAGATTTTCTCCAAATTCAGATTAACTGTTATTTTTTCTTTATATATATGATTTAAAAGATCCTTCGATATATTCTTAAAACTAAATTACCAGCCCCATACTACAGATTAAATAATAGTTACTTCGTAACCCATACACCCCACAAAGTCATTAAAATCAAATATTGCAACCGATTGCCAACTTTACACAGGTGAAGATTTCTGCCTGGTGTTAGCAGAATTATAATTCATATTATATCAAATTATAATTCACAATTAAATTTAATTTAATTCATATTATAATTCACAATTCAATTTAATTCATATATTAATTTCGTGTTAAAAAAAAATAACATAAATCATTTCATTCAGGTAGGTTCATTTTCTTCATTTAATTTTTTTTAGCATTTCTCCATTTTGTGTAATTTTTATTTATTTTTATTTGTAAATTTTGTGAATTTTGTAGTATTTCTGATTTATTGGGTTGTGCGAAGTAGTTTTAAGTCTATTGTGTTTTGATATATAGGTGTATTTATAACCTGAAATAAATTAATAATAATAATTAGCGCAACTTTGAATCTTGGTGAAATGTAGCTTAAGTACACATAATTAACATATCTAATAAATCTATACAACTACGTGCTCGGTATATCTTTATAAACTCTCAAGCAAACAGGCAACGAAGTTAAAACAAATACGCTGTGCTTATTAACGAACGTATTAACTATTCATGCTTACCTACATCAAAAGGGCTTATTATATGAACAGGCGCTGGTGCAAGTTACAAGTTTTATTCAGTTAGAGGAAGTTTTTGATGTGAAACATCTTTCCTCTCGCTTTCCTACAATCTGTGGGATTGTTTTCGTGAAAAGGGACGAAAGTTTTCTGGTGCAACGGAAGATTCGCACAAACTACGGCAAAAAAAGTTCACTTTTGAAGGCGCACGGCATTATATTAAAATACCCGCAACTATAAAAAATGTAACCTCATTCAATGTTTTTAAAACATAACTTAGGGAGCATGTTCTTGATAAATTTTAACTCTAATTAAGTATCTATCGACATAATAAAAGCTAAGTTTCCAGATGCCATTCATATCTACTTATCTACTCATACCTACGCTACCTACTATAACGACCTACCTATTCATATCTACTTGTCTACTCATACCTACGCTACCTACTATAACGACCTACCTATTCATATCTACTTGTCTACTCATACCTACGCTACCTACTATAACGACCTACCTATTCATATCTACTTATCTACTCATACCTACGCTACCTACTATAACGACCTACCTATTCATATCTACTTGTCTACTCATACCTACGCTACCTACTATAACGACCTACCTATTCATATCTACTTATCTACTCATACCTACGCTACCTACTATAACGACCTACCTATTCATATCTACTTGTCTACTCATACCTACGCTACCTACTATAACGACCTACCTATTCATATCTACTTATCTACTCATACCTACGCTACCTAATATAACGACCTACCTATTCATATCTACTTATCTACTCATACCTACGCTACCTACTATAACGACCTACCTATTCATATCTACTTATCTACTCATACCTACGCTACCTACTATAACGACCTACCTATTCATATCTACTTATCTACTCATACCTACGCTACCTACTATAACGACCTACCTATTCATATCTACTTGTCTACTCATACCTACGCTACCTACTATAACGACCTACCTATTCATATCTACTTATCTACTCATACCTACGCTACCTACTATAACGACCTACCTATTCATATCTACTTGTCTACTCATACCTACGCTACCTACTATAACGACCTACCTATTCATATCTACTTATCTACTCATACCTACGCTACCTACTATAACGACCTACCTATTCATATCTACTTGTCTACTCATACCTACGCTACCTACTATAACGACCTACCTATTCATATCTACTTATCTACTCATACCTACGCTACCTACTATAACGACCTACCTATTTTTATATGTACCTATGTTAAATATTTATGTTCTCATGTGAGTGACTTGTGTTTTTGAGAATAAATATCTTTAAACCGAAGTGTGTAACAGAGCGCGCATTGTACGTATTGCATTGGAACGTTCGCCGCGAAGCAGGAGGTTGCGGGTTCGATTCCCGCCTCAGAACAATATTTGTGCGATCTGCAGATATTTGTTCAGGGTGTTCTGGGTATTTTCTATGTATAATTTAAAAAAAATATCTATGTAATATATTGTATTAAGTATATCAGTTATGTAGTATTAATGTCACGGAACTACTTTCATGCCACTAGTTTCGTAATGTGAATTCGGCTTCACACGTTGTTTCAATTTTGACTTCCATAAAACCGACAGAAGCTATTTTTTGTAAATAGCAAATAATATTTAATTTTAATTTATTTATTTATTTTTAAATTGAATGTTATAACTAAATATTCTGTGAATATTTCAAGCGTCTTCCTGTTGCCGTTATCAATATCTAGCAAAAACGAGCAAAAACATCACGCTTGTTGTATGGGAGCCCCTTTAAATATTAAATATTTATGTTATTTTATTTTTTATTTTTTATTGTTATAGCGGCAACAGAAATACATCATCTGTGAAAATTTCAACTATCTAACTATCACAGTTTTTGAGATACAGCCTGGTGACAGACGGACGGACAGACAGACAGGCAGAGAGACAGCCGATCCTTACTTAACAGTTAATTAACGACAGTTTTTACTTAAACTCTTTGCTAGTAAACTTTTTACTGAACTTAAATAAGACTAAATCACCGATAAAATAATACTATACTAATAATAATAATGTAATAATATCCAAAAATATGAGTTCTGATCGCGACAGTTTAAAATATGAGTTCTGATCGCGACAGTTTAAAATATGAGTTCTGATCGCGACAGTTTAAAATATGAGTTCTGATCGCGACAGTTTAAAATATGAGTTCTGATCGCGACAGTTTAAAATATGAGTTCTGATCGCGAAAGTTTAAAAAATACAAATACTTACTATACTTTGTTTCGTTTCGTATGAGGTAGTGCTGGCCTCTGGTGTCGGAGTTTGTCAAGCCGCCCGAGGGCCTCCGATATGGCTTATCGACTGCTATTAATCAATAACAGCCGGGACCGACAGCTTAACGTGCCCTCCGAAGCACAGAGCGAATACTATACTAGTAACTAAAGTTAAAGAAATCTTTCTAGTGTGGTAAAATAAACTTTCAAGCTATGTTTACTAGCCTTGTAAGTACAATTTTCGTAAAGTGTATTGAAAAAAAAACTTATTATTGTATGTTGAAGAACATCATTATGTTTGAAGTTATGGCTTGTAGGTACTATTTGTTATTCTGTGATTGTGGGAAATAACGGATGAAAATGTGTCCCCCCTTTTTAAAAGGGATTATCTTCCACCGGACGAAATTTGATTGAATTTGGTATTTTCAGCAACAAGTCAAACTGTTTATTCAGGAAGTGCCATTTGGTGAATTGGAACTCATGAAGTCGTTTTTAAAAAAAAAAAAAAAAAATTGTGTGTACATAGGTAGCTTTAACTCAACTTTTTTGTTAGTAGGAGAGCTTTTTATGTGAAAGAGTTCGTCCGGGGAAGTACTATCACCAAACCTATTTCTGCCGCAAAGCAGTAGTGCTCGCATTGCTGTGTTCCGGTTTGAAGGGTATATAATGGGTGCCGGTGAAATAACAGCCACATGAGTCTTTTCATCGTTATATCTCAGGGTGGCGGGCGGAGTGCAATGCCATATAGGGCGCGTCCTAGGTGGACGTGACCTATGGAGTAATGTATTGTTAAAGGCAGAGGTTACCGCTCAACATTAGGTGGGCCATATGCTTGTTCTGTCACTCACATAGTTAAAAAAAACTATTGACTAACTCGTGTACGGCTCTTAACTATTGTCGCCTCCGCTACCGCCTATGCCTTGTCCTTAGCTTAACCCTTCGCAGCCGATGACATGCTCGATCCCCGTTTAACGCCACATCATCTTGCTTTGTTCAACAAATCATTCCTGGGACATGTCAGGCCAAGTTTTTGATGTAGGTTTTAGGTGATTACTTATTTAATTTGTTGTCTATGACACGTGGGTAATTAATGAGAAGCAACTTGTCTATACGCATCGTTCTCATTTTGCCGGGATAAAAAGTAACTAAAGAACATGGGCAACTTCCTATTTATTGTTTGACCCAACTTTATTGACTAACGTAACGTACAGTTGAGATACTTTTGGTTATTGATAATATATGTTAATAATGTTCTTATCTGGCTCAACGCATTAGTATTGCCATTCAGCGTGGCAATGCAGCCAGCATCATAGGGACGCTTCCGTCTGGTAGTGATTTGGATCAGTTGAGCTATCTTTAGATCGCTTGCAGCGGTCTTCAGGTAGCACAACTGTTTCATATATATTTTGTAAATATCTTGTATTATTATTTCTGTAAATAAATGTATCTTTATGAAAAAGTAATTAATTTTGTATAAATTAAAAAACCCTCAACCCAATGAAACGGCTGAATTGATTTTGATCAAACATAGCTAAGAACACTCCCGACTAATTCACATTTCAAACAAACAATTTAAAAAAACGGTTCATCCGTTCGGGAGCTACGATGCCAAAGAGAGACACATTGAAATCACAAGGATCATTTTGAATCGTCTTAAAAAATAAATTTACAGTTACTCCTGTTCCAACGCAACCAGACCTAGAAGAATCAGGCAACAAACACGGTCTGTTTTTCTTTTGATGATCCTTCTTACTACTAGGTGGAGAGCGCCTGTGTGGTTCCTCGAGAACAAGTTGAAGCTGATTCAAGGAAAAAAGGAAAACCAAATTAAAAGCCTTACTTAGGTAGGCAGTCAAAAGTAAGATGATAGAGAGAATCAGCAAAAGTTCATAAGGCAGCACACACTACGCTTGATATACACATAAATAACACATCAGTAATAAATTATATGCAGGTACAGACATTGCAAATTGACAAATTAGGTGTCGAGGGGCAGAGCGACATCAGGCCACGCGGCTTTATCATTAACATAGTCATGTAGTGTGTAATACGCTTTCTTAATTAAATTATTCTTTATGTAAGATTTAAATCTTCGAATCGAAAGTTTAGAAGCACTTTCTGGAAGTTTATTATAGAACCGAACAGAATTCCCCATAAAAGACCCACTTACTTTTTTTAATCTAAATTTGGGAATACTCAGTTTATTTTTATTTCTCGTGTTAAAACAATGCACGTCACTTTTTTTCATAAATCTATCTAAGTGTTTATGTGTATATAATAATACACACACACAGACACACATCCAGACACACACAGACACGTCAAACTTTATAACACCCCGTCGTTTTTGCGTCGGGGTTTAAAAAGCTAATTTAATTTCTTGCGTAGAAGTTGTGGGAAAGTAATGAAGCTTGTTGCGTTTTGTTTCACGCAAATGCAATGAGTTGATTCATCTAATTATTTAGAAATACAACTTTTGCTTCCCAACTTATAAAAATATAGAAGTTCTTTAGAAAAATTGGACAAAAAACAACATTTGGTACCGTACTAATTACTTACCTGGTTATTTTTTTTTTGACCTGGGTCTGCGGTTGCCCACCTCGTTTCATGAAAATCGGCTCAGCTGTTCTCACGTGTTTGGTCGGTAATCATCCAAACTTAAACTCTTCTTACATACACTTCTTAACACTGATTTTCTGACAAATAGATGAAGTGGCAATGGGCATGCGTGCCATATAGCACGCAGAACTGAAACCGTTAGGGAATAAAGATTTTCGTGTACATACATACATAGATACACGCCTTTTTCCCTGAAAGGGTAGGCAAAACCTCATATGGGCCTCTTTTCACTGTGGGTTGCACCATCGTGGGAAATAGACGTTACATGTGGTGAGCTCATCGCCGCCATGGCTTCGCACGACTGACTCTGCTAATTCTTTCTTCCAGTAATAACACATTCCTTAAATAAGCTAGCAGCTAGGACATATCTTATACCAACGAATCTTACAAACAAGTCCGGGTAATCCCTAAGTCCACCAAAGACACGTCTTAGGTCGCGGTAGTCGGTGGATGGAGTCGGACCAAGACTGTTTATCATCGTATTATATGGCCCCAAGTATCACACAATCTGTTTAAGTGATATAGTGGAAACATGTATCCATCTCAAAAGACGCAAATATGCAAGTCTCGACAGAGCTTACTTATTTGAGCCTTTCGGGGTCGAGACTCTGGGTCCGTGGGGTACCGGGGCCCTTTGGTTTTCAAAATTATTTCAGGGCATCTGGTCGAAGCGACGCGTGACCCGAGAGCTGGCTCTTATCTGGCTCAACGCATTAGTATTTCCATTCGGCGTGGCAACGCAGCCAGCATCTTAGGGACGCTTCCGTCTGGTAGTCGCAGAGTTTACCGCTTAACATCAGGTGGGCAATCTGCTTGTTCCGTCATTCAAGTAGAATAAAAAAAAAAAAAAACCCTAGTTTTAGTAAAAAGATTATTTAAAACTTTACGAAATTAACACCCTACATTTGTTATCCTTGCAACCAATGTTAATATTCGTTTAAATATTTATTATTTATTTATTTGTGTATAATACACAGGCAGCTCTCGGAGCTGATGCGTGTATATCTTAGTCCTTATCAGTGCACTTTAAATGTTTGTCAAGTCTACTTTTGAAAGAATTCACTGAGGGGGCACTGATCACTGAGTCTGGTAGCCGGTTCCAAGTGTGCACAACACGGTTGGGCAATATGTGCATCATCGGATTGCTGGTACTTGCCCGCGTTGCAGCTTCAGCGAGTGTCCTCTGAGTCCTATATTATTGTTCATGGTATATAGTGTCTGTGATAAATCTGGTAGTGGTTGTTTAGGATCTTGTAGGTCTCTATTAGGTCTCCAAGCTCTCTACCTTGCGTCATTATTTTCTTAATTTAACGTTTTAGTATACATTTCACTGTATGCATGGGGTATAAGAGTAACGGTCAACAAACAAAGGTCTATAGATCATAGATAAAAAAAAAATAAGTTGTTATGTGCCACCCTAATACTATCGTGTGACTTCTTAGTATAATGAGTTCACTCGTGTAAAATGAATGGCAGAAGGATATGAAAAGAGTAATTTTCACATCAGGCGATGACTTGTACAACATCCTTGCTATCGTAAAGGCTGATGATGATGATAAATACGCTAGCGTATATACTTATTATAGATACTTATAAGCACTTCAAGTGTAAATTTGCGCTTCCCACCGACGCGCGCGGTTCAAAGGGCGCGAAGCGAACATCAAAAGATAAATTATTCTGTACTTATGTTTACGATAGCTCATTGCAATTTCAAAGTCCAGAAGAAAATACTATTACTTTATGAATAATTGTCTATAATATTTTTTTGTAGTTGAAATATACACGTAAATTTTTTCTACGCGCGTTCCGCTCTTGTTTAAGTGAACTACCTTGCGAGGCCTGTTGATATACTACCTTTTGAGATTGAGATACTAAACCAAACCCCGGCCCATAGCCGTCTGGCCTTCTGCCTTCTATTCAGGCCTTCTGCCCTCTACTCTGCCTTCAGCCTTCAACAGCATCTGCCATCTACGATAAAGACTAAGTGATATCCTTAAGAATTTAAGTAGTAGTAGAGCTTTTTTGTGAAAGAGTTCGTCCGGGGAAGTACTACCAGCATACCTATTTCTGCCGCAAAGCAGTAGTGCTCGCATTGCTGTGTTCCGGTTTGAACGGTAAGAGTGCCGGTGAAATTACAGGCACATGAGACTTTTCATCTTTATGTCTCAGGGTGGCGAGCTCAGTGCAATGCCACATAGGGCGCGTCCTAGGTGGACGTGACCTATGAGGTAATGCACTGTTCATAGGCAGAGGTTACCGCTTAACATCAGGTGGGCCATATGCTTGTTCCGTCATTCAAATAGTATAAAAAAACTGTTGGTATTATAAGTTAATATATTTATTAAACTACCCGTGTTCGTTTATCTACCTAACCCTTAGGACACCTAGCTCCTCTATTAGGTAGGTTAGGGACCTAAAACCTAGTCTACCTACCTATCTGCATGTTGAGGTGGTACCTGTCCATGGCTAAACCGTGACAGTGACTGCCCAACGCGCCAGTGGTTTTTACCTAGTAAATTATTAAGGAATACTTTAAGGCATACACAGCAGCTGATTGGTCTTATTTAAATTAAAAAAAAAATAAAAGAAGACTTTATTTCAGGCACACAGATCCATAATTTGGTTAGTACACAAAAATACAGCACTTATGAAAAAATATTATTCATTCCTACAGTAACACAGTTATCTTATATATTTATTCTAACAACTAAAACATTTATTAACAGAAAGTATAATACAAGGTATGTACAAAATACATATGAAACAGTTGTGCTACCTGAAGACCGTTACAACTAACAACTGGGAAAAAATGCACTCAGTTATATGTGTCATTGGCCATAACTGAATGCATCTTAGTCCAGTGCTGAGTGAGGTGGGAATCTGGCCTATCGGCCGCTTGGAGGCCGCGCCTATTTGGAGGCTTACTCTTCATAGAGGAGTCAATGTTATGTGCTGAAAAAATATGTTACTTATGGACCTTTTATCAGTAAAGTGAACGTACAAGAATGTTCTACCTGTTCAATAAACAAGTGAACGTACAAGAATGTTCTACCTGTTCAATAAACAAGTGAACGTACAAGAATGTTCTACCTGTTCAATAAACAAGTGAACGTACAAGAATGTTCTACCTGTTCAATAAACAAGTGAACGTACAAGAATGTTCTACCTGTTCAATAAACAAGTGAACGTACAAGAATGTTCTACCTGTTCAATAAACAAGTGAACGTACAAGAATGTTCTACCTGTTCAATAAACAAGTGAACGTACAAGAATGTTCTACCTGTTCAATAAACAAGTGAACGTACAAGAATGTTCTACCTGTTCAATAAACAAGTGAACGTACAAGAATGTTCTACCTGTTCAATAAACAAGTGAACGTACAAGAATGTTCTACCTGTTCAATAAACAAGTGAACGTACAAGAATGTTCTACCTGTTCAATAAACAAGTGAAAAAAAATTAGTGCAGCTCTTTTCGACTGTTTTGATTGAACTTCTAAACGACTTAGAAGTAGTAGAGCTTTTTTATGAAAGTGTTCGTCCGGAGAAGTACTACCACCATACCTATTTCTGCCGCAAAGCAGTAGTGCTCGCATTGCTGTGTTCCAGTTTGAGGGGTATGGTTGCCGGTGAAATTACATGCACATGAAACTTTTCATCTTTATGTCTCAGGGCAGCGGGCGCAGTGCAACGCCACAAAGAGCGCGTCCTAGGTGGACGTGACCTATGTGATAATGCACTGTTCATAGGCAGTGAGATGCCCCCCCCTCCCTCGCTGTGTGCATGGACTCTCCTCTGTGGCTCTGCTCTATCTATATATGGGCTTATCTTGGACTAGCTAGGTCTCTCTAGATCTCTCTAGGTTTCGGTCCTCTCTCTAGCTCTGTGTGGCGCTGACGCGCTATATGGCAAGCTGTGGCAAGGTCGCTCCTTTCTCCCTTGCCCTGCGTATGTGTGTTAATAGCGACCAACAATAAATGTCAAGTCTGCTTATCCAATGCAAAAATGCATGACATGTATATCTGTCTGCATTGTCCAACACCATGTATAATGTATTCAGGCCGATGAAAGCCTGGAGTCTCATACACTTCTATGTATGTTTAAAAGTATAGCAAGTAGTAATACATATGCCAACCAACTGTATTGATTTAATCAGTGTGCAATAAATATTTATAGGCCAACTTGTTTCAATTCTACTCAAGAGTTAGGTATCTCAGATTATCAACTTCCCAACATCACTGCTGTAGATTCTTCCAAGTTTCAGGCTTAGCTGTCGAATAGGCTACAGGCACCTTATATCTTTCAGAAATCAAAGTTTAGTGAAATGCCAATAGAGCCAATTCCACAAACTTAACAAGCGAGTTAAATTCATTAACAATCAGAGGTACTTAGTCCTGTGTTAGTCTAGAACCAAGGTGTGTTCTGGCTTAAGCCTAGTTGAGATAAATCTGTATTTAATGTTGGTTGGTAAAGTATTACTGATTTACCTACCTATGAGTTAATGGGACGATGTAGGAAGGTTTCAATAAATTTCTGTTAGCGAATTCATGTGATTTTGTATTTTTAAAACTCGCAAAAAAGTTAACGAAACACTCTTTTAATTAGATTAAGTCTTACTGATAAGCAAGATCTTAAACCCTTGATTTAGTTCCTAACCCATCCTATGAGGAAGTTAAAATGAATCAAGGACAAATAAAAAATCCCCCTCGGGTTGATTAAAGCTGGCTTAGTCTAGGCACAACTAACACCTTAATGTATTAGAAATTCCGCTTCAAACAATTGGTAAGTCCAAATCAATTGTCGTCTCTCCCCTGTACCATAGCTAGTACATAATTACACGTTGTAATTAGGTGCTTTTGGCTAGAACAGTATCGTTGAATTAGTCAGATGCTAATTACCCATAATGCATATTTCAGTCCTGTATATTTATATACAGAGCATCACGTCGTCTGGTCAGCGAGCTAGATTAATCTGCGAGTTATCAAAATGCGATGCATTTAGATACCTTTATGCTGATTTTTAGGCTCCGAGTCAGGTCACCTGTAGGGTCTAGAAATCTATATCGATATCTAGGTTATAGAAGACACATTATTTAATTATAGATAAGACTTAACTTAAGTATTCCAGTATCTGCACTCGTTCTGAATTTAAAGCCATACTTTTGTATGTATTAAGAACTGCTTGTGTTATTAACTTTGAACTTGGATAATGTTTATTCACAAGGCTTATTTTAACGGATTGGCGTTTTTGCTAAAATCGTCAACCAGTGTTTCTTTATCTACAATTTATCAATTAATCGTTGAGTTTATTTTTAAATCCAAGCTTCCAATGCGACGACTATATCGTCCAGTAGTCTAAATTCAAGTGCCATACAAATCTCTAATAATTACATAGTTGAATACAGTACTATCGCTTATTATATAATCGCTCTTAATATCTAGGCCATAAGGTTCCGTTTTCATCGACTATTTGGTGTCTATCTCCGCGTGCCGAGATGTTTCGTTGCTTATAACCGAGATGCCTCCGCGAGTGCGAGCGAGGTGGTTGCCATTGTAGTTCTGCCTTGTTAGATAGAGACGAGACATCTTCTCTTTTCACCAACACTGAAATCAACAAATTTACAAAGTAGTTTCTATTTTGAACCTTATATGCTCAGCACAAGATTCCCCTTAGTTTTAACAGTTTCTGTGGAATTTGGTAAAGCAGATATTTCTGTGCTTAAGTTTTTTTTCGATATTCTGAGAACCCTCGCTCTCAGAATATGGTGTAGGTATTACTTAAGTATTGCCAGATGTTACAGCATACATGGGAACCAGGATTCCATCACAGCAGAGGGTACCGCTTATCATCAGGTGGAGCATATTTTTTTTTTATATTAAGTTAAATTTGTAAGACATTGTTGTGATTGTTATTTAATTTGTGATATTTTTTTTCTATTTTTAATCTGTTCTCGCTAATAGCATGTCGTTGGTCACCTATAATTGTGGTAGCACTTGGCATGCATAATATAATTACTTATCATACATACATACATACATAGACACACGCTTTTTTCCCCGAAGGGGTAGGCAGAGCCACAATATGCCTCTTTTCACAGTGGGTTGCACCATTACTTATCATGTGTTGTAATTACTTGTAACTGTGTATACTATGTTGGTGATTCTAATAAATAAATAAATAAATAACTATCTGCTTGTACCGTCATTCTAAGTAGTATTAAAAAGAAAACTTTACCTTTCACTTAAATGTCGGCAAAGACTTTTATCTTCAAGTTAAACGTATGATTCTGTAATGCGATGGGTTTTCACGCGGAAAATATTAGTTTTTATGATTTTCATTTAATTTTCATTCGTGAGCAGTATGTCTCTTTCTAACTTACCTGAACTTTAATGTGTTAGAAAGTGACGTAGTTTGGCTACTGTATGCGTCTTTATATTATAAATGCGAAAGTGTCTCTGTCTGTCTATCTGTTATCTTTTCACGCTTAATCCGCTGAACAAATTATGATACATTTTGGTAAGGGGATAGATTGCATCATGAGAAAGGACATAGCCAATACTCAGTACAATGTTTTTTTGGTAAATGACTTGGTGGGTATAACATCGGGTGAAATTATCTCTGGCTGTGTGGCTGGTGCCTTTTTTCGGCTAAGCCGCTGAATAGATTTTTATGCATTTGCCAAGGGGATAGATTGCATCATAAAAAAGGACATAGCCAAATACGTCACTAAAAAAATTTGGACTTTTCTCGGGTGAGAGAAACTCTTTCTGTCTGTCTGGTATGGGTAAGCTGCTTAATAATTTTTGATTGAATTCGGTAAGAAGATTGTATCATGAGGAAGGACGTAGGCTAACTTTTGTCTTAAAAAGTTTGTAAATAAAGCAGGTGAAAACGCGCGCGACAGCTAGTAGTTATAATATCCCAAAAATAACCAACACGTTGGGGTTCGACCCTACAACCGTCTTCTTCCGATGTTCCGCTAGTCATCTTTGACGACCTCCGTGGCGTTCGCGTGTGTGGTTCGCCTGCGACGCAGGAGGTTGCGGGTTCGATTTCCGCCCTGGACCAAATATTTGTACCATCTGCAAATATTTGTTCAGGGTGTTCTGGATATTTTCTATGTATAATACAAAATTATCTATCAATGTAATGTATTGTATTAAGTATATCAGTTATCAAGTACCTATAACACAAGTTCTGCTTAGCTTGGGGCAAGAACATATTATGTAAACTGTCCACATTTTTTTTTCTCTTTTTTAATTTCTCCAGTTAGTAACAGAACATTTAACACTTTAGAGATACGCCTTAGCTTTTCACAATAACCTATAAATTTGACGTGCCCTAAGTGTCCCGTTAAATTATATTGGCTGGTGGAAATTGGCATCTGACATTTAATTAGCTACAGCACTGAAAGATCTTAATTGACTGGTCGTTTTTCCTGAGGAAATTATGAAAATACTCATTTACAAAGGCATAAATAATAATAATAATAATAAGTTTTTTTGTGAAAATATTTTTTTCAATACAAGCTTTTACAAAATTAGTGATCAAAATGAGCATAAACACGGCCAGTCTACTATTATCCATCGAGGAGTAACGATGTCCACCTTCCGTCTCCATCAACAGATCAGCTCGTTGTCACCATCATATTGTATTGTCATCGGAACTTGACAGGTATGCCAAATTTCAGCTCAATCGGTTGAGGATAACTGCTTTAAAATTAATTTGCAAGATTTCACCCGGAAAAACATATTCCACCCGGACGTACATTGCAAGTTAATATAAAGCTTGTAATAAGTGATAAGTAAGTTCCTCAAATAAATACACTACATTCCTAAGAAAAATTACTTTATTTACAGTAATAATAATATATATATATATATATATATATATATATATATAATAAATCAAAGAAAAACAAATAAAACAATTAATCTGTAAGACCGTTGTAAATATTTTACGATCTAAAGATAGCTCAACTGATCCAAATCACTAACAGACAGAAGCGTCTCTGAGAGGCTGGCCGTCTATTCCAATACATTTCGTAGATCAATTTCACAGAATCATTTTAAATCTCGTTGTTTTCAAGAAAACGTATTCCATTTTCATTCACCAGTCTCGTAGCATGTCTACGGCGTTCGTAGCATTATATATGAGTATTGCTACAAATGCTGTAGACATGCTACATAACTATTGTAGCTTATTCTGTGCTACGGGTTTGCTACGGCGTAGCACTACCACTTGCAAATCGATGTGAATTGATTAATTTTGCGGGTACGCTATCGTTCCTCACAGTATTCCTGTATACCAACTGTTATAAACTATAATTTCAGATGAAATAAAATGCTTTGAAGTCGACACATCCCAAATACAAAACCAAATCACTAAGTCACTAAGTTTTAGTAGTAGTAAAGCTTTTTTGTGAAAGAGTTCGCCCGGGGATGTACTACCACCATACCTATTTCAACCGCAAAGCAGTAGTGTTCGCATTGCTGTGTTCCGGTTTGAAGGGTAAGCGTGCCGGTGAACTTACAGGGACATGAGACTTTTCATCTTTATGTCTCAGGGTGGCGGGTGCAAAGCAATGGCACATAGGGTGAATCCTGGGTGGACGTGTCCTATGAGGTAATGCACTGTTCATAGGCGGAGGGTACTACTTAACATCAGGTGGGCCATCGGATTGACCCGTCATTCCAAGTAGTACAAAAAAAAAATTTGCTAACTGGTAACTTATCCCTAAATTCGTTGAAATATAAATGATAAATGATATTTATTGTTCGTAAAATGGATCCATTGAATATAAAACAGAGATACAATGGCGATATTAAATGAACACACAGGTATTTCTTGTAAAGTCTGGCTGAGCCAACCCAGGCAGAAATCTTCATGCAAAAAAAAACAGCACGCGCCTGTCAAGAAATCCATGTTAATTGAATATCTAATAAAATATAGAGAATTTTACAAAACCCTTACATTAACCCCCTCAGATTTATTGTATTGATTTTATTTTATCTAATTTTTGACTCAATAATATGCAACATATTGATAAACAATCGAATCTAGGCAAGAGTTAGACGTAACTTTGTGTTTTTTTTTTCTATCGACAAAATATTGTCTTATCATGTTTCTGGTACAGTGATCCCTCGGAATTATAATATAGTCATCATCATTGTCTTGCCCGTTTCCCAATTTATTTGTTTATTTGTGGTCGGCGCAGTACGTCTTTTTCTTCCACTCTCATTATCAGCCGTCACCTCATCATTCACTCCCTTCTCATTCATATCATCTCTCACGCAATCCATCCATCTTTTCTTAGGTCTTCCTCTTCCTTTCCATCCACTAACATTCATATTCATAACTTTCTTAGTTACATGCGTTTCATCCCTCCTCGTAACATGTCCATACCAAGCTAAACGATTTCCTTGAAATTTTTCTGTCACTGGCACTATTTTCAAACTTCCTCTTATATACTCATTCCTTATTTTATCCATTCTTGTTACTCCACACATCCCTCTCAACATACTCATCTCTGCTGCATGCAATCTTCGGAATTATAATATAGTATCCATACATATTTTTAATCTGAAAAATGTATTTGATTTAATAGTAACTTCAAAACCTAATCTAAGATTAGGAATTTTGCGGCATACCTTTATGTTTTTGATCTAGGTTGTGGTTATGGTTGCTGAAGTATAAGTAAATCCCCTTGGAGAAGGCCAAGAATATTCTAGTCTAGACACCTGAAATTAAACAATAAGCCTTTGAAATAGAGCAGGTTTACTTCGTGGATTATATTATGAAATGTTTTTGAAATATTGCAATTCTTTTGAAGTTTCACTAACTTTATTATAAAGGTGGAAAATAAGAAAATATTTGTGTTGAAATAGTAGATTGTTATACAAGGAGCTAAAATTACCCATTATATTTAGCGAGGCAGTAAATAGAAACCGAGTTTTTATGGGTTTTTAGCGCCGTGTGTTACACTCTACTTTTAGCGCCGTGTGTTACACTCTACTTTTAGCGCCGTGTGTTACACTCTACTTTTCACTACGATTGCGAGAAAATAAGATTAAATAATACAAATGAAAAAATATGAAAAAATAATTACGGTCACTACCAATTCAATTTGCAAAGAAAATTTCTAAAGAATTCGCGCCAATGTCTTTTTTTTATTTCTTCTGTAGCCGCAACGCATTGCATGCATTCTACCCATAGACTTGAAATTTTCAAGAGATTGACGATTGTATTATAGTTCCATTTTCAAAAATAAAATATTGTTCTATTTTTATAAAACGGTAATAGATCGAGTCCTTTATTCATGATTATTCTACTTATGACTAAAGACTTGTGGGCTTATTGTCATTTGGCAGACAAAAATTCAAATAAATATATACGTTTTTTCCCCTAGATGAAGAAATGCTATTTGTTCTTCGCTCTGGTATGCCACAATGACGGTATCTTTAGCAAGAGGTGATAAATATATTTTTCCTAACAAACTTTTATGAAATCAGTGATCGGATTCGTGATCTAATCAAAATGATCTCAAACACGGCCAGGCTTACTATAAATCATCGAGGAGTTCCCCTTTCCACCTTGTCTCCATCATCAGATCAGCTCACTGTTACAATAAATAAATAAATAATGCTGGACAGTTCACACAACATTATCTAGCCCCAAGCTAAGCAAAGCTTGTGTTATGGGTACTAGATAACTGATATACTTAATACAATATATTACATAGATAGATATTTTTTATTATACATAGAAAATACCCAGAACACCCTGAACAAATATCTGCGATTGCTCAAATATTTGTTCCGAGTGCGGGTATCGAACCTGCAACCTCCTGCGTCGTAGGCCGAGCTTCGCCCGCCGCGCCACAGAGGTCGTCTACAATTGAATTGTCATCGGAACTTGACAGGTTTTAGTAAAAATAGAGCTTTTTTGTGAAAGAGTTCGTCCGGGGAAGTACTACCATACCTATTTCGGCCGCAAAGCAGCAGTGCTTGCATTGCAGTGAAATTACAGGGACATGAGAATTTCATCTTTATGTCTCAGGGTGGCAGGCGCAGTGCAATGTCACATAGGGTGCGTCCTACGTGGACGTGACCTATGTAATAATGCACTGTTCATAGGCAGAGGGTTCTGCTTTACATCAGGTGGGTTATCTGCTTGATTCGTCATTCAAGAAGTATAAAAAAAAAACAAGTTGGGTGCGTCCTTTGTGGGCTTGACCTATGTGATAATGCACTGTTCATAGGCAGAGATTACCACTTGACATCAGGTGGGCCATCTGCTTGACCCGTCAAACCAAGTAATACAAAAAAAAACTGCAAAACAGCTCAAACTTTGCTTTGAGCTGAAATTTTTAATCTGAACCACGGGCAATACATTCGTAAACAGAAAATTTGTATCGAATGTGTGCTTAATCTCACCGAGCACTAATAAGTTCAATTGGTCAAGTAGCCTACGTACAGAACCCTCTCCACTCGATTTAAATTCGCACTTGACCTGTTTTTGGAGTTTATTGTATATTACTCCTTGAGAATCGATTTTCGATAGGCCCTCGGTACGCAAATATATGAGAAGTAAATTCGTAATATAGCGCGTTAACAAAAAGTGAAGTTGTTTATGTCCCTCTGCGCAACATAATATATTTGCTCAGTCACGCTGACACATCCCATTTTTACAAGCTTTTATTTAACTTGCAATGTTTGTACGGGACAAATCTTGCAACTGAATTTTAAAGCAGTTATCCACAACTGATTGAGTTGAAAGGCATACCAGCCTAGTTCTGAGGACAAAATAATATGATGGTGACAGCGAGCTGATCTGATGATGGAGACGGAATGGACAACGGAACTCCTCGATGGATAATAGTAGACTGGCCGTGTTTAGGCTCATTGTGATCAGCACACGGTTACGATCACTAATATTATAAAAGCTTGTATTTAACAGCCGTTGCATGAGTGCATCGAATAAGGATCCGGGATAAGACTTATATACTTCCTATTCTTACTCTAATTGTTATATCGGCTGTGGAATAAGACTTATATACTTCCTATTCTTACTCTAATAGTTATATCGGCTGTGGAATAAGACTTATATACTTCCTATTCTTACTCTAATAGTTATATCGGCTGTGGAATAAGACTTATATACTTCCTATTCTTACTCTAATAGCTATATCGGCTGTGGAATAAGACTTATATACTTTCTATTCTTACTCTAATAGTTATATCGGCTGTGGAATAAGACTTATATACTTTCTATTCTTACTCTAATAGTTATATCGGCTGTGGAATAAGACTGTTTACATATAATTGTCACAATGCCTACCTTGTTTGTTTATATTAACATGAATGTGTATGTGTGCCTACTTTTTGGCGATTGTGAGTAGGTACCTTTGGAGGTTTTTAAAGTACAATATCTTAAATAAATATGTAAGATATGTTGTGTATGAAATAAATTTAATTATTAACTTACTTCCAAACCTCCCATGCCATAGGTTTTTATAAAACGTTTTCTGTCAAAACATCTTCATAGCTTGCCGGCACTGCATCTTTTTTTTTTTTTTTTAACATTGATTGAGCTTTATTTGACCTCGATCTCACCTGTTGGTAAGTGACGATGTGGCCGAAGATGGAGCACAAAGGTCTAGATGGCACCTATTCACACTAGCCTCAAAGCGACCTAGATTATAGTTTTCAGGAAAGACAGACGACGGTAGTTTATTCCAATCCTTAGCAGTTCGCATTATAAAGGTAGAACTGAAACGTTTTGTGAGAATAGAAGGTATACTAATGAGGTAAGGATGGTACTGAGCCGTACGCTTGCTGAGGCCTGCCTGTATCTGTTCACAAATCCACATACCTTAAGTTATAACAGTACAATGAAACAACAATTCAAACTTCAGCATTAAGAATTCAACTTCCAAACTTGGTCAATTCGTTTGTATCAATAACCTCCTTCCCCAAGTTGGTATAAAAGAGACATATCCGCCCGTAAGCGCCATAATGCCCTTTATTATTTCGTTGTTTGAACTCTGACGTGATAGCGAACACGCAAGCTGAATTGGTTAAGTGCGTTACACAGTCAAAGATACGCCAAGCTTTACTTTTTTTTTTGTTTAATTCTACTTTAATGATGGAATAATCAGTTGGCCCACCTGATGTTAAGCGGTAACCTCTGCCTATAAACAGTGCATTACATCATAGGTCACGTCTACCTAGGACGCGCCCTATGTGGCATTGCACTGCGTCCGCCACCCTGAGACATAAATATGAAAAGTCTCATGTGCCTGTAATTTCACCGGCTCCCTTATCCTTCAAACCGGAACACAGCAGTGCGAGCACTACTGCTTTGCGGCAGAAATTGGTATAGTGGTCGTACTTCCCCGGATGAACTCATTTACAAAAAAGCACTACTACTATCTCACTAATATTTTTAACCCCCGACGCAAAAACGACGGGGTGTTGTGTCTGTCTGTGGCATCGTAGCTCCCGAACGGATCAACCTATTTTGTTTTTTTGTTTGTTTTAAAGGCTGCGATTAGAGAACAAGGTGAATTATTCGGGAGTGTTCTTAGCTATATTTGATTAAAATCGGTTCAGCCGTTTCATTGAGTTGGGGGTTTTTTAATTTTTACAAAATAAATTACTTATTCAATACAAGCTTTTTTAAATTTAGTGATCGTAACCGTGTGCTGATCAAAATAACCCTAAACACGGCCAGTCTACTATTATCCATCGAGGAGTTCCGTTGTCCACCTTCCGTCTCCATCATCAGATCAGCTCGCTGTCATTATCATATTGTATTGTCATCAGAACTTGACAGGTATGCCAAATTTCACCAAAATTCACCTTTATCGCCACCCGTGAAATACTTATCATTGAGTAGCTCCAATGTCCATCGCTGGTCTTCATCAGTTCCACTTCACCATATCGAACTTTCTGAATGCACATGCTTATGCAAATCGCTATATGTGTGCCTATAATATTTGAGGAGTTTCCTCGATTCCTCAGAGATCCCATCATCAGAACCAGGTTTTAATGAAAATGGGACCAATTTAAAAGCAAATCGAGTCAACTTACAAAAAATAATCCAAATTGGTTCATAAATGCCGTAGGTATGAGGTAACAAACATAAAACATCAAAAAGCAAACAAACGAACGCCTTCACCTTATTGTTGAAATCGATTAAAAAAGTTGAAATTATTTATAATTTTTCTATAAAAGTAAAATTTTATACAAAAACTGATTTTTTGGGTTCTTTGTTTGATCATAATGGATCAACATGGTCTTAGAGCAATGTAGGCCTCCGTATACGTGTTGCTCTATGTACATGGTGCATCGTTTTATACATGTTTGTGCTCACAAGGTCTACTATTCGCAGAGTATTTTTGACAAACAGTTAACAATCCAATTGGGTTCCTCTAGTAGATATAGTTAAGGGGTCCTTGCACCCGTTTATCGCATAGCCTCGCTAACTGTGTACACCAGCTTTAAGGGAGTAATGTGCACGCGAATACTTTGCTGTCACGACACTTTTATTCGTCATTTTTAGGGTTCCGCAGTAAACAAACTGTTGACTTACCCATACTTAAATATGATTTTATTTTGCCTACAAATCTCAAATTAGCTGACAGCCATTTTATCTGATAAATGTTATTATACGGTAAATGAATTTATTAAATGATCGATAACTTTTTTGACAAATGATGACATTTCTTATAATTTAATTTTAATTTACGAAATTTTTATGACATGTTTAGTTAATTGATTTTTTGTGTTTTTTTTTTGTTATTTCATATTTCTACTACTATTTTTAATTAAAATTATTCTAAATAAAATTGACATTGCACGCCCTTAAAGGGTAGATTACGTTGAATCCATAATTTTATCTATAATATCTTTTTGGCATGTAATTCAGCAATAAATATACTTTGACTTTGCGTGGTGTGACCGGCCTAAGAATAGACCCCTCCATCTCCTCCCATGGATGTCGTAAAAGCCGACTAAGGGATTTCCCGGACTTGTTAGTAAGATTTGTTGGTATAAAATTTGTCCTGGCTGCTAGCTTATTATGGAATGTGTTATTACTGGAAGAAAGCGTTAGTTGAATCAGTCGTGGGAAGCAATGGCGGAGATGAGCTCACCACTTGTCACGTCTATATTCCACGATGGTGCAACCCACTGTGAAAAGCGGCCCATTGAGGCTCTGCCTACCTCTTCGGGGAAAAAGGCGTGTGTCTATGTATGTATGACTTTGTCTTTGATCTGTTGAAGCTGGGGCTCAGTATAGACTATAATAGAAGTTGAAATTGAATTGATGTTGATGACGTTGGTTCATAATATTTGCTTTTACGCAAAAACGGCTAGGCCAATTTTGATGAAATTTTGAACAAAGGTAGACTAAAACCTGCTTTAAAACATGCTACACTTTTAATCTCAAAATTCAGTTACGTCTGGAGAAAAACGTGGGTGTAACGACGGGCAACCGCTAGTTTGTTACTTTGAGCTAAAGATCAAATTTTCCTTTTTTTAATGAAAGATTATATTTATTTATTGTGAAATATGTATTTATAACGACTTTTAAGAATAAATCCGTGAACAAATAATAATAATAATAATAATGCTGGACAGCGGATAAAACATTATCTAGCCCCAAGCTAAGCAGAGCTTGTGTTATGGGTACTAGATAACTGATATACTTAATACAATACATTACATAGATAGATATATGTTTTATGCATAGAAAATACCCAGAACACCCTGAACAAATATCTGCAGATTGCACAAATATTTGTTCCGAGGCGGGAATCGAACCCGCAACCTCCTGCGTTGCAGTTTTGGACATTTTATTGGCAATGTCCAGAACTGCAAGTTTCCGGACAGAACCGTTCACATGTTCGGAACCCATTACTATATTTGGACACACACTTGACAACTTTTTATATGAAAGTTGGTTTTTGCTTTTTTATATTATATTTAGGAGGTTTTCATTTGAGTCGAGTTTGTTAGAGATTAGTATAATATTATTTTACTTCCGGAAAAGTTTAGCCATCTGATGTGATTACCGTGATGCCGAACTCTAGGAACGACGCCACGTTTATTAATAAGGCAGCATTGTTATTACTATTCTTAGGCCAGATACACCACGGCACACACTCCGTCTCCTCCCGTGAATGTCGTAAAAGCCGAATCAGGGAGTATTTTTTTTTCCGGACTTATTGATTAGATTCGTTGATATAAGAATTTGGCATACCTGTCAAGTTCCGATGACCATACAATATGATGGTGACAGCGAGCTGATCTGATGATGGAGACGGAAGGTGGACAACGGAACTCCTCGATGGATAATAGTAGACTGGCCGTGTTTAGGCTCATTTTGATCAGCACACGGTTACGATCACTAATTTTATAAAAGCTTGTATTGAAAAATATATTTTTCACTACAAACTTATTGTTTAACTGCGATCAGGTTTTTTGATAGTTAGACAGTTGAAATTTTCACAGATGATGTATTTCTGTTGCCGCTATAACAACAAATACTAAAAAACAGAATTAAATAAATATTTAAGGGGGCTCCCATACAACAAACGTGTTTTTTTGCCGTTTTTATAGACCAGGCTGTATCTCATGAACCGTGATAGTTAGACAGTTGAAATTTTCACAGATGATGTATTTCTGTTGCCGATATAACAACAAATACTAAAAAACAGAATTAAATAAATATTTAAAGGGGCTCCCATACAACAAACGTGATTTCTCCAAATGTAGGTTAAGCGATGCTCTGCGGGGTCAGATTTTGGATGGGTGACCACATTTTGCATGCAATTTTTTTTAGCTGTTATTTTATTAAATGTTACTGAACCCTTCGTGCGCGAGTCCTACTCGTACATGACGGTTTTTTATTGACGTTTGTGACATCGAGACTAGATCGTTACATGATCCGAAATTTAATTTGACTATTTTTTATAAGAGAATTGTGCTTCTGGTTGAACCTTAGACCAAAATACAAAAGGTATGGATTAGGGAACGATAGTTTTGAAGCTTATCAAGTAAGTGAGCTCACTCACAGTCAGTCTTTGTGACGGCAACTAGTGACTTAACGTACGTGTGCTGTAATTGTGTAACTGTGACTTATTTTTCACTGATGTTTTGTATGGTTAAGGCCCGTCCATATTGTTTTATTTTGGTCGAAGGTTTGAACCTTCTTTGACAACCTGTGTAGCGCGGCGGGCGAAGGTTCGCCTGCGACGCAGGAAGTTGCGGGTTCAATTCCCGCCTCGGAACAAATATTTGTGCGATCGCAGATATTTGTTCAGGGTGTTTTGGGTATTTTCTATGTATAATAAAAAATATCTATCTATGTAATGTATTGTATTAAGTATATCAGTTATCAAGTACCCATAACACAAGCTCTGCTTAGCTTGGAGCTAGATAATGTTGTGTGAACTGTCCAGCATTATTCTTATATTTATTCTTTCGTAATATGACTGTTCTTCGTTTAACTTTGGACCCTTTATACGTACTTGTATGAGGTCTACGTTTGATAAACATTATTGGATTACCTTCAGATGTTACTCTATACACCGTCAAACTATTATCCAGTAACCTCTCTCACTCAAGCCTCCTGTTTCAAGAGTATTGGGTTCTGATGACCCTTCAATAAATATCGGGCTGACCTGAGGGTCACTTTACATGTGCGGCAAACGAGCGTAGTGTATCAAGATATTTTGGAGGGAATTCTGTCAATAATTTAGAAATGGCTTTGAAAATTGGATGGTATGTTGTGTTTCAATTTGATGGTCAGACAAGTGGAAAGCCCGCGACTTCATCTGCGTCGAGTTTTTTTTATATAATCTTCAGCAGCCGCTTAAGGCCCAATTTCAGGAATTCCTTTCTTAGTGCACCACAAAAGGAACAGTTTAGGCTGTGCGTTGATAGTCAGTGAGTGAGTGAGTGAGGCAGTCAGTCAGTCACGCAATGGTTTTATTACAAGCTTTTATTCAATTTGCATAGTATGTCCGGGTGGAATCTTGCAATTGAATTTTAAAGCAGTTATCCTCAACCGATTGAGATAAAATTTGACATACCTGTCAAGTTCCAATGACAATACAATATGATGGTGACAGCGAGCTGATCTGATGATGGAGACGGAAGGTGGACCACGGAACTATTATCGATGAATAATAGTAGACTGGCCGTGTTTTGGCTCATTTTGATCAGCACACGGTTACGATCACGAATATTGTAAAAGCTTGTATTGAAAAATATGTTTCTACAATATTCATAAAAACTTCAGCATCATCTTATAGGTTCAATTTCAGGAATTCCTTCCTTATTGCACCCCTAGACTACAAAAGTTTAGGCTGTGCATTGATAGTCAGTGAGTGAGTGAGTGAGTGAGTCAGTCAGTCAACAGTTTTATATATTTTAAAATGAATAAACGGCTTAAAAACCACTGTTTTTCGTCACTGGATTTATATATAAATAAATAATACTGGACAGTTCACACTACATTATCTAGCCCAATCTAAGCGGAGCTGGTGTTATGGGTACTAGATAACTGATATACTTAATACAATACATTACATAGATAGATATTTTTTATTCTGCATAGAAAAAAACCCAGAATACCTTGAGAAAATATCTGCAGATCGTACAAATATTTGTTCCGAGGCGGGAATCGACCCCACAACCTCCTACGTAGCAGGCGAACCCTCGCTCACCGCGCTACAGAGGTAGTCAAAACTTTCCAGTCATCATTTCCCGCCTAAGTCCTAAAAACGTCTAAATAGTCTAACTTAAGTCATTTTCAGCCTAACGCACTAAGTTTGGTCTTAGCTACTTAAAAATGAGCGTATTACAGTACACTGTGAAGTGTTAGAAATAAACACCTGATGTTGGGGTTAAGTGTGTATTTTACACGTTTTTGGGTGATTTCCGGGAAAATAAAGGTAAATAGCTATATATTTATTACAAGCTTTATATTAACTTGCAATGTATGTCTGGGTCGAATCTTTATATTAACTTGCAATGTATGTCCGGGTCGAATCTTTATATTAACTTGCAATGTATGTCCGGGTCGAATCTTTATATTAACTTGCAATGTATGTCCGGGTCGAATCTTTATATTAACTTGCAATGTATGTCCGGGTCGAATCTTTATATTAACTTGCAATGTATGTCCGGGTCGAATCTTTATATTAACTTGCAATGTATGTCCGGGTCGAATCTTTATATTAACTTGCAATGTATGTCCGGGTCGAATCTTTATATTAACTTGCAATGTATGTCCGGGTCGAATCTTGCAACTGAATTTAAAAGCAGTGATCCTCAACAGATTGAGCTGAAATTTTGCATGCCTGTCAAGTTCCAATGACAATACAATATGATTGTGACAGCAAGCTAATCTGATGATGGAGACGGAAGGTGGACAACGGAACTTCTCGATGTATAATAATAGACTGGCCGTGTTTAGGCTTGTTTGTGAAAAATATATTGTAAAATGCAAGCTTTTATAAAATTAGTGATCGTAACAGTGCGCTGATCAAAATGAGCCTAAACACGGCCAGTCTACGCTAATCTACACCATAATATAATATTATAAAGAGGCAAGATTTGTATTTTTGTGTGTGTGTATGTTTATAATGAATAAATTCAAAAACTACTGTGCCGATTTCAAAAATTCTTTCACCATTGGAAAGCTTCATTCACCCTGAGTGACATAAGGTACCGGGGGGGGGGGGGGGGGAGGAGGTGGGCTGTTTTTCATCCTGAAACTACCCGTGCGAAGCCGGGACAAGTCGCTAGCCTACTATATACAACCGCTAAACTGTTTAATTAATGTATAAAAAAAACAAGTGTTCCAAGTGTCCCAAGGTGAATAAATTATTCTGAATACTGAATAGGTACTAATAAACTAAATGCAACTAAAACTCAGCTCAAAAGTTTGCAATATTCAATCAGATCCACGTATGAACCTGGCACGTAAGGCTTATTACCGTTATCACATACATACATGAAAATGTCCATATACGACTGTAACAAAGAGAATTGCAACGCGCATGCGTGGAGAGACAGAGAGAGAACACGGTCGAAGTCAGTTCATTGCTGCAAGCGAGACAGAGATGGGTATAGCAATAAAGTGTAGCATGACTGAATATTATGTATGATGCGGTGCCTCTTATTTAGGAAGTTTTAAAACTAAAACATCAGGAGTACAGTCAAATAAGATTTGCAATTTTGGTGAAAAATCATTTATACGACCGGTTTTTTACTGATCTACGAATATAATAATGATTACGGAAATGCTTTCTTCCAGTAATAACACATTCCATAATAAGCTAGCAGCCAGGACAAATCTTATACCAACGAATCTTAATAACAAGTCCAGGTAAAAAATAAGTTTTTCGCACCACGTGCTCGACAATGTCCAATTAGGTACATATCCTGCAACCTCAACGTAAAGTTAAGCATTATCTCTTTAGGGATATAAAGTTGTATGAAACTCCCTAGGGAATAAAATGATTTGTTTTTGGAACGTCAAATTTATGTAGAAACTCGTGGAAAACTCTAAGTAAAAAAATATCGAAATGGCATTGTAGAGAGGTTTGTTCGAAAATAGAAATGGCCATCAAAAGCAGAACTCAAAAAATAGGTGCGTTTACAAAGAATATGAAACAAACGACTGTGATTGGTGCTATTATTTTCAGTGAATTTTTTTATTGTCTCGCAGAAGGTGTGAAGTTTAGAGTATGCTCCACTGGAATAAAGCCTGTCTTCGTCTTGGGCAGCTTGAACCCCTCGCTTCACTCAGGACTCTATAAAACAGAGTCCCTCGTTACGCTCAGGGTTCAATATGCCGCCCGTGACGTAAGACACTGCTTTATTCCCTTAGTGCATAATCTACTATTAAAAATGCGTGCCTTTTTGGGTTCTTTGTTTGATAATTATTGATCGACATAATGCAGAGTTTTATACAAGTTTGTACTCGCGAGGGCTACTGTTCGTAGAACTACTAGTTTATTTATATATTTCCTTGTGGTAATCAATAAAGAGGTACCTATCTATAAAATGAAAAAGGTATAACACCTCGACTAACTTTTACCTACCTAGATAGATATATATTATATATGTAATTGAAATCACAAGGATCATTCTGAATCGTCTTAAAAAAAAACTCCTGTTCCAACGCGACCAAACCTAGAAGAATCAGGCAACAAACACGGCTCGGCTTTATTTGATGATTTTTCTTACTACTAGGCAGGGAGCGCCTGTGTGGTGCCTCGAGAACAAGTGTAAGCTGATTCAAAGAAAAAAGGAAAACCAACTTAAAAGCCTCAGGTAGCAGTAAAAAGTAAGATGGTAGAGAGAATCAGCAAAATACAGCCCACGCTACGCTTGATTGAACGAGTGAAGCGAGTTTTCTGAGTCAACTTGGAAGAATCGGCGTTTGTATGTATGTATGTTTGTTTGTCCGAGTATAACTTCCGAACCGCTAATCCGATCTTCATGAAATTTGATTAGGGGTTAGATAGTATTGGTAGAATTTGATGGTAAGGTTATGAGCTATATCGGTCGGGGGGTTGTTGAGATATTAAGTATAAAGTAACGTAGTTTTTGAGATATTAGGGTAAATCGAAAATGTAAAAAACCATAACCTCTAGGGTACTTCCACTAATTCTACAAAGCTGAAATTTGGTATGTTTGTAGCTTTTATGACACAAATACTGGTAAAAGTCCAAAAATTAAGAATTTCGAAACTTGTACTCTATAAAACCATAACCAAAACAACTTCCATTCTTGGAATTTGAACGACGTTGTAGGTCTAACTTTTCGAACCACACGTACTTACATATTTTTTTGAAAGAAATAAGGTAACCTACCTAAATTGCGTGTATTCGCGAGGTCGCAGTTCGGGGCGAACCACTAGTAATATACTTTATTATACAGAGTGTTGTGTAATACAACCAAAAAGTTCGGCTTAAATAGAACCTTTCTACAAACTCTAAAAAAGTTCTGCAAAAACTTTCTACGCAAGCATTGGCGGCAATAATTGGCACTCCGCTTACACTGCCAAAGGGACACATAAGAGCCATACCTGTTTATAAGGGCCCTTATGAGCCTTATTATGGGTAGATACGGCGCCTTAAATCATTATAATCGACTATCTTGAAAGGGAAAGTATTTTTCGCTACTTTTATATTTTCAATCAACTTTTTTATGCATAATATAACGACGAAGGCGGCTTTTTAACCGACTTCAAAAAAAGGAGGAGGTACTGAATTCGCGTGCTTTTTTTTTAATGATTTTTTGTAAAGTTTGCTACCTCATAATATCTCCTTCATTTATGAACCGTTTTAGTCTTTTTTTTATTCGACAAGATAAACTTCCAGATTGGTCCCATTTTCATCAAAAACTCGTCCTGTTGATGGGATCCATGAAAAATCATGCATGTGCATTCAGAAAGTATCATTTGAAAGAAAGAAAGAAAAAAATTGGTGAAGTGGAACTGATGATGAAGACCAGAGATGGTCATTGGAACTACTCAATGATAAGTACTTCACGGGCGATAAGAGTGACTTTCCGATATCCGATCGACATGATATTTTGCATACCTGTCAAATTCCGATTATAATGCAACATTATAGTGACAGCGAGCTGATCTGATGATGGAGACAACGCACGAAGGTGGACATCGGAACTCCTCGAGGGATAATAGTAGACTGGCCGTGTTTAGGCTCATTTTGATCAGCATACGGTTACGATCACTACTTTTTAACCCCCGACAAAAAACGAAGGGGTGTCTGTCTGTCCCATCGTAGCTTCCGAACGGATGAACCGATTTCGTTTTTTTGTTTTTTGTTTGAAATGTTGTATTTGTCGGGAGTGTGTTCTTAGCTTTGTTTGATCAAAATCCGTTCAGCCGTTGTTTTTTTTTTACTTTTTACAAAATTAATTATAATATAAAAGCTTGTATTGAAAAATATATTTTTCACATAAAAGTTATTTCTTCAATGTATATTTTCGCTTAAATCTTTCTTTTTCTCGTAGTTATGATATAACGTATAGTATGCAACTCTTTAATAAAACGGATTTATATCGAGGGCCATGAATCACTCGCGTCGCTCAGGATTCTAACAAGAATCTAAGGATCATCATGAATCACGACCGAATCCTTCACTTGCTCGTAATTCATCTATGGCCCTCGCTTCAAATCCGTCCTTTAGGTATTGACTAATTTCATAATAAACTATTTGTTATAAAATCTGTGTCGCGGCGGACGAAGATTCGGCTGCGACGCAGGAAGTTGCGGGTTCGATTCCTGCCTCGGAACAAATATTTGTGCGATCTGCCGATATTTCTTCAGGGTGTTCTGGGTATTTTATATGCATGATAAAAAGTATCTATCTATGTAATATATTGCATTAAGTATATCAGTTATTTAGTACCCATAACACAAGCTCTGCTTAGCTTGGAGCTAGATAATGTTGTGTGAACTGTCCAGCATTATTTATTTATTTAAATACCCATTTTGCTATTGCTATTCTCGATTTTACTAGATTCTATTCAATTCGTAGGTATGTATTTCTCATTCAAGGCTAGCGTGTGAGAGACATCTTGGGTTTATGGTTACAATATTGTCATTACAATTCCATGTGTGGTTATGTAGGTTCATTGTTCAGTGAGTTCATTAATTATCAGAAATACAATTGGTTTCTCTGTTCAATTGAATTGATATTAATTTGATTGGTACAGAACTACCCACAGTTGTACATAACATACATGCATAGAGCATACAGGGCCTATGTGGTGTGGCCCAAACCGGTACATAACATACATGCATATAGCATACAGGGCCTATGTGGTGTGGCCCAAACCAGTACATAACATACATGCATATAGCATACAGGGCCTATGTGGTGTGGCCCAAACCGGTACATAACATACATGCATATAGCATACAGGGCCTATGTGGTGTGGCCCAAACCGGTACATAACATACATGCATATAGCATACAGGGCCTATGTGGTGTGGCCCAAACCGGTACATAACATACATGCATATAGCATATAGGGCCTATGTGGTGTGGCCCAAACCGGTACATAACATACATGCATATAGCATATAGTGCCTATGTGGTGTGGCCCAAACCGGTACATAACATACATGCATATAGCATACAGGGCCTATGTGGTGTGGCCCAAACCGGTACATAACATACATGCATTTAGCATACAGGGCCTATGTGGTGTGGCCCAAACCGGTACATAACATACATGCATATAGCATATAGGGCCTATGTGGTGTGGCCCAAACCGGTACATAACATACATGCATATAGCACACAGGGCCTATGTGGTGTGGCCCAAACCGGTACATAACATACATGCATATAGCATATAGGGCCTATGTGGTGTGGCCCAAACCGGTACATAACATACATGCATATAGCATATAGGGCCTATGTGGTGTGGCCCAAACCGGTACCAAAATCGAAATCAATAAAGTTAAGGTTAGTAAGAACGGGGTAGAAGAGCACGCAAAACAAATAGCGAAAAATACGAAGAAACTCTCCCAAATAAATGAATTAAAAAAAACTAAAAGTTATATATTTTTATAAACCTATAAATTGCCTTTTTTTTTATACTGCTTAATGACGGAACCAGCAGATGGCCCAGCTGGTGTTAAGCGGTAACCTCTGCCTATGAACAGTGCATTACCACATAGGTCACGTCCACCTAGGACGCACCCTATGTTGCATTGCCCTGCGCCCGCCACCCTGAGACATAACGATGGAAAGTCTCATGTGCCTGTAATTTCACCGGCACCCAAACCCTTCAAACCGGAACACAGCAATGCGAGCACTACTGCTTTGCGGCAGAAATAGGTATGGTGGTAGTACTTCCCCGGACGAACTCTTTCACAAAAAGCTGTACTACTAACCCATGGGTTTTATGCCCATTACAGCTCATCAACACTTCTTCAGATAGCAAAAGTTGATTACGCGAGAACTAGGAGACTTAACACACATGTTTTAACTGATAGTATCTCATAAATATCATCAGTTTAGCTATGATTTGCGCTACATATTTTTACAGTGTTTTTTTTGTTTAGGGGTATTTTAGCTAAACTGAAGATATACTAATCTGATGATTACTAATCTGTGTACTTGAATTCGAAAATTGTAGAAAATACGCAAAATTTGTGTATTTATGTGTGGATTTCCATGAACTTGACCATTCCTTATGCCCCGTCCACTTCTCTTCAATCTAAGTTCAAAGGGTCACCCTGCGGAAGGCAATCCCACCTCGGGCTATCCCGGCAGTAAACTAATGTTTTTATAGAGGTAAATCGGTTAGCGGCTATTTTGTGTCGGGCACTATCCATGTACCAAGCTCTATGTGACTTTCTATCCGGGATTATATGGTGTACCTAGCTTACGATCGAGGGGAGAGATGGGGAAAGTAACTCATGAATAGATAGAAATAGAAAATCGTTTATTTGGCACAAAATAATACATAAATACAGGAATACAAAAGAAGGAAATACAAAATAAAAATAAAAAATGCACTTAATAACTACAGGTCTAAGCACTTAACTGAGTCAGCCCCTGAGGTATGGGAGCTGTAAGGGAGTACGTTTTTTTTTTTTTAAACTACTTGAATGACGGATCTTGCGGATGGCCCACCTGATGTTAAGCCGTAACATCTGCCTATGGTACATTACCTCATAGGTCACGTCCACTAAGGACGCACCCTATGTGGCATAGCACTGCGCCCGCCACCCTGAGACTTAAAGACGAAAAGTCTCATGTGCCTGTAATTTCACCGGCACCCTTACCCTTCAAACCAGAACACAGCAATGTGAGCACTACTGCTTTGTGGCAGAAATAGGTATGGTGGTAGTACTTCCCCGGACGAACTCATTCACAAAAAAGCTCTACTACTACTAAAATTCAGTGTTTTCGTCTCTCAAATTATCAGATGACATAAAGCCCCGCTTAATTTTGACGTAACGAAAACACCCCTCCCGTACCGCTCCCATACCTCAGGGACTGACCCAGTTAAGCGCTATCTAGACCTGAATACATTTTTGTTTTATTTTAATTTAATTATTTATTTTTAAAGTGAATATATAACTAAATATTCTGTGAATATTTCAAGCGTCTAACTGCTGCCGTTACCAATATCGAGCAAAAACGAGCAAAAAAATCACGTTTGTTGTATGGGAGCCCCCTTAAATAATATTTTAATTAAAAAAAAATTGTTGTTATAGTGGCAACTAAAATATATCATCTGTGAAAATTTCAACTGTCCAACTATTACGAGCCTGGTGACAGGCGGACAGATAGACAGAAAGACGGACGGACAGCGGAGTCTTAGTAATAGGGTCCCGTTTTACCCTTTTGGTACGGAACCCTAAAAATGTTGGGCGCACCAATGGCGTTGTCCGCCTGGGATTCAAACCCACAATCTTTAGATAGGAATCTAGGGTGCCTCTCAATAGGTAAATGCAGATCTATTTCCCTTGAGAATAAAAATATTTGAAATTGGAAAGCGTTTGATGTAAGAAGGTATGTATCAAAGTTAAAAGAAACCCGGAACGAGGGCCAAGCTATTAAATATAAAAAACCGGCCAAGTGTGAGTTGGACTCGCGCGCCGAGGGTTCCGTACAAACCTGTAGGTATATAAGTAAAAGTTATGGTATTTTTATTGCTAAATTGAATAATCAGGAGGAAAGGGGTAGAAAGTTTAAAATTATTTAAATTATTTTTATTAGATGATGTAACTGATTAATGTGACTTTTCGCAATTTTTCCTTTATCGGTGCTATAAGACGTTGCTTCGTACCAAATTTCAAGATTCTGAGTTCACAGGAACTAACCTGTAGGTTTTGATGTTTTGATGTTTGCGAGTGTAGAAAATTTTCAGCATAAACGGCTATATCTTTTGATTGCGTTGGCTTAGAAGTTTGATTTTTTCACAGCTCCAAGGGACAGTAAACTTGAGTATTTGGTATGATTTTCAGCTTGACACCTCTTCGCGTCCCTGAGAAAAAGGATCTTAATAGATAGACATGTCATGGCCTGATGTCGCTCTGCCCCTCGACACCTAATTTGTCAATTTGCAATGTCTGTACCTACATGTTATTTATTATTGATGTGTTATTTATGAGTATATCAAGCGTAGAGTGTGCTGCCTTATGCCTTTTGCTGATTCTCTCTATCATGTTACTTTTGAGTGCCTACCTAAGTAAGGCTATTAAGTTGGTTTTCCTTTTTTCTTTGAATCAGCTTCCACTTGTTCTCGAGGCACCACACAGGCGCTCCCCACCTAGTAGTAAAAAGGATCATAAAAAAACAGACCGTGTTTGTTACCTGATTCTTCTAGGTCTGGTTGCGTTGGAACAGGAGTAAATGTAATTTTTTTTTTTTTGACGATTCAAAATGATCCTTGTGATTTCAATGAATAAAATACTTTTTGACTTTGACTTTAAGACAGACGGACAATGAAGTGATGCTATAATGCTTACGTTTTTCCTTTTAGGTACGGAACCCTAAAAAAACATGAATAGCGCTTTCGGAACTTGGAATATCTGGGATTAAATCGGGCCAAATTGGGACTTTAACGTCTCCCTTTGTACCCGGCCCATTAAGTATTTACGGCCCGAGTTTGTTTGTGTACGAATTCTTGAGTTTGTGTTCGGTAGTTCGGCCGCCATTGCTGGACCGGACTGTAATTGTATGGACTTGAAATATTGTTTAATTTAATGTTATTTGTGTACCAGAGAATATTCTCGAATAGAACTTAAATTATAAGTGACCAAATATTTCATTGGAAAAGTTTTAAACACTAAATACTCTAAACATCAAAATGTATGAATGTAAAAATGTTAACCAAATGTTAAATAAGTGGTATCAAACTAGTACAACTCAAAAAGAAGCGAACAGTAGGCCTAGTGTGGGCATCGCAGTTAAAACGCGTTTAACCGCCTCTGTGGCGGGGCGGGCGAACGTTCGCCTGCGACGCCGGAGGTTGCGGGTTCGATTCCCGCCTCAGAACAAATATTTGTGCGATATGCAGATATTTGTTCAGGGTGTTCTGGGTATTTTCTATGTATAATAACAAATATCTATCTATGTTATATATTGTATTAAGTATATCAGTTATCTAGTACCCATAACACAAGCTCTGCTTAGCTTGGGGCTAGCTAATGTTGTGTAAACTGTCCAGCATTATTTGTTTATTTGTTTGTTTGTTTGTTTGTTTGTTGTTGTTTAACTGCTATGCCCACGCTAGGCCTAACGCGTAAACCGCGTTGGTTGAGTAAACGGCAAAATTAAAGTATACAACAAGTATACATTACAACAATACGTGACGTGAACTGTCAAAAATGTTACACTCGCAAAACTGGGGAAACCCAAGAGTAAACGCGCGACTTGGAATAAGCGTTTAATTTACGCGACGCCAAAATTTACGTTAGAAACTAACACTCGCACAAAATGATTCATTAACTCGCCGCTAGGGGCTCTGTACATTTCTTCATACAAACTGCGCGTAAAACGCGGTCTTGGTAGAGCGCGTAAACTTGTAGCAAAAAGTTGCACTACGGCTACAGTAGACCTCGCAAGCACAATTTTGTATAAGACTCTGCATCATGATGAAATCAACGCAACCAACGAGGCATATTTTACTAGATTTTTTAAAGCGGTTATCCTCAACTAATTGAGATGATATTTGACATACCTGTCAAGTTCCGATGACGTTACAATATAATGGTGGCAGCGAGCTAATCTGATGATGGAGACGGAAGGTGGACAACGGAACTCCTCGATGGATAATAGTAGACTGGCCGTGTTTAGGCTCATTTTGATCAGCACACGTTACGATCACTAATTTTATAAAAGCTAATACAAGCTTAATAAGTCGCTGTCACCATCATATTGTATTGTCATCGGAACTTGACAGGTATGCCAAATTTCAGCTCAATGGGTTGAGGATTACTGCTCTAAAATTATATTGCAAGATTCCACCCGGATTCCACTCAGACAAACATACATACATTGCAAGTTAAATAAAACTTGTAAAAATACGCCAAGTGTCATTAATCAAATCATCACCAGTCGAGCGTTCACCGATCAACGGGAAGACAGGCATTGAAACAAGTGTGTGAGTGCACAATCCGCATAAGAATATTCGAAGCAATGTGCATGTGGCAAAGATATTATACCACATTGAAAGCATATATAAGCGACCTACCGCCGCCGCTGCCCCCGCGAGCGGAGCGCACGGCCGCACGCAGTATGCGCCGGTCCACCGTCGAACGCGGTCGCGGGCGGGGCTGAATTCAGTCTCGAAACGTCAGCAAAGATATTACCACATTGAAAGCATATATAAGCGACCTACCGCCGCCGCTGCCCCCGCGAGCGGAGCGCACGGCCGCACGCAGTATGCGCCGGTCCACCGTCGAACGCGGTCGCGGGCGGGGCTGAATTCAGTCTCGAAACGTCAGCAAAGATATTACCACATTGAAAGCATATATAAGCGACCTACCGCCGCCGCTGCCCCCGCGAGCGGAGCGCACGGCCGCACGCAGTATGCGCCGGTCCACCGTCGAACGCGGTCGCGGGCGGGGCTGAATTCAGTCTCGAAACGTCAGCAAAGCGACGAAAAGTAGTGGTAATTAGCCGTTTTTAACCCCGATGCAAAAACGACGGGGTGTTATAAGTTTGATGTGTCTGTGTGTGTGTGTGTGTGTGTGTGTGTCTGTCTGTGGCAACATAGCTCACGAATGGATGAATGAATGAATGAATGAAAAAACTTTATTGCACACCTTACAAACTAGTTAAAAACAAGACATAACATGATTCGATTTCGTTTTTTTTTTGTTTGATAAGTGAGTTTGTCGGGAGTGTTCTTAGCTATGTTTGATCAAAATCGGTTCAGCTGTTTTATTGCGTTGAGGTTTTATTTTAATTTTTACAAAATTAATTACTATTTTTTATTATTTTTCAAGTGTAAACCACACTTTATGGATAACATTAAATTTAAATGTCTCCAGCGTCATAGCTCATTCTTTGGCCGAATTGGTAAAGGCATCGCCGATCATATGCGCGGTTGCGGGTTCGAGTCCCGCTGGAACGGAAGTTTTGGGTTACATTTAAATTTAATTAATTATTTGTTAATTTAAAATGATTCCCAACCACGATAGTTTCAATTGTTCAATTCTATATTTGAAGTACATATTTGCATTTTAACCGCTGTCGGCACAACAGCGCGGTTTCAATCTAAGTTTTAAATCCGTTTTTTCTTGTTCCAGATTGCTGTCCAGCGTTTGCGAAAGGGAACAAAGAATCAGGTCTTTATTTATTATAAGAAAACATTATTTAGACATATTGAAAAGAATACTGCAAGAGCGTACACAGCATTAATAGAAAAAACCAAGTATCGTCGCCATTAAAGAGTCTATAGACTTTCCCTTTATATAGTCGAAAGAACATTCCTCATTATATATTTGATTTAACGTTCCCCATTATAGAGTCGACAGAACAGTCCTCATTTTAGTGTGGTAAAACATTTCCTATTATAAAGTCGATAGAACATTCGGTATTATAGAGTCGATAGAACAATCCCCATTAGAGAGTCGATAGAACAATCCCCAGTATAGATTCGATAGAACATTCCCCATTACAGAGTATAGGTATAAAACATTCCCCATTACAGAGTATAGGTATAGAACATTCCCCATTACAGAGTATAGGTATAGAACATTCTTAATTACAGAGTATAGGTATAGAACATTCCCCATTACAGAGTATAGGTATAGAACATTCCCTATTACAGAGTATAGGTATAGAACATTCCTCATTACAGAGTATAGGTATAGAACATTCCTCATTACAGAGTATAGGTATAGAACATTCCCTATTACAGAGTATAGGTATAGAACATTCCCCATTACAGAGTATAGGTATATAATATTCCTCATTACAGAGTATAGGTATAAAACATTCCTCATTACAGAGTATAGGTATAGAACAGTCCCCATTACAGAGTATAGGTATAGAACATTCCCCATTACAGAGTATAGGTACAGAACATTCCCCATTACAGAGTATAGGTATAGAACATTCCCCATTACAGAGTATAGGTATAGAACATTCCCTATTACAGACTATAGGTATAGAACATTCCCCATTACAGAGTATATGTATAGAACATTCCCCATTACAGAGTATAGGTACAGAACATTCCCCATTACAGAGTATAGGTATAGAACATTCCCTATTACAGAGTATAGGTATAGAACATTCGTCATTACAGAGTATAGGTACAGAACATTCCCCATTACAGAGTATAGGTATAGAACATTCCCCATTACAGAGTATAGGTATAGAACATTCCCCATTACAGAGTATAGGTACAGAACATTCCCCATTACAGAGTGTAGGTATAGAACATTCCCTATTACAGACTATAGGTATAGAACATTCCCCATTACAGAGTATATGTATAGAACATTCCCCATTACAGAGTATAGGTACAGAACATTCCCCATTACAGAGTATAGGTATAGAACATTCCCTATTACAGAGTATAGGTATAGAACATTCCCCATTACAGAGTATAGGTACAGAACATTCCCCATTACAGAGTATAGGTATAGAACATTCCCTATTACAGAGTATAGGTATAGAACATTCCCCATTACAGAGTATAGGTACAGAACATTCCCTATTACAGAGTATAGGCACAGATAAAATAATACTAGTATAGGTATAAAGCATTCCCCATTACAGAGTCTATAGAACATTCGCCATGATAAAGTCGATGAAGACACTTAGCGATTGTCTCAGTGACAAGCGGTTCTATTGTGCTAGTAAGCGAGAATCATAGAATATAATAGAAGACATATATATTTGCAACAACATTAAAAAAAATACAAAAACATCAGGTACAATCAACATAAAATCAGGTAATCAAAAATGTCGTTGCAAAAAGGCTTTTACTCAGCATATGCAACCTGCGCATTCGAGTAGGCTAGCTCACCTCACATGAACGACAAGAAAAGAACCAATGACACGACAAGAACCTAGAACCTCCTGGGTTTGCAGCTCCATTTATAATAGTAGTTTTATGGGCCAAAGCGGATTTATTCCAGACCCTTAAATGCCTAACTTCCGATTCGTACTAACTGGTCTAATTAGTAAGGGGAAAGTTTTGTCGATAGAATTTGAAAGTTTTAACATGACTGCTGACGCCGATAGTGCGGTCTCATCCCTCGTTAGGTTATATAATGAAATGAAGTATGAAAAACGATTATTTGGCTACAGATTTAAATATCAAGATGCAGTCAATTTAAAAAATATATTGCATTTTAAACGCGAAAGTTTGTAAATATGGATGGATGGATGATAGATAGATAGATAGTTAAAACGTTTATTTGTATCTCCAATCACACGCGTACATTCTAAACAAATAAAAGACAGTGCACTAAAAACTAGATAATACAACCATCGTTACACAAAAACAAAGCAATGCACTAAAATTTAAAACCATATAAAAACTACAACTAAAAGTACGTGTGTGTTGTAGCATCAAGAGTCCGGGTACCAGAGGAGGCCCAAGCACGAGAGTAGGGTGTTAGTATATATTCAGCCCTAACTAGCGTCTTAAGTACAGTTAATAAAAATTACTGAGAGGGTGTATCTATGCGAATCAGTAAGTGTAAGGGTGTATTTGTATGTGTGAATAAGAAGATATGTGAATGAGAAGATATGTAAGAGTGGTTGTATGCGCAAGTGTTACGAGAACCATTCGATCTGTAGCTAACCTACCGTTGGCTAACAAAGTGTTTAGGAACTCCTAGGTTTTGGTTTTGTAAAAGATAAGCTTTGAATTTTATTTTAAAAGTAAATTGGATGGATGTTTGTTACTCTTTCACGTAAAAACTACTGGATGGATTTGGATAAAATTTGGAATGGTGATAACTGGAATCCCGGAATAACATATAGGCACATTTTTATCCCGATATTTCCACGGCATCGAGACTAACGCGGGTGAACCCACGGGGCGCTGCTTGTAAATAAATAATGCTGGACCGTTCACACAACATTATCAAGCAGCATTAGCTAAGCAGAGCATGTCTTATGGGTGCAAGATAACTGATATACTTAATTCAATACATTACATAGTTTTAAGGATTCCATACTCAAAGGGTAAAACGGGACCCTATTACAAAGGCTCCGCTGTCCGTTCGTCCGTCCGTCTGTCACCAGGCTGTATCTCATGAACCGTGATAGTTAGATAGTTGAAATTTTTACAGATGATGTATTTCTGTTGCCGCTATAACAACAAATACGATAGTACACAACAAACAACAAATACGTTTAGTAGTAGTAGAGCTTTTTTGTGAAAGAGTTCGTCCGGGAAAGTACTACCACTATACCTATTTCTGTCGCAAAGCAGTAGTGCTCGCATTGCTGTGTTCCGGTTTGAAGGGTAAGGGTGCCGGTGAAATTACAGGCACATGAGACTTTTCATCTCTATGTCTCAGGGTGATGGGCGCAGTGCAATGCCACATAGGGTGCGTCCTAGGTGGACGTGACCTATGAGGTAATGCACTGTTCATAGGCAGAGGTTACCGCTTTACATCAGGTGGGCCATCTGCTTGTTCCGTCATTCAAGTAGTATAAAAAATAAAAAAAACTGTAAAACAGAATAATGCTTTACTTTACGTTGAGGTTGCGTGATATTTAATTGCACATTGTCGAGCAGGTGGGTTGAAAATCAAATTTATATTATTGTCCGTCCAAATTATTTCACATCACTAATTCCGTTGTAATACAAAATTATCGGAAAATTGTTTTGTCCCAAAAAGGGTCGGACAAACAAAGCGTAAAATTGGATAAAATGCTTCTCTATCTACTCTAAAAAACTAACTACTAAACTAAGTAAAAATACTTCTATCACAGTTGCTTTTTACAAGCTTTTATTGCAATGTAAGACATATTTGACGACCCCTGTGGCGCGGCGGGCGAAGCTTGGCCTTTGACGCAGGAGGTTGCGGGTTCGATTCCCGCCTCGGAACAAATATTTGTGCGATCGCAGATATTTGTTCAGGGTGTTCTGGGTATTTTCTATGTATAATAAAAAATATCTACCTTTGTATAATATTTTATTAAGTATATCAGCTATCTAGTACCCATAACACAAGCTCTGCTTAGCTTGGGGCTAGATAATGTTGTGTGAACTGTCCAGCATTATTTATTTATTTATTTATTTGTCTGGGTGGAATCCGGGTGGAATCTTACAGCTGAATTTTAAAGCAGTTATCCTCAACAGATTGAGCTGAAATTTGGCATACCTATCAAGTTCCGATGACAATACAATATGATGTTAACAACGAGCTGATCTGATGATGGAGACGGATGGTGGACAACGGAACTCCTTGAAAACTTTGATATCCTAAAGATTCAAAGTAACAAAAGTGATAGTTATAGTTAGTGATAGTCCTTGTGACGATCCATCCATTTTATTCCATTCTCCAAACATAGATTTGATTGTATACTTGAGTTCCACTTCACCAAATGGCACTTCCTAAATGCACATGCTTGACTTGTTGCTGAAAATATCGAAATCGCTATATGTGTGTCTATAATATTTAAGAAGTTCCCTCAATTCCTCATGGATCTCATCATAAGAACCAGATTTTGATGACATGGGAACAATCTGGAAGTATATCGTGTCATTTTTTTTCCCAAATCGTTTCATAAATGACGGAGATAAAAAAAACACAAATAGAGAACCTCCTCCTTTGTTTTATGTCTGTTAGTAAAATCAATAAAACTGGACGCTTAAGCTTGAGCTTGGACGAATTACTGGTTTTATTCGACCATGCTATGATGGTTTTGTGATAGTAGTTTATGCAACTGTCATATAAGAAGGGGTATTAAAATTCGCCTCATGCGATAATAGGTTGACTCGAGTGTTTTAATACCTAAGTTATATGCAGTTTCATACACTACTTTATCTTCACTCATAGGAAAAATTGAAATTAAACAAAGTAGAATACAAAAACACGATCGGCAAAAAAATGTATGGGAAGCGCGGGAAATTAAGTTCAAACTACGCATGCGTGCGCCATTTTGTCACAGTTCGAACTGCGCATGCGTGCGCCTTTTTTTTCATATTCAGGCTATAACCATAGACTAGTTTAATGAATTAATAAATAAAAAGATAGCGGTACTATAATGAGTTTTATGATACAGTTGGCGGTACTATAATGAGTTATATTCTTAATTTGATGTATATGCGTCTATAAAGTGCGTCTGTATAGAACCGTCTTTGAATTCGTAATTCGAATTTTTCGATTTGAGTGTAGATAAAATTATTTATAATCTACGACGTATTCAACTAAACCTCCTGTTCGAGCAGTGTGAGGCGTTATATTATTTATAATCTACGACGTATTCAACTAAATCTCCTGTTCGAGCAGTGTGAGGCGTTATATTATTTATAATCTACGACGTATTCAACTAAACCTCCTGTTCGAGCAGTGTGAGGCGTTATATTATTTATAATCTACGACGTATTCAACTAAACCTCCTGTTCGAGCAGTGTGAGGCGTTATATTATTTATAATCTACGACGTATTCAACTAAATCTCCTGTTCGAGCAGTGTGAGGCGTTATATTATTTATAATCTACGACGTATTCAACTAAATCTCCTGTTCGAGCAGTGTGAGGCGTTATATTATTTATAATCTACGACGTATTCAACTAAATCTCCTGTTCGAGCAGTGTGAGGCGTTATATTATTTATAATCTACGACGTATTCAACTAAATCTCCTGTTCGAGCAGTGTGAGGCGTTATATTATTTATAATCTACGACGTATTCAACTAAATCTCCTGTTCGAGCAGTGTGAGGCGTTATATTATTTATAATCTACGACGTATTCAACTAAATCTCCTGTTCGAGCAGTGTGAGGCGTTATATTATTTATAATCTACGACGTATTCAACTAAATCTCCTGTTCGAGCAGTGTGAGGCGTTATATTATTTATAATCTACGACGTATTCAACTAAATCTCCTGTTCGAGCAGTGTGAGGCGTTATATTATTTATAATCTACGACGTATTCAACTAAATCTCCTGTTCGAGCAGTGTGAGGCGTTATATTATTTATAATCTACGACGTATTCAACTAAATCTCCTGTTCGAGCAGTGTGAGGCGTTATATTATTTATAATCTACGACGTATTCAACTAAATCTCCTGTTCGAGCAGTGTGAGGCGTTATATTATTTATAATCTACGACGTATTCAACTAAATCTCCTGTTCGAGCAGTGTGAGGCGTTATATTATTTATAATCTACGACGTATTCAACTAAATCTCCTGTTCGAGCAGTGTGAGGCGTTATATTATTTATAATCTACGACGTATTCAACTAAATCTCCTGTTCGAGCAGTGTGAGGCGTTATATTATTTATAATCTACGACGTATTCAACTAAATCTCCTGTTCGAGCAGTGTGAGGCGTTATATTATTTATAATCTACGACGTATTCAACTAAATCTCCTGTTCGAGCAGTGTGAGGCGTTATATTATTTATAATCTACGACGTATTCAACTAAATCTCCTGTTCGAGCAGTGTGAGGCGTTATATTATTTATAATCTACGACGTATTCAACTAAATCTCCTGTTCGAGCAGTGTGAGGCGTTATATTATTTATAATCTACGACGTATTCAACTAAATCTCCTGTTCGAGCAGTGTGAGGCGTTATATTATTTATAATCTACGACGTATTCAACTAAATCTCCTGTTCGAGCAGTGTGAGGCGTTATATTATTTATAATCTACGACGTATTCAACTAAATCTCCTGTTCGAGCAGTGTGAGGCGTTATATTATTTATAATCTACGACGTATTCAACTAAATCTCCTGTTCGAGCAGTGTGAGGCGTTATATTAAAGGTTATATTTTTATTTATTTCATTCACAATACATTTTACACAGTTTATTAGAATATTGTACATAAACACCTCCAAAGGTTTGACTGGGTACTCACAATCGCCAAAAAGTAGGCACACAAATACACATTGCTTTTGTGTATTTTTTTTTGTTTCTGTCTGTCTGATTGTCTTGTTTCTGATTGTGTCTGTTTGCTAAGCGCAGTGTTGACGTCATCAGCAGCGGGTGTTCTTACACATTCCTAAGGTTAAATACCTCCATGGCCGCGTTCTATAGCTTGCTAATATGACTCTGTTTTACAAATATTGGAACTGCAGTAATATTCTCCCTTATTTCATGTTGGCATATCCCGAATAGTTTAGGTATGTAGGTAGTAAATAGATTGTAATATTACTTCTAGATGAACTGGGTAGTGCCACAAAGCATGACATTCGTGACTTCTGGGAAACTGTGTGTCGACGGTTATAATGGAAACACAAGCTTGTTACTATATTTTAGTTTTATTGCAAGTATTTTAACCGCTACATAATTGTATCACCTCATATGGATGGTGATGTATCAAAGGTCTGAATTGAATAGACAAATAATTCTTCTTCTTCTTCTTTTTTTGGCGTGTTCAGTGGACTGGTAGTGGTGCCACAAGAGTTTGCCAATGACAGGTGATTAACTTGACATAAAACCAAAAAAGTGCTGGAGGCCAATTCTCGGATTGTAGAGATTATCTCTAAATAAGAGATATTTGTCGAAGCATGAATGTCTAAAAAAAATGTCACGAAAATGTCACAATAACCATCAAATCGTATTCGATTTGAATGATTTTGGTCGACTTATGTCTATTTGTGACATCACCAGAATAGCAAATTAAGATTTTATTCGACATTCGCTATCTTTTTTCGATATGTGTCTAATTCTACTTAATCTCTAAAGCACGAGAATTGCCCTCCTGGGAGTTTGAGGTAACATAAAGGTACGGTTTAAAGGTAGAATCGTACGTGATTATGTAACACAAATTGATTCATTAATATAATACCAAGGAAGTCATATTGACACTAGGCATTGTCGTTTGACAGTGACATTTCATTAAGCGCATTTGCCTTGTATCGCGGACAAGCAATAAAGGAAGAAGAAGCAATCACTTGTTAGGTTGTTAATTCTTAACACTGTGCACATCCCCTGTTTTTCGACTTCTCTCGACCAATGATGTAACCGCTGTAAACGGTGAACTGCGAACAAAAAGGATTCATTTTCAAACTCAAATCGGTTCATAAATGACGGAGATATGAGGTAACAAAATAAAATACATACGTCTTGAAAAACTCCTACTTTTTTTAAGTTGGTTTTAAAAAACTCAATTTGAGAGCCTCCTTGTTTTTTTGATATCGTTTATAAAAAAACACACACGTAAGACGCTTAAAAATAGTATATTATGTAATTAGTGAATAAAGGACGGATTTAAAGCGAGGGCCATAGATGAATCACGAGCAAGTGAAGGATTCTAACGACTGAATTAGGACCGTAGGGAGTGATTCATGATGATTGAATCACGAGCGGAGCTAGTGATCAAGTGTTATAATCCTGAGTGACGCGAGTGATGCATGGCCCTCGATATAAATCCGTTTTATTCAAAAGTTGCATACCATAATTTATACCATGACTACGAGAAAAAGAAAGATTTAAGCGAAAATAGACATCTACTTCATCAGTTGAATGTATTTTCAATCGATTTATTACTAAGCACCACTAAACTTTGTGTTCGTACAACTTACAGTATTCACAATAGCGCCAATTTAATAATCACAGCAAAGAACACAAAACAGTTTTTATTCTAATGCTACACTCCTTGTCGAAAATGTCGACCAATCAAATCTCGAGGAGTTATTTGCACAAGAAGTTTGTATGTCGAGTTTTCTTTGCACGTGGATTTTGTATCGAGTATTTTTTTGCGCAAGGAGGTTGTATAGGAGTTGTTATTGGAGGGTATTGCATTGTGAAGGAGGCTTGAGTATATTGGTGTGTTCTAAATTCAAACACCAAAATAGTGATTAAAAGTGCTTTTTATTCACTGTTTTCAGTAAATAAAATTAGCTTTTTAGAGGGGGTATGGTATAAAAACCATTTAAATATGCCTCCATGATAAATACGACGTCAAAACCATACAATAAATTCAAATAAACATAAAAAGGTCACAAAAGCGTCTCCTTTCTTCCACAGCCTCCGAAATATGTAAATTTTTCTAACATAAACCTTATTCTCTTGTGGTAGAGCTTTTTGAATATCAACACTTTTCTTTGTAAATAAATCATATGAGTTTTATATTGAAATGTATGGGATGTGAAATGGTGTGTAGGGGAGTATTGAAAATATATTTTTCAACACACTTGCTAATAAAGTGGTTCTAATTTCACCGCAATTATGCACATCTGTAATCAAACTGTGACTTTTTCATTTCTATTATTCACAAGTGAGTTATAAAGACAGTTGAACATTTACACAGACTGTGTATTTCTGTTTTACACCTGTAATCAAACTGTGAGTTTTTCATTGCTATTATTCACTAGTGAGTTATAGAGACAGTTGACCATATACACAGAGTTTGTTTTTCTGGTTTATTATTATTTTCATTATAAGTGTTTTGAAAAACGTCGCATGATACACGTGTGTATTAATGATTACCGTCCTCGGCTCTCTTGAGCGGTAATCACCAACATTACACACTTGTACCATAATGTACCATATGAATTATATGAACTCCCTTACATATTTATTTTCTTCTATTTTATAAGTATTTTTTGTTATAGCGGAAACAGTTTATTTTTATTTTTTATTTATTTCTTGAATGACTGAACAAGCAGATGGTCCACCTGATGTTAAGCGGTAACCTCTGCCTATGAACAGTGCATTATCTCATAGGTCACGTCCACCTAGGACGCACCCTATGTGGCATTGCACTGCGCCCGCCACCCTGAGACATAAAGATGAAAAGTTTCATGTGCCTGTAATTTCACCGGCACCCTTACCCTTCAAACCGGAATACAGCAATGCGACCACTACTGCTTTGCGGCAGAAATAGGTATGGTGGCAGTACTTCCCCGGACGAACTCTTTCACAAAAAAGCTCTACTACTACTAGAAATACATCATCTGTGAAAATTTCAACTGTCTAAATATCACGGTTCATGAGATACAGCCTGGTTACAGACGGACAGACAGACAGACGGACGGACAGCGGAATCTTAGTAATAAGGTCCCGTTTTACCCTTTGGGTACGAAACCCTAAAAACGTCGTGGCGTTGCTAAATCATGAGATAGCTCAATCACAATTCTGGTTTCTGAAGGCGTACATAAATAAATAAATAATAATGCTGGACAGTTCATACAACATTATCTAGTGCCCATGCAACAAAAGCTCTACTTTGTTATGGGTACTAGATAACTGATATACTTCATACAATACATTACATAGATAGATATTTTTTGTTATACATAGAAAATATCCAGAACACCCTGAACAAATATCTGCGATCGCACAAACATTGGTTCCGAGGCGGGAATCGAACCCGCAACCTCCTGCGTCACAGGCCAAGTTTCGCCAGCCGCGCCACAGAGGTCGTCTAGTTTACCCGGCTACATAATTTACGATTTTCATAAAAAACCTACTACATAATATAACCCCTATCTGCACTAAAGCATTTCATCATAACTCCTATTTAGGTCTAATACTAAGGCCGCGCCAAAATTCATAAAATTCAATTAGGAAAAAATAATTTTCTGTACGTGGCCGGTAGCTACGACGTAGCGCTACGCCGTAGCAGGTAGCTACGAGCTGGGAATTTCGGGATAATGTAAACCCGACACCCCTTTTACTGGGGGAGAGTACGGTTGGTGAAAAAGTCTGTGATATGTTTATTTTGCGTTTTGGTTTTTTTAGGTCTTCGATGTAATTATGTGGATTTCTTGTATACTGGGTTTTGGACGGGTTAAACTGAGTTTATCTTTTTACTATTATTTCACTGATTTATTCTTAAAACTCGTTAAAAAATAAATTTTTAACTATAAAGAAATACTACCTATATCAAAAAACAAATACATAGTGTAAAAACATTATAGTAAAATAAGTTTTATGTGAAAAATATATTTTTAAATACATGCTTTTATAAAATTAGTAATCGTAACCGTGTGCAGATCAAAATGAGCCTAAGCACGGCCAGTCTACTATTATCCATCGAGGAGTTTCTTTTTTCACCTTCCGTCTCCATCATCAGATCAGCTCGCTATCACCATCATATTTTATTGTCAGCGGAACTTGCCAGGTATGCAAATATCTCAATCGGTTGAGGATAACTGCTTTAAAATTCAGTTGCAAGATTCCACCCGGACAAACATACATACATTGCAAGTTAAATAAAAGCTTGTAATATATATATATCTAAACGGAGAACCACAAACCGTGAAGCAAGGAGTCCAGGAGTACCGCCTTCTGAATCTTACCCTTGATCTAACCCTTTAGCGAGAACATCTTAAGGTAATGGTCAAGGCTGTTCGCTATCGATGAGCCTATAGTGTCCCACTGCAGGGCAAAAGACTCCCTTCCCACCTTCCATTCTTCTCTACTGTTGGCTATTTGGGACCAATCCTTCAAGTCTAGCTTATCCCGCCATCTCCGTCTGGGCCTTCCACGTGGCCGTCGTCTGTTTGGGATCCAATCTATCGTGCTTTTCACCCATAGTTCTTTTGACATACGGCAAACATGTCCAGCCTAGTCCCACTTAAGTTTAGCAGCTTTTTGAGCGACGTCAGCTATCTGTGTTTTCAAATCTATGGTTATGAATTTTGCGGCATAACCCTCCTTAATTACCTTCCGCCCGTGGCTCCGCTTGTGTTATGTGCATTATGTGTAGTTACACTCACACTTGCTCATTTTGCTATCTGTACACTATACAAACTTTGTCGAACGGCATTCTTTGAGCGACATCAGAACCATTGGGTTGCTGTATGACATTTTCGTTTAGACACGTTATTGCATGGGAATGTATGTACATTTGCTTACAGGACATTGGGATCGAATCTCAAAATACCTTACATTCGAAATATCTGTATCTCAAGAAGACTTTTCCCAAAATACTTGAAATCCACGATGACTGATTACAAAAATACCTGCAAAAAATGGCAGATGTGGTGGTGATTTATAATAATAGATTATATATCACTATATTTTAGAACTAACTTGTAAACGAAAGTAACAATCAAATATGTAAAGGAAAACTTAAACAAGTAAGTTGTGAAAAATTCCATTCCATGTGATTCCTTCGAACAATGTAACTTTGGTCGAAGTGTGAGTTCGATTCCCAGAGGAAGCAAGTAATTTTTAGAAAATATTTGTATGCTGTTTTTATAACGCACTTTTAATATACTTGGTTATTCACTATAAGTACGTTTAATAAACTATTAAAATTCACGTGTTTAGTGTTTGCGAAATTTGCTTATATTATAATTACTTTTTAAGGTTCCGTAGCCAAATGGCAAAAAACAGAACCCTTATGGATCCGTCATGTCTGTCTGTCTGTCTGTCCGTTTGTATGTAACAGCCACTTTTTTCCGAAACTATAAGAGCTATGCTGTTGAAACTTGGTAAGTAGATGTATTCAGTGAACCACATTAAGATTTTCACACAAAAATAGAACAAAAACAATAAATTTTTGGGGTTCCCTATACTTAGAACTGAAACACATTTTTTTTCATCAAACCCATACTTGTGCCTGTCTATATATAGGTGTTAAAAAATTATATTGAGGTTTCTAATAAAATAAAAAAAACTCAATAGTTTGCGCGAGAGAAACTTCCAAAGTGGTATAATGTGTCCCCCCACCTGTAACTTCTAAAATAAGAGAATGATTAAACTAAAAAAATATATGATTATACGTTACCATTTAAACTTCCTCTGAAAATTGGTTTTAACGAGATCTAGTAAGTAGTTTTTTTTTAATACGTCATAAATCGTAAACCATCCACGAACTTTTATATTATGTTACTTGCTGCTACGGGACCCATCATGGGCGTGTCCGACTCGCACTTGGACGCTTTTATATTCTTTTATTTCTTAGTATGGTGAAGTTTTTTTTTTAAATTCTAAAATACCAATCTTGAAACCAAAATTTAGACCAAAAAAGGTATTGTATAAGTAAGAATTTCTGTATTTTCAACGGTACAATAACAGAGTCGGGTCGGGCCGGTTTCACCAATTTGAGGGTTTGTTTGTGTTTCATTATGGTGCTCTGTATGAACTAGCGTGAGACCCCGGTTTTGGGCGAGAATTAATTGGAACTTGCTGTTTTTACAAGCTTTTATTTAACTTGCAATGTATGTTTGTCTGGGTGGAATCCGGGTGGAATCTTCCAATTTAAAAGCAGTTATCCTCAACCGATTGAAATGATATTTGGCATACCTGTCAATTGGTCGACTTTTACGACATCCATGGGAGGAGACGGAGGGGTATATTCTTAGGCCAGAAACGCCACATTATTATTATTTCTTACAAAACTTTACAACTAAACACAACGACAAATCAACACAAAAAACACACAACACAATACAAAATCAACACAATAAAATAAATAAATAGTTTTGGACATTCCACACAACACTATCTAGCCACAAGCTAAGCAGAGCTTGAGTTATGGGTACTAGATGACTGATATACTTAAAACAATACATTGCATAGATAGATATTTTTTATTATACATAGAAAATACCCAGAAAACCCTGAACAAATATCTGCAGATCGCGCAAATATTTGTTCCGAGGCGGGAATCGAACCCGTAACCTCCAGCGTAGCAGGTGAACCTTCGCCTGACGCACCACAGAGGTCGTCATCATGAGCCTAAACGAAGTCCACTGCTGGACTTAGGCATCTACCAGAGAATGCGCCGGTGAGCGGTCAAGAAACTATTGAGCACGCACTTACACACTCACAAACTGTCGCATTTAGTATATAGGACAGTGTAGATATTTAGTATAGATAGATAGTATAGTATAGATAGATAGTATAGTAGGATAAACATAAGTTTTTACAAGTTACAAGCTTTTAATTAACTTGCAATGTATGTATATATGTCCGGGTGGAATTTTGCAAATGAATTTTAAAGCAGTTATCCTCAACCGATTGAGCTGAAATTTGGCATACCTGTCAAGTTCCGATGACAATACAATATGATGGTGACAGCGAGCTGATCTGATGACAACGGAATTACAAATGCATTGTAATATAAAAAGTTAAAAACAAAACCGGCCAAGTGTGAGTCGGACTCGCGCACGAAGGGTTCCGTACAATTATCTATAAAAAAGGCAAAAAATCACGTTTGTAAAAAAACAAAATAAAAATTGCACACAGAAAGTGGTCACCCATCCAAAAACTGACCTCGCAGATCATTGCTTAACCTACGTTTGTTGTATGGGAGCCCCCTTAAATATTTATTTAATTCTGTTTTTCAGTATTTGTTGTTATATCGGCAACAGAAATAGGTACATAATCTGTGAAAATTTCAACATTCTAACTATCACGGTTCATGAGATACAGCCTGGTGACATACAGACAGACAGAAATACAGACGGATAGCCGAGCCTTAGTAATAGGGTCCCGTTTTACCCTTTGGGTAAGGAACCCTAAAAACGGTTTCCCAATCCACGTGTGAACCTATCCTTAGCGTGACCTACTTCCGAGCAGGAAGCGTACAGAGTTCCGTATACTCATTAGTATCTGATAAATCACTTATTTAGAAGGTTATTCGTTTGCTCCTTTATTAGACTGTTTGAATTTGCAAAGATATGACCTATTTCTGCCGCAAAGCAGTAGTGCTCGCATTATTGTGTTCCGGTTTGTAGGGTGACGGTGAAATCACAGGCTGTTTTTCTGTAATTACAGGCTGTATTGTTTAGGTTTAGTGCAATTCTCAATAAGCCTGAAATAAAGATTTTGAATTTGAATTTGAATAAAAGAAGTAGGGTAATTCAATAATTCCCGGACTTTGTTGATTCGTTGGTATAAGATTTGTCCTGGTTGCTAGCTCATTATGGAATGTGTTATTACTGGAAGAAAGCGTTAGCTGAGTCAGTCGTGGGAAGCAAAGGCGGCGATGAGCTCACCACTTGTCACGTCTATATTCCACGATGGTGCAACCCACTGTGAAAAGAGGCCCATTGAGGTTTTCCCAACCCACCTTAGGGGAAATAGGCGTGTTTCTATGTAGGTATGTCATAAGCTGTAAAAAACTGTCACTATGTGGATACTTTAGTCAAAACAACATAACCCTAGTTTTTAGTTAATTTAAACTATTATATTCCGGTTATTATCTATTTCGGTTTGAAGGGTATGGTTGCCGGTGAAATTACAGGCACATGATACTTTTCATCTTTATGTCTCAGGGTGGCAGGCGCAGTGCAATGCCACAAATAGGGCGCGTCCTAGGTGGACATGACCTATGAGGTAATGCACTGTTCATAGTCACCGCTTAACATCAAGTGGGCCATCTACTTGTTGTGCATTGCTTTGCGGCAGAAATGGGTAGTACTTCCCCGGATGAACTCTTTCACAAAAAAGCTCTACTACTTACAAAACTAACTTAATTTTCAGTGAGTTTAAACTTCTCACAGGTGGTTAGTATACTTTGAACTCAATTCCGAGAACGATTGGATTTGAAATGTAATGGTGGAGAGTTTTGAATCGGGACGCACTCAAGATTGACTCAGATTTCAGTTGTTGGCTAATACCGGTCTACGATCTAAAAACGTTATAAATAAAGTGTAATACCTTAGAAACTAACATATATATGCCCACAAATGTCGTCTCCAGCACCATAGCTCGTTCTATGCCCGAACTGGTAAAGGCATTGCCGATCACAGGCGAGGATGTGGGTTCGAGTCCCGCTGGAACGGAACTTTTGGGTTACATTTAAATTTAATGTTATCCATAAAGTGTGGTTTACACTTGAAAAATAATAAACTTAAACTATTCTGTTATAAATATGTATATTATGACTTACTACACTTTGCCACTAACACCCCGATTTAACATCATAGTAAGTAGTAGTAGTAGTAGGTACTACAGAAAGCACTTAGTACCCCACTGACTAAGTAACTACCTACAGTTTCGACCATTCCTATGGCACATGAAATTACAGGCACATGAGAATTTTCATATTTATGTCTCAGGGTGGCGGGCGCAGTGCAATGCCACATAGGGCGCGTCCTAGGTGGACATGACCTATGAGGTAATGCACTGTTCATAGGCAGAGGTTACCGCTTTACATCAGGTGGGCCATCTGCTTGTTCCGTCATTCAAGTAGTATAAAAAAAAAACATTAGTCATGGCGAGAGTTATTTGAAAACAAAACGGTACAGCGAAGACGTACTTTTTAAATCACAGAGAATACAACACAACTATTCCAAATATACCATGATAAAGCGGCCAAGCGCGAGTCGGACTCGCCCATGAAGGGTTCCGTAGCAGCAAGTATAACATAATATAAAAGTTCTTGTAGTTCGTTGTAACTTTGATCGATGTTTTAATAATAGTGTATTCAAAAAAAAAAAACTTACTAGATCTCGTTCAAACCAATTTTCAGTGGATGTTTACATGGTAATAACATTTTTACATGTTTTTTTTTTAGTTTTATCATTCTCTTATTTTAGTTGTTACCCCTGTAACCCTGTGGGGGGGGGGGGGGACACATTTTACCACTTTGGAAGTGTCTCTCGCGCAAACTATTCAGTTTAGAAAAAAAAATATTAGAAACTCCAATATCATTTTTGATGACCTGTCTATAAATATTTTTAGTGTTTCATTTCTAAGTATGGGGAACCCCCAAAATTTATTGTTTTTTTTTCTATTTTAGTGTGAAAATCTAAATGCGGTTCACAGAATACTGACTTACCAAGTTTTAACAGCATAGTTCTTATAGTTTCGGAAAAAAGTGGCTGTGACATACGGACGGACAGACAGACAGACATGACGAATCCATAAGGGTTCTGTTCGTTGCTATTTGGCTACGGAACCCTAAAAAACCTGGATAATCAGTATTCGATAAAGATTCAACCTACGCAATTTTTTAATTATACACTTCATAAAATTAGAAACTCAAGTAACCAGTAGCGCAGCGATTGGCACGACGCGTTATCAGTTGCTAACGCGTTACTAACCGGTTGGTGACTAGTCGCGTCGTGTGCGAACTTCATATTATGAGAATGTATGAGCCGGGCAACTCGTTAGTAATGTTGTTTTGGGTTATGGGTTATGTCCGGAATGGACAAACTGTTTTGTAACTATAGTTTTTTTTTCCATTTTATACATTTAAAAATTAGAAAACTCAAGTAACCAGTAGCGCGGTCACTGGCACGACGCGTCACGCGTGATCAGTTGCTAACTCGTTACTAGCCGGTTGGTGACTAATCACGTCGTGTGCGAACTTCATATGAGAATGTATGAGCCGGGTCGCTCAAGGAATTCGTTAGTAATTTGAGTTTGTAACTAGTTCTTTCTGAGTAGCTCCATGTGCGACGGGCCTAAAAATCTACTGCAAAGCGAGTCAACTGTTTAGGATACCTCTACTCTAAGATGACATAGCGGTATGTGAAGTGCGAAAACAAAACCTATTACAAAACATGTATTGCATGCTCTCACTAATGACAATCACTTTAAATATGACTTTTATAAATAATTTTTGTGACATGACATGTATTGACATTTTGTTTTTTTTTGTAATTTGTTTTTATTAAATTTAACCTGTTTTGTTGCTTAAATAATTAAATGATTTGTTATGTCCAGCAGTGGACTTCCACAGGTGGATGATGATGATGTCATATTTTCAATGTTAGTTTGTAGTATTCAATAGTAATTATTCTTACTAACCGTAGTGTAGATGTATTTTACTAACCCAATGATCCTTGTTGACTGAATAAATAAATAAAAATAAAAAAAACTATAAGACGACATTGGTGCATCAATTCAATTCAATTCAATTTATTTATTTCAGTAATTTTTCATATTTTGTTAGTTGCGCTTATGACAATGTTAGTAGGGAGGCACATTTACAATTTAAAAAAAAAAACATTTTTCGCAAACCCAACATGCAGGCGCATCCAGTGGTTTGCTATAGGACAGTCCCACCTGTCCGACAACGCGTTCACGATGCTGTTCGGGCTTCCACGGACCCTTCCCCTCATTGACGCACACCTCTTGCGCATGATGCTATGGAAGCCATCAACTCTGCTTCCCGCAAACATGCCAGAGGCGCTGCAGAAACGATCGAATATCTATTGTGTATCCAAGATGTGTCAGAGCAGTAGCCGATAACTGTACATATGACTTACTTTAGCACTAAGTCACGCCCCCGATTTCATTCACTTAGTAAGTACTTTTATTTTATGTTCCTTGCTCCATTTTTGTGTCAACAAATGGGATGTAGCAAGTGGAATTCCGCGGTCTGCCTACCCCTACTGCAAACAGGCATAAGTATATCGGTATGTATAATACACCTAGCCATGCGTATACACAAAAACGAATTATACAACGTAAAATTTAATTATACAATGTAAAAATAATTATCAAGCATAAAAAGGCCACAATTTTCACGTTTTCCTCTGAACATCAAGAGGAGGCACTTAAAAACTCATTTTTCTACTGAAATTATTTAAATTGATATATGGTTTTTTATGTTGTAATGGCCACCAACAACGGGCTTGTAGCCAATAGTTTAAATGACATTTATATAAAATTATGTGTCCAAAACTTCGCATTATACCTGCCATGATTTCTTGATTTTGGAAATAGCTCTTAAATCATAAAAACTACATATATCTGTTCCAGTCTTAGTTAACGTAGAATTATTCAATTAAAGAATAAGTATGTGATTAATAAACTAAAACACCAAAAGTAGTGTCATTATACAAATCAAAAATAATTATACAAAAATCCACCGGCTAACCGAAAAATAGTGTAACCCAAAAAATCACAATTTAATTCGACCGCGCGAGTTGTGCAAATAACGAAATGATGTGCTAAGTTCGTGAAAAGTGAAGTGAAGTGAATCAAAATGCTTACTATGTCGACCCTGATGATGCCAGCCGCTACGATGACGACGATGACGAATGCTGGACCCATACCCGTAGCTGCGGCCACGAAGCTCGAGCCGAAGCTACTCCAGCTTCCACATCCAGCTCTGATGCAGCAGATCCCACAGCAGACACATATACACCAGCATCAGCACCAACACATTAATAACAAGCTTGGTGAGTTCTAGATATAATCATGATGATGGAAGATGAAGGATAACAGATGAAGAGTCGAAAGGAAAATATTTGAAGACAAGTTAAGGCGATTATGTTAAAATATCGAATGGGCGGAGTCAAGAAAACAATAGCAGCAAGAAAGAGACAGCCCTACTTTTTTTTTAAAATAAATAAAAATAAAAACCTTTTTATTCCAAAACTCTAAAAGTATAAACATTGATTATTAGTAGTTTTACTTATCTAAATTGTTAATTGTTATTTGTTAATTGTAGTACCTATATAGAAATAATAATAATCTAATGATTTTTTAGATTTGTTATGAGTAATGGATCCCTTCTTGTTGGACTCTCTGTTGTTTGCTTTCATCATCCAGTCTTTTCCAGCGATCTGGATAACATCATCAGCCCACCGTTTATATGGTCTGCCAACATTCCTTTTGCCAACTGGCCCTGACCATCGTGTAGTCTGTATAGTCCACTTTTTTTTTAACGTTTATTTATCTTTGCTTGACCACGATCTCACCTGTTGGTAAGTGACGATGTGGCCGAAGATGGAGCACAAAGGTCTAGAACGCACCTATTTACTCTAGCCTACCAACTTGAACCCGGGAAGAGATGAGGTATAGATTTCTGACGCTCGGAAGTAACAGACGTGAGCAACAAATGATAAAACTTCGTTTTGCTTCTATAGTGGTAAATATAAAAATAAATTATCGTTAATATATCTAAGTAATGTGATTACACCCTGAATAGTATAGAAATGTACGCTTAATATTTTCTCTAATCGAAGGAGGGACCTAAAACGAGTTTTAGGAGGGACAATTTCTAAAAATAAAGCTATCGAGAATAATTTTACCAATCGTGTTTCTAGTCTATGATTTATTTAGATTATATCCTCGTGTAATTACTGTATTAACATCAAGTTTGTAACCTTTACTATTACTGAGTGAGCGTGTAACGCAACTACTCCAACATTTTAACATAGCGTCATAATAATAAAATTAAAAACCACCGACAATTGACAGTATCTATTAAAATTGGAAGTGACATCTGATATGTCGCCTGATCAAAGACGTCATGAATGGATATTTTAAACTGAAATGAAATGAAACCTAAACAAGAGCGAATAATGTTTTCAAAACTAATTATTGCCCCCGGAAATGATAGAAAGAGCTATCTAAAAAAAACTGGCCAAGTCAAACTCGAGCACGAAGGGTTCCGTAACATTATCTATAAAAACGGAAAAAAACCACGTTTGTTGTATGGGAGTCCCCTAAAATATTTATTTTACTCTGTTTTTTAGTATTTGTTGTTATAGCGGAAACATAAATACATCATGTGTGAAAATTTCAACTGTCTAACTATCACGATTCATGAGATACAGCCTGGTGATAGACGGACAGACAGACGGACAGCGGAGCCTTAGTAATAGGGTCCCTTTTGACCCTTTGGGTACGGAACCCTAAACAAATAACAAAGTGCAGCTGTTTTCGACTGAAAATTTGATTCAACTTCTAAACGACTCAGAGTTTTGTACTTTTTGTTTCATCAATATGTCGGCAAAGACCATCTTCAAGTTGAACGTATGATTCTGTATGTGACGGTTTTTCACATTGCAAATAATGGTTTTTCGTGATTTTCACTTACTTTTCGTTGCGCGAGCAACATTTGCTATGTTGATGACTTCACTAACTCAAATAATAATTAACAAGTTAGATGTTTGAAAAATTAAAACGTGTTAGAATTAAGTCTAATATGGTATTTCAATTTTAAAAAATAAAAAATAAAAAATGAAAAATAGTGTATTGCATTTATGATTTCACTCGATAAAAAGCTTAAGAGTACCATTATATTTATTTTGAAGCTATCATGGTTATGTACATAATTATCAGATACATAATTTTCATACATATTTACTCATGGTAAATATCCATAATATGGTATGGGATATTTTATCTGGAGTATGGAAACCTGTGGTGAGAATGTGTAAGAATCAAAAAAGTGTGGTACCTGCTACGCGTCCGAATAGTGGTAGTGGTATCGCTCGTAATAAAAGAGTGAGAAAGAGGGTAGATCGATATATCTGCCAATAACATCTACTCGCAAAGACTTTGGTTAGTTCTCCCGTGATCATGGCGCATGCAACTGTGCCGAAATATCGAGACCATATCAAACTCATAAATCATGGTAAATATCCCGTTTCTAGTGAAATTATGTACGTAACCATGATAGTTTCAAAAGTGTTATAAGTAAGTCTAAAATGGTATTTCAATTTGAAAAAGGTGGTCTTTGATATATTTTTAATAGAGTGAAAAATAGTGTATTGAATTTATGATTTCACTAGATAAAAAAGCTTAAGAATACCATTATATTTATTTCTTCTTGAAATCTGTCAGAACTCTGAGTATAAACTTTAAAATTCTAGAGCTCAATAAAGACATGCTGTGAACTTATTGCGCCTTACAAAAATCAACGAGCTTAACCGACCGTTCACATAAGGGAGGTATAACAACTTTACGGCGTTTTTATTGCGGAGGTAAATATGAGTGATGGCTTTATGTACCGGCTGTAAACAGACAACATGTTTCCTGTTTTTTATGTGTATAATTTACTCGCGGGCTTTTTCAATGAAGTTGATTTACTCTATTTCGTTTGCAGGGTCGGTGTATTATATGCGTTCGACAAATGAGGTCATACATCATGAGGATATAGTAGTAGTAGAGCTTTTTTATGAAAGAGTTCGTCCGGGGAAGTACTAGCACCATACCTACTTCTGCCGCAAAGCTGTAGTGCTCGCATTGCTGTGTTCCGGTTTGAAGAGTATGGTTGCCGGTGAAATTACAGGCATATGAGACTTTTCATCTTTATGTCTCAGGGTGGCGGGCGCAATGCAATGCCACATAGGGCGCGTACTTGGTGGACGTGACCTATGAGATTTTTATCTTTTTCTCTGGGTGACGGGCGCAGTGCAATGCCACATAGGATGCGTCCTAGGTGGACTTGACCTATGAGGTAATGCACTGTTCATAGGCAGAGGGTACCGCTTAACATCAGGTGGGCCATCTGTTTAATCCGTCATTCTAAGTAGCATAAAAAAAACGATGTTTTTTTAATGATCGTCCTGGTAGGACGGGCCTGTAGCCAGCTGAGATTTGGGAAGTGCGGGTTCAATTTCTGCTGCGGGACAATGTTTGCATATTCTGTAGATATTAGTTCCGTGTCTGTGTTGTGGTAGAATGGTGCTCGTAGTTCCTGATACACACGACACAGGGGATCCTAGTGTGTGGTCAGGACTATGTATGTGACTGTTGGGTGTTATGTTATGTATGATTTGTTATTAGTTCAGTGTCTGTGTTGTGGTAGCATGGTGCTCGTAGTTCCTGATACTGAAACTACCCGTGCGAAGCCGGGGCGAGTCGCTAGTAACTGATATCATAACAGACCATAAACAGACGTAATTGTCCCTCTTATGTAATGACGGTGTGTCGTGTAAGTTATTAAATTTAATGAAGCTATTAAATCTCGCTTTATATAAATATAGGCTGTAATAATCTATATCTATATAAGAGCTTAACCAGACTGACTGACTGACTGACTGACTGACTGACTGACTGACTGACTGACTGATTCATCATCGCCGAGCCAATACCGCTCGACGTAGAGACTTGAAATTTGCAGGGTGTATTCTTTTTAGGATGTGGGGCCGCACTATAAGAAGGTGTTTTTGAAAACTTAACCCCTAAGGGGGTGAAAAGGGGTGAAAACCATTGTATGAACAACTAATTAATTTTTTAAAAATTAAAAAAACCCTCAACGCAATGAAAAGGCTGAACGGATTTTGATCAAACATATTATAGCTAAGAACACTCCCGACAAATTCGCCTTTCAAACAAAAAAAAATCGAAATCGGTTCATCTGTTCGGGTGCTACGATGCCACAGACAGACACATACACACACACACACGTACACACACACACACACACAGACACGTCAAACTTATAACACCTCGTCGTTTTTGCGTCGGGGATTAAAAATCGTATTTCTTAAACTTACAAACTTGAAACTTGGCATAAGAATGAGTTAATACAAAACATGAAAGGGTAAAAAAATTTTTTTTTTTTTATACTACCAAGGATCAAACAAGCTTTCGTCCCACCTGCTGGTAAGGGGTTACCGTAGCCTATGAACGCCTGCAATACCAGAGGCATCACACGCGCGTTGCCGACCCTTTAAACATTTCCAAACACCCCTTTTGAAGAACCCCATAATGTACTCGCTCGGGAAAACCTCAGCAGGGAGATCATTCCACAACCTGAGCGTTCGCGGGAGGAAAATTATCTGAAACCGCACAGTCCGGGACCACCCTGGCTCTAAGGTGTGCGGATGAATCCTCTGCCGATGGCGAGCGGCAATACTGTTTATATATTTATATTTATATTTATTTAGTAGGAAAACCAACAGCTATATATAAATACATAAAAAACAGAGTTAAAAAACAAAAAGCCAATTACAGGTTTTCACGTGTAGATAGCATAATAGAAACAAACTAGTCAACAGTAACGAAGATAAAAAAACTAACCTGAACCTGAACCTGTTCCTGTTTCCTGAACTACCCCCAAAAGTTTGTACGGGAACTTATTATTGCTTGAAATTTGGTATTGGTACTTAAAATACAGAATAATTGAAAACATATTTCAGGATTATTCAAATAAGAAGGGGTAAAATGGGGGGACAACGTGTTCGTTTTTTTGTGATATGATGCGCAGTGTGTGTGTGTGCACGGGTAGTCAGCTAGTAATCTACATCTACACTAATATTATAAAGAGGAAAGATTTGTATTTTTGTGTGTGTGTATGTTTGTAATGAATAAACTCAAAAACTACTGTGCTGATTTCAAAAATTATTTCACCATTGGAAAGCTACGTTATGACATAGACTACCAAAGGGGGCATAGGAAGGGGGGCTGTTTTTCATCCTGAAACTACCCGTGCGAAACGGGGACGAGTCGCTAGTAATATATAATTACGACATAAATGTTGTTCGTTAATAATCGTATCATTTAAGAACGGCTGGACTGACATGGCATTTTTTTTACACATATACATACATAAACTCACGCCTATTTTCCGGAGGGGTAGGCACCACGGATTTCCACTTGCTACGATCCTGACACACCTCTTTTGCTTCATTCACTATCACAGTCTTCATACATGCTCGTCGGTTAAGGTTACTCTTGACCTGGCCTTTTTCCAGAACGTCTCCGATCTGGTCTGAATACGTTCGCCGAGGTCTCCCCTTCCCACTGTCCCATTCACGCTCGTCTTATGTACCCGTTTCGTCAATCTACTATCGTCCATCCTTTCTAAATGCTCAAACCCTGTAAACATACCTTTCTCAAGCAGTGCATTTTAAATAAAAAAGGGCCCAAAATATCCGTTTCAGCGAGACTCGAACCCGCATTTTCGCCTATTAATCGGCGATGCCTTCACCAGTTCGGCCATAGAACGAGCTATGACGCTGGGGCGAAATTTGTGGGCACTAAGCGCCGACACGTTTTAATTTTATTTTATCCATAAGTGTATTTATTACTTTTGAAAATATAACAAACTTTGAGTATGAATACCAATATTTAATAAGTCTTTGTGAAAAATATATTTTTCAATACAAGCTTTTATAAAATTAGTGATCGTAACCGTGTGTTGATCACAATGAGCCTAAACACGGCCAGTCTACTATTATCCATCGAGGAGTTCCGTTGTCCACCTTCCGTCTCCATCATCAGATCAGCTCGCTGTCACCATAATATTGTATTGTCATCGGAACTTGACAGGTATGCCAAATTTTAGCTCAATCTGTTGAGGATAACTGCTTTAAAATTCAGTTGCAAGATCCCACCCGGATTCCACCCATATATACATTGAAAGTTAAATAAAAGCTTTTAAAATTTTTAAAATTTGCCCGTATTGTTGGAAAAATCGGGGAAGCTTAAGGTTTTTTCTGTGGGATTTTTGAATGAACTCAGAACAACGTCTATCGGTCCGGTCGGGGAACATTAATTTTGATCAAAGCAAAAACATGTAATTTATTTTGTAAAAATTTAAAAAACCCTCAACGCTATGAAACGGCTGAACTGATTTTGATCAAACATAGCTAAGAACACTCCCGACAAATTCACCTATCAAACAAAAAAAAAACGGTTAATCGTTTCGGGAGCTCCGATACCACAGACAGACACACACACACACAAACACACATACACAAAGACACGTCAAACTTATAACACCCCGTCGTTTTAGCGTCGGGGGTTAAAAACTAACAACTATGATCCATTATCCGTAATTTTCAGGGTTTTGTACCCAATGGGTGCCAACGGAACCCATTATTATTAATTAATTAATAACGGTCTAGACTAGATTACTGTTGTTTTAAGTCTAGGTACCCCAAGGACCCAGAGTCTAAACATTAGACTCTGGGTCCGTGGGGTACCGGGGCCCTTCGCGTTTACGATATTCTTTCAGGGCGTCTGGTCGAAGCGACGCGTGACCCGAGAGCTGGCTCTTATCTGGCTCAACGCATTAGTATTGCCATTCAGCGCGGTAATGCAGCCAGCATTTTAGGGACGCTTCCGTCTGGTAGTGATTTGGATCAGTTGAGCTACCTTTAGATCGTTAATTTAGTTGCCATAAATTGTGTAAATTTTGATAAAAATACGTATAAGGCGATTATGTTCAAATATCGAATGGGCGGAGTTTAGCAAGAAAACAATAGCTGTAAGACAGTGATTGCTCACTTGAACCCGGGAAGAGGTGAGGTATAGATTTCTGTCGCTCGGATGTAACTGACGTAAGCGACAAATGATAAAACTTCGCTTTGCTTCTAAAGTAGCAATTATAAAAAATAAATGATCTATAATTAATCAAAGGAATGTGATTACCTACTGAATAGTATACAAATTTACGCTTAATATTTTCTCTAATCAAAGGAGGGACCTAAAACGGGTTTTAAGAGGGCTAATTTAAAAAAATAAAGCTTTTGAAAAAAGTTTCACCAATCGTGTTTCTAGTCTATGATTTATTTAGATTACATCGTCAAATAATTACTGCATTAACATCAAGTTTGTAACCTTTACTGTTACTGAGTGAGCTTGTAACGCAACGACTCCAACATTTTAACAAAGAAGCGTATTTGACTCAGCGTGGACATGAAGCTTTTATAACATTTGAAACTATCATGGTTATGTACATAATTTTCACTAGAAACGGGATATTTACCATGATTTTTGAGTTTGAAATGTTCCCGACATTTCGGCACAGTTGCATGTGCCATGATCACGGGAGAACTAAGTATTACTAAGCACAGAAATTTCAATAGAGAAGATGGTTTTCAATTATCTGGAGTAGGAAGCCTGTTGTGAGAATGTGTAAGAATCAAAAAAGTGTGGTACCTGCTACGCGTCCGGATACCGTTAGTGTTGTGTGTCGAGTTGGTGTGAAGTGTGACAATGAAACCGATGGTAGTGGTACCGTTCGTAATAAAAGAGTGAGAAAGAGGGTAGATCGATATATATGCCAATAACATCTACTCGCAAAGAATTTAGTTAGTTCTCCCGTGATCATGGCGCATGCAACCTTCGACCAAAGTAAAATAAATGGACTGGCCTTACCCATACAAAACGTCCGTGAAAAATAAGACAATTCGGATTTAGGGTACGGTCAACAAATAAACTATCTATCTATCTATCCAGCCACTGCTGAGTAAAGGCCTCTTCTCTATAGCGCCACTCCTGGCGGTCTTGTAAATAAACTAGGTGAAATTAAATTATTGAACTTCTTAAAAACTGTATTTTTTTAATACTACTTTAACAGATGCAATGTGTTTTCGAAAGTTATTTCAGTAGGTTTATAGTGCAAAAAATCACCGAAAAAAATGCAATTATTGAATGAAACTTTTACAAAAATACATGGTTCCCTTCTGTTTTATGTAGTTACGTATCTATTTTTCAGCTCTCAAACATACACAATATAAATCAATAGAAAAGCAAGTCCACCTAAGGTCTTCAGCTCAATCAATTTGTGAAAAATATATTTTTCATCACTCAATAAACTAAGAAAATATCATAAAAATCGTACGGAAACATAAATGTATAAAAATTCCAGTATTTAAGAAACTGCAGAGTGCAGTTTTAAGAATTTTGCACAATGAGTTTTTTTATACTACTTGGAATGACAGATCAAGAAGATGGCCCACCTGATGTTAAGTGGTACCCTCTGCCTATGAACAGTGCATTACCTCAGGTCACGTCCACCTAGGACGCGCCCTATGTGGCATTCCACTGCGCCCGCCACCCTGAAACATAAAGATGAAAAGTCCCATGTGGCCGTAATTTCATCGGCACCCTTACCCTTCAAACCGGAACACAGCAATGCGAGCACTACTGCTTTGCGGCAGAAACAGGTATGGTGGTAGTACATCCCCGGACGAACTCTTTTACAAAAAAGCTCTACTACTACTAACCGTTTTTTGGCGTATAGAATTCATTGTGTAGAAAATGATCAGAGCAAATACGGGAAGTGGAATACATTCCAAAAGTCGTCTGTTCTTGCTCGTCTTATGACTTCTATCCATTTTTGTTTACCTTAGTTTTTTTTTGGAAAGCTATAAGGTTAATTAACATGCCATTACATATTATATGCAATTACCTAAAGCGACGTGCTTAGCAATGTTTTGACGTAAATAATGCAAATTACAATTCTAAATCAATACGATACCCCTAAGGCATCAGATTTTTTTGCAGTCTGTACCGGACCATCCGTCATGCGTGAAGTCTTGTCAAATATTTCGTCGCTGTAGTTGGAAAACTAAATAAGTAATAACAACAACAAAACCAACATCGCGAGAAAAACGCGATTTACTGTTTTATTGCGTCAAAAATGGCAATAGCTTTTTTATCGTAACTAATTTTTCAGTCCGTGTTTTGATATGTTATAGATTGGTACTTTATCTATTTTCGAATTTAATGATAATACATTTTAGTTCTTTTGATTAAGAGAAAAAAATAAAAAAACGACTATGTATTTTTCCCTCGCCAAAGTTTTGAATAATTGAAATGATCTATTATTTACTTATTTGAATATGACAATCCTATCCATGGGTATAGATTTATATAATATTAAAATACATTTTAAAATAAAACCAACTTATAATCATTTCTTTTTATCAAGACTGAATATTAGAAAACTACTGAAACACCTACATTATTTTAGCAGACTTATAAATTCAAAGTAAGTGACATAACAAACTTATCATACGACTAATGCTTATAAAATCAACAAAATGAAAAAAAATTGTGGAACACAATAATTCTAAGTATCAAAAAGAAAAAGGTATGTCGACTAAAATTAAAACTATCTACGAGTATAAACTTGTGTCTGTTAACTTTCATTCAGAGTGGGGAACATTGAGATAATGTCCTGGGGCGTAGTCCTCCTTGTCGCTCGTCCTCTAGTGCAAGACGTGTCCATCGACATGTATGGGCCATCATAACCATGCAATAAAGTCGATTTCGCAAAATGTGTTACTTATGTAGTTTTCCTACCACACGACGATTTATAAGTTTTTTATCAATTGATGAAAATTATATTACAAAACCTTTACTTACGAATTAAATGCAATGCCTGAAGCTTTATTTGTATTTCTTGTGTTGTTTGCACTTGCAGAAAAGCACAGGAAGGCATTGTATTACCAAGGTATCTAATTTTGGTATTTTTCAGCATAGCTGTCACTCGTTGCCGTGACAAAGACTGACTGAAGCGAAGTATACTAGCTAGGTCTGTTTAGAAGCTTCAAAACTATCGTTCCCTAAGGCCGTCCATTCATTTTATTTACGTCGATGCATGCAACTGTGCCGAAATATCGGGAACATTTCAATCTCAAAAAACATGGTAAATATCCCGTTTCTAGTGAAAATTATGTACCTTTTAGGCTGTATAAAACTGGACAAAAACATCAAAAATAAACCTCCAGGTAGGGTTACAAAATCGAAGGCGGGGTGGGGTGGTGAGCTCGGCATCATAAATAACACTAATTATAACATGGCATGACCCACATTACCCGACCCTACCCCGCCGGTGGGAATAGTTATGATAATTAAAAGTATTTTAGGTTGGAAAATTATTTTTTGCAAGTTTTTTAGTCAGTTGGGAATGCCAGTGTGTGTTTTAAGATGGTTTTTCATGAAATTAGCAACTTGACTCGTGCTTCTTTTACGAGGGGTATGCCGCAAAATTACCAACCTTAGATTTGTTTTTTAACTGACAAAATCAAGTACAATATTCAAATTATAAATATACATGGATACTACATTATACATTATTTAACGTGGAAAGAGTGAATGCTTGGTCTTTCAGGTCAGAGGGAAAAGCCTGCTCAAAATCCCACCCGTGAAACTGTATGGGAAGCCACTTAAACATGTTTTTTTTAATGTTCCTTTTTATCTGCAATCGGCTATTTAGCCATAATCAGATGTTTTCTGGGTTGACGTGGTTTGGGTGTGATTCCAATGAATAACACCATTTAATTTGAAGAACTGGTTAGGTTCTCTGGTCTAGGTCAAGTATTTGCTATCTCTTTAGGCGTTTTACATTCTCTTGTGTGTTTAACAGGTTCTTAGCAAGTTCATTTGAGTGGTTTTCAAGTCTTTTCTTGTATTTTATGCAGTATTTGCTAATTTCCTCCATGACAGTTGGCATTTCCAGGTATTCATGTGTTCCTCACAAACCAGTGTGCGCTTGAGACAGTTCTAAGGGCAATTTTTTGGAATCTTTGGAGGATTTCGGTATTGGATTTGCTAGCTGAACCCCAAAGTTCTATTCCGTAGGTCCAGATCGGCTTTATGATTGCCTTGTAGACAAGCAGTTTATTGCTCAGAGAAAGCTGAGATTGACGGCCTAGCAGCCAATATAGTCCCTTGTATTGTATGGTGGCTTCTGTTTTTTTAGCTTTAACATGGTTGGCCCAAGTCAGTCTTCTATCTAGGTGTAGTCCCAGATATTTTACAGTGTTATGCCTTGCTAGCGGTTCATTCTCCATGTACGGCTATAACATAATATCCCTATAAGCCCGGGGAGGGGGTATTCTACACATCATGGTGAATAACTTTAATTGTACGACTTTTTAAATTTCGCAGTTTTTCATTCATCAAATGCCTCGTAAGAATCCTGAAATTACTCCAAAAACGTACGTAAAACAACGTGAGGACGTTACGGTACGCTAGAGTACCTTGCGTGGGGCTGCCTCATGTTCTGTTAGGTACATTTTTGGAGAAATTTCAGGAATTTCTAGAGGAATTTCAGGATTTTTACGAGGCACTTCATGAATGAATTACTTCGAAATTTAAAAAGTCGTAGAACTAATTTTATTCGCCATGATGTGTAGAATACCCACTCCCTGGGCTTATAGGGATATTGTTACACCCTGTATATAGATGGGCAGTCGCCTTTTCGGAGCGTATATATGTTACATGTGTGGATTTCGTTATGCTAGGCTTAATTCTCCATTTTTGTAGCCACACATCTATTTTATTGACTTAAACATGTGGACAAGTTTAAATACCTCGGGCACTGGGTAACTTCTGACCTGAAAGATGATTCAGACATGGAGAGGGAGCGCAGAGTGTTGTCTGTAAGGGCGAACATGATGATTCAGACATGGAGAGGGAGCGCAGAGTGTTGTCTGTAAGGGCGAACATGATGATTCAGACATGGAGAGGGAGCGCAGAGCGTTGTCTGTAAGGGCGAACATGATGATTCAGACATGGAGAGGGAGCGCAGAGTGTTGTCTGTAAGGGCGAACATGATGATTCAGACATGGAGAGGGAGCGCAGAGTGTTGTCTGTAAGGGCGAACATGATGATTCAGACATGGAGAGGGAGCGCAGAGTGTTGTCTGTAAGGGCGAACATGATGATTCAGACATGGAGAGGGAGCGCAGAGTGTTGTCTGTAAGGGCGAACATGATGATTCAGACATGGAGAGGGAGCGCAGAGTGTTGTCTGTAAGGGCGAACATGATGATTCAGACATGGAGAGGGAGCGCAGAGTGTTGTCTGTAAGGGCGAACATGATGATTCAGACATGGAGAGGGAGCGCAGAGTGTTGTCTGTAAGGGCGAACATGATGATTCAGACATGGAGAGACATGGCGCAGAGTGTTGTCTGTAAGGGCGAACATGATGATTCAGACATGGAGAGACATGGCGCAGAGTGTTGTCTGTAAGGGCGAACATGATGATTCAGACATGGAGAGACATGGCGCAGAGTGTTGTCTGTAAGGGCGAACATGATGATTCAGACATGGAGAGACATGGCGCAGAGTGTTGTCTGTAAGGGCGAACATGATGATTCAGACATGGAGAGGGAGCGCAGAGTGTTGTCTGTAAGGGCGAACATGATGATTCAGACATGGAGAGGGAGCGCAGAGTGTTGTCTGTAAGGGCGAACATGATGATTCAGACATGGAGAGGGAGCGCAGAGTGTTGTCTGTAAGGGCGAACATGATGATTCAGACATCGAGAGGGAGCGCAGAGTGTTGTCTGTAAGGGCGAACATGATGATTCAGACATGGAGAGGGAGCGCAGAGTGTTGTCTGTAAGGGCGAACATGATGATTCAGACATGGAGAGGGAGCGCAGAGTGTTGTCTGTAAGGGCGAACATGATGATTCAGACATGGAGAGGGAGCGCAGAGTGTTGTCTGTAAGGGCGAACATGATGATTCAGACATGGAGAGGGAGCGCAGAGTGTTGTCTGTAAGGGCGAACATGATGATTCAGACATGGAGAGGGAGCGCAGAGTGTTGTCTGTAAGGGCGAACATGATGATTCAGACATGGAGAGGGAGCGCAGAGTGTTGTCTGTAAGGGCGAACATGATGATTCAGACATGGAGAGGGAGTGCAGAGTGTTGTCTGTAAGGGCGAACATGATGATTCAGACATGGAGAGGGAGTGCAGAGTGTTGTCTGTAAGGGCGAACATGATGATGCAGACATGGAGAGACATGGCGCAGAGTGTTGTCTGTAAGGGCGAACATGATGATGCAGACATGGAGAGGGAGTGCAGAGTGTTGTCTGTAAGGGCGAACATGATGATGCAGACATGGAGAGACATGGCGCAGAGTGTTGTCTGTAAGGGCGAACATGATGATGCAGACATGGAGAGGGAGTGCAGAGTGTTGTCTGTAAGGGCGAACATGATGATGCAGACATGGAGAGACATGGCGCAGAGTGTTGTCTGTAAGGGCGAACATGATGATTCAGACATGGAGAGGGAGTGCAGAGTGTTGTCTGTAAGGGCGAACATGATAGCCCGCAGGTTTGCTCGTTGTTCCGTTGAAGTTTCCTGTATTCCGAGCTTATTGCACTAACTTCTACACGAGCAGCCTGTGGGCGAATCACACGCAAAAGCAGTACAGAAAAAAAAAACAAGTAAAAACAGAAATAAAGTATACAAAAAGAATTTGCCCGCAAGCAAGCTTTTTAACTTGCTTGTCGAGGTATTAAACAAATCAATATCTAAGTCACAGTTAGTCAAGGAGTTAAATAAGGTGCTTGCTGGAATAACAAATGAGTTCTGCCTATAATAAGTCAATTTTAATATTGTATTTTCCATAATTTGCAACGTTACAATCCTTCTAAGTCGTCAAAGTCACAGTGATGTCAAGCTTAAGCAAAACGGTGGCCATTTTACTAAAACTTTGGTGGATTTCCACCAATTTGAAAAGCCACGCAATTCACTTCCATTTCATAGTACACTTGTGCTGTTTAATTGTTTAAAATGCTATCAAAATAACATAAAATAATAAAAAAACACTAGGAAAAGAAATAAAAAGCAAAAAAGTAGACGAAGTTTCGTTTCAAAAATGGCGGCAAGAGAACATCTGACTTATTCAATAAAATATCGCTTCAAGTGTGCCTATAAGTTCCCCTCACATCAGCCCACACTAGTCCACTGCTGGACATAGGCCTCTCCCAATACGCGCCACTGAGCCTGGTGTTCGGCTCTTCTTATCCACTTTCTGCCACCGCCTCTCGTATGTCATCGCTCCACCTAGCCAGAGGGTGCCCCACGCCACGTTTGCCAAGACGCAGTCTCCACCTAGCCAGACGGCGCCCCAGGCCACGTTTGCCAAGACGCGGTCTCCACCTAGCCAGAGGGCGCCCCACGCTACGTTTGCCAAGACGCGGTCTCCACCTAGCCAGAGGGCGCCCCACGCTACGTTTGCCATGACGCGGTCTCCACCTAGCCAGGGGGCGCCCCACGCTACGTTTGCCAAGACGCGGTCTCCACCTAGCCAGAGGGCGCCCCACGCTACGTTTGCCAAGACGCGGTCTCCACCTAGCCAGAGGGCGCCCCACGCTACGTTTGCCAAGACGCGGTCTCCACCTAGCCAGAGGGCGCCTCACGCTACGTTTGCCAAGACGCGATCTCCACCTAGCCAGAAGGCGCCCCACGGTACGTTTGCCAAGACGCGGTCTCCACCTAGCCAGAGGGCGCCCCACGCTACATTTGCCAAGACGCGGTCTCCACCTAGACAGAGGGCGCCCCACGCTACGTTTGCCAAGACGCGGTCTCCACTCAAGAACTCGCTTACCCCAACGGTTGTCGGTTCTTCGGCATATATGACCAGCCCATTGCCACTTCAGCTTGCTAATCCGGTGGGCATAAGTTCCCCTCGATTTCTCCTACTCCCATCAGATCCTGACCTGATCATGGAATTTGAACTGAGAATTTGGAGTACATCGACACCTTAGAGGTTGTCAACAGTCAAATAGGCTTTTTTAAATGTATTTTTTGCAAAACCTACACAGGGTAAGACATAAAATATACAGGCCGTCCCAAGACTATGCGACATGAAGGGAAAGTACCTTAAATTTTGTAGATAAGGTATTTTGTTGAAAGGAGACTTTATTTTATTTTTAAAACTTAGTAATATTGCATTCATAGTTTTTTTTAATTACTTGTTTCGTCTGGGAGTCGAACCGAACATATAATGTAATCAAACATTTAACGTTATTCTTTTGTTATAAGATACCATATCACAGTTTTTTTTTTACTAATTCTTTCGATTGTCTTCATAAAGTGCAGTATTACTAAGTTTTAAAAATAAAATAAGTCTTGGTTCAGCAAAATGTCCTATCTACAATATTTAAGGTACTTTGCCTTCATGTCGCATAGTCTTGGGACGTCCTGTATAATATATTTGTAATTCATCATATTTCCAAGGGCATGATCGAGCCAAAACACGATTTCGATGAATTTTCTCGATAAAAAAAAGTTGAAATTACCTCTACAATGCACTTATACCGTAAATATTTATATTACCTATCAGCGTACATTGATAACATTAATAAGAGTAACAATAGTACATTGTGGTATAGTGTGTAATGTTGGTGATTACTGCTGAGGCGCCATTGAGACCCAAGCCGTTATGTGAGGGTCTTAAGAGAGCCGAGGACGGTAATCATCAATACACACGTGTATCATACGACGTTTTTCAACACACTTGTGAAGAAAATAATAATAAAACATAAATACACACTCTGTGTAAATGTTCAACTGTCTCTATATCTCACTTGTGAATAATAGCAATGAAAAAGTCACGGTTTGATTACAGGTGTAAAACAGAAATGCACACTGTGTAAATGTTCAACTGTCTCTATAACTCACTAGTGAATAGTAGCAATGAAAAGTCACAATTTGATTACAGATGTAAAACAGAAATACACACTGTGTAAATGTTCAACTGTCTCTATAACTCACTTGTGAATAATAGCAATGAAAAAGTCACAGTTTGATGTCATTATGTGCTTAGGCACATACATACATACATAGACACACGCCTTTTTCCCCGAAGGGGTAGACAGAGCCATTGCAGTGAAATTAGCGCCACTTTATGAGCAAGTGTGTTGAAAATAATATTATTCTAGAGGGCATGGTCGATTTATATATTCGATTGCGAAGCAGATTTTTATTTTTAAATACCTTTTTTCGTGATTTTCCTTCATTTTTCGTTGCGTAAGCGCCTTTTTGTCACTTTCTAACTTACCTGAACTTTAATAAGTTTGGTAGTGACTGAATTTAGCTGTTGTCTGCCTCTAATTGATCCTCTAACGCCATAATATCATCAATATCGATCGAGCCTAACCTCTCTTTTCAATGTCGGTTAGCTCAGTTCATCGCCCCCTTGATAAATTTATCTCTTTTTCATTTGAACCCAGAAAGGTATTCAAACGAGCTCGATAACTCATACAAAAATAAATTCTAACGCATCCGACATAAAGACCAAATTCCGGTGCGAGATTCTTTATGGAATTAAAAACTTTGCTATGCGAAATTCGACTTAAAAGCCAGGGAAGAAGGCAGAGTATGAACTGTTGTGGAATCAAAGGCGATGTTTCAAAGGACTTCAAGCTGTATTGTGGAGGATATAAGGTATATTTTAAATTTAAGCTCAATTCGCACCCTCTTTGAATGTGTATGGAGGTTGTGAATTTTTTATCCTTAAGCTCAGTATTTGGGCTTACGGTTTGGGCTTAGTTATGTTCAGGGGATCTGTTAGGGGTAGGCAGGCAAGTGCATGATCTGTTTGTTTATGATTCTTGTTGAACGAGCGAGCGAAGCGAGCTGTGTTTCTTAAACAACTGATATGATTTCATCTGTCCAGATGTATATTGGTATTGTATAGTACAGATGTTTTTTTCAACTACATACATATATACACGCCTTTTTACCCGAAGGGGTAGACAGAGCCTCAATTCACACTGGGTTTCATGCACCATCGCGAAATATGTATAGACGTGACGAGTGGTGAGCTGTCTATGTACCTATCTCTTTTAATACCTACAGTTTTATTTTTATTTGAACATTACTTACTAACTACATAAGTACTAACATTTCTTACTTACTAATAACTACGTTTCGCTAATATTCAACTATGTTTTAAAGTTAACTACCCACATAATTGAACGAACGAAACGAGTTCTCTGAGTCAACCTGGAAGAAAAATAGTTTTTGAGAATAGATGTTAGGGTAAATCGAAAATGTAAAAAACCAAAACCTCTAGGGTACTTCCACTAATCCTACAACGCTGGTACGTTTGTAGCTTTTATGACACAAGTACTGGGAGAAGTCTAAAATTGAAGAATTTCGAAACTTGTACTCTATAAAATGATAACCAGTATAACATCCATTGTTGGCCTCCCGTTTCTAGGAATTTGAACAACGTTGTATGTCTATTTTTTCGAACCACACTACGTGTATTTTTTCGAAAAAATAAGGTTACCTACCTAAATTGCGTGTATTCGCGAGGTCTCAGTTCGGGGCGAACCACTAGTTATTGTGGGAAATTATACATTTTGGGATTTCAACATTTTGCAAAGTCAACCGAATGGTCCTAAAGGGCTATTATTCGTGCTTAGTCCGTGCGTCAACCGGTGAAATTACAGGCACATGAGACTTTTCATCTTTATGTCTCAGGGTGGCGGGCGCAGTGCAATGCCACATAGGGTGCGTCCTAGGTGGACGTGACCTTTGAGGTAATGCACTGTTCATAGGCAGAGGGTACCGCTTAACATCAGGTGGGCCATCTGCTTGATCCGTCATTAAAGTACTTAGTATTAAAAAAAAAAGAAAAAAAAAAGGTCCGTGCCGAAAATCAGCGCTGCAGTTTTACTGCAGCATTATGCTGAGCACGGTCTTTTTTAACCCCCGACGCAAAAACGACGGGGTGTTATAAGTTTGACATGTCTGTGTATGCGTGTGTCAGTGTGTGTGTGTGTGTTTGTCTGTCTGTGGCATTTACCTCCCGAACGAAAGAACCGATTTAGATTTTATTTGTTTGAAAGGTGAATTTGTCGGTAGTGTTCTTAGCTATGTTTGATCAAAATCGGTTCAGCAGTTTCATTGCGTAGAGGGTTTTTTTTTTATTTTACAAAATTAATAACTTGTTTGATAGTAGGTCCTTATCTTCTTCTTCGTTGTTACACTCTTGGCAGAGTGGTCGTGGTCGTCACTTCAGGGTCTGTGGCTCGCTTCACAATCCTTCGCCACTCATCTCGCACCGCAGCTTTCCTGGTGCATTCATGCAGTGAACCGTCCAAAGCTACCTTGACTTGGTCAGTCCATCTCATGGACGATCTGCCCCGTGATCGTGTGCCCTCAACTCTACCCTGTACAACAAGGCGTTCAATGGACACCTCTCCGCGTCGCGACACGTTCCCGAAGAAAGTGAGGATGCGAGATTGCACAGTAGCTGATAGTCGCTGCTTGATGCCGAGTTCTTGGAGTATGGACTGATTGGTACGAAACTCAGTCCACGAAACCCCAAGCATTATTATCCAGCACCACATCTCAAGAGAATCTATCCTCTTTTTCCTTCCTTCCTCCTCAGGTCCTTTTAAATAAATCTATTGAATCCAGCTCTATTTCCAACAGGATTCAGTAATAAGTATATGTTCACTTAAACCGGCCCAATCTCGACAGTACGCATCGAACCGCTCTACGTGATTGAACAGGCTGCTATTTCTCACATAAATAAAATAAATAAAAAAGCCCATAAAATTGTAACAACGGATGAAGCTATAAAACAAAATGGTTGAGAGGAATTTTAAGTTAACCAATCAGGTGGATGTATTTCTGCTTCTACTTACTTTATAATCCAAAATCGATTACAATACAAACTTTTGAAAGGCGCAAATATGCAAGTCTCGATAGAGCTTACTAATTTAAATAAATAATTCTTTTCGAAAAAAAAAACTACTTAGAAGCTAGTTTTTTTTTCCCAATACAAGATTTTATAACGGAACCGTGTGCTGATCACAATGACCCTAAACAGGCCAATCTACTATTATCCATCAAGGAGTTCCGTTGTCCACCTTCCGTCTCCATCATCAGATCAGCTCGCTGTCACCATCATTTTGTATTGTCATCGGAACTTGACAGGTATGCCAAATATTATCTCAATCGGTTGAGGATAACTGCTTTAAAATTCAATGGCAAGATTCCACCCGGACATACATACATACATTGCAAGTTAAATAAAAGCTTGTAAAAAACAAAGTAATTATTTGAATAGGAAATCGTTAATAAATATCATTATTTATTCATTGGAACCAACGAGCCCATTATTCCGAGGACGCTTTAATAAAAGTCCCAAAATTTACTTGACGTTAATAAATATTATAGCCCTTGAATATATTACGTGCTTCTTGCACGGACCAACAGATGTACATATACATTAAAAAGAAAGAAATGTTACCTAAATTATACATACATACATAGACACACGTCTTTTGCCTCGAAAGGGTAGGCAGAGCCTCAAATGGGCCTCTCAACAAGCTTTATATTAACTTGCAATGCATGTCCGGGTGGAATCTTGCAACTGAATTTTAAAGCAGTTATCCTCAACCGATTGAGCTGAAATTCGGCATACCTGTCAAGTTCCGATGACAATGCAATATGATGGTGACAGCGAGCTGATTTGATGATGGAGACGGAAGGTGGACTACGGAACTCCTCGATGGATAATAGTAGACTGGCCGTGTTTAGGCTCATTGTGATCAGCACACGGTTACGATCACTAATTTTATAAAAGCTTGCATTGAAAAATATATTTATCACTAAAAACTTATTTTACTGTGGGTTGCATCGTGGGAAATAGACGTAACAAGTGGTGAGCTCATCGCCGCCATTGCTTACGACGACTGACTCTGATAACGCTTTCTTCCAGTAATAACACATTCCTTAATAAACTAGCAGCCAGGACAAATCTTATACCAACGAATCTTACAAACAAGTCCGGGTAATGCCTTAGTCCATTGGCATATCCCATGCATGCTCAACGGAATTTAAGTTACGTGTTTTTTTATACAACTTGGTATGACGGTTCAAGCAGATGGCCCCCTGATGGAACAGTGCATTACCTCATAGGTCACGTCCACCTAGGACGCGCCCTATGTGGCATTGAACTGCACCCGCAACCCTGAGACATAAAGATGAAAAGTCTCATGTGCCAGTAATTTCACCGGCTTGGCGGCACCCATACCCTTCAAACCGGAACACATCAATGCGAGCACTACTGCTTTGCGGCAGAAACATGTGAAGAGACAGTCTTCATAAGACAGAGGCCATATAAATCATTGCCCGCCTTTATCTGAAGACCGCCCATTGTACATTTAGTTTTTTGTTTAGTTGTTATGTGTTGATTTTAACCTAGTGTGCAATAAAGTATTTTCATTCATTCATTCATTCATTCATTCGGGTTAAATATCTCCACACAAAAGAGAAAGACAATAAAGTAATAGTTTCTCTCTAATGTTTCCTTATTTGAATTAGCCAATGAGAGCGTCGCTCGGCAAATGGCGTTCTTATTCAGTAAATTGCCTGTGGTGAGTATAGTGATGTCATGCGCTCGATAAAATTATATCGACATAATTAATAAAAATATTTGGCAGTGTTTGCAGCCTTAGAATAGGCCCCTTCGACTCCACCCGTGGATGTTGTGAAAGCTGACTATGGGATTACTCAAAGGGATGGGCAGTAGCATCCACCTGATTATTCAAAAAACCGGCAGAGTGCGAGTCGGACTCGCGCGCGAAGGGTACCGTACCATTATCTACAAAAATGGCAAAAATATCACGTTTGTTATATTATGGGAGCCCCCCTTATATAGGTATTTGTTTTATTTTAATTTGATTATTTATTTTTAAAGTGAATAGCTAAACTATATAACTAAATATTCTGTGAATATTTCAAGCGTCTACTTGTTGCCGTTATCAAAACCGAGCAAAAACAAGCAAAAAAATAACGTTTGTTGTATGGGAGCCCCCTTTAATATTTATTTTATTCTGTTTTTGATATTTGTTGTTATAGCGGCAACAGAACCACATAATCTGTGAAAATTTCAACTATCTAACTATCACGGTTCATGAGATACAACCTGGTGAAAGACGGCCAGATAGACAGACGGACGGATAGCGGAGTCTTAGTAATAGGGTCCCGTTTTAACCTTTAGATACGGAACCCTAAAATCTGATCATGAATCCGCCTGCCAAGTGTGGTGATTATGGAAAATTCCCCCATTGCATTTTATGGGGAGGCCTCGTCCAGCAATGGACGTTTATAGGCTGTTTATGGTATGGTGTGTCCAAAGGAATATATAAAAATAACAAATGCGTGTATTTTAAAACCACGACGCAAAAACGACGGGGTGTTAAGTTTGACGTGTCTGTGTGCGTGCGGTTATGTGTGTGTGTGTGTGTGTGTGTATGTGTGTGTCTGTGTGTGGCATCGTAGCTCCCGAACGGATGAACCGTTTTTTTTTTTGTTTGAATGGTGAATTAGTCGGGTGTGTTCTTAGCTATGTTTGATCAAAATCGGTTCAGCCTTTCATTGCGTTGAGGGTTTATTCAATTTTTACAAAATTGAAACCTACCTTTAGATCGCTTGCAGCGGTGTTCAGGTAGCACAACTGTTTCATATGTATTTTTCATCCCATCTATTCGAAAAGGACGACTGGGTTCGCCTTTAAGTGCACCCAACGGTGGTGTTTTCTATGAGAAACTTTTAGCGGGCAGTAATGAGTTTTCCGGCGCACTTATTAAGTTCCTAATTCAAAAAGTGCGCGGCAAAGATAATTGCGGCGCACTTATTTTATTTGGAACCAGCGCCAAATAATTCGAATGCAAATATTGTTTGAATAAATACTGGCTGGTACGACGGCCCAAAACCCAAAACAAAAAAACCCAAAACACACAAAAAACACAAAACACAAAAAAAAACACAAAAAAACACAACACACAAAAACACACAAAAAAAACACAATACACACAAAAAACACAAAACACAAAACACAAAAAAAAACACAAAAAAAAACAAAAAAAAAAACACATAAAACACAAAACACAAAAAAAACACAAAAACAAAAAAAAACACAAAAAATCACAAAATACAAAAACACAAAACACAAAACACAAAAAATCACAAAAACACAAAAAAAACAAAACACAAAAAACACAAAACACAAAAAAAAACACAAACACACAAAAAAAAACACAAAAAACACAACACAAAAAAAAATACAAAAAAAACACAAAAAAGCACAATACACACAAAAAACACAAAAAAACACAAAAAAGCACAAAACACAAAAAAACACCCAAAAAAACACAAACACAACAATAAAAACAAAAAAACAACCATTTGTTTTATTAAATAATAATATTACAATAACATATGAGGCGCCTTTTATTTTCTCATAGTGGGTGATGAAAAGCAGAGTGTATCACACGGGCGCAACATATATTTTTGGCTCGGGCGACGTACTTTGAATCCCTCGCTACGTTCAGGATTCTACTAAAGAATCCGTCGCTACGCTCGGGATTCTACTCTAGAATCCCTCACTTCGCTCTGGATTCAAAAAAGCGCCCTCGCCGTAAAAATATTATGTTGCTCCCTTATGATACAATCTACTATTGTACATACCTTGCATTATTCTTTCTGTAAATAAATGTATTTTTATTTTTACAAAATTAATTACTTGTTACTTAGATGTATTCTGTGAAATAATTGACAAATCATTAGTTGGTCCATATTAGTAGAAGTTTTTCCAATGCGTTTTCAATACATTTGCAGTTTTTCTGCGTTAAGGTGGTTGCTTTTTCATACAAACGTATTTGCACAAATATAAATAAAATAAATAAATAAATAATGCTGGACTGTTCACACAACATTATCTAGCCCCAAGCTAAGCAGAGCTGGTGTTATGGGTACTAGATAACTGTTATAATTAATACAATATAATATTACATAGATAGATATTTTTTATTATACATAGAAAATACCCAGAACACCCTGAACAAATATCTGCGATCGCACAAATATTTGTTCCGAGGCGGGAATCGAACCCGCAACCTCCTACGTCGCAGGCCAAGCTTCACCCGTCGCGCCACAGAGGTCGTCATGGGCGAACAGAGTATAATTTTACACTGAAATGACTGTTGTTGGCTTTTATATTGGTCATTATTTGCGACAAATCATATGTGGTTGAAGAAAACACTGGATTAGTAGCGAAAATAACATCAACATTTTAGTCCATACAAGTAATTTAGTTTCGCTTGAGGCGCAAAATTCAAATTAAATACAGCTCATCAACACATCTTGAGATAGCGAAACCTGATTTTGCGAAAACTAGGGGACTTAATACACATGTTTTGATAAATAAATACATTTATTTACAGAAAGAATAATACAACTAACACAAGGTATGTACAAAATACAAATGAAACAGTTGTGCTACCTGAAAACCGCTGCAAGCGATCTAATGGTAGCTCAACTGATCCAAATCACTACCAGACGGAAGCGTCCCTAAGATGCTGGCTGCATTGCCACGCTGAATGGCAAAAGACGGAAGCGTGTTTTGATTGAATGTTTTTTTTTTTTATACTACTTGACTGACGGATCAAGCAGATATCCCACCTGATGTTAAGCGGTAACCTCTGCCTATGAACAGTGCATTACCTCATAGGTCACGTCCACCTAGGACGCGCCCTATGTGGCATTGCACTGCGCCCGCCACCCTGAGACATAAAGATGAAAAGTCTCATGTGCCTGTAATTTCACCGGCACCCCTTCAAACCGGAACACAGCAATGCGAGCACTACTGCTTTGCGGCAGAAATAGGTATGGTGGTAGTACTTCCCCGGACGAACTCTTTCACAAAAAAGCTCTACTACTACTATAACACACCGATATTATATCGACATATAGACATATTTGGTTATATAGACTGGCCGTGTTTATGCTCATTGTGATCAGCACACGGTTACGATCACTAATATTACTATACATAGATAGATATTTTTTATTATGCATAGAAAATACCCAGAACACATATCTGCAGAACGTACAAATATTTTTTCCGAGGCGGGAATCGAACCCGCAACCTCCTGCGCCGCAGGCGAACTTTCGCCCACCTCGCCACAGAGGTCGTCAATAAATATCATTAGTTTAGCTACGAAAGTCAATGAACAAAAAATAACTGTAAAAATCGTTGAATGACATTCGTATCTAAACTAATGATATTTATTGACGACCTCTGTGGCGCGGTGGGCGAAGGTTCGCCTGCGACACTGGAGGTTGCGGGTTCGATTCCCGCCTCGGAAAAAATATTTGTACGTTCTGCAGATATGTGTTCAGGGTGTTCTGGGTATTTTCTATGCATAATAACAAATATCTATCTATGTATTGTCTTGTGTATATCAGTTATCTAGTACCCATAACACAAGCTCTGCTTAGCTTGGGGCTAGATAATGTTGTGTGAACTCTCCAGCATTATTTATTTATTTACTTTCAATCAGAACATGTTGTGTATTGTCTCCTAGTTTTCGCAAAATCAGGTTTTGCTATCTCAAGATGTGGGTGAGGTGTGATTAGCAAGATGTGGGTGAGGTGTGATTAGCAAGATGTGGGTGAGGTGTGATTAGCAAGATGTGGGTGAGGTGTGATTAGCAAGATGTGGGTGAGGTGTGATTAGCAAGATGTGGGTGAGGTGTGATTAGCAAGATGTGGGTGAGGTGTGATTAGCAAGATGTGGGTGAGGTGTGATTAGCAAAAAACACTACGGACCAATGGTGATAGGTACAAATCAGTGTGCCCCGCATGCGCAAAATTCATTTCTTACAATGGAGTAGCAAACGTATGATAAAAAAGCGGCCAAGTGCGAGTCAGACTCGCCCATGAAGGGTTCCGATGCAGCAAGTTACATAACATCATTTTACCACTTTGGAAGTGTCTCTCGCGAATACTATTCATTTTAGAAAAAAATATATATTAAAAACATCAATATCATTTTTGAAGACCTATCCATAGATACCCCACATATTGATGTTTTTTTATTAAATAAATGAAACCCCAAAAATTTATTATGTTTTTCTATTTTTGTGTAAAAATCTTAATGCGGTTCACAGAATACATCTACTTACCAAGTTTCAACAGCATAACTTTTATAGTTTCGGAAAAAAGTGGCTGTGACATACAAGGACAGACAGACAGACAGACAAACAAACAGACAGACAGACAGACAGACAGACAGACATGACGAAACTATAAGGGTTCCGTAATTTTGTTACGGAACCCTGAAAACTGAGATAAAATTAAATATAAGCATTTTAGTGGTTATTGTTTATTTTAAATATTCCAAGCAGTTAAATACCTTTTGCAAACCAAGAGTAGGTAAAGTTTCAGCGGCCCTTTCCGAAGTTTAAAACTGAGATCTCTTGAATATTTATTCAGGTGTAATTTTGAACAAACTTTTCTGTAAATCATCATCATCATTAACAGGCTTTAGATGTCTACTGCTATGAGATCTGAGTAGTTCCTGTTTGTCCTCTAATCTGTCCCCATTCGGGGACAAAAAGGAATTAAATGTTTTTTGTGAAAAATATATATTTCAATACAAGCTTTTATAAAATTAGTGATCCTAACCGTGTGCTGATCAAAATGAACCTAAACACGGTCAGTCTACTATTATCCATCGAGAGTTCCGTTGTCTCCATAAAATCAGAAGGATTTTTACTCTTCTTTTTTTAAATAGTCTGTGGCTACATGCTCTACATGGTATGCGCGTTAGAATTGTGTTTTTTTTTATACTACTTTAATTACGGAACAAGCAGATGGCCCACCTGATGTTAAGCGGTACCCTCTGCCTATGAACAGTGCATTACCTCATAGGTCACGTCCACCTAGGATGCACCCTTTGTGGCATTGCACTGCACCTGCCACCCTGAGACATAAAGATGAAAAGCCTCATGTGCCTGTAATTTCACCGGCGCCCATATACTATTCAAACCGGATCACAGCAATGCGAGCACTACTGCTTTGCGTCAATTGATTAATCAATTGACGCCCATTATTTACGTTATTATTTTGTATGTGCTTTGTTAGTTTTATAACAGTTTTATTGCATGAGTGTAGATAAAGTAGTGTATTATGAAACTGCACATAACTAGGTTTTTTTCTCTACTAAAGTACCTAGCAAACAAGCGTACGGCCCACCTGTTGGTAAGCGGTTACCGTAGCCTATGGACGCCTGCAATACCAGAGGCATCACACGTGCGTTGCCGACCCTTTCAAAATTTCCAAACCCCCTTTTGAAGAACCCCATACTGCAGTCGCTTGAGAAAACCTCAGCAGGGAGATCATTCCACAATCTGAGCGTTCGTGGGAGGAAGTTTCTCTGAAACCGCTCAGTCTGGGACCACCCTGGCTCTAAGGTGTGCGGATGAATCCTCTGCCGATGGCGAGCGGTGCGGTGAAAAAAAGGTTACTGTAGGCATCATGCTTGGAAAAAAACCCATTATACAAACACTGGTATTAAAACACTGGTGTGATACTTATAATAACCTCGTAAAGGCTCAGTTTTTAAATTCACTCTCGTGTTTTAACAACCCTTGTTATGTTACAGTTTCATAAACTACTATTTATTACTTTCTTTTTTAACACGCTTTTATTAGCTTGGGTTGTATCTATGTATGTATGTATGTAACTGAATCTTTGAGCATAATTTTCACCAATTTCCAGAAGTCTGATTAATTTGAAACTTTGCATATATATATATATAGAGAGAGAAAGAGAGTGAGAGAGTTAGAGTTAGAGTTAGAGGGAGAGAGAGTGAGAGAGTTAGAGTTAGAGTTAGAGGGAGAGAGAGTACAAAAATTATAAAAACACGCTTTTATAGCTAACCGAACTAAAAAATAGAAAATAATTTTCAATTTCACAGAGTTTATATTACAGTAGAAGAAGATCGAACAATCCATCAAAATTGTATTTTTTTTTTAAATGCGTGGGGTGCATTTTACTACTTTTCATAACTCTCCTCTCATAGATAGTTGCCAACAGAATGATTGTTACATTTACATTATCAAGCAAACAACGATTTAAAAAAAAAAAAAAACCCGGATTGATTGTTCGATCTTCTTCTACTGTAATATAAACTCTTTGAAATTGAAAATTATTTAGTTTATTTATTTATTTAGTTCGGTTAGCTATAAAAGCGTGTTTTTTTAATTTTTTTAAAATATTATTTATTTAGTTAAAACTGTCGACACACGGAACCCGTCTATATCATATTTTTACAAGAAATATTATACCAGGCCACATATGTATAAGAAAAGATACATATCAATTTGAAAGCTATATGATATAACTTAAGGTGGTCGCTTTTCCATACAAACGTATTAGCACAAATATGGGCAAACAGAGTATAATTTTACACTGAAATGACTGTTGTTGGCTTTTATATTGGTCATTATTTGCGTCAACACATATTTGGTTGAAGAAAACAGTGGATTAATAGCGAAAATAACATCGAAATTTTAGTTCATTTATGTCAGTGTGTGAGTGTACACTGACAGTGTCACACACATAGCCGCAGATTAGATAACAGTAACATGTCACTTACACGCGACGTTGTCAGCTCGTGACTTACGCCGGCTAAGCGCTGTTGCCGCTTCGATCTGTCATATCATAATTAGCTCGGATAGAAAATATTAGAAAAACAAACATTTAGGATTGGACATGTGTATGCGAATCAGCCAGACAGCCGGAGGCCGCAATGCATTGCAAGGTCTCTACATATGAACTTTGTATAAATAATGGGAGAAAATTAAATTACAAACAACTAGACAGAAATTACAGACAAATATAATATTATCTTAATTACGTAAAAATTAAATTAAATACTACTAGCTGATCATAATTACCTATATATTTACGCACAAGTTTTTTGAACTGAGACCTCACGAATACACACGGTTTAGGTAGGTTACCTTATTTATTTCGAAAAAATATCTATGTACATCCACATGTGGTTCGAAAAGTTAGACCTTCAACGTCGTTAAAATTCCTAGAAACGGGAGGTCAACAAAGAATGTTATACACTGGTTGTTATTTTATAGAGTAGGTACCTACAAGTTTCAAGATTCATAAATTTTAGACTTTTCCCAGTATTTGTATCATAAAAGCTACAAACGTAAAAAAAACAGCGTTGTAGGATTAGTGGAAGTACCCTAGAGGTTTTGTTTTTTTACATTTTTGATTTACCCTAACATCTCAGAAACTAAAATAGTTTTGAAATGTCGAAGCGAGGAACTTTCATATGACACCACATTTGATCTGATATTCTCACTTTTTTTTACCTCCTCTTGGACCCCAATATCTCAACAACCCCCCGACCGATATAGCTCATAACCTTACCAACAAATTGTACCAATACTATCACCTCCCAATCAAATTTCATGAAGATCGGATTAACGGTTCGGAAGTTATGCTCGGACAAACATACATACATACATACATACAAATGCCAATTCTTCCAAGTTGAATCAGAGAACTCGCTTCGCTCATTCAATATTTAAAAAAAAAAACATAGTATTGCCTTGTTTCAGTCGAAGTCAGTTCTGTGTAGGTAGGTGAAACTACAATCTTCAAACAAATTCGTTGAAATGATTCCTAGGGGTCTTATTCATTATAATTGCGAGTTAGGGTCTTCGGAAGGTTCAGATATGCAGGCCCAGGGTGGGTATTGAACATTTTGCCTCCTGCTTAGAAGACAAGAGTTCATCTTACTATGACATGTTATGTCTGTTCGTGTATGTCACAGCCACTTTTTTCCGAAACTATAGGATCTATGCTGTTGAAACTTGGTAAGTAGGTGTATTCTGTGAACCGCATTCAGATTTTCACAAAAAAATAGAAAAAAACAAAAAAAAAATGGGGGTTCAGTTCTAAGTATTAGTACTTAGAACTGAAACACAATTTTTTTTTTCATCAAACCCGTTGGTGTGGGGTATCTATGTATAGGTCTTCAAAAATGATATTGAGGTTTATAATATAACTTTTTTCTAAACTGAATAGTTTGCACGACAGACACTTCCAAAGTGGTAAAAAGTCCCCCCCCCCCAACCCCGTAACTTCTAAAATAAGAGAATGATAAAACTAAAAAAAAAATGTACATTACCATGTAAACTTCCAACGAAAATTGGTTTGAACGAGATCTAGTTAGTAGTTTTTTTTTAATACGTCATAAATCGTAAACCATCCAAGAACTTTGATATTATGTTACTTGCTGCTACGGAACCCTTCATGGGCGACTCCGACTCGCACTTGGCCACTTTTTTTTTTAATTTCCATAATATTATTTGCATGCAATGCATATCAGCCGGCCTAGCCAAAAGACATTCGCTTCGAAGCGATTCCATTCCTTTCTAGGCGCTAGTCCAGATGGTACGTTCCTAAGCACTAATTTATTACTAGTAGGTAATTGTGTTTATACTGTACTAGCCATTTCACCGCAGCTTGGCAAACAAACAAACAAACAAAACAACAAAGTTTACATATTTACAGGGAATTAATTTTGTAAAACTTAAAAAAAAACCGAACGAAATAAAACGGCTGAACCGATTTTGATCCAACAAAGCTAAGAACACTCCCGACAAATACACCTATCAAACAAAAACAAAAAACGATTTCGGTTCATCCGTTCGGGAGCCACGTTGGGACATACAGACACACACACACACACACAGACACGTCAAACTTATAACACCCCTTCGTTTTTCGTCGGGGGTTAAAAAATACAAAATAATAGTAAAGATAAATAAAAAAGCATAAAAAAGATAAATATTTTATACATAGTGTAATACAAATTAACAATCTTTTTTTTTAAGGAGAATTAGCCTTTTTGAAATGCAATCCTTTCCCTCATTGTCTCGCAAGTCGCAAAGGCCTCGAAATTAAAAATAATATAATTAATTTTTATTGAATGGGTTATCCTCTCTTTTAACCCCCGACGAAAAACGAAGGGGTATTATAAGTTTGACGTGTCTGTGTGTGTGTGTGTCTGTCTGTCCCATCGTAGCTCCCAAACGGATGAACCGAAATAGTTTTTTTTTGTTTGAAAGGTTTATTTTTCGGGAGTGTTCTTAGCTTTGTTTGATCAAAATCGGTTCAGCCGTTCAGCGTTGGGGTTTTTTTTTTAATTTTTACAAAATTAATTACTAACTCAACTATAATCTGGACCTCTTCAAGGCTATAGAGTGAATAGGTGCCTTCTAGACCTTTGTGCTCCATCTTCGGCCGCATCGTCACTTACCAACAGGTGAGATCGTGCACAAACAAAGGTCTATCAATGTTAAAAAAAAAAAAAAAAAAAACTTGTTGAAAATAGGGTCAACTGCGGATTTCCTCAATGAAGAATTGTTACTTCGTCGGCTTTATTTCTCAAACTCAAGACATCACAATAATGGAAATGGAGCGCGACGAATTATTCCCATTTGTCACACTGATCTGTCCCCCCTAAGGTGACAGTTAGAACAAAAAAGTTGGATCTGTCCCCCTGTTGCGTGATTGGGTGATGGCTGGTACATTTGCGTGTAATTTTAATTTTAATTTTAGATTATTGTATGGAACCCTTCGTGCTAGAGTCCGACTAGCACTTGGCAGTTTATTTTTTATTTTTTATGATACAAATTGGCAAACTAGCATACGGCCTGATGTGAAGTGGTCACCGTCGCTTATAGACACCGGCAACACCGGGGGTAATTGTCGATGCGCTGCCTACCCTGAAGGAATTTATGACCATTTTTCATGAAATAAAACATGGTTACGTACGACATGTACGACACGGGAAAACCTCAGATGGAAGCTCATTCCATAGTTTATAGGCACAGAATAAATAATAGTACTTTATGGGGAAGAAATGATCTCGAGAAACGAGTCGTTCGAGAAACCCAGGGTTCTATGATGTGCGGATGAGCTTTGTCACGGTGCCGGGAAGAGCGATGGTAAAATCTCGATGCGAGGATGAGATCGGAAAGCTCGTCAGAACATTCCCCGTTGTAGAGGCGGTAGATCACGCAAAGAGATCCGATAGCTCTGCGTTGGCTAAGCGGTTCTAGAGTATCGGAGAGCTTGGGGTCACCGATGATGCTAATGGCTCTTCTCTGCAAGGAGTCAAAACGAAGCAGCTGGTACTTGGGTGCCCCGTGCCATAGATGGGAACAGTTTCTACGTGCGGCCTTACTTGTGCTTTGTAAAGCAATAGCCATTTATGGGGCGTAAAATAAAGTTTCTATGTGCATTATATTATGGGGGAGGCCTATGCCCAGCCGTGGACTTCAGTTGATCTAAACTGAATGATCTATCAATAAAAGCTGAAAGTAAATAAATCTTTAGAAAAAATAGCGGCCAAGTGCGAGTCGGACTCGCCCATGAAGAGTTCCGTAGCAGCAAGTAACATAACATAAAAGTTCTTGGATGGTTTACAACTTATGATATATTAAAAAAAACTACGTACTAGATCTCTTTCAAAACAATTTTCGTTGGAAGTTTACATGGTAATGTTCACCATTTTTTTTTGTTTAGTTTTATCATTCTCTCACTCGCAAACTATTCAGTTTAGAAAAAAATGATATTAGAAACCTCAATATCATTTTCGAAGACCTATCCATTGATACCCCACACAGGTTTGATGAAAAAAAAATGTGTTTCAGTTTTAAGTATGGGGAACCCCAAAAACTTATTGTTTTTTTCTATTTTTGTGTGAAAATTAGTTTCGGAAAAAAGTGGCTGTGACATACACGGACAGACAGACATACATGACGAATCCATAAGGGTTCCGTATTTTTTTTTTTCGGAACCCTGAAAAACTACTTCATAGCTAGGAATTTATACCCAATACAACATAAATACATACATAGACACACGCCTTTTTCCCCGAAAGAGTAAGCAGAGCCTCTCATGTGCCTCTTTTCACTGTGGGTTGCACCATCGTGGGAAATACACGTGACAAGTGGTGAGCTCATCGCCGCCATTGCGTCCCACGACTGACTCTGCTAATGCTTTCTTCCAGTATAATACATTCCTGAAATAAGCTAGCAGTCAGGAACTACAAGCTAACTACAAGTCCAGGTATAAGACTTAATAAAATTAGTGTGCTGATGAAAATGAGCCTAAGCACGGCCAGTTTACTATTATCCATCGAGGAGTTCCGCTGTCCACGTTCCGTCTCCATCATCAGATCAGCTCGCTTTCACCATAGTATTGTACTGTCATCGGAACTAGATAGGTACGAGTATGCCAAATTTCAGCTCAATCGGATATCGCAGGAGACACCATTGTTGCCACCCGTGAAATATAGTAGTAGTAGAGCTTTTTTGTGTAAGAGTTCGTCCGGGGAAGTACTACCACCATACCTATTTCTGCCGCAAAGCAGTAGTCCTCGCATTGCTGTGTTCCGGTTTGAAGGGTAAGGGTGCCGGTGAAATTACAGGCACATGAGACGTTTCACCTTTATGTCTCAGGGTGGCGGGCGCAGTGCAATGCCACATAGGGCGCGTCCTAGGTGGACGTGACCTATGAGGTAATGCACTGTTCATAGGCAGAGGTTACCGCTTAACATCAGGTGGGCCATCAGCATGTTCCGTCATTCTAGTAGTATAAAAAACAAAAAACATTCTGAATGCAATGCTTGACTTGTTGCTGAAAATACCGAAATTGATATATGTGTGCCTATAATATTTGAGGAGTTCCCTCAATCTTTATGGATTCCATCATCAGAAAAACATTTTAATGAAAATGGCACCAATCTGGAAGTATATCATGTAATTTTTTTTCCTAATCGTTACGTAAATGGTATGAGGTAACAAACATAATAAAAAACTCTGGAATTGATAACCTCCTCCATTTTTTGAGGTCGGTTAAGAATCGAGTACCTACTTTTTGATTTGAAATAAGGACACACCACAACACTCACTTCACAAACATAATATTGGCTGAAGCAGAATCAGTGTATTTTGTAGATCATTACAAAAACATTTATAAAAAAAAAATAGTCTGGTATCGAACCCAGTACTGTGGGTTTAGTGTCGAGAGATCTAGTCACTGGTTCACAAAAAAAAAGTAAAAAAAAAATACAAAAAATATAGGCAGTATAGAATCGAACGCAGTAACGTGGGTTCAGAAGTTCTGAGTCGACAGTCCAAGCCGCTAGTCCAACTATTTTGAAATTCGCGCGCCGAAATTAGCTTATAGTTCTAATACAATAATATCCTTGACTGTGTGCGTGAGTAGGCTTTCATATTGCTCGGAATTTGCTCGGCACAAGTATGTTAAAACTAGAGACTAAAATAACCTGAAATATAGCTAGGTACATAGCAAATAAACCACCATTTGCGTGAACGTTAGTGTTATGACATAATATGCACATTTTAATTCATAAATACATAAAATACTTCAAAATTTGGCAACAGCGCCATCTATTGACGCTGTCGTGCCTAGCTGACCACGAGGAACAACCTTAAGCCAATTCAGGGATAAGTAGCATAAAACTGACCAAGTGATTCGTGACTTTATTGCGTGATAAACTGTTCTATCGATAAATCTATCGACTGTCGCATCACTAGCTCATAGCACTGCACTAAAGTAAGGAAAGTGCTTTAGTTACGGTGACAATTGGAGCTACTAAAAAGATCTTAAACCCCTCGCTTGCCAAATAGAATATTGAGAGAATGTATATTTGGGTCTTTTATTTTTTCTGATTTGTGAAGGAAGGAAGTTTATTTGGCAGATTGGTTGGTCTCTAACGAATAGGTTCTTTATTACAAGCTTTTATTTAACTTGCAATGTATGTATGTCCGGGTGGAATCTTGAAACTAAATTTTAAAGCAGTTATCCTCAACCGATTGAGCTGAAATTTGGCATACCTGTCAAGTTAAATACGGTATGCTTAGATGGTTTGGGCATTTAGAAAGGATGGACGATAGTAGATTTACGAAACGGGTACAAAACACGAGCGTGAATGGGACAGTGGGAAGGGGAAGACCTCGGCGAACGTGTTCAGACCAGATCGGAGACGTTCTGGAAAAAGTCCAGGTCAAGAGTACTCCTACCCGACGAGCATGTATGAAGAATGTGATGTGAATGAATGAAGCAAAAGCGGTGTGTCAGGATCGTAGCAAGTGGAAATCCGTGGTCTCTGCCTTTTTTTATACTACTTGGATTGACGGATCAAGCAGATGGCCCACCTGATGTTAAGCGGTACCCTTTGCCTATGAACAGTGCAGTTCACGTCCACCTAGGACGCACCCTATGTGGCATTGCACTGCGCCCGCCACCCTGAGACATAAAGAGGAAAAGTCTCATGTGCCTGTAATTTCACCGGCACCCATACTCTTCAAACCGGCACAGCTTAGCAATGCGAGCACTTATGCTTTGCGGCAGAAATAGGCATGGTGGTAGTACTACCCCGGACACGTCGATGCCCCGGACGAACTTTTACACAAAATAGCTCTACTACTGCCAACCCCTCCGGGAAACAGGCGTGAGTTTATGTATGTATGTAAGTAGTATTACTTGACACAAAACTCGCCTGTAATCCAAGCCGTCAAGATAAGGCCTCCCGTTAACTTCAACACTTAAGTTTAGGGGATAAGAATTTTATCACCGAACTTTAGAACTTTAGAGAGACGCAAATTTTTTATATCAGTTTTTCTTTTAGATTGTACAGTTCACTACATACATAGACACACGCCTTTTTCCCCGAAAGGGTAGGCAGAGCCTCAATGGGCCTTACAGTGGATTGCACAATCGTGGAATAAAGAATTCACTGAGGGGGCACTGATCACTGAGTCTGGTAGCCGGTTCCAAGTGCGCACGACGCGATTAGGCAATATGTGCATCCTCGGATTGCTGGTACTTGGCCCGCGTTGCAGCTTCAGCGAGTGTCCTCTGAGTCCTATATTATTTAAATCTGGTACTTATACTGTAGTGGTTGTTTAGGATCTTGTAGGTCTCTATTAGGTCTCCACGCTCTCTACGTTGCTGAAGGGTAGTTAATCCAAGTTCGTGAAGTCGTTGCATATGAACATATGAATGTTAAGAAAATTATTATCCATCAAGAAGTTCCGTTGTCTACCTTCCGTCTCCATCATCAGATCAGCTTGCTGTCACCATCATATTGTATAATTATTGGAACTAGACAGGTATGCCAAATTTCAGCTCGGAAAGTTACCCGTGAAATACTTATCATTGAGGAGTTTCGATGGCCATCTCTGGTCTTCTTCATCAGTTCCACTTCACCAAATGGCACTTTCTGAACGCACATGCTTGCCTTGTTGCTGAACATAAAAAGTCCTGATCCAACACATAGGATCCCCTGTGTCGTGTGTATCAGGAACTACGAGCACCATGCTACCACAACACAGACACGGAACTAATAACAGATCATACATAACATAACACCCAACAGTCACATACATAGTCCTGACCCCACAGTAGGATCCCCTGTGTCGTGTGTATCAGGAACTACGAGCACCATGCTACCACAACACAGACACGGAACTTATAACAGATCATGCTAACTGTCCCGCAGCGGGAATCGAACTCACACCTCTAACGGTACTGTACTGTAGCGGCTACTTGTCAAATAGTTACAATGTTACATTAAGGTTGCATCAACCTCAGGCAGAAATCTTCATACAAAAAAAGTCTCGCACTGCACGAAAATGTCGTTTTTATTGAATATCTCTTAAAATATAGGTAATTTTACAAAACCACTACGGTAAACGCTCGGCTTTGTTGTATTGATTTTATTTACCTTTTTTTTACCCAATAATATGCTACATTTTAATTAACAATCGAATCTAGCCAAAAGTTGGAGGTAACCTTGAGTTTTTGTTCTATCGAGATAATATTGACCTATCGTGTTTCGTATCCCTCGGAATTATAATGTAGTATCCATGCATATATACAGGGTGTAACATAATATCCCTATAAGCCCGGGGAGGGGGTATTTTACACATCATGGCGTATAACTTTAGTTCTATGACTTTTTAAATTTAGAAGTTATTCATTCATGAAATGCCTCGTAAAAATCCTGTAATTCCTCCAAAAATGTACGTAGCACTACATAAGAACGTTAGGATACGTTAAGGTACGTTACGTGGGGCTACCTCATGCTGTTAGGTACATTTCTGGAGGAATTCCACGAATTTCTGGCAGAATTTCAGGATTTTTACGAGGCAATTGAAGAATGAAAAACTTCAAAATTTAAAAAGTCATAGAGCAAAAATTATTCGTATTGATGTGTAGAATACCCCCTCCCCGGGCTTATAGGGATATTATGTTACACCCTGTATAATTTGAACTAGAAACTCGCCCCGGTTTTGCACGGGTAGTGTCGCAATCCCCCCTCCCGTCCCCCCTAACCCTCCCGCCTTCCTAACCCACTATCTATCCACACACCAGATACAAAAACCTGCTATAGTTATTCCTCCTATGTTACATTTTTTTGCACCTTGGGTTACATTATTGGAGTTTAAGTAAGGATCCCTATTTTATTTTAAAATATAATATAGCCTATGTCTCCCGGGCTTAGTGTACCTTTCTGACAGCGAAATAATTTTTCAAATCGGTTCATTAGTTTCGGAGCCTATTCAATACAGACAAAAATGAAATCTTTCCTCTTTATTATTAGTATAGAAATGGATACATTTATTTACAGAAAGAATAACACAAGGTATGTACAAAATACATATGAAACAGTTGTGCTACCTGAACACCGCTGCAAGCGATCTAAAGGTATCAAATCACAACCAGACGGAAGCGTCCCTAAGATGCTGTATAGATAGATACTGTACTTGATTTAGTCAGTTAAAAATCAAACCTAAGATTGGTAATTTTGCGTTATATCTCCCCCTCAATATCAATTTAGGCTTCCCCCTAAAATAACGAAAAGCAGCTATAAAATCTAGGTCAGCTTTTATAACAACTGGCCAATATTTTCACAATAGCACGCTCAGTGCTCACGATATAACTTGAGTCCTATATCTGCCGTCCCTCTCGCGTTGTCTCGCTCTAACAAAGAAAATATTGACATCGTAGATAGAAGACTTGAAAAAAATAAAAGCCGTTAAAAAAAGACAAATACAAAACTTCTGGCAACGTACGTTTTTCGTATGTGGTGCAAGTTCAGAGAAAAGGGGAATATTTTTTATAAACTATATTTTTTTTCTTAATAGGCAGACAGAATAAATTGCTTCACTCAGTATACTTAGTTCAGGTAAGATAAAAAGTGACAGAACAGCGCTCGCGCTACGAAAAGTGAACGAAAATCACGAAAACCGGTATTTAAGCAATTATTTGCTGCTTAATCAAAATATATATCAAATATCAAATATATTTATATCTATAGAAAAAACTTATACATACCACTAATTACTAACTTAACCAACTTACTAACTAAACACTGCTTATCTTTAGCTGCCTCTAAAGTACCTATTTAAAATAGCTAAAAGTCACTTCGGTAGGTATGCAACAAATCAGTTCACTATTCAATGCACTTACTTATTTATAGGCAGGTTTCTAGGTAGAAATTTGCATAGAACATTATGTTTAGTCTACACTGCAGAGGTTGCTATTAGTAGGCAAATTTAGATTACCACTCCGAATTAGTTTTAAACTGTATCTCGGAGGGTAGAATTCTTCCTCATCGCGCGCTGCCAATCGGCTATGCGTAACCTTGCTTCTAAAGTTAACAAATAGTATAAGCAGAACAAACAGATAAATTGACGTCTTGAGCAAAAAATTGGTATCTTCGCTGAACCAACCACTTCAATTCCAACAGTACAATGTGAACTCCTCAAAAGTTAACAGTAAATTGATCCAGGAGTCACAAACACCATTTAAACAATACTCTTAGTGAAAACAATTAAGATCGCAAAAATGTTAACAAACACATAAGAGAGTATAACTTTTATTTAAACATAAGAGAACACAATTATTTATTATAATGTTATTTCCTAAGAGGTAAGCAATACAAAAAACTAAAACCACTTGCAGAAATACCCAAGTAAATAAAAATAAATCATTTTTCTTTCGTGTTCCCCTAATTTTGCCGGTGTGTGTAGATAACTGATATACTTAATACAATACATTACATAGATAGATATTTTTTATTATACATAGAAAATACCCAGTACAAATATTTGTACGATCTGCAGATATTTGTTTAGGGTGACAAATATCTACAGATCGTACAAATATTTGTTCCGAGGCGGGAAGCGAACCAGCAACCTCCTGCGTCGCAGGTTAAACTTCGCCAACCGCGTCACAGAGGTCGTCACAGTGATGAATGAATGAATTAATTAATTAATGAAAAGTTAATAAAAACGATGACGTTCGGAGTTACGGTCTCGATTTAGAAAATAATAAGGTTTGCATTAAAACATGTCATTAGTTTTCCTGAAAAAGTAACCGTTCTAGCCTAGAAGCGGTTTTATCTCAAGAACCGTTTACTTTATCGCAGCTGTAAGCTCATGACTTATCCCAAACCAAAAACAACAGGCATTCTTTAGCCGCTGAGAAAATGTAATTGAAATTATCTCAGAAACAAGGAAAGAGCCATATCTTATTAATATTGTGGTTATTTACGTAAAACATTGTTTGTAGGCCCGCGGGCACACGCGTAATGTAATATTTTGATTAAAACGTTGCCTTTGTACTGCTTTATTTTTTTATATACCTTAGACCCGAAACGTTGGGCAATAACATCTTATAATTCATGTTTGAACACAGAAAATATAATTATACCATCATAACAATACATAATTCTTTTCGAAAAAATACCGACTTCGAAGCTAGAAAAATAAGTGCTAAATTTATTATGTTTAATGTACCTATCCAAGTTTTTTTTTTTTTTATACTACTGAATGACGGAACAAGCAGATGGCCCACCTGATGTTAAGCGGTAACCTCTGCCTATGAACAGTGCATTACCTCATAGGCCACGTCCACATAGGACGCGCCCTATGTGGCATTGCACTGCAGGATGCAAAGTCTCATGTGCATGTAATTTCACCGGCACCCTTACCCTTCAAACCGGAACACAGCAATGCGAGCACTAGGTACTGCTTTGCGGCAGAAATAGGTATGGTGGTAGTACTTCCCCGGACGAACTCTTACACAAAAAAGCTCTACTACTACTAAGTTTGACTAAATTTAAGAATGTGTAACTATTTTTGCATGCCAACATGGTAAAGCATGGCTGGATCTACCATACTATTTTGTCACCTGTTTTTTATGTACCCATGTTTGTAAATTAATAAATGATTATGATTATGATTATGATTATGTTCAATAAACTGGACGACATTCTTAAGTCCGCTGAAATTGCACAATGTCTGAAGACCCGACTTTGTAACCAGTGTGTTCTGTCTACCATGACTTACGGTGCCGAGACATGGACACTCACGCAGGAGGCTGTGTACAGGATGAGAGTTGCACACAGAGCCATGGAACGCGCCATGCTCGGCATCAAGCTTATAGACCGTGTTCCCAACGACGAGATACGAAGTCGAACAAAGCTCAAAGATGTTGGGAATCGTATAACGGAACTAAAATGGAGTTGGGCAGGACACCTGGCAAGACGAGGTGACGATAGGTGGAGTAAGGCGCTAACTGAATAGCGTCCAAGAACAGGGTACAGAAACGTTGGTCGTCCAGCAGCGAGATGGGCAGACGATATTGCATGCATCGCGGGCTGAACCTGGATGAGACTGGCATGGGACCGTAAGGAATGGCACAGGCAAAGAGAGGCCTATACTCAGCAGTGGGTGAAGTCAGGCTGTGGATGATGATGATTAGGATTATTATTAGGATTTTTTCCCCAGTACAAGATTTTATAATATTATTTTATTTTATTTATTAGGATTTCAAATGAGTAATACGCATAACTTAAAAATATAATAAACTAATTGGATGCTTTCCCTGTGCTTACTCTACTGTAAAGGAAAGCACAGCTAACGCAGGTATAATAAACAAAGAGTGAGTGCATATTGACAACATTTTGAATAAGTACACCAGAAGATTATACATATTATACAGTGGAGATGAGAGCTTTGAGAAGTATGTGTGGTGTGACTTTGAGAGATAGAATAAGGAACAGTGTGATAGAGCGTTGTGAAATTAAAGAAGACGCAGTGACTAGGATTGAGAAAGGTATGCTTAGATGGTTTGGGCATTTAGAAAGGATGGACGATAGTAGATTGAAGAAACGGGTACACAAGACGAGCGTGAATGGGACAGTGGGAAGAGGAGACCTCGGCGAACGTATTCAGACCAGATCGGAGACGTTCTGGAAAAAGGCCAGGTCAAGAGTACCCTTAACCGACGAGCATGTATGAAGAATGTGATGAGAGTGAATGAAGCAAAAGAGGTGTGTCAGGATCGTAGCAAGTGGAAATCCGTGGTCTCTGCCTACCCCACCGGGAAACAAGCGTGAGTTTATGTATGTATGTATGTAAGATTATACATTGACTAAGAGAAGAAGATTATCGGGACTGTAGATGAATCACAATTATTAACAAAACAAAATCAAAGAAAATAATTTTAAATATATCGACAACTGTGTCGATATATTAATTATTGTTGTAATTATTATTGTCAATATTAATTTATCTAAGCCCTGTACTGACAGGGCTTAGATAAATTAATATTAATATTGATACTGAGTAATAATTAAAATATCGGCAATCGATAAAATAACAATTTAACAATGTGCCAGAAATATAAAAAAAACATAATAATAATGACAACACTAATTTCATGAGAATAATAATAATTTCATTAAAGTATTTGCGATTATTAAAATATTTTTGTATTATTGTATTCTACTTGAATGACGGAACAAGCAGATGGCCCACCTGATGTTAAGCGGTAACCTCTGCCTATGAACAGTGCATTACTTCATAGGTCACGTCCCTATAACAAGTGTGAACAAGCAAGAGGCCCGCCTGATGTTAAGCGGTAACCTCTGCCTATAAACAAGCAAGAGGCCCACCTGATGTTAAGCGGTAACCTCTGCCTATAAACAAGCAAGAGGCCCGCCTGATGTTAAGCGGTAACCTCTGCCTATGAACAAGCAAGAGGCCCGCCTGATGTTAAGCGGTAACCTCTGCCTATAAACAAGCAAGAGGCCCGGCTTATGTTAAGCGGTAACCTCTGCCTATGAACAAGCAAGAGGCCCGCCTGATGTTAAGCGGTAACCTCTGCCTATAAACAGTGCAATACCTCATAGGTCACGTCCTAGGACGTGAAAATATATATGGCAGCAGCCTTACAGATGACACAATAAAAAGTAATATTAGTGAGTGTGCTGATCACAATGAGCCTAAACACGACCAGTCTATATAACCAAATATGTCAAATATGTATATATAAATATGTTCATGTTTAAACATGTTATTTTATATATAATTACCATAGTTTGTGTTAAGCTGTTAGTTTCTCTAAAATTGTAAAAATAAAATAAATAATATCGGTGTGTTATAGTAGTAGTAGAGCTTTTTTGTGAAAGAGTTCGTCCGGGGAAGTACTACCACCATACCTATTTCGACCGCAAAGCAGTAGTGCTCGTATTGCTGTGTTCCGGTTTGAAGGGTAAGGGTGCCGGTGAAATTTCAGGCACATGAGGCTTTTCATCTATGTCTCAGGGTGGCGGGCGCAGTGCAATGCCACATAGGGTGCGTCCTCGGTGGACGTGACCTTTGAGGTAATGCACTGTTCATAGGCCGAGGTTACCGCTTAACATCAGGTGGGCCTCTTGCTTGTTCCGTCATCCAAGTAGTATAAAAAAAGAGAAAAAGAAAAGAAATTGGAGGAGGAGTCCATGGAGGAGTTCCGTTGTCCACCTTCCGTCTCCATCATCAGATCAGCTCGCTGTCACCATCATATTGCATTGTCATCGGAACTTAATATGACAGCTATGCCAAATATCGGAAAGTCACCTTTATCGCCACCCGTGAAATTCTTATCATTGAGTAGTTCCAATGGTCATCTCTGGTCTTCTTCATCAGTTCCACTTCACCAAATGGCACTTTCTGAATGCACATGCTTGACTTGTTGCTGAAAATACTGAAATCGCTATATGTGTGTCTATAATATTTGCGGAGTTCCCTCAATTCCTCATGGATCCCATCATCAGAATCAGATTTTGATGAAAATGGGACTAAACTGGAAGCATATCTAGACAACTAAAAAATAAAAATATATCTGTTCATAAATTTTGGAGATATAAGGTAACAAACATCGATATGACGCGTGACCCGAGACCTGGCTCTTATCTGGCTCAACGCATTAGTATAGTCATTCAGCGTGGCAATGCAGCCAACATCATAAGGACGCTTCCGTCTGGCAGTGATTTGGATTAGTTAAGCTATCTTTAGATCGCAAGCAACAGTCTTATGATAGCCCGAATGTTTCATTTGCATTTGTTTAAAAATTGTATACTACGTATACGTATACTTTTATTTATTTATTTATCCATCCTTTATATTCTCGTCAATTCCAGTCTATGCCAAGGTTGTCTGGAAGCGATAGCTCTTAGCGATAAGACCGCCCATTTTACTTCCATTCTTATTAACCCGCGACGCAAAAGCGATGGGGTGTTATAAGTTTGACGTGTCTGTGTGTGTGTGTGTGTGTGTGTGTGTGCGCCCCCTTGTGGGCGCTGCCAGCCAAAAGGGGGGCGGTAAGAGACCCAGAAAAAAATGGGGGCGTCAAATCAGACACACTTTCGCATTTTAATAGTTATTAGTATTCCTAGATAGGTCATTTTAATAGTTATTAGTATTCCTAGATAGGTCATTTTAATAGTTATTAGTATTCCTAGATAGGTCATTTTCGTAGATAATAGAACGCGGGAAAACATGTTTTAACAAGTTTTTGTTAAATAACCCGATTTGTGCATGTTTAACCTCCGCTAATATAGCTCACAATAGTTAATTTAATATGAGTATATTGGTTTCGAGGTAGGGGAAAAAATGGGGGCGCTAATAAATAATTTATTCTCAAAGTGACAAAATAAGTTTGGGAACTCCTGGTCATCGTAGCTCCCGAACTGACGAACCGTTTTTTTTTGTTTGTTTGAAATGTGAATTTGTCGGGAGTGTTCATAGCTATGTTTGATCAAAATTGGTTCAGCCGTTTCATTGCGTTGAAGGTTTTTTTAATTTTACAAAACCGTTTACCGTTTTAACTAGCACGGAAGGCAAAGTTCTCTTAATTTCATATATGTATACTTATGACCATCTTTAAAAATGAATGCAAAAAATACGGTAACCCATTTTGCTTTTCATATAATAGTAAGTTGCATCTGTTTTGTTAATTATTATTTGTTGTACCTATTCTAAGTGAATAAATAAACTTATCTTATCTTATCTTATCTTAATTACTTGTGTTTATATTAAAATTGTTTTTAATGTTTTATATTTTTATGTGGTGTGCAATAAAGTGTTATCTATCTATATAATATATTGCTTGCCCATCCTCTTAGTCGGCTATAACGACATCCACGGGAGGAGACGTAAGATTGTATGGGGAGGCCTCGTCCAGCAGTGGACGTCTAAGGACTCTGATGATGATGATATGAACAAGTTATTTTAAATCCCGACCTGCTAACAAAAACATTTTTAACGTAAGTAGGTCACCTCTCTGGACACTCTAATGGCCTCATTAGGGCACACCCTCTGCTAAGGGTCCCGTGGGGTGGCTAGGGAAAAATCAAAAACCGTCTACTGGTAAATACCGGTATTTTCTAAAGCAAACTTCATAAATACATAGATATACACTTTTTTCCCCTAAGGGGGGTAGGCAAAGCCTCAATGGGCCTCATTTCACAGTGGGTTGCACCATGAATATAATAATAAAAATAAATAAATAATGCTGGACAGTTCACACAACATTATCTAGCCCCAAGCTAAGCAGAGCTTGTGTTATGGGTACTAGATAACTGATATACTTAATACAATATACTACATAGATAGATATTTTTTATTATACATATAAAATACCCAGAACACCCTGAACAAATATCTGCAATCGCACAAATATTTGTTCCGAGGCGGGAATCGAACCCGCAACCTCAAGCGTCGCAGGCCAAGCTTCGCCTGCCGTGCCACAGAGGTCGTCAAAAATAGACGTGACAAGTGGTGAGCTCATCGCCGCCATTGCTTCCTACGACTGACTCTGCTAACGCTTTCTTCCAGTAATAACACATTCCATAATAAGCTAGCAGCCAGGACAAATCTTATACCAACTAATCGTATCAACAAGTCCGGGTAATCCCTTAGTTGGCTTTAATGGCATCCACGGGAGGAGACCGGAAATACAAATTAAACACTTGAGATATGTAACGAACGTTGGAAACTATCAAAAGATAGTTTAATTGATCAAAATAGCTACCAGATGGAAGCGTCCCTACTACTGACTGCATTGCCACGTCAAACGGCATTTTTTGGGTTCCGTAGTCAAATGGCAAGGAACGGAACCCTTATGAATTCGTCATGTCTGTCTGTCTGTCCGTCCGTATGTCACAGCCACTTTTTTCCGAAACTATAAGAACTATGCTGTTGAAACTTGGTAAGTAGATGTATTATGTGAACCGCATTAAGATTTTCACACAAAAATATTAAAAAAGCAATTTTTTGGGGGTTCCCCGTACTTAGACCTGAAACTCAATAAAAAAAAACATCCAACCCATCATACGTGTGTGCCATCTATGGATAGGTCTTCAAAAATGATATTGAGGTTTCTAATAAAAAAAAAACTAAACTGAATAGTTTGCGCGAGAGACACTTCCAAAGTAGTAAAATATGTGTGTAACTTCTAAAATAAGAGAATGTTAAAACTAAAAAAAAAAACATGTTTACTTCCACCGAAAATTGGTTAGTAGTATTTTTTTTTTAACACACTATTATTAAAACATCGATCAAAGTTACAACGGACTACAAGAACTTTTATATTATGTTACATGCTGCTACGGAACCCATGGGCGAGTCTGACTCGCACTTGGCCGCTTTTATATTTTGGCAATTATTCCATATTCTTAGTACTCTGGTTAGGTTAATCAGGTTGTGTAAGTTTGTAACTTCAAAAAACCCATTTAACTGTGGAACTTTTCATTTCTTGCGGTTACTCCCTAGGGGGGTAGAAGTTAAATCCAGGACCAAAAAATACCTAAATAAATTGACAATTGGAACGTGAAATTTCCCAAACGTATAAAAAACGGAACGGGTTTCATTGTTTTATTGCTTTATACATTCTGTTTTTATTTTAATTGTGTTTGCGTAACGTTGTGTGGATTCAGCTTTATTTAAATGTTGAAAATAACCGGCCAAGTGCGAGTCGGACTCGCACAAGAAGGGTTCCGTACCATTATCGATAACAAGTAATAATTTAATAAAAAATAAAAAAACCCTCAACCCAATGAAACGGCTGAACCGATTTTGATCAAACATAGCTATAAGAACACTCCCACACAAATTCACCTTACAAAAAAAACAAAAACGAAATTGGTTCATCCTTTCAGGAGCTACGATGTCACAGACAGACACACACACACACAGACAACACACACAGTCAGACACGTCAAACTTATAACACCCCGTCGTTTTTGCTTCGGGGGTTAATAACGGCGTTATCATAATCATTCGTTGATCATTATCTATAAAATCACGTTTGTTGTACGCGAGCCCCCTTAAGTATTTATTTTATTCTTTTTTTTTGTATTTATTGTTATAGCGGCAACAGAAATACATCATCTGTGAAAAAAATAACTGTCTAACTATCACGGTTCATGAGATACCATGGACTTAGTTGAGATACAGACTGGTGACAGGCGGACAGACAAGACAGCCGAGCCTTAGTAATAGGGTCACGTTTTATCCTTTGGGTACGGAACCTTAATAACAGCTGAAATATATAGAAGCATCGTTTGGTTTGAGTAAGTTTTTTTTTATCGGTTTAAAAAGTTTACAATGGCAATAATTTGGTGCAACCCTCTATGAAAAAAGGCTCATTGAGGCTCTGCCTATCCCTTCGGGGAAAGAGGCGTGTGTCTATGTATGTATGTATGTAAACTAACAATGTCTAACCCCAAACGTTTAATACCGGTCCAAGCTCCGTCGCGGTAAAATATTTGTTATCAACCATCTACAAAGAAAACATTTTTCATCTTATTTTTATCTAGATTGAACCCGGTTCAGTGGGCTGCGTCTAAATACGACAGCGGAACCCATTACGGTTTAGGATTAACGCGTTAATCCTTAAAAATCCTCGCTTAGTGTAAATCTTTTTAAGACTGCGCCTAACCTAAAATACCAATCTTTGAATAGGCTTTTAGCAATGAGGGCTTTTCATTTTCGAATAAAAAAAGAAAAAGTAGTTCAATTTGGCTCGATAGATGGCGCTAAATCAACTATGGCTGTCAAAATTAACAAATGCATTGTCTGTGATTCTGTGTGATAGTAACAAAATACCACGAAAATATATCACTACGTCGGTGACTTTGACATTTCACTTTATTTTGACAGTTAAGTAAAGAGCTGGCGCCATCTATTTTCAAGGCTTTATGCATAATGTGAAACGGACGTGAAAACCTCTCATTATACCAAGAACTTCTTCTTCTTCTTCATTTAAAGTGCTCCAAACAATTTCGCCAATGTCAAGTGATATTAATTTGTAATAAAATTAGTCAAGTCGTCAAGAGTCCCCGTCAAGTCATAAATTAAAAAGTTAAAATGTCCCAGTTTAAATGGTGGCAGAAAAACCGTGTTTTTACTGGGAAAAATCCACCATTTCGAAAAGATACACTTAATTTTAACTACACCACACATGTGCTATTTATTCAAGTTACACCGGTTTAAATGCCACTAATATTACACGAAATAAATCTAAATAAATATGACGACGTTTTTTCAAAAATTCCAGATTGAATCTCTGCCCAAACAATATTTAGAGTTCAAATATGCATGTGCAGGCAAGTCATGTTTTAGTAAAACGGTGGCCGTTTTACTAAAACTTTGGTAGACAATTTCCACCAATTTGAAAAGTCACGCAATTCACTTCCATTTAATTTCACTACACTTGTGTTCTTTAAACGAGTTTCATCGGTTAAAATGCCACCAAAATAACACAAAAGAACTCAAAGAAACACTAGGAAATAACATAAAATAAGTTTTTTGTGAAAAATATCTTTTTCAATACTCTTGTATATTTATTTATTCACAACCAATTGAAAAATCGTGTTGGAAATTAGGAACAATTGCTTTTTAGGAACAAAATGATCGTATGCTGATCAAAATGAGCCTCAACACGGCCAGTCCACTATTATCCATCGAGGAGTTCCGTTGTCCTTCCGTCATCATCAGAGGGATCACCCAGACAGAAACACGACAGGAGAAAATTTTCTCGAAAAATCCATAAAGTTACCTCTAGGTACTAGTATAGTATTCTTTTATCTGTGATATGGTACAGATTATTGGGTCAAAAATTGGATAAATAAGATCAATACAATAAAACGGAGGGATCACACACGAAGTTTTTTAAAATTATCTATATTTTACGAGACATTCAATAAAAACCGCTTCATCGAGCGGCGCGTGGCATTTTATTACAAGCTTTATACTAACTTGCAATGTTTGTCCGGGTGGAATCTTGCAACTGAATTTTAAAACAGTTATCCTCAACCGATTGAGCTGAAATTTTGCAACCCACTGTGAAAAGAGGCCTATTGTGGCTCTGCCTACCCCTTCGGGGAAAATGGCGTGTGTCTATGTATGTATGTATCCTCAACTGATTGAGCTGAAATTTTGGATACCTATCAAGTTCAGATGACAATACAATATGATGGTGACAGCGAGCAGATCTGATGATGGAGACGGAAGGTGGACAATGGAACTCCTCGATGGATAATAGTAGACTGACCGTGTTTAGGCTCATTTTGATCAACACACAGTTATGATCACTAATTGTGTAAAAGCTTGTATTCAAAAATATATTTTTCACTAAAACTTATTGTATGAAGATTTCTGCCTGGCGTTCGCGCAGCTTGTTAAAAACTACTCGCAAGTGAAGCTGTGTGTTCAAGCTAGTAAATACATGCCGAGGTTCTTACCCCCTTGCCCCCCTTGCTACCTGCCCACAGTTCGGAGCCCACGGACTTATTTTCATTTTCAATAAGCTATATTTCTAATAGAGCGCGGATTTCCTGCATTTTCATCTCATTAGTTTCCTATTTTATGTTCGAATCTCAGCTAATATCCGTTCCTTGGGGTAGTGTAGCGAAGCGACCCCTACCATTATTATCATCGCCAGTAGAAGTCCACAGCTGGACATAAAGTCAAAGTCTAAAATTGTTATTACATACTAGAAACTCGCCCAGGCTTCACGCGGGTAGTGTAAGGATCCCCCCACCCTCCCGACCCCCATCTCCCCCCTTCCCAACCCCCATCTATCAACACGCGATGTAAATAATATTTTAGGTAATTTTTTTACACCTTGGGTTACATTATTGGATTTTTAGTAAGGATCCCTAATATTTTTGAAAATAGAATATATTCTATGTCACCCGGGGATAGTGTAGCTTCCCAATAGTGAAAGAATTTTACAAATTGTTTCAGTAGTTTCGGAGCCTATTCAATGCAAACAAACAATCAAATCTTTTATCTTTATAATTAGTATATAGAAAATCACAATGGCCGCTCCACATTTGCGCGCGAACGCGCGAATTACCATGTGAAAGCGTGAATGTGGAGCCGATTCGCATATTTTTCGCAGGTTCACGCCCTGTTAACCACTTTTTATCGGTTAAGGCGCGGTTAAGACCTGCGAAAAATGCTACGTAATGAAACACGACTCCATATTTGCGCGTCATTAAGTTGCGCGCAGTCACCGTCGAAAACAAATGTGTTCCTATTTTCTTGGTTGCGTTATTTGTTCCACTATCCAAAATTACCGTACAAACGACTTCTAGAGTGCTTTAAAATGAAACCAGCAGCGATGACTACTCGTCATCCATATTCGTTTCCTCCATTTATTTTTAACTTGTTTCTTACTTTTGACGACCTCTGCGGTTCGGCGGGTGAAGATTTGCCTGTGTCGCATGAGTTTGCGGGTTCTATTCCCGCCTCGGAACAAATATTTGTGCGATCTGCAGATATTTGTTCAGGGTATTCTGGGTATTTTCTAAATATAATTTAAAAAATATGTATGTAATGTATTGTATTAAGTATATCAGTTATCTAGTACCCATAACACAAGCTCTGCTTAGCTTGGTGCTAGATAATGTTGTGTGAATTTTTCAGCATTATTTATTTATTTATTTTATGTAAGCATAATTATAATGTGCAAATGCGCATAGTAATAGGCCTGTCGAAGCAGCAATTTGATCCATATTCGTCGAGCGCGCGAACTATACTGTGAAACAAACTGTGAACATTATGAATGTGGGGCAAAGAAGAGTTCACGCGCGATTCGCGCCGTGATTCACGCTGCGAAAACGTGCGCGAATGTGGAGCGGCCACAAGATCTTATTGAATAACTAAATTAAATTAAAACATTTTATTTTTATTTATAGCTGTTTCGTAACCGATTTTGATTAAATTTGTTAGAGATATACCTAGATGTGCCTAGTGTGGCTTTTACGTGTCTAACAGTGTGCGTCGTGTGTAGAACCCCTTACTTATGCATTTGGGTTACATGTAACAGTGTGCTTCGTGTGTAGAACCCCTTACTTATGCATTTGGGTTACATGTAACAGTGTGCGTCGTGTGTAGAACCCCTTACTTATGCATTTGGGTTACATCTAACAGTGTGCGTCGTGTGTAGAACCCCTTACTTATGCATTTGGGTTACATGTAACAGTGTGCGTCGTGTGTAGAACCCCTTACTTATGCATTTGGGTTACATGTAACAGTGTGCGTCGTGTGTAGAACCCCTTACTTATGCATTTGGGTTACATGTAACAGTGTGCGTCGTGTGTAGAACCCCTTACTTATGCATTTGGGTTACATGTAACAGTGTGCGTCGTGTGTAGAACCCCTTACTTATGCATTTGGGTTACATGTAACAGTGTGCGTCGTGTGTAGAACCCCTTACTTATGCATTTGGGTTACATGTAACAGTGTGCGTCGTGTGTAGAACCCCTTACTTATGCATTTGGGTTACATGTAACAGTGTGCGTCGTGTGTAGAACCCCTTACTTATGCATTTGGGTTACATGTAACAGTGTGCGTCGTGTGTAGAACCCCTTACTTATGCATTTGGGTTACATGTAACAGTGTGCGTCGTGTGTAGAACCCCTTACTTATGCATTTGGGTTACATGTAACAGTGTGCGTCGTGTGTAGAACCCCTTACTTATGCATTTGGGTTACATGTAACAGTGTGCGTCGTGTGTAGAACCCCTTACTTATGCATTTGGGTTACATGTAACAGTGTGCGTCGTGTGTAGAACCCCTTACTTATGCATTTGGGTTACATGTAACAGTGTGCGTCGTGTGTAGAACCCCTTACTTATGCATTTGGGTTACATGTAACAGTGTGCGTCGTGTGTAGAACCCCTTACTTATGCATTTGGGTTACATGTAACAGTGTGCGTCGTGTGTAGAACCCCTTACTTATGCATTTGGGTTACATGTAACAGTGTGCGTCGTGTGTAGAACCCCTTACTTATGCATTTGGGTTACATGTAACAAAGAAACTGTTTACGTGTCTAACAGTGTGCGTCGTGTGTAGAACCCCTTACTTATGCATTTGGGTTACATGTAACAAAGAAACTGTTTACGTGTCTAACAGTGTGCGTCGTGTGTAGAACCCCTTACTTATGCATTTGGGTTACATGTAACAAAGAAACTGTTTACGTGTCTAACAGTGTGCGTCGTGTGTAGAACCCCTTACTTATGCATTTGGGTTACATGTAACAAAGAAACTGTTTACGTGTCTAACAGTGTGCGTCGTGTGTAGAACCCCTTACTTATGCATTTGGGTTACATGTAACAAAGAAACTGTTTACGTGTCTAACAGTGTGCGTCGTGTGTAGAACCCCTTACTTATGCATTTGGGTTACATGTAACAAAGAAACTGTTTACGTGTCTAACAGTGTGCGTCGTGTGTAGAACCCCTTACTTATGCATTTGGGTTACATGTAACAGTGTGCGTCGTGTGTAGAACCCCTTACTTATGCATTTGGGTTACATGTAACAGTGTGCGTCGTGTGTAGAACCCCTTACTTATGCATTTGGGTTACATGTAACAAAGAAACTGTTTTTAATTACATTACGGAAGCCGTTGGAATTTAGTGAAAAGCTATAACAGAATGTGTCAAGGTTGAGCTTATTAGAAAGGTATGGGTTCTGTTCATTTTAAAATTAGCTTTGTATAAAATTTTCGTGGAGATTCCAGAATAAAAGTTTTTTGTGAAATAATTTTTAAGATACAAGCTTTTATAAAATTTGTGATCGTTACCGTGTGCTGATCAAAATGAGCCTAAACACGTCCAGTCTACTATTATCCATCGAGGAGTTCCGTTGTCCACGTTCCGTCTCCATCATCAGATCAGCTCGCTGTCACCATCATATTGTATTATCATTGGAACTTGACAGATATGCCAAATTTCAGCTCAATCGGTTGAGGATAACTGCTTTAAAATTCAGTTGCAAGATTCCACCCGGACATACATTGCAAATTAAAAAGCTTGTAATAAAAAGTGACAGATTTGGGACGAAATTAAAAGACATTACTTAGCATGTATATATGTCAATAGCATGATGGCTACCCTAGCAGATTGGCGATTAATTGTCAAGTGAAAGTCCTAGCAGTAATTAAAGGGCTAGCCACGGCCAGCCCTTTAATTAAACAGCTGAATTCAACCAGCTGTACCTACTGTTGAACGTTATATTCAGCCACACGGCTTATCGATATTTAAACATGTAGTTGAATGTCGTTTTTCAGTGAACGAGCTAGCCGTCCAATTAAACAGCTAATTCAACCAGGTGGCTAAAACTTTTTTATTTTTTTTACTACCAAGGTAATAATTAGCTTACCTGTTGGTAAGCGGCTACCGTAGCCTGCACTGCAATACCAGTGGCATAACACGCGCGTTGCCAGCCCTTTAAACATTTACAAACACCCCTTATGAAGAACCCCAGACTGTAGTCGCTCGGGAAAACCTCAGCAGGGAGATTATTCCACAACCTGAGCGTTCGCGGGAGGCAGTTCCTCTGAAACCGCACAGTCCGGGACCACCCTGGCTCTAAGGCGTGCGGATGATTCCTCTGCCGATGGCGAGCGGTGCGGTGAAAAAAGGTTGCTGTAGGCATCGTGTCAAACAATATAACGAATATTATATAACAAATATATACATGAACACGCCTTTTTCCAAGAAAGTGTAGGTAGAGCCTCAATGGGTCTCTTTTTACTGTGGGTCGCTCAATCATAGGAACCTACCGCTCAAAATTGCTGATTCTGTGACCAGTGGTGAGCTCATCGCCGCCATTACTCTCATGGCTACCTCTGTAATCTTTTCTCATTTGGGGACACACAACACGGGCCTAGAGCCTAATGAGGGGGTGTGTAAAAAAACACGTTAAATTACGCCTTGGTGGGATATAACGCAAAATTACCAATCTTAGATTAGATTTTTAATTGACTAAATCAAGTACAATATGCAAATAAAAATATGCATGGATACTACATTATAATACCGAGGGATCACCCACACAGAAACACGACAGGACAATATTTTTCTATTAAAAAAACCAGTTACTTACGACAATTTACAAGCTATGTTCGGATGGAATCTTGCAACTGAATTTTAAAGCAGTTATCCTCAACCGATTGAGATTATATTTTGCATACCTGTCAAGTTCCGATGACAATATAATATGATGGTGACAGCGAGCTGATCTGATGATGGAGACGGAAGGTGGACAACGGAACTCCTCGATGGATAATAGTAGACTGGCCGTGTATAGGCTCATTTTGATCAGCACACGGTTACGATCACTAATTTAATAAAAGCTTGTATGGAACAAGTAATTAATTTTGTAATAACTCCGAACGGCTGAACCGATTTTGATCAAACAAAGTTAAGAACACTCCCGACAAATACACCATTCAAACAAAAACAAAAATGAAATCGGTTCATCCGTTTGGGAGCTACGATGGGACAGACAGACTCACACACACACAGACAGACACGTCAAACTTATAACACCCCTTCGTTTTTCGTCGGAGGGGTTAAAAATATATTTTCAAAAAAACTTATTGTATGAAGATTTCTGCCTGAGTTGGGGCAACCTTAAAATCGTTTTCGAAGTTTTTCTACTGAACCCCAATAAAAATAGAACTAAATCAACTTCCGTGGTTCCAAGTACTACGTTAAATGATCGCGTGATTACGTTTAATTTTATAATTAGGCTGGCAGCTAGGTGGGGGGTGGAGGTGGGGGGAGGGGGGAGAGCGGTACGGGGGGGGTTATGTGTTTAACGTCCCAGTGAAGGCCGGGGACGTAAATTTTATATATTATTGTAATAAACCTCTAACGAATAACACAGGGTGTTAATTGTTAGCTATTTTACAAGTGAACAGATGAAAATGAAGTTATAGTATAGTTCCGCAAGAGACTTTAATTGTGTCGTACAAGTAATTAATTTTCTAAAAATTAAAAAACCCTTATCGTAATGAAACGGCTGAACCGATTTTGATCAAACATAGCTAAGAACACACCCGAATAATTCACATATCAAAAAAAACTGTTCCAACGTTTGGGAGCTTCGATGCCACAGACAGACACACACAAGACACACACACAGACACGTCAAACTTATAACACACCTTCGTTTTTGTGGGGGTAAAAATAAAAATAAATAAAAAAGGTTCATATGTTTTGGAGCTACGGTGCCACAGACAGACACACACAAGACACACACACAGAACACAAACACAGTCACACACACACACACACACACACAGGCACACACGCACACACAGACACACACGCAGAGACGTCAAACTTATAACACCCCGTCGTTTTTGCTTCGGGGGTTAAAAATTAAGTTTTCAACACATTTGCTAAATTGGCTAACATTCGTCTACTCGTTTGTAAAAACCAACTTACCACAATAGTATCATAAATAAAATTAGTGATTGTAACCGTGTGCTGATCAAAATGAGCCTAAACACGGCCAGTCTACAATTATCCATCGAGGTGTTCCGTTGTCCACCTTCCGTTTCCATCATCAGATCAGCTCGCTGTCACCATCATATTATATTGTCATCGAAACTTGACAGGTATGCCAAATTTCAGCTCAATCAGTTGCGGAAAACTGCTTTAAAATTCAGTTGCAAGATTCCACCCGGAAATACATTGCAAGTTATAATAAAGCTTGTAAAAAAAACTTTGTCGTAATTTGTAGGCGTGCGCTTGCCTTTACGACTAAATATAAACTTAATGCATTATGTATCATCACGTATACAGGGTGCCCTGGTTGCATAAATTAGTGGCAAATGAGATCAACGTTATACAGGGTGAAGACGGGCTTGTCAGTCTCAGCTTTTGGATGAGACATCGTATTCGGATCCTATAATTTACAACTTACTACAGGTACTACTTCGATCTGTTATTCGCTTTTTTATTTTTTGTACCCCCTCTTGGACCCCAATATCTCAACAACCCCCCGACCGATATAGCTCATAACCTTACCAACAAATTGTACCAATACTATCTACCCCACGATCAAATTTCATGAAGATCGGATTAACGGTTCGGAAGTTATGCTCGGACAAACATACATACATACATACAAACGCTGATTCTTCCAAGTTGACTCAGAGAACTCGCTTCGTTTGTTCAATAACTTTTGAAACTATCATGGTTATGTACATACTTTTCACTAGAAACGGGATATATACCATGATTCTACAGTTTTGATTATTCCTGATATTTCGGCACAGTTCCATGCGCCATGGATCACGGGAGAACTAACTAAAATCTTTGCGAGTAGATGTTATTTGCAGATATATCGATCTACCCTCTTTCTCACTCTTTTATTACAAACGATACCACTACCATCGGTTTCATTGTCACACTTCACTCCACCTCGACACACAACACTAACGGTATCTGGCCGCGTTGCAGGTACCACACTTTTTAGGGTTCCGTAGCCAAATGGCAACAAACGGAACCCTTATGGATTCGTCATGTCTGTCTGTCTGTCTGTCCGTCCATATGTCACAGCCACTTTTTTCCGAATCTATAAGAACTATGCTGTTGAAACTTGTTAAGTAAATGTATTTTGTGAACCGCATTAAGATTTTTACACAAAAATAGAAAAAAAAAACAAATTTGGGGGGTTCCCCATACGTAGAACTGAAACTCAATAACAAAAAATACATAAAACCCGTACGTGTGGGGTATCTATATAGGTCTTCAAAAATGACATTGAGGTTTCTATTTTTTTCTTTTCTTTCTAAATTGCTAGTTTACGCGAGAGACACTTCCAAAGTGGTAAAATGTGTGTGTGTGCCCCCCTCCCCCCCCCCCCCCTCCCCCCCCATTTAACTTCTAAAACAAGAGAATGATAAAACTGAAATGTTTTTTTTTAATACACTATTATGAAAACTTTGATCAGACTTACAACGAACTACAAGATTTTTTATATTATGTTACTTGCTGCTACCACAGAACAAATAATAGTACAACTGCTACTGACGGAACCCTTCATGGGCGAGTCCGACTCGTACATGGCTGCTTTTTTTTAACTAGCATGGAAGGCAAAGTTCTCTTATTTCATATACTTACGAACATCTTTTAAATTAATGCAAATGATAAATGTGACTTGTTGTACCTGTTCTAAGTGAAATAAACGTATCTTATCTAAAACTTAAAGACACATACAGACGCTATGACCTCAATTTGATATATAACCCCTATTTTAAGTCGGGCGTTAAAAAACAATTCATTTCCAGATATCAATAGGGCTACACTATACAAAATCATTTTTGTTAGTGACGTAATAAAACTTTGAATGTTAGTTCTATTTCAATGAAAATGCAAAGTCATTCTTAGTTTTATTCGTTGAATCGTCAAGCCATTAGATAATGAAATTTAAAGGGTAAACTGGGACAAACAAGACTAACAAGCTAGTGACATAATTCTATTTGAAAGGAAAAAAAACGATTTCGAAGCTAGGAATTTTTCCCCAATACAAGATTTTATAATGTTAGTGATCGGAATCGTGTGCTGATCAAAATGAGCCTAAACACTGCTCGTGTTTAGGCTCATTTTGATCAGCCTAAACACGAGCAGTCTACTATTATCCATAGAGGAGTTCAGTTGTCCACCTTCCGTCTTCATCATCAGATTAGCTCGCTGTCACTATCATATTCCGTCTCCATCATCAGATCAGCTCGCTGACTTGACAGGTATGCTAAATTTCATCTCAATCGGTTGAAGATAACTGCTTTAAAATTCTGTTGCAAGATTCCACTCAGAAAGCTTGTAAAAAAACCGGCCAAGTGCAAGTCGGACTCGCACACCGAGGGTACCGCAAACCTGTAGGTATATAAGTTATGGTATTTTTATTGCTCAATGAAATCATCATGAGAAAAGGGGTAGTAAGTTAAAATTATTTTTATTAATTATGTAAAAAAAAAAATACCTTATTTTTAGCAATATTTCCTTTATATTTGCTATAAGACGTTGCTTCGTATCAAATTTCAAGATTCTGAGTTCACAGGAAGTATCCTGTAGGTTTTGATTCCCTTGCGAGTGTCGAAAATTTGCAGCATAAACGGCTGTATCTTTTGATTGCGTTGGTTTAGAAGTTTGATTTTTTCACAGCTCCAAGGGACAGTAGATCTGAGTATTTGATATGAATTTCAGCTTGATGCCTCCACGCGTTCCTGTAAAAAAGGGTCTTGACTGACAGACAGACGGACAACAAAGTGATCCTATAATGGTTCCGTTTTTCCTTATGAGGTACGGAACCCTAAAAATAGCGTTGTTTAGGTCCGCGAGGTAATAAGTGCGAGGGACTATGTCTGCATACCCTCATAGATTCACGCCCTCCGTCAGACGGGAAAATGAATTTAATTAAAAAATTTAAAGGATTTTTATAATTAATATCTTGAATTACGGAATAAATTTACTCAAGTTGTTTTAATTTACATTTATATTCATTATAATCACGTTTTTATTGTGTTCCCAACGCTTTCAAGGTCGGCGGAGGCTTCAAGAGTCAAATCGGCTTCTCTTAAAGTGGATGCTCCCGCTTGAGGCGCGAAATTCATTTTTATTGCTGTTTTTTGCGCATCAACTCATCAACACTTCTTCAGATAACGAAAGTTGATTTCGCGAGAACTAGGAGACTTAACACACATGTTTTAATTGATTGTATCTCTTATATAATCATTAGTTTAGCTACGAATACCCTACACACATTTTTGTGTTTTTTTCTGTTTATGGTATGCGTAGCTACACTGATGATATGAGATACTATCAATTAAAACATGTGTGTTAAGTCTCCTAGTTCTCGCGAAATCAACTTTCGTTATCTGAAGAAGTGTTGATGATTTGTAATGAGCAAAAAAACACCCAAAAAAGCTCAAGCATGTTACCTTAAACGTATTTTTATCAAAAATATATGACACCTAAAAATATGTCTAAAAGAAGATTTCGACAAACATTTTCAATAAAAAAAATCGTGAACAATACAATGCGCCAATAACGTAAATAATTATCTGTATTAAAGTTAAGTTAAGTTCCTGGAGTGAGGATCTGTGGAGTGGAGGAAGGTACGAGGAACGATCAAGAATATGGGTCGACCTAGGACGCGCCCTATGTAGGATAGCACTGCGCCCGCCACCCTGAGACATAAAGATGAAAAGTCTCATGTGCCTGTAATTTCACCGGCACCCTTACCCTGCAAACCGGAACACAGCAATGCGAGCACTACTGCTTTGTGGCAGAAATAAGTATGGAGGTAGTACTTCCCCGGACGAACTCTTTCACAAAAAAGCTCTTCTTTTACTTAAAGTACCCTACCGAAGCCTTTCTTCATACAATTTGGTCGGCATCCCTCAGCCGTGAATATCAAGTGTATCAATCCAAGCCCTATAGCATCAGAAAACCTATTTTCTGGAATATTTCCTTCATAATTTAGGCTTTTGCTTTCCCAATATGAACCAAATATGTGTAATACGAACCTTCAAAATCATTATGGTACACTGTCAGAATTAGCTGAACATCTCATGTGTCCAAAACACCTTCATGCACGAACGTACCTAAACCTTTACAAAACAATTCTTTTCGAAAAAAAAACTGACTTCAAAGCTAGGAATTTTTCCTCAATACAAGATTTTATATAATTAGTGATCGTAAGCGTGTGCTGATCAAAACGAGCCTAAACACGGCCAGTCCACTTATCCGTCCACCTTCCGTCTACATTGTCAGATCAGCTCGCTGTCACAATCGTATTGTATTGTCATTGGAACTTGACAGGTATGCCAAATTTCAGACCAATCGGTTGAGGATAACAGCTTTAAAATACAGTTGCAAGATTCCACCCGGACATACATTGCAAGTTAAATAAAAGCTTGTAAAAAGAGTTCATAATGGTCTGAGCACCCAACGTCAAAGTATTATTACTAACGAGTACATGGGGTGTTCATTTTCTAATTTTCATGCACAGTATGTCGGTAGTTAGGTAGGTGTATCTACTATATCTACTGTGTGTAATTATTGTGTGTGATTCTTATTTATCTTATTTTGGGCATGCTAAAGTTATGCAATATAACTAAATAGTTTAATAAATGAATATCTGAATATTTTTATACATCAAATTGATGACAACGACTAAGTTAATCAACTAAATCTAACTAAATCGGATATAATAAGATTCTTCTCTACGTGGTGCTTTTTTTTTATTCTACTTTGAATGACTTATCAAGCAAATGGCCCACCTGATGTTAAACAGTACTCTCTGCCTATGAACAGTGCATAATCTCATAGGTCACGTCCACTTAGGACGCACCCTATGTGGCATTGCACTGCGCCCGCCACCCTGAGACATAAAGAAGGAAAGTCTCATGTGCCTCTAATTTCACCAGCACCCTTACCCTTCAAACCGGATCCCAGTAATGCGAGCACTACAGCTTTGCGGCAGAAATAGGTATCGTGGTAGTACTTTCCCGGACGACTCTTTCACAAAAAAGCTCTAAAACTAAACAAAAAAAACAAAATATTGTACAGGTTATAAGTTACTATGTACTTAACTACTTAACTACATATATATACTTGACTGTATGACTTATAATAATTTTCTTAAGAATAAATAATGAAATGAAATGAGAACTCTTTCATCATTTTAAATAAATAACGGCTTACTAACAATGTATTTCGTCACTTTGCTGACGTTTCGAGACTGAATTATGAAGGCTCTCCATCATGAGCACCGCCCGCGACCGCGTTCGACGGTGGACCGGCGAATACACAATTCAGAATTCAATCTCGAAACGTCAACAAAGCGACGAAATACAGTGGTAGTTAGCCGTTATTCATTTAAAATGATTCCCAACCACGATAGTTTCAATTCTACGCTTTCTTCAGTTTGGTACTACTGTGAAGGTATAATTGGTGACATTGGTTGCTCACCTAGTTCTGATTGCAACTGTTAGTATATGACTGTATTTTCTGTATTTAAGTAAATCCGTGCGATGGTTTGAGAGCCGTCATGGCATACAGAGCGAAATTTAATTTGAACCTTAAAAGCTTGCTTCATAGCTCTGCTAGGGTTGCCACGGGTTAATTAATGTGTATATTTTTAGTTTGACATGTTTTTGGATTTTTCTGGTCACCCTGACTTAGGGCTAAGTGAAATGTTAATACTTTAGCAGCAAAAATAATAAAAATACTTAAAAAACAGAGAAACAATATTTTAAATTAAATATATGGTTTGTAAAGACTGTTGCAGACGATCTAGAGATAGCTGAACTGATCCAAATGACTACCAGATGGATGCTTTTCTAGTATGCTGGCTGTATTGCTACGCTGAATGACAATACAAATGCGTTGAGCCAGATAAGAGCCAGTTCTCGGGTCACGAGTCGCTTCAAGCAGACGAACTAAATGAATTTTAATAATTCGAAAGGCCCGGGTACCTTTCGGACTCAGCCAATACCACGTCTTTACCATAAGGGCACATACGGCCCGTGCCCTGGGCCCCCGACCTCACGGGGCCCGGAAGGCTCATACAACGCTTGTGCTTAATAGCACTTTTTTTAGCTTCAACATTTATGCAACTTTAGTCGCATAATTTTTCGTGACTCGCTCCGCTCGCCGTTATTTATCACGGTACTTCTTTCTTCTTATTATTATTATTTTGAAGTATTAATATTATTTTTAATAACACATTTTTTATGTGTTATTACTGGAATAAAGTGTTTTTAGCCAAGTCAGTCGTGGGAAGCAATGGCGGTGATGAGCTCACCACTTATCATATCTATATACCGGGATAGTGCAACCCACTGTGAAAAAAGACCCATTTGAGGCTCTGCCTACCCCCGTTCGGGTAATTATTTTAAAACGTTTTTATTGTACCTACTCATTTTATTGTTACCTACTCATGTGAAAATTTTCATGCCTAGTAATAAGGTAGAACATTAGTGGACTTCACCTAGTAAATATAAGAACTTTATACAATGTTCTGGCAAATAAATTATATTATATTATATTATCTTATCTTATCTTATCGTATCGTATCGTATCGTATCTTATCTTATCTTAAAAGGCGATTGTTCTAATATGTAATTCGCGCGACAGCCCTACACATCCAGTAACTGAATCCATAATGCAATCAATGCCCGCGATCCGCGCAAATTGGACGAGCGTGCTGTGAACTACATAGGGTTGTCTCTTTTCAACACGTGGCGTGTGCTAGAGCCGTCTCCCTCACACAACAAGAGACAATGATTTATGGTTCCTGTATTGGATGTAGCCTTCTTTTGAAATATAAGTTTTTTTGGTGGAAAATGTATTTGTAAAAAGTTAATTTATTTTGGTCCATCATCACGGTTCTGTTGTCAAATTTTATAAAAGCTTGTTTTTTTTTTATATATTCGAATTGAGTACCCTCCTTTTTTTCAGTTAGGTATGTTGTAAGTTGGCGACTTATAGGCGTGGATATCTGGGGCGCGGCGGGCGAACGTTTGCCTGCGACGCAGGAGGTTGCGGTTTCAATTCCCGCCTCGGAACAAATATTTGTGCGATCTGCAGATATTTTGTTCAGGGTGTTCTGGGTATTTTCTATATATAATATAAATATACATATCTATGCGTGTGATGTATTGTATTAAGTATATCAGTCACCCATAACACAAGCTCAGCTTAGCTTAGGGCTAGATAATGTTGTGTGAACTTTCCAGCAATATTTATTTAATTATTTATTATTTATATAATATACTTACGTGAAATGTGTTGCATTAAAACCTTTTTTCTTCAAGAAGTTTATCGAAAAATCTACAAAAAAGTATTGTATTGTACAAAAGGCAACTTGTACTTAAACTACATGCCTCTTTTTTTTAATTATTTAATAAATAACTTACAATGTAAGAAATAAATTTGCAAAGTAGCTTCTGTTTTTGTAGTCACAACCATTTTTCTCCTAAACTATCAATCATAAGATGTTTTTATTGCCTCCAGTATATATAAATAACACATACCTCGTCCTTGTTTATATTTTTGAAAATTACTTACATAATGATTTTTAATTTAAAAAATCTTGTTTTTCAGTCACTTTTAGTTTTTCGTATTCTGTCACTTTCTTACTTACCTGAACTTTACTGAGTTAGATAGTAACAGAATTTAGCGTCTATCGACGCCTTAAGCTACACAAAGCCTCCGATAAGAGGGCCTGCAAGTCTATCGACGCCTTAAATTACACAAAGCCTCCGATAAGAGGTCCTGCAAGTCTATCGACGCCTTAAATTACACAAAGCCTCCGATAAGAGGTCCTGCAAGTCTATCGACGCCTTAAATTACACAAAGCCTCCGATAAGAGGTCCTGCAAGTCTATCGACGCCTTAAATTACACAAAGCCTCCGATAAGAGGTCCTGCAAGTCTATCGACGCCTTAAATTACACAAAGCCTCCGATAAGAGGTCCTGCAAGTCTATCGACGCCTTAAATTACACAAAGCCTCCGATAAGAGGTCCTGCAAGTCTATCGACGCCTTAAATTACACAAAGCCTCCGATAAGAGGTCCTGCAAGTCTATCGACGCCTTAAATTACACAAAGCCTCCGATAAGAGGTCCTGCAAGTCTATCGACGCCTTAAATTACACAAAGCCTCCGATAAGAGGTCCTGCAAGTCTATCGACGCCTTAAATTACACAAAGCCTCCGATAAGAGTGCCTGCAAGTCTATCGACGCCTTAAATTACACAAAGCCTCCGATAAGAGTGCCTGCAAGTCTATCGACGCCTTAAATTACACAAAGCCTCCGATAAGAGGTCCTGCAAGTCTATCGACGCCTTAAATTACACAAAGCCTCCGATAAGAGGGCCTGCAATGCTCTGAGCACAAAGGTTTGCAAAAAACTACATTACAATCGAATCGCCTTTTTTTGAGATAAACTGTATCAACACAGACAAGCTCGTAACCTCAAACAGGTACATATACATATTGAGTAGTTCCTGTTTGATCCATTGAGATAGATCCCTTATACCTATATAAGATTACCTATTTGACGACCTCTGTGGCGTGGCTGGCGAAGCTTGGCCTGTGACCCAGGAGGTTGCGGGTTCGATTCCCACCTCGGTACAAATATTTGTGCGATCGCAGATATTTGTTCAGGGTGTTCTGGGTATTTTAAATGTATAATTAAAAATATCTATCTATGTAATATATTATATTAAGTATATCAGTTATCTAGTACTCATAACACAAGCTCTGCTTAGCTTGGGGCTAGCTAATGTTGTGTGAACTGTCCAGCATTATTTATTATTTATTATTTTGATCCTGTTCGATCCTGTCTCCAAAGGATCATTTTAAAATGATTATTTTAATTATTTTTTTGTTTCTGATCATCTCAAGAAGTTTGGTACTAACCTATACCTACAGTCTGTTCACTCTCGTAAGGCGAGAATAGACTTGACCCGCAGTGTGATCATGATCAGCTTATAAACGAATGGTTTGTTTGTTTGTTACAGAACACTATCACATCTTCGTCGGCGACTTGAGTCCGGAGATAGAGACGCAGAGTCTACGAGATGCATTTGCGCCTTTCGGGGAAATATCGTGAGTATTTTACGAGCTTTCATCTTAGAACTAGAAACTCGCCCCGGCTGCGGTAGTATCGGCGTCCCCTCCCGTCCCGTTTCGTCTCAACCGATTGAGATGAAATTTTGCATAGGTACCTGTCAAGTTCCGATGACAATACAATATTATGTTGACAACGAGCTGATCAATGGAACAATGGAACTCCTCGACGGATAATTAGTAGACTGGTCGTGTTTAGGCTCTGTTCGATCAGCACACGGTTCCGATCACTAATCTTATAAAAGCTTTTAATTTTTAATCAAACCTTTTTGTAATTTAAATCACGCTATTATATAAGGTAGCTACTGCAGACAGCTTCTAAAGAGAGTTTAAATCACGCTATTATATAAGGTAGCTACTGCAGACAGCTTCTAAAGAGAGTTTAAATCACGCTATTATATAAGGTAGCTACTGCAGACAGCTTCTAAAGAGAGTTTAAATCACGCTATTATATAAGGTAGCTACTGCAGACAGCTTCTAAAGAGAGTTTAAATCACGCTATTATATAAGGTAGCTACTGCAGACAGCTTCTAAAGAGAGTTTAAATCACGCTATTATATAAGGTAGCTACTGCAGACAGCTTCTAAAGAGAGTTTAAATCACGCTATTATATAAGGTAGCTACTGCAGACAGCTTCTAAAGAGAGTTTAAATCACGCTATTATATAAGGTAGCTACTGCAGACAGCTTCTAAAGAGAGTTTAAATCACGCTATTATATAAGGTAGCTACTGCAGACAGCTTCTAAAGAGAGTTTAAATCACGCTATTATATAAGGTAGCTACTGCAGACAGCTTCTAAAGAGAGTTTAAATCACGCTATTATATAAGGTAGCTACTGCAGACAGCTTCTAAAGAGAGTTTAAATCACGCTATTATATAAGGTAGCTACTGCAGACAGCTTCTAAAGAGAGTTTAAATCACGCTATTATATAAGGTAGCTACTGCAGACAGCTTCTAAAGAGAGTTTAAATCGTGGCGGGAATCATACCTGCAACCTCCTACGTCGCAGGCAAACCTTCGCCCGCCGCGACACAGAAGTCACCAAAAATTATGATCAATCTAAAATTTTGTGGAATTTCTTTATCTAGAAACCAGATACAACTCTCTAGCAGGCGGTAGGAGCTCTCATAATTTAATCGAACGACTATAAAAGTAATACAATTTCCACAATTTCCTAGAAACAAAACATCTTGCCCGCATTGAAAAAGATTGCTAGCACATAAACTATAGGGTTTTTCTACATGGCAACATGCCAAGTGGGCTGGTTGGAGTGACAGCGCTCATACCTTGAGATTATTATTAAACAAGCTTTTATTTAAATTGCAATGTATGTTTTATTATAGGGTTTTTCTACATGGCAACACACCATACCTAGTGAGTTGGTTGGAGTGACAGCGTTTATACCTTGAGATTATTACAAGTTTTTATTTAACTTGCAATGTATGTTTATCTATTAGGGTTTTTCTACATGGCAGCACAACATGCCAAGTGGGGTGGTTGGAGTGACAGCGCTCATACCTTGAGATTATTACAAGCCTTTATTTAACTTGCAATGTATGTTTATCTATTAGGGTTTTTCTACATGGCAACACACCATACCTAGTGGGTTGGTTGGAGTGACAGCGGTTATACCTTGAGATTATTACAAGCTTTTATTTAACTTGCAATGTATGTCCCGGTGGAATCTTGCAACTGAATTTTAAAGCAGTTATCCTCAACCGATTGAGCTGAAATTTGGCATACCTGTCAAGTTCCGATGACAATGCAATATGATGGTGACAGCGAGCTGATTTGTTAATGGAGACGGAAGGTGGACAACGGAACTCCTCGATGGATAATAGTAGACTGGCCGTGTTTGGGCTCATTTTGATCAGAACACTGTTACGATCACTAATTTTCAATATTGAAAAATAGATTTTTCACAAAATACTTATTTTCTTTAATTTGCCGGCTGAGATGCGATAGGTAGCGTTTTTGATTTTTCGGTATAAATGTTTGTTTGGTCTTTTAATATTTGTTACAACAGGGTACAATATTTTACAGTAGCTCATCACAAGGCAAGCTCGTAGCAAGGCATCTGTCGAAAGAAGCTTGAACGTGCGTATCAATCGCTACGCTCATGAGCCCGCTATCACTCCGACATAACCTTTATTTTGTGGGCTACTTATAAACTGAGCTGTCAGCCAAAGTTAGTTTCCATTATATTAATTGTAATCCTGAAATTTTAGATATTACCTTATAAGAAAGTAATTTGGAACACCTGTGCCATAGGGCTAGTAAAAGGCTAGTTGAACGAGCGAAGCGAGTTCCTGAGTCAACTTGGAAGAATCGGCGTTTGTATGTATGTATGTTTGTATGTATGTATGTTAGTCCGAGCATAACTTCCGAACCGCTAATCCAATCTTCATGAAATTTGATTGAGGGGTAGATAGTATTAGTGCAATTTGTTGGTAAGGTTATGAGCTATATCGGTTGGAGGGTTGTTGAGATATTGGGGTCCAAGTGGGGGTAAAAAAAAAAGTGAGAATATCAGATCAAATGGGGTGTTATATGAAAGACCCTCGCTTCGAAATTTCAAAACTATGTTTCATAATTTTTTAACTTATGTTGTTTTTGAGATATTAGGGTAAATCGAAAATGTAAAAAACCAAAACCTCTAGGGTACTTCCACTAATTCTACAACGCTGAAATTTGGTATGTTTGTAGCTTTTATGACGCAAATTCTGGGAAAAGTCTAAAATTGAAGAATTTCGAAACTTGTACTCTATAAAACATTAACCAGTTTGAAATCCATTGTTGACCTCCCGTTTCTAGGAATTTGAACGACGTTGTAGGTCTAACTTTTCAAACCACACTTACATAACTTAGAAATAAGGCAACCTAGCTAAAATGCGTGTATTCGCGAGGTCTCAGTTCGGGGCGAACAACTACACACATTTTAATAACCACTGGTAAAATTCTTTTTGAGGCAGCCTACCTATACTAAAACCCATACCAGGCAGAAATCTTCATACAAAAAAAACGCCTCGCGCCGCTCGAAAAAGCGGTTTTTATTGAATATCTCGTAAAATATAGATAATTTTACAAAACCCCTTCTTTGTTGTATTGATTTTATTTATCTTCTTTTTTTTAATCAATAATATGCACCATTTAAATCAAGGATTCCTAATTTTATTTTGTCTACTGCCCAATTTCCGAATAAATAATATTTTAGCGTCCCCATTTTTTACCTACTTAAAAACCACTATAACTTCAAATTAAACACACACAAATCGGGTTATTTAACAAAAACTTGTTAAAACATGATTGTCCGCGATCTATTATCTACGAAAATTACCTATCTAGGAATACTAATAACTATTAAAATGCGAAAGTGTGTCTTATTTGACGCCCCCATTTTTTTCTGGGTCTCTTACCGCCCCCTTTAAGCCTCAGCACCCACAAGGGGGCGTTAACGCCCACTTTGGGGACCCCTGATTTAAATAAACAATCGAATCTAGCCAAAAGTTAGAGGTAACTTTGGGTTTTTTTTCTATCGATAAAATATTGTCCTATCGTGTTTCTGGTACAGTGATCCCTCGGTATTATAATGTAGTATCCATTCATATTTATAATTTGAATATTGTACTTGATTTAGATTGGTAATTTGGGTTTATACACCACCTTAAAAAGTATGTCAAATAAGTTTCTTGTGAAAAATATATTTATCAATACAAGTTTTTATAAAACTTGTGATAGGAACCGTGTGCTAATCAAAATGAGCCTAAGCACGGCCAGTCCATTAATATCCCTCGAGGAGTTCCGTTGTCCACCTTCCGTCTCCATCATCAGATCAAAATCACCATAATATTGTATTGTCATCGGAACTTGACAGGTATGCAAAATATCATGTCAATCGGTTGAGAATAACTGCTAAACTTAAAATTCAGTTGCAAGATACACACATTGTTATAACATTGCAAATAAAAAATAAAAACTTAGTAAAAATAATTCTAAGATTGGTAATTTTACGTTAAAAACCTTAAAAAGCATGTCAAAAAATGTGTAGAGTCTCCAAGTTTCATCTTTGCAACTTCGCAAACCTCAACTTCCCAAAATCTCGTCCTATATTTTGTATTCGTAAGTTAATATTAAAATATATTGTTTCAGTGACTGCCGAGTCGTGAGGGATCCACAGACGCTTAAATCCAAAGGATATGGCTTCGTTTCCTTCCTGAAAAAATCCGTAAGTATTTCAATTACTATAAGTAGTAAAAAAGTGTTGATGAGCTGTAATGGGCAAAAAACACCAAAAAAATATTGAATTTCGCCCCACTAGCGAGAGCATCCACCGTGGTTCCGAAGTGGTTACTTTCGGTTGTGGCGTGAAAAATTTGTTTGGTGTTTTTTGCTCATCACAGCTCATCAACACTTATTCAGATAGCGAAAACTAGTTTGCCGGTAAATATTATGACCTAACACTAAAGGATAGTATTTGAGGTGGATGCTCACGCTTGAGGTGCAAAATTCAATTTTTTTGGTGTGTTTTGCCCATTACAGCTCATCAACACTTCTTCAGATAGCGAAAGTTGATTTCGCAAGAACTAGGAGACTTAACACAAAAGTTTTAATTTATAGTATCACATAAATATCATTAGTTTGGCTATGAATGTGCCTGAAACAAAAAACACTGTAAAAACCAATGCAACAAACTAATGATATTTATGAGATACTATCAATTAAAACATGTGTGTTAAGTCTCCTAGTTCTCGCGAAATCAACTTTCGCTATCTGAAAAAGTGTTGATGAGCTGTAATGTCCAAAAAACACCAAAAAAATAATTTCGCGCTTCAATCGTGAGTATCCACCACATATACTATCCTTTATCAATAGTAATATAGAACCGTGGAAATTTAACGTTGAATTGAAGGTAGTTATCGATTATGCACAGCTGCGATCTCTCATGCCTGAGTATAGTCATTATTAGCGGTTATACGACGGTCATTCATTATGCTTCATTATATGATTATTTAGCTATATACCTGTACTCAATATACCTAATACACCTTTATCTACATTTGCATCCGGACATGCTCAATGTGTACAATGAGCAGTTAGATAATAGCATTAACTAAACCGGTTGAAGGGTAAGGGTGCCGGTGAAATTACAGGCACATGAGACTTTTCATCTTTGTCTCAGGGTGGCGGGTGCAGTGCAATGCCACACAGGGCGCGTCCTAGGTGGACGTGACCTATGAGGTAATGCACTGTTCATAGGCAGAGGTTACCGCTTAACATCAGGTGGGCCATCTGCTTGTTGCGTCATTCAACTAGTACAAAAAAAAAAAAAAAAACACCAGAGTGCGACAAGATACAAGATAAGACACAAGAAAACGTGCATCGATAAATGATTGCCTACAATGACGCTAGATGTCGCAGAGTGTTTTGAATCTGCTATAAACGATTGTAATGCTTTAAATTCGAATAGTTCGACCATAGTATAATAATTAAAAAATAAAATATATATCTTAATGTTTATTTTCAAAGAATTAAAAGAGATTAGGTAATTGGTTTAAAATGCTGGTTGAATGATTCCCAGGCTATTTGCCAGCGCCATCTAGAAATAGCCTGGAATTTGCAATTTTTTGAGTCACGTTTTCTTGTATGATATTCGCAGTCTATTGTGTTTAGTTAGTCTATGATAATAGGCATACAAGGCATTATCAGTTTAGTTTCTTTTCTCGTTAAGAGATGGCGCTTACGTAACTATTTAACCGACTTCTCAAAAAAGGAGGGGGGTTTTCATTTTGTGTGTATTTTTCATAAGCTTTATATTAACTTGCATGTCCGGGTGGAATATGTATGTCCGGGTGGAATCTTGCAACTGAATTTTAAAGCAGTTATCCTCAACCGATTGAGCTGAAATTTGGCGTACCCGTCGTTCCGATGACAATACAATATGATGGTGACAGCGAGCTGATCTGATGATGGAGACGGAAGGTGGACAACGGAACTCCGCGATGGATAATAGTAGACTGGCCGTGTTTAGGCTCACGGTTCAGCACTCGGTTACGATGAGTAATTAATTTTATAAAAGTTTGTATTGAAAAATAAATTTTTCACAAAAAACTTATAAAATAGAACTTGTACTTACGCACCATTTTGCATAGATAAAACAATGGAAAAATTTCCTTCAATTCCAGGAGGCAGAATCAGCAATCACATCCATGAATGGGCAGTGGCTGGGATCACGCTCCATCCGCACCAACTGGGCTACTCGGAAACCACCGGCGCCGAAGAACGAGTGTAAGTTTCCTAAAAGAGTCCATCAGGGCAGCCAATGCCTCTGGTGTTGCAGATGTCAATAGGCGACGGTAACCGCTTACCATCAGGCGGGCCGTATGTTAGATTGTCGAGACATTACATGAAAAAAAAATGTAAGTTCCTCACTCAAGGAGTCACGCGATGATGATGATGATGACGTTGGTGGTGATGATTACCACCTTTTCCCACAAATCCTAGAAAGTAGCTATCTACCTTCAGATCTCCTAAGGTGAGTATCGTAATCCTGGTATTCAGGTACAATCCCCGCGAACACAGTATAATACGATTTCGCGAATCGGAAGCGTTCGTATAGACGCGGCCTCGCGCGGAAGGTATTACGGCCGAAGCGGAAATTACTATTCAGGGTACTATACAGAGCTGTTGCTACCAACGTTGATATTGTGCTTCATTTTAGCATTTCTTGGTTTTTATTTTATTACCTTAAGGTACCTTGCACACCCACACACATACAGACAATAGAAGATATGAGGTTACAGAGATGCTCATAACTAGCATGCTTAAAAAGCAAGCTCTGCAGTTGTTGACATTTGCTAGCAGTAAGCATGCTCGTTTTAAGCATACTCCTAAATAAACGTGCTCAAAGTAAACAATTGGACACAAGTGCTTATCTTAATGCTTGCAATGCAAATTAAGATATATTAATTAATATACCAAATAAAGATGAAATAAGTTTATTGTGAAAAATATATTTTTCAATACAATTTACTTTTATAAAATTAGTGATCGTAAACGTTTGCTGATTAAAATGAGCCTAAACACGGCCAGTATACTATTATCCATCGAGGAGTTCCGTTGTCCACCTTCTGTCTCCATCATCAGATCAGCTCGCTGTCACCATCATATTGTATTTTCATCGAAACTTGACAGGTATGCCAAATTTCTACTCAATCAGTTATCGAAAAGTCACCCTTAACGCCACCCGTGAAATACTTATCATTGAGTAGTTCCATGGCCATTCTAAGTCTTCTTCATCAGTTACACTTTTTTTTTTTTTTTATACTACTTGGATGACGGAACAAGCTAGAGGTCCACCTGATGTTAAGCGGTAACCTCTGCCTATGAACAGTGCATTACCTCATAGGTCACGTCCACCTAGGACGCACCCTATGTGGCATTGCACTGCGCCCGCCACCCTGAGACATAGATGAAAAGTCTCATGTGCCTGTAATTTCACTGGCACCCTTACCCTTCAAACCGGAACACAGCAATGCGAGCTGCTGCTGTCATTTCCTAGTTCAATTATCAGTATATAACTAACTCTAACTAATGATCCATCCAGAAATCAAGTTCATAAAATGTATCTTCTAAATTTTTTACGTGTTCACTGTTTTTGCCAATCCTGAGGGGTTATAGATGAAATAGCTTCTTCAGTTAACTTCACGATATTCCCAGCTTCTTGGCCGACATTATTGCTAGTTACTCGTCTCTCTAGAATACTCCACATATAAAACTCAATTGCATTTATGTCGCAGTGGTAGAGGCAGCAACTTCACCTTCTTTAGATATTCTACTCACGCTTCTCTCCGAAATGGCTGAAATAGACAAAAAAAATGTATCATTTTATAAAATTAAATATTTATAAAAACACAAACAAGGACGATATCATAAAGAAATAAATTAAATTCATTGTGATAATGTACTTCTTAATTTTAGTTCGTTATGTTAGTAAGTTATAATTACCCATACTAAAGACATTGTCTCGGAAGCTGGTATCCCTATTTTACTAACCTGTCATATGATTGAGTGGAATTAACGGGGCTTTGTTTCTCTTTTCTCTCTTGCAAAAGGCACGCACCTTCAACACAATCTCCCTTGCATTGCTTCCAAATGGTTTTGGCATGATTAATGCGAAAAATATTAAATATTATCACAAAAACGACCGGAGCAGTCTATGACAATCTGCCCAACTGACAATAACAGATTGACAAGCTTATAGTGCCAAAATCACGGCGAAAAAGAGCCTTGCTTTTGTGAACGATCTGTAAACATGGCATAAGGTAAATTAATCCTAGATCCTTCTATCTTAGATCCTATCAAATTATTCATACCATTTTCCACGGGGGTGTCATCGTCTCTACAATTACCCCTAACGATCTACCCCCAAATTATACCCGACGTCAGATCGTCTTTGTACAAAGTGCTCGTTTAAAACGAGGCGGACGCTGTTGGTACAAAGTGCTATCAGAGATGCTGTGGACCATTTATTATTTTTGACAACATTTCCGTTAATTCATTATAATAATTAGTATTTGGTATTCATATTCATGTAGTAGTAGAGCTAAGAGTACGACGTTGACGTTCCAAATTCAAATCACTTTATTCCCTAGGGAGTTTCATACAACTTTATATCCCTCAAGAGATAATGCTTTACTTTACGTTGAGGTTGCATGATATGTTTTTTTTTAATACTTCTAAATGCCGGTACAATCAGATGGCCCACCTGATGTTAAGCGGTAACCTCTGCCTTAAACAACGCATTACCACATAGGTCACGTCCACCTAGGACGCGCCCTATGTGGCATTGCACTGCGCCCGCCACCCTGAGACAAAGATGAAAAGTCTCATGTGGCTGTAATTTCACCGGCACCCTTACCATTCAAACCGGAACACAGCAATGCGAGCACTACTGCTTTGCGGCAGAAATAGGTATGGTGGTAGTACTTCCCCGGACGAACTCTTTCACAAAAAGCTCTACTACAAAAAAATGTGTAATTTAACATTGTCGAGCAGGTGGCGTAAAAAATACGTTTACGTACCTATAAATTACAAAAATATTTATTCAAAAATGTATGAAAACATAATTTAAGCCAAAATATCTACGGAAAACAATCATTCAACCGGCACTGTGTCCCTCGCACTAGCATACAGCAATCTTACTCCGTCACAGTACCCCACTCCCCGCCGTGACCCCGTCACCACCACATACGGATCCCCTGCCTTGACCAGCCGCTTAGCCTTGCAGTAGTCGAGAGCAGCATGCACCCTTGCATCCACTTCAGCAGACCAGCTGCCTTTCCCTATTTCGAAGTAATGCATAGCGCGCACCCCTCTCCAGAAACGCAATTGCCTTGCTGTATGGCATGCTCTTGTTACAGCTACAATCGGACAATACGGCTTCGAAAACGATAGCATCTTCGCTGTACGACCTGAGTTGGTTGTGCAAATTATGGCCACAGCAGATGCACGCATGGCCATTTCCACGGCACTTAAGCAGAGGGCTTTAGTTGGGTCTTCTAATGGAACTCCTGTTAATGATATGTTCCCGTAAATCCTTGGCTGCCAGAGTATGTTTTCAGCATGTCTGCAAATAACAGCAGCCGCTGATATGCACTGCTCAGCCATTTTCATTGCGTCTTGTGTTGCAGCGATTCTCCTAAGTGGAGAGTCGTAATGTAGTTCCAATGATATCACGTCAGCGCCGTCTAGGATAAGATTGGCTATATCTGTGACGCATAGTGTAGGGATTTGTTCGTTGAGAACTGCTTTAACGATACATGGCTTACCAGCCTCGTTGCATTTAGCTAGGATAGTTTTCTGTGCAATAAAGATCTTCTCAACAGGTATGTCCATAGCCAAAATGCAGCGGTCCAAATATACGCCATCAGATTCAGTTATGATTTCATCAATGTTTTCCATTGATAGGCCAGTGTCTAAGCAAGCAAATACTAGCATATGCTTTCCTTTTTCATCGAGAATATCCTTAACATGCTTGATGTCGTGAGCGCTCTGTGCATCAGGAACTAATACTGCGTCTATATCAGCGCCAACCGCCCATGCTATCTGCTGCTCCATATGCTCGAAGGCTTGTTGGGATGAATCGCTGCATGAAATAGACTGCTCGCTATCTCCTTTACCTGTTGCGACAATTTCCTTTGGAACTTGAGATATTCTGACACTCATCTTCGCTCCTATAACTCCTCCTGCTGTGATTTCACATTCTATGGAGTCGTCACCGATTTGTTTCGCTACCAGTCTTATCTTCCCAGGGGTCAGACTATCAATGAAAATAACGTCTCCTGGTTGAAGATCTGTTAGATGATCATATCCTACGAACAGGCAGTCTGCATTACCACTCTCTCTCCAACTAGCATCAGTGGTTAGTCTTAGAGATTCGTTTTGCGTCAGCTCTAAAGTGGTTTTTTTGCCAGATTTTAAATCTCCTGTTGTAATATCAGGTCCGCGAACGTCTACGATCAGAGCTAGAGGGTATACGTACTCGAGTTCAGCGCTGTAGTTGTAGACGGCTTGTCTCACGCTCTGAATTAGTTGGGCACAGGCGTCTGGCTCCATATCTCGCAAGTTAAGTCTGGCTATAGTTAGTCCTGACGCTATTAACCTTTGTATGTTAGCTGGTTCTCGGTTATTGATGCCTATTTCGCACATTATGCCGGTCTGCAGCTCCGCGCAAGGGGTACTGTTAAGGTTCAGGTTGGCGTAGTGCTTGAGCAGACTCGGTTGAGCAGGGGTAGGTAATTCTTTCAGGCTTGGTGCTGCTTCCAAGGGTATGTGCCAAGGTAGCGACATTTTGGGCGAGGAATTATAGAAATCTACAAATTCTCCAAAATAGAGACGGAAATCGATCAATAAAAAATATGAGTTATGGCAAAAAGTAACTTGACAACAACATTGACAACATTCAGCATAGAAAAAATAAATACTGCGTATTAACAGTCAGTTTCATAGAAAAAAACATGGTTTACTGAAATTGAGGTTTCCAAAAAAGTATCAATGTCTGACAGTTATGTTAGTTACATATCGAAACGAAGCTTTTTAGTTAAAAGCTTCGTTTTTTTTGTCTGGCGCTATAAATAAAATATTTAAAAATAATGCTGGACAGTTCACACCACATTATCTAGTCCCAAGCTAAGCAGAGCTGGTATTATGGGTAGGTACTAGATAACTGAACTTAATACAATATATTACATAGATAGATATTTTGTATTATAGGTACAAACAAAATACCCAGAACACTCTGAACAAATATTTGCGATCGCACAAATATTTATTGCGAGGCTATAATCAAAACTAAAAAGATTTAATATCCGGTATAACGCGTATTTTTATACAAGCTTTAATTTAACTTGCAATGTATGTATGTTTGTCTGGGTGGAATCTTGCAAGTGAATTTTAAAGCAGTTATCTTTAACAGATTGAGCTGAAATGTCAAGTTCCAATGACAATATTACAAGTCATTATTTATAGACATTATTTCAATTATTACAAGTCAAGTTCCGATGACAATACAATATGGTGGTGACAGCGAGCTGATCTGAAGATGGAGACGGAAGGTGGACAACGGAGCTCCTCGATGGATAATAGTAGACTGGCCGTGTTTAGGCTCATTGTGATCAGCACACGGTTACGATCATTAATTTTATAAAATCTTGTATTGAAAAATATATTTTTCACAAAAAACTTATTTACCCAACTTTGGCTAAGCCAATAGGAAGGATTATGTTTTTAGCAGTCTATGAATGCATGAATGGCCCACCACGTCCTAACATATGCAATCGTTTACCTTTTTACACTCTACATGACTATTTTGTTAATGATAAAGCCGCGTGGCCTGATGTCGCTCTGCCCTTCGATAGTTAATTTGTCAATTTGCAATTTCTGTACCTACATATAATTTATACATATATTTTGTTATGTTGCGCTCCCCAACTAGTAGTAAAAAGGATCATCAAATAAAGCGCTTGCCGTGTTTGTTACCTGTTTCTCCAGGTTTGGTTGCGTTAGAACAGGAGTAAATTTACTATTTTATAAGACGATTCAAAATGATCCTTATGATTTCAATTAACATAAGTTTTTTGTGATAAATATATTTCTCAATGCAAGCTTCTATAAAATTAGTGATCTAAACCGTGTGCTGATCAAAATGAGCTTAAACACAGCCAGTCTACTATTATCCCTCAAGGAGTTCCGTCGTCCACCTTCCGTCTCTATCATCAGATCAGCTCGTTGACACCATCATATTGTATTGTCATCGGAACTTGACAGGTATGCTAAATTTCATCTCAATCGGTTGAGGATAAATGCTTTGAAATTCAGTTGCAAGATTCCACCCGGACATACATTGCAAGTTAATATAAAGCTTGTAAAAATACTTTCGACTTTGACTTTTCCAGTGAACTCGAAGCCCCTTACTTTCGACGAGGTGTACAACCAGAGCTCTGCCACCAACTGCACCGTGTACTGCGGCGGCCTGACCGCTGGGCTCACCGAGGATCTGATGCAGAAGACTTTCCAGCCGTTTGGGACTATCCAGGAGATACGCGTCTTCAAGGACAAGGGCTACGCCTTCGTGAGGTGAGATTCATTATTTGTCATTTGAATGAATGACGGAACAAGCAGATGGCTCACCTGATGTTAAGCGGTACCCTCTGCCTATGAACAGTGCATTACCTCATAGGTCACGTCCATCTAGGACGCGCCCTATGTCGCATTGCACTGCGCCCGGCTCCCTGAGATATAGAGATGAAAAGTCTCATGTTCAGTTAAAGGGAATGCTTGACACAGCAGGTTATAGAGATTGTACGAATTTGACCAGGATTAAGATTCGTTGGTATAACATTTGTCCTGGCTGCAAGCTTATAAGGTGGATGGTCTCGCTTGAAGCGCGAAATTCAAATTTTTTGGTGTTTTTTGCCCATTACAGCTCATGAACACTTCTTCAGTTATCGAAAGTTGATTTAGCGAGAACTAGGAGACTTAACACACATGTTTTAATTGATATTATCTAATAAATATCATTAATTTCGCTACGACGCCTCTAAACTCATTTTAACAGTGTTTTATTTATGAGTAACGTAGCTAAATTATCTATCTATCAATCAATCAATCTCCTGCATTGCAGGCGAACCTTCGCCCGCCGCGCCAATAGCGCAGAATAGAGCGAGCTTATTCTGACACCTTCTTACTTACCTGAACTTTAGTGAGTTAGATAGGAAGGAATTTTTTCTGTTGTCTGCTCTGAAAGATGATGAAGATGTGCCTGGGTAGGCACATGTACGTGTGTCGAGAAGTGAGCGTGCTTTACAGCTCCGGTACCATTCTGGAAAAATGGGAGTTAGCTTCTCTAACGCCCCTAGCTGGGGTTGAAGCTAGCACCTTTGTGGGTGCGGATGGTGAGCGGCCACAATTGCTCCGATACCATTTTGGAGAAATGGTAGTGTTCTGTATAGTTCACGAGCAACTCGCATGAGTACCCGGAATGTGTAAGCATGATGGGCGGCAGGACCTGCCGCAACTGGTCCTGGCCTCGGCCTGGTAAAGTGCGCTACCGCGTATAACCGTGAGGTTGGTCGGGCAGCCACTTTAAACACGTATAGATGATGTGGGTTTTGCTCTGAAAGATGAATGTATGAGAAGGCGGAATCCATAATAACTCTTAATGTTCTTATTCTGAAGGTTCTCGACCAAGGAGAGCGCCACGCACGCCATCGTAGCGGTGCACAACACAGATGTCAATGGGCAGCCCGTCAAGTGTTCCTGGGGCAAGGAATCCGGGGACCCCAACAACGCGCAGGCGCAGGGACAGGTAACAGACAGTAATCCCCATCTACTTCATCTTTTTACAGAATTAAAAAGAAAAAAAAAGGATGTAGGTATAAAAAACATATATAGTCTAGTGTAAGAAAAAAGGTCGAGGGCTCAGCCACGCTGTTTTTCAGCATCGACTTAGAATGCTGCTGTCGTCACAGCAGCCATGATACTCGGTAGCTATCCGCTGTTCCCAAACAAAAGGTAGAGGGCTCGGCCACGCTGTTTGTCAGCCTCGGCTTAGAACGCTGCTGTCGTCACAGCAGCCATGATACTCGGTAGCTATCCGCTGTTCCCAAACAAAAGGTAGAGGGCTCAGCCACGCTGTTTGTCAGCCTCGCCTTAGAATCGGTAGCTATCCACTGTTCACAAACAAAAGGTCGAGGGCTCAGCCACGCTGTTTGTCAGCCTCGCCTTAGAATGCTGCTGTCGTCACAGCAGCCATGATACTCGGTAGCTATCCGCTGTTCCCAAACAAAAGGTAGAGGGCTCAGCCACGCTGTTTGTCAGCCTCGCCTTAGAATGCTGCTGTCGTCACATCAGCCATGATACTCGGTAGCTATCCGCTGTTCCCAAACAAAAGGTAGAGGGCTCAGCCACGCTGTTTGTCAGCCTCGCCTTAGAATGCTGCTGTCGTCACATCAGCCATGATACTCGGTAGCTATCCGCTGTTCCCAAACAAAAGGTAGAGGGCTCAGCCACGCTGTTTGTCAGCCTCGCCTTAGAATGCTGCTGTCGTCACAGCAGCCATGATACTCGGTAGCTATCCGCTGTTCCCAAACAAAAGGTAGAGGGATAAGCCACGCTGTTTGTCAGCCTCGCCTTAGAATGCTGCTGTCGTCACAGCAGCCATGATACTCGGTAGCTATCCGCTGTTCCCAAACAAAAGGTAGAGGGCTCAGCCACGCTGTTTGTCAGCCTCGCCTTAGAATGCTGCTGTCGTCACAGCAGCCATGATACTCGGTAGCTATCCGCTGTTCCCAAACAAAAGGTAGAGGGATCAGCCACGCTGTTTGTCAGCCTCGCCTTAGAATGCTGCTGTAGTCACAGCAGCCATGATACTCGGTAGCTATCCGCTGTTCACAAACAAAAGGTCGAGGGCTCAGCCACGCTATTTGTCAGCCTCGCCTTAGAATGCTGCTGTCGTCACAGCAGCCATGATACTCGGTAGCTATCCGCTGTTTTCAAACAAAAGGTAGAGGGCTCAGCCACGCTGTTTGTCAGCCTCGCCTTAGAATGCTGCTGTAGTCACAGCAGCCATGATACTCGGTAGCTATCCGCTGTTCACAAACAAAAGGTAGAGGGCTCAGCCACGCTGTTTGTCAGCCTCGCCTTAGAATGCTGCTGTCGTCACAGCAGCCATGATACTCGGTAGCTATCCGCTGTTCCCAAACAAAAGGTAGAGGGCTCAGCCACGCTGTTTGTCAGCCTCGCCTTAGAATCGGTAGCTATCCACTGTTCACAAACAAAAGGTCGAGGGCTCAGCCACGCTGTTTGTCAGCCTCGCCTTAGAATGCTGCTGTCGTCACAGCAGCCATGATACTCGGTAGCTATCCGCTGTTCCCAAACAAAAGGTAGAGGGCTCAGCCACGCTGTTTGTCAGCCTCGCCTTAGAATGCTGCTGTCGTCACAGCAGCCATGATACTCGGTAGCTATCCGCTGTTCCCAAACAAAAGGTAGAGGGCTCAGCCACGCTGTTTGTCAGCCTCGCCTTAGAATCGGTAGCTATCCACTGTTCACAAACCAAAGGTCGAGGGCTCAGCCACGCTGTTTGTCAGCCTCGCCTTAGAATGCTGCTGTCGTCACAGCAGCCATGATACTCGGTAGCTATCCGCTGTTCCCAAACAAAAGGTAGAGGGCTCAGCCACGCTGTTTGTCAGCCTCGCCTTAGAATGCTGCTGTCGTCACATCAGCCATGATACTCGGTAGCTATCCGCTGTTCCCAAACAAAAGGTAGAGGGCTCAGCCACGCTGTTTGTCAGCCTCGCCTTAGAATGCTGCTGTCGTCACATCAGCCATGATACTCGGTAGCTATCCGCTGTTCCCAAACAAAAGGTAGAGGGCTCAGCCACGCTGTTTGTCAGCCTCGCCTTAGAATGCTGATGTCGTCACAGCAGCCATGATACTCGGTAGCTATCCGCTGTTCCCAAACAAAAGGTAGAGGGATAAGCCACGCTGTTTGTCAGCCTCGCCTTAGAATGCTGCTGTCGTCATAGCAGCCATGATACTCGGTAGCTATCCGCTGTTCCCAAACAAAAGGTAGAGGGCTCAGCCACGCTGTTTGTCAGCCTCGCCTTAGAATGCTGCTGTCGTCACAGCAGCCATGATACTCGGTAGCTATCCGCTGTTCCCAAACAAAAGGTAGAGGGCTCAGCCACGCTGTTTGTCAGCCTCGCCTTAGAATGCTGCTGTCGTCACAGCAGCCATGATACTCGGTAGCTATCCGCTGTTCCCAAACAAAAGGTAGAGGGCTCAGCCACGCTGTTTGTCAGCCTCGCCTTAGAATGCTGCTGTCGTCACAGCAGCCATGATACTCGGTAGCCATCCGCTGTTCCCAAACAAAAGGTAGAGGGCTCAGCCACGCTGTTTGTCAGCCTCGCCTTAGAATGCTGCTGTCGTCACAGCAGCCATGATACTCGGTAGCTATCTGTGACAGCCTCAATGTCTAACGTGACGTCTTAGAATATAGAACAAACCAGAACCCGTATCACGTGTAAAATCTGTCACCACGCAAAACTAGTCTCAATGAGAATAGTTTAACCCAGTCTGTCTGTGGTCGGCCGTGCGGCTAGTCGTGTCGAACTCGAAAGATTCCAAGTTCCAAGTTTTTACTCAATGCACCTTATTAAACAATCGAATCTATAACAATAGACGTGACTATGCTTTTTTTTTCTATCAATTGTTATTGTTGTATTGTTTTTCTGGTAGGTACAGTGATCCCTCGGCTGACGGCCAAGTAATCGTCCGCGGATGAGTTAAAAGTGATGGTAACAATTGCGCATGAATGTTTTGAGAGGAAAGGAATGCAAGTAAATGTAAGTAAGACGAAAGTAATGGTTTTTGAAGGAGATGAACTAATGACATGTGATGTTTTGATTGGTGGAGAAAGAGTGGAACAAGAAGAAAAGTTTGTATATTTGGGGACTTTGTTTACAAGAGACGGCAAGCATGAAGATGATTTTGAAAGGAGAGTAAATGCTGGAAACCAAGTGAATGGGGCACTTCACGCCTTTATGAGCAGCCGGAACGTGTCCAAAAAGGCACGACTGGCCGTACATAGAGGGGTGTTAGTTCCGACACTTATGTATGGTATCAAATGTTGGGTATATGGCAGAAGAAACATGAAAGTAGAATAAATGCAGTGGAGATGAGTGCACTGCAATGTTTCTTATTTTATTTACAATCATTTGAATAAATAATAATTGTAGTAATGTGAATACCTACAACAACACAGAAAAATAAATAGTATTAGTTATTAGTAGGTTGTAATAGCGCTTTAGGAAAATAACATTTCTCTCGTAAAAATACACTCAAGATTAAGTCTTTACGTCGGTAAGTATACACTCAAATATTTTTATATTTTACGCTAATGGGCCAGGCTAAAGAGCATTATTAATTGAGGAATTGCTAATTCAATATTTTAGTAAGAAAATTAGCATTTCTTATCTTCTATTTGAATACATGATTCATTTTTAAAAGCTTTTATTTTACTTTTTTTCAAACTTTATATTAACTGATGTATGTCCGGGTGAATTTTAAAGCAGTTATCCTCAAACCGATACAAATGTTTTTTTTGTACACCTGTCAAGTTCCGATGTTTCAAATATGATGGTAACAGCGAGCTGATCTGATGATAAAGACGGAAGGTGGACAACGGAACTCCTCGATGGATAATAGTAGACTGGCCGTGTTTAGGCTCATTTTGATCAGCACACGGTTACGATCACAAACTTAACAAAAGTTTGTAAAAAAAAAAAAAAAACACAAAACTTGTAAAAGCTTTTCTAGCTCTTTTTTTATGCGTGTCCGTCTATTTTTGCAACTGTTTTTAGAACCAGTTAGCCTCTTTCAATTTTCCGAGGTGTGTTTGAGATTGTTCTAGATTGGTCGCGTTGGAACAGGAGTAAATTAAGTTTATAAGTCGATTCAAAATGATCTTTGTTATTTCAATGAATCAAATACTTTTGACTTTGACTTTAGTTTGGACTGTACAATTGATGATCTTACAGCTTGTGTGCTACTTGGGTAGTCACAAAGTTGTGAATAATATATATTTCAATACAAGCTTTTATAAAATTAGTGATCGTAACCGTGTGCTGATCAAAATGAGCCTAAACACGGTCAGTCTACTATTGTCCATCGAGAAGTTCCGTTGTCCACCTTCCGTTTCCATCATCAGATCAGCACGCTGTCACCATAAATTGCATTGTCATCGGATCTTGACAGGTATGTAAAATATCATCTCAATCGGTTGAGGAAAAAAAATCAGTTGCAAGATTCCACCAGGACATTTTTTTATCTTTTTTATACAGCTTAGAATGACGGAACAAGCAGATGGCCCACCTGATGTTAAGCGGAACCCTCTGCCAATGAACAGTGCATTATCACATAGGTCACGTCCACCCAGGACGCCCCTGTGTGGAATTTCACTGTGCCCGCCACCCTGAGACATAAAGATGAAAAGCCTCATGTGCCTGTAATTTCACCAGCACCCATACCCTTCAAACCGGAACACAGTAATGCGACCGCTACCGCTTTGAAGAAATAGATATGGAGTACTTCCCCGGACGAACTCTTTCACAAAAAAGTTAGAAAGATAGAAAATACTTTATTGTACACATTAAAAAAAAAAAAAAAAAAAAACTTAACTACATAATTAAAAGCACAATGGGCGGTCTTATCGCTTTACAGCGATTTCTTCCAGACAACCTTTGGATGGAGGTAAATGATGATTTTGTATTCTTAGCTGGCTGGCTCGGCATACAGTCCGTTCGGCGCCGCCTACACCGCCAGCACGGTGCCCGCCTCCTCCTACTGGTACGGCGCCTACCCTCAGCAGCTCGGCGGCGCAGCACCGCCGTCGGCCGCCGCGGCGCTGCAGGGCTACTCCTATGGACAGTTCGCGCACTATCACCATCAGTACATGGGGTAAGACAAACCATCTACTTCTTTTGTAGGGTTTCCTTCCCAAACGGTAAAACGGGACCCTATTACTAAGACTCCGTTGTCCGTCTGTCCGTCTGTCACCAGGCTGTATCTCATGAACCGTGATTGTTAGACAGTGAAATTTTCACAGATGATGTATTTCTGTTACCGCTATAACAATATATTGGTACAATATATGACAATAATATAGGACTCAGAGGACACTCGCTGAAGCTGCAACGCGGGCCAAGTACCAGCAATCCGAGGATGCACATATTGCCCAATCGCGTCGTGCGCACTTGGAACCGGCTACCAGACTCAGTGATCAGTGCCCCCTCAGTGAATTCTTTCAAAAATAGACTTGACAAACATTTAAAGTGCACTGATAAGGACTAATATATACACGCATCATCTCCGAGAGCTGCCTGTGTATTATAAATAAATAAATAAACAAATGTGTATTGATCTTCGACAATAGTAACATTTGGTCGAAGGTATCGATAGCATTCTCATTATATTATTTCGTGTTTTCAGCATGGGTGGCGTGGGCGGCCTGCCCTGGGCGCTGGGCGGCGGCGCGGCGCTGGGCGGGGGCGTGGGCGGTGTGGCAGCCATGTCGCAGCCGCAGGTGTTGCACTACCCGGTGCAACACTTCCAAGTGCAGCCAGTGAGTACCTTATACACATTATAAACATGTCATTATAAATAAAATAAGTCTTTTGTGAAAAACATACTTTTCAATGCAAGCTTTTATAAATTTAGTGATCGTAACCGTGTGCTGATCTTAATGAGATTATACACGGCCAGTCTACTATTATCCCTCGAGGAGTTCCGTTGTTCACCTTTCGTCTCCATCATCAGATCAGCTCGCTGTCACCATCATATTGTATTGCCATCGGAACTTGATAGGTATACCGAATATAATATCAATCGGTTGACGATAACTGCAATTCAGTTGCAAGATTCCACCCGAAATGGTGCAAACGTAACCGGGGGGGAAAAACTATATAAATAAAATAAAAAGCCTTTTATTTCTTGCTACACAAAAAATATACATAGGACAGTAGTTAGTTAAATTTAAAAACTAAATAAACAAAAAATCAACTAGTTATGCCTTGTTTATACTAATCCTAAATTTAATCTTTTAATCCTTACAATCTTAGGTTACATTTACAATATTTTACAAAGTAATTTTTACTTATCTTTGTAAGTAATAGTAAGAAAGTAACTTAACTTAGTAAGTATTAATTATAACCATTTTTTCTAATCATTTCCATTCCTTCGACAATATCTTTGTAAATATGGCTATTTCTTTGTAAGTATACATATAATAATAATATAATAATACTTATTATACCCGCTACAGTTTATACCTACTACAGTTTATACCTACTAGTTTATACCTACTACAGTTTATACCTACTATAGTTTATACCTACTACCGTTTATACCTACTACTGTTTATACCTACTACAGTGTATACCTACTACAATTTATACCTACTACAATTTATACCTACTACAGTTTATACCTACTACAGTTTATACCTACTACAGTTTATACCTACTACAGTTTATACCTACTACAGTTTCTCTGCAAGAACCCTTTCGCAGGTGAAGGCCTCCTCCAAAGACAACTATATTGCAAGTTAAATAAAAGCTTGTAAAAACTGATTTATGTCTTTGTCGTGTCATGGCTTCTTCTGTAAATCCCACACGTTGATCTTTACCTTGCAGATCGGTGAAGACGAGTGGCTGGCTCCCAGCTTGCTGGTGTGAGGCCAGCGCGACCAGCCCTGCTGCCCGAGGAGCCAGGACCCAGGGTCTGGCCTGATGTAACCTTGGAATTACTACCTTTAGTTACCTTTAGTTAGGTACATTTAGTTACCTTTTGTTAGGTACATTTAGTTACCTTTAGTTCGGTACATTTAGTTACCTTTAGTTAGGTCCATTTAGTTACCTTTAGTTCGGTACATTTAGTTACCTGTTGTTCAGTTCGTTTAGTTACGTTTAGTTCGTTACATTTAGTTACCTTTTGTTCGATACATTTAGTTACTTTTAGTTTGATTTAATTTAATTTAGTTAATAATTTACCCCTTGGTTTAAGATTAGAAGGAAAGAATGAAAAAGTTTATTCGTATACACAAAAAAGACACACCAACAAAAAAGCAAAAAAGATAAGAACTAAAACAAAAACAATTACACGGAAACAAAAACTATGGCAATTTGTGTGTGTGCCTGTCTTGCACACACACACACACACATGCAGATTTTTTGGAAAAATGTTTTTGGAAACTGTACCAAACATCTGATAGGATAGCACAAGATAATATTAGTGGAAAAACAACTACAACGAGTAACGAGCGTTTGCTAGGCCGCGTTGGCAACCCAGCGCTAATCTGATTACATTTAGTTACCTTTAGTTTGATTTAATGTAGTTAATTACTAATTTACCCCTTGGTTTAAGGTTACATTTAGTTACCTTTAGTTTAGTTAAGTTACTAATTTACCTCCTTGGTTTAAGATCTCAGTTTAACTTCTGGAACTTAGTTTTTTCCGCCTTGGACTTTGGACACGTTTTAATACCTATTTTTATAGTTTTACTCCTTGCAGAAAACTTTATCTGGCGTGACCCAGCTTTGGCCTCTGTTTAGTATACCAGGGGTTCGCAAACTACAAAGAATACTAAATATTACTGCTGTTAGTGTATACCTTTGTGCGTGGGATTAGCGCCCCACGCCCTGTCCACAATTGCAGTCGCCAATAATCACATCATACATAGCGGCTTACTTCGCTCGGAGTCGTCTAAAAATCCGTCTAGATTTTCATGAAGACAAACCATTGATATACAATAGCCCTCTTTCTGCGTAGTCGGGTATTATTACCCGGGTATTATGAAACCCCAACATACTAGATATGCATAAATTAAATAGACATATATAAACAAAAAATATTTTAGTTACTTTTAGTTATTACATTTTTAGTTATATTTATGAATTTTTCAGTTGTCTCAAGTTTTTTATTTTATTGAGACTTGTGTTTTTTTAAATTATTTATTTATTTTATATATTTATATCCATTCGGACTAGATGTAAACGCCAATTTAATTTGTGTATTTTTTTCAGTTATTAGAGTTCTGTGAAATATTACACAAGTATTTCTGTCAAAGCAAAGAGAAGCGTGAAAAAAAATATTTACAAAAATAATTGTTACTTAAAAACGCAAATTTTACTGTATATTAATTGTATTTATCCTTTACTATATTTTTACTATAAAATTGGTCTTTTCAGCGTTTCTAAGTAATAAATTAAAATTTACATTAATGTAAAATAAAATTGTAAAAATCATGATAAGTGTATAAAAGCAATGTATTCAGGATGAGATTAAAGTAATAATAACTATAGAGCAGAATTAGTACTAAGTAAGTCTCTTAAGAGACAGCCGTAAGTAAAGAACGCAAGATTTGTAAAGGAAGCACTCGGGTATTGGCAGTCGCGACCAAATGTCGCTGCACTGGCGCGATCAGGCCATGCCCACCGGTCGCGCGACATAGTCGCCTACACCGGAAAGTTCTGCAGCCCTACGAAGCGGTCGAGCCATGGTTGCCGCAGCTCGAGTTGCGGGATTAGTCAGCGTTCATGCCCGTGCGGTTCATTGTCTAAATAAAGAGCTCTGTAACTTATTATTACTCTAAAATAAATTTATTTTACTATATTAGGCGAAATTCTAGTCTTGTGAACTTTAAGATTCTAGTCTCATGGACCTTAGGTTTTTATGTAAGCCAAAGTTTCAAAATGTGATATTTTATTTAGAACAGTTTATATTAATTTTTATTTTATTTATTATTTTAAACGCAGCAAGGGCTCGGGAGCGAATAGTTAAAGGGCTATAAGCCGAATATATACATAATAATGATACGACAACTTTCTTTGACATAACTTGAAAAAAAGTAAGTCATAACGAAAGATTTAGTATCTAATGCTGCTTATGCATGCATATTAAATGCGATAAACATAATTTTAGATTGTATATTAGTTTTAATGATTAGATAAATTAGTTAAGATAACTCTAAGATGATAATATCAGTTGACACGCGGGCCAAAATGGTTGCGATGATTTTTTGGGAAAAGACATTTTTTGGAAAAATGTTTTTGGAAAACGGTACCAAACATCTGATAGGATAGCACAAGATAAGATAAGATTAGTGGAAAAAGTAGTTTTTGGAAAAATGTTTAGTAGGAATGTAGGGGCTAGGTCACATCAGAGAGTGAGTTTTATAAAACGCGTTTTATCAGCCGACGGTTAATGGCGATGATGAAAATATAGAAAAGTAAAAAGATTTTCGATCACTTTTAGTGATTCCTATTATTTTCTCCGCGAGATACAATGCCAAAAGTCATAAATAAACGAAAAAAAACATAAATATTAATCTACTGTTATAAAAGAAGGTTGTGTCTATATATTAACGGATACACTTAAAGAACTTTGAAGAAATAAAAATACCGAAAAGTAGTAAAATTTAGATTTATATATTGAATAGGAAGTTAAGTGGAAAGAAAAAATATTTATTGCGATAGAATAATAAGTAATTAATATAACGTTTACTGTAGCTAGAGAAAATGTGTGTTCGTTTGTTTTCTCTCAACAAAACCTATCGCGTGTTATTTTCTTTTAAAGATTGGGCTATTCTTTTTTTATAAACAAGTCTTGTGGGAATCCTTCGAGGTGAGCGTGTTCTTAAAAGTATAATAAAAGTAGTTCTATGGAATCATCTTTTTTGAGACTTTTTAATAGGCTCTCGTGTCTGTGGTGCCGTATTCGATATGATATTTTGTAAATGTGTACTTTATACATTATATTTAATGTATAATGCTGTTTCGAATCTGTTTTGCTTTTATCTCTAATAGTAGGACCCACATTCCAATTAAGAAAAATGCCTTCTATCTTACGACGTTTTTTTATTTTACTATTTCGGAAAAACAAAATGGATTCGAAACAGTACAACTTATAGTTTGACTGTCGTAGTTTATTTAATGATTTCAAATTAGCATTTATGATTTGGGCATGTAGTGAAACTTGAGAGACATATCGCTAGAGATTACAATTAAGATATTTATATTATACATGATAAAAATAATATAATAAAAATTGATTTTCCGGCTAGGGACGAATCGTTGTGTCAATTCGGTCATTGAGTCAATCGAAAAATTATATATTAGAAGCGCATCAAATAATCGCAAAAAGAAACAAATTCTCTATTGATACGTTACAAAATTAAATCTAAAAGACTTATTAGTAAATTTTATTTTGATCTTTCCCTTTTTTGTGATTATTTGTAGCGTTTCCGAGGTGGGACCTCATAATATGTTTATCAGAAATATGACAAACGATTAGATAGTCAAATGTAGGTAAAAAGGCTAGGTTTTAGTAATAAAAAAACATAATTTATGCCTATAACCGCTTGAAGTAGTGATTAAACCATATATATCCATAGAGTGTAAGATGTATTTAAAATAAGTATAAGCCGACCGTCTACATTAGCAATGTGTGGGGTTCCACTGTTTTCGCGCCGACGGTCGATGCCTTTTCTTGTTGCTGAACTTCCTTCGAACATAATAGTATGTTATTATAAGGATTATCAATAAGACGCTTCATTAATTCCATAATATAACGCTAGGAATAAGCATAATATATAATAATATAACCCACATTATAAAATGGGGTGTAATGTTAGCTAGGAAATTCAAGATATAATAACTATATACAAGCAAACGTTGTTAGATAGGCTATTTAAATTTTGTGTATTGTTTTTTATTATTTATTTATGTTAATTTCCGTTATATACCTAATCGTAAGTATATATGATTAAGTCCCATATAACACCAATATTTTGTATAGTCCTCGACTTATAAATTAATATAATATGCTATATATCTAAATAACTCTTCATCTTGAATGCCTTAACATTTATCTATTGTTTCTTTATAATGTCACAGCGTTCAAAAATGTATTATCTTATAAAAATACTAAAAACTGAGCAATACACGATAAACAAAAAAAAAAACAAAAATGCGACATTTACTTTCATTTTATGAATCATATTGCAATAAGGATAAAGTATTTAAGTATATATAAAAAATGCAATTCTTACTGGTTTTTTTTTTGTTAAATTTGCAGCGGTAGCTATTCGCGTTAGACTTAAAGTTGCAGTTTTTATAAGAACATACATTTTATAACGCAAAAAGTGCCAAATCTTTTCTTATTTGGTCATATTTATTCTATGGACTTATCCGACTTTTCCCAATATAATGATAACACCAATTTTCAGAATAAGTGAATAATCCTATAAGGCGATTCTGAGAACATCTTACAGCTTTGAATGTGTTTAGAATGTGTATATCAGCGACCTGAAATAATTTAAAAATTAAATTAATTTAATTATCAGGTACATTTCGGGAATATTCTTGAGATATAAATCTTATGTTATAAAATTTATGAGGTAATGTCGTATTTCTCTGGATTTTAGCGACCCCTTAGCTTGATACTATTATCAAATTTTTCATTATATCCACATACACTTATGAATATACGAAATAGAACATCATTATGAAGTAAGTTCGTTAGACTTTTTTTTTATTTTTTTTTAGTTAAACGGTTTTACAAAGTCAGTTTTGAAGGAAATCAACTGTTTTTTAACTTAGTTCATACCTTTCATGATATCAAATTAATGCCTCTACCGTTTGCTGAATACTTTCAAAGTTGTAGGAACATTAGTCGTGCATAGATTACTGAGTTGTTTATTTTTCATGGACCTGTTTTTGAACAATTATAATGTAAACAGCCAGTGCAATAGTGGTCACAAATGCTGTTTACTAAAGCAGCTAATATTTATTATAACTTGGCAACTTTTAATGAATTGTTCGGATCTGATATTTACTAAAGTATACTTTACTAAGCATCCGAATATATTAAAACTCAAAATTTAATCTGGGCTCAAGCATATAACTAATTGTTCAAAAACGGCTGTATTTTGATGTTTTGTAGTAAATAACAATTATACCCATGACAAGTCGCATGCTTGAGAAATATTGTTTTTGTACACTCTTAAATATATGAAAAATATTTTTTGAAACATGTAAATCGGATTTTCTATCCTCGTCTTTTAGTGTATTACTTTTATTGTTTTTCTTACTCGAGTCAGCAAAAATGTTTTAAGTACTTATACATTCACAGCTGCTTCCAGTAGGGGTGGGCAGAAATCACGGATCACCACTTCCAAAGATCCTGACACTCTTTCAAAGTAGTGTTTTAGACACATTTTGGAAATTGTCGTATCCATGACATTCGTTGCCGATTATTGCTGATTCGAGTCGGACAGTAGACTTTTAGATGTTTATCTATAAATGTCTGAATAAATGTGTCTAAGAGTTGTTTTCACACATAATTTAGCAATATCTAATATTATATCTGTGTTTGAAATAAAAACTGGGGAATGAAAGGGCTTGTTTTTTTTTTCTTGATTTATAAAGTATGGCTGTAAGATTTTTGTTGAATTTTGATTGTTTGCGTGACTGAGGGTTGTGTGTCTGTTTAAATGAAATAAAAATACAGTTTCTATTTCAAACTCAAAAAACACAGCAATAATAATGCAATAGGTGTGTAGTAGATGTTTCGTTTCGTAAACCGCTAGAGCATTTTTAACGATAGATAAACTTATCGTTAATCTTCAGTTTTGTGGAGAGTGAGCATTTCTAAGTTGGAATCACAAACATACACTTATTTTTTTCCTAGTTTTCGACCGTCCATGGGTGTTGTATTAGAATAGATACTTAAGTATTGTTTTAATTTATTTAATTTGCTCAATATTATCTTCTGAACGCACACTTGACTTGGTTAGAAAAATTTGAGCTTTTATTTCAAAATGAATGTGATTATTCGAACTTAATGACCAGAAAGAGTTAGTGATCTTCCCAATTTTTGTATCTACGAAATCTACCCTTGCGACTTTATATATTTATATCATGAATGTGATGTATTTAAGGTATATGATGTACACCTTTACCTGTAAACTAACGCACTTGTTATTAATCTTGTTATAAAACAACTTCAGAGTACCTACTGTATCGCCAACACATTCCACTCGTATGAAACGTTTGAAGTTCTATTATTGGATACTAGCTTATCACAATTAAAGAAAGCAGACAAGATCTAAAAACTTAACCAGGGCAGAATTATGGCGATGGAACCTATTCTCTTGAATATTGTTAACCAATAAGTTATATCAATTTCAAAAGCACTCGGACCATTAATCGTTTAGAAATATGTTAACCAGTGTGAATTTATAAAAGGATAAAGTATATAAGTTTTCGTTTCTAGATCGTTGTCTCGAAAATTTAATTGACTTTGATTAGATAAAGATCTGAAATGGTATGAACCTACCCACAAAGTTCGTTTCATACAATCATCTTAAACATTGCTAAACAATTGATTAACAGCTGTATTAACTAATTCAAATCAAAAATAATAGGTTTTAAACTTAAACTTTACGAAGAAAATAATATGTATTTATTCCGATTTAACTTGTGCTGCTATGGAGATAGGTACGACACGAGGTTTCGAACAATTTAGATGCGAATCAGTTATGTTCATACATAACTAAGATCATCTAATTATGCTCTTAGTTATGTTCATAAATAACTAAGAGCATCTATTATGCTCTTAGTTGCGTTCATAAATAACTAAGATCATATAATTATGTTCTTAGTTATGTTCATAAATAACTAAGATCATCTAATTATGCTCTTAGTTATGTTCATAAATAACTAAGAGCATCTAATTATGTTCATAAATAACTAAGAGCATCTAATTATGCTCTCAGTTATGTTCATAAATAACTAAGAGCATCTAATTATGTTCATAAATAACTAAGAGCATCTAATTATGCTCTCAGTTATGTTCATAAATAACTAAGAGCATCTAAATTGTTCGTTTAATTGTTAGCAGAGCAGCGCGGACGGTATAAGATGCTCTAATATGGGCAATCTCGAAGCAGATTTATCTACTTTACAATTCCTCGGGCTGCGAGAAAAAGAGGCGCATAGAAAAGCCATACTAAGCATCTAAGTTGTTCTAAACCTCTGTTATTATATTCGAATAAGCCAAAAAAGTTAAACCGAAACAAATCAAAATAAAATGATGTATATTTTATTTATAAAATAATTTACGATACAGGTTTTAATTAAAGTTGTAGAAGATTTTTCCCGAATGTTTTAAGGTTTTTGATTATAAAAATGGGTACCTACTAACAGCTGCGTTAGTTTATTTCATTAGTTTAATTTATATAACTACCTACCCCCGTTTATTTATTATGGCATAATTTTAGTGGAAATTAGATTTAAAATGAAAATAGAAAGTTAAGTATTTGAAATTAAGTCTTTTCGCTTGTCTGTTGTGTTGAGGCTAAGTTGACTAGTATTTTCGAACGAAATGTTTTTATCTTTGAAGGTTATTTACGCTTTGGAAGAAACTAATGTTTCTAATGCATATATTCCTACAAAAGTAAAATGATTCGAAATATTTTTATAGAAATCTTGAGACCATTTTGAGTAACATAACCAAAAATAATAAGCAAATCAAAATTATTAGAACTTCGCCGATGTTCCAGAGCAAGCTATGGACCATAGCTGGCGAATTCACCATCAATGTTAAAAGCTTTTGACATAGTATTCCGGTCTTTACAAGTTAAAACTTCGTTTAAGGTTAACAAAATAAAATCTCAATTGTTAAAACTTCGTGTAAGGATAACAAAATAAAATCTCAATTCTTAAAACTTCGTGTAAGGATAACAAAATAAAATCTCAATTCTTAAAACTTCGTTTAAGGTTAACAAAATAAAATCTCAATTCTTAAAACTTCGTTTAAGGTTAAAAAAATAAAATCTCAATTGTTAAAACTTCGTGTAAGGTTAACAAAATAAAATCTTAATTCTTAAAACTTCGTTTAAGGTTAACAAAATAAAATCTTAATTCTTAAAACAAATGCAATTCAAAACATTCAGAAGTATTATTTTCTTCCAAAGCCTGCTGTTATTGTTTTTGATGAAAAACGGTTAAAAATTAAATATTAACCGACTAACATAAAATGTACTCTGTACCTACCTATAGATATAAATAGTTATTACACATACATATGACATAGAATATAAGGTGATGCGGAAAAATACAAAATAAATGGTAAAACATTAGTAGTTTCATTTAAACACCCGATTTAATTTACAGCTGTATCATAGAGTATGTCCATAAATGATTTTAAAAAATTCACACTTCGTAAGTAAGTATTGAGCACAGCCGTGGTATTCGGGGCCGCGTGAAGCCTCCCGTGAATATTCACGATTTGCGCAGTAACAAATCTGAGGGGCTAGTCTGCAAATGTAACAAGCCACTTACACGGGCGTGTGGTTGTACACTACACGGATTTTAGTATGGAATTTCAGGTTCTCAAGGTGCCCGCTAGGGGCGCTATTCGGATTCTCCATACTAAAATCAGTGTAGTGTATACAACACGCCCGTGTAGTTTGCTTGTCAAATTTTCAGACTCGAAGCTCAGGTGCAGATTCAAAAATAACTGCGGCGCCAGGTGCAGATGTTTTAAGCGGCAACTAAAGTGCCCCAAGTAATGTGACTGTGATGGTAAACGCAATAAATAAAAAATAAATATAAACTATACATATTTATACATAAGTGTATACACATTGTCATTGTCTATCTATGCATTATATTGTATTAAGTATATCAGTTATCTAGTACCCATAACACAAGCTCTGCTTAGCTTGGGGCTAGATAATGTTGTGTGAACTGTCCAGCATTATTTATTTTATTTATTTATTGTATAGCCATAAATATGTCTTCTTTTTACAAACACCATTTTTACTATCAACAGTAACCTATACCGCCTATAAAAGTAGTTTCTGTAGTCAATATTTTTCTAAGAAAAGTTAGTGCGGTGCTCTGCCGCTGTGTATTAAATATTTTATAGCTCTTCTCTAGCTTCAATGGAATGAACTATTATGTTCCATCTCGTTCACAAGAGATGGCGCTGTCCTGAAAGCAGTGATGCGCTCTAGCTTCAATGAATGAACTATTATGTTCCATCTCGTTCACAAGAGATGGCGCTGTCCTGAAAGCAGTGATGCGCTCTAGCTTCAATGGAATGAACTATTATGTTCCATCTCGTTCACAAGAGATGGCGCTGTCCTGAAAGCAGTGATGCGCTCTAGCTTCAATGAATGAACTATTATGTTCCATCTCGTTCACAAGAGATGGCGCTGTCCTGAAAGCAGTGATGCGCTCTAGCTTCAATGGAATGAACTATTATGTTCCATCTCGTTCACAAGAGATGGCGCTGTCCTGAAAGCAGTGATGCGCTCTAGCTTCAATGAATGAACTATTATGTTCCATCTCGTTCACAAGAGATGGCGCTGTCCTGAAAGCAGTGATGCGCTCTAGCTTCAATGGAATGAACTATTATGTTCCATCTCGTTCACAAGAGATGGCGCTGTCCTGAAAGCAGTGATGCGCTCTAGCTTCAATGGAATGAACTATTATGTTCCATCTCGTTCACAAGAGATGGCGCTGTCCTGAAAGCAGTGATGCGCTCTAGCTTCAATGAATGAACTATTATGTTCCATCTCGTTCACAAGAGATGGCGCTGTCCTGAAAGCAGTGATGCGCTCTAGCTTCAATGGAATGAACTATTATGTTCCATCTCGTTCACAAGAGATGGCGCTGTCCTGAAAGCAGTGATGCGCTCTAGCTTCAATGAATGAACTATTATGTTCCATCTCGTTCACAAGAGATGGCGCTGTCCTGAAAGCAGTGATGCGCTCTAGCTTCAATGAATGAACTATTATGTTCCATCTCGTTCACAAGAGATGGCGCTGTCCTGAAAGCAGTGATGCGCTCTAGCTTCAATGAATGAACTATTATGTTCCATCTCGTTCACAAGAGATGGCGCTGTCCTGAAAGCAGTGATGCGCTCTAGCTTCAATGAAATGAACTATTATGTTCCATCTCGTTCACAAGAGATGGCGCTGTCCTGAAAGCAGTGATGCGCTCTAGCTTCAATGGAATGAACTATTATGTTCCATCTCGTTCACAAGAGATGGCGCTGTCCTGAAAGCAGTGATGCGCTCTAGCTTCAATGAATGAACTATTATGTTCCATCTCGTTCACAAGAGATGGCGCTGTCCTGAAAGCAGTGATGCGCTCTAGCTTCAATGGAATGAACTATTATGTTCCATCTCGTTCACAAGAGATGGCGCTGTCCTGAAAGCAGTGATGCGCTCTAGCTTCAATGAATGAACTATTATGTTCCATCTCGTTCACAAGAGATGGCGCTGTCCTGAAAGCAGTGATGCGCTCTAGCTTCAATGGAATGAACTATTATGTTCCATCTCGTTCACAAGAGATGGCGCTGTCCTGAAAGCAGTGATGCGCTCTAGCTTCAATGAATGAACTATTATGTTCCATCTCGTTCACAAGAGATGGCGCTGTCCTGAAAGCAGTGATGCGCTCTAGCTTCAATGAATGAACTATTATGTTCCATCTCGTTCACAAGAGATGGCGCTGTCCTGAAAGCAGTGATGCGCTCTAGCTTCAATGAATGAACTATTATGTTCCATCTCGTTCACAAGAGATGGCGCTGTCCTGAAAGCAGTGATGCGCTCTAGCTTCAATGGAATCGTCGTTTCGTCGTTTCGTATGAGGTAGTGCTGGCCTCTGGTGTCTGAGTTTGTCAAGCCACCCGAGGGCCTCTGACATGGCTTATCGACTGCTATTAATCAATAACAGCCGGGACCGACAGTTTAACGTGCCCTCCGAAGCACAGAGCGATAGAAATCCGCACATAACTTAGAAAAGTCATTGGTGCGGAGCCTAGGATCGAACCCGGTATCGTTGGATTCCGAGTTGCACTATTGAACCGTTAGGCTACCATCGCTGAACTATTATGTTCCATCTCGTTCACAAGAGATGGCGCTGTCCTAAAAGCAGTGGTTCCAAGCGAAACGTTGCCTAAGGCTGCGTTTCCATTGACGCGGAGCTGGGCGGAGCGGAGCTTAGCGGTGCATGAATTGACCAATCACTATGGCGAGCGAGCAGCCAGCAGAGATTTCAAGCATAGTGATTGGTCAATTCATGCACCGCTAAGCTCCGCTCCGCCCAGCTCCGCGTCAATGGAAACGCAGCCTTAGGGAAGAAACCAGTCTTGATGGTATTATAGGAAATTAAATTAAAATAAAATACATTATTTAAATAAAACTCTATATTAATATAATATAATAATAGATGTGTCTATGAAACTTGCACGCTCCCAAAACCAACCTCACAGTACATTACCATTTATACAAACCGCACGAAAATCAAGGAAGGAAGTATTATAACCTATAATATTATCTTGTATTATTATCGATTAGGGCATAGCTAACACAATAGACTGCTAATCTCATACAAGAAAACGTGACTCAAAAAAAGGTCAATTCCAGTCTATTTCTAAATGGCGCTGGCAAATTCATTCAATCAGTATTTTAAACCAATTACCTAATAACTTTAAAAATAAACATTTAAATTTCTAATTTATTTTTTAATTATGAAACTATGGTCGCAATACATGTTTTATCGATCTATTCGAAATACATGTAAAAATGATTTCAATTGTTTATAGCAGATTCAAAACAGCGACATCTAGCGTCATTGTAGGCAATCATTTATCGATGCACGTTTTCTTGTATGAGATTGGCAGTCTATTGTGTTTAGTTATTCTATGGTATAACCTATAATATTATCTTGTATTATTATCGATTAGGGCCACTTTTAAACACCAAAAACGGCAAACTCAATGGTTCTTTCTGGTGGACCTACAAAGTCCTCTCGAGTAGGTCCACGAGGTTATCTTATTTCTCGTTGTTCTACCGTGATATAACTTCACAAGAAATGGCTTTGTTTCGAACAGAATGGATGCGTGGGACATTTTTTTTCAATTAGTAAACATTGTTTTTCTTTCTTTTTTTCTTTTTTTATGTATTTTCTTTATAACTTATGTGTCTAAATTATACTTTTCACTAGAAACGGGATATTTACCATGATTTTTAGGAGTTTTGAATGTTCCCGATATTTCTTGGTTGAAGAAAACAGTGGATTAATAGCGAAAATAACACCGAAATTTTAGTCTTCGGTGTTATTTTCGCTATTAGTCCACTGTTTTCTTCAACTAAATATGATTTGCCGCAAATAATGACCAATATAAAACCAACGAAAGTCATTTCAGTGTAAAATTATACTCTGTTCGCCAATACTTGTGCAAATACGTTTGTATGAAAAAGCAACCACCTTAAACAGATCGCTTGGAGCGATAAGACCGCCTCTACCATTAAAATACCTATTTTAATGTTTTTTATTTTATTTAGTGGTACATAAAAGACCTCCTTCCTTATCCGTATATGAACGGTAAAGCTTGCAACATATTATCGGACGCGACCGACAGTCGCGACCTATACTCGTGACTTGCCGTATCTGGTCAGTAAAAATACAGCTTACTATAGGTTTGTCTAACTTTTGCATTGCAAGCTTGCAACATATTATCGGACGCGACCGACAGTCGCGACCTATACTCGTGACTTGCCGTATCTGGTCAGTAAAAATACAGCTTACTATAGGTTTGTCTAACTTTTGCATTGCAAGCTTGCAACATATTATCGGACGCGACCGACAGTCGCGACCTATAGTCGTGACTTGTCGTATCTGGTCAGTATAAATACAGCTTACTATAGGTTTGTCTAACTTTTGCATTGCAAGCTTGCAACATATTATCGGACGCGACCGACAGTCGCGACCTATACTCGTGACTTGCCGTATCTGGTCAGTAAAAATACAGCTTACTATAGGTTTGTCTAACTTTTGCATTGCAAGCTTGCAACATATTATCGGACGCGACCGACAGTCGCGACCTATAGTCGTGACTTGTCGTATCTGGTCAGTATAAATACAGCTTACTATAGGTTTGTCTAACTTTTGCATTGCAAGCTTGCAACATATTATCGGACGCGACCGACAGTCGCGACCTGTAGTCGTGACTTATACCGTATCTGGTTAATAAAAATACAGCACAGGTTTGTCTAAGTTTTGCATTCGGTATCCTGACTATCGAATTACTAGTCGACATTTGTTTTTGTGCAGGGTTTAATTGAGTTTCTCAACAAGTCCGCTAGGGGCGCTTATCATTTTATGCATACAAAAACGTAATTTCGAGTTGCAATTCAGTTTTGGTTATTTACAGTGGTTCCAAATTACAAACGTGTAATAAGCTCTGAGCGTGTGCACACTACAAAAAGTCGCGGACGTGACCTTGTGTGGCCTTGAACGCTCGGATGCGGATGAATATCTGCCTCGCTGTACTTTCATGACATAACTTAGGAATGTAAAGTAATCAACAATTTACTTTTGAGTAGTCAAATATTCGACACTGTCTGACGCGACAGTGCAAACAAAACGTTTTTTTTTAACTGACGGAACAAGCAGATGGCCCACCTTGTGTTAAGCGGTAACCTCTGCCTTTAACAACGCATTAACTCACAGGTCACGTCCTATGACGTAGTAATTTCACCGGCACTCATACCATTCAAACCGGAACACAACAATGCGAGCACTACTGCATTGCGCCAGAAATATGTATGGTGGTAGTACTTCCCCGGACGAAATCTTTCAAAGCTCTACTACTACTACTACTACTAAAAAGTAGCGCGCGACAGTAACGACTTAAAGTCGCGTCCAATAATATGTTTCAGGTTTTTTCTCAATCATTTTTATCTAAAGATCCGAAATAACTGGTCCATAGCAACTTTACATAAGATTACGTTGCCATGGTAACATCTCCGGGTTACAGATATAAACATTAAAAATAGCAATTACAAAGCAATGTCTATACAACTCGATTTCATCTCTTAATAAAATATTTATTTTAATCATAATTTAAATACAAATACGCCTTTATCTATAGGCTGTTTTTTTTCGATGGGTCGTTCAACCAAATGTATCACACAAGCCAATGTTTTTTATACATGGAGCCACAATGACGTCATTGAATTTACACACGGGTATATTTAAGAGGCTGTCAAGAGTCAAATAGGCTTTTAAACGTATTTTTAGCAAATGCTACACGGTTTACGACAACAAAAAATATATACAGGGTGTAACATAATGTCCCTATAAGCCCGCGGAGGGGGTATTCTACACATCAAGGCGAATAAATTTAGTTCTACGACTTTTTAAATTTCGCAGTTTTTAATTCATGAAATGTCACGTAAACATCCTGAAATTCCTCAAGAAATGTTCCTAACACAGCATGAGGATGTTACGGTACGTTACGGTACCTTACGGTACCTTACGTAGGGCTGCCTCACGGTGTGTTAGGTACATTGCTGGAGGAGTTTCAGGTATTTATCGCCGAATTTCAGGATTTATACAAAGAATTTCATGAATTAAAAATTTCGGTTTTTAAAAAGTCCTACTTAAACTAACTAAGAATAACTAAAGTTATTCGCCATAATGTGTACAATACCCCCTCCCCGAGCTTATAGGTATATAATGTTACACCCTAATCTACATCATATTTCAAAGGGCATGATCGAGCCCAAGACTAGATTTCAATAAATTTACTCGATAAAAAATCGTGAACTTTACAATGCGCTTTTATCTCTATTATCTATCAGCGTACATTGATAACATTAATAAGAGTAACAAATAATATTATTTTAGAGGACATAGTAGATTTATATTTTCGATTACGCAGCAAATATTTGTTTAAATGACAATTTAAACATATATTATTCATAAAAAAAAAAAAAAAAAAATTTATAAACATTATTTCATTCACTTTTACGCTTACTCTGCTCTCAGTGCTGTTCTGTCACTTTTTAACTTACCTGAACTTTACTGAGTTAGATAGTCAAGGAATTTAGCTCTTGTCTGCCTCTTAATGTCGCCATTATGGCTCCATATTCTAAGCTAAAAATGTGCACCTTAAAAAAAAAAGATTTAATTTCTACTAAAATTCTAAAGATTTGACGTCACGACCCACGAACACATCACATCCTGTATAATCTTTACAAAATAACTCTTATATTCAGTACCTTAAGAATTAAATAAGAACGTCAATACTCTAATGAAAACAATTAAATTTTAAACCATTTATTGTAAACCACTTTTAGGGACCATTATTGTATTATTAGCGGCAAATAAGTGACTGTTTTTGGCTGTTTTTTTTTTTTAATACTTAATAATGTATTTAGATATACATTATTCAGAATAATTAATTCGTGACATTTCAGAGGATCTAAAATTATTTCAACTCTTCAAAGCGATCGCACGCGGTCTGTGTGTGTTTCGTAGTTTTTCATGAATGTATATAAAATCAATGAATATAAATAAAACAGAAAATCTAAAAGTAAATATAAATAAAACAGAAAATCTAAAAGTAATACGTAATTTTCGGGAGTATTCGTAATATTAGTATTTTTACTTATATTTTTACATATGTTTTATTCTAAGATTTAGTACTAATTTATATTAGTTCTAGTGGAAAGCCCGCGACTTCGTCCGAAGTAATTTATTTTTTCATACAAAATTGTACATCCAAAACAAAAGGAGGGGTGAATTTAAGAAATTCCTTTCTTAGTGCACCCCACAAAAGGAAAAAAGGAATGTACCCTCCAAATTCTAGGTCCCTGGGTGTTAAGGCTTAGCCGTAAGCTCTAGAGTTTTTTTTTTTTTTTTTGGATTTACACGATTATATGGAAATAACTCCATTCGAACGAAGTCACGGGCTTCCCACTAGTACTAGTGTAAATTAGAAGAAAATTGGTGCATTTTAGCAAAATAAATCTTCTAATAAAATTTATGTAAAAAATACTTATATTACGAATACTATCAAAAAGTACATAATATAGTATAGTCATAGTTTTTCTGACATCATACAAATATTAACAGTAAAATGACTTTAAAACTCACATGTGCCAGTCCCACAGATAGCTATAACATACACCAATATATATAGCAAGACTTACTATATTATATAACTTTCTCAATATATATTAAAATAAATTAGGCAGTTACGTATTGCAATTAATAATTAATGCTTAACACCGTGATATAATAGTACATTATGGTACAAGTGTGTAATGTTGATGATTACCGCTGAGGCACCATAGGGTCTTAAGAGAGCCGAGGACGGTAACCATCAATACACACGTGTATCATACGACGTTTTTCAACACACTAGTGAAGAAAATAATAATAAAACAGAAATGTTCAACTGTCTCTATAACTCACTAGTGAATAATAGCAATGAAAAAGTCACAGTTTAATTACAGGTGTAAAACAAAAATACACACTCCGTGTAAATGTTCAACTGTCTCTATAACTCACTAGTGAATAATATCAATGAAAAAAACACAGTTTGATTACAGGTGTCATTATGTGCCTAATTGCGGTGAAATTAGAGCCACTTTATGAGCAAGTGTGTTGAAATATATATTATAGCTAAATGTGTATGGGCTTTATAGTACCATAAAGGTACATAATGTATGTCCAGAGATATGTGAGGCTTTGCAAAATAGTACGATAGGACACTTCCCAAATACTGGCCATAGCTATATACAATAGCTAAGCAAAAAGTCTAGCTATTTTGGTCAACGAATAAGCATTGCCATACAGCGTGGCAATGAAGCCAGCATTAAGGGCACACTGCCATAGGGTGACAGCTTGCTGATCTGATAGGTAAGTTTATATTTTAGTTTTATTTTTATTGTCTTAGTTTTAATTGAATTAATTCAATAGCTAAGTGTATTTTGGCGAGAAAACACATAAAAACATATATATACCTAGCAATTGATTTAGAAACACAGATTTAGTTCATTAAAAAACAAATATAGTCAATAAAAACAAATAAAGTCATTGATTTAGAAACACATGGATATCGAGTGCAGTTCAGTGTTCAATAAAAACAAATAATGTCATTGATTTAGAAACACATGGATATCGAGTGCAGTTCAGTGTTCAATAAAAACAAATATAATAATTGATTTAGAAACACATGGATATCGAGTGCAATTCAGTGTTCAATAAAAACAAATAAAGTCATTGATTTAGAAACACATGGATATCGAGACGGTCCACAGTTCAATAAAAACAAATAAAGTCATTGATTTAGAAACACATGGATATCGAGTGCAGTTCAGTGTTCAATAAAAACAAATAAAGTCATTGATTTAGAAACACATGGATATCGAGTGCAGTTCACAGTTCAATAAAAACAAATAAAGTCATTGATTTAGAAACACATGGATATCGAGTGCAGTTCAGTGTTCAATAAAAACAAATTTAGTCATTGATTTAGAAACACATGGATGTCGAGTGCAGTCCACAGTTCAATAAAAACAAATATAATAATTGGTTTAGAAACACATGGATATCGAGTGCAGTTCAGTGTTCAATAAAAACAAATATAATAATTGGTTTAGAAACACATGGATATCGAGTGCAGTTCAGTGTTCAATAAAAACAAATATAATAATTGATTTAGAAACACATGGATATCGAGTGCAGTTCAGTGTTCAATAAAAACAAATATAATAATTGGTTTAGAAACACATGGATATCGAGTGCAGTTCAGTGTTCAATAAAAACAAATTCAGTAATTGATTTAGAAACACATGGACACCGAGTGCAGTTCAGTGTTCAATAAAAACAAATTTAGTAATTGATTTAGAAACACATGGACACCGAGTGCAGTTCAGTGTTCAATAAAAACAAATTTAGTAATTGATTTAGAAACACATGGACACCGAGTGCAGTTCAGTGTTCAATAAAAACAAATTTAGTAATTGATTTAGAAACACATGGACACCGAGTGCAGTTCAGTGTTCAATAAAAACAAATTTAGTAATTGATTTAGAAACACATGGACACCGAGTGCAGTTCAGTGTTCAATAAAAAAAAAGTCATTGATTTAGAAGCACATGGATATCGAGTGCAGTTCAGTGTTCAATAAAAAAAAAAGTCATTGATTTAGAAGCACATGGATATCGAGTGCAGTTCAGTGTTCAATAAAAACAAATTTAGTAATTGATTTAGAAACACATCCCAATGTGAGCTCGCCTTCGAGCCTCATACAAAAATGTTCGTTAAAACTGTGTTTTTTTTATACAACTTGGTATGACGGTTCAAGCAGATGGCCCACCTGATGTTAAGCGGTAACCTCTGCCTATGAACAGTGCATTACCTCCTAGGTCACGTCCCCCTAGGACGCGCCCTATGTGGCATTGCACTGCGCCCGCCACCCTGAGGCATAAAGATGAAAGTTAGATGTGAAGTTGGTTGAGCCTATAGCGCCTTACGATTATTTAACTAACTAGTAGCGCCTCGCGGTTTCACCCGCGTAAGTCTCGATCCCGTGGGTATATCGGGATAAAAATGTGCCTATGTGTTATTCCGGGAGTCCAGCTATCTCCATTCCAAATTTCATCCAAATCCGTCCAGCCGTTTCAGCGTGAAGAGGTTACAAACACACTCACACACTAACACACACACAAACGTTCGATTTTATAATATTAGTGTGATTACATTTTAATTTGAGTGCGTAAAAGACTGATATCCGTAATTCACTGAACACTAATTTGCACTACGCGTGAGGTTAGGTGTTGAAACCGTTTTCAGGAACTAAATGGACTTATCTTCGATCAAGAATACTACTAGATATCGGGGCGGCGCAAAAACTACGTCTCGGTGAATAACAGCTCACTTCAAAAGTGAGCTCTTATTTTCAACCCCGACGCAAAAACGACGGGGGTGTCTGTGTGTGTGTCTGTCTGTGGCATCGTAGCTCCCGAACGGATAAACCATTTTTTTTGTTTGAAAGGTGAATTGGTCTGGAGTGTTCTTAGCTATGTTTGATCAAAATCGGTTCAGCCGTTTCATTGCGATGAGGGTTTTTTTATTTTTATAAAATTAATTACTTGTTTATTTGTATTTGTGAGAACTTTATTTGTAGCTCTTTAAGGTTGATTTCACACTAAATGTTGTTTAACCTATGTATTTTAATTTCTAAGTGACAGAAGTAATTTATTGCTTTGCTCGTTTTTGGTGACGAATGATCGTAAGTACCTACTTATAAGATAATATTTTGAAGTTTTGCTACTTTATTGCTAGGTGTCATTAGGTTGAACTTGCAACTATTTAAAACATTTGTTTCAGTTCGTTAGTAAACAAATATAGGTGTATAAGTGTATATCCCCACGCGGACGGTATTTAGCTTTGATTTTGTACGTGACCCGGAATCTAGTTGTATTCTTGATCGAAGGGTCTAATGCGTCACCAACGCCTAACTTCACGACGGCCAAGATCCGTCACACGTTCCTAAACAGTAATTTTGACATATCCGTTTAAAAGCACGCTTTTACATAAACTAGGTACCTCAAAACTAAATTATTCAATACAATAACTAACAAATACATTAAAATTGACTAATCGATACTTAAATTTAATTTTAATATACAAAAACATCAAATCAATTGTAAGCACTTTTGAAACATTATTAAATGAAGCCCCTGAAATGTTGGTTCGACAAAAACTGTTACAAGGCCGTATTAAGGTGGTTGCTCTCGCTAGTGGCGCGTTTTTTTTGTGTTTTTTGCTCATTACAGCTCATCAACACTTCTTCAGATAACGAAAGTTGATTTCGCGAGTACTAGGAGACTTAACACACATGTTTTAATTGACAGTCTACTATGTACTAATTATAAAGAGGAAAGATTTGATTGTTTGTTTGCATTGAATATGCTCTGAAACTACTCAACCGATTTGAAAAATTCTTTCACTGTTGGGAAGCTACACTATCCCTGGGTGACATAGGCTATATTATATTTTCAAAGGAATTAAGGCTCCTTACTAAAACTCCAATAATGTAAAACCCAAGGTGTAAAACAAGTAACATAGGGGGAATAACTTTAGCAGGTTTTTGTATTTGGTGTGTGGATAGATGGGGGGGTTGGGAACGGGGGAGTTAGGGAGAGTGGGGGAATCCCGACACTACCCGTGCCAAGCCGGGGCGAGTTTCTAGTATCTCATAAATATCATCAGTTTAGCTAGAAATACCATGAACAAAAAAAACACGGTTTTGAATTGTCTACATTTTGAATTCAATTCAATTTCGATTTGAATTTCGCGCCACAAGCGAGAGCATCCGCCTTAAGTGACATAACGTATATGACAATATTTGTCAAAAAGGTTTTTTAGGTTATCCTAGTACCATAGTCTGGATAGTGCTCTTAATAACTTAACTGCATAATATTTCGGTATAAAAACATTAGCAATGTACCCATAAAGTGAGTTTAAAATACCTATAACGTACATACAAACCTTACCGCCGCACCCAGACACGCCAATTAACTTATGACTCATTAAAATATTCCAAATTAAGGTGGATGCTCACGCTTTAGGCGCGAAATTCTTTTCTTTTTTTTTTGGTGTTTTTGCCCATTACATTTCATGGACACTTCTTCAGATAGCGAAAGTTGATTTCGCGAGAACTAGGAGACTTAACACACAAGTTTTAATTGATAGTATCTAATAAATATCATCAGTTTAGCTACGATACCCCTAAACAAAAAAAAAACACTGTAAAAACGTGTTACTATTAATTAAAACATGTGTGTTAAGTCTCCTAGTTCTCGCGAAATCAACTTTCGCTATCTGAAGAAGTGTTGATGAGATGTGATGGGCAAAAAACACCAAAAAAATTTAATTTCACGCTACAAGCGAGAGCATCCACCTTAATTCCAATGTTCATTAAGTTAAGTAAAGTATCTGAGTTAGGGACTTCCCTAAAACACTTAACGCGTAAATATCTATATATCTGCCGATCCTGGTCGCTCTGCTTACCCCTACGGGAGAGAGGCGTGATGTTGTGTGATGAATCAGGGCTTGAGACGCTTGTAGTTATCAAGATGACTGTTGAGATGCTGGGCGAGCTGATCTGCGCGGGCGAAGGACGCCTGAAATTCACAGAAATAAGGGTTAATTTATCTTAAGGTGGGGTATAACGCAAAATTACCAATCTTAGATTATATTTTTATATGACTAAATCAAGTACAATATTCAAATTATAAATATGCATGGATACTATATTATATTTCCGAGAGATCACCCAGACAGAAACAACATAGGACCAAAAAAAAACGATTATAAAAAATCACAAAGTTACCTCTAACTTTTGTCTAGATTCGATTGTTTGTCAATATGGTACAGATTATTGGGTCAAAAATTGGATAAATAAAATCAATACAATAAAACGGAGGGATCGCACACGGGGTTTTTTTAAATTATCTATATTTCACGAGATACGTACCTTGCAGACGACGCAGCGGTAGAGCTACTTGGCGTGGTTCTGCAGGTGGCGCGTGAGCGAGAGCACGTGCGTGAAGCGTGCCCCCCCTGCGCGGGGGGGAGTCCGCACAGAGTACGTACATTGCAGACGACGCAGCGGTAGAGCTGCTTGGCGTGGTTCTGCAGGTGGCGCGTGAGCGAGAGCACGTGCGTGAAGCGTGCCCCCGCGCCAGAGTACGTACCTTGCAGACGACGCAGCGGTAGAGCTGCTTGGCGTGGTTCTGCAGGTGGCACGTGAGCGAGAGCACGTGCGTGAAGCGTGCCCCCCCCCTGCGCAGGGGGGGAGTGCGCACAGAGTACGTACCTTGCAGACAACGCAGCGGTAGAGCTGCTTGGCGTGGTTCTGCAGGTGGCGCGTGAGCGAGAGCACGTGCGTGAAGCGTGCCCCCCCCTGCGCGGAGGGGAGTGCGCACAGAGTACGTACCTTGCAGACGACGCAGCGGTAGAGCTGCTTGGCGTGGTTCTGCAGGTGGCGCGTGAGCGAGAGCACGTGCGTGAAGCGTGCCCCCCCTGCGCGGGGGGGAGTGCGCACAGAGTACGTACCTTGCAGACGACGCAGCGGTAGAGCTGCTTGGCGTGGTTCTGCAGGTGGCACGTGAGCGAGAGCACGTGCGTGAAGCGTGCCCCCCCCTGCGCAGGGGGGGAGTGCGCACAGAGTACGTACCTTGCAGACAACGCAGCGGTAGAGCTGCTTGGCGTGGTTCTGCAGGTGGCGCGTGAGCGAGAGCACGTGCGTGAAGCGTGCCCCCCCTGCGCGGAGGGGAGTGCTCACAGAGTACGTACCTTGCAGACGACGCAGCGGTAGAGCTGCTTGGCGTGGTTCTGCAGGTGGCACGTGAGCGAGAGCAAATGCGTGAAGCGTGCCCCCCCCTGCGCAGGGGGGGAGTGCGCACAGAGTACGTACCTTGCAGACAACGCAGCGGTAGAGCTGCTTGGCGTGGTTCTGCAGGTGGCGCGTGAGCGAGAGCACGTGCGTGAAGCGTGCCCCCCCTGCGCGGAGGGGAGTGCGCACAGAGTACGTACCTTGCAGACGACGCAGCGGTAGAGCTGCTTGGCGTGGTTCTGCAGGTGGCGCGTGAGCGAGAGCACGTGCGTGAAGCGTGCCCCCCCTGCGCGGGGGGGAGTGCGCACAGAGTACGTACATTGCAGACGACGCAGCGGTAGAGCTGCTTGGCGTGGTTCTGCAGGTGGCGCGTGAGCGAGAGCACGTGCGTGAAGCGTGCCCCCCATGCGCGGGGGGGGAGTGCGCACAGAGTACGTACCTTGCAGACGACGCAGCGGTAGAGCTGTTTGGCGTGGTTCTGCAGGTGGCGCGTGAGCGAGTGGACGTGCGTGAAGCGCTTGCCGCAGTGTGCGCATGCGTGCGCTCCCCCCCCGCCCGGGGACGCGGCACGCGGGGGGGAGTGCGCAGACGACACGTGCCGCTTCAGCTGGTCCCACGTGTCGAACGACGCCGTGCATTGCGAGCAGCGACCTGGAACACACGCACACACTCAGGAACGAGCTACGGACGACAAACATAACATCCCACTTGTTCGGTTAAGACAATATGTTAACATTTTGGAGTCCTTGCGTTACAAGCACACTCAGCTGGATATTAGAGCTATTTGAACTTTTTTTTTAAATATTGATAGACCTTTGTTTGACCACGATCTCACCTGTAAAAATAATATCATCATCATCATCATCATCATCATCAGCCCACACTAGTCCACTGCTGGACATAGGCCTCTCCCAATACGCGCCACTGAGCCCGGTGTTCGGCTCTTCTCATCCACTTTCTGCCGCCGCCTCTCGTATGTCATCGCTCCACCTAGCCAGAGCGCGCCCCACGCTACGTTTGCCATGACGCGGTCTCCACCTAGCCAGAGGGCGCCCCACGCTACTTTGCCAAGACGCGGTCTCCACCTAGCCAGAGGGCGCCCCACGCTACGTTTGCCAAGACGCGGTCTCCACCTAGCCAGAGGGCGCCCCACGCTACGTTTGCCAAGACGCGGTCTCCACCTAGCCAGAGGGCGCCCCACGGTACGTTTGCCAAGACGCGGTCTCCACCTAGCCAGAGGGCGCCCCACGCTACGTTTGCCAAGACGCGGTCTCCACCTAGCCAGAGGGCGCCCCACGCTACGTTTGCCAAGACGCGGTCTCCACCTAGCCAGAGGGCGCCCCACGCTACGTTTGCCAAGACGCGGTCTCCACCTAGCCAGAGGGCGCCCCACGCTACGTTTGCCAAGACGCGGTCTCCACCTAGCCAGAGGGCGCCCCACGGTACGTTTGCCAAGACGCGGTCTCCACCTAGCCAGAGGGCGCCCCACGCTACGTTTGCCAAGACGCGGTCTCCACCTAGCCAGAGGGCGCCCCACGCTACGTTTGCCAAAACGCGGTCTCCACCTAGCCAGAGGGCGCCCCACGCTACGTTTGCCAAGACGCGGTCTCCACCTAGCCAGAGGGCGCCCCACGGTACGTTTGCCAAGACGCGGTCTCCACCTAGCTAGAGGGCGCCCCACGCTACGTTTGCCAAGACGCGGTCTCCACCTAGCCAGAGGGCGCCCCACGCTACGTTTGCCAAGACGCGGTCTCCACCTAGCCAGAGGGCGCCCCACGGTACGTTTGCCAAGACGCGGTCTCCACCTAGCCAGAGGGCGCCCCACGCTACGTTTGCCAAGACGCGGTCTCCACCTAGCCAGAGGGCGCCCCACGCTACGTTTGCCAAGACGTGGTCTCCACCTATCCAGAGGGCGCCCCACGCTACATTTCCAAGACGCGATCTCCACTCAAGAACTCGCTTACCCTAACGGTTGTCGGCTCTTCAGCATATATGACCAGCCCATTGCCACTTCAGCTACATAATCCGGTGGGCTATGTCAATGACTTTAGTTCTCTGTCGGATAATCTTATTTCGGATTTTATCTTTCAGAGAAACTCCGAGCATAGCCCTTTCCATAGCTCGCTGTGAAATTGTACTGGTGGATTAGCCCTACCGTGAGTGTACACGTCTCGGCTTCATTGGTCATGACACACTTATTGAAGACTTTAGTCTTCAAGCATTGTGGTATAGGCGACGAGAAGACTTGGCGTAGTTTTCCAAACGCTGCCCAGCCTAACTGAATCCTCCTCTGTCTACCTAATTGCAATATTTGCCCGAGGTATACGTAATTATGAGCAACTCAAAAAATAATATCTTGAAATAATATAAATAAATGATTAACCCCAGCTTCATTTACCTTTTACGGTATGGAACCGTGATAACGCTTATTCCCCTGGGCATAACGTGGCCATTGACCAATTAGCGCGTCGTAGAAAGATTCAAAGGTGGCGATGGCATCGCACGGGTCGCAAGCGTGGCTATGCATCGTCCAGTGATGAAGCTGGGGCGGACCCGCGCAGCCGGTGTGGCCTGGTGACTCAGAGCTGGCGCAGCCGGTGTGGGCTGGTAACCCAGAGCTGGCGCAGCCGGTGTGGGCTGGTAACTCACCGTCGCGCTCGTCCTGCGTGTGCAGCGCCTTGTGCGCGGCGAGTTCGTCGTCGTGCTCGAAGCAGCGCCGACACACCGAGCAGCGGATCGTCATCGCGCCGCGGTGCGCCTCAGCCCTGCAACACGAACAACTACGTATTACACGGGATACAAAGCTCTAATATCCACGCTCAGAGAGTCAACACCCACTCGAGCGTCGCTATTAGATTCGCGGAGGTTTAACACTTACTCGAGCGTCGTCATTAGTTTCGCAAGTGTCCAACACACGCTCGAGTGTTGTCATTAGTTCCGCGGGGGTATAGACACATAATTAAATCATTAAATCATCATTAAATCATTTATTGTTTATGAAACTAGGTATAATACAAAATGCATTAGATATTAGGTTGTTAGGTGTAGGTAAGATCATTCTACATTCTGCTTTTCAGCAAACAAACATTAGACAGATAAATCTGATTGGCCAATTTACACAACTGATCGGCAAGTTTATAATTAAGAGCATGCAAGAATTTCAAAAAAATTACATATTACGCAGTTTCCTACTTACTAAAGATAATCAAACATGTCAATATGTTGTGTACAGTTGTGTACTCACTTGTGTGTGTACAGTTTCTCTCTCCGGGGGAACGTCTCGTTGCAGATGTCGCACTCGTAGCGGTCGGACGTGCGCGCGCGCGACCGCGTCGTGCCGCTGCCGCGGTTCTGATGACTCCTTCGGTGAATTCTGAAGGTATAATATAACATCACAATAATATTATAAATGCGAAAGTTTGTGAGTGTGTTAGTGTGTGTGTTTGTTATTTCTTCACGGTGAAACGGCTGGACGGATTTGGATGATATTTGGAATGGACTCCCGAAATAACACGTAGGCACATTATTATCCCGGTATTCCCATGAGGTCGAGACCTATGCGGATAACACCGCGGGGCGCAGGAGCAATGCGAAGATTTTTTATCGAATGTACCAGGGGAGCAGCAGAATGCAGGAGTAATTTTTTTTTTTTTTTTTGTGAAAAATATATTTTTCTATACAAGCTTTTATAAAATTAGTGATCGTTACCGTGTGCTGATCAAAATGAGCCTAAACACGGCCAGTCTACTGTTATTCATCGAGGAGTTTCGTTGTCCACCTTCCGTCTCCATCATCAGATCAGTTCGCTGTCACCATCATATTCCATTGTCATCGGAACTTGACAGGTATGCCAAATATCATCTCAATCGGTTGAGGATAACTGCTTTAAAATTCAGTTGCAAGATTCCCCCCGGATTCCACCCGGACAAACATACATTGCAAGTTTTTTTTTATACTGCTGAATGACGGAACAAGCAGATGGCCCACTTGATGTTAAGCGGTAACCTCTGCCTATGAACAGTGCATTACCTCACAGGTCACGTCCACCTAGGACGCACCCTATGTGGCGTTGCACTGCGCCCGCCACCCTGAGACAAAGATGAAAAGTCTCATGTGCCTGTAATTTCACCGGCACCCTTACCCTTCAAACCGGAACACAGCAATGCGAGCACTACTGCTGTTCCGTCATCATAGAAACCAAACGCATTCTATCAAATCGACAATATCGATGTTCATGTCATCTCTGGCTTCACAGCAGTAACGAAACACCAACGTTTTGGCTGTCATGCAAGTACCTACACGTCAAAGCTCAGAGTGACAAGGCATTACGAGCCTGTTACCACCCAAACCGCGGCGCAGACGCACGCTGACGCGGAAAACCGCTTCAAAGCTTCAAAAACACTATCGAACTATCGCGTGTGAACATCATCTCATGTAACTTTTGAAACTATTATTGTTATGTACATAATTTTCATACCAAGAATGGTACAAAAGGCAATTGAAATTACTAAGTACAGACATTTCAATAGAGAAGATGGTTTTCAATTATCTGGAGTATGGAAGCCTGTGGTGAGAATGTGTAAGAATCAAAGTGTCAAACTGCTACGCGTCCGGATACTGTTGGTGTTGTGTGTCGAGCTGGTGTGAAGTGTGACAATGAAACCGATGGTAGTGGTATCGTTCGTAATAAAAGAGTGAGAAAGAGGGTAGATCGATATATCTGCCAATAACATCTACTCGCAAAGACTTTAGTTAGTTCTCCCGTGATCATGGCGCATGCAACTGTGCCGAAATAACGGGAACAAACAAAACTCAAAAATCATGGTAAATATCACGTTACTAGTGAAAATTATCATCTCATGTGCATTCAGTGAAACACCACTTGAATATCCCTCGTCAGCTCATTGAACAGGAAACTGGACTCTCATCGAATGCTGGGTAGCAGTCTGAGGTAGGCGCTGTGCATATATCTTTACTTCTAGATGCCTTGCATAACGTAAACGTCTTTATTGTCGAAACAAAATTCGTTAGACCTGGAACTGGTCTTCCCAGAGTAGCAGAAAGCCTTCACCAGCTATTTCGGTCGAAGCGGATGCTACAACTGCTTTGCGGCAGAAATAGGTATGGTGGTAGTACTTCCCCGGACGAACTCTTTCACAAAAAAGCTCTACTACTACTAAAGTTAAATAAAAGCTTGTAATGTACTCACTTGAGTGTGACTCTGGTAGAATACCACTTCTTACAGATGTGACACTGGTAACTCTTGTCGGGCGACTCGTTGTCCGACTCCGAGATCTCGTCGTGACTGGTGGCGGCGGCCGGCTCGGCGAGTCGCTCCGGGTCTGAGTCCGAGCCCGAGTCCGAGTGCGGATAGGGGGTAGCGGCCCACGGGGGAGTGGGGTACGTGCTGTGAACAGGGAGCGCTTTTAAGAACAACACAATACGTGATATCTCGGTTACACGTTAACAGAAAGGAGTTGTTTCAAAATGGTCTATGTATAGGCGGAAAAATAACAAAAAACATGAAAATTTTCGAAAAATCTTTTTATATGCACAATCTTCACTATATATATAACAAAGTCGTGTTAGTTACACCACTTATAACGCAAGATCGGCTGGACCGATGTTAGTTATCTCTTTTTTGGTGGATTCTTCTCCGCTCCGAATAGCATAATGTTTTTCATCGGGGCGAAGCCGGGGCGAGTCGCTAGGAATATTATAAAGAGGAAAGATTTGTATTTTTGTGTGTGTGTATGTTTGTATTGAATAAACTCAAAAACTACAGTGCCGATTTCAAAAATTCTTTCACCATTGGAAAGCTACATTCACCCTGAGTGATATAGGCTACCCAGAGGGGGGTAGGAGGGGGGATGGGCTGTTTTTCATCGTGAAACTACCCGTGCGAAGCCGGGACGAGTCACTAGTTTTGAAAACATAAGCTTTTTAGAGGGGCTAAAAAGCTTATTATATGCAAAACAATGAAGTGAAGCACTTTTAAGACGACATGTTAAAATGTTGGAGTGGTTGCGTTACACGCTCACTCAGTAACAGTAAAGGTTACAAACATAGACTAGAAACACCCCTCCGGACCATCTGACCACCATATACGACTGGTGGAACTTTTCTCGATAGCTTTATTTTTCACCCCCGACGTAAAAAGGGGTGTCATAAGTTTGACGTGTCTGTGTGTGTGTGTGTGTGTGTGTGTGTGTGTGTGTGTGTGTCTGTATGTCTGTTTAAGTCCAGTTGCAAGATTCCACCCGGACATACATTGCAAGTAAAATAAAAGCTTGTAAAAAAAACTCGAGCAACCCCTGATGATGACCACGAAACAACCAGTGGCACTGACCTGTTCTGTGGTGTTTCAGCTTCCACGTTGGCCGTCTCCGTCTCGGACTCAGATTCGGAGCTGTCCGAGGAGTCGCTTCCAGACGATGATGATGAAGAGGACCCAGAGCTTGAACTACCTGTAATAAAACAAATAAAAATAAATAAATAATGCTGGACATTTCACACAACTTTATCTAGCCCCAAGCCAAGCAGTAGTAGTAGCAGTTTTGTTAGTAGCAGAGCTTTTTAGGGTTCCGTAACAAAATTACGGAACCCTTATGGATTCGTCATGTCTGTCTGTCTGTCTGTCCGTGTATGTCACAGCACAGCCACTTTTTTCCGAAACTATAAGAGCTATGCTGTTTAAACATGGTAAGTAGATGTATTCTGTGTCTATATATATATATATATATATTAGGTGTCTATACATTTATTTACAGAAAGAATAATACAACTATTACAAGGTACCTATGTACAAAATACATAAGAAACAGTTTTCTACCTGAAGACTGCTGCTAGCTATCTAAAGGTAGCTCAACTGATCCAAATCACTACTATTTACTAGGTGTTTGTATATGTAATACCTATTTTGTATATATCTGTAAAAACTTCCTTTTTTTATTTATTTTTGTACAAGTAGGTACCAATTACTTTTCACTGGAAACGGGTTTTTACCATGATTTTTGTTTGTTCCCCTAACCAGCGAGTTAGTGGGATATAATATGTAGTTTTAAAATTGTAACGAGTAAACGAGTATAGTTGCGTCTTACATCGTACCTATTGATGTCTATTACAGTGTGTGTGCCGTGTCCGTGCGTCAACCGAGGTCCGTGCTGAAAATCAGCGCTGCAGTTTACTGCAGCATTATGCTGAGCACGGACCTTTTTTGAAGGCACTATACACGCAGCAATAAACGTGTTCTGTCTGTCTATTATTGTATTGTGTTCCCATGCTGTGTATTTGCTGTTCAAAATAAACTATTTCTATTCTATTCTATTCTATTTCTGTGAACCGCATTAAGATTTTCACACAAAAATAGAAAAAAAAACAATACATTTTTGGGGTTCATACTTAGAACTGAAACTCAAACTTTTTTTTTTTCAGCTTTGTATAGGTCTTCATAAATGATATTGAGGTTTCTAATATATATTTTTTCTAAACTGAATAGTTTGCGCGAGCGACACTTCCAAAGTGGTAAAATATGTGTCCAAAAGGGTGTTACCAACAGGTAAGCTAAGCAGGTCAGGTATGCTTGTTTGCTTCAACTTTACCCAAAATATAAGTCCAATCGTCTGTTTTCGTTTGCGCAGAAAAGCGCAGACTGATATCCGACAGTAGCCGAACGTATAGTATAGCTCCGTCCCTCTCACATCTAAGGGTCGACTGATGAACGACCGGCAGCGATTTTGCCGCGAAATCGATTAACCAATAACAGCGCAAGATTTTAGCGCGCGATTGCTATTGGTAGAAAGAAGGTTACCGCGCTATATTAATTGGTCTACGGCGCAGTACTTCGGCTAGCTTCGATTATCGCATCCAAATTGCAAATTCGTATTACGTATCCGATACGTAATACGAATGGTATAGTATAGTATAATAACGATGGTAGCCTAACGGTTCAATAGTGCAACTCAGAATCTAACGATACCGGGTTCGATCCTAGGCTCCGCACCAATGACTTTTCTAAGTTATGTGCGGATTTCCATCGCTCTGTGCTTCGGAGGGCACGCTAAGCTGTCAGTCCCGGCTATTATTGATTAATAGCAGTCGATAAGCCATGTCAGAGGCCCTCGGGCGGCTTGACAGACTCCTACACCAGAGGCCAGCACTACCTCATACGAAACGAATACGAATTTGCATACATACATACATACATAGACACACGCCTTTTTCCCCGAAGGGGTAGGCAGAGCCACAATAGGCCTCTTTTCACAGTGGGTTGCACCATCGTTGAATATAGACGTGACAAGTGGTGAGCTCATCGCCACCATTGCTTCCCACGACTGACTCAGCTAACGCTTTCTTCCAGTATTAACACATTCCATAATAAGCTACCAGCCAGACAAATCTTATACCAACGAATCTTATCAACACGTCCGGGTAATCCCTTAGTCGGCTTTTATGACATCCACGGGAGGAGAAGGAGGGGTCTATTCTTAGGCCGGACACACCACGGCAATTTGCAATTTGCGCAATTATTGCTATCGCATTGCTATTGCAAGATACGTAATAAGCAAGCCAGGCGACTTATATTTTGGGTAAAGCTGTACATCGGTAGCATAAAAAAAAGTTCACGTACCTGAACCGGAAGTGCTACTGTTCGAGTCTGAATTGGAGCTGTCCTCCAGCTTCTCGACCCTGTCCCGGTTGTCATCTCGCCGGGCGGACCGACCCGAGCCACCTGCAACGAGCAACACCCAACGGTCACATACACAGTCTGTAGAGACGATAGTACGTACATACATAGACACACGCCTCATTCCCTGCTAGGCAGAACATCAGATGGGCCTCTTTTCACAGTGGGTTGCACCATCGTGGGAAAAAGACGTGACAAGTGGTGAGCTCATCGCCGCCATTGCTTCCCACGACTGACTCTGCAAACGCTTTCTTCCAGTAATAACACATTCCTTAAAAAAGCTAGCAGTCAGGACAAATCTTACAAACAAGTCCGGGTAATCACTTAGTCGGCTTTTACATCCACGGGAGGAGATGGAACGGTCTATTCTTAAGCCAGACAGAGATGATAGTATTGTCATAATTGCCCAATTACATCTTTAATTTCACAACGCTCGCTTATCACACCTTTCCTCATTCTGTCTCTCAGAGTCACACCACACATACTTCTCAAAGCTCTCATCTCCACTGCATTTATTGTACGTTCATGTTTCTCCTACCATACCCAACTATTGATACCATACATAAGTGTCGGTTAACACCCCTCTATGCACGGCCAGTCGTGCCTTTTCGGACACGTTTTGGCTGCTCATAAAGGCGTGAAGTGCCCCATCCACTTGGTTTCCAGCATTTAATCTCCTTTCAATATAATCTTCATGCTTGCCGTCTCTTGTAAACAAAGTTCCCAAATATACAAACATTTCTACTAGTTCCACTCTTTCTCCAAAATACATGTATTTTTTTAACTATGATAGACCTTTGTTTGAGCACGATCTCACCTGTTGGTAAGTGACGATGTGGCCGAAGATGGAGCACAAAGGTCTAGAAGGCACCTATTCACTATAGCCTTGAAGAGACACAGATTATAGTTTTCAGGAAAGAAAGACGACGGTAGTGTATTCCACTCCTTAGCAGTTCTCATTATAAAGGTAGAACTGAAACGTTTAGTGCGAATAGAGGGTGTACTAATGAGGTAAGGGTGGTACCGAGCCGTGCGTCTGCTCGTCCTATGATGAAAAGGAGATGGTGGGATCAGATCGTGAAGTTCCTGAGAGTATTCCCCGAAATTTAATCTATGTATAATTTGCTTAAAACAACAAATAGTATTTGAAATCCAATATTTGTTAATCAGATGCCGCTTAAATATGTAGAGAGTTACTTATACCTCGGCAAACAAGTATCTTTTAGTAAATCTAGGCATAAAGATGAGATTGAGAGAAGAATATATATGACATGGAAAAAATTGAAGAAATATTAAAATCAAAATTACCTTTAAAATTTAAAAAGATTGTAATGGACTCTAGTTTGCTGCCCTGTCTATCGTATGGCTTTCAAACATGGATTTTTAACGATAACACGAGGCAAAAAATACAAACAACACAGCGCTCAATGGAAAGAAGTCTATTAAATATCAAGTTGAAAAACTAACAAAGAAGTGAGGCAATAAGGAAGAAAACCAATGTCACAGATGCTCTGACGTACACACAGTCTCAAATGGAAATGGGCAGGCCATGTAGCGCGCTTACAAGATAAAAGTTGGACACGTAGAGTTACCACATGGTCAGGACCAACCGGAAAGAGAGCAACAGGACGCCCGCAAGAACGCTGGGCCGACGAAATAAGAAAAGTCGCAGGACAGAATTGGGTAGAGAAAGCTGGAGACAGAATAACTTGGAAAAAATTGGAGGAGGTCTATACCCGAAAGGGGCCTTAGCTATATTCAAAAAATGTCTACTAATTGTAATATAAACATTTATTTAAATAGTTAGTTAAGGAAATAAAAAGGCTATATTATTATTATTATGTATATTTGCTTAATTTAAGTCGTCATTAATTAAGCAATTATATGTAAATAATTAAAATAGATAGCGAACGCTTTTGCTTACCGTCTGAACTTCGTACGGACATGACGTCATCGTCCATAGTCCTCTGCACGCCGTCCATTGGCGGCTTCTTGAAGTTAGCCGCGAGAAGGTGCGCCTCAAACATGTCATCCTGAAAAATTGGCATTGCATGCTAAGCTTAAGGTGGACGCGCACGCTAGAGGCGCGAAATTCAATTTTTTTGGTGTTTTTTGCCCATTACTGCTCATCAACACTTATTCTGATAGCGAAAGTTGAGTTCGCGAGAACTAGGAGACTAAACACACATGTTTTATTTGATATTATCTCATAAATATCATCAGTTTAGCTACGATACCTCTAAACATATTTTTACAGCGTTTTTTTTTTGTTTATGTGTATCGTAATACTGATGATATTTATGAGATACTATCAATTAGAACATGTGTGTTAAGTCTCCTAGTTCTCGCGAACTCAACTTTCGCTATCAGAAGAAGTGTTGATGAGCAGTAATGGGCAAAAAACACCAAAAAATTTGAATTTCTCGCCTCAAGCGTGAGCATTCACCTTAATATCTTCAATTTAACCACATTTTATGCAATAAATAAATTTAATTTCATTTCAAAAATACAAAGATACGGGTTTTAATACAAATTCAAAATGGCGGAGTCACTCATCTTCATCATCATCAGCCTACATAAGTTTTTTTTTTCTTATATAGTGCGCGTCATTTAAAAAGAACGCTGGCGGTCAAGCTTCTACAGGCGTTCCAGCGTTCTTTTTGTACATTGTTATACTATAACTGTACATTATTTGTAGTAAACTAAATAAATAAATAATGCTGGACAAGTTCAAACAACATTATCCAGCCCCAAGCTAAGCCAGAGCTTGTGTTATGGGTACTAGATAACTGATATACTTAATATAATACAATACAAAGATAGATATTTTTTATTATACATAGAAAACACCCAGGACACCCTGAACAAATATCTGCAGAACGCACAAATATTTGTTCCGAGACGGGAATCGAACCCGCAACCTCCTGCGTCGCAGGCGAACCATCGCCAGCCGCGCCACAGAGGTCGTCGTAAACTAGGTAGGCACTCATTCAATGCATAGGTATACATCTCTTAAATAAGTAGGTATAGTACGCGTCACGTAAAAAGAACGCTGGAACGCCTGAAGAAGCTAGACCGCCAGCGTTCTTTTTACATGACGCGCATTATACTACCATCTGATGTTAAGCGGTACCCTCTGCCTATAACAACGTTTTACCTCATAGGTCACGTCCTAGGACGCGCCCTATGTGGCATTGCACTACGCCCGCCACCCTGAGACATAAAGATGAAAAGTCTCATGTGCCTGTAATTTCACCGGCACCCTTACCCTTCAAACTGCAACACAGCAATGCGAGTACTACTGCTTTGCGGCAGAAATAGGTATAGTGGTAGAACTTCCCCGGACGAACTATTTCACAAAATAATAATAAAATTTAAAATAATGTAAAACTATGAATAACTCTTTCTCTATGGTATTTCACTCCGGGGGGAAGGGGTGTGGAGGGGGGTTTTGACTATAAGTACACCATCGTATACTACACGACCGTAGCAATGCTGGCCAATGTTGGTCTTAGAATGTGAATGGAAAGAATGTAAAACTAGGAATAACTCTTAGTCTATGATATTTCGTTCAGGGGGGAGGAAGGGGGATGGAGGGGGACAAATACACTACAAATTTGACTACAAATACACGATCGTATACCACACGACCGTAGCAATGCTGGCCAATGTTGGCCTTAGAATGTGAATGAAATGAATGTAAAACTAGGAATAACTCTTATTCTATGATATTTCGTTAATGGGGAGGAAGGGGGGATGGAGGGGGAGGGAGAGTTGACTACAAATACACGATCGTATACTACACGACTGTAGCAATGCTGGCCAATGTTGGCCTTAGAATGTGAATGGAATGAATGTTAAACTAGGAATAACTCTTATTCTATGATATTTCATTAAGGATAATCGTCTTGATTACTAAAAGCTCGGTTCACGGTAGATGGCGTGGAAACTTATTGTATTACTTTTTTATTTTTTGTGCTAAATTCGGGCGTCTTTCGTGTTTTATTTTATCGTTCGCGGCTAAGTTGTAGTTGTAAGAATTTAATTCAGTATGAATTTCCTTTAAACAGTCATTTGAAAGTTCAAATTACCTAGAAATAAGATCGTTCACTTTTCTGATGTAATTACACGCACGCACACATACATATTCACTGTTTTGGTTTTCATTAGATGGCGTTGTTATTGTCCAAGAGCATTGGCATGGACGTTAGATAGATGGCGTTAAATAAATAGCTTGGTATCTGTTTATAGATCGCGTTGAATAAAATTGTTAGAATGATAAAAGGTATTTCAGGGAAAAACTCGGAAAATTATTGTTTACAAGAATAAAACTTATTTTTCTAATGTCCAAACCAAAATGTACACGAATGTAAGTAACTGACCTGCATCATTGCAGTAGGTAGGTAGGTACCCATAATTATCATAGTTTGCCCCGTGAACCCATGACGGTTTTTCATTATCATCAGCCTACAGAAGTCCACTGCTGGACATGGACCTCCCCATAGAATGTCAAGACAAACGGTCTTGAGCAGCCTCCATCTACCGCCTTTCCGCAACCCCTTCTGTGGCGTGTCCGGCAAGATAGGATGTTGCATAAGAATGTTTCGTTTTACAGAAATGAACAAAAAAAAGAAAAAAAGATTATAAATTGTTTTATATTACAACTTCTGCTTACACTAGAAATATTAGGTATACAGTAAAAAAACATCATCAATAACTAAATACATTTTGCCTTCGTTTTTTGTATTCATTGCTCGAAGATTCTGTACCCGTACCTAAATCCGAAACATCCGTAAAAGAACCAGGATCATATAGCTTTATGTCTAGCCCATTGCCACTTCAACTTGCTAATTTAGAGACCTATGTCAGTGAGCCGGTGGACTTGGATCTACAGGCTGATGTTTGTACCACCATCCATTTAGAATGCGTAGTACGAATAGATAGGTACCTACTCTAGGTAGGTACCTACTACCTATTCTACGCACGGACATTGTTCAGCTAGTCTAATATAAAACCATTTTACTGACTTCAAGCCAATGTAGACGGTTGATCATCATCATCATCAGTCTACAGAAGTCCACTGCTGGACAACGGTTTCCTCTCTAAAATGCCACGACGAACTCTCTTGAGCCTGCATCTACCAACTTTCTGCTGATTATAATATCTTTGGTGCATGGAAAGAGGGGTCTTCCTCTACCTTCATCAGGTTTGTAGGTACCACTCGAGAACCTTTATTCACATAATATGGTTGTTAGTTCTGCGAACTATAAAGCCATTTTTTTTATTTATTTTTTAACTTTGATAGAATTTTGTTTGACCACGATCTCACCTGTTGGTAAGTGACGATGTGGCCGAAGATGGAGCACAAAGGTCTAGAAGGAACCTATTCACTCTAGTCTTGAAGATACCCAGATTATAGTTTTCAGGAAAGACAGACGACGGTAGTGTATTCCACTCCTTAGCAGTTCGCATTATAAAGGTAGAATTGAAACGTTTAGTACGAAAAGAGGGTATACTAATGAGGTAAGGGTGGTACCAAGCCGTGCGCCTGCTCGTCCATGATGAAAAGGAGATAGTGGGATCAGATCATGAAGTTCCTGGGAGCATTCCCCAAAATGTAACTTATATATAGAAGATCGAAAGGCACGCAACCTTACGGCGGTGCTCGAGAGACTCTAGTCTCCGCCATATGTTGCCCACCTATAAGCCTGAACGCTCTGCTCTCTGAACGTTCGATCGAGTCCAAGGTAGCAAGCTGGTGTTTGGCCGAGCCAGCCATCCCAAACGTGGTAGGAGTACTTCATACCAGCCCGGACTTGTGCTTTGTACAGACTTAGAAGGCTTCATGGAGGCAGTTTTTGCCTTAGACTCGATGTAGGAGCCAAGTTGAGAGTAGGCGTGAGTGAAACGCCTAAGAGCTCGAGGTGATCTCCTATAGCTACAGGTATATCTCGGAAGACAGGAACTTGGAGAAACTTACTTTTTTCGCGGAGAAGAGACAAGCCTGCGTTTTAGAGGCGTTGAACTTGACTAGATTGGCATCACCCCAATCGGAAACAGCCTTGAGAATCAAATTCAGACGCTGCAGCATCTCATCTCTTAACTCCAGAATTTAATTCTGCCTAGCACGCGCATTGGAAACGTATCTCTCCACAACTGTGCTGTCGTCTGCACACCCAATGATACTGGGCAGTAGCAGATCATTTATATGCAGCAGAAACAGTGTGGCAGGTAGCACTGACCCCTGAGGTACCCTGGCGTTTATAGCCATTTGATCCGACGAGCACCCGTCAACAACTTACTCGAATGGATCTTTCCCTCAGAAAGTCTGCGAGGCAGGCCTTCGAGACGTCTAATGAAACAGCCAGTGCTTCACCATGATCTCGATGGCCTCTCTCCAAATGTGCGTGGCATACACAAGAAGGTCCCCAGTAGACCGATTTCGGCGAAATATCCTCGATCCGTCGAGGTATGCAAGGACCTTCCTATTCTGTACACGCTCCATACATTTACATAGTAGGGAGGTGACCTAGATAGGGCGGTAGTTCAAAGGGTCAGCACGACTGCCTTTCTTGGGCACAGGTTGCACGTTAGCGAGCTTCCAAGACTTGGGGACTTCACCAGTATTCAAAGAGAGGCGGAAAAGTTGCGTTAATATTGAAGACAACTCAGGTTCACAGGTTTTTAATACTACGGCCGAGATACCATCCGGACCGCTAGCTTTATTCACGTCGAGACTACGTAGCGTTTTGAGCACTTCCTTTTGCTGGATGCGAATTCTTGCATTGAAGCTTCGCACCGAGGAAGGCTGGGTGGAGTTTCGCCAGAGGCGTCAAGACGCGAAGCCTCCGCAAATTGAGTGGCAAATAAATTTGCTTTCTCAACCGCAGCGTGAGTTTGGGACCCGTCCGGTTTCAGTAGTTGGGTTTAGTGAAGGGCGGCTGAAGTTCACTTCCACCGACTTAGCCAGAGACCAGAAAGCTTTACTTCCCGCAGGGTATGCGGCAAACTTAGCCCCCAGATACCCAATCCGATTGAAGCGAGCCTTCTGTAACACCTTCTTGCAGGACTTGGTGGCTTTGTTATAGGCTTTCTTCATAATCCGTGCATCCGAGGTTTAACCGTTTCTTGCGTCAACGCAAGCTAGGTATGCAACACGTTTTTGCGCTTCCGCGCTAGCACACGCGGGACTAAACCATGGGCGAGCATTGCTTGCAGGTGAAGCATCGGAGAATGGAAAAAAATACTCCATTGCTCTATTTATCACCTCCGTAACGGCATCAGCACTGACCGTTGGATCACATGAAGAAAAGCAAGTTTGCCGCCAAGGATAAGAAGCGAAGAAGTGTCGCATCTCATCCCAATCTGCCGACTTGTAACACCACACTCGCCTACTACCTCTGGGCGAGGGATCGGGTGGCGAGTATGAAGATACAGACCTCACCACACAGTGATCTGATGTTCCCAAAGGAAGCATCACTGATACCGAGTGGCGATCCGGCTCGTTCGTCAGCAGAAGGTCCAGGCAGTTGGCTGTGTGGTCCTCAACGTCCAGAATTCTGGTTGCCGCATTGACGAGCTGAGTGAGATTAAAGTGAGTGCAAGTTTGCACGCCTCTCTCCCAGCATAGTCGGACAACTGGTAAGGGAACAGCCACTGTTGGTGGTGGGCGTTAAAGTCCCCCAGAATCACCAGTTGGGCATCAGGATAACGTTGCTGGGCCACATCCGCCGCTTCACTGATGTAGTTGAACAACCTGGTTGTCTCGTGGTCTTCAGAGTGACAATGATATAAACCAGCATAGATAATTTTATCTAAGCCGGTGTCCACCAAAGTACATAAAACTGAGAAATCGGGTTCATTGAATCTGCGTCTCCGTGAGGATTAAATAATAAGTGTGGCTTAGCTGTCCCTAGGTGGTGGTGGACCGGATCGAGATTGGAGTGCAGTCCTCTAATGTTTCAGAGGTGCGCTTGAAGCGAGAGGAAAGAAAGAAAGAAAGAAAGAAAGAAAGAAAATTTATTTATTTTACCACACGCACAACACTCACATAAAACAAGAAGACAAAAACAAAAATCTACTAAGTATAGGTATAGGTACTACAAGATCTTAGAGAATTGAAAACAAAAATAAATAAAACTGTTATAACCGTTGGTAAGATGATAGGTTGTGTAGGAAGTGCTTCCGCTGTGAGCGCAACTTATTATATGTTGACTTTTTCATGGTTTGGTTTTTGGAGTGATTAGGTTTGTGGGAAAAACGGCTGTTGAGTGAGGCACTGGTCAGTGAAAGCCTAGAGACAAACAGCAGGCTCCTGCGCCAGTGGGAGACTAGACTGGAGACTGAGACCTCCCTCCAGGAATGGCCATCGGGTCCTCTAATCCGGTCGCCAACCGGCACGATGGAGCATTCTGGGATTTTTCGCAAGGCGGCGGGCTAGCTTACTAGTTGGGCCCCCTACATCCTGCAGTCAGCCAGCGGAGAACCGTGCTTCGGATCCCGCTACCTTCCAAGCCTAGCCAACCGGCACACTTGCACTGCTGCGGTCTCTAAAACGCACATGCTGAATCCAGTGCACGAACTGCCGTGGTATTCGGGGCCGCATGAAGCCTCACGTGAATATTCACGATTTGCGCAGTAAGAAATCTGCACTCTGTAAAGTTCGGCGTGTAACGCGTATCGCGCAACGCGTGAATTAGATGACACAAATAGGAAGTGAATTGGCTCAAATCACGGTACACAGTGGAACGATTTTGAAAAAAGGTGGACGTAGGAACAAGTTTCGTAATTTCTGTCTAAAAAAAATTGCAACTGATAGGAAATTGTATGGTGATTAAAAGATATTCTATTAAATTTTCAAAAAAAGACACTCCTTTATAGGTTAAAATAATAGTTCAGAAAAAATGTATGGAAAGATTTATATTATATTGTTTTTCTCAGAAATAAGAAGTTTGTTCAAGAAAAAACCTATAATAGCTTAAAGTAGCTACCGTCTTCTACAAATGGGCATATAGGGTTCTGGACGGTTTAACCCTGCAGCATTGGCAGTTAAGGGGAATTAAACTCTTAAAAAATATTGTTTATTTTGATACGAGCATCTGATAGGAAATGTAGTGCTTGTTAAAAGTTATTCTATACAATTTTCCATAAAAATTAGTCTGTGATATTATAAAAATTTATTTCTGAAAAAATGCAATGAAATATAAATCAACATATTTTTTCTCGGAATTTTAAATCATAAGAAACTTACACTACTTAAGTTCTATACAACAACGAAATATTCGTTTTTGGCTAAACGCTGTTGCAGTGGTGTTTAAATGGGATCAAACTTTACAAATATATGATTTAATGTTAAATGTTAATGGAAAATGGTTCAATTTCTGTCATTCGCTCAGTCTTATCTAAGTAAAATGAATAAATCATAATAAAATCTAGTGTAAAAAACTTCTAAGTCTAACTATTGGCTTCGTAATTATCTCCAAATAATTTGCCAATTTTTCAGATACTCGACATTTCTGACCTTATAGGTAGGTACCCGATACTTTTCATTGCTACAGTTCTTCCACTGAGCATTACATTCATAAAAGTAATAAATCAATATACAATCTAGTGTCAAAAAGTACAAAGATCTAAGAGATTAAGAGATTGTCTTATTAATTATCTCCAAATAACTTAAATAACTTGCCAATTGTGTTGTTATATCCAAAAGGACTTGTAACTTAATCTTTGCCTCCGTTATTTCAACACCTACTGTAGGGTAGTATCTTTTTTTGGCTTCTAATATCTTGTAGTAGAAGGGCAATACAGATATGCTGGAATCTGATAACATTGTCCTCAGGGATAAGTATTTTCATTTCGTTAGATTCAGCGAAGTTGAAAGAGCAAGAGCACTATCTTCATCAGAGAAATCATCGCATCCAATGAATAAAATCAGAGCATCACAACAAAACTTTACAGATCTGTTAATATGATTTACCCTCTTACCATTTTAAAATAGTCCGGAATTCCCAGCAGCCATTTTTCATAAAACATATGATAGATATTTTAGTATCGATGTAACTAAAATATTTCCCAAATAAAGTTAATAATGACAAAAATCCCCTTAAAACTACAAGCAACCTTCGTAAAACTAGTAATCACTTACTGGAAAGATCCACCAAATTATCAGTAGAACCATTTACCTACATTTTTCTATCATCTACATACATTAAATTCTACAGATAAGTTGGTGGGTCTCTAACAATGAAAGGAATCTAGTACCTTCCTACAAGGTCAGTCATTAGGCTCAAGTATCGGGACCATTATTAATAATACGTGGCAAATTATTTCAAGATAAGTAATAGGGGGCGTTCAAGTATTATGTAAGCGCTTGAGGGGGGCGGGGGGGTCTTTGTTTTGCTTATTTTTGATGACATGGTCGATATCGTGATTACGTCAGCAGTTATTATTTACTTATTTTACACAAATGGCAACCCACAAATTGTCTATGCTTGAAAATAAAACTCACATGTCGGGGATTCCCACAAATAAAGAATACGTTATAGGTACTCGCCTAGAAGCGAGTGGGGATTACCGCGCGCACTTGTCACGTCTAAATTTCTTCCGTCAATCTATTGTTTCGTTTCGATTCGAATGACGATTTGACGTATTGTAAGCAAATCAAAGCAAGTTAATTTTTGTTTTAACCGGTGATCCTTTTTCGCCCAAGCTTAACTGTTTAACATGTCGTTTCAAATAAACAAATCCAAGTAATATCAAAAATTATTCGAAAGTTTTAAAAAATCTCATAAAAATACAAAAGTACAAAATGTACAGAAGTTAGTTAAGCCTATTTACTAACTACTGCTCACGAATCAATAAAAAAACAGAATACATTAAAAGAAAAATGCATATAGGTACCAATGATTAAGTAAGCATGGGAGGGGGGGAAGAGGTTTGCTTACTGTTGCTTACACAGCTTACAAAGAAGGGGTGCGCATAGTGCGCGTCATGTAAAAAGAACGCTGGCGGTCAAGCTTCTACAGGCGTTCCAGCGTTCTTTTTACATGACGCGTACTATAATGGTACATTATTTGTAGTAAACTAGGCAGGCACTCATTCAATGTATAGGTATACATCTCTTAAATAAGTAGAAAAGTAAGTAATCTCTTAAAAAGAACGCTGGAACGCCTGAAGAAGCTTGACCGCCAGCGTTCTTTTTACATGACGCGCATTATAAATAGTTGTAAAAAATCTGCTTACGTAATACTTGAATGGCCCCATACGACAATCGCTAACTTTGTAGTTTTTGTCTCTAGTGACTCTAGAGTCTAGATGATATGGTGATTTACTTTTATGAAAGTAATACTCAGTGGAAGTACTGTAACAATGAAAGGTATCTGGTACTTAACCTACAAGGTCAGTCATTAGGCTCAGGTATCGGAAAAATTGGCAAGTTATTTGGAGATAATTATTAAGACTATAGCGATCTTTGTACTTTTTGACACTAGATTTTATTTTGATTTATTACTATTATGAACGTAATACTCAGTGAAAGTACTGTAGCAATGAAAAATATCTGGTACCTACCTACAAGGTCAGAAATGTCGAGTATCGGAAAAATTGGCAAGTTATTTGGAGATAATTACTAAGCCAGTAGTTAGACTTAGAAGTTTTTTACACTAGATTTTATTATGATTTATTCATTTTACTTAGATAAGACTGAGCGAATGACAGAAATTGAACCATTTTCCATTAACATTTAACATTAAATCATATATTTTTAAAGTTTGATCCCATTTAAATACCGCTGCAACAGCGTTAAGCCAAAAACGATTATTTATTTTTTGTAAAGAACTTAAGTAGTGTAAGTTTCTTATGAAAACCTTTTAAAATTCCGAGAAAAAATATGTTGATTTATATTTCATCGCATTTTTCAGAAATATGTTTTTATAATATCACAGACTCATTGTTATGGAAAATTGTATTGAATAACTTTTAACAAGCACTACATTTCCTATCAGATGCTCGTATCAAAATAAACTTTTTTTTTCAAGAGTTTAACCCCCTTAACTGCCAATGCTGCAGGGTTAACAGAACCCTATATGACCCATTTGTAGAAGACGGCAGCTACTTTAAGCTATTGTTGTTTTTTTTTAACAAACTTCTTATTTTTGAGAAAAACAATATAATATAAATCTTTCCATACATTTTTTTCTAAACTATTTTTTTAACCCATGAAGAAGTGCCTTTTTTTGCAAATTGAATAGAATATGTTTCAATCACCATACAATTTCCTATCAGTTGCAATTTTTTCAGACCGAAATTACGAAATTTGTTCCTACGTCCACCTTTTTTCAAAATCGCCCCACTGTGCGGTACCCCGAATACCATAGCTGCTCAAACCCGTCACTTCCACGATGGCTACACTGGACATCAGTCCGAAACACGACAATGTCGCTTCACGGACTGACTATGTCCATGGGGTGGTGATAAGCCACGGCCGAAGCCTACCACCAGAAATGTTGTTACCCGGTTGACACCACCCAGAGATCACGTGTAGGGACGCGAGGGTATTTTCCTATGGACGCGAGCAACTCCAATCTCCAAATTTCCGAGCGTACTCTTAGATGATCTATATACCTGCACACCAGTACCTTAGATGATGATGATAATGACGACGACGTTGTTAATGTTCATCACCACCGCCATCATCATCATCATCACCACCACCATCATCATCATCATCATCTAAGGTATTGTCGTGCATGTGATGATGATGATGATGATGATGATGATGATGATGGTGGTGGTGATGATGATGGAGGTGGTGATGAATATTAACAACATCATGAAGATGGTGATGATGGTGGTGACCATCAACATCACCACCATCACCATCATCATCATCACCTGAACGCCAATACCCTAGATGATGATGATGATGATGACGATGATGTTGTTAATGTTCATCACCACCACCATCATCATCATCATCACCACCACCATCATCATCATCATCATCATCATAATCACCTGCACGCTAATATGCTAGATGATGATGATGATGATGATGATGATGATGGTGGTGGTGATGGTGATGATGATGGCGGTGGTGATGAATATTAACAACATTATGAAGATATATTATATTAACCACCATCACCATCATCATCATCATCACCTGCACGCCAATACTCTAGATGAAGATGATGATGATGTTAGTGGTGGTGATGGTGATGAAGACGGTGGTGATGAACATTAAAAACATCATGATCATCATCATCATCATCACCTGCACGCGTATACCCTGGATGATGATGGTGATGGTGATGATGATGGTGGTGGTGATGAACATTAACAACATCATCGTCATCATCATCATCATCATCATCTAGGGTATTGGCGTTCAGGTGTTGGTTCTGGTTCGCTGCGGGCCCTGCTGACTACTGAGCCACGCTCGCCTTCGGCTCGCTCGCAGCTTTCGTGGTGATCACTGTTCTCTAGTGTTTTAAATCCATGTTGTACTTTCACTCATTTTGAAATATAAGACTATTCAAAATTCGTAGAATCGTGCATCATACTATCATTGATTCTGGCCAAGTTTTCACGTATTCTTTCGTTGTTTTATTTTTAACACCTCACATAGTAACTTAAAACTTGAGTAGGCTACCTAAATTGAAATAAAGTATTTTCTAGCACTATAATGCTATTGCAAAGTTTAAAGAACGTAGTTGTAAAATAAATTAGAATACATTATTATAAGTACAGTTGGCAACCCTATCAGAACTAGCTCGCTATAGTAGAAGTTACGGCCAACTTATAAAAAGTATTGTGTGTTCACACTAGTAACGGTTTGGCAACGTCGCTTTTAAAGTTTTGCTGACGGAGCGGCAACATATCAAAGTCAAAGTCAAAAAGTATTTTATTCATTGAAATCACAAGGATCATTTTGAATCGTCTTAAAAAATAAATTTACATTTACTCCTGTTCCAACGTAACCAGACCTAGAAGAATCAGGCAACAAACACGGTCTGTTTTTCTTTTGATGATCCTTCTTACTACTAGGTGGGGAGCCCCTGTGTAGAGCCTCGAGAACAAGTGGAAGCTGATTCAAAGAAAAAAAGTAAAATCAACTTAAAAGCCTTACTTAGGTAGGCAGTCAAAAGTAAGATGATAGAGAAAATCAGCAAAAGTTCAAAAGGCAGCACACTCTACGCTTGATACACTCATAAAATATAACACATATTATAGTCCAGTCGGCAGGTGGTTTCAGATGGAAAAAGGTCAAAAGCTAATGAAACTTTGGGAGGTTGTTCAGGGATAGTTAATTACCATTTTCCCAAGTTTTGGACCTCGAGGACCATGTGCGAAAAGTGGAGGGGGGGGGGGGGGGGGGGGGGGGGGGGGACGGGGGGGGACACTGCACCTTCCTCCGGTTTTTTCTCAATAACTTTTTTCTCTTACATCCCACGGCAAAAGTACCAGCTACTCTTTTGTAGAACGTTAAATTTACTATAATTTGGACTAATAAAACATGTTTCTATGTCAATAGATTATCGAGATATGGCGATGTGTGTTTTTTTCTAAGTACATCAACTACGTGCAGAGACACTTTGGTAGCAATGTGATTGTTGTCTTTGATGGATACCCCACTAAAGCCGGCTATCAAAGCACCAAAGCAGCAGAACGAGCTCGCCAGTCTGCATTACAAGCACCAACCAAAGTCGTGTTCTCCTCATCTACTATAGTGACAATAGCACAAGAAAAGTTCTGGCAAAAGATCACAATATGAGAGCATTCATTTCGATGTTGATGACACAAATGGTGGATGCTAGCATCGAAGTGAAGCAGGCATATGAGGACGCCGTTATCATGGTGGTGGGGATGGGGTTGAGAAGAGAAGACTGCGTCCCTGCAGAAGACTGCTTCCACCCCCAATTAGTGGGATACAAGTTGACTTCCCGCCAGTTCAGCAATTGCTTGGAGGTAGCATATTGACGACCTCTGTGGCGCGGCGGGCGAAGGTTGGCCTGCGACGCAGGAGGTTGCGGGTGCGATTCCCGGAACATTTGTTCATTTTGTTCATAGGAACAAATATTTGTGCGATCGCAGATATTTGTTCAGGGTGTTCTGGGTATTTTCTATGCATAATAAAAAATATCTATCTATGTAATATGTTGTATTAAGTATATCAGTTATCTAGTATCCATAACACAAGCTCTGCTTAGCTTGGGGCTAGATAATGTTGTGTGAACTGTGAATACATCACTTTTATTATTTAGCGCCATCTCTATCATGTTTACTTACTATCTTACACAAAACTCTTGTGTTTGAAGGTCAATTTAGCGCCATCACTGTCATCTTTAATTAAACTGGGTGCTCTGCTGCCTAAAAGTATCTCACTACGATAATAGATGTCAGTGCAAAATAAACTCACACATTTGTAAAAATTGTCGTATTTCAAACCTGTTTTAAAAATTCCCTATTGTATATTTTTGTTTGGAACGACCATTCGCGATAACTATTATCATTAGGAAGTCTAAAAAATAAGTCAATTTATAAAATGACAATCTGTGGTTTGAGTAACGGCCTAAAGTATTTTGTATGGGCAAGGAAACTTGAACATTCACCTTAAGGGGGGAGGAAGGGGGGATGGAGGGGGAGGGAGGGTTGACTAAAAATACACGATCGTATACCACACGACGAGGGAGGGAGGGGGGTGTTTGACGGCTTTTCATCCCGAAACCACCCGTGCGAAGAATTGTAAAAAAATTAAAAAATAGGTTAAGTTAATGTTAAAAACTATATTTAAGAATATTTACCTTATCAATGTTAGCATATTTCTCATGGATATGTCTCAGAGCTCGAAGATTCTCGTCCAAACTCAGCGAGTCGGACGCCGCGCCAGGGGATCCTGGAATTAAGATAAGATAAAGACAAAGGTAAGATAAGATAGAGATAAATATAAGATTAAATATAAGATAACTCTAAGATAAAGATAAGATAAAGATACATAACGATGAGATACAGATAAGATATAGATAAGTTTATTTTCACTTAGAACACCTGTTCTAAGTGAAAATAAACTTTGAAATTAATGCAAATGTTAATTATGACTTGTTGTACCTACAACAAGTCATAATTAACATTTGCATTAATTTCAAAGATGTTCGTAAGTATATGAAATAAGAGAACTTTGCCTTCCGTGCTAGTTAAAAAAAAGTGTATTAAATAGTATTTTTTAGGGTTAAGCCCAAAGGAATAAAACGGGACCCTATTACTAAGGCTCGGCTGTCTGTCCGCCTGTCTGTCTGTCTGTCTGTCACCAGGCTGTATCTCATGAACCGTGATAGTTAGACAGTTGAAATTTTCACAGATGATGTATTTCCGTTGCCGCTACAATAAATACTAAAAAACAGAATAAAATCAATATTAAAATAAATATTATACAACAAATTGGACAAATTGGATAAGAAACAACATTTAGAACCATATTAATTACTTCCATGAAGGGTTCACTTTGGTCCATTTATTTTTGACCTGGGTCAGTGGTTTCCCATCTCCTTTCATTTCAATCGGGTTAGGGTAACTGCTTTAAAATTCAGTTGCAAGATTCCACCCGGACATACATACATACATTGCAAGTCAAATAAAAACTTGGAAAAAAATGTTAAGTCTAAAACTAAACCGCTAAACCGCTTTCGAAACAATTTGGCAAGATAGATTACATGCTGAGGAAGTATACAGGCTAATCTATACTAATTATAAAGAGGTATAGTCAAGGAACTTTAGTATTTCACTTCGGAAAAATTCCAACCAAGCTGAAAATTTGTGTGTGTTTCTGTTTTTGTGTTCCTGGGTTTCTCGAACGACTCGTTTCTCGAGATCATTTCTTCCCCATACCTACAAACTAGGGAATGAGCTTCCATCTGAGGTTTTCCCGCTTGGTTACGACATGTGTCGCTTCAAGAAAAATGTTCAGAAATTCCTTCAGGGTAGGCAGCGCATCGACAATACCCCCGGTGTTGCCGGTGTCTATAAGCGACGGTGACCACTTCACATCAGGTGGGCCGTATGCTAGTTTAACAATTCTACATAATAAAAAAACACGTACCTTTTAGCTCCCCAAATAACCTCTGAAAAGTCCCACGAGTCCAGAGGTGTGCATAAGTTTTGACAGCTAAAAAACGGTGTTTTTATTTCCCTTTTTTCGGTTTTTTGCCTATAATTATCTTCGTTCCTGTCGATCTTACCGCTATGAGGTATACTTATAACAAAGAAAGAACACAAAATTATCTACAAAAAAGGTTGGGTGTATACAAATTTTCAGCTTGGTTGGAGTTTTTCTGAAGTTTGGCCCATTTTTCGTCTATAGTTCCTGGGCTAGTAAGATTTGATTGTTTATTTGCATTGAATAGGCTCCGGAACCTAGGGAACCGATTTGAAAAATTATTTCACTTCTGGGAAGCTACACTATCCCCGGGTGACATAGGCTATATTATATTTTCAAAAAATATAGGGATTCTTACTGAAACTCCAATAATGTAACCCAAGGTGTAAAAAAATTTAACATAGGGAGAATAACCATCACCATACCTATTTCTGCCGCAAAGCAGTAGTGCTCGTATTCCTGTGTTCCGGTTTGAAGAGGAAAGGGGTGCCGGTGAAATTACAGGCACATGAGACTTTCATCTTTATGTCTCAGGGTGGCGGGCGCAGTGCAATGCCACATAAGGCGCGTCCTAGGAGGACGTGACCTATGAGGTAATGCACTGTTCATAGGCAGAGGTTACCGCTTAACATCAGGTGGGCCATCAGCTTGTTCCGTCATTCGAAGTAGTATAAAAAAAAAGGTTTAGCCGGTTTTTGTATGTGTGTGGATAGATGGGGGGTTGGGAAGGGGGGATCCCAACACTACCCGTGTGAAGCCGGGCGAGTTTCTAGTACTTTAAAAAGTGGCAACGACCGTTTTTGATTGGATTTTGATAAATACGCAAGTACCCAGGTCTGGTTCCTCGTCGCTGTCCAGTGAGATGGGCTCGTTATTTGCCGGCATCAGATTACTGCGGACACGAATTTCTGAAACAACGTAATATATGACGATATGTTAAGGTGGATGCTCACGCTTGCGGCGCGAGATTCAAATTTTTTAGTGTTTTTTGCTCATTACAGCTCATCAACACTTCTTCACATAGCGAAAGTTGATTTCGCGAGAACTAGGAGACTTAACACACATGTTTTAATTGATTGATTGAGTATCTCATAAATATCATCAGTTTAGCTACGATACCCCTAAACAAAAAAAAACACTGTAAATTGTGTTTATGGGTATCATAGCTAAACTGTTGATATTTATAAGATACTATTAATTAAAACATGTGTGTTAAGTCCCCTAGTTCTCGCGAAATCAACTTTCGCTATCTGAAGGAGTGTTGATGAGATGTAATGAGTTTTTTTTTTTTTTAAAAAAGCTCTGCGGCTCTCGATTAAGCCTTTTTTTATTGAATATCTCGTAAAATATAGTCAATTTTACAAAACCCCTACAGTAAATCCTCGGCTTTATTCTATTGTTTTTATTTATCTAATTTTTTACCCAATAATATGCACCATTTTAATAAACAATCGAATCTAGTCAAAAGTAAGAGGTAACTTTGGGTTTTTTTCTATCGATAAAATATTGTCCTATCGTGTTTCTGGTACAGTGATCCCTCGGTATTATAATGTAGTATCCATGCATATTTGTAATTTGAATATTGTACTTGATTTAGTCAATTAAAAATCTAATCAAAGACTGGTAATTTTACGGCATACTCTCCTTTTTAATTCCCAATCGGTTAATAACATAGAAAACTCACGTCCTGCTTGCGGTTGTCTGTTCATCAACTGGTCTTTTCTTGGTCTTCCGCGTTTGCCCTTCACTTTTTCAGTCTGTGGTGTCTGAGAAATAACACACTCCAATTATTACAAGCTTTATATTAACTTGCAATGCATGTCCGGGTGGAATCTTGCAACTGAATTTTAAAGCAGTTATCCTCAACCGATTAAGATGATATTTGGCATACCTGTCAAGTTCCGATGACAATACAATATGATGGTGACAGTGAGCTGATCTGATGATGGAGACGGAAGGTGGACAACGGAACTCCTCGATGAATAATAGTAGACTGGCCGTGTTTAGGCTCATTGTGATCAGCACACGGTTACGATCACTAATTTTATAAAAGTTTGTATTGAAAAATATATTTTTCACAAAAAACTTATATAGACACAATTAGTAGTAATAGTAGTAATAGTAATTTATTCAGTAACAAACGTCACAAATTCATTATAGTGTACATCAGATTCAGTGTTCTTAGAATCATTATTCCTGGGTGGGACAACATAGGTATCCAAACTAGGACAAATCCTGTGAGATGGCATACCTATGCCCTCCGCCGGAGGTGCTTCAAGAACATTAGTAGAACAGTAAGTAGTAGCGGAGCTTTTTTGTGAAAGAGTTCGTCCGGGGATGTACTACCACCGTACCTACTTCTGCCGCAAAGCAGTAGTGCTCGCATTGCTGTGTTCCGGTTTGAAGGGTGTCGGTGAAATTACAGGCACATGAGACTTTTCATCTTTATGTCTCAGGGCGCAGTACAATGCTGCATAGGGCACGTCCTGGGTGGACGTGACCTATGTGATAGTGCACTGTTCATAGGCAGAGAGTACCGCTTAACATCAGGTGGGCCATCTGTTTGTACCGTCACTCACGCAGTTAAAAAACCGGCCAAGTGCAAGTCAGACTCACGCACGAAGGGTTTCGTATCATTATCTATAAAAACGCCAAAAAAAACACGTTTGTTGTATGGGGGCTGCCATATATAATATCCCATAAATATTTATTTTATTCTGTTTTTTAGTATTTGTTGTTAACATCATCTATGAACATTTCAATTGTCTAACTACATATAACGGTTAATGATATACAGCCTGGTGACAGACAGATAGACAGACGGACCGACAGCGGAGTCTTAGCAATCTTAGCGTCTTGACGACCACTGTGGCGCGGCGGGCGAACGTTCGCCTGCCACGCAGGAGGTTGCGGGTTCGATTCCCGCCTCGGAACAAATATTTGTGCGATCCGCAGATATTTGTTCAGGGTGTTCTGGGTATTTTCTATATATAATAAAAAATATCTATCTATGTAATATATTGTATTAAGTATATCAGTTGTCTAGTACCCATAACACAAGCACTGCTTAGCTTGGGGCTAGATAATGTTGTGTGAACTGTCCAGCAATATTTATTTATTTATTTATTTATTTAATAGGGTCCCGTTTTACCCTTTGGGTATGGAACCCTAAAAACAACATAGGAATGTGTGTAGAAGTGAATGTTGTTGCCCTGGATACTTACACCGTTGCTCTTCTTGGCTCCAGGAATGTGTGTAGAAGTGTATGTTGTTGCCCTGGATACTTACACTGTCGTTCTTCTTGGCTCCAGGAATGTGTGTAGAAGTGTATGTTGTTGCCCTGGATACTTACACCGTCGTTCTTCTTGGCTCCAGGAATGTGTGTGTTGCCCTGGATACTTACACTGTCGTTCTTCTTGGCGTTGGGAGTCCGTTTGGTGTATTTACGTTTGACGCGAGGAGTCGCGTCTCCGGTGGACGAGGAGGCTCCAGAGTCTGGAGAACAGAGTTATTAATCGGAGGTCCGACTAGGAACCATTCGCGAATGGACGTGTATATTGAAAGTATACAAGAACTGTACGCACAGGTCGGGACTGCTCGCGTATTGTTTAAAATTGGATTAACCATTACTATTTAGGGAGGGTAGGGGTTTTTCGAACTTGTCACCTTTCATAATCATTACGGGCATTATCAAACACCCCTCCCGTACCGCTCCCATACCTCAGGGACTGCCTCAGTTAAACGCTAGACCTGTAGTTTGCCATTCATCGTCATCATCAGCCCACACTAGTCCACTGCTGGACATAGGCCTCTCCCATTACGCGGCACTGAGCCCGGTGTTCGGCTCTTCTCATCCACTTTCTGTCGCCTTTCGTAGGTCATCGCTCCACCTTGCCAGAGGACGCACCACGCCATTATTTTAGGTTAAGTATGGTTTATTGGTTAAAGGCTATTGTGTATTGGAGTGCATATGTCGGTTCTGGTTCGCTGCGGGCCCTACCGGGCCACGCTCGCCTTCGGCTCGCTCACAGCTCACGTGCTGATCACTGTTCTCTAGAGTTTTAAATCCTTGTCGTACTGTCACTCGTTATGTCAGAACATGTTGGTTCTAGCCTTGTATAATCTCTTAACTAATTCACTGAATCAGCGTCAGAAAGTATACGCGACCATTACGCTGAAATTGTGTATAGTTTCTATAAATAGTTATGGTTAATACAATTTCAAACATACATTTATTTACAGAAAGAATAATAAAAGGTATGTACAAAATACATATGAAACAGTTGTGCTACCTGAAGTCCGCTGCTAGCGATCTAAAGGTAGCTCAACTGATCCAAATCACTACCAGACGGAAGCGTCCCTAAGATGCTGGCTGCATTGCCACGCTGAATGGCAATATTTTAAATTATACGCGAGCAGTCCCGACCTGTGCGTATTATTCTTGTATACTTTCTATATACTCGTAATGGACGAAGAACTGTAAAGCAATGTGTTGGCGACCAACCTTCCGCACCAATCCCACTTCTGATACCAAAAAATGTTGCAGACCAAATCAAAACCGCATAACCATTTCATTCAAGAGTTTCAACAGTAACAAAATCCTTTCCAATGTTTCAAAAAAGCACGAATTTTAAAATATATTACTTCCTACTAATATTATAAACGCGAAAGTTTGTAAGTATGGATGGATGGATGGATGTTTGTTACTCTTTCACGTAAAAACTACTGGATGGATTTGGATGAAATTTGGAATGGAGATAACTGGACTCCCGGAATAACACATAGGCACATTTTTATCCCGATATTCCCACGGGATCGAGACTCACGCGGGTGAAACCGCGGGGCGCTGCTTGTTCTCTATATTTACTCACCAGCCACCCTCCCTCAAGTCTTGTAGGAGGCGTGGTTGGTGCGGGAGGTTGGTCACCAACACAATGGATATGACGCAGTACAAAAACCATGATAGTCTTATTAATTCTATACGAATGTTGTGTGCATATATATAACTAACTACAAAGTTCTCATGCAGTTATTCTAACATAGGCAACAAGTAAGAAGACGGACAATATAAGGACTACTGGTGTGCGGTTATATATAACCGCACACCAGTTGTCCTAATAGTATTCCTAAAAGTAACAAAATAAACTAGTATCCTTTCAAATATACTAATTGCACATCAAAATAAATGTAACTCTATCTATATTTAAGTCACCCCAATTTTCTGTCACTATCTAATTCAGTAAAGTTCAGGTAAGTAAGAACGGGACAGAACAAAGCACGCGAAACAAATAGCGAGCGAAAATCAACCGCAACTGTCTCAAGTAAATGACTATTTAAACAAATGAAAACTTTTTTTTAAACTTGTAAATGCATTTAATTCATTATTTTTCAAGTGTAAACCACACTTTATGGATAACATTAAATTTAAATGTAACCCTAAAATTTCGTTTCGTTCGTTTTCGTTTTCACTGGAACTAAATTTTTGGGTTACATTTAAATTTAATGCATTTAATGTTGTGAAATAATCATTCAAATCGCTAAATGCAGTAGGTTTTTTTGTGTAAACCATAATAATGACCAATATAAAAGCCAACAACAGTCATTTCAGTGTAAAATTATACTCTGTAAAACTTACTTTGTAAAATACGTTAGTATCAACAAGCAACCAAATTAAGATTTGAATCTTACACGTTATTTGACCCACTTCCCGGTTTTCGATTGAGCTGAAATTTTACATAACTGTCAAGTTCCGATGACCGTACAATATGATAGTGACAGCGAGCTGATCTGATGATGGAGACGGAAGGTGGACAACGGAACTCCTCGATGGATAATAGTAGACTGGCCGTGTTTAGGCTCATTTTGATCAGCACACGGTTACGATCACTAATATCAACATCAACAGTCGCACGTACATTCCATAAAAGCTTGGTTTGAAAAATACATTCAACAAAAAAACAGCCAATTTCATAAACATTCGTATCTCTACGGTGTCGGTATTTTAACATAAAAATAAAATTTATTAAATGCAAGTACTAATTCAAGTTTAGTCTACCCAAATCACAAAAAACAAATTTACCCCAACCAATTCAACAATTTTACCCCAACCACAAAATTTTATCTCAATTTCTACAACCATGCATATTTCTACACCAAGCTACATTTACCTTTTTTCCTAACCCGCGTTATTCTAGCATTTCTCCTGATAAACACTTTCTTATGCGCCTCGCCAATCTTTCTCGGGGCGATTTTACCGGACATTTTACCCGACCTTTGGGGTAATTTCCGGGTACCTTTAACTGGCAACATTTTCGAGCCACGCGGCGGGGGCCGTTTGATCGTAGGTTTAACTTTCGTGACGGTCTTCACTAAAGCGGTGAAATAAAGCATGTTACATGGTGTTTAGTAGCGTATGTACACAGTCTGGTTTTTTGAGGCTGGCAACATTGTTTGGCGGCCATTTTGAATTCAAGTATTTTTCGTGTGGGTGATGTCTTTTGGAGTAAATGTAATTTCAAAGCGTATATATGCATACATAAGGCTCAGTTTAGTATGATCATATTCTAGTATGCTTTTCGAATAAGGCTGCTGTCCAAAGACAATCGTACGTAGCTCATTGAATATTACTCTGAATTTACATACATACATAGACACACGCCTTTTTCCCCGAAGGGGTAGACAGAGCCTCAAATAGGCCTCTTTTCACAGTGGCTTGCACTATCATGGGATATAGACGAGACAAGAGGTGAGCTCATCGCCGCCATTGCTTCCCACGACTGACTCTGCTAACGCTTTCTTCCAGTAATAATAAATTCCTTAAGTAAGCTAGCAGCCAGGACAAATCTTATACCAACGAATCTTACTAACAAGTCCGGGTAATCCCTTAGTCAGCTTTTACGACATCCATGGGAGGAGATGGAGAAGTCTATTCTTGGGCCGGAGACACCACGGCTAAAGGAGGTCGGCAACCGCTGATTCAGGTCAAAAATAAATGAACCGGGCCCCTTCATAAAAGTAACTAGTACTGTTCTAAATGTTGTTTTTTGTCCAATTTTTATAAAGAACTTTTATATTTTTAGAAGTTGGGAAGCAAAAGTTGTATTTCTAAATAATTAGATAAATCAACTCATTGCATTTGCGTGACACAAAACGCAACAAACTACATTACTTTCCCACAACTTCTACGCAAGAAATTAAATTAGCTTTTTCATTATCTTAACATATATTATCAATAACCAAAAGTATCCCAACTGTACGTTACGTTAGTCAAAAAAGTTGGGTCAAACAATGTATGGGGAGTTGCCCATGTTCTTTGTAATATTTTAATATTCGCCTCAAAAAGTCCAGAACGTGTACATAGTAATGAAAAATGTTTTGTTATTGACACAAATTAAATAGTTGCTGGGTGTTATTGGAAAACCACACTTATATTTAGTAACATACAATCCACACCGTGTAGTGTAATATTTACAAATTTCTGCAATCAGAGGCCAGTGGAACTAGACTAAGGCCCGGTTTCACTAACGTCACCTAACTTTAAGGCACTACTTACGCATCTCAAAGTTAACTTATAACAAACTATCATTATTTAATATAATAAGAGCGTAGGTAGCCACTTAGAGTTAGGAGTCGTTTGTGAAAACAAGGGGTAAGATTCAGCACTGGCAACATTATTGAATATATAATTCTATTCGAAAAAAAAAACTTAGAAGCTAGGAATTTTTCCCCAATACAAGATTTTATAATATTAGTGATCGGAACGTGTGCTGATCACAATGAGCCTAAACAGGCCTGTCTACTATTATCCATCGAGGAGTTCCGTTGACCACCTTCCGTCTCCATCATCAGATCAGCTCGCTGTCACCGTCATATTGTATTGTCATCGGAACTTGACAGGTATGTCAAATAATATCTCAATCGGTTGAGGATAACTGCTTTACAATTCAGTTGCAAGATGCCACGCGGACATACATACATACATTGCAAGTTAAATAAAAGCTTGGAAAAAGGAGGAGGTTATGTTACGCTTTTTTTATGTTTGTTTCTTCATATCTCCCTCATTTATGAACCGAGACAATACAATATGATGGTGACAGCGAGCTGATCTGATGATGGAGACGGAAGGTGGACAACGGAACTCCTCGATGGATAATAGTAGACTGGCCGTGTTTAGGCTCATTGTGATCAGCACACGGTTACGATCACTAATTTTATAAAAGCTTGTATTGGGGATAAATTCCTAGTTACGAAGTCGGTTTTTTTGGAAAATAATTATTAATTATAGAGCTGAAAATACAGTGATTTGGTATCATTTTAGAAAAATTATTACTTTACAAAACGTACTATCCCTGGTGCAGAATTCGAGATATTTTTTGTAAACAAACAAATGTCACCATCAAAGAGACAAGCCAGTGGTAAAAACATTTTTTTGCGTGGATTATATTTTACTTTTTTTAACCATGTTTGAAGCGAATAAACCATTTCATTTCATTTCATTACTAGTACTGACCCGTGGCTTTTCCTACGGTATTAAATTTTTGGAATATCCGCCAGCGGGTCCGCTGGCGCGGTATGTACCTTCAATTTGCGGCAAATAAACACAAACACACTATCTACCTAAGTTTATCTGACGAGTCAATGTGTAAACGGCAAAATGTTATATAAAACTCTTACCTATTGATACAGTATGACCATTCCATTGTAAAACTGTGCGAAAAGCACATTCGTATTCGGCAAATGAGGAGAAACGAATGAAATTAACAAAATGGGGACCGGCTTTCAAAACAAAGCCCATTGTTTAGAATCTCTGCAATGTTCCAAGAAACATTAAATACTTTCTACTAACAAATATATTTTTGCTTGATAACTTTGTTAATAACCAAAATAATTCAAAAATATATACGACAAAATATTGATTACTTTATAATTTATCAGATCTGAGTTAGAATAACATGCCTAGCCTGTTTATTGGCCTAATTTAATAAACTACCATAGAGCCCCTATTTTTTTGCTATGGTATCCCCTTTGTTTACATAAAATATCTCGAATTCTGAACCAGGGTATACACTATTCTTCTCCACAAAACGTTAGCAGGAGAATAGTAAAGCATATGGTGTGCAGTACTAAGTCTGTATGACAAACTTCCGTTAAAAATCCATGTTTTTGAGTAAAATGAAAACAGGGTGATCCCATAACTATTTATACCCAAGTCGTATCAGTATTTTTTCTTCAAATCGTGATACAATTTTTGAATGAAACTTTGTAAGAAAATGTAATCATAAATGGACGAGCAGAACTTCCATTAATAAAGCATGTAACTATTTTTATCCAAATTGTATGCTGCTAGGGCCAAACCAACGCGTTGAGCCCGCGTGCACGGTGGTGATCCATTGTCTTACCATTGATCGCCACCGTGCACGCCACTGAGGACGCGGGCTGAACGCGTTGGTTTGGCCTTAGCTCAAGTACTTTTTCTACAAATCTTGATAATTTTTTTGAATGATTTAACTTTGTATGGTAACTTAATAAGGTTTTTAAGGTAAACTTCGTTATTAATACATGTTTTTAAAACTTACCGGCCGTGCCGCGTCGCTTGTACTCCCTCTTGGCTTTCCGCTCCAAGGCTTCTGCGAACAAATACATCAATAAAAACACAATCAAAAACAATATAATTTTTAAAGAGGTTTCAAAAAATGTATTCGCTTAAGGTTGCGCCAACCGCAGGCAAAAATCGTCATACAAAAAAAACGTCTCGCGCCGCGAAAAAGCCGTTTTTATAAAATATAGATAATTTTACAAAACCCCTACAGTAAACTCTCGGCTTTGTTGCATTGATTTTATTTAACTTTAAAAGCGATGGTAGCCTAACGGTTCAATAGTGCAACTCAGAATCCAACGATACCGGGTTCGATCCTAGGCTCCGAACCAATGACTTTTCTAAGTTATGTGCGGATTTCCATCGCTCTGTGCTTCGGAGGGCACGTTAAGCTGTCAGTCCCGGCTATTATTGATTAATAGCAGTCGATAAGCCATGTCAGAGGCCCTCGGGCGGCTTGACAAACTCCGACACCAGAGGCCAGCTCTACCTCATACGAAACGAAACGAACGATTTAACTTTTTAAACTATCATGGTTATATTCATACTTTTCACTAGAAACGTGATATTTACAATGATTATAGAGTTTTGATTGTTCCCGATATTTCGGCACAGTTGCATGCGCCATGATCGCGAGAGAACTAACTAAAGTCTATGCGAGTAGATGTTATTGGCAGATATATCGATCTACCCTCTTTCTCACTCTTTTATTACGAAATTATTACCACTAGTAATCATGGTAAATATCCCATTTCTAGTGAAAAGTATGTACATAACTATGATAGTTTCAAAAGTTATTTTTTAAATCTGTTTCTAAAGCGTGTTTTTCCTAACGCCTGGCCTACATAAATGTCTAAGGTGTACAGAGTACATGGTATGTACGCTATAGACTCTATAGCGTAAATACCCATTTCTATGGCGTGCCTATGAATCTGAGACCCTTACCTGCAGTTAGTTACTACAATCTGGGGCCCCAATTTTAAGTTCAAAAGTCTGAGGCCCTAACCATTACTTTTTATTACCTACAGAAATGTCTATGGTCAGAAAACTAAATACATATTTTACATTACCTAGTTATCTGACGTGCCTACTAAACGAAGTCTCTTACATGCAGTTCCTACAACCTTACGTCAGGGTACAATACAAACCAAGTACAGGACAGCCTCTTTTCTGTAGTCTATGATGTAAAACCGACTCATCCTTTGTCTTTAGCGTGATTTTCCTTACCTCTTACCTACAGAAAAGTATACGGCGCACATGTGTACATTACAAGACTCTGTTCTGTAGTCTATGGCGTACATACCCATCTCTCTGGCGTGTTTCCTAGCGAGATATTCGGGACTCGTCTTGTCTATGCGCGGCCGGCCTCGCTTCCGCTTCCCGCCCGGGAGGGGCGTTTCCGGCGGTCGTTCCGCGTTCATCATGGCGGCTGGAGGAATTACATGCATTAAAAAGCGGGGATGCGTTGCCAAATAATAGTAAAAAAATAAAGTTCTAATCTATACTCTATACTAATTATAAGGAGGAAAGTTTTTTTTTTTTTAACTATGTGTAGGTTTATGAGCACGATCTCACCTGTTGGTAAGTGACGATGTGGCCGAAGATGGAAGATTGTCTTGTAGTAGAGCTTTTTTGTGAAAGAGTTCGTCCGCGGAAGTACTACCACCATACCTATTTCTGCCGCAAAGCAGTAGTGCTCGCTTTGCTGTGATCCGGTTTGAAGGGTAACGGTGCCGGTGTAATTACAGGCACATGAGACTTCATCTTTATGTCTCAGGGTGGCGGGCACAGTGCAATGCCACATAGGGCGCGTCCTAGGTGGACGTGACCTATTTGATAATGCACTGTTCATAGGTAGAGGTTACCGCTAACAACACAACAGGTGGGCCATCTGCTTGATCCGCCATTCCAAGAATTCAAAAAAAAAAAAAAAAAAATGACCGCAAAGTTCTAGAAGGCACCTATTCACTCTAGCCTTGAAGAGACCCAGATTATAGTTTTCAGGAAAGACAGACGACGGTAGTGTATTCCACTCCTTAGCAGTTCGCATTATAAAGGTAGAACTGAAACGTTTAGTACGAATAGATTGTTTGTTTGTTTGCATTGAATAGGCTCCGAAACTACCGAACCGATTTGAAAAATTATTTCACTATTTGGTAGCTACACTATCCCCGGATGACATAATCTATAAAATATTTTCAAAAAAATTAGGAATCCTTACTAAAACTCCAATAATGTAACCCAAGGTGTAAATTTCAGCAAAATTATCAGCGACATTGGGGGAATAACTTTAGCGGGTTTTATCTGGTGTGTGGATAGATGGGGGGTTGGGAAGGGGGGAGGGTTAGGGGGGACGGGAGGGGGGGGATCCCGACACTACACATGCGAAGCCGGGGCGAGTTTCTAGTGATACATAAACATAAAGTATTCTCTACCCACGGTCTACAGACTAACACCCGTTTTCACTAAACCTTGGCGACGCCTAAATCGGATGCCTAAATATTAAGGAGTTGCCTAGAGCAAAAAACCGATTAACCAACCTTTAGGTGATGACTGCGACGTTAGGCGCTGCCTAAAGTTATGACATGGATTATGCGTGGCGTAATGTTAGGCAACTCACCTAAACTGACAGATTGTCATCCGTTTTCACTAAACCTAGGCGACGCCTGAATCGCTAAAAACAAACAAAACCATAGACAATTGTCGAACATTTAGGCAACTCCTATTGTAGGACTCAACTAGTGAAAATGGATTGGCGAAAGGAAGTTTTTTGTTAGGGAATTGCCTAGACTAGGCGTTACTTAGGCGACTCCTTGATCGTCGTTGGTGAAAACGGGTGTAAGTCACTATAGGTAATCCTACTAGCAAGGAGACGTGTTCGCTTAAAATTGACCTCATCAACATTTCATCCCACTGCTGGACGTGGGATTCACCCTTAAAATGTCATGGTTTCGATTCGCCCATCAAGAAAACTGCACCGCTACTAGCCCTCTACATACAAACCAGCAGCAGCAAATTTAGTAGTAGTAGAGCTTTTTTGTGAAAGAGTTCGTCCGAAGAAGTACTACCTCCATAGGTACCTATTACAAAAACCTATACACACGACACAGGGGATCCTAGTGTGGGGTCAGGACTATGTATGTGATATATATATCAGCCCATCATCTGGACGCGATTTATCCGACAATACACGCCCTAAGTTCTTACATTGCTTGTTTTGTTGGCATGGGTCGGAATGGCACGGGTAGGAAAGAAGCAATACGTCTCTACCCCTACACTACTACAATACTGAACATCTAGCTACAATGCCACTAACAAACATACCCATCTCCCTGGCTTGTTTCCGGGCCGCTAAGTTTGCCAAGTACTCCGGGCTAGTTTTGTCGACGCGCGGTCTGCCACGCTTACGCTTGACCGGTGTGGTATTCTCACTAGATTCCGCTGAAAAAAGAAATACACACATACAAAAGAGTTCGTCCGGGGAAGTACTACCACCATACCTATTTCTGCCGCAAAGCAGTAGTGCTCGCATTGCTGTGTTCCGGTTTGAAGGGGAAAGGGGTGCTGGTGAAATTACAGGCACATGAGACTTTTCATCTTTATGTCTCAGGGTGGTGGGCGCAGTGCAATGCCACATAGGGCGCGTCCTAGGTGGACGTGACCTATGAGGTAATGCACTGTTCATAGGCAGAGGTTACCGCTTAACATCAGGTGGGCCATCTGCTTGTTCACACTCATTCCGTCATTCAAGAAGTATAAAAAAATAAAAAAACATACATATGGTAGGGCTCAAAAAAAATAAGTTTTCAGTAAATTTCTTAATGCGCATTTTTCTCTGTTTAAGGTGGTTGTGGCACGAAATTTTGGTGTTTTTCGCTCATTACAGCTCATGAACACTTCTTCAGATAGCTAAAGTTGATTTCGCGAGAGCTAGGAGACTTAACACACATGTTTTAATTGATAGTATCTCATTGCAGAGCGAAATTCAAATTTTTTGGTGTTTTTTGCTCATAAATGTCATCAGTTTAGGCTACGATCGCACTAAATAAAAAACACTGTAAAAATGTGTCTACGGGGTATCGTAGCTAAAATTATGATATTTTATTATATTTTTATTTATTTTTTTATTTTATTTAAATTCAACTGCTTACTCCACTTACAGTATACACCAACGCGCGCAGAAAGCCAAACAATAGGTACAAATATTAAAAACTACTTAACTTAGAAAACTAATGGAAGTTTTTAAGAAAACATTAAAATTTGAAAAAAATACATCGGTTTCTGGTTTCTGAGCAACCAGGGCGTTGAGCAAATTTAGAGCATGAGCTGTAGGAGCATACCGGGTGGTTTGCGTTCGAACCAACGGGGTCGCAAATATTTATGAGATACTATCATTAAAACATGTGTGTTAAGTCTCCTAGTTCTCAAGAAATCAACTTTCGCTATCTGAAGAAGTGTTCATGAGCTGTAATGGGAAACAAGTAATTAATTTTGTAAACATTAAAAAACCCTCAACGCAATGAAACAGCTGAACCGATTTTGATCAAGGATAGCTCCCGACTAATTCACATTTCAAACAAAAAAAACAAAATCAAAATCGGTTCATCCGTTCGGGAGCTACGATGCCACAGACACACACACACAGACACATACACACACAAACAGACACGTCAAACTTATAACACCACGTCGTTTTTGCGACGGGGTTAAAAAAAACCAAAAAAATAGAATTTCGCGCCGCGAGGAATATAGATAGATAGATAAAACGTATATTTGTATCTCCAATCACACACGTACATACAAAATAAAAGACAGTGCACTAAAAACTAGATAATAAAACCATTATACACAAAAACAAAGCAGTGCACTAAAATAAACATTTACACCATATAAAAACCATAACTAAAAGCATAGACTAACTAAACACAATAGACTGCCAATCTCATACAAGAAAACGTGACTCGGTCTCTTCCCGCCATTTTCGAAAAGAGACGTTGTCTACTTTTATTTTATTTATGTTCCAAGTGTTTTCTTGAGTTATTTTGTGTTATTTTGGTGGAATTTTAACTAATGTAGCCCGTTTAAAAAGCACAAGTGTAGTGAAATGAAATGGAAGTGAAATGCGTGACTTTTGAAATTGGTGGAAATTGTCTACCAAAGTTTTAGTAAAATTGGCCACCGTTTTACTAAAACATGACTCGACTGTGACTTTGACGACTCGGAATGAGTGTAACGTTGCAAAATATATTGAAAATACAATATAGTGAAAATACAGATACTTGAAAATGGCAAATGCAAAAGCCGTGCGGAGCCAATTATAAAAAAAAAAAAAAAGAAACGTGACTCGAAAAAGGTAAATTCCAGGCTATTTCTAGATGGCGCTGGCAAAATACATTCAATCAGCATTTTAAACCTCCTAATCTCTTTAAAAATAAACATTTATATTTCTAATTTATTATTTAGTTATGAAACTATGGTCGCAAAACATGTTTTATCGATCTATTCGAAATACATGTAAAAATAATTTCAATCGTTTATAGCAGATTCAAAACAGCGACATCTAGCGTCATTGTAGGCAATCAGTCATCGATGCACGTTTTTTTGTATGAGATTAGCAGTCTATTGTGTTTAGTTAGTCTATGCTAAAAGTACGTAGGTAGAGCATCCACCTTACCCTGCACGTTGCAGGTGGTTTAAATGGTACGTACCAGAGCTGACTTGCTCTTGTTTCTGTCTCGCGGCGTACAACTCGACCGCCGGCGGCACGAAGTGGGAAACGGGCGAGCGGTAGTCGACCGTTAGGGGTAGGCTGGTAGGCACTGAAACGACACATTTTAAACCGACTTCAAAAAAACAATCAATCGTTATTTTGCGAAACATAGGTACATAAGATGGTATCTATATATATAAAACAAAGTCGTGTTAGTTACACCACTTATAACTCAAGATCGGCTGGACCAATGTTAGTTATCTCTTTTTTTGTGGATTCTTCTCCGCTCCCAATAGAAGAATAAGTAATAAAATATCGGGGGGGGGGGGGCTGTTTTTCACCGGGGGCTAAAACCAATGAAACTAAATACATGATAAATCGGAACGGAAGAAGAACGCGATATTTTGTCAGTTTCTGATAAATTTTATTTCCAGCGAACCAAGCACTATTTTTTTTTATATTTGTTACGTCGTATCACCTCAAAATGTTGGGAGGTTCTACAAAATGGGACATACTCCAGAATTATTTCGATGCGTGATTCAGAACTTTCTGTAATTTATTGGCGTTAGCGCCATCTCTTGGTAGAGAGTTACATCATTTCGTGACAACACCTGCTTGCCATCTAGCTACATCTTTTGAACTATTGGGAATGTAGCAAGAACTGAGCAATCTACAGGGCGTCCCAAGACTATGCGACATGAAGGGAAAGTACCTTAAATATTGTAGATAGGTGTTTTGCTGAAAGGAGACTTTATTTTATTTTTAAAACTTAGTAATACTGCATTCAAAGATTTTATAAAAATTACTTGCTTCGTCTGAGAATCGAACAGACTTAAATGTGAAAAAAACAACCCGGTATTTTTATGATGTCAATCGAAAGAATGGATAAAAAAAACCTCTTGAGTAACATAGTATCAAAGAATAACGTAAAATGTTGGGTTCGATTCCCAGAAGGAGCAAGTGATTTTTAGAAAATCTATGAATGCAGTATTACTAAGATTTATAAATAAAATAAAGTCTCTTATTATCAAAACATCTTATCTACAATTTTTAATGTACTTTCCCTTTATGTTGCATAGTCTTGGGACGTCCTGTATACTTGTTTAATTTATCTATGCCTATGCTAATGATGATGATGATGATGATGATGAAGATGATGATAATGATAATGATGACTTACGCGGCCTCTCCTGGCTAGTATCATCGCTCTCATCTCTCTTGATCCGGGCTAGTCCGGATTCCAGCTGACTTGACTCACAGACGGCCATCTTGTATCTTTATGCTTAGACTAAGTTTGTTCTCACTGAAACAAGATAAGGCAAAGTTTCAAAACCCTTGTAGACTATCCCTCCGTAGACCAAGTCAACGCTAGCACAGCTGCTAGTCGGTGGCGTGTCATCTAGGTACGACAGAGCAAACACTACCGATACACAATAAAAAAAATAAAAAAAAAAACCAGCCAAGTGCGAGTCGGGCTCGCGCATGAATTGTTCAGTGAAAATCACGTTTGTAAAAAAATAAAAATAAAAATTTCTCGCAAAAAGTGGTCACCCATCCAAAAACTGACTCCGCAGATCGATGCTTAACCTACATTTGGAAAAATCACGTTAGTTGTATGGGTAATTTTTTTTTTTCTGTTTTTTAGTATTCAGAAATACATCATCTGTGAAACTTTCAACTGTCTAACTATCACGGTTCATGAGACACAGCCTGGTGACAGACAGACAGACAGATAGACAGACAGACGGCCAGCCGAGCCTTAGTAGTAGGGTCCCGTTTTACCCTTTGGGTACGGAACACTAAAAAAGGACTTTATTTCAGACACACAGATCCAAAATTTGGTTAGAAACAAAACAAAAAAAAAGCAATAATAACAACAATATTATTAATACCTACACACAGTTTTTTTTTTATTCTAACTACTAGGGCAAAATGGACTCAGTAATATGTGTAATTGGCCATAACTGAATACATCTTGGTCCAGTGCTGAGTTAGGTGGGAATCTGCCCTGTCGGCTACCTGGCGAATTGTCTCCTTAGTAGCTTCTGTGCCTCACGCCGAACTGCTAAGGAGTGGAATACACTACCGTCGTCTTGTCTTTCGTGAAAACTATAATCTGGGTCTCTTCAAGTCTAGAGTGAATAGGTGCCTTCTAGACCTTTGTGCTCCATCTTCGGCCACATCGTCACTTACCAACAGGTCAGATCTTGGCCAAACAAGGATCAATCAACGAAAAAAAAAAAAAAAACCGATGCCCAATCTGGCAATGGGCCAAGCCGACGTCCATACCTAAGTGATGTCTTTGCGCTCATTGCCTCAACCTAACTATATACATCAGGGGTCACCGATTAGTTTCGCTCGGGGTCCGTTTAAAGAAATGAAATGATCATCGAGGTCCGCACAGATTTAATAGAAAAATATTTATTAAAAACATGTAATTACGGCAATAAAAAGGAACTTTTTTACAAATCAATGATGAGAAAAATTAAATTTCTTGTTGCGGACTATCTGTCTGAAATTTGGAGTCATATTGGTGCAAGCTATTGACATTAAATCCTGGAGGTATTCATCAGTAAGTCTAGATCTAAATTTATTCTTAATGAAGATCATCTTCGAGAATGCTGCTTCACAAACATATGTTGACCCAAACATGGTAAGGAGTTTCAGTGCTATTTTTTGTAGTTCGGGGTATTTATTACCGCTTACAAATTTTATCCAGAACTCTTCACTGGGAACTTCCGCATGTTTATGTTTCAAAGCCGTGTTTTCTTGAAAGTCAATCATTTTTATCTGCAGCGTAGCTTTATCACTGCCGAAAACAATTGCACCTTCGTTACTGCATTCACCATCGGGATGCAGAGAGTAAATACTGCTGAGGATTTCAACAACATTTTCAATTTTCTTAAAATTACGTAGTGTGTAGTGGAGTGCAGTTTCTGTTTTCTCGCGGTCCGCACGAGATGGGTCGGCGGTCCGCATGCGGACCGCGGTCCGCCATTCGGTGACCCCTGATATACATGATTCAAACTATATTTTGACTATTTTTTACTATGATAATTGGGCTTGAGATTGTCCAACCTGTTTGATATTTTAAAAGATGATGTTAATATGTCCGTTGGTTAATTAATCATGCAGTAACAGCTGTACTAATTTTGATAAAATTTGGTAGTTCGACTATGGGCTGACAAATGCTAGTTTTTAATTCAGTACATACATACATACATACATAGGCACACGCCTTTTTTCACTGAAAGGGTAGGCAAAACTTCAAATGGGCCTATTTTCACCATGGGTTGCACCATTGTGGGAAATAGACGTGACAAGTGGTGAGCTAATCGCTGCCAATGCTTCCCACAACTGGCTTTCTTTCAGTAATAATACATTCCTTAAATAAGCTAGCAGCTAGGACAAATCTTATACCAACAAATCTTACAAACAAGTCCGGGTAATCCTTTTGTGGGTATTTACAACATCCACGGGAGGAGATGGAGGAGTCTATTATTGGGCCGGACACACCACGGCAACAAGGGAAACCACATTCAGATGCCAGTGAGAATAGATTTATGTTATCAAATTATATTTAGTAGTAATAGAGCTTCTTTGTGAAAGAGTTTGTCCGGGGAAGTAGGTACTACCACCATACCTATTTCTGCTGCAAAGCAGTAGTACTCGCATTGCTGTGTTCCGGTTTGAAGGGTAAGGGTGCCGGTGAAATTACAGGCACATGAGACTTTTCATCTTTCTGTCTCAGGGTGGCGGGCGCAGTGCAATGTCATATAGGGTGCGTCCTAGGTGCACATGACCTATGAGGTAATGCATTGCTAAAGGCAGAGGTTACCGTTTAACATCAGGTGGGCCATATACGTATTCCGGCATTCAAGTAGATTAAAAAAAACCTCCGTCTTCTCACGTGGATGTCATAAGAGCCAACTAAGTGATTATACCAAGGGAATTTATGTCTCATGGTGGTGGGCGCAGTGCAATGCCACATAGGGTGCGTCCTAGGTGGACGTGACCTGTGAGGTAATGCATTGTTCATAGGCAGAGGGTACCGCTTAACATTAGGTGGGCCATCTGCTTGTCCCGTCATTCCAAGTAGTATAAAAAATAAATCAAAAAACTTTTGATATACAGAAAGTACTTAACTGTCTTAAAATTACAAGAGCTTGTACTACAGGGTTTATTTGTGTGATAACAATGTCTGAATCCTAAGAAACTTAACAAAGGGAAACTTCTTTACCTAAACTTTCCCTTTCTCAAGTTTCATAAGTTTTGTATAACAGTAAGGCTGTTTTAAAGGATCCCTTTTTTCATTAATGCCATTTGGTACTAATGTTATTGCTGTCACCAAAATTAGTCATGAGTGAGCTGAATAAGTCAATGAGTCTACCCACAGACCAGCCCCAAACTACAGAAACACCATGAAACTGTAATTTAATTCTTATCTGGGCTACAAAAGCTGTAAAACAACATTTCAATGCCAAAACGTCGTATAAACCAACTTACCTTAACAAGTAGTAACCATTTTGTCCAAATCCAAAAAATAACTAATTGAAAACTTACAACAACAAATATATTACAGCTTTACAGCGCAAAAACAAACGGATAACAATAAGAGAATATAACAATACGCTTCAAAAAATTCACTTCGAGGACTCAATAAACGAAATCAATTTGATGTAGTAGTAAGGTGCAGAATAAAACTAGCTAGAATACGTAATAGACACGATTTGGTATGATTATAAATGCACGCACTACTTATTTGTACAATGGGGCAGCTTTTAAAAGTAACTACAAAAGTTTTGAACGCGGATCGTCGGAGATATAAACAAAATTCGCGGATTGAAAACGAAACGATGCGACGTCCATTTCAAGAGCATTGGGTAAGCGACTGCCTACGAAATGGTGAAAATGGAGAGACATATTTTTGTAGCGGCAACACTGGGTGGTAACCGAGACGAGTAAAGTAGGACACCGGCACCTTTGGATTTTGTGGGCGGATTATTTTTGTTCATATTATGCTTTAATAAAGTACCTATATAATTATAGGCTTGAATGAAAAACATTAATAAAACCATCTGAAAACTTTAGTTTGCCTACTTTGATTGATCATTTGGTTTCAACGAAGCTAAAATCATACGAAATCATAGCAATGGTACATACCTACTTATGTAAGTATGTAATGGATTTTTAGTCGATAGGTTTCTTCTTCATTCAATCTTAGATCTAACTATAATTACATAAAATCAAATAACTCTCATTCAAATATAATTATGTAAGTAGAATTTACCTAAATAGAACTCAGCCTAATGCAAAATAAAATTAATAAACGTAAGTACTAACATAATAATTTCATGCAAATCCTACAGCTCGTAACGTAAGTACTTTGTAATTTGGCCGGGTTATACTTCAAAATTCTAAAACCCTATTTTCTTTACTAAAAAACTTAATTTAGTTCGCAAAAATCATAAATTAATAAAAGGGATGCGCCACGATGTTTTAAAAAATTGAAATTCTCTTTCTTTTGATTTTATTTTTACGATAATTCGGCAACATTGCGCTGGGTGTGGGAGAAGAGTTCAGAGGAAGACAGTGCACCAAAGCGATAGTTATAGGTAGGTCGACCGTTGAGTTGGCATTATTATTACCTACTTGACTTCGTTATCGGCATACGTGCTATCGTCCGCTCGAGGTTATTCCTTTGTGTAGCTTCACCTTGTATATATTTGTTTTCCCATCTCGTTTCTACACGATCTTTCGTTAATTTTTATTCATTTTAATATTACTTCAATACCTAGTTCGTTTTAGAATACATTTTGAGGGTACAATTTTGTCTATTTCGGTCACATACAATGTGTGTATCTGTAAATAGACTGCTTTATTTTATGTCTTATTTGTTGCTTCAACCTATTTAGAGTTTAATTTAATGATCTAAGTGACGTCATCGCTCATCTATAGACTTGTATAATTAATTGTGGACAGGTAGGCAGTACCTACTTAGTTAGGCAGTGTGATATTATGTAATTGAATTCGTGGTAGGTAAATTAAATTGATATTTAAGACCAAAAATAATTTGATCAATGCTGGAAGTCTAACTATGATAAATGTGACTAGTTCTTCTAATACGTATGTCAAAATCTATGTGTGTATGTATGTTCGCTATAGACTCCAAAACGACTGTATCGATTTTGATGAAATTTGACGGCAAACTTTAGATTAGCCCAGTGGGTGATCCTATAAAAATTGTTAGCAATCAGACAACTGTCTTTTTTCTGTGTGAAGCCGGGCCTTGTCACTAGTATTTTATACATTAATTGTACCTAATCTTAATAATCTTTTTAATTGGGTAGGTACCAAACTATATTAGGTACATAAGAAAAGTATCTACGATTGCTGGGTTGAACTTCTTCGTTAGAACATTGATATGATGTTGATATAAATTCCCAAATTGCAATTTAAAAAAAAACTTTTTCTTTAATCAACTTAACCATCAGAACCAGCCTTTGACCTACAAAATGGGTTTTACAATCAATACCTTGCAAGTTATGCAATCAGGAACTTACTTTAAGATAATTCATTATTCTGATTTGAACTCTATCTCTCAGATATAAAACATAAAATAGTGAACTATAAAAACAATCATCATGGTTCAATGTTTATTGTATACTTATAAGAGGGGTTGGATATCAACGATTAAAAGAAAGAGACAATCATATTTTTCTTTTTTAATAGCTTTTTTACGAAGTTTATCAATGTTCGTCAATTTACGTTAGTACCTACCTACTTGCCTACATTGTACTATTATTTATTCTGTGGTTACGTCTTGGTAAGAGGTATTGTGATATGTTCAAAATAAACCAATGTTCCCCAATTTCATAATTCGAACCTACGTCTCATAGATACAAAAATAATATTTGATACCAATAGTTCATTGCACTGTTGATATTGTATAATGTAGGTAGGTACTCAAGAAGGTACACAAAATAGGTAATACTAGTTCGATACATTCGATTCGACGAAGACGCGACGTCTTGAGTAGGCTCGTAGGTATAACATTTCCTGCAAAAAAATACAATATCAATAGTAAACTTATAAACTAAAATTATATAAACAAAAAAATACATGTTGACCCAGCGGGAAGAATCTCAACTTTCAATTCGGAGGTCGTGGGTTTGAATCACGCACGACCAAATACTAGAGACCAAAGACCATAATAAATAAATAAAATAAAAATAAAAATAAGTAGCCTTTATTCGCTGAATGATACAATTATTAAACATTTGACGGTTACCTGTCTAATCTCTTATCTATAAAATATAAATATTAACTTATGACACCGAGCAAGCCTACCAATAATTATACCAACAATGTTACTAAGGCTCGGCTGTCCGTCTGTCTGTCTGTCTGTCTGTCCGTCTCATGAACCGTGATAGTAAGACAGTTGAAATTTTCACAGATGATGTATTTCTATTGCCGCTATATCAACACATACAAAAAAATTTAATAAATAAATATTTAAGGGGGCTCCCATACAAATACAACAAACGTGATTTTTCCAAATGTAGCTTAAGCAATGATCTGCGAGGTCAGTTTTTGGATGGGTGACCACTTTGTTGGCTGGTTTTATTTTGTCTAACTTTGTTGTGTCTCATGGTCATGATGTTAAAATATGTATGTCTATGCCTAAAAAGAGGACATAAGTTTATCGGGACCATCTTTTCGCTAAATTGACGAATGGAGATGTAATTTCTCCAATGAGGCCATCCATCTCGGTCAGGGACAGTCAGGGTGGTAACCATGAGCTCTTATAGCCATTCAGTTCAAAAACTATTCTTGTGATGTTCAAAATATCGGTTCGTCGTTCAAATTCCTCATCGTTCAATAACTTGAATTGCAGAAGTCTATAAACCCTCTGCGACTGTGCCTTATGTCACATTACGGTACTAGTGTGTAATGTTGGTGATTACCGCTGAGGCGCCATTGAGACCCGAGCCGTCAGGTGAGGGTCTTAAGAGAGCCGAGGACGGTAATCATCAATACACACGTGTATCATACGACGCTTTTCAACACACTTGTGAAGAAAATAATAATAAAACAGAAATACACACTCTGTGTAAATGTTCAACTGTCTCTATAACTCACTTGTGACTAAAAGCAATGAAAAAGTCACAGTTTGATTACAGGTGTCATTATGTGCCTAATTGCGGTGAAATTAGAGCCACTTTATGAGCAAGTGTGTTAAAAAATATGTTTATACAAATCTGTGTTGTGGACATCATGGAGTCGATATATTGTAGGTACTTACATACTGTTTTTGAATATAATATAGAATATAAATTGAATAGTATTTGAACTGAATAGCTAAGAGTACATGGTAACCCAGCAGGTTCCGTACGTAATGGTTATTACGTAAGCAAGTGTGCTCCACTTGTGGAGCAGCCATTAAAATATCACATCAATTACGTAGGTATGTATGAAAGTTGAGTTTGTGAAAGTTGCAACAATGGCAAGGATTTGGATGAAGTACCAAGTACCTACGTAAGTTGGCACCTGCCATGGAGTATTTACAGGTACCACCTTACGGTGAACGGTCTACTGCCATGGAGTATTTACAGGTGCCATCTTACGGTGAACGAGCCAGACCGTTCACCGTAAGTTGACACCTGCCACGGAGTATTTCAGGTGCCATCTTACGGTGAACGTGCCGGAAAGTTCACCGTAAGTTGACATCTGCCATGGAGTATTTACAGGTGCCATCTTACGGTGAACGAGCCGGACCGTTCACCGTAAGTTGGCACCTGCCATGGAGTATTTACAGATGACATCTTACAGTGAACGAGGTGTAGCCTACTTATTCCTCGACGACTTCTGTGGCACGGCGGGCGAAGGTTCGCCTACAACGCAGTAGGTTGTGGGTTCGATTCCCACCTCGGAACAAATATTTGAACGGTCTGCAGTTATTTGTACAGGATGTTCTGGGTATTTTCGATGTAGGTATAATTTAAAAATAAAACTATTTAATGTATTGCATTAAGTATATCAGTTATCTAGTAGGTACCCGTAGGCTCTGCTTAGCTTGGGGCTACTTAATGTTGTGTGAATTGTCTAGCATTATTCGTTCAAGTTTTGGTCACATTTCGTTCTAATAACATTAGTGTGTTGCATTATCAGATGAGTAGGTACCTACCATCTGTGACATTTAATAAATAAATAAATAAATATTGCTGGACAGTTCACACAACATTATCGAGCCCCAGGCTAAGCAGAGCTTGTGTTATGGGTACTAGATAACTGATATACTTAATATAATACATAACATAGATAGATATTTTTTATTATACATAGAAAACACCCAGAACACCCTGAACAAATATCTGCAGAACGCACAAATATTTGTTCCGAGGCGGGAATCGAACCCGCAACCTCCTGCGTCGCAGGCGAACCATCGCCAGCCGCGCCACAGAGGTCGTCATGACATGACATCGACATTAAATCAGATCATGATTACTATATTTTGACTATTTTCTACTAAGAAATTTTGGCTTGTCCTTTTATTTATTCTGTACCTACTTCAGTCGGGGTATTGCGTAGTAGCCTGACGTTTGATGTCGATTACCAGTTTGCTGTTCATGGCGCAGTCTGTTTTTGCTTTTTTACAAGAACATAAATATTTAAAACACGCTGCGCAATGAATAGCAAACATGACATCGAAATCAAACGTCAGTCTACTACGCGCAGTCTATACGCAGGTCTTTTAATAGTAATCTTCTCAATGTCGTAGATCCATCTTGCAGGTGGTTTTTCAACGCTGCGCTTACTTTTCCACTGCGTCAATTTCTAGCTCCACCTGCTGTCACACTGTCTAAAATAGGTATGTACTTACCTACTTAATGAGGGCTGAGTGCGGTTCAGTTCTTATACAAGTGGCCCTTGCGGAATAGACCACAATTTCACCAATGTCACGTTTTAAAACAGGTTCAGCTTTTGCACGAAATTTATAGGGTTATGAGGGCTTTCTATTTCCGAATTAAAAAAAAGTAGTTCTAATTGGCTCGATACATGGCGTTGCCTCAAACGAGGCAAAATAAGAAATAATAAATAACAATAAAAATAACAAATGCATTATCTGTGCTTTTGTGTGAATATCACGAAAATATATAACTACGTTTGTTGACGTTTACATTTCACATTATTTTGACAGTTAAATACAGAGCTGGCGCCATCTATTTTCCAGGCTATAAGCATGATGTGAAACGGCCGTGAAAACCCCTCATTGGTAAAAAAATATGAGGGAAATTCCGTATCTAAGTTGTCTAAGTAGGTACCGATTTAGTGCATATGTACCTATCGTAATAATGTATAATGTAATTAACTAATCATCGGCTGCGGCGGTGGCACGGTGATCCTTAGTTTCATATAATTTATATATAGGTATTGCAGTGCATACTATATAACACTCCTTAGAGCAACCCGGCCACAGGGATGTACCACGCACACAAAATTACGGTTTAATAAATTGTTGGGCACAATATTATGGTAGTTTGCTTAGTAATAGGGTGGTTTATTTACATGGCAACCCTTATTTTGACAGCTTTTGAGATTATACGAAGAAGATACGTTCAAAAACTTGCATTATGACAGAGGCACATATCGAAATTGTGCAAAAAATATACCTTGATGATACTTATTGAGAAATTGGGTTATTTAGCTTCGAATATTTATTGTTATTGGTCTTGAATATATGCTATACAGACGATATATAGATCGGCTCAGTGTGCTAAGTACTATCTTATCTTATCTTAGGTAATGGCTTCTGTGCATTATTTGCAACAATTTAGCCAATGTCAAGTGATACAATTATTATAGTTTTATTTATATTCAAGTCGTCAAGAGTCTCCGTCTAGTCCTAACCCAGTTTAAATTGTGGCTGAAAAACTGAGTTTTTACAGGAAAAAATCCACCATTTCGAAAAGACTCGCAATACACTCAAATTTCACTACATCACACATGTGCCATTTATCCAAGTTACACCGGTTAAAATGCCACTAAAATTACACGAAATAACTCGACAAAACACATTAAAATGTAATAAAATAAAAATGACGACGTTTCTTTCAAAAATGGCAGATTTCAACCGTGCTAAGTACTAAGTAAGTGTACACAAATAAACGAATCTTTTGATGTCATTCTTCGTACCAACGCCACTGTCACTGTTTTATGACAAATTATTGTTATTAAGGTATTGCTAGAATCATTTTTTTTCCGACAATAATGGGAAAGTTATTAGTTTGAACTTGGGACATTAAATTGAAAGTCAGATTGTATTTGTAACATGACATGTATTTCTAATTCTACATCCAATCCAGAAGGTAGGTCTGTTATTTTTTTATTGTATTTTCTATGTTATTTGTAGAAGGGACATATTTCCATACGAATAGTCATCCTGAAACCAAATTATTTTCATGGGTTTGGTTGGAGATTGTTTTTTTAGGGGTATTTTTATTTTATGATCTAACAACCCACTCACATGATTTTTTGAAAAAATAGAAAACAATAACAAGGCTTTTTGTTTGCGGAAAAATGTATATCCATTGGAATAGATTAGACGCACTGGAATCATTTGAGTTGTTGACAAATAAGTGATATTTTATGAGACAAACATATGTACATACTAAATAGAGATAATTACCAACATTTTGACTTAATTTCTGCGCAATCATAGTGTTTATATCTGTACAAAAATGAGTCGTTGCGACCTTAAAATAGTGCTTCTAGGCAGTGAACATGTAGGGAAAACTAGCTTAGTTATAAGATTTGTGAATTGCCGTTATAATCCTGATATACCTTACCAAAACGTAAGTAATTGTAGAGATACTTGTATATATTACAGACTCAAGGTATGTGCATTATTATGAACTGTATTTTTGGCGTTGGGGTGTAGATAATGTACCTAAGTCTTTTTTCGATGAAACTCTTTAGGGTTCCATACCCAAGAAAAATATCATCGAAAAAAGACGAAAAAATTCCCGTTCTGACTTCCGCCCCCTTATCTACACCCCAACGCCTAAATTTGTAACAATTTTTTTAAATTTTTTTTAAGTTTTTTCCTCAGCGCCCCCTTATGTACACTGACCGATAACTAGCGACTCGTCCCAGTTTTGCATGGGTAGTTTCAGGATGAAAAACAGCCCTCCCCTCCTATCCCCCCTCTGGTAGCCTATGTCACTCAGGATGTATGTAGCTTTCCAATGGTGAAATAATTTTTGAAATCGGCACCAAAGTTGTTGAGTTTATTCATTACAAACAAACACACAAAAATACAAATCTTTCCTCTTTATAATATTAGTGCAGATGGTACGGGAGCCTTCGTGCGCGAGTCTGACTCGCACTTGGCTGGTTTTTTTCCTCAGTGCCCCCTTATCTACACACCAAACATATTCTTCATGATCAAATACAGTCTGGCTACAGTTCCACTAATACCTCACAGAGTAATAAAAAAACAATAAAAAATATGCTTTACACAGTTCACACAACATTATCTAGCCCCAAGCTAAGCAGAGCTTGTGTTATGGGTACTAGATAACTTATATACTTAATACAATATATTACATAGATAGATATTTTTTAATATACATAGAAAATACCCAGAACACCCTGAACAAATATCTGCAATCGCACAAGTCGTGAGGTGGGAATCAAACCCGCAACCTCCTGCGTCGCAGGCCAACCTTCGTCCGCTGCGCCACAGAGGTCGTCAGTCGACAGTAATACACAAGATAGCTTATACCCGAATATGTTCAGCAATTTTCGTTGGTATAATATTTGCCTTGGTTATTTAGGAGTATGTTATTACTGGAAGAAAACATTAGTAGAGTTGGTTGTCGGAAAGCAATGGAGGTGATGAGCTCACCACTGGTTACGTCTATATTCCTGTAATTGTGCAACCCACAGTGGAAAGAGGTTTCTTATCATAGTTACCTATAGCCGAGTTGATAGCGCCCACAAATTTCGTCTTCAGCGTCATAGCTCTTTCTATGGCCGAATTGTTAAAGGCATCGCCGATCACAGGCGAGGGTGCGAGTCTCACTGGAAATAAATTTTTGGGTTTCATTTTAATTTAAGGTTTCTTATCATCTGCCTATCCCTTCGGGAAAAGGCGTGTGACTGTGTATATGTATATACTGGTGGAACTGCTCCTTTGACCAAGTGGTGTTTTCCGTCACAAACTTCAACACCCTGCTGCACCCTCTTAGGGGATGAATTTCGGATTTATTTTCATAGTGCTCCCCTAGGCCACAAAATAAATGTACCGTCCAAATTTCAGGTCTGTAGGGCGTACAGTTTAGGCTGTGCATCAAAAGTCAGTCAGTCACTCTTCAATTGTAACCTATTTATATTCATACTTCAAGCTTTTAAACACCATTTCTACTTTCTCTCTAAATCACTGGTCACAAAAGCATAGTCATTAAGGATGATTTTTCACTTGATAATATCACAAATTCCATAAATTGTAATCTAGATAATTGAACCAGAGACAAGCTATTCAACCTTATTCCATACGGAAGTCATTGTAATTATCAGATATGATCCATTGTTTCTTGCATAAATCGATAAGGGTGATTTTCAATTGATAATTTCACAAATTCCATAAATTTTTCTTAGAGAATAGAGCCAGTTTCAATCTAAATTGATCCTTATTCCTCATGGAAGTCATGGTAATCAGTACTGATTCATTGCTTTGTGCATAAATTATTAAGACAAAGGAAATATACTGCTTACTCAATGTTTCAAGGTCTATAGTACTATGGGAATCATGTTTTTATGGTTCCATACACAAAGGGTAAAATGGGACCCTATATAAATACACACAGTTATTTATATATTCTTAATAAATAAATAAATAAATAATAAATAATGCTGGACAGTTCACACAACATTGTCTAGCCCCAAGCTAAGCAGAGCTTGTGTTATGGGTACTAGACAACTGATATACTTAATACAATATATTACATAGATAGATATTTTTTATTATATATAGAATACTTGTATATATTACAGACTCAAGGTATGTGCATTATTATGAACTGTATTTTTGGCGTTGGGGTGTAGATAATGTACCTAAGTCTTTTTTCGATGAAACTCTTTAGGGTTCCATACCCAAGAAAAATATCATCGAAAAAAGACGAAAAAATTCCCGTTCTGACTTCCGCCCCCTTATCTACACCCCAACGCCTAAATTTGTAACAATTTTTTTAAATTTTTTTTAAGTTTTTTCCTCAGCGCCCCCTTATGTACACTGACCGATAACTAGCGACTCGTCCCAGTTTTGCATGGGTAGTTTCAGGATGAAAAACAGCCCTCCCCTCCTATCCCCCCTCTGGTAGCCTATGTCACTCAGGATGTATGTAGCTTTCCAATGGTGAAATAATTTTTGAAATCGGCACCAAAGTTGTTGAGTTTATTCATTACAAACAAACACACAAAAATACAAATCTTTCCTCTTTATAATATTAGTGCAGATGGTACGGGAGCCTTCGTGCCCGAGTCTGACTCGCACTTGGCTGGTTTTTTTCCTCAGTGCCCCCTTATCTACACACCAAACATATTCTTCATGATCAAATACAGTCTGGCTACAGTTCCACTAATACCTCACAGAGTAATAAAAAAACAATAAAAAATATGCTTTACACAGTTCACACAACATTATCTAGCCCCAAGCTAAGCAGAGCTTGTGTTATGGGTACTAGATAACTTATATACTTAATACAATATAATAAACGGCTCCGAAATCGTAAAGGTAGGTACCTTTACGATTTCGGAGCCGTTTAAAACTATCTTAATGTGCCATGTGACGACCTCTGTGGCGCGGCGGGCGAACGTTCGCCTGCGACGCAGGAGGTTGCGGGTTCGATTCCCGCCTCGGAACAAATATTTGTGCGATCCGGGTGTTCTGGGTATTTTCTATATATAATAAAAAATATCTATCTATGTAATATATTGTACCTACCTTTACGATTTCGGAGCCGTTAGGTATATCTCTGAACAAAATAGCAGACTTTGCTGTCCGTCCGTCTGTCACCAGGCTGAACCGTGATAGTTAGACAGTTGAAATTTTCACAGATGATGTATTTCTGTTGCCGCTATAACAGCAAATACTAAAAAACAGAATAAAACAAATATTTAAGAGGGCTACCATACAACAAACGTTATTTTTCCAAATGTAGGATAAATGCTCTGCGGGGTCTGTTTTTGGAAGGGTGACCACTTTTTGTGTGCAATTTTTGTATTTTTTTGCCGTTTTTATAGATAATGGTACGGTACCCTTACTGCGCGAGTCCGACTCGCACTTGGCCGGTTTTTTCACCATGCTATTACTAAGCACATATGAATACTTACTTCCAGACGGTTGGTGCTGCGTTCTGTTCCAAGAGAATGCACTCTGATGGCAAGGACTTTAATGTTGGCATATGGGACACAGCGGGCAGTGAAAGGTATTTACATACATACACACATATATAAACTCACGCCTGTTTCCCTGAGGGGTAGGCAGAGACCACGGATTTCCACTTGCTACGATCCTGACACACCTCTTTTGCTTCATTCACTCTCATCACATTCTTCATACATGCTCGTCGGTTAAGGGTACTCTTGACCTGACCTTTTTCCAGAACGTATCCGATCTGGTCTGAATACGTTCACCGAGGTCGTCCCCTTCCCACTGTCCCATTCACGCACGTCTTATGTACCAGTTTCGTCAATCTACTATCGTCCATCCTTTCTAAATGCCCAAACCATCTAAGCATACCTTTCTCAATCCTAGTCACTACGTCTTCTTTAATTTCACAACGCTCCCTTATCACACTATTGCTTAAAGGTATTTACACAAACAGTTTTTTTTTCTTTAATGTGGATGCTCTCTAGTTCCAGTGGCCATCTCTGGTCTTCTTCAGTTCCACTTCACCAAATGGCACTTTCTGAATGCACATGCTTGACTTGTTGCTCAAAATACTGAAATCGCTATATGTGTGCCTATAATATTTGAAGAGTTCCCTCAATTGCTCATGGATCCCATGATCAGAACCAGATTTTGATGAAAACAAATAATAATAATAAATAATGCTGCTCAGTTCACACAACATTATCTAGCCCCAAGCTAAGCAGAGCTTGTGATATGGGTACTAGATAACTGATATACTTAATACAATATATTACATAGATAGATATTTTTTATTATACATAGAAAATACCCAGAACACCCTGAACAAATATCTGCGATCGCACAAATATTTGTTCCGAGGCGGGAATCGAACCCGCAAACTGCTGCTTCGGAGGCCAAGCTTCGCCCGCCGCGTCACAGAGGTCGTCAAAATGGGACCAATCTGAAATTATAGCGTGAAAACTATTTATTTTTACATAAATGACGGACATAATATAATTTCTTATTGGTTTAAGGTGTATGATCACGCTTGAGGCGCGAAGTTCAATTTTTTTGGTGTTTTTTGCTCATTACAGCTCATCAACACTTCTTCAGATAGCGAAAGAAAGTTGATTTCGCGAGAACTAACACTTAGGATTATCGCTAAACAAAAAAAAACACTGTAAAAATGTGTTAGAGGTATCGTAGCTAAACTGATGATATTTATGAGATACTCCCGACAAATACACCTTTCAAACAAAAAAAAAAAAACGGTTCATTCGTTCGGGAGCTACGATGCCACAGACACACACACACACACAGACACGTTAAACTTATAACAACCCGTCGTTTTTTGCGTCGGGGGATAAAATATATTTTTCACAAAAACTTATTTAACACATGTGCATTTGTGTTCTAGGTATGAAGCTATGACGAGGATATACTACAGAGGTGCGCATGCTGCTATAATCTGCTACGAACCTTCGTCACAAAACTCTTGGATGAGACTGAGACATTGGATGCAGGAGTTAAGAATTATAGAAGAGGTAAGAAAATACGATTGATGTGTTTTGCTCTTAGAATATACCTCGCCGTCTCCTCACGTGGATGTCAAAAACCGACGCGAATGAATGAATAAATAAGAATAAATAATGCTGGACACAGTTCACACAACATTATCTAGCCCCAAGCTAAGCAGAGCTTGTGTTATGGGTACTAGATAAATGATATACTTAATACAGTACATAACATAGATAGATATTTTTTATTATACATAGAAAATACCCAGAACACCCTAAACAAATATCTGCAGTAATATTTGTTCCGAGGCGGGAATCGAACCTGCAACCTCCTGCGTCGCAGGCGAACCTTCGCCCGCCGCGCCACAGAGGTCGTCACTATTGATGAAACTACGAGCATTCTCCTGGCATGCGCACTTTCGTAAAAAATTACATCAAGGGCTGCGTCCCGTGCCAACGGTACAAAGCTGATAACAGAAAATCGGCGGGATTGTTACAAACATCCGCCGCATCTAGACGATTCGAAGTTTTTTTTTATACTACTTGGATGACGGAACATACAAGAGGCCCACCTGATGTTAAGCGGTAACCTCTGCCTATGAACAATGCATTACCTCATAGGTCACGTCCACTAAGGACGCACCCTATGTGGCATTGCACTGCGCCCGCCATCCTGAGACATAAAGATGAAAAGTCTCATGTGCCTGTAATTTCACCGGCACCCTTACCCTTCAAACCGGAATACAGCAATGCGAGCACTACTGCTTTGCGGCAGAAATAGGTATGGTGGTAGTACTTCCCCGGACGAACTCTTTCACAAAAAAGCTATACTAAGTGCTACGAAGTGCTTTCTGTGGACCATTTCGGACCCTCGTCGAAACACCGAGAATGAACGATGTGGCCGGGGCCAGTCCGCGAAATTTATTACTAGATACATCAGCCGTGGTATTCAGGGCTCGGTGGACTCGCTGAGCGAGTCACGGGGTGAAGCCACGCGATGCGCAGTAAGATAATATTTGACTTCGATAAAGTTCGGTGTGTCAAAAATTCATGCTCTCTTCTAGGAAGATGTACTACATGGAAATACGGCTATAAACAAACCGGATTCGATTATACCAGTCTCATTCTTTTATATGAATGTATTCATGTGTTGGAATGAGACAAGCATATATCTATCTGTTCATATTTGTGTAACTTGTACCAGGCCAAATGTCACACGTACTATTACGTCATTGGTACCAATTTTAAACACCAAAATATAGATGTCCAGCTAACTAGAATACTCCGCTTCCTCTTCGTGCACTCTCTCCTTGTGATATATGTCATCTTTGTGTATTCGGGTTATGTTTACATGCTGACTCTTTGTTATGAGTGAAAAAATATTAAATTTAGATAATGGCTTCATTCTTCTATGTAACTTTTATTTCTGGTATTCTTATCCCGATGATGACCTTTGGCATCGACGCGCGCAAGTTGACACTTCACTTCACTTAACCAAACCACCTCACTTGTACCCCGAATACCTAGGCTGATCATTAGCCCAACAACATTTATATTAGAAAGCACGCAGACTGGGAAACGGGTAGGCAAATATCACGTTTCGCACCTCACACCTTTCAACGGTTCAATGAGCGATGGTAACCTAACGGTTCAATAGTGCAACTCAGAATCCAACGATACCGGGTTCGATCCTAGGCTCCGCACCAATGACTTTTCTAAGTTATGTGCGGTTTTCCATCGCTCTGTGCTTCGGAGGGCACGTTAAGCTGTCGGTCCCGGCTGTTATTGATTAATAGCAGTCGATAAGCCATGTCAGAGGCCCTCGGGCGGCTTGACAAACTCTGACACTAGAGGCCAGCACTACCTCATACGAAACGTAACGAACGGTTCAATCCAGCCTCCGGTCAGGGAGAAGAGAAAGCGAGGTAGACCGCGCCGATTCATAACCGAATGCTAGCCCAACAGCGAGGGCGCTCAGTAGGGCTATCGGGGGAGATTGTAGCGCGAAGGTAGGGAACACTCGTGTTTGGGAGAGCTTTGTATGGGTTTCGTATTAAACGCATTGAACCCTATTTCGTTTCGGTGGCAACGCGCGACCCTGACGCGCTCAGCCAATCACAGCGGCAGGTACCAGCAACTTTGGCGAATCAGTCGAAGGGGGTTGGCCCAGAGCATTTATGCAATGCGCACGAGTTCATATTATTATTAATTAAAATATCCTGTTTAACTGACTATATCATCCTACCTATGTTGTGTTTTCTTCTGCTAATTGTGTTTGTGAACGATTTAACTTTATTTCTTTTAACCTAACGTCTGCCTTTGTGACTGTGAACCCCACTAGTCCTCGGAGTTAAATGCTTAATTTAATAATTGTATACTTTTTTTTTCTTTTTCTTTCCTTAACCTATTGTGTCCCACTGCTGGGCAAAGGTCTCCCCCTAAATTTTCCAGGCATCCCGGCCTTTGGCAGTTTCCCACCACTCCTTCTCGTGAGCTTCGAGATCGTCCCGCCAACGCCTTCTCGGTCGGCCCCGTCGTCGCCTTCCGTCTTCAGGCACCCAAGGAGTTACTAAGTTCGCCCACTTCTCGGGGTGCATCCGACTGATGTGGCCAGCCCATTCCCACTTGAGCTTTGCTGTTCTGCTCCCCACATCGGCAATGCCAGTTATCGAACGCAGCATGGTGTTCCGCACGCGGTCGATGCGTTTAAGACCGAGAATGCTGCGTTCCATTGCTCTCTGGCAAATCTTGAGCCTGGACTTCTGTAACTCGGTCAGCGACCATGTCTACTATTGTATACTAACTAACATGAATTATAAGATTTAATTTGTTAACAAAATGGATGCCATGTGAATTTTGTAATGCGTGTAGTCTGAAAATAAACAATTATTTTATCGAATTGAAACTACCGTGGTTGGGAGTCATATTAAATAAATAAATAACGGCTTATTACCACTGTATTTCTTCGCTTTGCTGACGTTTCGAGACTGAATTCAGAAGCCTCTTCATCATGAGCACCGCCCGCGACTGCGTTCGTCGGTGGACCGGCGAATACTGCGTGCGGCTGCGCGCTCCGCTCGCTGTGACAGCGTCGGCGACGGCGGCGGAAGTAGGTTCGTTGCGCGTGCGTCGAAAACTCGTTCATCTACGTCACTGCCTACGTTGTCCGTATAAGGCTGCGTACACACTGCACTCACGGTATCACTCTCTGTTGGTATCGTGGGCGGTGCTCATGTTGAAGAGGCTTCTGAACTCAGTCTCGAAACGTCAGCAAGGCGCCGAAATACAGTGGTAATAAGCCGTTATTTATTTATTTATTTAATTATCTTATCTTTTCTTATAATTTATTTTATTCATTTATTTGTTTCAGGAGTGCAAAGTTTACCTGTGTGGTACTAAGAAGGACCTACTAGAGGGGGGCTTCGTGACGAGACAGATTCCGGAAGACGTTGTGGCAACGTATTCCCAAGGACTGTGTGGACACTTCCTCACTTCTAGCAAGACGGGCGAGAACGTGGGTAAGATATAACCCCCCCTCTCTCTCCGTCTTCCTCACTTCTAGCAAGACGGGCGAGAACGTGGGTAAGATATAACCCCCCTCTCTCTCCCTCTTCCTCACTTCTAGCAACACGGGCGAGAACGTGGGTAAAATATTACCCCTCTCTCTCCCTCTTCTCTCTTTCTTCAGGTAGGAACTAGCCAGGTTACAGGCTAGCCCTCTGCAACTGATGTGCCTTAACTTTACAAGCTTTTATTTAAATTGCAATGTATGTCCGGGTGGAATCTTGCAACTGAATTTTAAAGCAGTTATCCTCAACCGATTGAGATGATATTTGGCATACCTGTCAAGTTCCGATGACAATATAGTATGATGGTGACAGCGAGCTGATCTGATGATGGAGACGGAAGGTGGACAACGGAACTCTTCGGTGGATAGTAGTAGACTTGCCGTGTTTAGGCTCATTTTGATCAGCACACGGTTACGATCACTAATTTTATAAAATCTTGTATTGCATAATATATTTTTCACAAAAATCTTATTCAAGTGTAATCCGCACTTATGGATAACATGCCAAAAATTCCGTTTCCCGCCACGTTTCCACCGTTCCGTTCCTGCCGGTTAAAAATGCCCGGGGACCTCTGGGCTTATATAACTAGTGGTTCGCCCCGAACTGAAACCTCGCGAATACACGTACGTGTTGTTCGAAAAGTTAAACCACCCGGACAAACATATTCCACCCGGACTTACATTGCAAGTTAATATAAAGCTTGTGAAAAATTACAAACTTTGAAAAAATAGCAGTGGTCATCTTTTGCCAATTGTTGGAACTAAATCTCGGACATTGAGTTGAGAAAGTTTCCAATGAAACACCTGTAGATGGCGCCCATCGGCGCTATAGCCGAGTTGATAGCGAGTTGATAGCGATATATGAGTCATAGCTCGCTCCATGGCCAATGCCGGCGAAGATGCGGGTTCGAGAGTAGAGCTTTTTTGTGAAAGAGTTCGTCGGGGGAAGTACTACCACCATACCTATTTCTGCCGCAAAGCAGTAGTGCTCGTATTGCTGTGTTCCGGTTTGAAGGGTAAGGGTGCCGATGAAATTACAGGCACATGAGACTTTTCATCTTTATGTCTCAGGGTGGCGGGCGCAGTGCAATGCCACATAGGGCGCGTCCTAGGTGGACGCGACTTATGTGGTAATGCACAGAAGTTAATCAACTACATACTACTTCATTAAATTGATGAGGGGAATATCATCATATCGTCGGCGTCTGCGTAAACGCTCCTACATACGCAGACGTTGAATGCGACAAATTAACCAGTTGCAAATATTTTAGATTATACTTATCAATTTTACTATAAAAAAATTTAAGTGAATCATATCAATTACTTTATAAAAACGGGAAATATTCACGTACTGTTTTGTGCTAAACGGGACGCGGAGGGAGTGCGTCGCGTTCACTGACCTTGAAAAAGACTCTCGAAACGGGTGGAAACTATGTCGGTGCTCACATCAATTTAACGGTACGTGAAAATTTCCCGTTTTTATAAAGTATTTTATACTTATTGAGATAATTATCAACCTATGTTTAATTATCTTGATAATTATTATCACTTCGAACCTTGACCACTGCTATTTCATCATAGATGTATTTTGTTTAATTTCAGATGAGCTGTTCCAAAAGATAGTAGACGACTGTGCAGTAGACTCGAGACTCATGGAAAACGTTCAAGCACAGAAACTAAAGCTACAGACAGACCTATCACCCCAAAAGTCTACCAGAGAGTTTTGTATGTGCTGACCTATCGACCCACTTGTTAATTCTTGGTCACAACGACGTGGATTGCGCAGAAACTGCTCCGAAAGTACGTGATAATTTGTAAGCTGATCTACGTCACTTGTTCTGTTTGGTCACACTGTAGAAACGAAAGCTCCAGAAAGTTCAATCGGCCGCAAGTCTGAGAGAAATGCGTCTATGCCTTTCTATGTCACTTGTTCAGTCTTGGTCACACTGTAGAAACGAAAGCTCCAGAAAGTCTAATCGCCCACAAGTCTGAAAGAAATGCGTCTATGCCTTTCTATGTCACTTGTACTGTCTTGGTCACACTGTAGAAACGAAAGTTTCAGTGAGTTCAATCGCCCGCAAGTCTGAGAGAAATGCGTCTATGCCTTTCTATGTCACTTGTTCAGTCTTGGTCATATTGTAGAAACGAAAGCTCCAGAAAGTCTAATCGCCCACAAGTCTGAAAGAAATGCGTCTATGCCTTTCTATGTCACTTGTTCTGTCTTGGTGACACTGTAGAAACTAAAGCTCCGGAAAGTCTAATCAGCTGCAAGTCTGAGAGAAATCCGTCTATGCTGATTTATGTCACTTGTTCCTGTCACGGACTCGTAAAGCTCCAAAAAGCTGAATCGTTCCTAAAGTCTATGAGAGAATGATGTCTGTGCTGAGCTTATATCATCACTTGTTCTGTCTTGGTCACACTCTAGACACCATAGCCATAGAAAGACGAATCTCCCTAAAAGTCTGTTAGAGATCGCTGTCTGTGCTGATCTATCGACCCACTTGTTCATTCTTGGTCACAACGACGTGGTTTTGCAGAAATTGCTCCGAAAAGGCGAATCATCCCGAAAGTACGAGATAGTCTCTAAGCTGATCTACGTCACTTGTTCTGTCTTGGTCACACTGTAGAAACGAAAGCTCCAAAAAGTCTAATTGTCCGCAAGTCTGAGAGAAATCCGTCTATCCTGATCTATGTCACTTGTTCTTTCATATTCACACTGTAGATACTAAGATGACGGACTCGTAAAGCTCAAGAAAGTTGAATCGCTCCGAAAGTCTGAGATAATTATGTCTGTGCTGAGCTTATATCATCACTTGTTCTTTCTTGGTCACACAGTAGAAACGAAAGCTCCAGTAAGCTGAATCGCTCCGAAAGTCTATGAGAGTTTTTGTTTGTGTTGACCTATCTAGCCACTTGTTCATTCTTGGTCACAAAGACGTGGGTTGCGCAGAAACTGCTCCGAAAAGGCGAATCACCCCGAAAGTCCGGGAGAATTCGTAAGCTGATCTACGTCACTTGTTCTGTCTTGGTCACACTGTAGAAACGAAAGCTCGAGAAAGACGAATCGCCCCTGAAAGTCGTTCAGAGAATGCCGTCTTTGCCGATCTATCGACCCACTTGTTAATTCTTGGTCACAACGACGCGGTTTGCGTAGAAACTGCTTCGAAAAGGCGAATCCAGCATTATTTATTTTATTCATGGTAATCTCTGATATCCTGCGATGAAAACGTTTTGGGATACAAATGAATAATTGTGACTCGTCTTTGGAATCCTACTGTATGCTTGGTCCAACACGCACTTGGCCATTTATTTAGCGGTATCTTTAATCACAGCTAAAATTATTTAGTTTTAAGGATGATTACTTTTAATTATTGACAAAGAGACCAAATGTTAATCCTACTTATATTATTAAACTAGTGTCTGCACGCGGCTTCGCATGCGTCATACCAGGGTAAAAAGTAGCCTATAGCTCAATCCAGGTTATAGTCGTATGTATATGCCAAATTTTATCGAAATCGGTACAGTCGTTATGACTGAAAATGCCAATCGTAGATTTGATATTTTACAAGCTTTAATTTTGCATGTATGTTCGGGTGGAATCTTGCAACTGAGCAGTTATCCTCAACTGATTGAGATGAAATTTGGCATACCTGTCAAGTTGTCCCATTAATAGTTAGAATAAAAAAGTTAGTTGGCCTAGTAGTTATAATAAAAAAAATAACTGTTAGTTGAAGTATTAATAATATTTTCATAATTGCTGTCTTTTTTTACTAACAAAATTATGGATCTGTGGGTCCGAAATAGTGTTTTTTTTTTTTTTTAATGGTACCCCGAGGTAGACTTCACCCATAGTGGCTGTTTTAGCCCTGCTTTCTCGTAGTCCCATTACTATTTATCTACTTCCTGGCCTGGTAGAGCTGGGATTGACACACAGGCTACTTTTCATCCCGGTAGCGAGCGAAGCCGCGGGTGCGAACTAGTCAATGCTAAGTTCCTCTGAAATTATTATACCAAATTAACATGTATTAATTATTGTACGAATTGTATCTCATTTTTTTATTTATAGGAATTAAAATAACTAAATAGTTACATAATTTGCTGCTACTGGTTCTGTCCTGGTCACCCTGACTCCGGGCGAGTGGCCCTAGAGTAAGGTAGTAGAAATGCTGATTGGTGTCCCGCAAAGTTTTATGTTTACTGAACGCTGCGGGACAAATGTTTGTTTAACGCTGCGAGACAAATGTTTGAACGCTGCGGAACAAATGTTGACTTAACGCTGCGGGACAAAAGTTTGTTTAACTCTGCGGGACAAATGTTTGTTTAACGCTGTGTGAAAAATGATTTGTAACGCTGCGGGACAAATGTGTGTTTAACGCTGCGGGACAAGTGTTTGTTAAACGCTGCGAGACAAATGTTTGTTTAACGCTGCGGGACAAATGTTTGTTTAACGCTGCGGGACAAATGTTTGTTTAACGCTGAGGGACAAATGAATGTTTTTTGTTACCTGTCCATTTTCTGGGCCAGCATACCCTCAACCTGGTCACTGTGACCTGCAAAGAACCAGTGGTACGAAGTAGTATGGGCAGCAGGCTTCAATAACAGCTATTTTAAAGGCAGCAACAGAGCTAAAGGCAGGTTTTTTGCTGTTAGACCGGGAGATAGTGACACAAAATATTGGGTCATTTGTATCACTATGGCGGTTCTTCAGGGGTCTTAATACGTAACGACAAAAAGAAAAATGATGGTCATAGCGCTGTACCGGCGGCCCAATCGCGTGGGCGTTAGTCGAACTCGTCGGATAAATTACGAGTGTCAAAAGATTTGTTCCACAAAAATTCTAGTATTTTCCTATAGTCCATAAAAAAGAAGTAGGCGGTAGTGTCATGCCATACTTCTCCGGTGTGACTTACAGCATGCCAAACCGACGCGAATACGTTAATTAAAAAAAAACATTTCAACCATTTGTACCAGGCTAATTTTTGCACAGTTAATCATCGTCGTGCAGCCATACGAACATCACTATGCCATACTTTTCGGACGGTTTCGGCTTTTTTCCCGGTTACAATCTGGGATATTTTTTTGTAGGTAGAAATGTATGCAAACAAACAGAATATAATGATCCCATGCTGTACAAAATTATTTTACGTATTGTACAGTCGTATTTTTGAAACGTGTCGAATAAATAAGTTTTTCAAGTATGGCAGCACTTTTTCCCCCTACTAGAAGTATGGGAAATATAATAGCGGTCACATTTTAACAAATACTTTCCAAAAATCCAAATGCAAAACTGGTAAAAATCGTATTGCAAAAAAAAAATTTGCTCATTTTCTGCGGTATGGCGGTCATTTGGAACCGTCCGAAAAGTATGGCATGGTGATGTTCGTGAATGGCTGCACGACGATGATTAACTGTGCAAAAATTAGTCTGGTACAAATGGTTGAATTGTTTTTTTAAAATTAACGTATTCGCGTCGGTGTGGCGGGCTGTAAGTCACACCGGAGAAGTATGGCATGACACTACCGCCTACTTCTTTTTTAATGGACTATCGGAAAATACTAGTATTTTTATGGAACATATCGTTTGACACTCGTAATTTATCCGACGAGTTCGACTAACGCCCACGCGATTGTGCCGCCGGTACCAGCGCTATGACCATCATTTTTATTTTTGTCATTACGTAATAAGACCCCTGAAGAACCGCCATACTGGTACAAATGACTCAATATTTTGTTTCACTATCTCCCGGTCTATGTACTTAAAAGGCTAGGTGACCCTTTTCACAAAAACGTAGGAATACGCTAGCACCGCAAGCTTAAATCGTAACTTAAGACGCATACAGTAGCCAACTGCCGTCACTTTCTAACTCATTCAAGTTCAGGTAAGTTAGAAAGTGACAGACTAGCGGTTGCGCAACTAAAAATAAGTGAAAATCACGAAAAACAATTATTTGCCACGTGAAAAACCACATCACAGAATCATACGTTCAACTCGAAGATAAAGTTCGACGACCTCTGTGGCGCGGCTGGCGATGGTTCGCCTGTGGCGCAGGAGGTTGCGGGTTCGATTCCCGCCTCGGAACAAATATTTGTGCGTTCTGCAGATATTCGTTCGGGGTGTTTTCTATGTATAATAAAAAATATCTATCTATGTAAGTTATTATAATTTTAAGTATATCAGTTATCTAGTACCCATAACACAAGCTCTGGTTTAGCTTGGGGCTAGATAATGTAGTGTGAACTTGTCCAGCATTAAAAAAAAAGAAAAAAAAAGTAGTCTTTGCCGACATTTAGGTGAAACAAAATGTACAAAATTCTAAGTCGTTCGTTTCGTTTCGTATGAGGTAGTGCTGGCCTCTGGTGTCGGAGTTTGTCAAGCCGCCCGAGGGCCTCTGACATGGCTTATCGACTGCTATTAATCAATAACAGCCGGGACCGACAGCTTAACGTGCCCTCCGAAGCACAGAGCGATGGAAATCCGCACATAACTTAGAAAAGTCATTGGTGCGGAGCCTAGGATCGAACCCGGTATCGTTGGATTCTGAGTTGCACTATTGAACCGTTAGGCTACCATCGCTAAGTCGTTTAGAAGTTGAATCAAATTTTCAGTCGAAAACATTATTATGCACTTTGTTATTTTCACAATATGTTTAATGAACAGGTAGAACATTTTTGTACGTTCACTTTACAGATAAAAAGTCTGCTAAGTCGTGGTGTGTTCGGCCTAGGAATAGATCCCTCCGTCTCCTCCCGTGGATGTCGTAAAAGCCGACTAAGAGATTACCCGGACTTGTGTTTTTTTTTTTTTTTTTTTATACTACTGGATGACGGAACTTACAAGAGGCCCACCTGATGTTAAGCGGTAACCTCTGCCTATGAACAGTGCATTACCTCATAGGTCACGTCCACTTAGGACGCGCCCTATGTGGCATTGCACTGCGCCCGCCACCCTGAGACATAAAGATCAAAAGTCTCATGTGCCTGTAATTTCACCGGCACCCTTACCCTTCAAACCGGAACACAGCAATGCGAGCACTACTGCTTTGCGGCAGAAATAGGTATGGTGGTAGTACTTCCCCGGACGAACTCTTTCACAAAAAAGCTCTACTACTACTAAACTTGTTGATATGATTCGTTGGTATTAGATTTGTCCTGGCAGCTAGCTTATTATGGAATGTGTTATTACTGGAAGAAAGCGTTAGATGAGTCAGTCGAGGGAAGCAATGGCGGCGATGAGCTCACCACTTGTGACGTCTATATTCCACGATGGTGCAACCCACTGAAAAAGAGGCCCATTCACGCTCTGCCTACCCCTTCGGGGATAAAGGCGTGTGTCTATGTATGTATGTATGTAATTTCATACATTTAAATTTCAGGTCAAAACTAGCCGTGCTGACATACTTCTACGTTTGTATGGAAATTTTGGTCACGTGATACTGTTAAGATGTATTTATTATAATTATTTTATAATTAGACAATAATGTATAAAAATGTTTACTTTTGTATGGAAAATAAATGCTTATACCTAGTTATGTAATATTTTATTGAAATACGCCCCGGTCTATGCAAGCTGGAGTTTACTCCCGAGTTGGATAATAACAAATCCAAGTAAAAAAAAAAACTTCGAAGCTAGGAATTTATCTCCAATACAAGATTGTATGGTATTTATTAGTGATCGTAACCGTGAGCTGTACACAATGAGCCTAAACACGGCCAGTCTACTATTACCCATCGAGGAGTTCCGTTGTCCACCTTCCGTCTCCATCATCAGATCAGCTCGCTGTCACCGTCATATTGTATTGTCATCGGAACTTGACAGGTATGTCAAGTTTCAGCTCAATCGGATATCGGAAGGTCACCCTTATCGCCACCTGTGAAATACTTATCATTGAGTAGTTCCAATGGCCATCTCTGGTCTTCTTCATCAGTTCCACTTCACCAAATGGCACTTTCTGAATGCACATGCTTGACTTGTTGCTGAAAATACCGAAATCGCTATATGTGTGCCTATAATATTTGAGGAGTTCCCTCAATTCCTCATGGATCCCATCGTCAGAACTAGATTTTGATGAGAATGGGACCAATCAGGGAATACATCGTAAAACTTCTTTTTTTTTTTTACAAATCGGTACTTAAATGATTATGATGGTATTATATAATATACAACAAAGTCGTGTTAGTTACACCTCTTATAACTCAAGAACGGGTGAACCGATTTGGCTGAAAATTGGTGGGGAGGTAGCTTAGAACCAGGAGATATCTTTTTGGTTTAAATAATGAATTTTATTAATTCTTGGGTAAAAAGACAAGCGTCCGTTTTGTCATTGTTGCCAACATCACCAAAATATTACCCCTACTGGTGGGAAGTAATAAATAATAAATAATGCTGGACAGTTCACACAACATTATCTAGCCCCAAGCTAAGCAGAGCTTGTGTTATGGGTACTAGATAACTGATATATTTAATGCAATACTTTACATAGATAGATATTTTTTTATTATACATAGAACACTCTGAACAAATATCTGCAGATTATACAAATATTTGTTCCGAGGCGGGAATCGAACCCGCAACCTCCTGCGTCATCGCCAAAATATGATAGGCGCGGGGGATGCATGTGTTTTGGCGACACAGCACCCCGTACTAATAGCATCGTACACACCTTCTGGTTTATTCCACATTACAAGAATAGAATATATTTATTTGCAACAACATTCCAAAAAAACTACCCTGTAAGTAACCTACAAAAACATAAGGTAAGTACATACAAACACAATTATTAATTTTGTAAAAATTATAAAATCCTTCAACTCAATGAAACGGCTGAACCGATTTTGATCAAACATAGCTAAGAACACAACCTACAAATACACCTTTCAAACAAAAAAATAACAAAAATCGGTTCATCCGTTTGGCAGCTACGAGCGGACAGACAGACACACACAGACACGTCAAACTTATAACACTCCGTCGTTTTTGCATCGGGGGTTAGAAATAGGCTTCTCTTAATTGTATTTTTAGCAAAATCTACTCAGTTTAAGATAACAAAAAATATGTTAAACTTCATCATATTTCCAAGGGCATGATCGAGCCCAAAACACTATTTCATAAAAAAAATATCGTGAACTTACCTCCACAATGCGCTTATAACGTAAATATCGTGAACTTACCTCCACAATGCGCTTATAACGTAAATATCGTGAACTTACCTCCACAATGCGCTTATAACGTAAATATCTCTGTTACCTATTAGCGTACCTACATTGAAGCGAACATACCATAAAATATCGTGAACTTACCTCCACAATGCGCTTATAACGTAAATATCTCTGTTACCTATTAGCGTACCTACATTGAAGCGAACATACCATAAAATATCGTGAACTTACCTCCACAATGCGCTTATAACGTAAATATCTCTGTTACCTATTAGCGTACCTACATTGAAGCGAACATACCATAAAATATCGTGAACTTACCTCCACAATGCGCTTATAACGTAAATATCTCTGTTACCTATTAGCGTACCTACATTGAAGCGAACATACCATAAAATATCGTGAACTTACCTCCACAATGCGCTTATAACGTAAATATGTCTGTTACCTATTAGCGTACCTACATTGAAGCGAACATACCATAAAATATCGTGAACTTACCTCCACAATGCGCTTATAACGTAAATATCTCTGTTACCTATTAGCGTACCTACATTGAAGCGAACATACCATAAAATATCGTGAACTTACCTCCACAATGCGCTTATAACGTAAATATCTCTGTTACCTATTAGCGTACCTACATTGAAGCGAACATACCATAAAATATCGTGAACTTACCTCCACAATGCGCTTATAACGTAAATATCTCTGTTACCTATTAGCGTACCTACATTGAAGCGAACATACCATAAAATATCGTGAACTTACCTCCACAATGCGCTTATAACGTAAATATCTCTGTTACCTATTAGCGTACCTACATTGAAGCGAACATACCATAAAATATCGTGAACTTACCTCCACAATGCGCTTATAACGTAAATATCTCTGTTACCTATTAGCGTACCTACATTGAAGCGAACATACCATAAAATATCGTGAACTTACCTCCACAATGCGCTTATAACGTAAATATCTCTGTTACCTATTAGCGTACCTACATTGAAGCGAACATACCATAAAATATCGTGAACTTACCTCCACAATGCGCTTATAACGTAAATATCTCTGTTACCTATTAGCGTACCTACATTGAAGCGAACATACCATAAAATATCGTGAACTTACCTCCACAATGCGCTTATAACGTAAATATCTCTGTTACCTATTAGCGTACCTACATTGAAGCGAACATACCATAAAATATCGTGAACTTACCTCCACAATGCGCTTATAACGTAAATATCTCTGTTACCTATTAGCGTACCTACATTGAAGCGAACATACCATAAAATATCGTGAAATTACCTCCACAATGCGCTTATAACGTAAATATCTCTGTTACCTATTAGCGTACCTACATTGAAGCGAACATACCATAAAATATCGTGAACTTACCTCCACAATGCGCTTATAACGTAAATATCTCTGTTACCTATTAGCGTACCTACATTGAAGCGAACATACCATAAAATATCGTGAACTTACCTCCACAATGCGCTTATAACGTAAATATCTCTGTTACCTATTAGCGTACCTACATTGAAGCGAACATACCATAAAATTAATAAGAGTACTTCTAGTATAGCATTATTTTATCTGTGATAAGAGTAACAAATAATATTAATTTTAGAAGGCATAGTTTTTAGTTTTTTTATTTTGGTTTGTTTTTTCTCTTACCTGAACTTTACTGAGTTAGTTTGGCTATTGTAGAGCTATTGAATATTGTCTGCCACTTAAAACAAGACCTATTGAAACACGTCAATAAGGTGTAATATTGTAGGTAGGTACCACATACCACTGACGTGACCTTAAAAAATATATTCTATGAAGTAATGAACTGTCACCACCATTTATCGGATTCATATTTCGTAAACTTGAATCAAAGATACCTATGTAGATTCGATAAATCTTCGATGTAGATAAGTCCTAAGTAGGTAAATAGTTAATGGATGGTAATAGTCACCAATCAATAGCAAACAATTGAGATTATTCGATCAAACGTGTTTCGTAAATAAAATGATATACCCCGTCAAGTCATAGTCCCATAGCCATAACCCAGTTTAAATGGTGACAGAAAACCGAGTTATTGCACGGAAAAAAACATCATTTCGAAAAGACATGCAGTACACTTAAATTTAAATATACCACACATAAATAAAATAAATAAATAATGCTGGACCGTTCACACAACATTATCTAGCCCCACGCTAAGCAGAGCTTGTGTTATGGGTACTAGATAACTGATACCTATACTTAATACAATATATTACATAGATAGATATTTTTTTATTATACATAGAAAATACCCAGAACACCCTGAACAAATATCTGCGATCGCACAAATATTTGTTCCGAGGCGGGAATCGAACCCGCAACCTCCTGCGTCGCAGACCAAGCTTCGCCCGCCACACCACAGAGGTCGTCAAACATCGTCGACATGTGCTATTTATCCAAGTTACACCGGGTAAAATGCCTTCAAAATTACACGAAATAACTCGAAACAACACATTAATATTTAAAAATAAAAATGATGACGTTTCATTTAAAAAATGGCAGTATGAATCTTCGAATGAGGGCTTTTCATTTTTGAATTAAATAAAAAAAGTAGTTAAATTTTGCTCGATAGATGGCGCTGACTCAAGTATGCTTATCAAAATTAACAAATGCATTGTCTGTGCTTTTGTGTGATAGTTACAAAATACCACGAAAATATATCACTACGTTGTTGACTTTGACATTTCACTTTATTTTGAAAGCTAGGTTCAAAGCAGCGCCATCTATTAGCGCATGATATGAAACGTCCGCGAAAACCCCTCATTGCGATTCGGTCAAACGTGTTTCAAAATGGCGTAGGGTAGGGATGCCAACAATGAGCCATGTGCACACAATGACCCACCCATGGTAACTTGAAAACGAGGTGTTGCCAGTTCGTGCAACTCGCAAGAATACACGTAGCCCCCGCTTCAATTACCCCTCCCCACTCGCCGGCGAGCTGCTGTTGAACACGCGCGCGTGCGGAGCATTTTCAATTTCCAAGGGCCAAAAAGTTAAAAAAAAGGTGAGTTAACTTTTCTTCCTACTTTAATTGTAAGATACTTGCTAAGTAATGAATATGATTAATGTTTTTAACTTTTAAATTGCATTTTTTGAGTATTATTCACAATTGATTCGGTGCTTCTTGTTGGAAGCTATATAACCTACAAGTTTGTGGAACAGGTGTGGCACACAGTGAGCCATTTTGTCTGTGTACACAGTGAATCATGGTTCATTGTGTACTTTTGGCTTGAGTTAAGATGACGATTAATAGAAATGACGATTAATAAAATTATTGATTTGAAATAGTGTTTTTTTTTATAAATTTCAGAATGGGACGAAATTCAAAGGGAAGGGAATTGAGAAAAAAAGGGTCAACTTCTAAAGAAGATATGAAACGAGCTATAGACCTGCACGTTAAAAATAAGATGAGAACTTAATAATACCTACTTGAAAAGTCTGATAAATAATTACTTGGTTGTGTGACGTTGATTAGTTTAATAATGTAGAAGTAAGTTTTGTTTATTTTATTTCGGAAGAGTATTTTTGTTTTCTTTTAGAAGTTTCGAAAATTATGTCCCTACCTCAGATTTTTTAATAAAAATAAAGTTCAAGCACATTGAAGTAGTTTTTTTTTGTTGTTCCATTATTCCCAGCTCCGGCTATTAATCCTAACATCAATTTTAACACACGTGATTCACTGAGTACCCTCTGGTTTATTGAATACCACCCCCTATGTTCATTGTGTACCCCGGGATGTACACAGTGAGCCATTTTCCATTTTTTTTTCAAAAACTTTTTTCTTAAAACCATTGTTCACTATAATAAAAATCTTAAATGCAATCGTAAAGTCAAATAAATTACCAACAATTTGACGTATAAAACATAGGTTTTAAACGAATAGGAGCGAAATAATTTGTCCTCAAAATTTAGGTGGCTCATTCGTGCCACACCCACCCTATGTAACTCTGACAGTATCGGTACAGCGTCGACTTGCAGTCTGTACGACCTTTCACTTCAACAACAAAGAAAAAAAACGTGGCAAAGAAATTATTTTTTCCTGTCGAAGTTTACGGAAATAATCGCGAACAGGGACGAACTGAGGATCGAGAGGGGGCAAAGAACGCAGGCCGGGATTGGTAGTATTTATGTACACTATAATACCATATTAATTCAGGGAAATATCAATTAGTAGGTATAGATATTATTATATAGTTTGCGCTAGTCAAAATATGTGGTTGAGAACCAACATTGACGACCTCTGTGGCGTGGTGGGCGATGGTTCGCCTGCGACGCAGGAGGTTGCGGGTTCGATTCCCGCCTCGGAACAAATATTTGTATTATCTGCAGATATTTGTTCAGGGTGTTCTGGGTATTTTCTATGTATAATAAAATATATCTATCTATGTAATATATTGTATTAAATATATCAGTTATCTAGTACCCATAATATAAAGCAAGCTCTGCTTAGCTTGGGGCTAGATAATGTGGTGTGAACTGTTCCACATTATTTGTTTTATTTATTATTAATTTATACATTTTGTGACTGCGCCCCGTAGTTCCTTGACGTCGTCGCTAGGGGCGCTGCAAGTAAATGTATGGAAGGAAACGAAACTTCATATACATAGTTTCGAAAACTATCCAAACTCGTACTAAGGGTAGTAGGTACCTATTATTATATAGTTTGAGCTTGATTACTGAAAAACAACCAAAAATCATAATGTTGGTTCTCAACTAGATAGTTGACATTATGATTTTAGGTGTCGTGTTGGCTCTTTGACTACTTTGTTAGAGTCGTATGTTATTCCATATTTGATACGCATATTTGATACCTACTTAAACACTTAAAAGAGATATTTAGTTTCATTGACAAGGTACACACTAACGTATGCCATTAGATAATTATGCTGTCGTACGTAAGCGGCTAGTCGTCAACCCTTACGAGCCGCGTCACTCCGCGCCAGACAGCGACAGAGTTACGCGTTAGAAGAGAGCGGCAATGTATAGGTGCATATCGCGATAGGCATTGAACGCTAATGCGAGCTGAATTGCACTTTGTTGCGTCCCAGCAAGAGTCGCTATTTATATGAAGTTGCCTTCTGTACTTGTTCTATTATTTATTGCCGGTGAAATTACAGGCACATGAGACTTTTCATCTTTATGTCTCAGGGGGGCGGGCTCAGTGCAATACCACATAGGGTGCGTCCTAGGTGGACGTGACCTATGAGGTAATGCACTGTTCATAGGCAGAGGTTACCGCTTAACATCAGGTTGACCATCTGCTTGCTCCGTCAATCCAGTAGTATAAAAAAAAAAAAAAAAAAAAACTGTGCCAGTGGTCCATTGTCAGATGATAATGATGGCGACCCGGTAATCCCCAACCCTCAGTACCAAGTAGAAACTGAACTTTGAACCGAGTTCCTAATCATATTTCTAAAAACCGGTTCGAGTCACTTCCTATCCGGTTAGTGGGTTTAATTATTAAAATAGATGACTTATAGTTATTTTTGTAAAATAATGGGAAACCCCCCTCCTGAGTATGTCCTCTTATCTAGCCACAAGAGTCCGGCATTAAGAGGATCGTAGAATACATTCAAGTATTAAGGTAAATACTTGCTTAGGGTTTGGTGCAAGTCATATGAGAAAAGTTAGTATATTAATGGTACAAGTCTAAAGGTCAGAAATATTAATGGACGCATTTTTTATTTATTTTTTTAACTTTGATAGACTTTTTTTTGACCACGATCTCACCTGTTGGTAAGTGACGATGTGGCCGAAGATGGAGCACAAAGGTCTAGAAGGCACTTATTCACCCTAGCCTTGAAGAGACCCAGATTATAGTTTTCAGGAAAGACAGACGACGGTAGTGTATTCCACTTAGCAGTTCGCATTATAAAGGTAGAACCGAAACGTTTAGTACGAATAGAGGGTTTTTTTTTTTTTTTTTTTATACTACTTGGATTACGGATCAAGCAAGAGGCCCACCTGATGTTAAGCGGTAACCTCTGCCTATGAACAGTCCATTACCTCATAGATCACGTCCACCTAGGACGCAACCTAAGGGTATACTAATGAGGTAAGGGCATCCAAAAGACGCGACTAATCTAGTCATAACTTATGCTGTATCCAGTTAGTTGTAATTACTACGTATAGAGAAGCTATTTATAGTAAACTATTAGAATGCCTGCGACTTCGTCCGCGTGTACTTTTCCATACAAACTTCAACACCCCGCTGCGCCCCCTTAGGGGTTAAATTTATAGAATTCCTTTCTTAGTGCACCCCTAGACTACAAAAGGAACGTACCCTCCAAAGTTCAGGTCTCTAGGGCTAACGGTTTAGGCTGTGCGTTGATAGTCAGTCAGTCACGCAAAGATTTTATATATATACTAGCTGTAACCCGCGACTTCGTACGCGTAATATTGTTTTATCCATAACTCTGCGTAATAGCACAGACTAATTATGTTTTACACTGTGGTAATAGTATGTTCTAGTTGTTGTAGTAGTAGAATGTTTGGTTTTCCACTTGTGGTATCCTACCTATGCTAATTGTAAGTTAGCGCGCCTCCCCCGAACGTATGCACATTGCCCGCAACCGTCACAAGAATAATTTCTAAACCAGCATCTGATGGTCCGTTGCCCCTTTCCGCACCGCCAGCAAGGCTGCTCCACGCACTCCCGCTGCGCTGGCGCCGCTGCCGACCCCTACGCAGCCCGCGTGCGCTGCGCCTCGTCCAGCCCCCCCTCCCCCCTTCACCCCCCCAAATCAGGTGTCTTTGTGACTTGTAACTCTGATTTAATTGTAGTGAGCGCCATGAACTGTTCCACGCGTCGTAATATCACTTTTTACTCGAAATAATTCGATATTTCGGTATATCGGATATATCGGTTTTACCGATCGGCATTTTATTCCGATGCACAAAGACACAATAAATAAGCAAGTGGTGGTATTTTTTCGCGGTGTATCTCGTCGCCAGTGGGATTTACAGGTAGGATACCACATTATTATTATTTTATTAAATTAAGGGGTACCATTTTAACCTTGAGGTCCGTAAAATATATCTCAACAACGACTCCGTCAAACGACATTTGAAACGACACCATACTTATGTTTTTCAATTTAGGGGTCACATTATAACGTTGAGGTTCTGAAAATATTTTAATCTCAACAACAACACGTGACACGACCTTTGAAACGACACCATAGTAAAGTTTTTTCAATTTGGGTGTCCCATTTTAATCTTGAGGTCCTGATAATGTTTTAATCTCAACAACGACACCGTGACACGCCCTTTGAAACGACACCATACTCAAGTTTTTCAATTTAGGGGTCCCATTTTAACCTTGAGATCCTGAAAATATGTAATCTCAACAACGACACCGTCAAACGACCTTCTAAACGACACCATACTAAAATTTTTCAATTTAGGGGTCCTATTTTAACCTTTAGGTCCTGAAAATATTTTGATCTTAATGACTTCACCGTGAAACAAACTTTGAAATTGCCGAAATACGCTGAAATCTCGCTAAAACCTAAAGTGTATTTATTTACAAAGAAAATGTTCCCATGCTTTTTTTCAGCAAAATTTCAGGTACTGCTGAAACTTATGTTGGCTATTTTTATTTAAGGAATTACCTTGTGAATTTTCTTGTTTCTACTACCAACGGTTTCCGAAATACGAAGCATTTTAGTTTTACATTAAAAGCCATTTTGGACCCCTTACAGGGTGAATTTTCAAAAATCCTTTCTTAGTACACCCCTACAGTCAAAAAGGAATACATCCTTCAAATTTCATGTGTCTAGGTCCAGCGGTTTAGACTGTGCGTTGCAAAACGCAAAGTGTATACGTTAAAAGCCCTTTTTGAACCCCTAAGAGGGTGAATTTTCCAAATTCCTTTCTAAGTACACCTTTACACCCTAAAAGGAATACACTGTTCAAATTTCAAGTCTCTACGATCAGCGGTTTAGGCTGTGCGTTGTAAAAACTAAAGTTTTTTTATTTTTTTACATAGAAAACGATCCATTTCCATTTTTCAGGAAAATTTCAGGAATCGCTGAAACACGTGTTTATTTATTTTATTTGAGGAATCTCCATGTAAAATTTCAAGGATCTACTGCTAACGGTTTCTGAAATACAGAGCTTTTTTGTTGTATATTAAAAGCCCATTTTGGACCCCTTAGAGCGGGAGTATCGGAAATTCCTTTCTTAGTGCACCCCTAGACCACATAAGGAATGTACCCTCCAAATTTCAGGTCTCTAGGACTTACGGTTTAGGCTGTGCGTTGATTGTCAGTCAGTCAGTCAGTCAGTGAGTCAGTCAGTCACGCAACGATTTTATATATTTTGATGATTGATAAGTTGACTACACTATTGAATTAAGTATACCCTGTAATGATAGTTGTTAAAATAAATAAATCAAATAAACTAATAAAAAAACATGTCACATCTTGATGACAAAGGGGGTGGCTTGCGTGGGGGGAGTGCGGTGTGGACTGCGGTCTGCGCTGCAGCGCTGGATCTAGCGTCTGTTGTCTAATCCATGGACTTAGTGTCTAATCAAACTATTAGAACATGCAGCGCAATACCGCTTAGAGATTACATTTTTCTTGTTTCCAAACTACTAAACGCGTTGTTGCCGATCGGCAACAAATCTTAGTTCGATCGGTTTTACCATTAGTTAGAACGTTCGACTTAGCGCGATTGGGCAGCAGGCTTTAGGTTTATAGCGTTATTCTGTTTCACATCTCAATTATCCTCTAATAAGTTAGTTTTCTGATTATTATTTACCTGGAACTAAACTCACAGCCCGTTCACACTAAGTACAGTTTTACCCAAAATGTGAGTTTTCGTTTGCGCAGAAAAGCGCAGACTGATATTCGACAGTAGCCGAACGTTTAGTATAGCTCTGACCCGCTGTATAGCTCTGTCTTGCTCACATCTAAGAGTCAACCGGCCACGTTTTTGCCACAAAATCGATTAACCAATAACAGCACAAGATTTTAGCGTGCGGTTGCTATTGGTAGAAAGAAGGTTCCCGCGCTATAGAAATTGGTCTACGGCGCAGGTACATTGGTGCGACTTATATTTAGGGTAAAACTGTACATAGGTAAGTCGCTCTTTACTACATGTGCGGGAAAATAGCTATTCTTACACCGCTCTCTCCCTTGACTTGTACCATCCACTAATCGCTGACGTATCGGCGCCCGCGCATACCGCAAACTTGTCATTATTAATGACGCCCAGTTATGTAGGGCTGTCGCATCCAAGTTATTGTGTATACAACTATTTATAAAACTTGTTCCGTGGCTTGTCCGGCCTATGAATAGACTCCTCCGTCTCCTCCCGTGGATATCATAGTAAATAGGTCAAAAAAGACGTACATAGGCGAGCTTAATGCTAATTAGCATTTTCTTCCAGAATGTAAGGGACAGTAAACCTGAGTATTTGATATGAATTTCAGCTTGATACCTCCACGCGTTCCTGAGAAAAAGGGTCTTGACAGACAGACAGACGGACAACAAAGTGATCCCATAATGGTTCCGTTTTACCTTTTGACGTACGGAACCCTAAAAATACTAGGAAATGAAATAAAATAAAAGTAGACGACGTCTCTTTTCCAAAATGGCAGGAAGAATCTGGAAGAGTTCCATAAGCGGATAGTAGTGACCGTAAAAGAATCCGCGTAACAAGTTATTAATTAAGTAAAAATTTAAAAAACCCTCAACGCAATGAAACGGCTGAACAGATTTTGATCAAACATAGCTAAGAACACTCCCGACAAATTCACCTTTCAAACAAAAACAAAAAAAACGGCTACGATGCCACAGACACACACAGACACACACACACACACACACAGACACGTCAAACTTATAACACCCCGGCGTTTTTGCGTCGGGGGTCTGAAATACCGTGCTGAAAAGCGGTCTGACTATAGGGTTAGGTACACCAGGGGATGCAGCATCAACCAGACTGCAATGACCTAACATCGACTCTGTGATCACCAATCCGTGGTGATCACGGCCAATCCCCCCCACTGCTTCTATGGGGGGTCCTTGTCCAACGGTGGACGTACCTATACCCACTAATTATGAAACAGAAATTTAGAGCAGAGGTTTGTTGAAATAATATATTTTTCATAACATGCATACATAGACACACGCCTTTTTCCCCGAAAGGGTAGGTAGAGCCTCAAATGGGCCTCTTCACTGTGGGTTGCACCATCGTGGGATAACGTGACAAGTGGTGAGCTCATTACCGCCATTGCTTCCCACGACTGACTCAGCTAACGCTTTCTTCCAGTAATAACACATTCCATAATAAGCTAGCAGCCAGGACAAACCGTATACCAACGAATCTTATCAACAAGTCCATGTAATCCCTTAGTCGGCTTTTACGACATCCACGGGAGGAGACGGAGGGGTCTATTCCTGGGCCGGACACACCACGGATAAAAAACTTTTCTGAAATTAGTGATCGGAACCGAGCGCTGATCAAACTGAGCCCAAACACGGCCAGTCTACTATTATCCATCGAGGAGTTCTGTTGTCCACCTTCCGTCTTCCGTAGGACCCTCACCATAAATGAGCTCACATTATGACGAGAGTACAACCTCATGACCATGTTATAGGATGCATAGGTACTATGTAGGCAAGAAGAACTAAACCTAGGTAAGAGCGCTTGTAGACGTCCGTTTTTTCACCGGATAACGGACCGTGTTTTTACCGGACTTACGGTTGTGTATGGTTTATAATGAAAGTGTGTACATGCACCGGACATCTGTCCGGCGAACAATTTACGCCGGATGCACCCCACGGCGCGACGGACACCGGTCCGGCGTAAGAAAGAGGGTCATCCACGCCAGTGTATTGGTGCGTTAATAGAATACAATAGAATAAATAAATAAATAATGCTGGACAAGTTCACACAACATTATCCAGCCCAAGCTAAGCCAGAGCTTGTGTTATGGGTACTAGATAACTGATAATTAATATAATACATTACATAGACAGATATTTTTTATTATACATAGAAAACACCCAGAACACCCTGAACAAATATCTGCTGAACGCACAAATATTTGTTCCGAGGCGGGAATCGAACCCGCAACCTCCTGCGTCGCAGGCGAACGTTCGCCAGCCGCGCCACAGAGGTCGTCACAATAGAACACACAAACACACACAATAGACACAATATAATATTATTTATTGAAAAATTTGTACACATTAACTATAATTAAACCTAATTAATAGTGCTATTGCGACATCTGTCTCTCGTCATTTACACACATTTCATCATTTCCCCTATGTGAAATTCTTATTTTAATAGATTTATAAAAAAAATACTTGACTAGGTACTTAAAGAGTCCGTGTTGACGCTGCCGGACGTATTGCCGGTTGTCTGTAAATTGAATGCCGTCTCTGTGTAATCTCTGAAACTAGCGCATATAGACGGCAGTCCAAGGTAACATCCATCCGGTAAATAAAAAATATGTATATCCGTTTATTGACGGTCCGTGAGGGCGCGTACACATAAAACGTCCGTTTTACAGGTCAGTTTAAACGTATATGTTATTAGCGTATGTAGTTGTATGAGCCAGTTCACACACATGACAGTATTCCGGATCCATTAACAAATCCCACAAACAACGGAAATACTGATCCGTTTTATCGGATCGAAACCGCGCGAGGCTTGCACGGGGGTGCGCGGGGTGCGGTGTGCTGCACACAGCCGCCATTTGCCGGTTTCATTCCTAAAGTAGTGCAAGTACGTGTAGTAGGGGAAGGTTGCTATGAATGGACCACTTAACTTTACAACCTCATATCTCAAAAAGTATAAGTGATAAAATGAAACCATTTTCATTTTTTTTTTTTTTTTTTTTTTTTATCTTCATTAAAAATAGTCAAATGCAAAAACAATTCGGGCTTACACTTTTCGATACAAACGAAGAAAATTATATCTTGGGATGTTGCCTTCTTTGGACCATAGGCACCTTCATTGAACCACCAGGTTGCCATCAATGGACTTCGAGAAGTTTATTCTAGTGGTTCAATCAAGGCAACTTATTATAATTATCAATATTTATAAATTATGATTTTAAAATATTATTTTTCTCCGCTAACTCAAATGCCAGTCGTCTAGTGTCCATAGGAGTAATGCCTTTCAAGCAACCTTCCATCTCAAGAACGTGTTTACACAGCTCATTTTCTAATTCTGGAGGGAGGTCACTTTCAGATCCCGGTATTTGGACGTGTTCTTTGGCTTTTTGGTTGACTCCATCTAATCTTCGTTTAATTGTTGCTTTCGGGACTCCATAAATTCGGCTAGCCTCATTTAAACCAAAGTTTTGTTTCCTTACTGATTCTATAGCAAGGTTCATACTTGTTTCATTCCATGCAAAGTACTTTCTTTTTTTCGGTTACATTCTGGAATTTAAAATTTATAATAATTGTTGTTATCTATGATTTTTTTTCATAAATCGTAAAGTACTCGGCATCTATTCCCATAATTATGACCAAAAAAACTTCAGTAAAAAGTTGCTATGATTGGACCGGTCCAACGGTGGAACTCTCTAGCGGTCCATTGATGGCAACTAGGTACTCATTCAGAAAAAAAACAACAAAATATATATGGGCATGATTAGATAAAATTGAATAACACAGATGGAATCTCAATTAAACTGTTTAATATTTCATAATAGTGCACGCAGACATATATGAATACAATGATACTTACATCAAGTTTTCCCGAGTCAAATTATTATATTTTGACCGCCGCAAACACACTCACACGCGTCACTCCTCGCCACGTGCCGCAGCGTCACTGAGGTAAGAGGGGGGTGCAATTGAGTCGCCACGGACTCGTGTTGACTAGTTTGGGTGTTGCTAGCTTGCACAGTTTTGGAAATACCTTGGTGGTCCAATGAAAGTGCTGATCCAATGATCGCAACCTTCCCCTACAGCACGACAACGTCCATCCTCGTAGAAAGTAGAACGAAAGTTCAGTAGCGTCGGATCTGTTAAAAAGGATTCTATAAAATTGAACGTTCTATGTGTATGCGCCCTTGTCCGGTGAAAAAAACGGACGTCTACAAGCCCTCTGAATCATGCAAACAGCAAGGTTCCTAACAAAATAAAGATTCTTAGCTAATCTAATACCTACAAATGCATCGCCGATGCTGTGAAGGTGTAGGATCTTGTATGACAGCGGCTTTCTTAGGAGGATGAATAATTGACGAAAGTTCTGCTGAATGCAAACTCATATAGGTATACATATGTTAAACCTACCATGTATCATATTAAGTGGAAATAGATGACAATACACTGTGGGGAATATAGGTGTACCTGTCTGGGTCAAATTCATGAGCCATGACTCATGGGTCATGACGTATTCTACGTCTACATCTCACCCTTCGCTCTCCTAATACGCCCTACCCTCGCGATGTGTCGTTTACAGATAAATTGGTGTTTTAATTTACTAAACAAGTAATTAATTTTGTAAAAATTAAGAAAAACCCCATCGCAATGAAACGTCTGAACCGATTTTGATCAAACATAGCTAAGAACACTCCCGACAAATTCACCTTTCAAACAAAAAAAAAACTATTTCATCCTTCGGAAGCTACGATGGGACAGACACACACACACACAGACACGTCAAACTTATAACACCCCTTCGTTTTTACGTCGGGGGTTAAAAATACTATAATTCAATGATGATGGTTCCAATGATGTTTTTATATGAAATTACTTTTTTGTCTTAGTACCCTTCGACCAAAGTAAAACGTCGATGTTAGTACCTAATTGGCTCTGTAAAGTTGGATTCAAGCTTTGTAGAACATGGACGCCACAGTCTGTCACTATGAGGTAACTTAGAAAGTGACAAAATAGCACTCGCGAAACGAAAAGTGAGATAAAAACACGTTATTTTTGAAAAAAAGTTATTTAAAAAGAACAAGAGGACATGCTTTCTAAGGTATAGATTAAAATATAGTATAGGTATACGTATATTTTTTGTAGATTTTTCGATAAAGATCGTGGCGAAAAAAGGCTTAAATTGGGTAGGTACTTGCAAGAGAGTCATTTTTGATAGATACAGCATTGAAACTAATAGCAACAGTTACGTTAGTACCTATTTCGCAACCCTTTGATCTCTGCTTGAGAATTATGTAACTCAGTTCCTAACAGTTTCATTACCAGAAATGACGTGATTACGATTACCTACGTAAGGTTAGGTTCAAGCTTTGTAAGCAAACACCGTACCTAACTAAATTGGGTGCTTCCGTATTGATCCCGGGAATTCATCCCACAAGCAAATTGGCTACTCACAAGAGAGTCGTTTTGGAAACAGCATTGAAACTAATAGCAACAGTTACGTAGGTACCTATTTCGCAAGCAGAGATCAAAGGATAATATTCAATGATTAATCTCTATAAGTAGCATGGATGAAACATGAATCTATGGCACTATACATAGGTTTTCATCTTAGGATGAGCCCGATCATTGAATATGACCATGCAACTTATGATCCTTTGATCTCTGCTTGAAGATTATGTAACTCAGTTCCTAACAGTTTCAATATCTGAAATGACGTGATTGCGATTAGCAACCTAATGTACTAGTTGGATTCAAGACTTGTAGGCAAACAGCGTAAATTGGCTAATCGCAATTGGCTAAGAGCCATTTCGGAAAAAGCATTTCACCGAGACGTATTTTTTGCGCCGACTGACATCTAGTTGTATTCTTGATCGAAGGCTGAACCCCATTCACTTTGAGGTTAGTGCAGTTACTTGTACTATTATTTATTCTGTGGTGCAATGGACATGTGGTGGACTTTTGTCTCAACAGCGTGAATCAATAAGAACCTACCATCAAAAACATAAACAAATTCCTTTGCGAGTGCCAACCTTGATTATATCCTACATTGCGTGTGCTAGCTCAGTGTATCGGAGTCGCTTGGACAGCTTGCGTCGGACATTTCCATCCAATTATAAAAATAAAACCAGTTTCAATCGTGAAAGGTGGCGAAATTAAAAGACATCGTGTTGTGGTATTTGTAACTACCCCGAAGTTTTCGTACGCTCGTGTTTTTGTAACATATATAAGTTTCTTAGGATTAAAAACTGAGGATTTTTAACTGCGCATCCATTTACAAGTAAAACTAGTTATACAAAAACAAGGCAAAAATAGTGTGATTTAAAACAGTGTGTTTTAATTAAGAGGACGGGAATAAAAAATATTAAAGTGAGTTACAAATATAAAAAAACGCTGTTGTTATATTTTGAATCATTGTTTTTTTGTGTCAATTAAGATCAGTGTTTTTTTGATGTTTTTATCAAACACAATGACATTTTAATTGTGATTTAATCACACGTTTATCTCTTCCTGGTAAGTTATCGTTCTACTTATATTTAGGGTTCTGTAAGGCACCGACGGAGCCATTATAGAATTACTGGCGTGTCTGTCTGTCTATCACAGAATATGTTATCTGAATTTATTGGACGAAAATTCGGACTGTGAGACGTACCTATAATGTTTGACGACCTCGGTGGCGCGGCGGGCGAAGGTTCGCCTGCGACGCAGGTGGTTGCGGGTTCGATTCCTGCCTTGGAACAAATATTTGTACGATCTGCATATATTTGTTCAGGGTGTTCTGGGTATTTTCTATTTATAATAAAAAATATCTAACTATTTAATGTATTGTATTAAGTATACCAGTTGTATATCAGTTATCTAGTACCCATAACACAAGCTAGAGCCCCAAGCTAAGCAGAGCTTGTGACAGTTCACACAACATTATCTATAATGTTGTGTGAACTGTCAGTATTTATATATTTATTCATTTTATTAGTGCTAACTATGATAGCTAGGTCTAACTTACTTTAAAATAACGTACCTACTTTATTTTGCTTCCTCATACTTTATACTTTTTAATTATAAAAAGGTATCAAAGTTCTTGATTTAATTTTGCGTGGAAGGAAACGGAATGTTTCTGTCGACGTGATTTCCAAACGAATGATAGACGAAGTCCAAAAGGGCTCAAAATATGTTATTAAGTATTTTAATAAATGTTGAAAAATAAATACCTAAATAATGCTGGGCAGTTTACATAACATTATCTAGCTAGCCCCAAGCTAAGCTAAGCTTGTGTTATGGGTACTTGATAACTGATATACTTAAGGTGGATGCTCACACTTGCGGCGCGAAATTCGTTTTTTTAGTGTTTTTTGCCCATTACAGCTCATCAACACTTCTTCAGATAGCGAAAGTTGAGTTCGCGAGAACTAGGAGACTTAACACACATGTTTTAATGATAGTATCTCATAAATATCACCAGTTTAGGTACGATAAATGTTAAACACATTTTTACAGTGTTTTTTTTTTGTTTAAACGTATCGTAGCTAAACTGATGATATGTATGAGATACTATCAATTAAAACATGTCTCCAGTTCTCGCGAACTCAACTTTCGCTATCTGAAGAAGTGTTGATGAGCTGTAATGGGCAAAAAACACTAAAAAAGTTGAATTTCGTGCCGCAAGCGTGAGACATGAGCGAATGAGCGTGTACATTACGTAGATATATATATTTGTTATACATAGAAAATACCCAGAACACGCTGAACAAATATCTGCTTTTTATTAACTATTTGTTTTTCAAGTCAGCGATAGAGTATTCATTAATTTCCTAAAAAAGTTGCCAACCCTGATGGTAGCTTGCTTGTACGGAACCCTCTATGCGAGACCAATTAGTTCTTGACCAGTTTTTTGTTATAAAGTAGGTTGTACCTAATTATTAATCTACACACAGCCAAGACTCATTCGTATTAAAAACTTGGCAGACATCTTCATAAAAAAAAAACGCCTCGCGCCGCACGAAAAAACAGTTTCTATGGGATACATACTTCGTAAAATATAGATAATTTTACCAAACCCTTTAGTAAACCCCCGGCTTTGTTGTATTAATTTTATTTATCTAACTTTTTAGCCCGAGAGCTGGCTCTTATCTGGCTCAACGCATTAGTATTGCCATTCAGCCTGGCAATGCAGCCAGCATCTTAGGGACGCTTCCGTCTGGTAGTGATTTGGATCAGTTGAGCTACCTTAAGATCGCTTGCAGCGGTCTTCAGGTAGCACAACTGTTTCATATGTAATTTTGTACATACCTTGTATTATTCTTTCTGTAAATAAGGGTATGGTATTTTTTACACAATAATACGTCCATTCTCATATACAATCGAATCTAGCCAAATGTTAGAGGTAATTTTGGGTTTTTTTTCTATGATGAAAATATTGTCCTAATATGTTTCTGGTACAGTGACCTCGGTATTATAATGTAGTATCCATGCATATTTATAATTTGAATATAAATCAAAGTCAAAAGTATTTTATTCAATGAAATCACAAGGATCATTTTGAATCGTCTTATAAAATAAATTTACCTACTCCTGTTCCAACGCGAACAAACCTACAAGAATCAGGCAACAAACACGGCTCGGCTTTATTTGATGATCCTTCTTATTACAAGGTGGGGAGCGCCTGTGTGGTGCCGAGTGAACAAGTGGAATTGTGGTATTGTACTTGATTTAGTCAGTCTATGATCAGTAAATCACTATGATTGGTGATTTTGCGTTATACACGCGTTATACGTGCGTATGTCTATATGTGCGATTCAATAAATGTAGTTACATACTTAATGACATACATAGACAATGTAAGTATGTATGTATATCCGGGTGGAATCTTGCAACTGAATTTTAAAGCAGTTATCCTCAACCGATTGAGCTGAAATTTGGTATACCTGTTAGTTCCAATGACAATACAATATGACGGTGACAGCGAGCTGATCTGATGATGGAGACGGAAGGTGGACAACGGAACTCCTCGGGGGATAATAGTAGCCTGGCCTCAGCTCATTCAGGTTTAAGCTCATTTTGAGCTCACGATTCGATCAGTACCTAATTTCATTTGAAAAATATTGTTAGTAAGATTCGTTGGTATAAGATTTGTCTTATTTTAGGAATGTATTATTACAGGCGGAAAGCGTTAGCAGAGTCAGTCGTGAGAAACACTGGCGGCGATGAGCTCACCACTTTTCACGTTTATATTCCCACAATGAAGAGGTTGAGTGAGGCTCTGCCTACCCTTTCGGGGAAACGGTGTGCGTCTATCTACGTATTTTGTAACAAAAACTTATATAGTTATTTATCTTACGTAGGTATTGACCACTGTTTTATGTGTGGAAAAATGTTAAACGACCTATTCGTAGACTAGTTTTAATATAATGTCAGACAAGCGTAAAGCATAATAGGCATCACTTAAGGCGTGGTTACCTATATGGGAAGAATGGTGCGTAAAAACCTTTTTTCTCCACGATCTTAATCGAAAAATCAACCAAAAGTATACATGTTAATCTACATCATATAAAGCATGTCCCCTTGTTTACAAAATTGCATAACGTGGGGTATGCCGCAAAATTACCAATCTTAGATTCGATTTTTAACTGACTAAATCAAGTACAATATTCAAATTATAAATATGCATGGATACTGCATTATAATACCGAGGGATCACCCACACAGAAACACGATAGAAAAGAAATCTTTACAATAAAATAAAATTTTCATTAAATTACATTTATTTAAAATACAACAGACACAAAAAGTACAATCTTAAAAGTAGTTATCTATTACACGATGAATTAAGTAGTACTTTTTGGAAAAACATTAGTAGGTAGGTACCCAAACTAGGGTTACCTGATGGCGTGCTAATGCCCTCCGCCAGACGAACTTGTATTATTAATTACTAAGACTGTTTTTTTTTGTTATATTTTCATTTGCGATGGTCTGCAGAATATGAGCCGGGGGTGTGTGTGTATGTGGGTGGGGCTTGTACCAGAAGTGGTCCAGCGACCACCTCTCCTCTTCTTATGTGTCAATCTTCAGTTAGTTATATTGCATCATTGGCATGTCAAAACTTAGTAAAATACATAATTAATACACAATTCAAGAATATAAAATTAAATAAAAACCGGCTTAGTGCGAGTCGGACCCGCGCACGAAGGGTTCCGTACCATTATATACATATTAAAACGGCAAAAAAATCACGTTGGAACGTGACGAAGTATGGTAAAAAAAGAGGCAAAAAAAAAATGATTTATCTAAATACGAGTTTGTACCTACAAATGTTACTATACAACACACGAGCGATAACAAATACGAGTTTGTATCTACAAATGTTACTATACAACACACGAGCGATAACAAATACGAGTTTGTACCTACAAATGTTACTATACAACACACGAGCGATAACAAATACGAGTTTGTACCTACAAATGTTACTATACAACACACGAGCGATAACAAATACGAGTTTGTATCTACAAATGTTACTATACAACACACGAGCGATAACAAATACGAGTTTGTACCTACAAATGTTACTATACAACACACGAGCGATAACAAATACGAGTTTGTACCTACAAATGTTACTATACAACACACGAGCGATAACAAATACGAGTTTGTACCTACAAATGTTACTATACAACACACGAGCGATAACAAATACGAGTTTGTACCTACAAATGTTACTATACAACACACGAGCGATAACAAATACGAGTTTGTACCTACAAATGTTACTATTCAACACACGAGCGATAACAAATACGAGTTTGTACCTACAAATGTTACTATACAACACACGAGCGATAACAAATACGAGTTTGTACCTACAAATGTTACTATACAACACACGAACGATAACAAATACCTACAAATGTTACTATACAACACACGAGCGATAACAAATACGAGTTTGTACCTACAAATGTTACTATACAACACACGAGCGATAACAAATACGAGTTTGTATCTACAAATGTTACTATACAACACACGAGCGATAACAAATACGAGTTTGTACCTACAAATGTTACTATACAACACACGAACGATAACAAATACCTACAAATGTTACTATACAACACACGAGCGATAACAAATACGAGTTTGTACCTACAAATGTTACTATACAACACACGAGCGTTAACAAATACGAGTTTGTATCTACAAATGTTACTATACAACACACGAGCGATAACAAATACGAGTTTGTACCTACAAATGTTACTATACAACACACGAACGATAACAAATACCTACAAATGTTACTATACAACACACGAGCGATAACAAATACGAGTTTGTACCTACAAATGTTACTGTACAACACACGAGCGATAACAAATACGAGTTTGTACCTACAAATGTTACTATACAACACACGAGCGATAACAAATACGAGTTTGTACCTACAAATGTTACTATACAACACACGAGCGATAACAAATACGAGTTTGTACCTACAAATGTTACTATACAACACACGAGCGATAACAAATACGAGTTTGTATCTACAAATGTTACTATACAACACACGAGCGATAACAAATACGAGTTTGTACCTACAAATGTTACTATACAACACACGAGCGATAACAAATACGAGTTTGTATCTACAAATGTTACTATACAACACACGAGCGATAACAAATACGAGTTTGTACCTACAAATGTTACTATACAACACACGAGCGATAACAAATACGAGTTTGTACCTACAAATGTTACTATTCAACACACGAGCGATAACAAATACGAGTTTGTACCTACAAATGTTACTATACAACACACGAGCGATAACAAATACGAGTTTGTACCTACAAATGTTACTATACAACACACGAGCGATAACAAATACGAGTTTGTACCTACAAATGTTACTATACAACACACGAGCGATAACAAATACGAGTTTGTACCTACAAATGTTACTATACAACACACGAGCGATAACAAATACGAGTTTGTACCTACAAATGTTACTATACAACACACGAACGATAACAAATACCTACAAATGTTACTATACAACACACGAGCGATAACAAATACGAGTTTGTACCTACAAATGTTACTATACAACACACGAGCGATAACAAATACGAGTTTGTACCTACAAATGTTACTATACAACACACGAGCGATAACAAATACGAGTTTGTACCTACAAATGTTACTATACAACACACGAGCGATAACAAATACCTACAAATGTTACTATACAACACACGAGCGATAACAAATACGAGTTTGTACCTACAAATGTTACTATACAACACACGAGCGATAGCAAATACCTACAAATGTTACTATACAACACACGAGCGATAACAAATACGAGTTTGTACCTACAAATGTTACTATACAACACACGAGCGATAACAAATAACATGGAATATTTTACAACTACAATGTAGATAACTATGTTTTACAACTAAATGATGTGTTCTTTTATATATATAATGCATAATTTAATATGTATATGTCGAATCTCACTAACAAGTCCGGGAAGTAATATTATAATTTAAACGGTTAGTCCACTTCTAAGTTCAAAGACTATAACTAAGTAGACCAACGATATCGTATCAGCCGCGCCGGGAAGCGAACCCGCGACGTATCTGAGCCGGTCGTCCGGTCACGCGCCAGAGGTCATTCTACCGAATTCATTTAAAAGTCTGTTTTTTAGTTTATTTCGGAAATCAGACAGTAACATTAAAATACGCACTCGTATTTCACTTAGGTTTCAATTAAGAAAAAAATAACACTGTTAGACCAACACCATTTACCATATTACTACAAAATATAAGAGTAGGCTAAAGATTTGGTGGTAGCTCTATTCCGAAATCTCAAGAATCTTAATTACAAGCTTTATATTAACTTGCAATGTATGTTTGTCCGGGTGGAATCTTACAACTGAATTTTAAAGCAGTTATCCTCAACCGATTTAGATGTTATTTGGCATACCTACCTGTCAAGTTCCAATGACATTGCAATATTATAGTGACAGAGAGTTGATCTGATGATGGAGACGGAAGGGGACAACGGAACTCCTCGATGGATAATAGTAGACTGGCCGTGTTTAGGCTCATTTTGTTCAGCACACGGTTACGATCACTAATTTTATAAAAGCTTGTATTGAAAAATATATTCTTCAAAGGTGTTATGTAGGTATGAGTAGGTACCTACTTGACTAGTAGGTAGACACTATTATTTCTGAAGCTAAAGAATTAATAAATATCCTTGTTTTGTGAAGTCAGTTATCATTTCAAAATAATTTAGCAAGTGTATCAAGATGCCAGTATTGCAAGGAAACCAAATACATAGTTTGACTATTTGTAAAGTTTCGAGTATCGATAAATTAGGGATGTTGACACCCTGGCTCATGCATTCTTGTCCCATATTCTTGATGCGACAGAGTGGCCCACATGTAAAACCTTCTGTCAACCCGGCCCAAACTAATCGTAGACACAGATTAAGTAATAATGATTATGGTAAACTGGAGAAGGTACAGCCAGTAAAAAATATCTTATCACAAAAATATGTTTTATTATTAATCAACACACATCATAAAGTATACATAGCACATTATAATTATAATATAATGATATATAAGAACAGAACTTTCATTATCAGTGTCCCTACCCCACAAACAAAACCCCAACTATCTGTCTTTCAGCGAGTTTAAATATTAAAAAAACTTAAATCCCCAAATCTCAAAAATACCCATAATCAAAAAATCACAAAATCTCCAAATCTCAAAAATCTCCAGAACTAAAATAATCCCCAAAATTAAAAAAAACACCCAAAATATCAAGAAAAAAATCTCAATAATCCCGAGTCTAAAACCTAAAGACCTACACCGCCTTAGGAGTCAAATCATTAACCCAACACAACGGTGGCAACAATTCACTATTATGTATTCTGTGGCAATTCTAAGATTTTAGAGGACAAAATCCACCCATTCGAAACGACACAGCCAACAAGTGGTACATAATAAAATATAAAAAAAAACGAATGCCATGATTTTAAAGTCGACTAAAAAGTGAAAAAATATGGTAGTTTTTACGTGCAGTAAATACCTAAGTGTTAGTATTTTCTATTTTTAGAAGCAAGTTCCACACATTGATTAGAAGCACGATCGCCTTATTTTAGAAAAATTACGACTGTACCTACACCACTTACTTTGTATTCTCCTGCTGAGGTGAAATAATAAATAAAAGAGTAAGAATATAGTAAAGTACGTGGTGTACAGTCGTAATTTTTTTTAAATGATACCAAGCCACGGTAATTTAAATTCTACGATCGCCTTAGTTTTGAGCGGCTCAAACGTTTGAATTCGTGGCGTTCTAAGTTCTAACCTTAGAGCATTGCAGGCCTCCGTACCGGAGCTCGATGGTTCTAACTTTATACGTCTGGGGTGCGTTCAGTGGGTACACTCTTGTCACCAGAGTGTACGGTTGTTCCGTTCACAGGCTCGGTTAGAGCGTTCGGTTAGCGTCACGTGACCATAACCGAACAACCACCTCTGACAATTCTGACGTCTGTCAAAGTCAAATCATGTGCTTGTCACCAAAGCGTATGGGTTGTTCCGTTCTGAGGCTCGGTTAGAGCGTTCGGTTAGCGTCACGTGACCCTAACTGAACAACCACCGATTTGGGTGGGTGTTCGGTTGTTACGATTTTGACGTTAGATTGCTGTCAAAGTCAAGTCGATCCCACCCTTCCTCCCCAAAAATCCTGTTCCATCCATAGATGGAGAAATATTTTATGTAAGCCCAACAAGTAATATAGTAACTGCGAAAGTTCCAGATTCCACGAGAGGATTTTTTTAAAAGTGAAACAGGACTTGTTATCAGCTCCTGAATTACTTTGCTATTAAATGCTCTAAGACTTTGTTAATCAATCACGCTGTACCGATATTAATGAAATTACATCCACACATATGTTCAGATGTCCAGTAGCTGTTTATGTTGGCTGATTGATGATGATGTTGCAAACATCGCCAATATTTTTTCTGTGAAATATCAAGGCTAGCTTTTGTCAAATTTGTCAGTACCTATCAAGGCTGGAAGGATCTTTGTTGTCAAGTGCACGTCGGATCACACGCATTCAGGGTTCCGTACCAAATGTACCAGAAAATTCTCGAAATGTTTCGAAAGTTATTTGTATATATTGGTAAAATATAAATACACACTTAAATATGATTTCAGCGATAATGCCGCACATTTTACTGTTTTTTTTTGATATTACGTTTAATTCTTGGTGTAGGTACAATAGGGTGTTAGTAGTTATATCGATCTAAATACATAACAAGTACTATATTTACAAAACAAGTTCCTAGGTCAAATGCAAAATAAAAAAACTTGGTAACAAAATTTTGGAAAAAAACTGACTTTGGCGGCTTTATTTTCTATAACTATTGAAAATAAAGATAAACTCTACTTCATGAGATCTAAAAATGATAAATCACATGAAAAAAAAAATGAAAAGCCAATGGGAAAAAAGAGTTCAAATAAGGCTAATTGTTTCAGTAAAGAGGAGCTAAATAAACAATGCAGGTAATAAGATTCAACAAATCATTCTAATTCACTACACTGATACAATAACAATAAGGCTTTGGTTTTGTCGTTCATTCAACTAACTTCTTTGAAAAAAAGTGGAGCTGACAATGTTGAAATAGAGCTGAATTTAGCTCTAAAAGAGCTAAATTGGCAGCACCGGGTGAAAAAGCGTTTGTTTACATCAAAAATTGACAGTGGCATTGACATTCCGTGTCAATCCAAGTCGTTCAGAGCCTCAGAGCGTGGTTAAAAAAACAACTACACCCTTGGAGTGTACCCATTGAACGCACCCCATATGGTCAATTTTGGCGGCGACGCCACAGATTGCGCGATAGACTCAGCTTCTTTATGGATAGGAGTACAGATCCACCAACCTATCTGTTGAGTGAAATGTAGTATGTAGTTTTCTATAATCTACATACATTTTATTCTACAGATAAGTTGGTGGATCTGTAAGAGATAATACTGAATTTGTCAAAAATGCCAAGATTTTTTACTGAAAGCTAAAAAGTGTTTTTTTTTTCTTCTTAATGTACCTGAGTATCAAAATATATAAAATCGTTGCGTGACTGACTGACTCACTGACTGACTGACTGACTGATCAACGCACAGCCTAAACCGTAAGTCCTAGAGATCTGAAATTTGGAGGGTACGTTCCTTTTGTGGTCTAGGGGTGCACTAAGAAAGGAATTTCCGATACTCCTGCTCTAAGGGGTCCAAAATGGGCTTTTAATATACAACAAAAAAGCTCTGTATTTCAGAAACCGTTAGCAGTATAACCTTGAAATTTTACATGGAGATTCCTCAAATAAAATAAATAAACACGTGTTTCAGCGATTCCTGAAATTTTCCTGAAAAATGGAAAGGGATCGTTTTCTATGTAAAAAAATAAAAAAAAATTAGTTTTTACAACGCACAGCCTAAACCGCTGATCGTAGAGACATGAAATTTGGACAGTGTATTCCTTTTAGGGTGTAAAGGTGTACTTAGAAAGGAATTTGGAAAATTCACCCTCTTAGGGGTTCAAAAAGGGCTTTTAACGTATACACTTTGCGTTTTGCAACGCACATTCTAAACCGCTGGACCTAAGCACATGAAATTTGGAGGATGTATTCTTTTTTGGGTGTAGGGGTGTACTTAGAAAGGGTTTTTGAAAAATCACCTTGGAAGGGGTCCAAAATGGCTTTTAATGTAAAACTAAAATGGTTCGTAATTCGGAAACCGTTGGTAGTAGAACCTTGAAATTTTACATGGAGATTCCTCAAGTAAAATTAATAAACACATGTTTCAGCGATTCCTGAATTTTTCTTGAAAAACGAAAAGGGAACGTTTTTTTGTAAAAAAATAAATAAACTTTAGTTTTTACAAACAGCTGGTCGTAGAGACTTAAAATTTGGAGAGTGTATTCCTTTTAGGTTGTAAAGGTGTACTTAGAAAGGAATTTGGAAAATTCGCCGTCTTAGGGGTCCAAAATGGGCTTTTAACGTATACCCTTTGCGTTTTGCAACGCACAGTATAAACCGCTGGACCTAGGCACATGAAACTTGGAGGATGTATTCTTTTTTGGGTGTAAGGGTGTACTAAGAAAGGGTTTTTGAAAAATCACTTTGGAAGGGGTCCGAAATGGCTTTAAATGTAAAACTAAAATGATTTTTAATTCAGAAACCGTTGGTAGTAGATACAAGAAAATTCACAGGTTAATTTAAAAAAAATGCCTACGTAAGTTTCAGCAGTACCTGAAAAAAGGAATGGAAACATAGTCTTTGTAAATAAATACACTTTAGGTTTTAGCCAGATTTCAGCGTATTTAGACAATTTCAAAGTTAGTTTCACGGTGAAGTCATTAAGATCAAAATATTTTCAGGACCTCATGGTTAAAATGGGACCCCTAAATTGAAAAATATGAGTATGATGTCGTTTCATAGGTCATGTTACGGTGTCGTTGTTGAGATTAAAACATTTTCAGGCCCTCAAAGTTAAAATGGGATCCCTAAATTTAAAAACTTAAGTATGGTGTAATTTCAAAGGTAGTTTGACGGTATCTTACAAAATATAAGAGACATAGTCAAGGAAAAAACAGTTAAAACAGTTCCTCTACCCCCCCCCCCCCCCCCCCTCCCCTACCGCCCCTTAATCCTATAGCCATAATGTAGCTTTCTATGGGTTAAATAACTTTTAAAATTGGTCAAGTCGTTTTTGAGTTTATCCATTACAAACAAACATACAAATACGCGAGTGAAGCCGCGGGTAAAAGTTAATAAACCATAGCCTATGTTACTTGCTGATAATGTAGCTTTCTACAGGTGAAAGAATTTTTAAAATCGGTTAAAACGGTTTTTAGTTTATCCAATACAAACAAAATTATTTTACACCTTGGGTTACATTATTTGAGTTTTAGTAAGGATCCCTTATTTTTTGGAAATATTATATAGCCTATGGTACCCGGGAATAGTGGTAGCTACCCAACAGTGAAATATTTTTTCAAATCGGTTCAGTAGTTTCGTAGCCTATTCAATGCGAACAAACAATCAAATCTTTCCTCTTTATAATATTACAGATTGTGAGATTTGCGAGAAAAAACTGCGCGCGGGAGAATAAATTACATACATACCACATATTAAGTAATAGTTACCGAGTTTACATTAGCGGTGCGCGCAGTAAATTTTCAGCGTATTTTCTACTAAGATTACACACACACTTAAGTCAAGCAAAAAACCAGTTATAGTTATTATTATTTACTATGGATAAAATAATATAACGCGTACGAAGTCGCGGGTAACAGCTAGTCTTTATATAAAAGAGAAGTACACTCACTGACTGATTCATCACGAAATTACGGAAACTACTGGGCCGAGAGGTCTGAAATTCGGCACAAGCATTCTTCAAGAGGCAGACAAGAGCTAAATTCGGCACAAGCATTCTTCAAGGGGCAGACAAGAGCTAAGTTCGGCACAAGTATTCTTCAAGAGGCAGACAAGAGCTAAATTCCGTTACTATCAGTAAAGTTTAGGTAAGTTAGAAAGTGTCAGAACAGCGCTCGCGCTACGAAAAGTGTATACAAATATTTGCTGCACATAATCGAAAATATAAACCATGGACCATGTCCATTGCATAATATTTGTCTTACTCTCATTAACTTTATCAATGTACGCTGATAGGTAATAGAGTTATTTACGTTATAAGTGTAGAGGTAAATTCACGATTTTTTTTATCGAGAAAATTTATCGAATACTTGTTTTGGGCTCAATCATGCCCTTGGAAATATGATGAAGATTAACATATATATTTTTTGTTGTCTTAAACTGCGTAGATTTTGCTAAAAATACGTTTAAAAAAACCTATTTGACTCTTGGCAGCCTCTTAAGGGGTGTATAAGAAACGACTTTTGAAAATTCGCACCCTAAGGGGTGAAAAAGGGTGACAAAGTTTGTATGAAAGTCCCTTGTACTTTTATAAAATTTATGTTCTATAATGTAAAGAATATTTTGCGTATGTAATCAAAACATATTATAAGTGCGACCCACTATGCTATGCGAAGCTGTAGATAACTTGACACAAAATGTCGCCAACCTTGTAATAACCACTTGTTCTGCCGGATATGATATTATAAGTAAACTAGCGACTCGTCCCGGCTTCGCACGGGTAGTTTCAGGATGAAAAACAGCCCCCCCCCCTTTCCTATCCCCTCCCCTGGTAGCCTATGTCACTCAGGGTGAATGTAGCTTTCCAATGGTGAAAGAATTTTTTAAATCGGCCCAGTACTTTTTGAGCCTATTCGTTACAAACATACAAACATACAAAAATAGGTACAAATCTTTCCTCTTTATAATATTAGTGTAGATGTAGATGTAGATATATTATTGATCTGCATGGTACTTGATTGCTCGATTCTCCGTCACTTTTCATCCGACTTCAAAAAAAGGAGGAGGTTCTTAAGTCGTGTGTATATATATTTTTTTACCTTATATTTGTTACCTCATATAATGTCCGTCATCTATGAACCGTCTTGGAAATAATTAGTCCAATTTTTATAACGTGGATTTTCATGTAACGGTCTTATCATTGACTGAGCGAGCAAGCGAGCTATCCTTGACTGAGCGAGCAAGCGAGCTATCCTTGACTGAGCGAGCAAGCGAGCTATCCTTGACTGAGCGAGCAAGCGAGCTATCCTTGACTGAGCGAGCAAGCGAGCTATCCTTGACTGAGCGAGCAAGCGAGCTATCCTTGACTGAGCGAGCAAGCGAGCTATCCTTGACTGAGCGAGCAAACGAGTTATCCTTGACTGAGCGAGCAAGCGAACTATCCTTGACTGAGCGTGCAAGCGAGCTATCCTTGACTGAGCGAGCAAGCGAGCTATCCTCGACTGAGCGAGCAAGCGAGCTTTCCTTGCAATAACTGGCAAAATTGGCTTTCATCTTTCCAGATGAAGGTGTTCATTTCTTTACATTTATTCATGCTTAATGTACATAGTTTCAAGCTTATATGTAATTGCGTAGCTCAGTGTAAAGTACATCACCCTTGGAAGGGCGCTGCATGTTTAGTATATACGGTTTTGTTAGTATATTATTTTATATTAGCTTATGTATCCAACATTCAATATAATTCAAATAGGACAAAATTAATTTATTACATGTCAAATAGATTTTAGAATTGTTAGTTCATAAATGTAGTATCATTGAAAAACTCGTCAAGGCTATAATAACATTTTACCAGTAATACTTGTTTAATAATTCTTATAAATTTATAATCATTCGCGTACAGGTCGTAGTTTTCAACTAATTCTTCATACCGCGGCTTTCGGGATAGCATACCTACAGAACCTACAGAGATATGCATCTATACTATAATTCTTTAATATTCCTAAAAATCTAAAAGCAACAAATTTCAATAAAATTAAAAAAGTATTGTGTCGTGTGTTTGTGACTTACTAAATATGCCTCCAATAAGTAGGCGGTACGAAGTTCGCCGGGTCAGCTAGTATTTAATAAATCGTTGACAGCATACCTAATAGTTTTAAAATATTTCATTTATTTTATTTTATTTTATTTTTACAATTTTAGAGAAACTAACAGCTAAACACAAACTATGGTATTTATATATAAAATAACATGTTTAAACATGTTAAAAACCAGAAGGCTAATTATAAGTTTCTACAAATAAACTACTAAATGGATAAACTAGAACTAAAAATCAGTAGACGACAAAAGAAAAATAAACCATAAAGATATTAAACAATAATAAATACTTACACAGATATTAAACAATAATAATACTTACATAGTTACATTGTTGAGTTGAATTTAGATAAAAATAAATAAATAAGTACCTACACACCACGCTGACTAGACACATTGCAGCCCAAAAAGAAATTATCATTAAGCAAACGTTTTAACTTAACCACAGAGGTGTTGAAAATATCAACATCGACATTCACTTTCGCCAATGTGTTGAACGAATTACATGCTCTGATAATAAAAGCGTTCTGACGGTAGTTCGTTCTGACACGCGGTACGTACGTATTTGAATGATAGAACAAGCAGATGGCCCAATCTCTGCCTTTAGGGGGTTTTCAAGAGTCAAATAGGCTTTTTTAAACGTATTTTTAGCAAAATCTACACAGTGTAATGTAAGACTACAAAATATATATGTTAATCTTTATCATATTCCCAAGGGCATGATCGAGCCCAAAACACGATTTTAATTAAAATTCTCGAAAAAAAAACGTTAACTCAGCTATACCTACAATTCGCTTATAACGTAAATATCTCTATTACCTATCAGCGTACATTGATAACATTAATAAGAGTAACAAATAATATTATTTTAGAGGACATAGTAGATTTATATTTTCGATTACGCAGCAAATATTTGTTTATACAGGGTGTAACATAATATCCCTATAAGCCCGGGGAGGGGGTATTCTAAACATCATGGCGCATAACTTTAGTTCTAGGACATTTTAATATTTGTTAAATACGTTACGTTTACGTTAAAAGTTTTTAATTCATTAAATACCTTGTAAAAATCCTGAAATTCCGCGATAAATTCCTGAAACTCCTCCAGAAATGTTCTTAACACAACGTGAGGCAGCCCTACGTAAGTTACCATAACGTACCGTAACATCCTCATGCTATGTTAGGAACATTTCTTGAGGAATTTCAGGATGTTTATGTGACATTTCATGAATTAAAAACTGCGAAATTTAAAAAGTCGTAGAACTAAAGTTATTCTCCTTTATGTGTAGAATACCCCCTCCCAGGGCTTATACGGATATTATGTTACACCCTGTATACCATTTTTCGTGATTTTCGTCCACTTTTCATAGCGCGAGCGCTGTTCTGTCATTTTCCAACTAACCTGAACTTTACTGAGTTAGATAGTGTCGGAATTTAGCATTGCACAACCTCACAGGTCCCACCTAGGACGCGCCCTATGCGGCATTGCACTGCGCCCACCCTGAGACATAATCCAATTCTGAAATAGCCTGTAATTATATTATTTTTACAAGCTTTTATTTAACTTGCAATGTATGTATGTCCGGGTGGAATCTTGCAACTGAATTTTAAAGCAGTTATCCTCAACCGATTGAGCTGAAATTATGCATACCTGTCAAGTTCCGATGACAATACAATATGATGGTGACAGCGAGCTGATCTGATGATGGACACGGAAGGTGGACAACGGAACTCCTCGATGGATAATAGTAGACTGACCGTGTTTAAGCTCATTGTGATCAGCACACGGTTACTATCACGAATTTTATGATAGTTTGTATTGAAAAATATATTTTTCACAAAAACCTTATAATGTTTCAGGTAGCTGTCACAGATGATGCAATCATGTCCAGTTCTCTCATCATCAAGACGCTTGTCTTGCTGGTCGTGACGGCGCATGTGAGGAGTCAATATATCGGTACGAGTAAGTAGATACATAGATTTAGTATATCAACACGCTACTCCGACCTTAAGTCGCGTGAATTCGGCAGGAAACCAGCATAGGCATAGGTGCCTTCTAGACCTCTGTGCTCCATCTTCGGCCACATCGTCACCAACAGCATAGTCCTGATCCCACACTAGGATCCCCTGTGTCGTGTGTATCAGGAACTACGAGCACCATGCTACCACAACACAGACACGGAACTAATAACAGATTATACATAACATAACACCCAACAGTCACATACATAGTCCTGACCCCACACTAGGATCCCCTGTGTCGTGTGTATCAGGAACTACGAGCACCATGCTACCACAACACAGACACGAAACAAATATTTGCAGATTATATAAACATTTGTCCGTAGCGGGAATCGATCCCGAAACTCTCGCATCTCAGCCAGCTATTCGCCCACCACGTCACAGAGATCATTGACTTTTATTACTTGTATTTTTATTTCTGTAATTACATATAGTTACTTTCATATACATAAATTGCTTTTTCAATTCCAGAGGAATTCTTCCAACGGTTCAGTTCGATCATCCAGCCGTATCAGACGACCAGACGAAACGATTTGGTCACGAAACGACCAACCAACAAGCAAGCCAGCAGACAAGGCTACCAAGACACCATCTTTTTTGAAACCGATGACTTTCTCAAAGAGAAAGAAAGCGGTCTTACAGACCCGTTTACAACTACCGTGAAACCTAGAAGAAAGAAAATAAAAACTACTGCGAAACCTAGTACTAGAAATCCTTGGTATCAAGAATCTACTGAAAGAAACACAGAAAGAAATAATAATATTTACTACGAAAGGACTACCAATATTTATAATAATCAAGCTATTATATACGATGATAGACAAACTGAAAGACCAGCTGTGTTCAATAACAATTTTAACGTCGCTCAAAAACCGATCAATTCAAGGCCTATTTTTAGTAGTCATACGACTGTTAATCCATTGCTCAACCGTCCAGGAGTTAGGCCAGCTGTTGTGGACGATGGCAGACCTCCGATCACCAATAAACCTGTGCCATACACCACGCAGAGACCTGTGCTATCGAACAGACCTAACGCGGGGAATGAGGGTGTAGAACCTGCTGTAGACACAGGACGAGATGAAGATGATATGAGCGAGACTGAAATAAGGAGATACATCGAAATTTCTGAGCAAAGTGAGTACAATGAACCCTTTGATACGTATACTGTAAAAAACCGAATTCGAAGTTTTTTTTTTTTTTAATACTACTTGGATGACGGATCAAGGAAGAGGCCCACCTGATGTTAAGTGGTGGAAGCTAGGAATTTAACGCCAACACAAGATTTTAAAATTGTATTGATCATAACCGTGTGTCTTGTCTGACAGAGATCGCTTATAGAGATAAGACCGCCCATTGTACTTCAGTGTTTAGTTTAATATTAATTTTTAATTAGCTTATTTTCTGTGTTGTGCTATAAAGTGTTTTCTATCTATCTATCTATGAGCCTAAACACGGCCAGTCTACTATTATCTATCGAGGAGTTCCGTTGTCCACCTTCCGTCTCCATCATCAGATCAGCTCGCTGTCACCATCATATTGTATTGTCATCGGAACTTGACAGGTATGCCAAAATTCCAGTAACTCTCATTTGTTCTATAGGACTGATACATCATAGAACTGTTAAAACTTTTTCATCCCTGTAGTTCATTGGTAGGCTACATACATACATACATAGACACACGCCTTTTTCCCCGAAGGGGTAGGCAGAGCCACAATGGGCCTCTTTTCACAGTGGGTTGCACCATCGTGGAATATAGACGTGACAAGTGGTGAGCTCATCGCCGTCATTGCTTCCCACGACTGACTCTGCTAACGCTTTCTTCCAGTAATAACACATTCCATAATAATCTAGCAGCCATGTCAAATCTTATACCAACGAATCTTATCAACAAGTCCGGGTAATCCCTTAGTCGGCTTTTACGACATCCACGGGAGGAGACGGAGGGGTCTATTCTTAGGCCGGACACACTATTGAAACGAAAACTAGCCCATTTGTTCTATAGAAGTACTAATACCTGGTAACTTCCATTAGTTTTATAGAACTGTTGGCCCATTCAGCTCAATCGGATATCGAAAAGTCAGGACTTATCATTGAGTAGGCCATCTCCGGTCTTCTTCATCAGTTCCACTACACCAAATAGCAATTCCCGAATGCTTGACTTGTTGCTGAAAGTACAAAAATCGCTATATGTGTCCTATAATATTTGAGGAGTTCCCTCAATTCCTCATGGAACCCATCATCAGGACAAGATTTTTATGAAACTGGGACCAATCTGGAAGTATATTTTGTTAACATTAAAAAACTGTTCCTTCTCAAAAGACGGAGATAGAAAGAAAGAGGTAACAAACATTTAAATAAAACACGAATTGAGAACCTCCTCGTTTTTTCAAAAAAGGAGGAGGTTCTCAATTCGTGTGTTACCTCATATCTCCGTCATTTATGAACCGATTTGGAAAAACCGGTTAGTTGACTCGATATTCTTCCAGATTGGTCCCATTTTCATCAAAATCTGGTTCAGATGATGGGATCCATGAGGAATTGAGGGAACTCCTCAAATATTATAGGACACATATAGCGATTTCAGTATTTTCAGCAACAAGTCAAGCATGTGCATTCAGAAAGTTCCATCTAGTGAAGTGATACTCGTTTTAAAAAAAATATAATATTAATAAATTATTTATTCAAAATTATTATTTTGTTGTCAGTTATAAAAGAAACTAACACTACTTTTTAAGGTAATTCACACTTACATTCGCAGATTTGAATTTTAAGACCTTTAGTGACTAGGATTGAGTTAAGGCATTTAGAAAGGATGGACGATAGTAGATTGACGAAACGGGTACATAAGACGAGCGTGAACGGGACAGTGAAAAGGGGAGACCTCGACGAACGTATTCAGACCAGATCGGAGACGTTCTGGAAAAAGGCCAGGTCAAGAGTACCCTTAACCGACGAGCATGTATGAAGAATGTGAACAGAGTGAATGAAGCAAAAGAGGTGTGTCAGGATAGTAGCAAGTGGAAATCCGTGGTCTCTGCCTACCCCTCCGGGAAACAGGCGTGAGTTTATGTATGTATGTATGTATGTATGTATGTATGTATGTATGTATGTATGTATGTATGTATGTATGTATCATATATTATTTGCAACTCCTTATTTCAGAATGTGATGAATACAAATCATTGAACACCAAAAAGGTGGTGGCTTTGCCCCTGGCTACCCTCCACGCGTCCCAGGGCGTGGAGTTGAACGTTTCGAGCTGCAGCCCTGTCAACATCCCCCTCATCATCGGGGGGAAGGTAGTCAGCATCCAGGAGTTCCCGCACATGAGCCTTGTGGGGTGGAAGAATATACAGGTAACTGAGTTTACGCTGTTTTTATTTAAACGAATAAAAGTTTTTTGTGAAAAATATATTTTAATATAAAAGTTTTTTTTATTATTTTATAAAAACGGAAAACTTTCACGTCCAATCGATGTAAGCACCGAAATTGTTTCGACCCGTTTCGAGAGTCTTTTTCAAGGTGAGTGAAAACGACGCACTCCCCCCGCGTCCCGCTTAGCACTAATCCGCTCAGTTTTTATAAAATAATTGATATGGTTAAGTTTTTTTTTTTTATTCTACTTGAATGTCGGTACAAGCATATGGCCCACCTGATGTGAAGCGGTAACCTCTGCCTATGAACAGTGCATTACCACAGATTACTTAATAGTTAGGCATTACCTCATAGGTCACGCCCACCTAGGACGCACCCTATGTGGCATTACACTGCGCCCGCCACCCTGAGACATAAAGATGAAAAGTCTCATGGGCCTGTAATTTCTCCGGCACCCTTACCCTTCAAACCGGAACACAGCAATGCGAGCACTACTGCTTTGCGGCAGAAATAGGTATAGTGGTAGTACTTCCCCGGACGAACTCTTTCACAAAAAAGCTCTACTACTACTAGATGGCGATACGAGGCTCAAAATGCGTAACAATATCAATAAATAAATAAATAAATAAATAATGCTGGACAGTTCACACAACATTATCTAGCCCCAAGCTAAGCAGAGCTTGTGTTATGGGTACTAGATAACTGATATACTTAATACAATACATTACATAGATAGATATTTTTTATTATACATAGAAAATTATATTTAAAATTATATTACCCGGACTTGTTGATAAGATTCGTTGGTATAAGATTTGTCCTGGTTGCTGGCTTATTGTAGAATGTGTTATTACTGGAAGAAAGTGTTAGGTGAGTCAGTCGTGGGAAGCAATGGCGGCGATGAGCTCACCACTTGTCACGTCTATATCCCACGATGGTGCAACCCACTGTGAAAAGAGGCCCATTGAGGCTCTGCCTGCTCTTTCGGGGAAAGAGGCGTGTGTCTATGTATGTATGTATGTATGTATGTATATTAATTTTTTTATTATCAATGTTGTAACTGTGATTGCAGAATGTTGGGTACACGTGGAAATGTGGTGGCTCGCTAATCAGCGAGCAGTTCATATTGACGGCGGGACACTGCACATATTACGACAAGGATTATAATGTGGTCAGGTAAGACGCTTTTCACACCACCTGCTCGATAATGACCAATTTTATTATCATGCAATCTCATAGTAAAGCATTACCTCTTTGGAGGTAAAGTTGTATGAAACTCCCTAGGGAGTAAAGTGATTTGGAACGTTAAATTCGTGTGGAAGCTCGTGTAAACTCTAAATAATAAATCTAACAACCTCTACAATGCCTATATGGCATTATAGAGGTTTATTCGTAAATCGAACTGGGGATCGATTTTTGAAAGTCAGCGAGTGACTAGAAGTCAGCAAAATGACTATTAGTCACCGATTTCCAAAAGTTCGTATTTTTGGAAATCACCGTTGACTAAAATTGTCATACTATGATATTAATACGAGTGGCTCTACCCACTCGATTTGAAATCACTCCGTGACTGTTTTGGCACTGACATCTATGAATAGTATTTACTCAATTTTACTCTTTATTTTGTGGCTTTCCTATTCCACCCACACATAATTATTATCTATGGTCTGAACGTAGTACACTGTTTTGTCTGTGGTGAATGGAACCATGGACTTAGTATAGTGGAACAGACAAACTAATAATGGACAGATACGTAGTATGTCAAAGACAACGACTGTGAAATATTTGCAAGTTGGTAGACAGGGTATGACTTTCAAAAATACGACATTTGGTAAAAAGTGATTTCAAAGTCATCGATGACGTTTTGTCATTCGTGACTTCTAGTCACTTAGTGACTTTCAAAAATCGATCCCCTGGCCACCATAAGCAGAACTCAATTTCAAAGAATATGAAACAAAAGATGGTGTTTCGTGCTGTGATTTTCAGTGATTTTTTATTGTAAAGTAGAGTTTGGCGACATGGCGGGCGAAGCTTCGCCTGCGACGCAGGAGGTTGCGGGTTCGATTCCCGCCTCGGAACAAATATTTGTGCGATCTGCAGATATTTGTTTAGGGTGTTTTGGGTATTTTCTATGTATAATAAAAAATATCTATCTATGTAATGTATTGTATTAAGTATATATCAGTTATCTAGTACCTATAACACAAGCTCTGCTTAGCTTGGGGCTAGATAATGTTGTTTGTCCAGCATTATTGATTTATATATTTATTTATTAAACACGTGTGGTTTGGGGCATGTTTGTTTCATCATGTTTTCCCTTCAAGAACATTTTTATTATTTTCTCGGAAACGGAGGTTTTTTAGAATATAAAATTTATATAATCGAGTAGCCCAATAAATAAGTTTTTTTTTAGATAAATTTTAAAACTGCTGGAATTTTCTCGGAATATTATACCACATCTGAACATCTCCTTTTCTTACACTAATTCAAAATACCTACTTCGTATTTGTTTGTTCCAGCGGGCCGCCCGCCGCCGTACAACTCGGCTCATCCATCATGGACGGCCAAGACTCACTGGTGGTGCGTGTGGCCTCAGTGATCCGTCACCCGAAATACAAGCTCCGGCGGTCTTATTACGACGTGGCTCTCATCAAACTGGTCACTACAGTAACGTGAGTACCCTAGTACAAGCTCTGGCAAGTTTTTTTTTATACTACTTGGTATGACGTATCAAGCAGATAGCCCACCTGATGTTAAGCGGTACCCTCTGCCTATAAACAGTGCATTACCTCGTAGGTCACGTCCACCTAGGACGCGCCATATGTGGCATTGCACTTCGCCACCGTGAGACATAAAGATGAAAAGTTTCACGTGCTTGTAATTTCACCGACACCCCTTACCCTTCAAACCGGAACACAGCAATGCGAGCACTACTGCTTTGCGGCAGAAATAGGTATGGTGGTAGTACTTCCTCGGACGAACTCTTTCACAAAAAAGCTCTACTACTACTACTGTCATCAAACTGTATCAATTTATTACAGGTTTTCGGAAACTATAAGTCCGGCCTGCCTCGGTGTGCCGCCGCCGGTTGGCGACCGCGTGATCGCCACTGGATGGGGAAGGACTGAGTTTGGTAAGTCATACCCTCCATAGCTAATTACACTCATAAGGTACATATTTGCTCCACTGAGGAGTCTCCTTAGCATTGCTAGAAGTTGCAGAAGTAGCTAAAATTCAAAAAAATAATTTTCGATAAAAAAAACTACTTCGAATCTAGGAATTTTTCCCCAATACAAGATTTTATAATATTAGTGATCGTAACCGTGTGCTGATCAAAATGAGCTTAAACACGGCCAGTCTACTATTATCCATCGAGAAGTTCCGTTGTCCACCATCCGTCTCCATCATCAGCTCAGCTCACTGTCACCATCATATTGTATTGTCATTGGAACTTGACAGGTATGCCAAATTTAATCTCAATCGGTTGAGGATAACTGCTTTAAAATTCAGTTGCAAGATTCGACCCGGACAAACATACATACATTGCAAGTTAAATAAAAGCTTGTAATAAAATAACCATGAGTTGATAGTACTCAAAAATTCCGTCTCCAGCGTCATAGCTCGTTCCATGGCCAAGGCAAGGCATGAAGGCAAGGCATCGGTGAAGGCATCGCCGATTACAGGCGAAGATGCGGGTTTGAGTCCCGCTGGAACGGAATTTTTGGGTCACATTTAAAATATATTGATTAAATATGTTATGTTATTTCTTCCAGGCGGCGAATCTTCCCAAGAGCTCCGTAGTGTTTCAGTCCCGATATGGGATATGGGGGAGTGTCGTGAGATCTGGGGGACTTCACGCAAACTGCCCGAGGGACCATCGCCCGCGAGTCAGCTGTGTGCAGGCGAGCGGGGCGGAGGGCGTGACACGTGTCAGGTGAGAAACAAGGAGACCTAGGGGACTCACGTTGCCCGAACAAGTGGTGAGCTCATCGCCGCCATTGCTTCCCACGATTGACTCGGCTAACGCTTTCTTCCAGTATAACACATTTTATTTTTTTAACTTCGTGAATGACGTAACAATCAGAACCATCTGATGTTATGCTGTAACCTCTGCCTTTAACAATGCATTACCTCAAAGGTCACGTCTACCTAGGACGCGCCCTGTGGCATTGCACTGCGCCCGCCACCCTGAGACATAAAGATGAAAAGTCTCATGTGCCTGTAATTTATCACATTCCATTAATAAGCTACCACAGGACAAAACGTACCAGCAAGCCCGGGCAAGGGCAGAATTTTAATTAAACCCACACTGAAACTTGACCAAATCGAGACTAAACTGTGAATTGACTGAGAATTTGTACTGCTTCCAGGGTGATTCCGGTGGTCCAGCGCAAATCCAAGATGGCTGTTCCTGGCGAGTGGTCGCCGTTACCTCTGTAGGAAGGTCATGCGGCGCTGCAGACACTCCAGCATTGTACGCCAAGATACCTCGCGCCTTCATCGCCTCTCTCGTCTTCTCCAACGTCAAACTGAGCAACAACCGAAATAATAATGACAATAGATATAATGGAAATAATAATGGCAACATTCATGGAAATAATAATTGGGATGTCAGTGCTAATGGATTTAATAATCAAGGTGTCGCCAGCACTCAAAACTTTGGCAATAGCAGACCTGGTAACCATCAGACAATTGGTAATAATAATTGGGGTGTAACCAGTAACAATAACTTTGCTAATTCACAGAGTTCAGGAAGTAATCGTGATGCAGTCAGTAGACCGGGAAACCATCAAACTATTGGAGGTGTAGTAAGCAATATAAATCAGTTTGGTAATAGCCAAAGTTCCGCTACTAGAGAAAAAATTGTCTATGGCAGTCAGCAAGTTGAAAATAATAACAATCGCAGGGAAATCAGTGGCAGCAATAAATTTGGCAATAACCAAAATTCTGGTAATACCAGAGATGAAATCACCAGACCAGGGAACCACCAAACCATTGATTATAACAACCGTGACAGCAACGCGGGGAATAATTACTTTGTCACTAGCCACACTTCTGGTAATAGCGGAGACGAAACCATAAGCAGACCAGGAAATCATCAAGCAATTGCCTATAACAATCGCGACACCGCCACAGGGAATTACTTTGTAACTAGTCATACTTCTGGTAATAACAGAGACACCGTCGTTAGCAGACCCGGAAACCATCAGACAGTTGAGAATAATAACCGTGACACCGATGCGAATAATTACTTTATGACTAGTCAAACTTCTGGTAATGACAGAGGCACAGACATTAGTAGACCTGGGAACCATCAGACAGTCGGAAATAACCGCTTTAGTGATAGCCAAAACTCAGAAAGTAATCAAGATACAGTCTTTGATAGTTCAGAAAATCATCAAATTAATGACAATAATAAAAATCACTACAATAATCAACAAAGTACTTATGATAATAATTATAGAAACCCAATTAGCAGGACACCAGAAATTTATTCGAGTTTTGGTTCACAAAGTTCTGATTACGGTACGACATATAACAGAAATAATAATGGGTATAATGGAAATAATAATGGTTATATTGTAGCGAAACGACCATGGTGAATTAAGTAACTAGTTTATTACATTAGGTACTTATTATTCATTGTATTTTTTTGTAAATATAAATTATAATCTGTAAATAGTCAAATTGTAGTTTTATTTCTGAACTTTGTTGTGTTTTGTACAGATATTCTATCTCACGAAGTCCGTTTGTCTGTTTGTCATAGTGCATGCACATTCACAGAGGCAGTAGGTACCTATTACCTATTTACAAGCTTTTAACTTGCAATGTACGTTCGGGTAGAATCTTGCAACTGAATTTTAAAGCAATTATCCTCAACCAATTGAGCTGAAATTTGGCATACCTGTCAAGTTCCGATAACAATATATTATGATGGTGACAGCGAGCTGATCAGATGTTGTTTTTTTAAAAATTCTACTTGAATGACGGAACAAGCCGATGGCCCACCTGATGTTAAGCGGTAACCTCTGCCTATGAACAGTGCATTACCTCTTAGGTCACGTCCATCTAGGACGCGCCCTATGTGGCATTGCACTGCGCCCGCCACCCTGAGACATAAAGCTCCGACCCTATGATCAGCCTCTTTTAGGTGTCTTGCGCGTTACGAAGTAACTAATACATAATCTGTGCTACAATGTTGACTACCTACCTATATAACGGAAGGTTTATTTAATTTTTGATTAGATATGTCGACAACCCTTTCGATGCGCATCACTCAGCGCCAGACAGCGACAGAGTTACGCGTTAGAAGAGAGAGCAAATGTTTAGGTGAATATCGCGATAGGCATTGAGCGCTAATGCGAGCTGAATTGCACTTTGTTGCGTCCCAGCAAGAGTCGTTATTTGTATAAATTTTTTCGCTAAGTGAGTCTTCTGTACCTGTACTAATATTTATTCTGTGGTTTAGGCGTGAGGTAAAGAAGGTACTTAGAATGTTCGTCGACCTCGCCGGCGAGGTCGGTGCAAAGGTAGAGTGTTGTCTCTGTCTTGACTGGATGACGTCACTACCGTATGGTAGTGATAGGGTCATCGGGATCACCAAGAACATGTCTTGGTCTACGGAGGGACTACCTACATCAAATGAAAATACTAGTCACGGTACTTCATATCCAAGTTTCAAAACACATCGATAACGCGATCTAACTTTCAGACATAATTAGCAGTGCCAGCTAGTTGTGGATTTTGCTACTACGTTTTTCATCGCAAAAAATTGGTATTACAAGGAGAATCCTCAATTTTCGACTTCTCCGTGTAGTTCATATACCTTTCTAACCGACTACTTTTCTAATCCGACTTATAAACTAAAGTTTATTTAAAATAAATAGTCAATTTGTCCAATAACTCGAAAACCGCGAGACTTTAAATATGTTTATTTTTTAATTTTCTGAACAGTTATGAAGGATTATCCACTATTTACGCCACACCTTCTAGTTTCATCCACTTTAAATATGTTTATTTTTTAATTTTCTGAACAGTTATGAAGGATTATCCACTATTTACGCCACACCTTCTAGTTTCATCCACTTTTAATATGTTTATTTTTTAATTTTCTGAACAGTTATGAAGGATTATCCACTATTTACGACACACCTTCTAGTTTCATCCACTTTAAATATGTTTTTTTTTAAATTTTCTGAACAGTTATGAAGGATTATCCACTATTTACGCCACACCTTCTAGTTTTATCCACTTTTAATATGTTTATTTTTTAATTTTCTGAACAGTTATGAAGGATTATCCACTATTTACGCCACACCTTCTAGTTTCATCCACTTTTTCGTACAAACTAAATAGAGTCATGGGTACAAAAGTAGAAATTCCTCAATTTTAGACGTTTTTAATTATTTGAGTTTCAGAGCATTTTTGCGTTCCAAAAAAATCGCCCATATGTTTTAAATGCATTGAGTTGAGCTGGTAAGTAAGTTTTTGGTTAAAGTCAAGTTTTTCAAACTCAAACTAGCTAAATTTAATACCGTCAAGCCTATAAAAAAAAAATACAGAACATTTTTTGTTAAGCATTTAATAAGGATTGTATTTGTATTTAACACTTTCTCTACTATAGTTTTCGAGTACTTTAAAAATAAAAATAAACCGGCAACGGGGACAAACTTCACGGTAGGGGGGTGTAGTGTAGCGTCAGGTGGGGGGGGGGGGGGGGAGGGAGAGAGAGTTGTGTACTTTGACCCCAAAGTATCATAACACGCAAAATACAAAACTTTATAAATTTATGGGGGAAAGAGAGTTGTGTACTTTGACCCCAAAGTATCATAAAACGCAAGTTTCAAAACATTATAAATTTATGGGGGAGAGAGACAGTTGTGTACTTTGACCCCAAAGTAACATAACGCGCAAGTTTCAAAACTTTAGAAATTTATGGGGGAGAGAGAGTTGTGTACTTTGACCCCAAAGTATCATAACACGCAAGTTTCAAAACTTTATAAATTTGTTTGTTTTCCCCATACATTGATTAGGTACATAGAATGACCTAATTACGAATAAACTACTATTCCTTTGTGTATCCCGACCTTATAATGGTAGCACAATTGTGGTAACACAGAATTTGTACAACTGGGGATACAAAAGTAACACAAAAGTATCACAGTTGTGCGGTAGCACTGTGAGTAAACGTTCATAGCTGCGAAACTACGCTGTGAATCATATTGAAATGAACACTACACAAAAGCCCCTGCGTTTGTGTACCTAGAGCACTATAAATCATGGTTAAAACACAAAAAATACCCTAGATATCGTCGAAAAACCTGTCGAAAAATTCCTGACCACGCTGTTGACTAGAGAGTTTGATGTCGCGACTGATTCATTATGGCAGCTAAGCTCTAGTTACCATAGACAATTAAGCGCATAGAACTGCTAGTTCACGAAAACAAAATCCTACCTTGTTTCAGGTCTATACTGCTACTGAAAATAGTTGCACAAAATAAGTAGCACAATTGTTTAAAATCACTTATATAAATAAAAACAGTAAATAAGCATAATAACTGCGGTTATTTCTTTACATCGTCTGTATGAAAAGAGTTGCCAATCATACGCTTTTGCCGTGGAATTCGATATTCAGCCTGTATGTTATACAGAACTTGTTCAAAAATACCCTCAAAGTTCACCGTGTTCGTTTTTTACATTATTTGATTTTGTTTACGTTTTTGGAGAAATTATTTAATTTACTCTGCTAACAAGTATTATTCTCTTACTTTGAATCTATGGCATGCTGGGCAAATAACCATTTAATTTAGTATAGAAAACCGTAAAATTCTATCTCACATAGTTTTTAAGAAACATGGTTGGGAAATTTTACACAGGGCGTCAACATTGTGGTCTTTACCCTTGTTCGTATTATTTATCTGTGTTTATACTAACTAAATGTATTTGTCAACTGGGTACCTCGCGTGACAATACCCACAGATAGAAGGGTGGATAGGGTCCCGCATAGCACCCTTTGCTCACGGAACCCAAAAATACAAATAAGTCTAAGTAAAATAAGTATTTATTATCTGTTAACTAATATTTAACTCTTTAAACAGGCTTCAGTCATGTGCTTAGTATTATAAACTAGCTACAAGATATATACAACTTCTTGTAACTTAATAGAACTATATAAACACAATTTAAGGTGGATGCGCACGCTTGCGGCGCGAAATTCAATTTTTTTGGTGTTTTTTGCCCATTACAGCTCATAAACACTTCTTCAGATAGAGAATGTTGATTTCGCGAGAACTAGGAGACTTAACACACATGTTTTAATTGATAGTATCTCTTAAATATCATCAAGTCTACGACACTCATAAACAAAAAAAAAACAGTGTATAAATGTGTTTAGGGGGATCGTGGCTAAACTAAACTGATGATACTGAGCTAAACTGATGATATTTAAAAGGTACTATCAATTAAAACATGTGTTTTAAGTCTCCTAGTTCTCGCGAACTCAACTTTTGCTATCTGAAGAAGTGTTGATGAGCTGTAATGATCAAAAAACACAAAAAAAAAAGAATTTCGCGCCTCAAGCGAGAGTATCCTCCAAGGTGGTTGCTTTTTCATACAAAAGTATTTTACCAAATATGGGCGAACAGAGTATAATTTTACACTGAAATTACTGTTGTTGGCTTTTATATTGGTCATTATTTGCGGCAAATCATATTTCGTTGAAGAAAACAGTGTATTAATAGCGAAAATATTTTATTACCGGTTTTTTCAATTATGAAAATATTTTAGTCCATACATGCCATTTCTACAACCAAATATGATTTGCCGCAAATAATGACCAATATAAAAGCCAACAACAGTCATTTCAGTGTAAAATTATACTCTGTTCGCCCATACTTGGTAAAATACGTTAGTATGAAAAAGACACCGCGAAAAAGAAGCCCTACCAAGTTTGAGGGCTACAGGTAAATTACAAATCATATATTTTTAACAGAGACAACTTTGTTTATTATTTTTCAAGTGTAAATCACACTTTATGGATAATATTATTGGATAACTGGTGAAGGCATCGCCGATTACAGGCGAAGATGCGGGTTCGAGTCCCGCAGGAACGGACTTTTAGGGTCACATTTAAATTTAATGTTACCCCTAAAGTGTTTTTTTTTATAACTGGACTCGCACGTCTTGTGCATTTTCCATTTTCAACGTATAATATATTATTGTATGAATATAATTTGCAACGTTACAATCCTTCCAAGTCGTTAAAGTCACAGTCAAGTCCCGTTTTAAACGGTGGCCGTTTTACTAAAAAACGTTGGTAGACAATTTCCACCAATTTGAAAAGTCACGCAATTCACTTCCATTTCATTTCACTACACTTGTGCTCCAAAGACGAGCTACATGGTTAAAATGCCACATAAATTACACAAAATAACTCAAAAAACATTAGAAAATAACATAAAATAAAAGTAGACGAAAAAAATAAAGAAAGAAAGAAAAGAAATGAAAGAGTCCTTCAGGGCAGGCAACGCATTGGCAATAAATACCTCTGGTGTTGCAGATGTCAATAGGCGACGGTAACCGCTTACCACCAGACGGGCCGTAAGCCAATTTGTCGAGCCGTAACATAAAAAAAAACTAATTATCTTTTCGGAAATGGCGGGGACAGTCCTCTAAGTGTCGTTTACACTTGAAAAATAATAATCTTTTATGAATTAGCAGTGGTGTCATCTCTTGTCAATCGTTGGAACTAACTCGCGGATATTGAGTAGAAAGTTTCTAATGAAACACCTGTAGATGGCTCCCATCGGCGCTATAGCAGAGTTGATAGTGCCCACAAATTTCGTCTCCAGCGTCAAAGCTCGTTCTATTTCCGAACTGGAGAAGGCATCGCCGATCACAGGCGAGGTTGCGGGTTCGAGTCCCGCTGTGACGGAATTTAACTGTACAATATCAGATTCAAAATATGCATGGATACTACATTATAATTCCGAGAGATCACTGTACCAGAAACACGATAGGACAATATTTTCTCGATACAAAATCACAAAGTTACCTCTTACTTTTTGCTAGATTCGTCTAGATAGAAAACAATAGCTGCAAGAAAGTGACAGCGCTACTACTCACTTGAACCCGGGAAGAGAGGGGGTATACATTTCTGCCGCTCGGAAGTAACTGACGTGAGCGACAAATGATAAAACATGGTTTTGCTTCTAAGGTAGCAAATTAAACAAATAAAAATAGGTAATGTGATTACCTACTGAATAGTATTAAAATTAACGCTTAAATATTTCTCTAATCGTAGGATGGACCTAATCAGGGTTTTAGGAAGGCAACTTCAAAATATAAAGCTATCGAGAAAAGTTTCACCAATCGTGTTTCTAGTCTATGATTAATTTAGATTACATCCTCTTGTAATTACTGTATTAACATCAAGTTTGTAACCTTTACTGTTACTGAGTGAGCGTGTAACGCAACCACTCCAACATTTGAACATGTCCTCTTAATGCTAAGATGTGGATTTATTTTTCAATGCATTTGCTACGATAACTGCCATTGCAAGTTTACTACCATCTGAAATTGGATAAATAGAAAATTCGTTTATTTTTTCCCAAAGGAAACACACACAACAAATTTAAACTAAAAATAAATAACAGATCATACATAACATAACACCTAACAGTCACATACATAGTCCTGACCCCACACTAGGATCCCCTGTGTCGTGTGTATCAGGAACTACGAGCACCATGCTACCACAACACAGACACGGAACTAATAACAGATCATACATAACATAACACCCAACAGTCACATACATAGTCCTGATCCTACACTAGGATCCCCTGCGTCGTGTGTATCAGGAACTACGAGCACCATGCTACCACAACACAGACACGGAACTAATAACAGATCATACATAACATAACACCCAACAGTCACATACATAGTCCTGACCCCACACTAGGATCCCCTGCGTCGTGTGTATCAGGAACTACGAGCACCATGCTACCACAACACAGACACGGAACTAATAACAGATCATACAAAACATAACACCCAAGAGTCACATACATAGTCCTGACCCCACACTAGGATCCCCTGTGTCGTGTGTATCAGGAACTACGAGCACCATGCTACCACAACACAGACACGGAACTAATAACAGATCATACATAACATAACACCCAACAGTCACATACATAGTCCTGACCCCACACTAGGATCCCCTGTGTCGTGTGTATCAGGAACTACGAGCACCATGCTACCACAACACAGACACGGAACTAATTACAGATCATATATAACATAACACCCAACAGTCACATACATAGTCCTGACCCCACACTAGGATCCCCTGTGTCGTGTGTATCAGGAACTACGAGCACCATGCTACCACAACACAGACACGGAACTAATAACAGATCATACATAACATAACACCCAACAGTCACATACATAGTCCTGACCCCACATTAGGATGCCCTGTGTCGTGTGTATCAGGAACTACGAGCACCATGCTACCACAACACAGACACGGAACTAATTACAGATCATATATAACACAACACCCAACAGTCACATAAATAGTCCTGATCCCACATTAGGATGCCCTGTGTCGTGTGTATCAGGAACTACGAGCACCATGCTACCACAACACAGACACGGAACTAATTACAGATCATATATAACACAACACCCAACAGTCACATACATAGTCCTGATCCCACATTAGGATGCCCTGTGTCGTGTGTATCAGGAACTACGAGCACCATGCTACCACAACACAGACACGGAACTAATAACAGATCATACATAACATAACACCCAACAGTCACATACATAGTCCTGACCCCACACTAGGATCCCCTGTGTCGTGTGTATCAGGAACTACGAGCACCATGCTACCACAACACAGACACGGAACTAATAACAGATCATACATAACATAACACCCAACAGTCACATACATAGTCCTCATCCCACATTAGGATGCCCTGTGTCGTGTGTATCAGGAACTACGAGCACCATGCTACCACAACACAGACACGGAACTAATTACAGATCATATATAACACAACACCCAACAGTCACATACATAGTCCTGATCCCAGATTAGGATGCCCTGTGTCGTGTGTATCAGGAACTACGAGCACCATGCTACCACAACACACACGGAACTTACCTGCGGCCGCTGTACATTGTGATGATTCAAGGATCTCCATTTCTCTCTCGTTGTAGTGTTCCACCTGCATTTGGTTATCATCAGTCTCTATCATCTTGTCTGTTGCCACTTCCCCTGTAATAAATTCAACATATACATTACATTTAAAAAGTTTTTCACAGGGGGTTACACCATGGTGGAATATATTATTTCAGGCTTATTGGAAAATGTACAAAAACCTAAACAATAAGCCCATAGCACAGAATAAATATTAGTACAGGTACAGAAGAATCACTTAGCGAAAAAATTTATATAAATAGCAACTCTTGCTGGGACGCAACAAAGTGCAATTCAGCTCGCATTAGCGTTCAATGCCTATCGCGATATTCACCTAAACATTTGCTCTCTCTTCTAACGCGTAACTCTGTCGCTGTCTGGCGCGGAGTGATGCGCATCAAAAGGGTTGTCTACATTTCTAATAAAAAAATAAATTAACCTTCCGTTATGTAGGTAGATAGTCAGCATTGTAGCACAGATTATGTATTAGTTACTTCGTAACGCGCAAGACAGCTAGAAGAGGCCGTAACATAGGGTCGGAGCTTTATGTCTCAGGGTGGCGGGCGCAGTGCAATGCCACATAGGGCGCGTCCTAGATGGACGTGACCTGTGAGGTAATGCACTGTTCATAGGCAGAGGTTACCGCTTAACATCAGGTGGGCCATCCGCTTGTTCCGGCATTCAAGTAGTATAAAAAAAAAAACGAAAGCAGGTAGGTATTTTTAACCCCCGACGGAAAAACGACGGGGTGTTATAAGTTTGAGGTGTCTGTGCGCGCGCGCGCGCGCGTGTGTGTGTGTGTGTGTGTGTGTGTGTGTGTGTGTGTGTGTAGGTGTGTGTGTGTGTGTGTATCTGTCTGTCTGTGGCATCGTAGCTCCCGAATGGATGAATCGAATTAGTTTTTTTTGTTTGAAAGGTGAATTTTTCCGGAGTGTTCTTAGCTATGTTTGTTCAAAATCGGTTCAGCCGTTTCATTGCGTTGAGGTTTTTTTTTTATTTTTACAAAATTAATTACTTGTAGCTAAATGAAATAGTTATAAAGTTATATGGATATTATAACGATGAGATATTAAGTTGGTAGGTAAGTATAGTTTTTCTCTGCTTATGAAGTTAACAAGCTACGATTTAATTTAAAAACATCAGTAGGTTTACCAAAACCATCGATGACCAAAACATATTATTATTATGAACTGAACTCGCTCTAAATTACCTAACGTACAAAAAAAAAAGCCTTAAAGTACCTCGCGAGTACCTATTTTCTTTTTCAAATAGGTACATATTAGGTAAATATTATGTACCTACGAATTACGTAAGTACCACATGTTATTATCAATATTGTTATTATGTAGAAATAAAGAAATATTTATTTATGTTAAAAAAATAACAGACAACCTTTGGATGGACAGGATAATACAAAATCAAAAGACGGCGGTGCACAAGTAAAACATACCTACATAAATATATACCTAGACCTAACTATAGCTATATACTAATAACGAAACTACGACTAACTAATGTACCTACTTATACCTAATAATAACCAAAAAATAAGTAACAAATTTTAAACATACATAAACTACATTACTACTATAAATGAATAACAATGACGTATGTACGTAACAATGACCTAGCAGTTCACAAAAAGGACAGATAGTGATTGTATACCTTGGTTTTAAATATAGGAATATAGGAAGAGATATACATACCTACAGGTCGATGAAAGCCTTTCGTCTTCATTACATGCTGTTTCAACACAATTTTGAAGTCAAAGGCTTCTCCACACACACATGCGTACGCATTCTTCTTCGATTCATAAAACATATGGTCCCGTAAAATGTGTGATTTAATCTCATCCACGCTCAAACAAATCTCACGACACAGAGTACAAATATGAACAAAATTAGACAGGTTCAACCCTTTAACAGCGTTGTGTACATTGTATCGGATTATGCTCGGCTTTTGCTTCTTAAAAACAAAGTTTACAACCCCCAATGACACTTCACCGCGGTGTATCGGCTTCTGTGCATGTTTCTTCATATGCAATGCAAAGAGATGTTCCTTAGTGCAGTTGTAACCGCACGTTTCACACACATAGTACCCACTGTGCGTTTGTATATGCTGAAATAGCTCGGCACGATTCGGAAAGTTTGTCAAGCAAATATCACATAATGACACGCTTGGTATCTCGTGTTTCTGAAAGTGGAACCAGATGGACTTGAGCCGGAAGTTTCTCAAACATTTAGGGCATGTAAAGTGTCTGTGTTTCCGGTCATATTTATTTGTGAGGTGTACGTATAGGATATGGGCAGCTAGTAGTTCCTTGTTGAAGAATATGTGCGTACAGACATCACAGATGTAAATTTGTCGCTCAACTCGCTGAGCATAGGGTGAGCTTAAGAGGTGCTGGCTCTTAATATGCCGGATAAGAGCTTCATTCGACTCTTGAAGCTTCATACAAATCTGTAAATTCAAATTCAAAATCTTTATTTCTGGCATATTGAGAAATGCACTAAACCTAAACAATAAGCCCATAGCAACATAAATACCTTAGAAACTAATATACATATAAAAACACTTTATATAACTTGTGATCGCCGACGCGTCGCAGCCCGAGGGATAACGTGACGGCGGCCCTTGAACCGCCAGAACTTCACCCCTTTCGGCCAGAAATCAGAGCTCAAGTAGGTCTTCACACTTTGTACGTAACTTTGTTTTTACGTAAAGTTGTTCAAGCGTCAAATCATCCAATTACAAGACTAGCGATGCTATGTTGAAGTAGGATAGTAAATTACTTACTGTACAGAATCTATCCTGGTATTTAGCCTTAAACTCGTGCACAGCCGTAACATGCGAGTCCTTTTTATGTATTTCTACTTCGTTTTCGGATAGCCAGCCGCCTTTATCGCACATGTCACAGTTGTACATCTCCGTTAGTGCAGGTTTGTCGGCCTCTTTCGGTGTCCTTATCAGGTCTTTGTATGAACGAAACATTGTTAGTTAATTTCAAAAACAATCTCAAAAGATTTCGTTGTTTATTGTTGATTTTGGTTCGGTCGAAGGAAAGAAAGAAGCACTGAGAGCTGAGAGGATAGAGGTTTTTTTTTTTTTTTTTTTTAACATTAATAGACCTTTGTTTGACCACGATCTCACCTGTTGGTAAGTGACGATGTGGCCGAAGATGGAGCACAAAGGTCTAGAAGGCACCTATTCACTCTTGACTTGAAGAGACCCAGATTATAGTTTTCAGGAAAGACAGACGACGGCAGTGTGTTCCACTCCTTAGCAGTTCGCATTATAAAGGTAGAACCGAAACGTTTTGTGCGAATAGAAGGTATACCAATGAGGTAAGGATGGTACTGAGCCGTACGCCTGCTCGTCATATGATGAAAAGGAGATGAAAATTAAAAAAAAAAAAAAAAAAAAAAAAACACTACTTGGAACATGAATGTAAGATGAAAAAAGCGCGGAAGCGCGACAGGACCATAGACTAAAAAAAGTCGCATTCTAGATCTATGGACAGGACAGACGCCATTAGAAGAAGTACCTACTACATCGAGCAACGCAGGCCTCCGTACACCTACTACAAGATCGTTCACAAAAGCAAGGCACTTATTTTGTGTACTGGCAGCATTGCCTACGGTGCTGCCAACAATATATGTAGCATTTACCCCACTTGGTGATTGGTGGTCGCCGACAACATTATTAAACTTGTATGTAACTACCACCGATTAATATGTTTTACTTGCCTATTTTTAAATAATATACAGTTACATGACTAGTAAGGATGTAAATGATGACACAATTTAAATTATAAACTTTTTTTTTCCGACAGTAATTATGGTCGATAGGAATGATTCCAGACATATCACTGTCACTTGCATAAACGTCATCATCATGGCAGCAACTTCACCTTTTTTAGATATTCTACTCACGCTTCTCTCCGTAATGCCTATATTTGACACAAAATTTGTATCATTTTATAAAATTAAATATTTATGAAAACACAAACAAGGACAATACGATAAAGAAATAAATTAAATTCACTGAGATTATGTACCTACTTCTTCATTTTAATTCGGTAAGTTAGTGAATTCTAATTATCAATACTAGACAGATTCAATATTCAATATTCAATATTCAATAGAGACATTGTCTCGGAAGCTGGTATCCCTATTTTACTAACCTGTCATAAGATTGAGTGGAATTAACGGGGCTTTGTTTACCTTTTCTCTCTTACAAAAGGCACGCACCTTCAACACAATCTCTCTTGCATTGCTTCCAAATGGCTTTGGCATGATTAATGCGAAAAATATTAAATATTATCACAAAAACAACCGGAGCAGTCTATGACAATCTGCCCACCTGACAATAACAGATTGGCAAGCTTATAGTGCCAACATCACGGCGAAAAAGGGCCTTGCTTTTGTGAACGATCTGTACGTACGATTTCAATCCATTCACACTCAGTTTAAAAATGTTCTCTTTTTTTGTTTTGTTTGTGTGGTGCTGAATGCTGTAGTGTAGAAGTCCGTGCCACGACTGAAGTCCGATGGCCTTTTGAGGAACTAACGGATAACCATAGACGTAGAATTTTTTCGCTACGCTAAATAGACCAACGAAGCGTGGGAGAGAGAAGTCATTTTTAAATGTACCCCGTGCAAGAAGAAAAGTGACAGCAACAATGTATTGAATTTGACATGTTTTGCTTGAGTAGATGCGCATACCGGACGGTCTCTTGTGCAGTTTAACTAATTTTGTAATTATTTTAGTAATCTTACTATTAAATAACAAATATTACTTTGTATGACAATGGTGTCGTGTTCAGTTTGTGACTGTGAAGATACAAGACGTAATTATCCAGGAAAATACACGTTTCACAGGTAAATAAGAGATTATTGGTAGTTCGATTGTATTGCTTATTTTATTAATTCTGCTTTAGTAAATGGCCTAAAAACCAGTTTCATTCGTAGATTAGGACTTTCCCTTATATTTTTTAATAATATTTCGTTGCTGCACCTAGAAATAAACAATATTTTATGTATAATATAAAAATGTTTGATTACGATAGGGCTTGACCAAGTGATGACGTCAGAAATATCGATAGTCCTGTTGCAGTCTATATCGTTGTATAATGAGCATCATGTAAAAAGAACGCTGGCGGTCAAGCTTCTTCAGGCGTTCCAGCGTTCTTTTTAAGAGATTACTTACTTTCTACTTATTTAAGAGATGTATACCTATGCATTGAATGAGTGCCTACCTAGTTTACTACAAATGATGTACAATTATAGTACGCGTCATGTAAAAAGAACGCTGGAACGCCTGTAGAAGCTTGACCACCAGCGTTCTTTTTACATGACGCGCACTATACCTACCTATAAATTAAATTTTTGTCCATCCTAGAATGGAGGTTTACTTTGTTTGGAGTAAATATGTGTGCTCTGTTAACATTGTATTGTTTTTTTTTTAATCTATAATAACCAGGTGGACATTGAGGTGTGTGTTTTTGTATTGACTATTGAAAAGGTAACTTTAAAGCACCACGGGTGTTTTTATTGCAGTTTGTGTAGTAGATATTTTGGAGTAAATATTTACGTTGTTGATTATTACACACGCCTTTTTCCCCGAAACGGTATATTTCTGTTTTATTTTTATAAATAAATATTGTTTATTTCTGCTTAATAAAATAATAGGTAACAAATTAAATTTAAATATACCCCAAAAATTCCGTTCCAGCGGGACTCAAACCTGCACCCTCGCCTGTGATCAGCGATGCCTTTACTTTCGAACTTTGAACAGAAGGTTTTCAATGAAACACCTGTATATACAGCACTATCAACTTGGCGCTATAGCCGAGTTGATAGTGCCCACAAATTTCGTCTCCAGCGTCATAGCTCGATCTATGGGTAAATTGTTTAAGGCATCGCCGATGACAGGCGAAGGTGTGGGTTCGAGTCCCGCTAGAACGGAATTTTTGGGTTACATTTAAATTTAATGTTATCCATAAAGCGTGGTTTACACTTGAAAAATAATAAACTTTGGGGTAACAAATTATATACAGATAAAGTAACAGAGTAAAAATTATATGGGCGTAGCACGGCTGATATAAAATGTTTTTGTGCTTTCAGATTTCCAAGTAATCCTTTGCTACGAGAAAAATGGTTATCGGTTATAAGAAGAGTGGGATGAACAATGGGATGGGAAATTTGAACTCCACTAGGTATATGCAGCAAACATTTTAATTTTAAATTTAAAAGGGAAACTATAAGATCCCACCTATAAATAAAACTGTAATATTTAGGGGTCAATAAATAATAAAGGTTTATTTATTAACTGTATTCAAAATTGGAATAAGAACCTTATTCTCTTTATGACGTCAAATCTGCCAAACTGTGTTATTCATGAAAGACTTAATCTGCATTGAGATGTATTTATCTACCATACACATCACGGACGGATGATGAATTCTATCGACAATGTAAAAGTGTTGGTCGAGGACAACACTATTTTTAACTCAGACATAGACTTTCACCAACACGTGCACATATTTTTTTTGGTTCCATCTTCGATCTCTGATTGTAGATCTAGTACATATACTAAATCTATGCGGATAACAGAGGTAGATTTTCGCTTTTGCACTTTTCCTCATAGAAACTAGCGCTCCAGTTACCGGACTTCAGTCGTGGCGCAGACTTCTAGACAAGTGTAGAAAAAAAAAACACTGATACCACAGATAAAATAATACTAGTACTGATACGTATATGTAAGTAAGATAAGTAACTCTTATTGGTCTGTGGATCACGTAGATTGTGGGTTTGTGTTGGGTTTGTATGTAGATTTTACACTGGGTGGGTCCTCTCGCTAGAGAGTATTAGTATTCTGTGGGGTGGATACACCATAGATCTAGAATGTACTAGCGAAAAGTTTATGTCTATGGGATACGCATGGACTTTGTAAACTAAGTCCATGGGGGAACTCTTCCCGCCATTTTCGAAAAGAGACGTTGTCTACTTTTATTTTATTTCTTTTCCTAGTGTTTTCTTGAGTTATTTTGTGTTATTTTGGTGGCATTTTAACTAATGTAGCTCGTTTAAAAAGCACAAGTGTAGTGAAATGAAATAAAAGTGAATTGCGTGACTTTTGAAATTGGTGCAAATTGTCTACCAAAGTTTTATTAAAATTGGCCACCGCTTTAATAAAACATGACTCGACTGTGTCTTTGACGACTTGGATTGTCTTTTCTATTGCCACACGCATATTACTGTGACGTAAAGCAATCGATTTGAATTAAAATAGATTTATAAAATCATTTTGAAAATAAAGCGCAATCATTTCTCATACATTTTTGTGTTGTCCTCCTGCCACCAGGTCACATAAAAATATTATTTATTCGAATAATTTCAACTACGTTTCCTTGTTTTTTTCATTAATTCTATAAAGTAATTTGTAGGCAATATTTTACGTATACTATTACTCTTTTCCATGCTTAAATTATTTAAAAACGTATTTATTAAAAAATGACTATAAAATGACTTACAATTCACTAACACCTATTTACTGACGGTGTTCTGCCACATTTTGTGGCTATAAAGGTAGAAAATTTACTTTTGCTATTGGCAACACTGATATTGTTATGCAATCAGTAAATTGTATCTGTTAGAGGTGTGTTCTCATATAATATCTTCATACAAGTATAGCAAGCACCTAGTTGACTCACTATCATCATCATCATTCCCAGTCGATAGACGTTCACTTCTGGACATGTTAGGTTTAGGTTATATCATATTTTTAAGTTAAAACCTATACTTGCACAGGTTTTATAGGGTAGTGATAAAGATTTGGGGCTCCATTGGAGGTTTGGAGCATTCATAATTACTTTAAAAAACCTACGTTATGCTGTTCATTTATTTTGGTTTGAGGTATCCTGCTTAAGCATTATTCGATAGACATTTATTTACTACATGGGTACCTTTTTTTTTTTTTTTTTTTTTAACTTTGATAGACCTTTGTTTGACCACGATCTCACCTGTTGGAAAGTGACGATGTGGCCGAAGATGGAGCACAAAGGTCTAGAAGGCACCTATTCACTCTAGCCTTGAAGAGACCCAGATTATAGTTTTCAGGAAAGACAGACGACGGTAGTGTATTCCACTCCTTAGCAGTTCGCATTATAAAGGTGGAACTGAAACGTTTAGTACGAATAGCGGGTAAACTAATCAGGTAAGGGTGGTACCGAGCCGGGCGGCTGCTCGTCCTATGATGAAAAGGAGATGGTGGGATCAGATCATGAAGTTCCTGGGAGCATTCCCCGAAATGTAACCTATAGAAGATCGAAAGGCATGCGACCTTACGGCGGTGCTCGAGACTCTGGATCTTTGTCTCCGCCATATGTTGCTCACCTATTAGCCTAAAAGCTCTGCGTTCAATCGAGTCCAAGGCAGCAAGCTGGTGTTTGGCCGAGCCATCCCAAACGTGGCAGCAATACTCCATACCAGCCCGGACTTGTGCTATGTACAGACTTAGAAGCTGTCCTGATGTGAAGTAACGCTTTACCTTATTCAGGCTACCCAGCTTCATGGAAGCAGTTTTTGCCTTAGACTCGATGTAGGAGCCAAAGTACCTACCTACAAGATATTTAAATTAGTTTTAAATTACACTTATGCTTAAGTGTTATTAAAGTCCAAGCCTTTAGATTTGAGGCTCAGTTGGATTGTCCTCCACAAGGTACCATTTAAACGTTCAACGTTGCCATTCCCTTGGGGATTATAAGGTGTGGTCCTACTACAAGCAATTCCAAGCGAGACAAGATGTTGAGTGAGCTCTTGAGACATAAATGAAGTTCCCCTGTCGGAATGTATGTACGTTGGGGTTCCAAAAATATAAAATATTTTATTCAAGCAGTCAATTACGGTATCAGACTTCATGTCTTTGCAGGCAAAAGCAAAAGGAAAGCAACTATATTCGTCAATGACAGGCAGTATGTATTTGTTCCGTGAATTCGATGGTAATGGCCCTTTGAAATCAATACTAAGCCGTTCTAAAGGGGCCGTCGCTTTGATAAGCTGCCCATTTAGCTGTGCATACCGAGGTTTGATTTCAGCGCATACCCGGCAGTTAGCAGTCATTTGCCGAATGTCATTAATTGAATATGGAAGGTTTTTCGACCGTGTTCAGTGATTCATTCGTGTGATTCCTGGATGACAAAGATTTTCGTGTATATTTTTAAGATTATTAAGGTCCATATGGGCACAGACTCTTGTTAGTGCGTCAGCGACGTTATTTTCTTTGCCAGGGCGATAAATTATGTCATATTTAAAACAAGACAATTCCAGCCTCCAACGCTCTATCTTTTCGTTCTTTATTTTGCTGCTATGAGTTTGGTTGAACATGAATGCAACTGACTGTTGATCTGTTATGAGTAGAAAATTCCTACCAACTAAGTAGTGGCGCCACTTACGCAAAGCTTCAACTATGGCGGCTGCTTCTTTCTCAATAGAAGATTGCCGTCTCTCTGAGTCAGTTAAGGAGCGTGAGAAGAATGCAACAGGCTGACCATTTTGAGTGAGAGAAGCAGCAAGAGCGTGTTCAGACGCGTCCGTCTCAACGGTAAACATGGCATTTTCATCGATAGACAGAGAAGCTTTTGCAATATCTGATTTGAGGCCATTAAATGTTGTAATAGCTTCATGTGCGATTGGAAATGAGTTAATAGAAAGCAATGGCTTAATTCTTTCTGAGAAATTCTGTATCCATCTAGAATAATGAGCGAAGAGCCCTAGTGCTCGTTTTAACGCTGGCTTGTTCTCAGGCGCCGGCAAGTTAAGTAATGGCTTCAGCCGACTCTCGTCTGGTTTAATCCTATTATTCTCTATGGTATAGCCAAGGAGATTGATAGTTTCTTTAGAGAATACACATTTGTCTTCATTTAACGTGAGATTATATTTAGCAGAAGCTTCTCGAAATTTAGCCAAATTGATATCATGTTCTTCTTTTGTCTTCCCACAAACCGTTACATCGTCCAAATAGGCAAAAATACCCTTCAAAGTTTCCTTTTCAATTATATGGTTCAAGGCAAAGCACAAGTCCAGGCTGGTATGGAGTACTGCTGCCACGTTTGGGATGGCTCGGCCAAACACCAGCTTGCTGCCTTGGACTCGATCGAACGCAGAGCTTTCAGGCTGGTGAGCAACATATGGCGGAGACTAAGATCCAAAGTCTCGAGCACCGCCTTAAGGTAGCGTGCCTTTCGATCTTCTATAGGTTACATTTCGGGGAATGCTCCCAGGAACTTCATGATCTGATCCCACCATCTCCTTTTCATCATAGGACGAGCAGGCGCACGGCTCGGTACCACCCTTACCTCATTAGTATACCCTCTATTCGTACTAAACGTTTCAGTTCTACCTTTATAATGAGAACTGCTAAGGAGTGGAATACACTACCGTCGTCTGTCTTTCCTGAAAACTATAATCTGGGTCTCTTCAAGGCTAGAGTGAATAGGTGCCTTCTAGACCTTTGTGCTCCATCTTCGGCCGCATCGTCACTTACCAACAGGTGAGATCGTGGTCAAACAAAGGTCTATCATTGTTAAAAAAAAAAAAAAAAAAAGGCACGCTGGAAAGCCGCAACACCGTTCGTAACACCGAATGGAATCCTTTTGCATTGGTAGAGTTTTCCGTTTGCCTCAAATGCAGTGAAAATATGTTCTTATCTGAAGAATAGGTACCTGGTGATATGCGCTTTTTAAGTCAATTTGACTGAAGTAATTATATTTGGCTGCTTTTGACACAATTGTTTCTATTCTTGGTAGAGGAAAGGCGTCAAGCTCGGTATATTTGTTAATAGTTTGAGAGTAATCTATTACCATTCTCTTCTTGTGAAGACCTCCACCAGCGATTAAGACTTGTGCTCTCCAAGGTGAGACACTGGGTTCAATGATTCCATCTTCAAGTAGTTTTGAAATTTCTGTGTTTATAAAAATTTCATCCTCTCTGCTATGGTGTCTCGATCGAATCGCTATTGGTCTTATATGGGGTGATAGATTCGTAAACAGGGATGCTGGCGGTACTGTCGCTTCCATAACATTACAAATGCTTACTGGTTCCTGATTACCACCGAATTGAAGCTCCAACGAAGAATGATTTTTAAGAATGTCGTGACCGACAATTACGTCAGCACAGAGATTGTTGACAATCAGTAAAGGTTGCAGCTTGTATTGATATTTGTCATGTTGAAGATTTGCATGACAAACGCCTTGGACGAAAGATATGTGACTTAGTGAAGCCAACGTTATAGTTTGATGACAAGCTTTTATTTTTAATTTTAATATTTCTGCCAAACTCCTGTCTATAAAACTTACAGAGCTTCCCGTATCTATCAAAGCATCTGCTTTATATCCGTTGAGTGTTATAGGTATGGTGGCCTTCCTTAGACTGTTAGGAGAGGCAGCAGAGATAGCAGATAGTGCATCATCACGCTGAACATCATGTTCTGTTACAGCGTTAGCTCTTTGTGGCTGTCCCGATTTGCATACATTAGCAAAGTGCCCCTTTCTTGAACATATTTGGCAGTTTTCATTTACAGCTGGACATTTAATTCGCTGATGCACATTTCCCCCACAAAAAAAACATCGTTGTCTCTGATTCGGGCGAAAAGTTGGCTTAGTAGCAGCTACGTTGCTTTCGGATACAGGTAAAGCGTTGAGATTTAAGGAAGTGCTAGTGGTACTGAAAGCTTGCGTATTTTTCTCAGCATCTTCAAGTGAAATTGCTAGGTTGACAGCTTCATCCATACTTAAGTTTAATTTTTCCAGTAATTTTTCTCGTATTTTCTGTGAATTTATACCAGCTATGAACGCACCACGCACTGACTCATTCTGATGCTCTTCTGCCGTTACTTTCTTAAAGTGACATTCGCGTGTGAGAAGTTTTAAAACCTGTATATATTCCTTAACAGTTTCATCCGATCTCTGTTTGCGTGTGGCCAGCAAATGTCTTGCGAGAATTTCGTTCCTGGGTTTTATATAAATATTTTCCAATACCTTCATCGCATCTTCGTATGTTCCGCTTGCTCGTATATAAGAAAATACATGAAATGAAATGAAATGAAATATGAAATGAAATATTTATTGATTGTGAAACTAGGTATAAAAAAATGTTCAAATGTCATGCTAAAAGTCCTCTAGTTCCTACCATAAGGTGTACAAATCAAAGTTAAAAATAGAAGTTAAAATCATTGAAAAATAGTTAAAAATAGAAGTTAATATTTAAAACAAATAAGGACAAAAAACATAATAATCTACTTATCAGTTAAAATTAAATTATAATGTCATGCAATTATCCTTCAAAAACTCGTCAACAGAGTAGTATGCCTTTTCAATCAGCAAGTTGTTGAGAGCATACTTGAACTCCGTATGACTTTCTTTGGCACGTATTAACAACGGTATTTTATTATAAATAATTGGTGCCATACAAAATACACTAATACGCATAAGGCGAGTTTTACAAGAGCGCAGATGCAAGCAACCTTCACGCCGGCTGCCCGTAGGGTACATGACAAAAAGATTTAAATTACTCCTCACAAACATGGCAACCTCGCTTATATACAGCGAGGGTAGTGTAAGTATCTTTAGACTCGTAAAAAATTCCCTGCAAGAATCTGTCTGTCTTAATTGTTTCATCGCTCTTATACAGCGCTTTTGAGCAATGAAAGCTTTCAGTTTATCCGTGGAATTACCCCAAAATATTACACCGTAACGTAGCACCGATGCCACATGCCCATGGTAGGCGGTCATTAAAGCCGACTGGCTTACTATACTACTCAATTTATAAAGTGCATAGGAGAATTGATGAAGTCTCTTACAAATGTCGCTAATATGTTCTTTCCATGCCAACTTTTTGTCAATCGTTAAACCTAAAAATCGCGTTGAGTCAATTTCATTAATTTTAATACCTAAATAATTGATGTCCATTGGCACTAGATTTCTATCTCGTTGTTCAAATGTCATAATATTAGTTTTATCCAAATTTGTTTTTAAATTATTGGATTTTAGCCATTGAATTAAAGATGTCAGAGTGGTGTTAATGTCATTATTAAGATTGTCAACATTTTCAATATCAAATAAAATTGTGCTGTCATCGGCGAATAGCGTCATTGAATGCCCAGTTACAGCTGGAAAATCATTTATATAGATCAGAAATAAAAGTGGACCTAGCACGCTGCCTTGTGGTACTCCATAACAGACATCTCTAGAACTCGATTTATATGTTTCTTCAATGTGTGACCTTGAGCTAATTCTTTTATTGTGCGTAATTTGCTTTCGGTTCGTTAGGTAGGATCTTAACAAACTATTAGCATTACCTCTTACTCCATAGGTTTCTAATTTGTAAAGAAGAGTTTCATGATTAACATGGTCGAAGGCTTTGGTCATGTCCATGAACATACCGACAGCAACCTTACGTCTATCGACATTCGGCATTACTTTTGATAAGAAGTCATAAATTGCCATATTAATGTTCATATTTTTTGAAATGAAGAATGGGAAAGCGCTAGGACCAGATGGAATACCAGTTGAAGTATGGAAGCTATTAAGGGCAGATGGATGGAAGTGGTTAGCATTGTTCGTCAATAAGTTGTTACAGGAAGAAGCCATACCCAATGAATGGTGTAACAGTTTGCTGGTGCCCATCTTCAAAAACAAAGGTGATGTGCTGGAGTGCAACAACTACAGAGGAATAAAGCTAATGTCACACACTATGAAAGCGTGGGAGAAGGTCATTGAACAGCGACTGAGAGAGGAATCTGAAATTTCACAAAATCAGTTTGGTTTCATGCCAGGTCGGGGAACAACTGATGCCATTTTCGCAATGCGTCAACTATGCGAGAAATACAGAAGTGCACATAAAAACTTGCACATGGTCTTCATTGATCTTGAGAAGGCATACGACCGGGTACCCCGAGAAGTTTTGTGGTGGGCCCTAAATAAGAAAGGTGTGCCTCTGAAGTACGTGGAGTTGCTCCGAGCAATGTACAGCCGATGCAGTACCCATGTCCGGTCCACAGTTGGCACTACCGCTAGCTTCAATGTGGCTGTAGGCTTGCACCAAGGGTCAGCTCTGAGCCCTTACCTCTTCCTGGTGGTAATGGACGCTCTTACGTCGGACATCCAAGGAGAGGCTCCCTGGTGCATGCTGTTTGCCGATGACATTGTGTTGGTTGCCGAGAATGGCACTGAGGTCCAGAGTAGACTTGAGGAATGGCGGCAAAGACTGGAGAGTGTTGTCCTGAAAATCAGCAGAACCAAAACCGAGTACATGTTCTGCGATTTCGGCGGTCTCTCCAATCCTGTGACAATAACACTTGCCGAAATGTCCTTACCGGTCGCCTCTGATTTTCGGTACCTCGGGTCACTCTTACAGGGCGATAGTGAGATTGACCGGGACGTAACGCATCGGATCAACTCAGGGTGGATGAAATGGCTACAGGTCACAGCAACAACATGTGACCCACGGATGCCACTCTAGTTGAAAGGTAAAATTTACAAATCCGTGATAAGACCTGTCGTTATGTATGGATCGGAATGCTGGGCCATAAAGAAGAAGGATGAAAGAAAATTGCATGCAGCAGAGATGAGAATGTTGAGATGGATGTGTGGAGTAACAAGAATGGATAAAATAAGGAATGAGTATATAAGAGGAAGTTTGAAAATTGCACCAGTGACAGAAAAATTGAAAGGAAATCGTTTAGCTTGGTATGGGCATGTTATGAGGAGGGATGAAACGCATGTAACTAAGAAAGTTATGAATATGAATGTTAGTGGATGGAAAGGAAGAGGAAGACCTAAGAAAATATGGATGGATTGCGTAAGAGATGATATGAATGAGAAGGGAGTGAATAACAAGGTGACGGCTGACAGAGGAGAGTGGAAGAAAAAGACGTACTGCGCCGACCCCAAATAATTTGGGAAAAGGGCAAGACAATGATGATGATTAATGTTCATATTTTTTCTGAAGCCATATTGAAATGGTGAGAGAATACCATTTACATCGAGGAAGTCATACAATTTATTGTAGATTACCTTTTCAAACACCTTTGATAATATCGGTATTAGGGCCACTGGACGATAATTACTTAATATTTCCCTACTACCCTTTTTATAAAGTGGCACAATAATGTTTTTTTTAAGTTGTCTGGAAATTCACCTTGCTCAATGCATTTATTCATCAAGTGGCTAAGTATAGGGACTATTATGTGCGCGACACCTTTCAGTATCTTTGTTGATATGCCATCCCAGCCCACACTATTAGTATTATTTAGTGATTTAATTATCATATAAATGTCAAATGGTAGTGCTGGTGTCAAGTAAAGAGAATTTGCTTTGTCATATCTTATTTTATAGTTTTTGTCAATTGAGCTATCAGATTGAACCACATTTATAAAATAGTTATTAAATGAATTTGCAATTTCAATTGGGTCTGATATTATGTTACCGTCTTTATTCAGTTTAGTAACATTTTCTGCAGGTAAGTTATTTTTGTTTTTATTTATAATTTTCCATGTTGCCTTTGCCTTACTTTTCGCACTATTAATAAAATTATTGTTTTGAGATTTTTGCGTCAAATTTATAATTTTTCTATATATCTTATATAATTTAGTTTTATTTTCTGTTTTAGGGTGCAATCTATAAGCCCATAATAGTTCCCTCTTTTTCTTTGAACACATTTTTATGCCCTTAGATAACCATTTAGGTCTTTTTTGAGTTGGGACCTTGACTTTAATCAGTGGAAAGCAAAGATCATATAATAGTAAAAACATGTCAAAAAACTTGTCAAATGCATCTTTCAGATTTTCCGTCTGGTAGGCATCTTGAAACGATAGTTTGCTAAGATTTTCTTTGAATTTGTTACAGTTACCAGGACTAAAATCACGTTTAACCTATGTACCAAAACTTAAACCGGCATGATTGTTTCACAGGAACTCTCAGAAGCTGAGCTTTGTGATCTGACAGTGCAAGTTCCAGCATTTCTCCTTTGCTACCTCTAATGTTATGGAGGATATTATCAATTCCCGTTCCACTGGATGGTCTAGTTACTTCTCTAAATTCGAATTTTAGGTTATAGCCTTGAGCGAAAGTTTCAAAATCTGTCGACAGTTTACTCCTTTTCAAAATGTCGATATTAAAATCACCACAAAGAATAACTTTGTAGACATTCTTGCAACATACTCGCAACAAGATTTCTTGCAGAGCTGTGAAGAATGTATTTAATTTGTACGATATAATATGTGGTGGCCTATAAATGCATATAATGTAGATCTTATGATCTAATAATACCACTGCAGAGCATTCAATAACATTTGGAATGGAAAGATCCACTATATCTTTAACATACAGTTACATTACATTAACATTAACATACAGTTACGTTACTTTCTTTACAGTTGGAGATAGATGATTTACTAACAGTTTAAGTTTCATTGAGTCTGTCGTATCCGCGGCATATTCTTCGGCTAAGAAATTTTCAAATGTAATGCGCCAATGTGCCCATTTCAAATCAGATTCTGAAGTATTCGGTTCTTCCTCGAATCGCTCGGGGCGAAGGTAACGTGCTATAGTATTTACTTTTTCAGTTTTACTTCCCGTCAGCATTTTAGTAATCTTGTTATTTTTTTATTATATAGCTGAATAAATTGATACATAATTCAAGACAAACCAACAGAAACATGGCTTTATTCAGCTATAAAATTCTAGTGACATAACGTACCTAATAACAAACCATGGCAACAGCCATAGAGTTGCACGTCAATACCTTTATTTAATAGGTACTATATTGTTTTACTAAAACAACATTGTAACAATTTTCGAAAAAGTGTTTGAATACAACTTATTATTTTATTGCAGTATGCCGATGACTGCTAAAAGCTAAAAGCAGAAAATCCAGAGAAATTTGCAGAAAAAAGAAAGAAACACTTAGAAAAAGTTAAAGAGAAGCAAAGAAAAATATCACATTTAAATGAAAATGAAAAGATTGCTCAGCGACAAAAATGGAAAGAAGCTAACCATAAAAGAAGAGAAAAAAAACACAAGAACAAACACAAAAGAATGAAGAAAATATAAGTCGACGAGACGAAATAAATACAGTTAGAAAAGTAATGCAGTTAAAGGCTAAAAACAAAGTATTAAACCAAAAAAACCGAATACTTCAAGAAATGCTGAGCAGTATGAAAAAAAGTAATTTAGCACTTAAAAAAAGACTTTATCGAAGTAAAATATATATTAAACGTCTTCAAGATAAAAACCAAAGTGACAAAGAAAATAAACAAGTTGAAGAAAAAGATAATTTTGATGAAAAACTTCAAAACATGACTCCAATGTCAAAAGCGATTTCTTTTGTTGAAGAAGAGGTACCGTCTATACGAGAAAATGATAAAGAAAAAGTCAAACGAAAAGTTTTCAGACTGAATGTTCTATCGGAATCTTTAAAACAAGAATATAGCAATACAACGAAAAACAATGAAAAAACACTTCTTAAAAAGGTGGTTTACAATGATCTTGTTAAAAAATATAATTTAACAGGCAGTTTTTAACAGCAAAATTAGGGTTGAAAGGACGTGTTAGGATCAACAAACCAAACAAGGATAACGAAAACGAAAACATTCACAAACAAACAACAACAAAATTTAGAATTAAACAAGATTGAGGAATTTCATGAACGCGATGATGTGAGCAGGGCCACAGCAGGACGAAAAGAATGTAAGACAAAGAATCAAAATAAGCAACAGAAACGTTTTCTTTTGGACAGTATGTTGAATCTTTTTAAGATATATGTATCTGATGGCTGAAAATGCTCATATACAACATTTACCAGACACCTGCCATTTTACATTGTAAATCCGACGATTAGTGACCGCAATACTTGCGCATGTATCAAACATAGCAATTTATTTCTGAAAAACTCAAAAACCTCCATATAATAGACACTAGTAACCTGAAGGAACTGGTTACACAAATATGTTGCAACAGTGAATCAAAACAGTGCATGTACAATACATGCCAGGATTGTACATCAAAATCAGTAGCACTTGATCAACGATCGATTTCTATAAATGACGACAGTGTATCTTGGTTCGAATGGGGTTTAAAAAATCATGATTACGTAAATAAACTAAAAGACAGAGAGAAAAAAGCTATGACCAAAAAAAAGTAATTAAAGATGTTAAAACTGGTACCACAAATGAATTAATCGAAAAATTTAACAAAGAATTAAAAGCTTTTAAGACTCATTTCCGAGAATTTAACCGATAGTGAAGTGCTGATCATATGCGATTTCTCAGAAAACTACTGTGGCAAGTTACATCAGGAGATACAATCTGTTCACTTTGGTGGGAGCCGAAACCAAATATCTCTCCATACAGGAGATTTACAGCAAGAACAACAAGCCAGCATCATTTTGTTCTCTTTCTCCGTGTTGCGATCACGATCCAGGAGCAATTTGGGCTCACCTTTTACCAGTTTTCGAGTATGCAAAACAAATTTGTCCCACCGTGAAAGTTGTTCACATGTTCTCTGACGGGCCCGCAACACATTATAAACAAAAAAAAAATTTTACCTTCTCTGTAAAATTATTCAAGACAGCTCATTTGATTACGCTTCCTGGTCATTTTTTGAATCATCACACGGAATAGGGGCGGCTGATGAGGTGGGTGGAGCAGTAAAAAGAAACTTAGATCGATTTGTGTCTCATGGAAAAGACATTCCTGATGCTGAAATCGTCTTTGAAGCGTTAAAAGAAACAGAAAAACTGGTGAAAATGTTTTACATTTCACCAAAAGAAATTGAACGATTTCAGCAAGAACTTCCGGATAACTTAATTGCGTTACCAGGTACAATGAGAGTACATCAAATCGTTACAACAAATAAAGATCATTGTGTACTATATCGAGACTTGAGCTGCTTTTGTGGCACGAAAATGGCATGTTGTCAATGTTATGAGCCAAAAAGTCACAAGCTTATATCTACCCTTGAACCATCAAGAACAAGGAAAAACAAGATATCCGTGACAAATTGTACAACTAAAAGAAAACGATGTGACTCAACCTCAACCTCTGATAGTGACAGTGATGATATAACCTATGACACAGAGACAGAGACTGACGACAGCATATATTACGAAGAAGAAAGTATGCTGATTATCTCGATACAGAAGAACTAGATTTAGAAACAGTTAAAATAGGCCTAGAAGCAAGAAATGAATGTATGCAAGTATTTGATGAAGAGATTTTTATTTGGAAACGGAATCTGTTGAAAACAAAGTACAGACTATAGATAAAACAGACGACGGGTCGATGAATAAAGGGATAGGCAAAAAGATATTAGAAGCTGATAAAATACAATTGTTGGAAATTAAGACTTTAGAATTGGAAAAGAAAAAAGAAGAAAAGCTAAAATATGAGCAAGGCAAAGAAGTAAAGGACAATGAGTTGATGAAGACTGATACAGAAGTGCTGGAAATAGAAACCGAAGAAGATCTGATGATAGGAACCATAGAAGATCTAGAAATAGAAACCATACATAATTTTGAAATAGAAACATTAGAAGATCTGAAAATAGAAACTTTAAAACTTTTCGAAGCACCATTAGGTAATACATTAGATGTTTTAGATGAAGACGGTGGAAAACTGGTGTGTCGTGTCGCAGGAGAGCGGAAAATAGAAACAAGTATACCTAATATTATAGATGAAATAAAAATGGAAAAGAAAAATGTAAAAACAGAAGGTTCTCATTCAGATTATAAAATGGAACGGAATGAAAACTTAACTCTGGAGTTAAAGACAGTTGCAAGAGAACCAGAGATAACTGTTGGTGGATCTGAAACAACAGAGGAAGTGCAGATCAAGTTAAACAAAGAAAAAATGGAAATAAGTTACGGAGAGTACATAGATCACCTGTGTGACCACCCGTCTCTAGATAGAAGCAAAATACATGAACAAAATATAAACTTTCATCCTCACGAAATCCAAAGCAATATTAGCCCAACATCCACCTCAAATGACGCCAAAACACCGAAGGTTTCAATACTATCTGAAGTCGTAGTGGAAATGATATTAAATGAGAAATCAGGTTGCATGGAAATTTTAAAACCTAAAAAGGTACTTAAACCTAAACCTGAAATTGGGAAATACGGTTTAGCTAATTTTATTTCAAAGAGGCAAAAAAATTACAAATATGTTTGTATTATAGAAGATGTAAGCGGTGAAAATATTGTGGTGAAAGGACTAAAATCTACAAATAAACAAAAAACAAGTTTCAAAACTATACACAATGATATATCTATCACAGATATTAATGATATTGTTGAATACCTACCAGATCCAGAAACAAATTATCTCCATTGTGTTTTTCCACGTGCCGTAAATGTTAAAGAGGTATAATAGTATAAAATGTATACTATTATACCTCTTTAACATGTACCCTATAGAAGCAAATCGCACAATACTACCCTCTGCTTTTTCAACACATTTTTCATCCATGTTTCGGAATTGCTGCTTCGTTTTCTTACGTAATTATTTGTCACTGGGTTTGGGCTATGCTCCATTAACAAAATAAACAATAATTATCTAACAAAACATTAATAAAACAATAAAAACTCGCGACTAAGCGTCAGTGAAAATTGTACCATCCGCTATATTGTTTCGTGGCCTAATAAACGCTTCTGATTGGTTGACAGTGAAAAATTGCTGGTTATTGTTATAAGTTTAGAAACATTACCGTATTTGATCCCGAACTCAGTTTTAGGTTACGATTTTGAAGCGTTTATGGCCTCTTTTGATTGTGAAAGATGTTTGAAATCGATGATAATAAACATTTCTGTGCTGCCATACATACTTATCTCATTTTTGCCTAATAGCCTACTTTGCTCCCTTTGATTGTATACGACTCAAATGATACCGCGGAAAATATATAATGACACCATTATGCACCATTATGAACAGTACCTAATTTTTACCATTTCTTGACATTACTTAGCATTTACCTGACATTTCCTGACGAAGCATTTTACTTACAATTTCGTGACGTACAATTATTTTGAAAATGACCCATATATATAATACAGTAATACCATGGATGTTTATTTAGAAAGATGTACTACATGCTACATGGAACTAACGCTCTAAACCACAGATGAAGTAGTACATGGATATAGAGTGCTATAATCAAAGACCTTATACTAAAACCATAGATTTAGTATATGTACTAGATCTACAATCAGAGATCGAAGATGGAACCAAAAAAAATATGTGCACGTGTTGGTGATAGTCTATTTTTGAGTTAAAAATAGTGTTGTCCTCGACCAACACTTTTACATTGTCGATAGAATTCATCATCCGTCCGTGATGTGTATGGTAGATAAATACATCTTAATGCAGATTAAGTCTTTCATGAATAACACAGTTTGGCAGATTTGACGTCATAAAGAGAATAAGGTTCTTATTCCAATTTTGAATACGTTAATAAATAAACCTTTATTATTTATTGACCCCTAAATATTACGGTTTTATTTATAGGTGGAATCTTAGAGTTTCCCTTTTAAATTTAAACTTAAAATGTTTGCTGCATATACCTAGTGGAGTTATTATTTGAGTCCATCCCACTCTTCTTATAACCGATAACCATTTTTCTCGTAGCAAAGGATTACTTGGAAATTTGAAAGCACAAAAACATTTTATATCAGCCGTGCTACGCCCATATAATTTTTCACTCTGTTACTTTATCTATAGACAATTTGTTACCCCAAAGTTTATTATTTTTCAAGTGTAAACCACGCTTTATGGATAGCATTAAATTTAAATGTAACCCAAAAATTCCGTTCTAGCGGGACTCGAACCCGCACCTTCGCCTGTCATCGGCGATGCCTTAAACAATTTAGCCATAGATCGAGCTATAACGCTGGAGACGAAATTTGTGGGCACTATCAACTCGGCTATAGCGCCAAGTTAATAGTGCTGTATATACAGGTGTTTCATTGGAAACCTTCTGTTCAAAGTTCGAAAGTAAAGGCATCGCTGATCACAGGCGAGGGTGCAGGTTCGAGTCCCGCTGGAACGGAATTTTTGGGGTATATTTAAATTTAATTTGTTACCTATTATTTTATTAAGCAGAAATAAACAATATTTATTTATAAAAATAAAAAAGAAATATACCCTTTCGGGAAAAAGGCGTGTGTAATAATCAACAACGTAAATATTTACTCCAAAATATCTACTACACAAACTGCAATAAAAACACCCGTGGTGCTTTAAAGTTACCTTTTCAATAGTCAATACAAAAACACACACCTCAATGTCCAACTGGTTATTATAGATTTTAAAAAAAACTATAAAATGTTAACAGAGCACACATATTTACTCCAAACAAAGTAAACCTCCATTCTAGGATGGACAAAAATTTAATTTATAGGTAGGTATAGTGCGCGTAATGTAAAAAGAACGCTGGTGGTCAAGCTTCTACAGGTGTTCCAGCGTTCTTTTTACATGACGCGTACTATAATTGTACATTATTTGTAGTAAACTAGGTAGGCACTCATTCAATACATAGGTATACATCTCTTAAATAAGTAGAAAAGTAAGTAATCTCTTAAAAAGAACGCTGGAACGCCTGAAGAAGCTTGACCGCCAGCGTTCTTTTTACATGATGCGCATTATACAACGATATAGACTGCAACAGGACTATCGATATTTCTGACGTCATCACTTGGTCAAGCCCTATCGTAATCAAACATTTTTATATTTTACATAAAATATTGTTTATTTCTAGGTGCAGCAACGAAATATTATTACAAAATATAAGGGAAAGTCCTAATCTACGAATGAAACTGGTTTTTAGGCCATTTACTAAAGCAGAATTGATAAAATAAGCAATACAATCGAACTACCAATAATCTCTTATTTACCTGTGAAACGTGTATTTTCCCGGATAATTACGTCTTGTATCTTCACAGTCACAAACTGAACACGACACCGTTGTCATACAAAGTAATATTTGTTATTTAATAGTAAGATTACTAAAATAATTACAAAATTAGTTAAACTGCACAAGAGACCGTCCGGTATGCGCATGTACTCAAGCAAAACATGTCACATTCAATACATTGTTGCTTTCACTTTTCTTCTTGCACGGGGTACATTTAAAAATGACTTCTCTCTCCCACGCTTCGTTTGTCTATTTAGCGTAGCGAAAAAATACTACGTCTATGACTAAAACTATAAGGTCTTTGGCTATAATAGCATAGAGTGTTCCTTCTTACTCCTATCCTCATCTGTGTGTTTTAGTCATGGAGGTAAAATAGTAAGTTAGTTTAGTTGCTTTAGTTCTTCTTCCGAGGTTTTAGCCATGAAGTTATAATATAACTTCATGGGTTTTAGTCCTTCTTCTGAGAGTAATACACACGCACTAAGGCAGCGCAGCGTAGCGAAAATACGTTAATAATATATTAAGTCTATGATTGAGGCGTCCTAGTAGTCTGTGGCATTGAGCATGTACATATCCACCGACTTATCTGTAGAATGAAATGTATGTAGTTTTCTATCATCTACATACATTTCATTCTACAGAAAAGTTGGTGGATCTATAATCACTTAAATTCCATAGATCACTCATCTTCAATTAAATCCTCTTTGACTTCTAGTAAGTACATAATTTCAATTTCTCACTTTTCTGTGCTCGAGTCCGTCTGAGCAGAGTTCTGTTCTGACTGAGTGAAACTGTTTTAAATTATCAATTAAAACATGTGTGTTAGGGGTAAAAATTTAGAATCGTTTGGCAGGAGGAGGAGGGGGAGGGGTACCCCCTCACCCCTGGTACTACTCCCATAACAAGGTAACTTATAGTTTTCGAGAAAAAAAATAAAGAAAATTTTGAGGTTAAGTATGACATTTTGGTAAAAAATTACAATCGTTTGGCAGGAGTAGGATGGGAGAGGGAGGCGAGTGGGGGATTTGTACCCCCTCACCCCTGGTACCACTCCTATGCAAAAGTATTTTTTTTGGTTAAGTATGATATTTTAAATGTCGGACTCCGGTATGTGCTCCCGCCAGTTTTCTCGCGAGGTCGCCCTTGAGTGTCGCTTTACCCACTCGTCCTTTGCTACGCTACGGAGGTCACCGGCTCGCTTCGCTCGCCAGCTCCCCCCTTCACTCCGCTCGCTTCGCTCGCCAGCTCCCCCCTTCACTCCGCTCGGCCTCGCGGGCTTGCTCCACTCAAGATCTCCCACGCGAGCTACTGGCTCCGCGTTTTTATATACACTCTAGGGGCGTGACGCACAGTACCATGTGGAGTCGGGGTGCTCCGTATCGGGTCTGCCACTCTTTTCGGACCTAACCAACTATTGCTCTGTGTAGAGTCACACAGTCAGTCAACAATAAAAAAACTCAGGTAGTTACATTCATTTTTCATTTATAAAATCCACATTTTAGGTTCCGATTTTGTAAAATTTTCTTTATTATTTTTCTTTAAAAGCACATGTTTCCTGGACAAGGGGGCCGAGGCTGGAATTTCCTGCATCCTCCCTGCAAGTTGGCGATGACTCCCGTAACATCCGACACTTCCAATTCAAAAATTTCATACATAACCTCAAAAATTTCTTTATTTTTTTTCTCGAAAACTATAAGTTACCTTGTTATGGGACTGGTACCAGGGGCAAAGGGGTACCCCTCCCCTTCCTCTCCCCCTACTCCCACCCTCCTCCTCCTGCCAAACGATTCTAAATCCAACCCAAATATCCTGTTTCTAGTGTAAAGTATGTACAGTGGTGGTATGAAAATGTTCGTCACCTTAGAGCCTATTTTTGATTGTTCAATGCAAAAAGCATAGGTACTGTTTTACCGACATAGTATTTCATATGAACTGTTTTACCGACATAGTACTGTATCGGAACTGCCAATGTGTCAATATTACGAAAATAAACTTCAGTTACCATGGCAACGGATATAAGCAGCAATCCACCAAACAAACAATTTTTCTGTGTTGTCGATAGACTGTAATGATTTTTAGGGTTCCGTACCCAAAGCGTGCTAACAACGGGACCCTATCGCTAACCCTACGCTGTCGTCGGTCGGTCTGACTGTCCGTCTGTTCATCAGATTACAGATAATATTACACTGCAGATAATAACAAAAACAACTAAGTATATAATATTTTTAATAACGGGTATAACCTCCGTTAGCGTTAATTACACTCTGCAATCGCTCCCGCATAGAACCCACAAGCCGAGAGCATAGGTCCGTTCCTCTTGTCTCTTCCCAAATGGTTTGGCAGTGGTTTTCTATGGCCTCTTTTGTCCTTTCATTGTTATTAACCCACCGCTGGACCATTAAACCCCATAGATTCTCTATGGGGTTTAAATCTGCAGATCTTGCTGGCCAGGTAATAACCTCAACCTCCCGATGTCGATTGAACCACTCATTCACAATACGAGCAGTGTGTATGCGGGAATTGTCGTGGATATAATTGAACTGCGGCAATTCGTTTGCTGGAAATACGTTACGGACAGTTGGTAGCATACTTTCTTCCAGAACCGATAGATAATTTTCTGCGTTTGCCCTCGATGGAAGAAGAACGAGCTCGCCTACACCATGTGATGACATCCATCCCCACATGTTGGCAGAGATCCGTCCAGAATTGAAATTGGGCACTACATGTTCTTCCTTATATCTTGTGCCATTATATCTCCACAAATTAAGTCTTCCATGCTGGCTAGATTTAAAGCATTTTTCATCCGTAAATATAGTGGTACTCCAATCGAAGTTTAAATACGTTTGAGCAAATCTTAAGCGTGCCTCCTTATGAGCTCTCGTCAGAGCAACTTTTTGGACGTGTCGTCTGTGATGAAGGCCCATAGAGTGTAACGCATTTCTGATCACTCTGGGACAAACTTCAAACATTTGAGCAAACCTATTTGTTGATATGTAACCGTTTTCTTCATATTGTTGTCTCATAAAATCTTTTTGTGCACCGGTAAGAAGCGGGCGGCGTCCAGAATTGGTATGACGATGATCTGTTAAAACCCCCTCCTCGCCATGTCTCCTGATCCAGAACCTTACACTGTCTCTAGTAATATTAAGGCGAGCCGATATGTTGCTAATATTGTAGCCAGATTCATGTTCAGCAATAATTTCTGCCCTTTGCTCTATTGTTAAACTTCTGGGCATTACGACAAATAGAGAATGAGAATAATTATCTAGAATATTTTGATATTACTGAAAATAACAATGGAGACAAATGACATACACTGTCAATGAATAATACTAAAAAAGTTCTCTGTGGAATTAAATTTCAAAACTTCTGGTCAACTCAATAAAAAAGGTTTCGTATCAAAACATAAACAAGCAACTGATTAAAGGTTTGCAAATTTGATCTTTGTTAGTAAACAATTAAATTATGATTTTCCATACAGCAGTCTGCGCAGTAGTATAGTTGGAAAAGGTAATATGTGCTCGCGACAAGCTAAGGGGATTTCTTTGAAAATTGACGAACCTTTTCATTCCGCCACTGTACTACCGGACTACACAACCGGACCACGGTTAAGAAGGGGTAACTTTGGATGTTTTTTTTTTGTATTAGTAAAAAAAATGTAGTTAGTTGTTTTACCCTTCGACTAAAGTAATTTTAATAACGTTCTTGGTTTTACCTAATATGTAATAACTTACGTAAGAACTAAGTAGCAGTTTACGCCCTCAAAAAATTTGCGATGCCAGCAGAGGGCAAATAAGTGCTCACTATTTCATAAGACCAAATTGTTACATTTATTTAAGCAAATAAATAGGACCGTTTTCCACCCCGGAGGGAAGAAAACGATTATTTCAGGTCTTGCCGAGGCTTGACTTTCGGAGATAGCCTACCTTACCTATACGTACTCACATGTCTCTACTCACCATCCTTTCATCTCTGTGTGCGTTCCCGGTGCAGTGCGGAGCGTAGCGACGCGCTTGCGCGAGGGCGGCGGCTGACGCGTCACGAGAGGGCGCGTAATTTCCTCAGTACCTTACTCCGAAGAAGAGCCGGCAAGGGCTTACTCCGGTCAAGCCTCGGCAAGACCTGAAATAATCGTTTTCTTCCCTCCGGGGTGGAAAACGGTCCTATTTCAGCTCTGTGCCTTCGGCTTGACTTTCGGAGACGTGTCTATCCTCTGCCGGCGCCCTATTAATAGCGTACTGTGACAGAGGTTGTTGCAGCCATGAAAATAAACCATGAAATAAAATCAAGTGATGTTGAACTCTATAATGAAAATAATAGTAGAGTAAAACTCTTACACTCAAAAACTAAACAGCGTTTAAACAAAAATATTAATTGAGCAATAATATCAACAATAAGCGTCAGCTTCCACTTTAAAACTCAACAATCATGGTAAATATGCTGTTTCTAGTGTAAAGTATGTACATAACCTTGATAGTTTCAAAAGTTATAATACTTATGAAATGGTCCTTTAGGACCATTCGGTTGACTTTACAAAATGTTGAAATCCCGAAATGTATAATTTCCCACATTGTTGATATTTTTTGTCTAGTTTATTTATTTATAATACACATGCAGCTCTCGGAGCTGATGCGTGTGTATGCCCTTATCAGTGCACTTTAGATGTTTGTCAAGTCTATTTTTGAAAGAATTCACTGAGGGGGCACTGATCACTGAGTCTGGTAGTATATATACTAACATAATTACATTGGCTTGGCTCTCCACGTCGGCAGTACAAATGAGAAGAGAGAGAAACCATCAATGTCAAAATCTAACTTGACAGACAGCAGTAAACCTGCCATATAACAAATATGATATTGGATGGATTTCACAATGTTGCCACATTCTATGTGGCAGTGGGCTGGTCATATATGCCGAAGAACCGACAACCGTTGGGGTAAGCGAGTTCTTGAGTGGAGACCGCGTCTTGGCAAACGTAGCGTGGGGCGCCCTCTGGCTAGGTGGAGCGATGACCAACGAGAGGCGGCGGCAGAAAGTGGATGAGAAGAGCCGAACACCGGGCTCAGTGGCGGGTATTGGGAGAGGCCTATGTCC